>OY728125.1:876084774-878584774 GCA_963277665.1 Viscum album
AAACACTATTCTGATAAGAATAACTTTTATATATTATAATAGAAATTTGTATTCAATTTAAATACTTTTTTTTGAATGTTTCGTCTATATTAACCAAATATGATTCATCTAAAGAGAACAAAAATTTAAATTCACCTATTTTCAAATTAATTTTTTATAATTCTTTTTATTTTTTGGTTTTTCTATATGGGATTTGCAATGATTTTTTCTATTTTCCACGTGGATTATTTCAAAAAAAGTTTTTCCTTAAATATAATGTTATATATGTTTTATAAATTATTCCATAAAGATTGATTTATAGTTATTTTAAACTATATTGACTTTATTTATAAAAGATATGATATAATATATTTCTAATTATTTACACAAAGGTCATTTTCAATGGAATGAATCCCTCTTAAATGTTTTAGTGTGAAGGTAATACTGTTCTAGATT
Organism: Viscum album; assembly: GCA_963277665.1. Lineage (NCBI taxonomy): Eukaryota > Viridiplantae > Streptophyta > Magnoliopsida > Santalales > Viscaceae > Viscum > Viscum album. Next base: position 876,085,210 of record OY728125.1, read on the forward strand.
TATGGATTCCTTCGAGACATCCTCTCGTTGTTTTAATGTTTTCAAAAAAGGAATTTTTTCAGTGTTTAATGAAATATTCATTTGAAAATATCATCAATGGATAATGGTATTTTTTACTTTATAAGTTAACTAATTTGTTTATGAGATTCAGTTGTCTGTGTCATTTCCTAGAAAAACGGTATTCTTCATATGATATTACCCACCTTCGTTATCTTGATAGCTTATTAGATTCTATTTTACATATATTGTACGATAAATAATTAATTTTATCTTTCCCAATCATCCACATGTATAAGTATGATATACTTAATTATTGACCCATGTATTGAAGTAAGTATTGTGTTTGTTGTAATGGTTAAATATGTGATGTTGATGATGTTTAGTGAGTTGAAGATTAATTGGTTATTATTAGAAATATTTTGTGGATTCTCATAATGGAATTGGATGAAATGGTTATGAAATTATCCTTAATATTGTGATGGTTGATGTTTTTTTCCTTAATTCCAAAGATAGGTGATAATTCTGTTGGAATTTTAGAACATTTTTTAAAATAATTTAAAAAATATTGGAGTGATATCTTGAGCATTTATTCAAAAAAGAAAATGATGATGCAGTAAATAATTTATTGTATATATTAATTTTCATGATTAGTTTTTTACAACAAGATAAATTTCATGAATTCTATAGAAGTTTATAAAGAAATAAATTATATTTTGTTGGAAATATGATAGAGTTCTGAAATAGCATTTAAAATTTCATATTTTTTTTATTGGTAAGACAATTTTTGTCAGTTCAGTCAAAACATTAGTCCACCATATAATCCATACAAGGGATATGTTCCCCAATACTTAGGTGGGAAAGAATGTATAACTCTACTAGCATGCATGGTAGATGGAATGAGAGTGGGTCATTTATTGTCCCACATGAGATCATGCTAGTGGGGTAAGACATGGATTTATTCTATTTTTATGGTGGGATATAATTAACTAATACAAAATATGTCATTAATCGAACTAAAATTATCCTTTATTAGTTCTAGAAATTTATTTAATACCATATCATTAATAAAATTCCATGTTTTTAATACCTTCTATATATGAGATGATAAATAAACCCATTTATCAGTTCTTTCATTTGTCATAGATAAAGTTATATTTTATTAATCCTTATAAAATCACATATGAATACTTCCTTTATCATTGAATTTAATATCATTGATAAGGTCTCACATTGTAGTGTGTTGAAATAGCATACTCCAGCACCAGTTATATGTGTTGTAACAATACACAATATCACAAAAAATAATAAAAGTCATCAAAAAATAACATATTTAAATGATATAAAATTTATAACACGAATAAAAGAAAAAAATCTATATCATGTACATTTCATTATATTGTTTATACAAATACATGAGTAATTAAAAATTACTACATACATTAAAAAATATCAATGTTCCTTTTTGTTTTTCCCCTGACCCGAAATCTTGTTTTTGCGAAAGAAACAAGTCTTTACAGAGAAAAAACACACCTATAAAATAAAAAATTATTATGTCAGTAATAATATAAATAAATAAAACAAACATATATTGTTACTTTTAAACTAAATGTTGAGTATTTCAATAACATTATGCATCAGGTTTAGTATTGGTTGATTCTTGCATGTCACATAATCTTTTTTAATTCTTCAAAATTTACATTTATGAAAATTATATGAAAAAATTATAAGATAAAAATTATAAGGAATATAATTAAGTAGTATAATATAGTATGATGATAAAAAAATTTAGGATTTCATTCTCAGTTTTGAATATGTGATGGGCGTTTTAATCTAAAATTACACTTACATATATAAAATATTCCCTTTATGTCATATTAGTCATACCATGTGTCATATTGAGGTGAGAATATTTCTAACATCCCAAATGAATTATGAAATAATTACCTAAAGTATTAGAACAATCCCAATGCAATTTCTCATATTTGAGAATGTCACTTTTCTTTTTTTTCAAAATTATCATTTAAAACTAAAGAACTCACATTGAGTCTTCCCATTCACTTCTGGTGTCAGTTTGAATTGAGACTAATTCATAAAAATAAAATATGAATTTTAAATGATTTTCTTAATTTATGAAGACAATCCATGAATGTTTTCTCATCATTCAATGACTGACACATTTTGAACTATAATTTCAATTTTAATATGATAATAGACACTCTGAGGCATACTAGGCACATCATGTTTCATATTGTGGTGGGGATAATTATTAGACATTAAAAATGACATATGGATAGATTTTTATAAGGTATCAACATAATCTATATTTTTTCTTACTTTTGAGTAGTTCAGTTTTTTTTATACTAAATTTAATAACAATTTTAAATAAAAACACACACATGGAGTTGTAAAGATAATGAAATTAATCGGGTTGATTTTTTATGATTAATACACATCTTGTAACGCCCCGACCCCAACTACCCAGATTCGGTGCATTACTTCGTAACATTGGCATGATCACAAAAGATCAAGTCTCAAAAGACCGATTAGTTTAGTAGCCTTGGAAACACTAGATACATTTGCAAACGTTACATTACATCATAAAGTGAAAAACTACAATAACAAAGTCTCCATAGTCCACACTCATATCCTCTTCTCACAATCCCTGCAGGTCATTCATAAAATACTTCTTCTAATCCTGGAAAATATTAAAACATTGAAAGGGGTGAGCTCAGATGCTCAGTAAGGTTAACAATATTGCGGAAGCTTTCATAAATAAACATAAAAATTTAATGCAATGTATAACTAAAACAAAAGCCTTTTAAACTTGAACATAAACATAATATGGAAAAAGTAAAATGAGATAATGCCATTCACTTCTTCACATGGATATTCTACTGGTCGAATAATCACATGAAATATCAATAACCACTTTCATAATGAGGAAATGTGTAATGCCAGACATTCTGAAACATTTTGTCAAGGCCTTGGCCAAGACATCTAAAATGATTAAGGCCTCGACCAAAACCATAAATCAAATTGGGAAAGGGCCTCGGACAATTCTACGTCTAGTTCTCTCATGAGACCTACCAATGCATCGAGGAGCTATAGCGGGCTCCACTTGTCACTTATTAAGTCCAATAATTACCTCATAAGAATAGGTTTAAACATATCATAAACCATAACATAATCGTATCACATAAAACATGCATAAAGGAAACATAAAATTTCCACATTTTAGTCACAAGATATCAATACAACACATTGATATAATAAAAACTCTTTTAAAACCATTTTCAATACCAATATAAAAGAATGTTAAAACTTTGTATTTATTTTTCATTAAAAAAATGATGGCTTGTAGACAAAGCCGAAACTCAAATAATGGTCATGGCGGCGGAGAAGTTGTTGTCGCCGCATAAGTATGGAAAGAAAAAAAATTCCCTTTTGTCATTTAAAAAAAAATCTTCATATAAAATGATTCCTTTTGAGTAAACGTAAAAGTCAAAGGGCTTTATACAATGTATAAAAGAAAGTTGTGTATAAAACCAAATATGCCTCAATGAAAGGGGATTGAGACGAAGTCCTTAAAAAGATCATTTTTTTAAATAAAGTATATCTATAATGTGTATTCACTATAAGTACACATAAATAATGTAAAAATACAAGATAGGACATAATAATATGATGACATAATTTGAATGTAGGAGATTAACCCAAAGAATAGAAGTTGGGTTAAGAAGTTCCCTTACCTCGTGTCTGACTTGACTCAACCATTCTTTAACCTACTGAATAATAAACTAGAGTTAATATATACCTTATTAAGAACCATTTTCAATTTCATTATCCTTTTTATATCACTTATTACAGTGATATGAACATTATGTAATTATTTAAGTTAATAACGGTCGTTTTGTCGATCTTTGGTACTTGAGTCAACAATAAACTTCTTATAATTACAAGTTGTTTATGTGGTAGAATATCCATTATCTTCAGAATTATATTCATGATTTAGATGTCATATATATCATATATATCCAGTATATACATTCATTTATAATATTACGTAACATTTAGAGGTAAGAAATGAAATGCACAGTTCATGGAGACGGTAAGCTGTACGTACGCATGAACGCTACTTTCATTTCTATTTCATATTTAATGGAATGAAATAATAATGATGAAAATTTATAATATAATTCCAGTATGATATAGTGTATAATACCATTTACTCCATCCTTTATACATCCCACATATGGCATTAACCATTCAAATCACTTTGAGGGGGTGGTAGTCCGCACTTCCTAAAATGAAATTATCTCGTTTACCCATAATGGAAATCATAAAGTATGCCATAAATGAGAAATACAGAAGCATAAGTAAAACATAAACATATTATATATCATATATAAATATAGTGACATCTTAATGGCCACCTTTGAAGGTGTTATATGAGTGTTGAACAATCATCATTTCGTGAGGCAGAAATTCGCCATCCACAGAAACCGTATGTTCTTTAACCATTAGATGTAGGTGTGTGTAAGTGTAGCTCAAATCCTTCTTATAACAACATCCTAGTATATTTAGGATACTTTTTTGTTACAAAATAAATGAATAAAAAGATTTTAGGGGGTTGGAGAAGTTAAATAAAACAAAATAACATTAGAGAAGACATTACCTAAAAAATCGGGTAACTCTTTTTGATTTGAGACAAAGGCTTCATTGGGAAGAATTATGCCCAAAGTGAGGCTTCTAGGAGTAAGTGAGGGATGTTGGGAGATTATTTGGGCAGAGTTTGGCCGATTCAAATGGCTTGAAGGTGTGAATAAGGTGGGAGTGGTGGGGGCCTTTTATAAGTGGAGAGGAGAGGCACTTTTGGAAAGTAATGAAATGTTATTCTATTATACAATGCTTTTAGGATTCTAAAGGTCCCGAACTTGTATAATTAGAGGATAAGGTGATAAGGGTTCCAAATCGCCTCATACAATAGGCTTTGGACAATAGTAAGCCTTGGAATTTACATTATCATCTCATTTTATTTAAATCGTTAAATAATGAGGTCATCGCTGCATCATCATGATGTCATAAATAATTTAATTTATTTAATATCTAAAAATTATAAAAAAAATACTATGATGTAGAAAATCTTTTTATCTTTATAATGAATATTTATAGTCAAAATTTGGACTTCTGTATCCCCACTTAAAAACTGTTTTAGTAAAACAACTCTTGTTTGTGTCAATTTAATTATAACATTAAATAAATATATATTAATGTCATTATCCAACTAAAGTGGCTCCGTGGTGTCCCCAAGGTGACCCATGGGTTGTCTTGGTCGGTCATGACTCATAAAATAGGAGTAGGACAAGTGTAATGCTCATCTCATATTATTAAAACATTATTTTTACCTTAAACTACACTAATTACCTCTAATCGCGGTTAAGAACTTAGAAGTTACTATTCACCAAAAAATTATTTTAATCTCATTGAACCGCATTTTACTTCTCAATGACAACCATTTATGTCGGATTCTTTAAAATCAAATCACAGAAGTGGTAATATTTCATTTTAACGAAAAATCAGTTTTTAACAACAACTTAGTGGTTTCTCTATTCATCAAAAATTGAAGTTTTTCAGAATAAGGCCAAAATTTCACCCTAAGCTATATTTGATTTTCTGAATTCAAAAATGATGTCTATTTTACAAAATTCCAAACATATAAGTTGCATTAATTAATTTTATAATTAATTCTCGCTGTTACAACAAATAGCGTGTTTTTAAGAAACAATTTATATCAAAAGATTGGCAATTGTTTATGTCCAATTTCAATGTTAAATTAATTCTAATGACCACCATTGGATAAAATGGTAAAAATATATTCTAATTATACTTTAAAACCACTAAATAGTATAATTTATCATTATAAATTATTTTGATTTAAAAAGATGTTTTTAAGTATTTTTCACTATTCATAAAAAATTAGAAGTTCTCAGAAAAATACCAAAAATTCAACATAGGCTAATTTCGATATTCCGAATCCAAAAATGAAGTCCATTTTGATAAATAATACTTATACAATTTCAAAAATTAGGTATTACTATTCAAAATGGCTAGTTTAATTAGTTGTGGTGTTTTAGAACTCGAAGTTGCGTACAATGCAAGCTATTGCATTATTGAATGAGAAGCGTATCACGGAAGATCGGGGTGTTACATTCTCCCCTCCTTCAATAAATTGCGTCCTCGCAATTTGAAATTTTTTCTTTGAAAATAAAAGGTTGAAAATTGAAAATACCATTGTGGAATACCCACATCAGAAATAAGTTTAATAAATATATAACATTAAAAGAAAGCAAGATAAGTACAAAGGTCACCCGAGATAGCCCATTCTAGGATTCTATGAAAATATGGATATGGAGGAGAAACAAACCATCAAGGTATGATGGAGAGTTGTAGAAAACAGGATTAGGAGAAAGTTTAACTACAAGAAAATCACAAACTTGTGATTGGTTAAACGATCATTGATTCCCCAGTAAGAAAAGTTAACCGACAACATTTTTGTTTTGAGTTAACTTTTATAAAGTTGAGGAATTTATTTAGGAGATTTTATAAGAACGTAAGGGAATATACATACTTGTCATGTAGACTTTCATTCTTTAATAAATTTTTACCACAAACCCATCTTTTACGCTAGAAGGCAATACAACTCAAAAATATTATATTTATCCTAATTGTATAAGGTTCCAAATATTAACACATACCATTTAGATTAGTAAAATTATTTTGTAATAACCAGGGACTTCTTGTAGGCTAGTGGTAGGAAATAAAGGCCTGTCACACTATGATTGTGGGTTCGATTCCTGCAGCTTTGTCTGACGTGACGGGTTATGCCCCACCCTGCAGGTTGTCCTTTTCCTAAAACAATAGTATTATAATATTCAAAAATAATCTTCATAAATTTTTAACCTTAAACAATATTGTACAAATATCAACTTAATCCACTCCATCCTTTATAGTTATCCAAAATACCTCTGTCCAGACTTTCTCTAAAAGGTCTCTTAATTCCAAAATCAATTTATCAGATTCCCCAAACAAAGTAAAGTTTCTCTTATTGTCACATACTAAAAATATAATTACCTTCATCATATTAAAACCTTACTGAAATCAACAAGTACTGCAGTACAATCCTTATATATATATCACATTATTCTAATAACCAGAATATAATCCATGAGTCCAAAAGAACCAATACATTAGTTATTCTGCTTCAACTGTAGTAACAGCATAAGATTGTCCTTGATCTCTTGGCCTTTTCTGAGGTAAGTTTCTCTGATGCTTAGGACATTCATTTTCATAATGCCCCATTTCCCTATAATTATAGCATTTAACATTGATAGCCTCTTTCTTTCCTTTGAAATCACGCGCCTGGTGACCTTTTTCCCCACATTTATAACAAAATCTCATTCCTTTTAGGCAAGTACCAGGGTGATTCTTCCCACAATTATCACATAATGGAAAATCCTTCTTTCACTTTTTCCCTTTATCTGTCTCTTCTTCCATCGTTCTCTTCTTCTCTTGATTTACTTTGTTGTCATAAGACTTAGAGAATTCCTTCTCTGTCTTGATAGCACATGAGACAATATCTTCGTATGTTGAGAAAGATTGTGATACTAAAGCTCGATGGATTAATGGTTTTAACCCATCAAAGAAACGATCAATCTTACCTCTTGGGTTACGTACATAATCTGCAGCATACCTTGCTAACCTTGTAAAGTTAGCCTCATACTTTGCAACATTCTCATCCTCCTTTTGTCTTAGACTCAGAAATTGCCTTTCCAAATCTGCTCTATGGTCACGAGGAAAGTATTTTTCTAAGAAAATCTCTTTGAACTCCCTGCATTCCATATTTGATACATCATCATCTTCCTTTGTGTTTTGAATCAATGACCACCATTGATCGGCATCTCTAGTGAGGCGGTAAACTGCCATGATAACCTTCTCCCTTTCGCTACTCCCCAAGGCATGGAATATTTTCTCTAAGGAGTTTATCCATTGCTCAGCTACTAATGGATATGTACCCCCCATTAAATGTTGGTGGTTGTTGCCTCCTGAAGCGGTCTAATATTGATCCTCCACAATGCGGATCAGGATTCTCCATATGAGTAAGGTTATTATTCATAACCTGAGTGAGTTGTCCCAGTATGGTAGTAAGTTGATCAGCGCCAGTTGTATCTCCAGATCCCCAATAATTATCTTGAGCAGGAGGGAAATCCCTACATGGAGTGCGTGCATTGATACAGTTTCCTTTCTTTCCACTAGGCGCCATTTCTAATCAATGGCATAAACTATATTAGTTTATGAATCAAAATACATAATTAAATATTTGTAAGATACTTAACATAAATTGAACTATTTATGGATATAATCTATAAAATGTTTTCTTTGAGGAAGTATATACTCAATACCCTTCATAATGGTTTGTAAAGAAAATGAGAATTATCCAAATCATATCACTTAGGAGTGTCGTAACCAAAAGTGCAGTAAGGCCCGTTGTCGTGCACCAGTTCCCGTTCGAGTCTAGCTCAAAGCGGTGTTTTCGGGTATTACACCTAGGTACATCTGTGCCGAGCCGCCTCTACCTACTCGTATCCAGACAGGGATGTATTGCTCGGAAACTCATAACATTCTATAATACCAAAATTCTAGGAAGTTCTTCTATACTTATCCTCAAAGTCTATCTTTGGGATATGTGCTCTAATCAGATTTTATCTAAATCTAGCTTCCAAGGTTAGTACTAAACTGCCTCTCATACCAACTGTAACGCCCCGACCCCAGCTACCCAGAGTCGGTGCATTACTTCGTAACATTGGCATGATCACAAAAGATCAAGTCTTGAAAGACCGATTAGTTTAGTAGCCTTGGAAACACTAGATACATTCGCAAACGTTACATTACATCATAAAGTGAAAAACTACAATAAAAAAGTCTCCATAGTCCACACTCATATCCTCTTCTCACAATCCCTGCAGGTCATTCATAAAATACTTCTTCACATCCTGGAAAATATTAAAACATTGAAAGGGGTGAGCTCAGATGCTCAGTAAGGATAACAATATTGTGGAAGCTTTCATAAATAAACATAAAAATTTAAGGCAATGTATAACTAAAACAAAAGCCTTTTAAACTTGAACATCAACATAATATGGCAAAAGTAAAATGAGATAATGCCATTCACTTCTTCACATGGATATTCTACTAGTTGAATAATCACATGAAATATCAATAACCACTTTCATAATGAGGAAATGTATAATGCCAGACATTCTGAAACATTTTGTCAAAGCCTTGGCCAAGACATCTAAAATGATTAAGGCCTCAGCCAAAACCATAAATCAAATTGGGAAATGGCCTCGGCCAATTCCACGTCAAGTTGTCTCATGAGACCTACCGATGCATCGAGGAGCTATAGCGGGCTTCTCCCGTCACTTATTAAGTCCAATACATTCCTCATATGAATAGGTTAAAACATATCATAAACCATAACATAATCGTATCACATAAAACATGCATAAAGGAAATATAAAATTTCCACATTTCAATCACAAGATATCAATACAACACAATGATATAATAAAAATTCTTTCAAAACCATTTTCAATACCAAAATAAAAGAAAGTTAAAACTTTGTATTTATTTTTCATTAAAAAAAATGATGGCTTGTTGAGGAAGCCGAAACTCAAATAATGGTCACGGCGGCGGAGAAGTCGTCGTCGCCGCATATGTAAAAAAATAAAAACATTCCCTTTGGTCGTTTAAAAAAACGCTTCATATAAAAAGATTCATTTTGAGTAAACGTAAAAGTCAAAGGGGTTTATACACCATATAAAAGAATGTTGTGTATAAAACCAAATATGACTCAATGAAAGGGGATTGAGACGAAGTCCTTAAAAAGATAGTTTTTTTAAATAAAGTACATCTATAATGTTTATTGACTCTAAGTACACATAAATAATGTAAAAATACAAGATAGAAAATAATAATATGATGACATAATTTGAAAGTAGGAGATTAACCCAAAGAATAGAAGTTGGGTTAAGAAGTTCCCTTACCTCGTGGCTGACTTGACTTAACCATTCTTTAACCTCATAAATAATAAAATAGAGTTAATATACACCTTATTAATAACAATTTTCAATTTCATTATCCTTTTTATATCACTTATTACAATGATATGAAGATTATGTAATTATTTATGTTAATAACGGTCGTTTTGTCGATCTTTGGTACTTGAGTCAACAATAAACTTCTTATAATTACAAGTTGTTTATGTGGTAGAATATACATTATCTCCAGATTTATATTCATGATTTAGATGTCCTATATATCAAATATATCCAGTATATACATTCATTTATAATATTACGTAACATTTAGAGGTAAGAAATGAAATACACCGTTCATGGAGATGGTAAGCTGTACGTACGCATGAACGCTACTTTCATTTCTATTTCGTATTTAATGGAATGAAATCATAATGATATAAATTTATAATATAATTCCAGTATGATATAGTGTATAATACCATTTACTCCATCCTTTATACATCCCACATATGGCATTAACGATTCAAATCACTTTGAGTTGGCGGTAGTCCGCACTTCCTAAAATGAAATTATCTCGTTTACCCATAATGGAAATCATAAAGTATTCCATAAATGAGAAATACAGAAGCACAAGTAAAACATAAACATATTATATATCATATATAAATATAGTGACATCTTAATGGCCACCTTTGAAGTTGTTATATGAGTGTTGAACAATCATCGTTTCGTGAGGCAGAAATTCACCATCCACAGAAACCGTATGTTCTTTAACCATTAGATGTAGGTGTGTGTAAGTGTAGCTCGAATAATTCTTATAAAAACATACTAGTATATTGAGGATACTGGTTTTTTTACAAAAGAAATGAATAAAAAGAGTTTAGGGGGTTGTAGAAGTTAAATAAAACAAAACAACATTAGAGAAGACATTACCAAAAAAATCGGGTAACTCTTTTTGATTTGAGACAAAGGCTTCCTTGGGAAGAATTCTGCCCAAAGTGAGGCTTCTAGGAGTAAGTGATGGATGTTGGGAGAGTATTGGGGCAGAGTTTGGCGGATCCAAATGGCTTGAAGGTGTGAATAAGGTGGGAGTGGTGGGGGCCTTTTATAGTTGGAGAGGAGGGGCACTTTTGGAAAGTAATGAAATGTTATTCTATTATACAATGCTTTTCGGATTCTAAAGGTCCTACACTTGAATAATTCGAGGATAAGGTGATAAGGGTTCGAAATATCCTCATCCAATAGGCTTTGGACAAGTGTATGCCTTGGATTTTACATTATCTTCTCATTTTATTTAAATCGTTAAATAATGAGGTCATCGCTGCATCATCATGATGTCATAAATAAGTTAATTTATTTAATGCCTAAAATTTATAAAAAAAAATACTATGATGTAGGAAATATTGTTAGATTTCTAATGAATATTTATAGTCAAAATTTGGACTTGTGTAACCCCACTTAAAAACTGTTTTATTAAAACAACTCATGTTTGTGTCAATTTAATTTTAACATTAAATAAATATATATTAATGTCATTTTCCAACTAAAGTTGTTCCATGGGGTCCCCAAGTTGACCCATGGGTTGTCTTGGTCGGCCATGACTCATCCAATAGGAGTAGGAAAAGTTTCAAGCTCATCTCATATTATTAAAACATTATTTTTACCTTAATCTACACTAATTACCTCTAATCGCGATTAAGAACTTAAAAGTTACTATTCACCAAAAAATTATTTTAATCTCATTGAACCACATTTTACTTCTTAATGACAACCATGTATGTCGGATTTTTTAAAATCAAATCACAGAAGTGGTAATATTTCATTTTAACAAAAAATCAGTTTTTAACAACCACTTAGTGGTTTCACTATTGATCAAAAATTGAAGTTTTTCAGAATAAGGCCAAAATTTCACCCTAAGCTATAATTGATATTCCGAATTCAAAAATGATGTCTATTTTACAAAATTACAAACATATAAGTTTCATTAATTAATTTTATAATGAATTCCCGCTGTTACAACAAATAGCGTGTTTTTAAGAAACAATTTATATCAAAAGATTGGCAATTGTTTATGTCTAATTTCAATGTTAAATTAATTCTAATGACCACCATTGGATAAAATGGTAGAAATATATTCTAATTATACTTTAAAACCACTAAATAGTTTAATTTTTCACTATAAATTATTTTCATTTAAAAAGATGTTTTTAATTATTTTTCACTATTGATAAAAAATTAGAAGTTCTCAGAAAAATACCAAAAATTCAATATAGGATAATTTCGATATTCTGAATCCAAAAATGAAGTCCATTTTGATAAATAAAATTTATAAAATTTCAAAAAGTAGGTATTACTATTCACAATGGCTAGTTTAATTAGTTGTGGTGTTTTAGAACTCGAAGTTGCGTACAATGAAAGCTATTGCATTATTGAATGAGAAGCATATCATGGAAACTTGGGGTGTTAAACATATTAAATTTACTATGTGTCATTTTTATAATGTAAAAGAAATATGACTTTTTTGTTAGTTTTGATAATTTCACTTGTTGTTTTTACAATGATTTAATTTTAAACTGAAAATATTCACTTTAAGTCATTTTATGAACATCCTATATTAGTTTTATGTGAGACACATCCCAATATTAAAAAAATTTCTTATGAATCATTAATGAATTATCAAGAAAATCCATGTCTGTTTTCTTGATTTTTATTGAGTGTCACTTTTTAAACTAAAATGTTATGTTTAAATTGATAATGGACATTTTGTGTTATACCATTCATGTAGTCTATTTGGTTTAGGTGAGGCTAATTCCTACACTTCAAAAATGACTTATGGATGATTTTACTAAATTATATAAATAATATGAATTTTTTTGATCTATTTTTAGTTTGTGGGCTTTCATTTTTACAATGATTATTGCTGATTTTAAAGAAAAAGTAGCAATTAGAGTCATGAAAATCACATCATGCCTTGGATTGTGGTCTAACAGATTTATACATGTCTCTGATGGCATATGGATCATTTTATTAAAGGATCTAAATAATATATATTTTATCTCAGTATTGAGAAAATCACAATAAATATTTATAAAAATTTTAGTTTAAACTGGTATCACGATATTTGAGTTATGTCGTTCAAATCATGTGTCAGTTCCTAAATGTCATAAATTAATTACAAATAACTTTCCTAAATTATTAAGACAATATGATAGTGTTTTCTCATTTATCAGTGAGTGAATTCTTTTGAACTAAAATGTCAATTTTTAAATAATAATGCACATTTTGAGACATACCTGGCACATCCAATATTAGATTGAGGTCTAGTTGATTTATATATATCAAAAAATAATTATGGATAATTTTACTGATGTATAAATACAATTTGAATGTCTTTTCCCAGTTTTTAGAAGGATAGTTATATTTTTAATAAAATTAAGGTATATTTTATATAAAATGACACAGTTGGACACATATCGGTCACACCATGCACCGAATTAATGTTTTCTAATTCTAATAACCTCTTAGATGACTTACGGATTTTTCTCATAATGTATAAAAACAATGGAAATGAATTTTATTAGTATTAATAATTTCACTTCACATTATTACTAAATTTTCATTTTAAAATTGAATCACACACATTGATTCATAATGTTTACATCATGTATCATTTTATTGTGATATTGAATCCAACACATCCAAATTACTTATGAATCATTTTCCGGTTTTATCAAGATAATTAGAGTTTTTTTTCATGGTTTTTATATATTGATAATTATTGAACTAAAATCTCAATTTTAAACTGATGACATACACTTTCAGTCATATTAAAAAGATATTATATCATCTTGAGCTTTATTGGATTCCTATATGTGAAAAATTTATTATGGATCTATTTACTTAATTATAATAAAAATTGAATGTGTTTGATTAGTTTAGAGTATGTTACTTTTCTTTTAAACAAAAATAAATTTCAATTTCAAATAAAAAGACACCCTTTTAGTCATATCGGTTACATTGTGTATAATATTATAGTGATAATAATTTATACACATCCCAAATGATATATAGATCATTTTCATAATGTATAAAAACAATTTGATTGTTTTTTCTCAGTTTTTAGTATTCCACGTGTCCTTTTTAGTAAAATTCCATTTTAAATTTAAGGTACGAAATTTGAGTCACACCAGCTGCATCATATGTTTTCTTGATGTGACACTCATTCCTAAAAGTCACAATAGACTTATGAATAGTTTCCCAAAAATAGAAAAACAATATTATCATGTTTACTCAGTTTTCACTAAGTGAATATTTTTGAATAAAAATGTCAATTTGAATCATATAATAGACACTTTGTGTCAAGATGGGAACATGATGTGTTATATTGAGGTGTGACTGATTATTATATGTCAAAAATGGATTATTTGTCGTTTTCCTAAAAAATAAAAATAATAGAAATTTGTTTTCTCAATTTTTATTAGGTTAGTTTTATTTTTTATTAATAAATCATGTTTTAAATAAAATGACACAGTTCGAGTTATATTGATCCCATTTTTCATCAAATTAAGGTAAAGATGATTCATACACACCCAAAATTACATATGGATCATTTTAATACAGTATAAAGTCAATTAAAATTCAATTTCCCATATTTAGTATGTCCCTATTCTTTTTTAGAAAGATATCATTTTAAAATGAAAACACAAACATTGAGTCATACCAATCACTTTTTTTGTTGGTTTGATTTGAGACCGATTATTAGACATCTCAATTGACATGTGAATTGTTTCCATAAATAACCAATATAATAAAAGGAATATTTCATTTTTTATACATTATACTTTTCTTTTTTACTATAATTAAGGTTAATTTTAAATAAAAAAGAACTGGTGGAAGTCATACCGAGCTCCCAATGCATCATATTGAGGTGATGTTGATTCCATCATGTTCCAAATAATATATAGATATTTTTAATAATGTATAAAAACAATACTAATGGTTTATATCAATTTTTAGTATATGAGGTGTGTTTTAAACTAAAATATAAATTATAAACAAAATACACACTGTCTTAGTCATACCAAAAAGAAAACATATCAGATTTAGGTGTGAGATGATTTTTATACTATATGTGTTTTAACATCAAATATCTACAAAATCAATAAAATATATAAATTGTTTCAATATGATGGTATAGAAACTCCATGATTTTCGGAATACTTCAAATTTTATGAAGGAAGGGGTTTTAACTTTAATCAAAAATTAATACTTTATATTTTTTGAATACGAAATATTTTTGAAAGAAGAAAATGACTTCCCAAAATATGTTTGAGAAAAAATAAATAATAATAAGATAAAAATAATAAAGGAATTAACATAAAATTATAAGATTAACTGATGAAAAAATTAAATATTTATATTTATGTAATCATCCTTATCATTATGGTTGTATACATTCCTAACCCATTTCCTTATTTTCATAATCATAGTTGTAACCTCAATGTCTAGTATCGCATCACCATGAGTAGCTTCAAACAAATAAACCCAAATCAAACCAAATAACTAACTATATAATAAAACAATTTTTATATCAGAAATACTAAAATTAAATAAATTAATCATAATTTTGAAATAATAAATTACTTATATGGACATTGATTTTATTGTTCAAACATAAAAATTTCCTCTATGATTAAGAAGAGGAACCCCATTTGCCATATGGAAAAGGAAGTGGATAGAACATGAAAGAAAGTGAAAAATTACAACACTGTAGGGGTGAATATATTTTTGAGGGAGAATAATTCAATGTATGTTTTGGTGAATAATGGAAAGAAATGTATATATCAATCATAAAAAAATATATAAGGAATAATGAAAATTAAATCATCATATTGTTATATAAAATATTTTGGTAAAATATATAAAGTATGTCATAACATTATCTTTACATGTTCCTGAATGGTTCCCTTAATTATATTATCCTCCCAAGATGGATTGCAATCGTCATCATATAAATATGAAATTATATACATGAGTAATAAAACACTTAATTTAGATTATGATAAAGTAGTAGAGAATAGATAATATTATCGTTAAAAACATATTATATTAAAATAATTCTATTATTATTGTACTCTATTTCTTTTTTATGGGTTTTATGTATTTGGATACTCTAATGAAAATCTAGATCTCCTATTAGTTTTCCCCTCTAAAACACTATAAATTGTCTTCATTGGGACCAATATGAACTAATTTTGATCACCCATGTACTGGTTTATCCTTGATTTAATTTTCCTCAAAACCTATAGTTTTTTTATTACCAGAAGAATAATTGACCAATTATTTTCAAACAGATCTAATATATAAGATAATTTACCTATTTTTGTTTCCATTATGAGGGTCTCATATTTTCCCCTTCCACATCGATATTAAACATCATTAATACCATTTCATCCACATTGATTTCACTCCTATTATCAACCCATTTTTATTGGAAAATTGGCACTTTAAATAGAACATTCAGTATGTATATCTATTCAATAATACCAAAATATGATATATTTTCATAAATTGGATTTCTATCCTTAGAACTAGATATGTGCATCGCTTCCACCATAAGAATAACTTCACATTTTTCATCATAGTACATTCATTGTGTGCTTTTCCATATAACATCTAATAATTTCTCACAAATATAATGTAAGATATAGGATTTTCAATTGGTTCCCTAGCTAGCCATCAAAGTCATTTGAAAATTGAATTTGTATTTTAAGAAAACTATTTATAATTTTGATCTTAGAATGGTCCTATAAACTGTTTTTTTTTGTATTTGATATCAATCCATCATCCCTTAATGGATCTAAATCTCTATGAAATTATTTGTGGTATTCAATATATGGATCAATATATTTAATAATATTTAAAATTGAAATGTGCAGTTTTCCCTCCCTATGATGGTAATTGTAAAAACATCACTTTTGGAAATCCCTTCACCCAGAAGGTGTCTTCTATGAAGAAGTCATTATAGGAATGATGTTATCAACCATATTATAGGTAATTAGTATAGGATTTAACCTCCTCTTCAAAAATATATCATTTTATAATACAAAGTTCTTCAAAACTTCTCTTATTGAAATTTCTTTTCAAAATATTCATATAGTGTTCAATGGGGTACATTCATCAGTAATAAACTAGACAAAAAATTTGAATCTCTCTAACCAAGTGAACCGTCAAGTGGACCATTATATACAAGAATTATGGTGGTATGAAATTAAATAATTCACATAATTTGACAGAACCTCCATATTAATCATTGGAAACTTCATAGAGTCTATAAAATTACTCTATATAGAAATGAAAAATAATAAGATTCTAGGTAATGTATGTCTTACATTTTTATAAATAATGCAAGGGAAAGAAACCGGAATAAAATCATTCATCAAAACATAACACTCATGTGATATTGGTTCCTATAAAATGAAATTAGTCATTGAAATAACATTCTTGGTATTTGTTGAATACCCCTCTAAAACGTTTAAACAATTAATGGAAATGAAAAAATGCAATTTTTCATTCTAGATAAAGTGTGAGCAGCTGGAGGAACAAAACAATTTTACACTTCACTAGTTCCAACTCCTCCCTTATCCCCATGAATGTCGGGTACATTCAAGAGTCATTCCATCTATAATTTTTAAGGAACATTTAGTAATTTCTCAATTAAACAATTGAATACAATTTTCACTACATTCTTGTCAGTAAGAAAATGTCTAATGTACAAAATATTACAATATGGTAATGCAATGAAAATTTATCTCTTCTTATAACCTAATTTCATTATTTTTTTTTTCGAAAATGGTTAAGCCAAAATAGTATCAATATAATTTCAATTATCAAATAGTTGATCAAACGTTAGTGAAGAGTGAGTTGTACCTTTTTCGGAATTTCCATCGAATGTTGTCATCCAAGATCGGTATTAATGTCATTGATGTAAATATTTTAGATGTGCTAACCAAAAGACTTTGACTAATGTTTCCACCAAACTAAGTGTGTTCATTCTTCACAAATGTGACGCCCCAACATTACATTATTATTATAGCATGAGAAATTTATATAATCAGGGAAGTCATTTATAATACAATAAAACAAGTCCCTCAATGGGAATTATTCAATTATATGATCATCATAAATTACAACACAAGAATCCCACATCAATTTCATATCATATATCAGTGGAGTAAAACAGAAATCAATATCATTATTGGGATTATATGGTCTATATTTAAGTAGAGACAACATAATGTATTTGTGCTTCATGAATAACAATGATGATAAGTAAAAATTTACCTACATGATAGGTCATGTAATATGATAACTACTCACTATAAAAAAAGTACTTATTTCATCAGTAGATAACAGTAGAAGAATTTTTATCTGATCATCTCCATATCATTGATACTTCTTAAAAATTTTCATCCACTTCTGATAATCTATTAGAATGAATAGGTTCCTTTATTTAATTACAATATCTTCATTCCATGTGAATTGTCTCATAGTTTCCTAATATCCATATAGTATTCTAAACCATGGATTTATTAGAGAGTACCATAAAGATTTTGATGGACTTGATTCAATTTTCTATGTCGATTATAAAATCACGTAGGGAATTATATTAGTGATTAATGGTAATTTTGAAAATATATGAAATCATTTAGACATGAATCTAATTTATTGAGATCATTCCCATTGAATGTATCATTTTTTTGTATCATATTTTCAACATTGATATTCATTTTCTTCTGGTATAAAATCATTCAGTAGACCAAGTTGTTCTACAAAATTGTTGTCACTCTATCCCCAACCAGATTTCAAATTATATAACTTCAATACAACTGAAAATTTTGTGTATTCAGTTCCATTGGAATACAATGGTCCCTTATCCCAACAATTTAACTTTTCAAACAGCATTGAACATGTAATGACCCAAACATTCATTAATTGAAAACCCTCTTGATCTAATTAAAGTCTCCTTATGTAAAATGTTTATATAATATGTCAACTTCATTTGTTTTATGTTAATAATAGTGATCGTTTCAAATATATCTATTGAACAGTGATCACATGATTAGTAAAAATATAGGGATTTAACGAATCTAATTCACTCAAAAAAAAAAGAAGCTATAGCCTCATCTTGTAGATGTTCCCCATAAGAATCCCATTTGTCGGAGCTCAGAAAAGATTTTGTTTCATTGGGATTTACTATTGACCAAGCCCATGCTGAGCTTCAATAGGTTAAGCTTGAGCGGGACTGCCTATGAGAGAAGTGGAAGTTGATAGACATTACCACCCGGGCAATGTTATTTGAGCCACCCCAAGAATATATCACAATCGCACACCTTACTCTTATGTCTTATACGGGTTTTGTAATGGGTAATGTAACAATAAATTATCACTATGGTTATGTAAATTATTTTTTTATATATTATTGAATATATTTTCATGTTATTTTTGTTACCCTGTAAATAGTATTTAAAGCTCAAATAGTGTTTTTAGTTAATATTCAACTAAGAAATCTATTTTGATGAATTAATGGATTTTTTATTAAAAAATATTTTTATAAAATATGATAATTATTAATAATTTAATTTTCATTAAATTTAAATGATCATATAATTTTATGAATGCAATTGTAATTTTTATTAAGGTTCGAAATGCATTTTTCTCCAAACCCGTGAATTTTCGATAAATGTCAGTTTTTATTTTAAAAGTTAAAATTAACATATTTAGAAAATTATTTAGATAAAATAAATATTATTTCTAGAATTATGACATCTAAATTATCGAACGGTTAATTTTTCATAATTTTTCGAGACACTCAAAACTTTAGGTAAAATTAAATATCGTTTAAATATATAATATGTATTATGACAACATAATGACCCAATAGTGATGTAATAAAATACTATAAGCCTCATATTCGGCCAATATATATTTTACCATTAATATAATGTGATTTTGGGTTTGTTTGACTCAGTTTACAAAGCATTGATGGACCCTTCAAGGCTTATTAAACATCTTGTCTTTTTAAATTATTTTCCTTGGGAGTGTGACCCACCTCCACATAAGCAACCCCATTATTTTAAGAAGCTAGGATATTGGCCTTATAACATATTGTTTTCCACTCCCCTTTGTAAATAATAATGGGAAAACCCATGGACTGGTTTGTGGTTTGAATTAGTTTAATGTGAGGTGTCCCAACCCTAAATAATAAAGAATTTCCTCACCTTTCCTATTAAAACGCATCCAAGATCCCACTTTATCGTCACTCAAACCCTTTGGTGTTCGTTAAAAATCTGACCTACTCTCCCTATAATCTTCCCTAGGTGACCCGTTCTCCCATGAAGGCTCTCTAAAGCCTCTCTCAAGCCTGTGGAAGCACACTTCAAAGTAAGGGATTTTTCTTCCTTTCTCATTTTTTTCCTTTATTCATAATGTTGTTATGCCCATTTAATTTCGATTATAAATGTTGGGTATGGTTTCCCACCTCCCCCATACTACCCTACTTATGTTTTAATGATGGGATACCTCTTTATATATCATTTAATACCACCCATGTACAATTGTAACTATGCTGAAATTCTGAAAGGAATTTCTCTCTCATCTTTTACATTCAAGCAATTCCTTTGTATCATGACTCTAAATTCCATTACAATTGATGAGACATGTATCTATATAAACCCCTTTCTGTCCATTTCATGTACATATGATCATACACATCTTTTTCTATCATCAACATTTTTTATCAATTCTTATATCACGTTGTTACGCTGCTGAAATTGCACCGATTTTCAAAGCTAATGTCATTATATAGTGAATACCATTCCCATTTCTCTATAAAGGGTCTTCATATTTATTCATATTTACTTATTGATTATAAATTTTCATGTATGAATTACACATTCCTTTATCATGGAATAACTGATTATGTTTTATGAATCCATGTTATATGATCCATGTGGCAGACTTACACATGAAATAAAATGTTTACGAAAGGTGTGCCCTTATAGCGCTCCAATGAATTGGGTAATGTATAGTATCACGATACATCATGTGAAATGGTTGTTGAATCATGATAATTCATGTGAAACAAGTTTTTACTCATGCTTCATGTGCAATGAGGATTTACTAATGCTCCCTGTCCAATGAGCCTTGTCTCATGCTAATTCCATGTTAAGTGTTATTGCCACATTTCCATGATATGATTATCATGAATTATCATGCCTTTATTTTTATGATTCTATTATTCTATAATGATATTCTTATTGTATAACGTGTATTTTATTCCCCATGTTATTCCATGACTATTCCCTTACTGGGCATTATAGCTCACCCTTTTCTTATGCATGTCCTCACGTTATCCCATCCAATGCTAAGTACGATGGAATATAGTGGACTTTTAAAAGAAGATTTCAATAAATAAGTTGTATTTCTTGTTTTATGTTGTAATGTAATGTTCCTAATCACCAAAGACACTATACCTCTCGATATTCCATGTTGTATCAAGTGAAGGTTTTAGGTAATAAATCAGGTTTATGTTTGTAATAAAAGAAAGGTTGTCATGGTTGGTATCAGAGGATAAGTTTCGTTATTTTTTGGATTAAGATTAGAAAACCCTAATAAAGCCTTAGAGACAATACAAAGTAAAATAAAAATATCCCTATGTTTTTGTGGGTATTTAGTAAGTTCTTTATCAAGGAAATACATCCATGTCTGGATACGAGCAGGTAGAGGTGGCTCTGGCACAAATGTATCCTAGGGGAAAAACCCGAAAACACCACTTTGAGTTAGACTTAAAAGGGAACTAGTGCATGACAATGGGCCTTTCTACACTCTTGGTTACAACACTCACGGGTTATATGCTTTGGTAAATTCATGATCTTAGTATGAACCATTTTTAAGGGACAAAAAAATTCCTTAAGAATATATATTAGAAAGTAGATCATTGATAATATAAACTGAATCCAATAGATTCATATGTTAAAGAAATAAGAGTTATTTATAAATCATCGGTTTTGTACTTGCATTACCCTATATGTATTGCCCCTAACTTTCCTTTATTTCCATCCAATGGTCGGTGATAGGAGGACTCGGGCTAACAACCGATGTGAAGATCAATGTGATGACTATACTAATGTGATGCTAAATCCAATGGGAGTGGGAATTGCAAAATTTGTCATGATTCTATATCATCTAACTCAAGATTTGAATAGAATCATGGGTCAAGAAGAACGTTCCATACCTCCTAATAAATAACAATTTGCTATTGACAGATTCATGAGACAAAGGCCTCCTACTTTTAATGGATCATCTGATCCCTCAATCGTTGAACAATGGATCTACTCCATTGAAAATATATTCTTCATCCTTCAATGTTCTGAACAAGAAGATGATTATCTTGTATACTTATCATATAGAGTGTGAAGCTGATAAATGCTGGACATTGATCAAAAACACGAAGCCTAAGGAGCAGATCGAGGTGTAAGAATGGAAGGACATCTGGAAGATGTTTTTAATAAATATTTTTTGTACACCCTCTTTCTTTGGATAAAAAGGGACTTCTTTTCCCTAAAGCAAACAGATGACGAATCGATTAGTGTGAATGAGGAAAACATCATACGGATTTCAAAATATGCTTTCTACTTTTTCGTTACCCCTGAATGCATGTTATACCGCTTCTATGGTGGGCTGAAACCTAGCCTACGGAAATCACTGGCAATCCGTGACTTCGACATCTGTGAGGAAATTGTCTAATGTTCCATCAAGGTCGAAATGTAGATCATAGAATCTAAGGGGTATCATGGAGATAAGAAACTTTAGGTAGACTTCAATTTTGGTGGTCCGATGGTTAAATCCAATGGGGCTAAGAAAATCCAACACCCCCCTTGACAATGGAGCAGAAAGAAGCACCCTGAAAATTGTCTAAAAGGGACAAGAAAATGCATTAGGTCTGGAAGAGAAGGGAACCTGGCTGTAAACTAACGACAAGAGAGACCCACGGCTGTGAAAGAGGAGACAAATGCTCTGTTCGAACCTCAACGCATGGTTCTTTGCTACAACATCCTTGAACCAGGGCATCTTGAAAATCAGTGCCCTAATCCAAGGGTTTTAGAAGGAAACCAACAACATCCAATACGGCAAGGGAGAGAATTTTCCATCACTACTACCAAATTGAACCACGACAACAAAGTGGTGATAGGTACACTAGTTATTCATTCAATAATAGAGAGCGTAATTTTTTATTCCGGTTCCACACATTATTTTATATCTCGAAAGTTTAGTAGAACAATACCATCACCACAACGAATCATGGAAGTGAAGATGTTGGTGAGTATGGAAAATGGGGATATTATTGCATCCCATGAATATTTCCCCTCCCCTATCATAATTTGTGGATTGGACTTCCCAGCGAACCTCATCATACTCCCTCTGGTGGAATTTGATGCAATTATTGGAATGGATTAGATTTCCTTATATAGAGCCAACAAAAATTTCCGTGAGAGGGAAATCACTCTCCATGTGGGAAATCGACCCCCGATTCATTACAATTGTAAGGAGGAAGATGAATCTTCTTTAACTCCATCATCTTAAGTGTGGATATTACTGCTTTATTAGCACGGTTATCTGTCTAAGATGATTGATTCTAATGAAGCAACCATCCTTGAAGGGATGCCTTTTGTGAGGTAATTTGCTAAAGTGTTTGCTGAGGAATTACCTAGAATTCCTCTTAGAAGAGATGTTGAATTCTCAATTGAACTTACACCGGGGGAATTTCCAATATACAAAACTCCTTATAGAATTTATATTGTGGAGTTTGAAGAGATGGGGAAACAACTACAGGATAATCTAGATAAAGGGTTTATATGCCCAAGTGCTTTACCATGTGGTGCACCAGTCCTCTTCGTCTAGAATATGGATTCGTCAATACGCCTTTTCATCAAATGTCATGAGCTCAATTAAATCTTGATAAAGAAAAATTATTCTCTCCCACGAATTGATGACTTGGTTGATCAGCTGCGTGGAGAAAAATACTTCTCCAAGGTGTATTTTCAGTTGGGATATTATCAATTAAGGGTGAAGAAGAAAGATATCCCCAGGACTACTTTTCTAACAACATACGGGCACTATGAATTCATATTAATGCCTTTAAGACTCACTAATGCTCCATATATCATCATGGACTTGATGAATATAGTATTTAGAGATTGCCTCGACAAATTTATTGTAGTCTATATAGATGATATTATGATATACTCCAAAACCAAGGAAGACCATGAGAAGCAACTATGAACTTTACTAGAGACCTTGCGTAAGAAGAAGCTCTATGCCAAGTACATCAAGGGTGAGTTCTGTTTGAAGGAGGTATCATTCTTGGGCCATATCATCATGTGAAATGTGATATCTGTGGATCCCTCTAAAAAATATGCAATTGAGGGATGGCTGAGGCCAACATCGGTAACTGATATCCATGGCTTCTTGGGGTTAGCTGGATATTATTGACGCTTTGTGAGATATTTCTCATGATTTTCCAAGCCTCTTACCAATCTTACTATAAAGGGAGTAAAGTTCTCTTGGATTGTTGAATGCGAATAAATCTTTAAGGACTTTAGAAGAAGGATTATCACTATACCTATGGCCACTTTACCCACAAGTGGAGAAATTTTCATTTTATTTAATGATGCATCGAAGAAGGGACTGGGATGTTTTTTAATGAAAAATGAAAAAGCCATTTCATATACTTCAGGTCAATTGAATGTTCATCAACAGAACTATCCAACACATGATGTCGATCTGGCTGTAGTAATCTTCGATTTGAAAATATTACAGCATTATCTCTTCGGGGTGAACTGTGAAATATATACAGACCACAAAAGTCTCAAGTATATATTCACACATAAAGAGTTGAATATGCACCAACAAAGATGGTTAGAGCTGATCAAATACTATGACTGCTCAATCCATTACCACCCTGGGAATGCGAACAAGGTGGAAGATGCTCTAAGTTGAAAGGACCTAACAATTCTATCAATGTTGATAATTGAAAAGGATCCAATCTTCATAGATTTTATGAGGATGGGCATGGTAATCATAAAGAAGGTGCACATAGTTCAAATTTCTCTTTTTACTTAGGAAACACAAAGATGTATCATGGTATCCAAGAGAATTATTGGTGGGATAATATGAAGAAGGAGATCATTGAATATACTTGAAAGTGCCTTCTGTGTCTGCAAGTGAAGGCATAGAGGCAGAAGTCTATGGGGATGATGCTACCATTGCCCATACCAGAATGTAAATGGGAGAACACCACCATGGACTTTGTCACCAGACTTGCGAAGCTATCCAAAGGAAACAATGAAATATGGGTTATTGTGGATCATCTTACAAAGGCTGCACACTTCATTTCTATTCGGGATGATTTCTCATTGGATCAACTGGCACATATATATATCAGGGAAGTGGAAAGGCATTGTGGGGTACTAGTATCTGTTGTGTCTGATCGAGATCCAAGATTCACCTCTATGTTTTGGAAGAGTCTTCAATATGCTCTGAATGATGAACTAAACTTCAGTACAACCAACCATCCTCAAACTGATGTCCAATCCGATCAAACTATCTAATCGCATGAGGACATGTTTAGAGAATGCTCCATGGACTTTAAAGGAGGATGGTATCAACATCTTCCTCTGGTTTAGTTCTTTTAAAATAATAGTTTCCACTCAAGCATCCAAATGTCACAATATTAAGCCCTTTAGGGGAAACGTTATAGAAAAGAAGCATGCTGGGATGTGGTTGGTGAGCATAAGATGCTTGGACCTGAAATGGTCGATGAAATGTTGGAGAAGGTGAAAACCATTCAGCAGCATATCAAGGCAGCCCATAGTCGACAGACGAGTAATACAAATAAATGTCAATGTGACCTTGAGTTTAAAGTTGGAGACATGGTTTTTCTATGCATACCTCCAGGGAAGAAAGTTATGAGGTTTTGAAATATAGGAATGTTAAGTCCATGGTACGACAGACCCATCGATATGCTTGATCATATTGGTGTTGTGCCCTATCGACTAGGACTTCCACCTACCAAACCAAATTACATGATATCTTTCATGTATCCATCTTAAGGAATTACATACCAGACCCTTCACATGTGCTCTCTTCCATGGTGGTGTAGTTAGAGGATGATCTTTCTTATGAGGAGCAACCAGTGAAGAACATACATCATAGAAAAAATGTTTTAGGAAATGAGACAATGCCACTCGTTAAGGTGTTGTGGTGAAACAACAAGTTTGAAGAAGTGACATGGGAATTGAAGTATGTTATGAAGCAGAGTTACCAACATTGGTTTTATTGTGCAAAAAGTAAATTTTGAGGGTGAAATTTCTTAAGGTGAGAAGATTGTACGACCAAAAATTCATTAACGGAAAACCCTCTTGATATAATTAAATGTCTCATTATTTAAAATTTTAATATATTATGTCAACTTCTTTGGTTTTATGTTAAGAATTACGACATTTACTAATATATCCATTAAACAGTGATCACATGATTAGTATAAATATAGGGCTTTAATTAATCCAATTTACTCAGGAAAAGGAAGAGATGGCCTCATCCAATAGATGTGCCCCATAAGAAGCCCATTTCTTGGAGCTCGGAAAAGTAGTGGCATCATTGGGCTATACTCTTGACCAACCAAAAGTTGAGCTTCAATAGGTTAAGCTCAAGCAGGACCACCTACGACAGAAGTGGAAGTTGATAGAGATTACCACCTGGGAAATGTTATATGAGCCACCCCAAGAGTCTTTCACCATCACACACCTTACTCATTAGTCTTATGAGGGAGTTATAAGGGGTTATGTAACAAGACTGTAGCACTATGGTTATGTACCTTATTTAGGTATATAAAAATGAATATATTTTCATTTTATTTTTGTTACCTTGTCAATAGTTTTTAAAGCTCAAATAGTTTTTTTATTTAATATTCGACTAAGAAATCTATTTTGATGAATTAATTGATTTTTGTATTAAATAATAATTTAATAAAAAATTATTATTATTATTAAAATATTTTTTATTAAATATAAATCATCGTATAATTCTATGAAAACAATTGTAATTTTTATTAAGGTTCGAAATCCATTTTTTTCATACCTGTGAATTTTTGATAAATGTCGGTTTCGATTTTAAAAGTAAAAATTAATATATATATATATATATATATATAGAAAATTATTTAGACAAAATAAATATTATTTATAGAATCAGGACTTCGAAATTATCCATCGGTGAATTTTTCATAATTTTCAGAGACAGTCAAATTTTTGGGTAAAATTAAATACCTTTTAAATATATAATGTGTTTTATGACATCATAATGACCCAATAGTTATGTAATAAAATTCTATATGACTTCTGTTTGTCCAATATATGTTTTACAACTAAAATAATTTGATTTTGGGTTTGTTTGACTCATTTTACAATGCATTAATGGACCCTTCAAAGCTTATTAAACATCTTGTCTTTTCAAATTGTTTTCCTTGGGAGTGTGACTCACCTCTACATAAGCAACTCCATTATTTTAAGAAGTTCTATATTTAGTATTTTATAATATTTCTGTCCACTTCCCATTGAAAAAAACCATGGGAAAAAACCATGGTCTGGTTGGTGGTTTGATTTAGTTTAATGTTAGGTGTCCCAACCCAAAATAATAAATAATTCCATCACCATTCCTATATAAACCCACCCAAGCTCCCACTTTCTCCTCACTAAAAGCCTTTGTAGTTCGTCCAACCACTTCCCTACTCTCCATATAATCCTCCCAAGGTTCCCCAAGCTCCCATGAAGACTTTCTCAAGGCCTTATCAAGCCTTTTGAAGCACACATCCATGTAAGGGTTTTTTCTTCCTTTCTCAATTTTTGTCAAATTTTATTAATGTTGTTATGCCCTTTTAATTTCAAATATAAATTTTGGGTATGGTTTCTATCATCCCCCATACCTCCCTATTTATGGTTTAATGATGGGAGACCCCTTTCTTCCTCATTAAATTTCTCCCATGTACACCTATTACTTTGCCGAAATTCCGAAAGGAATTTCTCTCTCCTCTTTTTCATTGAATAAATTCTTTTATATTATGACTCTAAATTCCATTAAAATTGTTGGAAAATGTATCTATATGGCCCCCTTACTTCCCATTTCATGTAAATATGATGATACACCCCTTTTTCTCTCATCAACTATTTTTATGAATTCTTATGTCACGCTGTTATGCTGCCAAAATTACATCGATCTTCCAAGCCAATGTCATTATATAGTGTATACCATGCCCATTTCTCTATCAAAGGTATTCACATTTATGCACATTTACTTATTTTTTTATAAAGTTTCACATATTCATTACACATTAATTTATTGTGGAATAAATTATTATGTATTATGAATCCATGTTATATGATCCATGTGGCACACTTATACATGAAATGAATTGTTTAAGAAGGGTGTGCCCTTATTGTGCTCCAATGCATTGGGTAAAGTATAGTATCATGATACGTCATTTTCAATGGGTGTTGACTCTTTCTAATTCATGTTCAATGAGTTTTTACTCATTATTCATGTGAAATGAGGATTTACTCATGCTCCATGTGCAATGAGCCTTGGCTCATGCTAATTCAATGTTAAGTGTTGTTTCCACATTTCCAGGTTATGAGTATCTTGCTTTATCATGCCTTTATATTTATGCTTCTATTATGATCTATTGATATACCGATTGACTAACATGTATTTTATTCCTCATGTTATTCCAGGATTATTCTCTTATTGGGATTTATAGCTCACCCTTTTCTTATGCATTTCCTCAGGTTAACCAATGCAATGCTAAGTACGGGGGAATATAGAGGTCATGTAAAGGATGTTTTCAATAAATATGTTGGATTTAATGTTTTAAGTTGTTATTTAATTTCCTAATCCCAAAAGTAACTAGACCTCTCATTCTACCATGTTGTATCAAGTGAAGGTTTTATGTAATAAATCATGTTTATGTTTTAATAAAAGCAGGGTTGCCATTTAACAATATCAATGGTAATCTTAATTTTCCATTTTCATTTATTCTTAGCGATTTCCATCATTATTTACACATATGTTAATATAAAATGATCCATAAAATGTAGTATTATCCCATTCAATACATGCGTTCCTCGTTTCAACGTTTTTTCAAAAATTTGTAGCTATAATCTATCAAGTGACAAATCAAATTATCGCCATACTGTTTCAGACTAATTTTTCTTTGTTAAAAATAAGACAAAAAAGGAAATCAAATTTAAAAAGGTTGTATACATGAAACATTGCAAACTCAATGACCTCTAAAATTTAATATTCATAAAATTTTATCAATAAATTACCATGCATATATTTTACATTAATATACATCTTATTATGTTCATGAAATATTCATTTTGTACAATAGATTTATAATAAACATAATATTTTCATTATCAGTTGTGAAAGATATAGATAATTCTAATAAGGGGAACTCAACATTTTATTATTTTAAATAATTTCATTATTCTCTATAATAAATGGGTAATTGATTTTAATAAATTAATTAGTCCACTATGGTAGGTGTTATCCAATAAATTCAAAAATATGTGATGGTTATAGAAAACTATCATCCACATTAGTTTCATCACCAGAAGAGTAATTATTTTATTTTGTTTCTAAAGACTCATACCCCATATTTTGTTGACATACACCTATGTTTCTTGAACTAATCTGATTGGTAGTCCTCCCATACCTAGTATATGTTCTATTTTTGGATGACTACCTCTCTAAGTAGTTCATGAAATATAGAAGAGATGGGGTATGAGTCTCAAGTAACAAAATGCCATAAAAATGTTTTGGGAAATGAAGAATATGAGGATAATAGTTATAATCCATTGTTTTCTCTAAGTGGTTTAACCCTCTCTTTTGTGAGAATTACACCATTAGAACTAGTTATTAACTTATATCCCCTTGAACGTGATATTTTTAGGGCATACAAATTCATTTTTTTTGATTCAAGGGGTCTTGAACGTGAAAATTTATGATATAACATGACCATTTTTCACATGAAAATTTTAATTCAATGAATGTAATGAAAAAATTGAACTTATATAATTTTAATATAAAAATAAATAAATAAAAACTGCGAATATAGTCTAAAAAAGATAAAAAAATCCTACTATTGGGAATTTTTTTCAATTTTTAATATTTTCATTCTAATATATATTAATTAAATGGTCTATTATCCAGTGGTGTAAAAAATACCTTATTAATTTTACTGGTGACATAAATATGTATTTAGAATGAATAAAATTAGAATAATAGATACTATATAATTATTTATGAAATAATACATGGAAGGGGTCTCAACCTTATAATATTGAGAATATGTTGAATACACTTTCTCTTATTAATTTCAAAGATATGAATAACATATTTTACTCTATTGTTAATTTTTGAATTAATATATAGATAGTGGTTTCATAACATGGATATTCTAGTAGAATTTGTTCTTTAATATAAGTGATATAATATAATAAATTCAATTTCATGGTTTTGGTTATTCAAATGTATTGATATTTATTAAGGCTATCATGGATCATTGGAAATGAATAATTAGAGTATTTGTATGCATAATAAAAGACAAACAATTGGATCCCATTTTATGATGTTTATCTGAATACATTGTATATATAATAATTCAGGTAAAAATTAAATCATGGGAGATTATCAACTACAATTTTGATGGATATTTAATCTTGGAGATTGTTTCATTTCTTAGGGTGGGAAATAAATAATGTGAATTTAACATTCAACATTGGAGTCATAATTTAATACTTTAACATCTTGTAGAACCAAAAAATGAATCATAAACTTATTAATGGAATTTAGGTTATCTCATATTCTAATTCCTTTTATTTTTCTTAATTATGGCAGTGAAGCAACAATGTTAGAATATAGTAGTGTCATGTATAATTTAATGTCTAAACATATTACATGTGGAAATGAAATGTGAGAATATTATTAAAAAATTATGGCATAAAAAAATTCTATGTAAAATTATATAATATCATTGTAGATCCATTTATAAAATATACTTCCAGTGATATCGCTAAAAAAATTTATCAATAAATTGTGTTAAATCCAAAATAATGAACTATTTAGTGAAATGTGTGATCATATGCTAATACAATACTCAGCCCAAGATATATCGCCCATCTACCCATGGTTTTTTATGACATGTAAGAGGATGTGAACAATAAAATATTACACATATCAATATAATAAAAATAGTTTTTAATGTATTTCAACAATTATAAACTCAATTTAACCTTCAAACACCATTAAATGAACAAAATCTTACTAATAATGTAAGCCATATGATATCGTCAATTAACCATGATTAATATGTATTACAATAACAAACAAAAACTCACTTATGAATTAAAAAGGGTACTAACTTCAAGGGGGTATATGTCAAAAAATAAAAATATAATTGGAAAAACATATCAAACATAGATTAATCACATAGAAAAAAGATTAAAATACATCAAACCTTCCATTTAAAACCCATCAAGAATAATTTAAATAATGAAATGAAACAATACTTCCAGGTTATTTTCTAATGTACAATGAATCTTGAAACTAATCCCAACATGATCAAATTCATATAAATACTTGACCATCACATAATGGTAATTCATATTAATTAACCAGAAATCAGTACATGAAATCCATTTTATATGTTTCCACAATAACCATGTGATGAATTTTAAAATACTCTTTTGGTGTGTTATTTCCATGGATGAATGCTCAAAATATTTAATGTTAAGAAACAAATTATTTGATGTTAATGAAATTAAAGAAAAAAAGTTATAAATCCCTAACCCCATCATGGATAATTATAATTGAATTTACGTCATATAAAAACATGAATTTAAAAGGTGAATGATTTTATAGATCCACTTTTAATGTAATTTGAATGGATACACCTACCAAAATAAATGAAATTGGTTTGTGGAAGTCATAATACACTACCGGGAAGCAAGAAAATTCCTTAAAAAGTCTATATAACTAAAAATCAAAGAACCTCCCAAATAAAAATATATTCTAGAGGTGAAATCAATTAGGAATAAAGAATATCAATATATAAATAAACAATAAATGAAAAACGATATCTCTAAAAAAGTAATCAATGGGTGAGGTGGATGAAAAATAACAATCTTTGGATTGAAGATTCAAATCCTCCAAGAGAAATTATATATATATCCAAAACTAGAATTATTTCAACCCTTGGATTCATTTGTGTCTTGATATATTAGAGCATTGTATTTGAACCCATCATTTTATTGAGCCTTGGTTTAAGCTTCTATTCTAAGAGGAGGAGTGTTGGTTGTAGGGGGATTCTATGTAAAATATCAGATATGGTGACTAGTTAGGTTTCTTTAAATAGATCAGGGTCACTTTAATCAGAGATTCCAAAAAAGGGCCGATAAATTTTTCTTTGATCACTGATAAATTAATAAGCACTTATAAAATTCATCCTTATCAGCACTTTTTTGGATAAAAAACCATATATCTTTGTCTATGATTAAAAAGAACATATAAAGATTATATTTATCAGGCTTAAAATTTTACACCGGATAATGTTTTTTAAATATAATTATTGAAAAATGTTTTTTAAATATATTTATATAATAATATATATTTAATAAATATACATAAATATAAATATAGTTAATATATCAATTATTTAAATATATGTATTATAATTTTTTAATTATAAATATATATATCATTACATATATTTCTAAAATTATATATACATAAATATATAATAAATATATATATAAATATGAATATAAATATTGTAAATATAGTAAAATTTTAAATATATTTATTATATTTTTTAATTATTTAAATATATTTTATCTATTGATTGTGGATAATGGTCGGCGATATAATCTCTCTCGATCCCTTGATAGTGATTATGGTTTTCTATTCTTGGAGCCCTCATATCATGCTGCTCTGGATGGACTATTCCTGGGGAAAAGGCATTTTGACTCTCAAAATGTTATTCTTAATGGATCATTGGATTCATTTATCACTTTTGAATTCTAATTAATATTTAATTCACGATATGTTCAATGAACTAGAGTTATCAACAATTTAATGAATGGCCATACCGTCGTGACCAAAACCATGGAAGATAGTATATTTAATTTATAGGCTCTCTGTCATACAGGGATTTTATGATTGGAAATATTTTCTCATCTGGTGCGTCTACGTCTATATCTTGTATCCATCATAATAGAATAAGCATAAGGTCTAGAAGATTGGATAAATTTATCTTAAACTATGTATTATTTTTATTCCTGATTGGAACCCTAGTTTTAATACCAAAATAATAAAAAACATGAATGATTAGTTTTGTGTTTGTATGTATGGTCTGAATTAGATCTGGTGGCATCCTGAAATTTTATTTTCTATTTCATAAAAAATTATAACATTGATTAAGATGTATCATACTATAGGGGAAGAATGATTTTTTCTTCTTAAACTTCTTTGGGGAAGAGGATCTAAGTTTAATTCTGATCAAGAATGTAATTATATATACCATCAATTTTAATTTTTAAATTTTTATTTGATATTAATGGATACCTCATTTCTATGGTGTATGTAATTAAATTGGGCATACCAAAGGTAATTACCATAAGGGTTATTTTGTGATTTTTGTAAAACTAAATATCATGCATCATTTGAATATAGGAAAATTGTTTCTATACATGTTGGTATTGATACTTGGAGGCCTCTCCTGCATCCACCTCTAATATTATTTAGAAATTGAAGAATGAAATTGAAATTAATAATTCATTTGGTGATAATGTTAATTTATTGCTCACAGAAGATGGAATATTTCATTCTATTTTTGTCTCAGATATACAAGTTATTGAATGAACATAAGATTACATCATAGAATAAAACTCTTCTCAGTCTGATTAGAATAATTTCCTTCAAGTTCTAAATAAATATTACTTGACTCATCACTTCGGTTATAGGAATATGATGTCGTATAAAGATAAGACTATGGTATGTACATTCAAAGATATGGATGGTCCTTAGATGGGTCTTTCAATCCAAATTTCTCATATTATAGAATTTATTGATAGAGGTGGATCTTACTCCCAACTTGGGTTGGTTGGTGGATTTCATCAACTTATGTCTACACTAATGGATGAAAATCCTTCAATAGATAAATTGGATACAAAGGTCTTGGAACACCATGTAGTATACACTGGTCTGGTTGAGTCAGTAACGGATGTTAAATATAATTAAAAACCATCCATCCAATAATTTTTTGATTATTTGTTTTGTAGTAGAATCTATTTAATTAAAGAGAAAGAAATTGAAAACAAAAATTGGAAAAATTATTCCCCAAAAAGATCAACGAAATAAATAATCCTAAACTTGGATATGTTTCTATATAAACTTTTTCACCTCATGATCGAGAAAGAACTATTGTGGGAGGAAATTCTAATCTAGGAGTGAATGTTGATTCCACTTTGATGATTAAAAATGTGAAGCAAGAAAGAGTTGCCAATTTTGATGATGGTAACCCTTAGTAATTGGAGGCTAATTATGGCTTCAATACTCATGCCTCATTGGAAGATCAAAACCTAGGATACCCTTTATGGCTACACAATGATGGTGGTTTTTCTACTAATAATACCAATTATGTGTAGATAAATGAGTTATGTGATCATGAAGGGAAGAAAAAACATCATCTAAGGCCTTAATGGATAAATAAGTTTTTCAAATGGACTCTTTTCAAATTTACAGATCTCATCTCATTGGTGCCTCGCATCTCGATGCTTCATGTATTCTTTCTTGGGATTATACAAATGAATTGTGCTACATAAATGAAATATAGGTTTTATATTCAAAACCATTTGGTGTCCTTGAAAAAAACAATAAAGATGTATGTAAATATACATAAGACATAATCCAATCTTAGACCAATGATGTAGGGGATATTAAGACTCTTATAGTGAAAGACATTGAAGGCACTCAACTGAAAGAGGTGGTTACTCAGTATTATGCTGACTCTGTATCAGAAATCACCGATGTCGAAAGCCTCTTACAACAACTAAGACCATTTAAGAGAGGTTGTTATCCAATAATTCATGGAAAATGATGCGGGATAAGAAGAATCGAGTATAATTCAATAGAGGAAGAGGAACGTATATCATGTATCAGAATTTGAGGAAAATTAAGTATTTGATTTGGGTGTCATAGCTATAACTTACACCATCCAATGTTTTCTATGTTTTTTTATACTTATTAAAGGTTATTTTCCTCTATATGTTCATATATATATGCAATTATTTATTTTTAATTATATAAATACTTTTCAAAAAAATAATATATAATTATATATTTAAATATTTATATCATTATATATTTATTTAAAATATTATATATATCTCTATATATTTATTTTAGTAGTTTATATAAATATAAATATAAATATAAATATATTAAATATATTGATTATTTAATTTAATTTTTATAATATTCGTATTCTTTACATATATGTAATTACTTAGTTGTAATTATATAAATAATGTTTTAGAAAAATATGATTATTTATATATAATTATATACATAAAATTTTATAAATATATTAAATATACATTTAAAAATATATTTATTTTTAAATATTTAAAAATCTATTTTTTTAAAAATTAATCAATATATAACCTTAAATGATTGTATGGTAAAATTAGGTGAAAAATGAAAATTTTAAAATGAGTACACAGTAAAAATATTGGAAAATAGATAAGTTATATTAAATAAATATAAATTATTTAACAAATATTTATATATATTGAAGTAAAGAATAATACATGTCTAAAATTTTTAATAATGGTAATTATATTTTTATATATAATAGTAAATAATTAAATTCCCTAAAAAATAAAAAATATAAAAAAAAATTATTTAATACCCAACTCTAATAACATTTAAAATAAATAAAATAAAATTTACTACTTAAAGACTTAAAATATTAAAGGTATCATGTTATGATGAAATTCTATAATGAATAAAAAAGTTAAATAAATTACATAAATATTATTTGTATGTGTTTCTATATAATATTTCATTCATTACATTAATATTTATGTGTTTGAGTTATTTAATGTCAATCACAAATAGTTTGTATTATATAAATCATATTTTTTTGGAATATTATATACATATATACATATATGAATATATTTCAATATAAAATATATTAACGAATAATTATGTATATAAACCATTGAAAATAAATAAGGGATTAATATGTTATTTTTATACATTTTATTCTTTTTCTATATTTATATTTCATATATATTATTTATTTTTATTTATAATTGATATATATGTATTAAACATATTCATTTTTAATTTTTTTTAATATTATTATTTATTCTTTTTTAATATTTTTAATTATTATATTTTATTCATTTATTAATTATAACAATTTATTCATTTTATATATCCATATCTAATATATAATATTTTTTTAATATTTATAATCTATATATATGTATATTAATTTAGGTAATTTTTATCAATATTTATTTAATTATAAAAATCATTAATATTTTAATTAATTTACTAATTTTTTTTATTTATTTCTTTTTATTTATTTTTCATGTTTAATATTTAATATATACAATTTATTATAATTTAAAAATTTATATATCGGTATTATATTTTTTTCTTTTAATCAATAATTATTTCATTAATAAAAAATTCAATACATTTTTTAATTTAAACTTTTTTTAATTTTTATTTGTTTAATTAATTAATTCAATTAAAAAAACTTTATTAGTGATAAAAATAGTGAACTGATAAAGGGAACACATTATCAAGGCTAAAAAAAAGTTCTAATAAAGGATTACTTTTTTCAATTTAAAAAATTAAAATTAATGTTACCCTTTATCAGTGATAAAAAATGTCAATAAATGGTGCCCTTTATTAGATATTTTTTTAATGATGATAATGGTCAACACTCTTAAATTCCAATTTTGTAGTAGTAGTGGGAAGGCGTGTCACATGAGGTGAGTGTGTGTTGTGGGCCCTGATCCCCCACTCCCAACTCGAACATGTTTTAGAGTGTATTGTTTTATATAAGAGTGGTTGGGAAAAGAAAAGTATGATGTGGGACATACCCACATAATACAGTGTAGTTATATCACTTAAAATATATAGATATTTCATCATTGAAAAATCAAATATTCTAAGTCATCCAATCGTTAGGGGTGGACATCTTCTACATTCGGACATATAAAGGTTATAAAATGTCTGTTCTTCTTCCATGTATCATCCCTGAATATTATTCCATCTATCAGTATTAGAACAATCTAAGACTAGTGATCATGTGAAGTCTTCTTATATGTCTTAATACTGGATTCAATCATCATATATTGGTACATGAATTATAGTTTTCTAAAATCAATAAACACACAACAGCCATTAATGAGTTATAAAAGCTCAGACTGAGAGGTCCTATAAATTATGTATTGGATTTTATAATCTAGTGAGATTAAAATATTAAATTCATTTAGTTACACTTATATTCATGAAAATCTGGTGAATGGAATGAGATTTCTATGCTGTTGTCCTATAAATTATCCCTATAACCAATTTGAAATAAAAATGAAATTTTCAGGTAGGTGTATTCAGTGAGGAGTGACACATAACATTTAGGAGGTGAACCACATGCCTGATTCATTCACATATCCATCTTCTATGTACAATATTTGAGAATATCTCACATATCCTAGTCTATAAGAATTTAGATATGCATATTTCTACATTAGGTTATACATTGTCAATTTTTACATATCTATTTTTAGAAGAGGAATGTGAAAGTGAATGTTGTAATGATACTATCATAACTATTTATATTCTACGATGTATTTTTTACTCTGCATGAAGATCATATCTACAAAAGAAATAAGATTTTATGATACCATGATAATAAATGTGAATATATCTGAATATAATGGAATTTTTAAATGAGTAAGAACTGAAGATTACTTAAAAACTAAATGGAGAAAAAAAACTGTTGTGTTGAGTAATTGAATTATTTTTCTAAACACTCCAACAAATGAAGGATAACAAGATATTCAAAAATATTTTATACCACTTTTTTCTTAAAGGTGAATGGGAGAAGAAAGAAAAATTTAGTATCAAAAAAATATAGTAGGATATTCACATAATGAGGGTTATAAATTATTCAAAATATTGAAAGAGAGTGGGAGAAAGATATCTCCTAGAACAAAAATAATTCTTTAATTAAATAATATGAAAAACTAAAGGCAAACTTTGTGAAACAAATTACATAAAAGATAGATTCGTAGACTATCATTTTTCACAAAGAGGATAATTATGCTTCAGTTAGTTGTACTTGGATCTTGTAAATAAGAAATAAATTATCATCATGAATCACAAAATGTGAGAATGCGCTAATCAAATTATAATTATGTATTAGAGGGAACATCATCATTATAGTTTCAAGATAAGTAACCATTCATATATAATGTTCCATGTATTCATGGTAATTATTTTGATTCAATATTTGGGAAATTTTTGTTCCAGTGGGACGTCCGAAATCATAGTGTTACGCTATTCTATAGAATAATGGTATAATATAACCTCTTGTGATTATAGTATAGGATCATTGGTTTTTTCACTTAACCAAACATAGTAAAAATTAGGCCTACATTGTGACTAAACTGTGTATAATATTGTGTCCAAGTGTAATTAATTTTTAATGTGTCTAAGAAATTTTGACTAGACCAAATTATAATAGGTCAACAGAGGTTAATTACTCAATAAAGAAAATTTTTTAAAAATCACCACTCATTCTTCATCAACTTATCAATCATGCAACACCTCTCTAATCTATATAATTATCATCTGAGGTAATTTCCTTATATTTATATCAAATAAGTATTAGGGGTGGATAATCTAGGTTCTTTCAAATAGAAGGGGTGTTCCAAAATTCGATGGCAGGAATTATCCCTACATGAAAAATATAGTGTTTCACAATCATCCATCTTGAATCATTAATGATAGAGATGAAATAATATAAGTATTCCAACCTATTGATAGATTTTCTCTAATTTATATTATTGATAAGATAAATATGGAAGTTGATGGAAAATATCAAAAAAAAAATTTCATGTCTCTTTTAGAAAATTCTTAAACAATGGTATTGGGACTAAAAAAGTTCAAGTTAATTTGTGATATATTTGCAAACAATTATGAAGGTTTTGGTAAATAATCCCTCATGGTATCATTGAAGAATTTTTTAGGTGATTGTGTTTGTTGACAATATGGGCATCCATGTTGTGTTTGTTGACAAAGCAAACCATGACGTACAAATTGGATGAAAAAGAATATTTAATGGTGGAATGTCGAGGTCACGGGATGTTGTTAATGGTCCATGATTGATTCAAGAATTCCAAAAAAGTAATGGTCAATCTAGGGGCGGTTCAAAAAGAGCATATACTTGGTGGCGCCATTTTCCATTGTTTTCCATTTTTTGGACCTCAAAATAGACAACTATAGAAAAGTGTTTTTGGAAAAGGGACATGCATGCTGGTGTCTTGGAGGTGTGGAAACATTCATGACATATGTCTTTCAAGATCATAACATCAAAATATGGCAAAGGAAAAAAGGGTCGATCATGTTTTGGGTTTGGTCATGCAAGTGACTAGCGTGATAGAGACTAGGGCGGTTGGACTTGCATGCTGAGAGGAGAATTATGTGATTGGAGCTTAGAGTGTCCAAATACCTATAAATATAGGTTGACCCCTCCTCATTCAATGTGAGTTCAACACTGAGAGAAAATTAGAGCTCCCTTCATGTAGGTGTAGAGGTCGTGCAAGTATAAATATATTCAGAAGTTTCACGCCAGTTGATAGTTGTGCGCCCAAAGTGGTTTGGGCGAGAAATGTTGTGAGTGGACCAAGTTTAGTGTTGAAGATGGTGGTTTCATGCAAGTGGTTTGGTGACACTTGCATTCCAAGATTTGAAGAAGTCCGACATTTGATAGTTGTGTGCCAAAATTGGTTTGGGCGTAAAAGGATTTGAGTCGCGCAAGTTTGGAGTTGAAGAAGTGAGTGTCACGCAAGTGGCTAAGGTGAACTTTCATTTCGGCATGAAGAAGCGTTCCAGGTATGGAAGAAAAATGCCAGTCATTTTAGGGCTGATTGAAAGCTAAAAGATTGCCTGATACCTTCTGTGTAGAGTGACATTCATCTACGAGTGAAAGTTGGACTTCAACAGAGCATCTACATACAACAGAGGATGTATTCATTAGTGATAATAAAGAGACATACAGTTATATAAATAGTGAGTGGATCATTTCCAGAGTAGTGAGTAAAGTAACAGGAAGAAGGTGATCCTCTCCATTGGCAGTGATCCAGAGAGAGTGAAACAGTGAGTGGACCTTGGGAAAGTAGTGATCTGACCCTAAACATTGTAAAGGCAGTGATCATGGGAATAGAAGTGATTTATCCCGAACTTTGTAAATATCAGTGTGCTTTTAGTGAATTTGGTACATCGGCACGTCGCTGGTGTATGCTCCTTGGACGTAGCCCAGTGAGGGTGAACCATGTAAATATCATTGTGTCTTGTGCATGCATTAGTTTTGGTTTATACATTGTTTCATGAAAGAGAGAGAAAAAATTCTTTCATAACATCAAGACAAGATCAATAGGGGAAGTTGTTTTATCTTTCATACCCTGATTCACCCCCCCCCCACCCTCTCTGGGTATCTAACCTAGTGGACCTAACAGAAGGAAATTTGAATGTCAAGGAAAAAAAATTGTAAAATTGGACCATATAATTTGAAGGTATCAAGATGAGAAAAATCCACTGATTATTACATCACAAAAGTCAGTAATATTGTTTGTCATATTTATACTTTAGGAGAAATGGTTGATGATTTAACTATTAAAAAAAATTGATGAGAAATTTTCCTGATAGATATGATTCTGATGTTTCAACTTGAGATGATGTAGAATATATTACTCTTAATGAATTACATAAAATTCTCACCACTTATAATATGTGAATGATCCCAACCCTCTATAATAAGATCAAATAAGATGTGGATTTTTCAGCCATGAGAAAGATCAAAATTAGAGATTCTGAATTTTTAAAATTTGGAATATTTAATGATAATTATGAAGATGGATATTATAATAGAATCATTTTTCTTTTGTCAAATTGATTCAAGAAGTGATGTATTTAAGGTATAAATAAATTACCACCAAGGTGATAAAATAGTAATGATATTGGACACATTGTTTCTAATTGTCCTAATTTAGTTATATTGAACCTCATATAGATAATGAATACCCAGAAAAAGTTCAAAAGGATCAAAATAAATTGGTGGAATCAATAATAATTTCATTACAAGTAAAAGAACATTATTGATGAGTCAAGAAGAAGAACATAATCCCATAGAATGAATCCAATATAAACATCAGTCTAACTTGATATATCATGTGGAAAATGGGTATAATATCTCTTATAGTGAAGATAATGAATGTTTATGAACAAAGAGAAAGGACATTTTGATGAATGAGTTAAAAGCTTGTCTTAATAAAGAGAAAATGCTCATGAAATAGAATATGCTATTTTTTAACAAAAAATAAAAGGAATCCAAGGGAAATGAATAATTTGAGAAATGTATAGTTCTTTGTATATATGAAATCAAATGATACAGATTAAAAGTGGCTGAAATGGAGAATATTGAAAAATATATCTAAGGAAAACATTATTTCATATAATATGAATAGTATAATACTCTGTAAAAATTTGTTGAAGAAAAAAATAGTTTGAAAGGGATTAGATAAGATCTCAACACGGATGTTGAGGCTTGATAATAATCATCAATTTCTAGTGATAA
This sequence comes from Viscum album, assembly GCA_963277665.1. NCBI lineage: Eukaryota > Viridiplantae > Streptophyta > Magnoliopsida > Santalales > Viscaceae > Viscum > Viscum album. The sequence continues at coordinate 876,127,366 of OY728125.1, forward strand.
TAGGTGTTCAAATAATCTTGTTAATTAATATATCTCTATATATAAGAATAAATATGTTATCTCTAACAATGAATGTCCTAAAATTAATACCAGATAAGTCTAAAGTATGAATAATAGTGATAAATCCTCTAAAATTAAAAGGTTGAAAGAGTTTCACAACGAATAACATTTCCCCCAGATAATAGAAAATCATGGTATATTTAATAACACCATAAAAATCCTTATGACATGGATCCTATCATTTTATAAGATCTAGGTTTTATATAAACTTATTAGTGTTGTGAAGTGTTAGGACACAAATCATATCTTGATGGAATAACATGTCATTATATGATATGATACATGAACAAATAGAGAGCTATCATCGTAATGGGATAACAAATTTTTTAATCAACAATGTAGTTACTAGGAATTCATCTTATCATCCAACATAGAAAATTTTTACAGTTTTGAAGAAATTTGTGGAAGATGGTATTATCAACGAAATATTGGAGAAAAGTGTATGGTTATCCTTCATAGAAAAATATACAACATTAAAAATATGAAGGGAATTTTAAAATGATTGAAAAAACTCATATTTGGTTGAATATTCATTGAATATTTACAATGTAACCAATTTATGGGTACTTGGTAGTGGATATCCATCAATCATTATAATTGATATTAAAGATTTTAGAAACATTTAAAAGAATTAAGGAGGATTAATGACATTTGGTAATTATTGTTCCCTAAAAATTAAATGAGTTTACTCAATATAGAGTGATGCCCAAAATATGAAGTCTAATATTATATTATTTATTGAAGGTATAAAGAACAATTTTCATTGGGTTTTACAATGTTTTTATGATGGACAGGAGGACTTATATAAAAGACAATTTATGTATTTTTTAACCATAAAACATGTCCATGTATTTCACTGAATGTTTCCTGATATGACACAGGATCATATCTCATTCTGTAGGAATTTAATTGACTCATCATCCAGCCTGAAGGGAGTAACGAATCGGTTTTTATGGATGTTTGAAGTCAGACTACTTATAATGGCCATCCCAGACGATTTTGGGGAAATGTATGGTTTTGTGAAAAAGAATGGAAATTTAAGATGTAATAATGGATTTTTTCCACACAATAATGGAATTTTTACTGAATAGAAAATTATTGGCCCAAACTATCGCACTCACATTTTACGCACCCAATATAATTTCATCTTTTTCCATGGACCCATAAAAACATCCCAGTAAGGTGAACACAATTTTAGATATGTTTTTTCAAGATCGAAATGCACGCATATGATTCTTACACTCCCAATATGACATATATCATGTATATTTTGCGATGTCCTAAGAAAAAGGTCAAGAATGTTTTTTGAAATTTTTCTGATTTACATGCAAGATAGCCTCTATGTGTAAGATTCTTACACGCCCAATGCAAACTCAAATTCCCCTTTCTGCGTGCACCCGCCGTGGGGTGCGCAGAATATCACATCCATGCCTAAAATCTTTCATGCAACCACTCAAGTTTTCTCCAATAAATTAAAGTGCACCCACTCCCCTCATAGGATGTATTCATAGGTTGTCCACCACTTTTCAGTATTTAAGACTACATATTACATGATCGCACTGAATAATTGAACCCTCTGTGTGAGATCTTTCACCACAAGTCCAATACAATTCCTCTTTCATGTGGTTCTACATTGGTTTAATCCTAACATGACCTCTTTTATACATAGCTCATGTACATGCAGGATTCCATTCTTGAGCATAAAACTCCAAATCATGAAGTAGATAGTTCTATCATTCGCACAACACTTCCAATGTGCCCAATCTTGTGCACACACATGTCGTGCAGTCCAATCTTGTGTGCATTCAATCCCATCTGTGGCATGTATTACACACAATAGTGGCTAGGCTTATGCCCACTGGTCCGTACCATAGGGTATGTGACCCCCACACCCTCGCTCGGGATTAGTGTTTTGTTGTGGTCTCATCCTTTCATACAGGACCCTTCGTTATCATCACTGATATCAATAAAAAATGGTGAGTCACATCAAAAACATTTCAAGATGGGATGTCGACAATGTTTATTACACCCTTATACAAACCCATCATCAACCTATGGAATACCATGATTCAAGATACTCCCCAACACTCAATGAAATATATTGAGTTGACATATTATTCTTGGTCCCCTTCACATGTCATCAGTTGAGATTCTCATCTTCAATTCCCTAAGTACCTTGAGTCAAACCATTCCTCAAGAAACTTCTCCAAACCCTATCACTTCACCCATATACCAGGTTGAACTAGAAAGGGATACTCTAGAATAAGTCCCAACACCATCCATTTCTTGCCATTCTATGACAAAATAGCCCCCTTAACATGACTATACACTATACTACACCCTATGTGATAAAAACAAAATGCATCATGTTCTGAATAAGAGATTACTTATGAACCAAGAATAAAATGCAAATAGTATTCTCTATATGGTTATAAACAATATTACACCTTATGTGACAAACATAGGATTACTCTAGTTGTAAATAAGATATTCCTTATGCACTAAGCATAAGATACCAACAATACTCTATACAAGACTATAAACATTAGTACACCCAATACAACAATCATAGGATGTATCTTGTTCCGAATAAGAGATTCCTTATTCTCTAATCATAAGATTCTAATATTCCTCTGTACATGACAATAAATTGTAGTACTCCATATACGACTAACAAAGGATTCCACTTATTTTGAATAAGAGATGTGTTATACACCAAGAATAGGATTCCAATAGTCATCACTACATGACATTAAGCTATAGCATGCCCTATCATTCAACAATAAGATGCCACTTATTCCAAATAATAGATGGCATATGTGGAATAAATAAGATAACTCATTCCATGTTAACAGTGGAATAATTTATAGATAATTGGAGTTTTTCAAACATTCCATCACACCACCTCACACTTTGCCTGAAATTCATATGAATCTTTATCCTATTTCATGTGTGAAGGGACCACCTAATATCTTGGTCGAATGCAACTTTTTCTTACATATCCTTCTATTCCAGTGACCCAAATTACTCTAGATGAAACTTTGTGTTTGGACCCATGATTCGAAAATAGTCAGCAGTTGGCCCTCGTTTGATTGTTTACATTTCTGTAAAACATGATGTGGATGTTGTGATTGGAATATGGTTAGTAGTTATCTCTTATCATCATGCCTCCCCCATTGTGTTCTTAATTTTGGTCATGTTATTCTCAGTTTTCACCTCCCTTTTGTTTGTACTAATTCCAAGGCCCTTGGAATCATCCCTCTTGTGCAATAGCACATAGGTGTATGACTCAATTATATGCCACAACCCACCAGTGAGTTAGACTGCCCTCATGACCAGATATGAAAAATACATTACGGGTAGCTTTTATTTATAAAACTTATAGAAAATTTCTATTACTTAGATGCACCTAGGATTCTTCTAGGTATAAGCCTCATTCACCATTGTTTCTCATTAACAACACTAGGGAAGCTTCCATGCACTAGCCTCATCCACCATTGCTTCTCCTTAGCGGCATTTGGGTTGTTTCCATGTGTAAGCCCCATCCACCATTTTTTCTACTAAGAAGTACATAGGAAACTTCCATGCTTAATCCATATCCACCATTGATGCTCCTTAGTGGATCCCGGGCAACAAACATGCATAAGTCACATACACCATTTTTGATTCTTAGTGGCACACGAGAATCATTCATGTGTAGTCCCCAACCACCATTGTGAATCCATAATGACACTCAGGAAGCTTCCATACATATTCCCCTTCCACCATTGTGTCTCTCTAGAGGCACCTGGGTAGCATCCATGTGTAAGCCCCATCCACCATTTCTGCTCCATAGCGTCATCCGAGAAGCTTACATGCATAAACCTCATCCACCATTTACACTCCATAGTGGGACACAAAAATATTCAATGTGTAAGCTCCATCCACCATTGCCACTCAATAATGGCCCCCATATAGCTTCCATGTGTATTCCCCATCCAATATATCTTCTCATTATCAGCACCCATCCATATTCCATGCATAAGACCCATCCACCATTACATCTCTTTATAGACACCCATACCACTTCCATGAATATGCCCTATCCACCATTTTCTCATCTTATTAGCACATATGAATCTTCCATTTGTAACCCCCAAACACCATTTCCACTCTTATGCTGCATCCATGTGTAATGCAAATCCACTTTTGTCATTCTGCAGCGCACATGAAACTTCCATGCATAATACCCATCCCCTATTGGTGCTTCATAAAAACTCCCAGGAATTTCCCATGTGTAATCTTCATCCACCATTTTCATTTCATAGTGGCCCCCAGGCAGCTTCCAGGCATAGCCCCATCCCCCATTTCTACTCCATAGAGGCACTTGGGATACTTCCATGCGTAAGCCCTATCCTCCATTGATGCTCCTTAATGGAACCTAGGAATCTTCCATGGATTTTCCCAATCCACCATTTCTTATCCTTAGCAGAACCCAGGGAGATTCCACTCATAAAACCCATCTACCATTGCTGTTCTATAGAGGCACCCAATAAGCTTCCATGTGTAATCCCAATCCACCATTTCCACTCCTTAGAGACACTTAGGCAGCTTCAATGTGTATTCCCTATACACTGTTTCTTCTCCTTAGAAGCACCTGAGCATAAATTTACATGCATTACGTAAACCCTATTTCTGGATCCTCATCACCATCATGTTTGAATAGACCACATAATGGCCTGGTCCCATGACCCTTTGGCTCAACTACCATTCAAGACCAACGCCCCATAAAAATTTAGATTACCCATTGAGTTTGCTCCCGCATTTTGAATATGGTTAGTGGATAGCCCCCATTTGTTTGTCCCCATCCATGGTAACATGATATCGATGGTATATTTTGAATATGGTCATCAGTTATCCTCCATCATTACACCACCATCATTGTGATCCATATATTAGATGTTCTGATTCACCTTTTATTTCCACCTTCTTATGTTTAGGAGGAACTTCAACACCCATGGTGTAACCCTTCTATGAATCTTTGTACGTTGAGTGAGATGGACAATACCAACAAAATATTCTAGGTCTGACATATCCATTCCCCATTTTTGTCCTTCCATGTGTCAAAAAAATAATATCACCCTTCCTTGTTTCCCACACCGAGTCTGTCTTGCGTGGGAATAGTAGTTTTGGTATGATATGTACAGATATAGTTGAGTGACATAGAAATATTCACCCCTTGTGATATTAAGAATCATTATCATCAAGGAAGACCTTAAACTTATTTTCTTCTCCGCGTATGATGTTAAACTACCTTATCATCCTACATGACTTTAAATTTGTCATATTCATCTATCAGGACATTGAACTACTCATTTCATCATGCATGATGATTAAATTCTCATCTTCATTCCACATGAAGTCAAACGATTTTATCATCCTCCGTGACATTAACCTGCACATTATCATCCTGTGTGACTTTAAACTTCTCATATTCATCCTACATGACATTAAACTACATTATCATTCTACTTGATTTTAAACTGCCCATCCCCATCCCTCCTGATATTAAGTTACATTATCATCCTACATGAATTCAAACCGCTCATCTTCATTCTGCATTTCATTAAACTACTCATTATCATCTTGCTTGATGTTAAAGTTTTCATATTCATCCCACATGAAATTAAAATTATTTATCATCTATAAAAATGATAAACTTCAAATTATCATCAAGTATGACATTAAATATCACATCTTCATCAATTATGATGTTAAATTGGGCATTATGATCCATCATGACATTAAACGGTTGATCTTTATTCATCATGATGTTAATCTTCTCATTATCATCCTGCATGTTGGTAAACTACTCATCTTCACCCCGTTTGACATTACACCTCATTATCATCCTGATTGTCTTTAAACTGCTCATATTCATCCTTCAATAAGTTAAAATGCTCATTATCATCCTGCATGGCATTAAACTACTCATCTTTGTCATTCATGAACTTAAACAACTTTATCATCCTCCATAACATTAAACTACTCATAAAAATCCTGCATGACTTTAAACTAATCATATTCCACTACCATGACATTAAATAACACATTATCATCTTGAATGACATTAAACTACTCATTTTCATCTGCCATGATAATAAACTACTCATTATCATCCTACATGACCATAAATATATTAACTTTGTCCAGTATAATGTTAAACTGCATTATCGTCCTCCATGACTTTAAACTGATCATTTTCGTCTTTCCTAAAGTGAAACCTATGATTATCATCTTTCAGGATGTCAATCTTCTCATCTTTATCATGCATGATGTTAAACTACTTTATTGTCTTTCATGATGTTAAACTACCCATATTTATCCCACATGATGTTAAATTCCATTATCATCCACTATGATGTAAAATTTCTCATCTTTTTCTGGCATGAAATTCAAGTTCCTTATCGTCCATCATGATGTTAAATTGCTCATTACCATCCTGCATGAAATTAAACTACTCATCTTCATCTCACATGTTTTTAAACTAAAATATCTTCTTGTATGACATTAACCTTCTTATCTTCATCCTGTATTACGTTAAATGTATTACCATCCTACAAGACATTAAACTAAATATACCCATCTTATAAAATGTTAAACATTCCATCCCCAACCTGAAAGACATTAAACATTAAATGGTTTGAGATATATTACCTTAAACTAAGATCCTACCTGTCCTTACCATGATACGTTAAATTGTACATCATCATCTAGAACTATGTATGGATTGATTCGAATCTTTAGAGGATGAGTAGAGAATCCTGAACCATACATCTATAGTCCAGCCTAGGGTCCCTCAAACTTTTTATCCAAATAGCCCATGTTCTCACATAGGATTCGTTGGTGTGGTATAGGCTCTATGTCCTCATTCACATCAGGATATTTATTTCATTCCACAAACATCCGCTTAAGACACTCTTATATTCTATGTCCCCGTCACATGATGTTAAATTGCACACCATTTTCAGAACTGTTTGTGTCTTTATTCCCATCCTCATTGGAAACGTAGGAACGCCTAGACATGTCATCTTCATGTCCAACCAAACAAAAACTCTTATCCCATACATGGGATTATTTACCTTTGAGGGAATGAATATGGTGTGGTATGTGGACTTCTATGCTCACTATTCACATCAGGTTTTCAAAGTTTGCAACAAGTGCCCCCTAATGGTTTCGGGTGCAGTGGAAGCATGGTTGGGCCGGCACCCAACATTGATTTTTACAATAATCAATGATTATTCCAGGATCAATACGATGACAAATTCCAGTCTCCATGGAATAGAATAAAATATTTAGATAAAGATGGAACGTGTCTGAAACCTTTATAGGGGATCTTTCACATCATGTTTATAATCAATTTAATTAATTTCATTAAAAAAAAAATACTTGGATCTTCGGTATTTTATTTCATGATGATGTTGATTATCTAGAATGACTATTATGTATTATCTTATAGCACTTCCAAGGATCCATACTAGAATCCCTCAAATAGTGATCCACATGTGCTCTTGTTGCCTCTTATCGATAGCACTCATTCTCCAAGTGCTATCTCGATGAAGCATGTGTCTTGTGTCGGTTGTTCTTGATTGCTTGTTCTTTTTCCGTGAAGTACATCTCTCATTCTTAAGAGTTAGGGGAAGAGGATTTGATAGATAATTGTTTAGCTCAAAAATTCTCAATTCCCAGGGTGTGTGATTCAGTGCATGGAACAATAGATGTATGTGTCTATTTATTGACATATGGCTTTAGTTATAACAGTTAATTTCATAAAAACAATTAAATTCATTCCTAAATTTAGTGAAAACCCATGCTATTAATAATAATACTGATTCATTATTTTTGGTGTTCCAACTTCAGTAAAATAGAATAATAAATAAAATTCCGCATCACAAAATAGTCATAGCATTATTTGAATTTATGCCAACTAGTTGAATAATTATTTATTGTCTTATAAATAATTAAATTACTAAAAGACCGTCCTTGGTACACTCAAACTCCACTTACATTAATATAACACCTGAATAAATAAATAAATACTTTATGCTCTTAAATAAATAATTTATTTACAAACGAGTAAATAAATACATATTAAATGTTCAATAATCTAAATAAAAATATTTTACCCACAATCCAAAGAATAAATATTTATTTAATTTATGAAATCATTTTAAATTTAATAAAATTATTTCATTGTGTTGAGGATATTATTTATTAATTAAATTCAATTAGAATTTAACTATGTCCACCAAAAACACATAGTGTGTAACCCTCTAGGATTCTTTCTCAACGAAATTAGGCATGATTGCAAAAAGACAAAGAGTACTATCTTGAAATGGGTCAAGGTATGCAAGAGAATCAAATTAATGTCACAACAAAAACATCCATATATGAATGCTCATAGTGTAATATATTCTCATTTTCTCAATATCTCATCAAGCTGGTTTCATGATAGTGTCATCAAATTTTGTGCATGGTACGTCGTTCATTAACTACCTGAAATAAACACCTCTCTACACCATGTCCATGGAATTTCATGTAATTCTTCTATTTCAGTCAAAGGGATGAGATATTAACTTCCATAAATAGAAGGGAAAAATCCTTTCTCAACTTATCTATTAATAACATGCCATCCATGATGCACCCAACATACCCTACTTCCCGCCAACTATCTGTGTGACAGTATTCATTAGTAAATCAATGTTCACGAGTCAATACATATATTAATGATAACATTAATGTCTATGGATCATTACACACTCTCACTGATAGAAATATCCAATGACACCAAAACATGAGGAATTTCTACTCGTGGGTTTGTTCTCATAATCTCCTATACTGGAGATTACCAAGTGCGAACATCTTAAGAGGATGTCTCATTTGCTTTCGAGTATTCACACATGGCTGTATACATTCTATGATTCCCATCATAGTATCTTATCAAACAATAGAAATATATTAAAGAATATTTTTATAGCATTTCAGGGTTCTCTTCATAGCTAGGAACTACAAGGACATTTTCAATGCAAAAAATACTCTAGGACATTATCACATCATAATCATGCTGAAAAATGAAAAATATGTAATATGATGTTTCATATTTAAATAAATTAAATATCAATGTAATAAAATTAAAATCAGTTGGTTTTAGGAAACCAACTCTTACAAAATCCCACTTGGTATTGAGCCAACAGTCTATGACTTTCATTCCATTAGACCTCACATGGTGATCATGTTTCTACTTAGGTAAGGATTTCATCAAGGGGTCCTCCAAATTGTCTTCAAAGGAAATACTAATCACTAAAACTTCACTTCTATGATAAAATCCCTTACGAGATTATACTTTTAAATTATGTTCTTTGTCTGCTAATGTGACCCTGGTTCTTTGGTGAGAGCCACCATTGTAGTATTATCATAGTATAGTGTGATGGGATCATTACTTCTTGGCATCAAATCAAGCTCTTGGACAAAGATTCCCATATAAAAATATTCTTTAGAAACTTCAGAAGTTGTGATATACTCAGAATCTATTGTATAGTATATGACCACACTCTTCATTGAGCTCTTCCATCTCAATTCACCTCCACTCAAAGTGATGATATATCCCTTTTGTCTCTTCATGTCATCTTGATCATTCTAAAAAAATAACATTTTCATATCCTTTGATGATTAGTTCCTCATATCCTCCATAAACCAAGAACATATCCTTACTACACCCTTAGATACTTTGGGATATTTTTTACTTCCTTCCAATGGTGGTCACCTCAGTCAGCTTGATATCGGCCTACATCACTCATTGTATTGGAAACATACAACCTATTACATAGCATGGTACACATAAATGGCCCAATCACTGATGCATATAGAGTCCATTCCATTTCCTTTATTTCCTCATTTTCCTATGAACACATTTTCAGGGAAAGATGGATGATATTTGATGCTTGCAACAATGCCATCTTGGATTGTTCTATACTTAATCTCTTCAATATTTTAATAATGTATGTACTCTGACTTAGGCCCAATAATATCATATATCTATCATGATGGATCTAAATCCCAATAATATATTCTACCTTTCCCAAGTCCTTAATGGAGAAGCATTGATTCAACCATTACTTAATAGACTGTAAGACTAGTATCTCATTTCTAATATGTCATATATCATCAACATATAATATTATGAAAATGATTGCATGCCCACTGAACCGTTTGTAGACACAAGGCTCACCTTCGTTCTTGATAAACCCAAATGTAATAATGGATTTATCAAAACAAATTTTCCAGGAATTGGATTCATTCTATAATCCATAAATGGATTTCTACAACTAAAATATTTCATTGGAATCCTTTGGAGTCATAAACCCTTCATGTTGTGTCATGTAGAAATATTCCTGAAGGGTCCCATTAAGGAAGGCAGTATTAAAATCCATTTTCCAAATCTCATAATCACAGTATGTGGAAATAGAAAATATAATTGTGATGGATTTCAGCATTTCATAAAGTGAAATTTTTTTTTTGTAGTCAATGCATTGACATTGTTTAAACACTTTTGCAATAAAATTGTGCCTTATAGGTATTGAAGTTTCCTTCCATGTCCAGTTTCATCATGAATACTCATTTTCAACCAATTGGATTTAAATCAACATCAGTATATCCAAAATCAAGTCTTGGTTTTTTTCACGGAATCCATTTCAAAATTCATTGATTCTTTCCATAGATCAACATCTGTGACACTTACTACTTCATTATATGTTAAAGGATCATTATTATCAACTAATAATGAGTCACCATCCTCAGTAACTATAAATACTTATCCTTATGGTTCCTTAACCTCTCTTGTACTCTTATGTAGCTGTTGTGTCTCTGGAATAGTTCATTATTCCATGGGTATTTATGAATCTATTTAGGTACCAACCCCTGTGTACTTTGAGCCTCAACTTCATTGAATTATATCTCACTCCTATTATTGCTTTTGGAGTTGTGATTCATCACAAGTAATATGGTATTTCCTTCCACTATAGCCTTTTTTTAGAGTTTGTATAAGTAATATCTCTCTATTTATGTAGGGTATCCTATAAGGGTTCACTTTGTGCCTCGGGGGTCATTTCTGTTACATGAAGAGGAATTAACAAACACACCACCTCCTCATGCATGTAAATTAAATAATTTGGATTTCTTTCCACTCCAGAACTCATATGGAAAACCATTTATCGATTTAGTTGGTACATGATTTAGTATGTGTATATCTATTTGTTACACATATCCCTAAATGTATAATGGAAGACTCGTATGACTCATCATTGATGTCCCAATGTTCAATAGGGTGTGTTTCTTCCATCCGCTCACACCATTCCACCGGTGCATGTATGAAGGTGTGAGTTGGGATTGGATCCCAAACTCTCGTAAGTAATCTATGATGACTTGATTAATACATTCTTCAGATCATTCTGAGCAGATTTTCTTAATCTTCTTACCAATATGGTTCACAACATCATTTTCGTATTCTTTGAACTTATCAAAAGAATATAACTTATACCTTATTTGGTAGATATATCCATATATAATAAAATCATAAGTAAAAGTTATGATATATAAGTACCCTCTTCTTTCTTCAACTGGATATGGACCACACACATCAGTATGAACCAATTCAAGATGTTTTTAGCCCTTCCACCTTTCGCAATAAATGGGGCATTGATCATTTTTTCATATAAACATGAATAATATATAAAAACAAGTTTTAGTTTGAAATAATCTAAATATCCCTCTGGATGTAACTTTATCAAGCATTTCTCATTTTCATGACCTAGTCGGTGACGCCAAATATGGGTTTGGTATGAGTCGTGTGAAGTATATTTTTTATAGATTTTTATTAATTGGTTTGTGTAATCCAACATGTAAAGACCATTTTATAAATGTGCCCTATCAAAACAAATGCTATCATTATAAAAGAAGTAACATTCATTTCCAAAATTTAAAACAAATACATCTGTGTCTAATATGGATATATAAATAATTTTTTTTGTAATATAAGGCACATAATAACAACCATATGACACTAAAATCATCCCCATTAGAAAACTGATGTGGTAATCCATGACAGTTACAACAGAAAGTCTTGATCCATTGGATACTCGTAGATATACCTCCCCTCGGTCAATATTTTAAAATATGATTAGTTCTTGTATTTGGATACATATGTGAGAACCAGAATATATATCTAATACTCAATTTTTAGAAACATATAGATTTAATTTGATAACAAACACACATGAAGATTCACATTGCTTCTTAGGCTAGGTGTAGTTCTTCTTCAAGTGGACCTTCTAGCCCCATACAAAACAAACAGCCTCAGGTTCCCTTGCCTCCCCTTTGATATTACTATTCATGAAAGGCCATGAAAAATCTTTGGCCTTAAAACTCTTCACCTTCCTCTTCATCATATTCAGTATAAGGACATAAGTCTTTTCATGCTTCATATCTTTACCCACTTGGAAAATGAGGATAAGAAGATTTGATAGAGACTTTTAAATGTTTTTAATGTTGAAATTGAAAACCATGTTAGGGATGATTTGAGGGATTGATGAAATAATTTTATTAGTGCCTAGTTCATTGGGGAGTTTAACTCTAGAACTTATAGGTGCTCAATGTATCCAATGATCTTGACTACATGGGGCCCTTTTGGGGAACCTTCTCCAAACATACTCTGAAAGATTGATAAAGAGATCTCAAACCCTTTAGTTATTTCTCACTCTTTGTAAAGACCATGAAGGATCTCCAAAATGCTATAATAATAAATGTTTTCATGAGACTTCATTACCAAACTAGTCATTAATTATAGCATCAAACATTGGATGTTGACCACATCGTTCATTTTTTCTCATTAGCCAGGAAATCCTCATTACTCACCTCTTTGGAAGGCAGATTAAGTAATGATTATTCAAGAATGTAAGTCTCCCATTCATGGTGTAGGATAACCCAAAGGCATATAAACCATTCCAGGAAGTTACTACTAGTGAGGATATTGTCTTTCTCGAGTATTTATTGCAATGAATGTGTGGTTGACAAGCTGGTCATTTTTTTTCTACAATTAAAATAGCATATGATTAGAACATTCATGATTACATTTTATGAGAAATAATAAATTTTATTAAGTCCCCCATAATTTTATCATGTCCCAATTTCCCTTACAATTGAACTCATAATGTCTAGTTTCCATGACTTTCTAGTGGAAATGATACATATTTCTATTTTCATAACACTAATAAGGATTGGTTTTTCTATTATAAGTTATTTAGGTAGGTAGGTCTTTTCCATCAATGAGCATGAATCTCCTTGATCCATTGAGTGGACTCCCCAATCCTGAACATGTGAGTTTGGATTTCTTGAAATATTTCCTCCAATATTACACTAAGTCTTGCAAGAGAAACTTTTTTTATGTAATATGGTTGTGTAAACCCAAAACCTTTCATAAGGGTTTCCTAAATAAAAGTAAGTGTCCCAAAAATGGATGTTCAGATAGATAGTTTTATCTAGTTTTTCCATTAATCAAGAAACATAAGTCTTTTCCTGACTTCATATTTTATTTGAGGGATATTTTTCACATATGCCAGAATTGATTATTATCATTATCACATGCTTGTCAATATTAAGTGGAATTTACTTAGGTGAATAACCATATCATGATAATATTTATTCATAAGTATAGTTTATTTTTGTTCCATCTTGTATGCTTATTTAATATATTAATTATGTGATCATGAAAAAACATACATAATTCTAAACTATGAAACTGAAAGAAATAAAATTATTCAAAGGGTGTTACCATGATATTTTCTAGTGGTTAGATTATATATTAGTTAATAAATTAATCCTGGCCTTGGGGAGAAACATATTGAACCAGTTTAGTTCATGTTTACAGCTTTGCACCTATCCACCTCGGTATCTCTTGGGATTGGTTTTGTCTCGGCTTTAGCTTAAACCGCCTCCAATAGCATGGGAGTTCCATCCATTACATATGCATTTGTTTAACTAACATGTAGGTGAGGGGTAAAAGGGGGTTTTACATAAATTAAAACTTGGGCATGCAGGCTCTGCATATTAATGAGGAGAAGGATCATAGAGAAACAATTTTAATTTAAATAAATAGATTAAAAGAAATTATCCACGTAAAAAGGTCTTGGTCTATCTCAAGATCATCCATACATGTAATGATATTTATGCATAAATAAAAGAATCCTTCAATTATTTAAATTTTGTTTTTTATGATAAATCATACTCTAATCAATTAATTATCATCCTCAATTAATGATTCCTCTTATATTAAATCATTTTCTAAATTTCATTGATATTCTCATCAAACATAATTTTAATGAAATAAATTCTTTTAAAATTATATTTGTACATAACATGTACAGTGGAGGCAACCCGGTGAATTCCTATTTATAACTTTGCGGTGAGTAGAAATGAACATTACACACATGTTATATTAATCACATATATATTAAACGCATATCATATGTTGTGGCACAGCTTGACTCCCACACGATGGTATGCATCTCAAGGGTAAGTATAATATAATAATAAATTTTAATAAATATTCATAATTTTGATGAGTACATGGCATGTAGTTCCAACTACACTACATGTACTATTTTCCACCATCCATACAAATTACATACCCGGGGAAATTATGTGTGACAGTACTTCAAAAATATTTAGAGTACACAGTGTGTCCAGTGGTCCACAAACCGTGTAGTTCTTTATTACATATTCTCCATCTAGGAAATCCATTTATAGGGTACATGGTCCGAACCTAACCCAAAGGGACTACACGTCATGTCTAGTGAGCCACACAACATGTAATCTGAAAATCGCTTGCCAACTATTCCTAGACAACACACTAAGGAATTATGACTTAGACAAAATCCAATGAAATATCTTGGTTTGGAGGACTAAAATCAGAGCATTGAACATTTTCTACATATCTTGTAATACAAAATACAATTCGTGTGTTTTGGTATTGTATAACCCAGAACCATTGGCACCCCCGGATGGGATCCTCTATTTTATTTTAATCAAAATTAAAAGAAAAATTGATTCTGTAGGGTGAATGAGAATTGAAAGAGTATAAATACATCTCGATATTCATATTTTCGGAACGATTAACTTAAATTCAATCAAATAAATTATTAATTTTATAAATCACTAATAAAATATATAAATATTTATAAAATATGATAAAACTACTCTAATAACACCTGAAGGTTTTGGGTGTAGCAAAATCGTGTTTGGGCCGACATCCAACTTTGTTTTTAGCATTTCAATTATTATTCCGGGGTCAATACGATGAATAACCCCAGTCTCCATGGAATAGAATCATATATTTAGTTAAAAAAGGAAGAGGCCTGAAACCTCTAGAGAGGATCTTTCAAATCAAATTTATAATTAATTTAATTAATTTCATAAAAAATAATACATGGATCTTTGGTTTTTTCTAGGTTGATGATGTTTATAATCCAGAATGACCCTACTATATTATCTTGTTGTGCTTTCTAGGATCTAAACTATAATCCCTCTAGCGATGATCCACACATGCTCTGATGGAATCTAATCGACATCACTCATTCTCTGAGGGCTAGTGTGGTGAAGAGAGTGTCTTGTGTCGGTCGTTCTTGATCACTTTTTCTTATTCCTTGAAGAACAACTCTCAATATTTAGTGGTAATGGAAGAAGATTTAAGCATGAAATTGTTTTATATCAATACTTCTTAATTCACCGTGTGTGCGGTTCGGTACCTGGCACAATAGACGTATGTGTCTAACTATTGAAATGGGGATCTAGTTACAATATTTAAATGCATAAAAAAATTAAATACATTCAAAACCATATATAAAATCCATGATATTAATTATAATATCAGATTATTATTTATGGTGTGACAACATGCGCAAAATGGAATTATAAATAAAATTACACGTCACAAAATATTAGCATCAATATGTTTATTTGTTCCAACTGGTTAAATAATAATTTATCATCATGAAAATAATTATTTTACTACCAGACCTACCTTGGTCCTCTCTAACTCAATTTCCATTTATTGAAAACTGGAATAAATAATTAATTTATTTATTCTATTAAATAATAATTTTATTTAAAAACTAGTAAATAAATATTTATTAAATGTTCAATTTAGAAAATAAATAAATTTTACACACAGTCTGATGAAAAAAGATTTATTTAATTTATGAAATAATTTTAACATGAATAAAATTATTACATTATCTTGATAATAAAATTTATTAATTATATTCAAATATAATTTAGTTGAGACCACATGAAACACATTGTGTGTGACCCTCTAGTATTTGTTCTCGTTGAAAATAGGTGAGATTGCCTAAAGTCCATGAGTACTGTCTCGCAATCGGTAAAGGCACCCAAGAGAAATAACATAATATCACAACAATGACATCTAGATATGAATGCTCACTATGTAATATAATCCCTTGGTCTCAATATCTCATCAAGATAGATTCGTGTTTGTGTTTTCAACTTTTATGATTGATACGTCATTCTTTGACTACCTGAAATAAAATCCTTATTACACCATGTCCATGGAATTTCATGCAAAGGTTCTATTTCAATCAAATAAATGATATGTAAACTTCCATAAATGTACGGGATAAGTCCTTCTTCAAGTTATCTAGTAATAACATGTCACCCATGAAGCACCCAATGTACCCTACTTCTCGTAAACTATCGGCGTGATGATATTCATTAGTAAATCAAGGTTCGTGAGTAATTACACCTACTAATGATAATCCTAAAGTCTATGTATCATTACACATGATCACATATAGAAATATCTGATGACACCCAAACATGTGGAATTTCTACTAGCGGGTCTGTTCTTATAATCTCTTATCTTAGATATTACAAAGAGCAAACTTCATGGGAGTATGTCTCATCCACTTATGAGTACTCACACCTAATGGTATCCATGCTATGTGTCCCATGATTGAATTTCATCTATCCTTAGAACTATATTTAACTATATTGTTATAAAATTTCAAGGTTCTAATAATAGTGGGGAACTTCCATGACCTTATCAATGCAACAAATATTCTAGGACAATTTTACACCATAGTCATGCAGAATAATGAAAATTTTGTAAAAAAGATATTTAATATTTAAACACATTAAATATGCATATAATCAATGTACTATTAGTTAGTTCTAGGACACTAACTATTACACTCCTCATTCTAGAACATCAATTCACACATCCTTACCACATGATGTTAAACTTTACATAATCTTCATAACTATGTTCAGCTTGATTCCTATATCTATGAGATATATAAGAATACCCAAATGTTTTTTTTCTAGTCTTTCTCGTGTTCATCTAATTTTTCTCTTGGACACTTGGCCTGATTTCTCTCCTGAAATTATTAGTGGGGTGGCATTTGTGGGATTATATCCTCATTAATGTCATGTTATTTTCTATGAAAAATGCATTCCTCTTTGGAATACCCCTTTTCCACAAACTCAGCACAGGATGTTAAATCGCACGATGATTTTAGAACTACGTGTGGCTTCATTCTCTTCCTCATGGGATAAGTAAGAATGCCCAAAAATTTTGTCTTTCGGTCCATCCCTATCTTTTAGAAACCATCTCTTTTTTCTATACATTTGGCATGTGTTCTCTAGGGGGTGTTGGGTGGTGTGGACTTATGTCCTCATCCACATCGGATTTGGGATAACCATGTCACGTATATCTCTCTTGAGAGATCTCTGATCCACTTTCCTCTACTCATCTCCTCGAGTTATCTCCTCTCAATTGGGACCCTCGACCATTAAGGTGATTCACCAACATGATCATATGCACTGTTGTTTAGGACCTAGAGTTATAGATTCTGGGTGAACATGCATTCATTAATTTCCACCCTTCATGTCTCTCTTTTATCTGTGATTTTTATCATATTCCTTAGATGAAAGGACACAGAGAAAATATAGATGCTCATCCTTATGGCTCTCCAACTGTTTTGGGCCAATGTCCTGGAGGATCTTGAACAACATTATGTCACATGTCATGCGTTGGGAATATGGTCAGTAGTTGATGCTCATTTGTTTTTCCCATTCATGGTCCCATAGAGTGGATTATGTTTTTTGAACAAGTAAAATGGTTATCCTCCATAATAATTCCACTCCCATTAATCCCCAAATATCTGTCTCATGATTCACATACCAATCCACTCCATCATGTTCAAGTGATATTTTGACACCCTTGGTGTTATCCCTTTATTTAGTTATGCGCATTAAAGATGATGAATCTGCATTGTGAGGGTCATCTTAGAATCCCCCCATTTCCCCTACTTAGTATTCCATGTGTTGTAAATATATTATTCACCCTTATTTTCCACACTGAGCTCAGCTCATGTGGGAATAGGTGTATAGGTATGTATTGTGCATACATAGAAAAACCGCACTTTTTATTGTTTGAACCCTACACCCAAAAACTAGGAGTTCACGTCTTAAACTAGACATCCAAGTCCAAGCTTCAAGACTCGAAATTTTGTGTGTGGTCTCTAGGGAATTTTTTATGTGATTTGAATTTCTATATCCTCATTCACATCGGGATTTCATTATGGAACCATGTTCATATTTCATCCTCGAAATTCTCACTATATGGTCTGAGGTCTATGACCATAAACAAAGATCACTTACATCTTCTACATCTAGGATATGTAATGGTAAATTACTTATCCATTAGATTTCTTAACATGAGATGAAATTTCCCCTATTGGTATTTTCCTCCTTTCATACCACCTTCAAGAACTATGTGTGGATTGATACCCATCCTTATGGGATACATAGTGGCACTCAGAATATTTATCGGTGGTCTAGCTGCATCACCATGAACCATCTTGCGCCATTTCAGCCTGATTTTTCTTAAAGGTATGTGGTGTGGTGTGGAATTTTTTCCTCATTCATGTTGGGTTTATAATAACCTTAATTCATAACTTTTCCAAGAGTTCTCCATTTTTTTGTCTTTACCGCCTAAAAACTGACTACATAGGCACGTCCCATGTACATGACATTAAATTGGGAACCTTGTGGTATAAGCTATATGACACTAAACTGAAATTAAAACCATATTTTATCATATGATATCAAACTACATAACAATTATAGTATTCCTCTTTGAAAGAGGAGATATCCCATTTTGGTATTGTTCGCCTACCATACGACCTTCAAGAACTGCTTCCAACTTGATCCCCATCTTTATTTTGTACATAGTGTTGCCAATACATTCTATCTATAGTGTAGTCTCAATCACATTCACCACCTATCTCCTTTTGTCCTGGATTCTCCAAAAATAAAATAGTGTGGTGTGGACTTATTTCCTCATTCACGTTAGGTTTATAATAACCACACCACGTATGTCCTTTGAGGATACAACTTCTTACACTCATCCTCCATGACACTTAAACAAAATTGGTGGTGTTCTCACTTCATACATTCTACCATTTTTTGTTTTCATTATCCTTCACATCCTAAAGGATCCCTAACATCATGTATTCTAGGCATCAATGCTCTCTTACTATCTTGGTCTAATGCCCCGATGGATTTAGAACACCAATTTGATGAAATACCATGTCTCGATTATGTTCAGCGATCGACCCTCATTTGTTTGGTACCATTCTCGGATAACACGAAATGGATTCAGTATTTCAAACATGGTCAATAGTTATCCTTCATCATAATTTCCTCACATTATATCCCAAATATTAGATGTTTTGGATCACATATTTAATGGCACTTTAGGTTTTAAAGACCCTCAACACCCCTAGTGTTGTAACCCCACACATTTTAACGTGTCCATTAGAGATGTTGGTTTGTCTGGGATTTTCCCCGCCCAATATTTCCTTTACACTATTCCAAACTCTCCTCAGATAGGGAATTCTTGAAAAAACTCCTTGTTTTCTACATAGAGCAAGGATCATGTTAGATTAAGGGTTGGGGTAGAGTAATATCCATATTCAAGATAGTGTGACCCATTGGTCATTACCACACAACCTTAAATTGTGACACTATCATCCTCACAACATGATGTTAAACTGCTCCGAATTCAAAGAACTATATAATTCTATATGTCTACCCATGTAGTATACATTGAGACATTCAGGCGTCTAATTCCTAGGTCCATCCAATTGAATGGTTAACTCTCTGTATTGGATTTTTCGACCTCAACTTCCCTTTTAAGAGCATGAGATTTGGTTTAGGCCTCATTAGACCTCATTCACATCATGATACGGACTAGACAACACATTTAGGCTATGAGGATACCTATTTACTCAACACATTACTTTATACTACGGACTTACCCTGAAGAAGTTCATCATGCACCATGATAATAATGGGATGCATCAGATTCATGATGAGAGAGGATTCCCCCCTCTATCATTGGTATTTGACCACATTGTGCTCAATAATTATGTTAGTCTCGATTCTCATATTATTGGATACGTAGTGACACCCATGTATTTATCCTCAGGGCCAACCCTAGGACCGTTAACATTCATAGTTATTTTCCACTAATTATGGTCAAATCTTTTTTAACCTAGACTAGGAGTTCATAGTCCATGTAACATTACATTAAACAGTTGATCATGGTAATATCAGTCTATCCTTGAACTATGTGAAACGTCCTAGTCATACGATGTTAAAATATTCTTTCATCATCCTCGCCTCCTTGCACTAAAATTCTTGTTTATCATTCTCATTTACCTGATGTAAAACTATAGACCATCATATGTCCTCACTAAAGAGGTCCCTCCTAGATGTAGGCCTAATCACGATTAAGATCAATATGATCACCTAGTGTACCATCATCATGGTGGAGTAATTTCAAGATTGTTGTACATTATGAAAAAATACAATCATTCTATTGTGAATCATTGTGTGCCCTCTATCTCAGATCCTCATTCCCTATGATAGTTGAAGCAACCCCAAAATGGTTACGATTCTTAGACATAAGGATCGCTTACCATCCTCTTCCAACTTTCCAGTGGACATTGGATGACACTTTTAGTATGGCCCAATATTTTACTAACGGGGTTAGCTATTAGACCACATATTCTTGTTCCATTTTTAGGATAATGTAGTGTGGAGGTTTTCTATTGAATTTGGTCAAAAACTATCCTATTTCATTATGATATCCCCACATTGTTCCAAATTTTTGGTATTGTAATTCATATTTATCATTCCCCTTTGTGAAGATTTATTCCAACACCCCTGGAATCATCACTATCATGCACTAGAGAACATTGTGAGATGCGTGTTGGTTTTTTTGAAAACCCTGTTCTCTGGTCACAACATCTCTCATCCTAGACACTCCCAAAGGAGATCGATGTCCCATAATAATCCCAATAAATCTTCAATTATTTTACACTCCCTTATAGGGGAATGGTCTTTTATTGTCTCTCATTTACCACATCGGTCATGAATCTCATGGGATTAGATACATAGTCAGTTATTTATTCAATGAGATTGATATAAAGTGGGCCCCATGGTAGGAAATTTCCTTAGCTGATTCTTTAAAACATAGTCTACCTCTCCCTTATCATCCTCATCGGCCATCCTGGACGATTTTGGGGAAAAGAATGGGGAGAATGGAAATTTTGCAGGCGAGAATGGATGTTTTGAGTGGATGAATGGAATATTGAACGCAACAACAAAAACATGTCCCAACCAATCATGAGACCCTTTTATGTTCCCTATGCGATGTATTCATCCACCTCAGACACCCAAAAATTTTCAATGTATGGTGCATGCATGTTTTGAAATGTGTACACAAGATCAAAATGTGTGCATAAAATTCCAACACACCCAATGCAATGTATGTTAAGAATGCTCCGAAAAGTCTTTGGGTAATGGATAAGGAAGGTGCACATGGGTTTTGTGATGGAAATGCAGGGTTAGAATCTTTGCGCAAGATTCTTACATGCCCAATGAGACATCCAATGCCCATTTGAACATGCACCCGTCATAGGGTGGGCTGAAGATCACATCCGTTCTGAGAATATTACGCGAAATTGCCCACGATTTCTTCTATAAAATCATGTACACCCCTTACCCTCAGGGGATGTCTCTAATGGTCAGCCACCGCTCTACTCTGCATTAGATCGCCTCTTATGTGACCACATAAAATAATGGAGCACTTCATGTGAGATCTTTCGTGAAATGTTCTATATGGGTCTTCATTCGCAAGGGCCAATATTTGTTTGATCCTCTCATGCCCTCTATTCTATGTAATTCATCATCATTCAGTATTCTATTATTGTCTGTGAAATCCCAAAAATTCACACATGACTTTGATCTTCCATGAAATAGTGCCAATGTGCACAATCTTGCATGCACCTATGCTTTATAGTGCAATCTAGTGCACAGACCATCCTATATGTGGCCCATCTTACATGAAGTAGTGCCCATGTCTAATCTCGTTGGTCCATACTGTGGGGGTTGTATCCCCAAATTAACCCTCAGAATTAGTGTCAAGATGTGGTCCCAGCCCTCTAGGTTAGACCCTTCCCATCCTTCACTGAACCTGATAAAAAATGGGGAGCCGTGAGGTGAACATTTTGGGCTAGGATGTCAATATGTTCCATTGCACCCTTATGTTCACCCACTTTCCACCTGTGGAATACCATGATTATAGATACTCATACATAATCCATTAAATTAATTTGGTCATCATATTACTCTTGTTCCCTTTCACATGTCATGATCTAAGATTATCTTCTTCAATTCCTTGAGTACCTTGAGTCTATCCATTCCTCAAGAAACTCTTCCATGCCTAATAACTTGAATCTTATGCCAAGTTAAACCAGAATGGGATACTCTTGCATGATACCCAACACCATCCATTGCAAGGTGAATCCTTCATAATAGTAGTCTCTACATGACTATAAATTTTACTACACCCTATGTGACAAACATAGGATGCCACTTATTCTGAATAAGATATGCCTTATGCGCCATGAATAATATGCCAATAGTCCTCTCTACATGACTATAAATTGTAGTTCCCCGTATGTGAAAAACATATAATTCCTCATGTTTTAAAAAAGAGATGCCTTATAAACAAAGAATAATATTCCAATAGTCCTCTCTACATGACTATAAACTATAGTACACCCTATATGGAAAACATTGTATTCCACTTATTATGAACAATATATTCCTTATGTGCCAAGAATAAGATGCCAATAGCCCTATCTACATGAATAAAAACTATAGTAAACCATATATGATTTACATAAAATGCCTCTTATTCTGAAAAAAAAGAGATTTGTTTTGTGATAATAAAAAGATGAAAATAGTCCTCACTACATGACTTTATGTTGAATCATCCCCTACCATTCAATAATAAAATGTCTCTTGTTCCATATAATGTATAGATTAGGTGGAAATCATAAGATACCTCATACCATGACTACAATGGTGTAATTTCAAAATCATTGGAATATGTTCAAACATTCCATCACTTCACCTCACACATTACATGTCCTTTAATTGGAATGTCATGCAATTTCATGTCTGAAGGGACCCTCTAATGGCCTGGTCTATTACTAATTCTGCTCACCTACAGTTCTAGGCCTACACCCAGGAAGACTATGGATGACTCTTTGAGTTTGGCCCCATGTTTCGAATATGGTCTGTAGTTGGCCCTTGTTTGTTCATTTCTATCTCCGGATAACATGATGTCAATGCTATTATTCGAAGATGGTCAGTAGTAATATCACTTTTTCATACATCCCATATTGTTCTCCGAATATTGAGCATGTTATTTACAAATTTCATCTCCCACTGTTCGAACTAATTCCAATTCCTTAGGCATTATCCAACTTGTGCACTAGCGTAGAGGTGTAGGCCTCAATTATATGCCTTATCCCACCATTGAGTTAGGATTCCCTCATGGATGGATAGAGTGAAGACATTATGGGAAGCTTCCATGTGTAATCCACATCTACTATTGCCGCTCCTTATTGGTACATGAGCAACTTCCTTGAAAATTCCCCATCCACCATTTCTTCTCATTAATGGAACCTAGGAAAATTACATGTGTAATACCCATCCACCATTTCCACCCCTTATCACCATCTAGGAAGCTTCCATAGGTAATCCCCACCAACCATGTCCACTCCATAGCATCACCTGGGCAACTTCCCTTTATAATCCCCCACCACTATTGCCTCTCCATAGCGGTACCTGGGAAACTTCCATGCATAAGCACCATCCCCCATTTTATTCTCATTAGTGGAACTCAGGCAGCTTATTGCATAAGTCACATCCACTATTTTCACTCCATAATGACACCGGGTAGCTTCCATGGTTAATCCCCATCCACCACTGCCACACTTTAGCGGCACCTAGGAAATATCCATCTATATGCCCCATCCAACATTTATGCTCTATAGTTTCACCCATTTAGGTTCCATACATAAGACCCATCCACTATTATTGATCCTTAATGGAAGCTCCTAAGCTCCCATGTGTATATCTCATCCACCACTGATTCTCCTTAGCATCCCTCACGATGAATCCCTATGTAATCCCCATCCAGCATTGCCACTCCTTAGCGGCACTCAGGAAACATCCATTTATAAGCCCCATCCACCATTTCCAATCCATAGTGACTCCCAGTAAGGTTCCAGGAATAATATTTATCCATCAGTTTTTCTTCTAAGTGGAACTCAATCACCTTCAATGTGTAATACCCATCCACCATTGTCGCTCCTTAGCAGCACCCAGGTAGCTTCTTTGTGTTATCCTCATCCACCATTGTCGCTCCTTTCTGGTAACCATGCATCATTTGTGCGTAAGAACTATCCACTATTTCATCTCCTTAGCAGCACTCGGGATTCTTCCATGCATAATACCAATCCAACATTTCAAATCCATAGTGGCACCAAGGCAGCCTCCATTCATAAGACCCATTCATCCTTCCTGATTTTTAGAAACACCCAGGATGCTTCCATGAATAAGCCACATTCATCTTTTCACCTCTTATAGGAACCTAGGATACTTCTATGTGTAAACCCATTTCACCACACTTCATGGCCACACCATTATTCCACAATCATCATGTCTATTGTTGCCTCTTGTTTCTCAAATTGCGCTAGACTCATGTGAACATAGAGTAAACAGTGACCATGACATCTTCACTGGGCCGCCATTAGTGTATAATATCCATTCATGTTTATACTGAAATATGTATACATTAATATTTTCCATTTCTATGAAAGTTATAAAAGAATCCTCCCTAAGGTTCAGGACATCACCCATCAGTCCCGACCACTTCACTTTACTTCACCCTCATCTGGAATGATGTTAAACTGTATGAATTCAAACTATGTAGGTTTTATCCCTATCTCCTAATCATGGTACATAATAATCTTCCATGAGGTTCAACACAAAACATTAGTAAAATTCAGAATCCTTTTTGTTTTTACCCACATCCGTGGTCTTCCCTTTAGTGGAGTCATATCAGTTTTGGGGTAGCTCACCATGCATAGGCCCTAACATTAATCCATACTCCCCCAAAAAGGAGTGTCCTTATTATGATGGTATGATAACAATGTGTAATCCCCAACATGTTGTCGGGTCATTGTCCTTTAGGAACACCCCGATTCTAAGGCCCATCCTAAATTACGTGGACTTTGATTCCAATCCATGGGGATACATAGGAAGCCTCCATAAGGTTCAAGCCCATCATCCATATCTCATCATTTCAGTCCTTTGAGACATTATTTTTCTAGAATATCATTCCATTTCATAGAGTTTATAATTCCCTTAAAGTACCCATCATTGAGAAAAATTCTCACAAGACACCTTTTTGGGTTCCCCATTGCCCCACAGAAATATGTGGACTTTGATTCCCAAACTCATAAATATGTAGAATGCCTTTCTGAGGTTCATCCCCAACACTAAAATCATCTTCTCATTTGTTCCATCTAATTCATCATCTGCACTCTTGGTTCATCCCCTTAACATCCATCATTATCCTTACCCAGGCCATAACATCATCATGTAATCCCTCCAATTGCTTCCCATTGTAGCATCTAGGGATCCAACCATGTATAAGACCTGAGAAATCCATATACATCCAACCGGAGTGTCTCGCTTATTATGGGATTCCAACCATGCATAATCCCCACACAATCCATATAAATCCAATCAATAGTTTTCTTCTTGATATGGGATGCTATCCATTCATAATCCCTACCATGTCTATGGGTCATTTTCCTTTGTGTACATCCTGATTCCTTGTATCTCCATTCGAACTATGTGGGATTTGATTCCTATCATCTACATGGGGTACATAATAAACATTTCTGAGGTTCAATATTATCCAATGTTAAACCTTGGTGTCCCCATTTCTGGGGTTCACTTTCGTTGATCCACCTTAACGGTGTATTTATTATCCTTCAGGGTGTTATATCTTCCCTTTATGGGAAACTCCACCCTGGGTTCTCTCTTATTCGGTGTCATGATCCATACATATTGAAAACCTTCTAGGAACTCCCTCCTATATATTTTTGAATATGGTCTTCCTCCATGGGGCATTTTGATCACTCTCATTCTGTCTCTTCAAGACGTTAAACCTATGTAATACCCAGTGTTTAGCATCTGATGTATGAGGAAAAACATATAAAATATGTATTTGGTGTAACCGTATTAACAAGACGTTAGAATCATAGTATACCCCATGATAAACTTGGGAATAGGAGGAAAACCCTAGAGACATGCATTAGGCATAAGATAACCCATGATCAATGTGTATGCCTTGGGTTCTGGGCCCTTGGGACTCCCTCTTATATGGAAGAATACAGTTTCCCCAATGTCCACACATCTAGAGATGCACAAACATTCCTGATGTTACCATATACTCTAAAAGAAGGTTGTTTCCTATCAAAACCCCCAAGAATATCCATACAAAATAAGAGTAATTTACCAGTGTCCACAAAGACATTGTACAGGGAATAAGATTCATAAACAAAAACTCTAATATATAAGGTAAACCTAGTCTAGGTAACGAATTCATAGGATGAATCCATGGAAGAAGATAATGAAATCCCATCATCCCATTTCTATCATGGAGAAAATTTCCTTAAATAAGTGATGGATGTATCCCACAATTGGTAATAAAAAATATGGAGAAACAATCAGCATGTCCCAATGGACTGATGTGCGTGCAGACAGAAAGTTTCAGAAAGAGTGTCAACAAAAAAAAGGATAGAAGGATCATTACTCAAGGGAAAAGAGGTAATGACCATCCATTTCAAACTGCAAACTCTACCAATTCCTATTACTTGAGTGAAAAAAGATGAAAATAACAAGAACTATATAATTCATGGCCATATTGGATTGAGATGTTTGAGTAAAATATTTCATCATGATATTGTAACAATTTTTCCTAATCTAAAGTGATATATTTATGAAATCTGTGAAACCAACAAAAATGGTAGGATGGTTAATGGATCACATAAAGGTGTGAAAATAATATCATCTAGAACACTTGAGCTTAATCACTCTAATTTATATAGTCCAATGAGACAAAAGTATTCCATAGGTGATCTGTATTTCATTACATTCATTGATAATTATATTTAGTTGAGTAATTTCATGTTCATAAAAAAAATTCATAGAAAATTAAAACATTCAAATAATTTAAAATTGATGTAGTATAAGTTGATTTATTATAGTGATATTTGAAAAAAAAATTGAATAAAGGCGATGGAGCTAAAAATATAATTGGAAATCAATATGATTATGTTCATACTAGAAGAATATTTTGAGTTGATGATAAAACTAAACTTGTTTCTCAAATTTATGCTCATTCGATGGAATAATAATTTATGAATGAGTAATGGATATAGGATAGGAATGAGAAACCTTATCATATTGAGAAGTACTCTATTTGGGATCATGTAAAATCCCTACCCTCATTATTGGAATTAGATGTAATGGGTGTTCTATTAGGACTTTGGTGACATCCACAAGACATCAATGGATAGAAATGAATGAAAAGGACCTCAAGAAATTTTGGGTGTGATTTTTCCTTTGAAAGATAAAATATTAAAACAATATAAACAATGAAAATCCAAAACAAATTATATGATTCATGAATAAAAACTACAAATCAAAACATACCCAAACCAATATACCATATCACAGTATAAGTGGATACCAAAATATTATCATGAAGGGAACCAAAAGACCTAAAAACTAAAAACACCCAATTAAATATTACTAGAAACACCCATCATTCTCTAAGATCAAACTCAATATTCCAAACCCAGGATATCAAGAATAATCAAATAAAAATTTAGATACCTTTACATTACCTATGTCTCAGTATATGACATGCACAAGAAAAAAATAGTGTACCAAAAAGAAGTGAGTATAAAATCTAAAGTATGTCCCCCAATGACTTCCCAAATAACCCCACTAGGACAAAACATGTTATTAAAATTTATATATAATAGATTAAAATAAGACAAAAAATCTTACAACAAAACTATAAAAAATTCTCACGGAAAAAATTTTCAAGTAAATAACCTATGTCATTGATTTATAATAAACATTCCATGTTTCGACATTCACACACACACATTTGGATTCCCAACTGATTATGTAAAATAATGTCAATAATAAATCTATATTTTGATGGTGGTACTTCATGACTGTGATCACTCACACTCCTCACATACCAAACTAGTTCTTCCAAAATCATGTCACCCAAATACAAAAAACCAATTTCTATGCCAAATAGTTCCATGTATAAAAATATCTTTATTCAAATAATTTGAACAAATACATTACATGCATAAAAACCAGAAAATAATTTAAACATCATAATTATGAAACTAAATAGAAAGGGGATTTCCCAAAAAAACCTAATAATTTTTTCATAATATATAACCCATAACTAATATAGGATTGTTTAACAAGAATCAAAAAAGGATTTCCCCACAATTTTAAAAAAAATCAATCAATTAAATCTAATAATTAATGTTCTAAATATATTGGACATAAGAGATAATACACATAGCTCACAATGGTTGGATAAAACGAATAATGACACTACAAAACTTCAGATCTTTCCTTTTATCTATTTTAATTCAATCAATACAATAATAAAACACAAATATTCCCATCAAGGAGCGTAAATATATCCAACATTGATTATATCAATTTTATGGCAGAGATAATAATACTATTTCATAGTTTAATGATTATGAACAATTAATTGATTACAAACTCACACCTCAAATATTATTTGATTCACAAAAGAATTATTCTCGATCAAAGCAGATCATCTCTTCATCCTATGGAAAAAAATTAATTAAGGATGTCGATAGGATTATTAAGTAATGGGGTATAAAGGGACTAATTAAAATTAGGATAAAAAATTATAGAGGGACAACTTTATAAATCATGGATAGGATGCATGGTTTGGGAAAACATTTTCCAACCATGTAATGTCACTATGTCAAGTCTACACCTTGCACGGTTCACTTGTACAGTTAGAAAAACCATGTTCCCACCCTGATTTTCCTTTTATTTCAAGTATCATGGTTTCCCCAAATAAATTTCATTGTATTTTCAAAATACTCACCAACCTTGTGTCTAGATAGTTTCCACTTTATCCCCTTCCATAGTTTCTTGGAGATGGTGCATGGTTTCTATTAACCCTAGACAAAATATGGAACTATAGAAAATTATCCAAAAAATGTCAATAACCATAAAAACATCCCAAAACACAACTCAAATATTATGAAGTCTATAAAACTGTATAGAAGGTCATGTATCTAAAATTGGGAGTGGTACATTATCCCCTCCATTGTCTTTTCCATCACTAGAAATTCGAAACCCATTTTTGTCTTGGAAGTGTTCGAGTCACTCCTCTAACATTTCATTCTATCATTCCCACACAACTTCTTAAATCTAAAATTGTTTCAATAAAAACCACACTACAAAAATTATTTTCCAATGAAATATCTTCTATTTCATGTCCACAATATTTTCCAACACATGAATCAACATAGCATTTGTCTCTAGGTCTACGCGATCCCATCAATTGACATGGTCAGGATCAGGTTGTTACATTATCAACTGGGATACATGGAACACATTGTTCACTAAACTAAACCTTAGTGAAAGAGCATATTGATATTCCACCTAAAACAATAATTCACATATTTGAATGAGTTATATTTATTGAGGATAAAACATTCCCTACTTACCAAAATGATGATTCCATAACATTGGAGAGATTCACAAAAACACATGATCACTCACCTAGAATGAAAATGGTCAGCGATGGTTATCGATATTAGATTTCTAATGAATCTGATATGTCTCCATATTATTATTAATCAAATATATACTTTCTATTTTATTTTTCAAATGTTTCTGTCCAATATAGAAATTGTACTTTTTATTACATAAACACTACTTAATTTTTAAGATAAACGACATAATAGTTATACATTAATGGATCAAAATATTTAGTATCATGGGAAAAATAGTACCATACAATGCTTATTCAAAATAAATCATAAAAATTTATTTAAATAATTCTTCTTTATCCATCCAAACTCTCATGTTTTCAATAGTACATGTTGTCACCTAATGATATAAATTAAATAAATTTGTATGCTAAAATCCCAGTAAGAGGGTGAATGAGGGACATGAATAAATATAACATGGGTGACCAGGATCATCATCATCATATCATAATAATAGGATCATAATAAAAGTCATGAGGGAATCATTTTATAAAGGAATGTAATTTATAAATTCATTAAATTGAAACATCATTCCATTATGGTCAAAAACACTCATAGTTTTGAACAATGCTGGAATCATTTTCAAGCATCACATATGTGCATAATCATAACATCATCACTATGAAAATATATAGCATCATGTTCAAACATAATACACATTTCTTATGAGAAAAATCATATCACACAATGCATTGGATGGGTATATAATTTTGGTCCCACTCATTTCAACTTTATATTTAAATAATCAAGTATTCCATAAAGAACATATAACAATCATAATCATGAAATAACCCATGGAAAAAATATGATTCATAGGGATTTAATAAATAATGATTACATGAATAAAATCCTGGTTTAAAGATTAATAATGTAATATTTATTTGGAATAAATATCATCATTATTAACTAAAGAAGAAATAACAAAAGTGGAGTAAAAGATGAGTTTTTTTGAAAGAAAAGCTTTTTTGGAAAATCACATTATTTGGAATACTAGTAAAAGTGGAAACTTGTATTCTCACTAAAAAATTAGAAAAATAGTGAAATTATATTTAAGAAATATTATAGTATTAACCCTATGGAATATGTCATGAAAGAGGGATAACCCAAAGATATTATGTTGGGTTCAAGAATCCCCTTACCTTAAACCCATCTTTATTTCATCACTTTTACGCCTCATGAATAATATGATTGTAATTATTAAAACATTAATACATACATTAATTTTTTTATTTCAACTAATTTTTAACAATTATCATCAATTGAATATATTTCATATTTTTCTTCGTTATAGGGAAGTCATTTTGATATATTTTTCCCCTTATAGATTTCTCTTTTTTATTCGATTTTTAAATTTTATTAAAAGTGATTCATAAATAAATATAATAACTTAAAAATATTAAAATATATATACATATAAATTTATATATCATAAATAATATAATTTATCCAACTATAGGTTTTGTGATAAGAAAAGTATTGTAAATGTATTCCTTAGTGATTAATTAGTCGTTGACTAAACATTATTGAATGACTAGGAAAGGGGAATTTGAAATTTATATATTACATTATTATTATGCTTAGAGTGGGTTAAAAAAATTAATAAATGTTAAAATATAGATCAATTAATTTTATAAGAAATAATTTTGAGAGTAATTTGGAATAGTGAAAGTGGAGAATAAAAAAATAGAAAGGTTAATAGAAACTTACTCTCCCCTTAGTCTCGCCTCTCTTATAATACACTAATACACCTTTGATGTTGGGAGTCTGATTAATCCAGAACATACCTTGTTATTATAATATGATTTATAGTGTCAATATGGGTAGATATGAGGATATATAATCCGATAGGGGATTGTTTTTTCATGTGGAGGGATAGGTTTTTTATACCTGAGGAGTGGGGTATTTTTAGAATAAAATAATATATCAAAGATGAAAAATTTAATAATGAATTTTTGAAAATATAAACCATATATAAATATAATATAATTGTTTTAAGTCATTAAATACCTTTATAATTATTAATCACTTATTTATTAAAAAGTAAAACGGAAAAAAGAAAAAATAATTATTTTAAGGGAATACTTTTTCCTTGGCATTTTGGAAACCAAATTCGAGTTTGCAAGTTGAGTTAATTTTATTTTAAGGAATAATTTATAAAAATTAAGATATTATTTCATAAAATCATGTTCTAGAAACTATTATTTCATTATTACATCATTAATGATGAAATTATTGATACACCTGTTATAAGAAACTGTATTTTTACTATTCACCATAAATTTGAAATATTTAGCAAAATTATGAAAAAAATATCCTTTGAAATTTTCAGTGTTATGAATTCAAAATTGATATTCATTTATTAAAAATTAATTTATAGAATATGTAATTATAAATTTTAATATTAAAATTATCATTTTTATGAAATACTTTAAATGATAGTATATTAAAACTATGATTATGTTTTCTTTGTGTTTTTTTGTTATGATAACTTTTTTGGAATAATTATATTTATATTTAATGAAATTAAACATGAAAAAAATAACTATTTAATTTTTTTAATTTAATTGTTAAATTACTACTAAATCGGTCAGGATACTGTTCCTAATAGTAATGTTACTCTTCTAATTGTCACATTACTATTCCAACAGTCACATTACCTCATATCAACAAAAATTAATTATTTCTCTAAATACTCACTACAATAACTCTAGAGGTAATATATTTTCATTTTCTATCATTTTTTTATTACTAATATTTTGTTTTCTATATGCTATTATTCCTGGGAGTAATGATTCTAAAATATTGGGGTAATCAAATATTTTCACTTATAATTTTATATATTCTTATTTTTCTCTTTATATTAATTTTAATTTTAATGGGTTTATTTATTAACTAATTTAACAATTTTCATTAATGAAATAAGTTTTTTTAGTTTCTCTATGTGTTTTATGATTATAATATAGTATAATATAATACCCATTCATTTCATGAAATAAATATCATTTATAAACTATTGGTTGTTAAATTCTTCCCCCATTGAGAAATCTCATCCCTTAAATTTCAACTCATATTATTAATTGAAAATTTGTGAGAGTTCTTCTATTTTATTTTTTCCTCTTGTTCCCAGTTTGCCTCTTCATACTTCTGGTAATACCAAATAACATAGATAGTGGGATTTTGATTATTTCATTGAACAAAATATCTTCACTGGATGCTCCTCATAAGATTAAGTCATTCTACAGTTGTACCACATTCAGATTTAGTAAATTTCAGTGGTTAGGTATGTACATAAAATATCATGAACATGATCCATATTTGGTGGAAGTAAAAGTTAATAGTTCACTAATCCTATATGATCAAGGATCTCAAAGGGGCCAATGTACCTAGGCTAACCATCTTAATCTGTCCAAAATACATTATATCCATCCATGGTGATATTATATGGTAAAACATGTATCTAACTTGAAACTATAAGTCCCTTTAATATTTTTCTTCATAGAGATTTCTTTTACTCTGAGTAGACTTTTTAGGTTGTTGAATGGCATGATTATTCTCTATCATATCTTATATAATATTTGGTCCACGTATTTTTTTTCCCCAACTTCTCCCAACAAGTAGGAGTTCTACATCACTTCCCATACATAGATACATATGGATCCATCTAAATACATTACTGGAATATATTATAATATGAGAACTCAACCAATGAGAGATGGTAATCCCATCTCTCTTTTAATTCCATTGATTTTTTTCTGATCATGTCTTCGAGTGTGTGGATATTCCTTTTAGATTTTAAATTTTTTTGGGGGTCGTATTTAATAAATAAATTCAATTAAATACTAAAATCATTTTGAATAATTCCTCTAAATTTAGAAGTGAGCCTTGAATTCTTATCTTCAACAATTGAAATGCGAACCCTAAAAAGTACCACCACATCCTTTACATATATCTTGGAATCTATTTCATGCGAAAAATATTCCCAAATAGAAATGAAGTGGGAATTATTAGTGAGATTATCCATCATAACACATATTTCATTATTTCTATTGGATATTTTTATGAGGCTGGTGAAAAGGTACGTAGTGATATTATACCATTTCCATGTAGGTATAGGAAATGGTTGCATCATCCATTGGGACTTCAATCACACTTCTTTAACATTCCAACATTCCATGAATCATGATATATACTATTAAATATACATATTCAAGATTTCCTATCAGAATTTATATCAAGGATCATGGTACATCACTTTACATCTAGGATGGAAAAGACAAATCTATATGGATTATCGAATAGCATCTTACTAACATCATGTAATGCGGGAACACAATATCAAGTTCCAAATCGAATGATATTGTTCTCATCAACGTAGAAATCTTGTAGAATCCAGTCCATTACTACATTAACCTTCTTTTGAATGTCCTGATCATCCCTTTGTGCCTCCTTGATCATCTCATGGATATATGTGTGGGAAGTCATTTGGGAATGGTAGTATATATTACATGCCATTATGATTTCCATATCCATCCTTTATATATCCATCAATATAGTGTCTTTTTATATGTTCATCATGGATATATTATGAGGTTAATTTTTTTTAATATAATTATCTACCTTGTTTACCTTCCCCAGATGGTATGGAATAATGAAATCCTTTTCCATAATAAGCTTTAAAAATATTCCTTGACACATCTTCAGCTACTTAATTTTTAATTTTTACTTTATCCTATTCTGATAAATATATAGGTAACAATTATTTATAGGGAGTTATTTATTTCAAATAATTAGGTAATATATTACAGCTTCTAACTCTATATCATGTATAGGTAGTTGTTTCTCATATATCTTCAACTATTATGAGGAAAAAAACACTTTTTCATTATATCTTAGTAAACAACCCAAGAATTTCTTTGAAGCATCCATGTACATCACAAAATGTTCTCCACTTGATGGTAGTGTGAGTATAGGATGATATATTAGCCTCTTATTTAACTCCATAAATATTTCATCAAATTAGTCTATCCATTCTTACTATACCTATTTCTATGTTAACATAGTTATTGGGCAAGAAAATCATTAGACATTTCACACAAAACATCTGTTGTACCCTCTTAGTCCCAAAAACATATGGATTTCCATGACACTGGTGGGTATTGGAAATTACTCAATTTCCTTTGTATTTGAATGGTTCATAGAAATTCACTGACCTATGATCATGATCCTTGTGAATGTTAATTGATGGATATAAGTTTCAAACTTTATAAACATATTGTACCTTTTTTCCTTCCTTAATGTTGGAAAAATAATCCTCAAATGCTCTTCATGTTCTTAATTTCTCTTTAAGAAAATGATTATATCATATATAAATACTACCAAAAATTTTGATACATAGTCTATAAAGACATTATTCATTAAATCCCTTAATATTTTAGATGAATTATTAAGTCTGAAGGGAATCACTATAAACTCATAGAGACCATACTTCGTATGGAAAGCTATATTCTAAATATCTTCTTTCTTCACATTCATCTGATGATATCTATTATAACGAACCATCATTGTTATGTACGGAGCTCCAAATAGTTGATTTAAAAATTATTCAATACTTGGTAAAGGATACATGTTCTTTATAGTGATATTGTTTATCTCTTGTTAATTGATACATAACTACCTTGATCCATCCATCTTATTGACAAATAGAATTGGAACACCACTTGGTAATATGGTATGGTGTATGAACCCTTTTCTAAAATAGTTTTTATACATGTTCTTTAACAATGATGGTTTGATCGGGGCCATATTATAGGGACATATTGAGATAGGAGTGGCTCAAGGTATAAGTTCTATTGATAACACTATCCCATGGTTTGGAGGAGGTCTAGGAAACCCATTAAAAATTACATTAGTGCATTCCATTACAATGGGAATTTCTAATAGATTGATGAATTCATTTAACTTGACCATCTTGGAAAGTTATTATTCTTCATAAGGAATCATTACTATAAGAACAAAGAACTTATTTTTCAGGTGTGTTTTTCTTTTCTGGTTGTTTTTGTGAAAAATATGAGTTTCTTGAAATTTCAAGAGTACACGTCATGTACTTTTATGTACATTTTAAATACCTAGTTGTCACGGGTGTCCATTTGTTGGTTGTGTAACAACCATGCACATGGTCGTGTGTGGTGACCTGAAGAACACCTAAAGTAGAGGCTAGAAAATTCAAGTACACACAATGTACTTTTAAAGAACACATTGTGTACATTTTATCAATAAACAGACCGGGGCCGCTTCTAATTGATAGAATGCTCTCCTTCTTTTTATTTCCTAATAAGTCACATCTGTACAACTGCGTATCCTCTCCCATCCCCCGACTTTCTATCTTTTCTTCGATTGAACATCATCGGTTTCATTGGAATCGCATCGGTGGGTTCTCTCTTCTTCTTGAATACCATCTCTGGATTTCTCCTCTCTCACAAGTTATCAGTTGTCGAACGTTTTATGTTTTTCTTATAGATATACAGTATTTTTGGGTGATTCAAGGACTGAGGTTCATTTATATCGATCTCACATCCCTGAGGTTAGTGTTTTGAGTCTTTCCATAGAAATTATTTGAATTTTATGTTCAAAAGTGCCCAATACCCAAGAACAGGGTATTGCATGGTTATGGTTTTAGCCATGTTATTACCTGTTATGCCTTGGTTGATTGGATAGAGGTTAATTGTTTTGAATAAGATTAACTTTTCCATTCTATGGATGTTTTCCCATGTTTTCTTATTTTTTTACTTTTTAGTCTAACTTTGCCTATTAGGCTGCTGTTTTGATTCCCATGCCTAGTATTATTTGGATGGAGTGATTTTTATCTGACATTATATGATATGTTGTAGATTTTTTAGCCATATAGTTCGTGACATTTACTTTGGCTGCAACATATCGTTGTGTAGGACTGACTTATAGAGGGTCGTGAGAACCTGGTGTAGTAGACCATATGAAGAATGGACGTTGAGGGATTCTCCAATGTGTGTGTTTAATGTTACCTTGCAAAACCATAGGGGGGATGGACATTTTGATCCCTCGTAGTGTTTGTAGTTTCCTCGATGTGGGCAACAGAGGGAACTGTACGTCGAGTGCTTCCTCATAGTTAATATTAGTTATCCATATGAGACCATAGGAGGAATTGAATCTGGGTTCTTACTCAGAGTGTCATTGCTAAAGCTGAACCAGAGGGGTTAGTCTATGGGTAGTTCCCAGAGGTTTTCTTGTGTTTTTCTAGTTGAATTTGAAAGGATATGATGCGAGTACATCCCAAAGGGTTACCTGTTTTTGATAAGATACTTACGTGAAATATGAAATTGAATTCAATTGAATTTGTAAAATTGTTACTAAGTCTACTTCCTTGCTTACTACTTCATTTTGTTTTTTGTCTTTCATATATATTCACAGACTATTAGGCACAAATCTTTGGGTGGTTACCTACTGGGATTAGTCCCAAACCCTATTTGGGTAATTTTTTTGGGCCCAAACAGATTATGTTATCATAGCTCTAGATAAGAGAAAGCACCCTTCTACTTCAGCTAAATGACTTCTATATCACTGAGGAGCATGGGACCATGCTACGGTTTGTGATGCTGTAGAATTTTTTAAAAAATTTCCATTATACTTTGGTTTAGTATTTTATTCCATCATTGTGATTTTTTTGGATGCTTTTCTAGACACATGTATCATGAATTATTTAGATATGTGAGCTCCAACTGTGTATTAATTCTGCTGTTTACTTTTGGTATGGTATTATTACTGCTTCTGCTATTTCAATCTATTTTACTTCTATTGTGTAAGTCTATCAATGAGGGTATAGTTTCCCCACTATCACACCCAAGGCCCTCTCTACTAGTCACTGGCTTCTGCCATTTAGGTAAATGTTCTGGAGCCCATGTGACCAACTTTGTACGGGGCACCTCTGGGTGGCTTCCGGAACCAGGATGTTACAAAGTGGTATCATAGGAATTATTTTCCTTTTGACATTTTTTTTGGATCTAATAGCTCTGGATTGGAAATAATGGGTAGTTGGTAATAAGATGTGCATGGGAGTATCTAACCTGTGTATAGGGAAAATCCAATTTACCTCAGTTATGGCATTTTTTCTTGTTTTTTAATTTTACACATTATTTGATTTCACCATTGGGTGATTCACATATGTTGTGTTATTATTGTTGATGTTATTGAGGTTCTATTTCTGTTGCAACCCAATGAGATGAGGGTAATCATTCTCATTCATCGTATAGAAACTTGTTATAAATCACATTTCATGCTTTCTTTCCATTCCATTTAGGATACATTAGTGATTTCATGTTGTTGTGATAGATATTGTGCAATATATGAATTTTTGTGATAGATGCCTTGATAGAGTAACTACTTTTTTATAAGTTATTGGTTTTGTAGGGATTTGTATGAATGGATGCCAATATTGTGTTCTTGAGGTGTTATGGGCCCTCATTAATCATAAATTAGTGGATCATTGTATTTTTAATCCATGTGTATTACATGTATAGGATGCCAAGCATTAATTCACATGGAGTATGGGCCCTCACAGGTCAGAATTTTGAACATTAATGTTCATTTAAGTGTTTTTTGGGTTCCAAAGTATTTTTTGAGGCTTACTATCTAGAAAAACCATAAATACATGTTGTGTAAAGATAAATACATTCCATGTGTCCTTATGTTTGGGAATGAATAGTTTTTCATAATTACATGTCGTGTACTATATGTACAAACTCTGTAGTATATAATCATGTCACTAGCTGTGTGGGCAGAGACACGAGGTTGGAAAATCTTGGAAGATTGCATTGTGTGCCAGATGTACATCCTATGTTGTGTATACCATGTGTCCACCCATGTGACTAATGACACGGCTTGGTGAAAACTTAATTCATACATGTTGTGTAAATCTAGAACATGTTGTGTAGTATGAACCTTAAATCTGCCCGGGTAGCGAACAACACGGGTTTATGATATCTTTCTAGTATATGAAATGTCTATAACAAACACGTCATGTAGCGTCATCCGTGTGACAGACCGTGTAACTAACAACACAGGTCAGTGAAGTTCGTCTGGTACATGCCGTGTCTGGAACTAACACACCATGTAATATTCTTCTAGGGAAACTGTGTGGCCAAGCTGTGTAGAAGAATCCGGGTAGGGGAAGAGGATTCAAGTACACGCCATGTGTTAGGACAGCACAATGTGTGTATGGGGTGTTACAAGACCTACGTTGGAATAAGTACACGCCCATGTAAAGGATTAAGGGAAAACACCATGTAGGCATTTTTCACACCATGTATCCATGTTTTAAAAAACATGAATTCTTTTTTTCTCTTATTCACATCTTATGCTCCTATTTTTTAGTCCATACTAATCTTGATCTAAGGTTTGTGCTTGAACTTGCATAGTCATGCCACCGAGACATCCTTCGGTTGTCCATCAGTTGCATGGCTATGATCAGACACTAGATATGGCTGATGAGGGACTACCAATGGGTCCTCCATTAGTGCCAGTCTTGGCACCATCCATCATTCTTCACATAAGTGTTAACGAACACTTCTCAGAGGGATTTATGATGATTATACACACCTTCTGAGTACTACAACATCCTTCCCCTTCTATGATAGAGTTGACGCAGGTTTTCTAGTAGCGTCATCCTCCCACCTTCATAGGGAATGGAGAACCTCGTGCTATAGATCCATGGTTAGAAGCTATGCTTTATATATTCGAGTATCTGGAGACGCCTCCAAAGAGGAGTCTGAATCTTGCTACGTTTATGCTTCTGTATTCCGCTAAGATATGGTGGAATGTGATCTCACAGGGGGGATGCTAGTAGGTTATGGTTTTGGATGAGTTATAGTGTGCCTTCTAAGTCAACATCAAACCGGAGAAATTGAGGGCCAATCAAGCCGAATAGTTCATGGGTATAGAAAAGTTTACTCTTTCAATTATGGAGTACTATTCTCGCTTCACAGAGATACACTGCTTCATGCATATTCCAAGAGGTGATGAGTTAGTTTTGGAAAGGAAGTTTGAGGATGGTCTTAGGAACAACATCTAATCTCTTGTGAATATCTTCAGTTTGACTTTCATCACCTCTATAGTCAACCATGCATTGATCACGAATCAAAATATGAGGGATTCTGGAGTTGTGATCCAGGGATGTTCGACATCCGGAGGTGGTATCCCACCTACTGACAGCAGGAAGCACCATAGGGATCCAACAGATGGAGATCATAGTATGCGAGAGACATCTTCTCATAGCTAGGTGGTGTGCTACAAGTGCGGGAAGAGTGGGCATACGATGCCACAGTTCCCAAGTGTCTCAGGTGAGTGTCTTTCATGTGGCAATATTAGTCATCTTCATCATTTCTATTAGTGTTTCTCACCATCTGTTGGTGATATGAGTTCTTCTATGACTCCACATTCAGGAGAAGAACCACCAGTTTCCCATCAATCATGGAACTGGAGCTCTTCTAGACATTTAGGCCGAGGTGGAGGTCATGTCCACGGTATCTGGTCACCAGGATTTCAGTGAAAAATGGTTAGATCAACTTAGAGTGGTCTTGCAGAGTCACCAGGCTACAATGGAGGTCAGACATTTACAGGGGAGCAGAACCAGTAGGAGTAGGATCCTGAACCCTCTATAGTTCGTGGTACAATCCTTGTTGCCTTTGTTTAAGCTTCTTCTTTTGATACAATTTCTTCCCATAGATTTTTATTTGTTGCTGTTTTGAAGAGCCTTGGGATATGTGTCTTTTATTATACTGATATCTTGATGCTAGACACACTGTTGAGGACAAAAATGGCTAGTGTACATCAGTGCAAGGAGTTCCCTATAGAGGTTGGTGGGTGTCACTTCCTATGGGACTTTTATGTCTTAGAGATGACAAGCTATGATTTTATTCTTATAAAGGACTAGTTAGTTCCCTTCTAATGAGTTGTTGATTTGTATCGTCGTAGGGTGTGTTTCATATCTCTAGAGGGAAAATTGTTTCTTTATAAGGGCGAATGGGATGTTCAGGAGAGTAATACAGGACCTGAGCATCATGCGTTGGGACGAGTTATAGCCCATATTTCGAGTCTATATCTGGATGACTAGAAGACTTCATAGATGGAGTTTCCTTTCGTGGTGGATCATTTTAGGGATGTCTTTCCATTAGATATTTCAGGATTTCCTCTAGAGAAAGAGGTGGAATTTTATATTGAGAATGTGCTATGAGAGGCACTAGTGTCTATTCCTCCTTATAGGATGGCTACACCAGTGTTATAAGATGTCAAGAAGAAGTTGGAGGAGTTGAAGTCAAAGGGTTTCATCTTACCCAATACTTTTCCTTGGGGTTCACCTGTCCTATTTGTGATAAGGCAGACGATACCATCAGACTTTTTGAGTATTATCATAAGTTTAACTAGTTTATGGTCAAGAACCAATATCCATTTCCTAGGAAGGATGATCACTTTGATCACCTTTGAGGATCCGGGGTGTTCTATAAGATTGACATGAGGTCTGGTTACCATCAGTTGCATGTTAGACCATTAGATGTACCTCTTATAGCCTTTTAGAGTCGGTATGGTCTATACGAGTATGTGGTTATCCCATTTGTTCTCATTAACATGCCTGTAGTTTTCATGGCGCTGATGAACTGAGTGTTCCATAC
This sequence comes from Viscum album, assembly GCA_963277665.1. Taxonomy (NCBI): domain Eukaryota; kingdom Viridiplantae; phylum Streptophyta; class Magnoliopsida; order Santalales; family Viscaceae; genus Viscum; species Viscum album. Next base: position 876,169,523 of record OY728125.1, read on the forward strand.
ATTCTTATATTCTTTCTTGGTAGTCTCTATGGATGATATCTTGGGGTAATCTCACACTTGAAATGACCATTCCACACATCATGAGATCATTTTGAGTGCACTAAGAGAGCATCAATTAGATGCTAAGCACTCAAAATTCCATTTTTGGATGGACCATTTTCACTTATTGGGTCATGTCATCTCAAAGAAAGGATTGTCAATAGACCTAGATAATGTGAGAGTAGTAGTTTCTTGGGGGTATTCGAAGAATGTCTTTGAGGTACTGAGTTTTCTAGGGTCATATGGTTACAACAGTGATTCCCTCAGAATTTGTGGATGACCTCCTTGATGGGAGGTTCAAACATTCTAATCGGTTTCTAACGGGTTTCTTTGTAGAACCGGAAACATCCAATGATTCCACATCTATTTGGACCTACTTTCCAATGGTAGGAGATCATTAGTTTTTGGAACGATGAGGCTTAGGAATTTGCATTGGTCAAGAGAATGGGAGGTCAGACTCATCACACCTTTTTGTGGGGAATTATTGTCTACTCCGGGACTCTCTTTATAGATTTATGTTATGTTCGGGAATCCTTATTACATTACCATGTATAAAATGAGATTTCCTTCAGATCTGACAATCAATGATTAAATATGTAGGAAATTTAGAGAATCTATTATATGTATTCGAGGTTCTTCATCGATAGAGAATCATCTGTATTTATTAGAGATTCTTGGTCAATGATATCCTTCGACACATTTATATATAAGTCTCTTGGTCATTATGATGACCATGCTAGTTTTAAATCCACTCACTGGGGCACTTGATGTTTACTGTCTTTCAGAAGGACCTGGATTATTTCAGAGTTGGGATCAAACCCGAAGATGGGCTACCTACGTATCCTTTGTTTAGAAAAGGAATTAGAACCCGCATAGTTCAATTAAGAGAGTATGATGTTTATGCATGATTGATGGCTCAAGGAAATATGTCATGATTACTTCTACACTCTAAGCTCACGTGAGTCATGCTCGGTGTGAGAAACAAGAGATATTGGTGAAACTAGACAATTGTGCCATGAAAGATTCAATGATATGGGGCTTATGTTTTTATGACTACCCAAAATAGATGAGTATTAAGATTTACTTCAGTGAAGAAATCTAAGAATAGGGTCCATAAAGGTATATGTATTTTATGGAGATTTGGATACTCTAATCTTGGGGCTTACTCCTAAGGAATATTCCCAAGTTAGGAGTGGACTTATGATTGGGTTTTACTCCAGAGAAAGAAGCCCCAAATAAAAGTTAAATTAGAACTGGTTAATAGAAATTTTGACTGGGGCTTACTCTTGAGAAGGAGGCCAAGGTTAAGGGACTTGAAAATTTAAGGGACTTGGGGCTTAATTATAATGACCCATACTTTACATACATTGTTACTACTTCAAAATTTAAGCACACTTATTACAACATATGACAAAACCACAAAGGACCGTATAGGTATAGTGTCTTTAGAAACTGGGAAACATAAACAACTGGTTCATAAATCTTCTACAGTGTCTCCCATTTATTTCATCATATCTAGGGTCCCTTTTAGCATATTCTACTTAATATCCATCTTCCTGACCTGGGGAAAAGAAAACATAAAAGGGTGAGCTCAAATGCTCAGCAAGGGCAAATAAAGGAAATAAAAATCATATCATATCTTTATCAAAACCTGCAAAAGAGATCATAATATCTTAACATGGAATAAATCATAGAAGTGAAAATGAGATCCCCATAATCATAACATAAAACTTGAAACTTTGTGGCATGCACACATAATCATGGAAATCATTTCTTGTTAGTCATGACTCATTGCCAAGACTATCTTAGTGGACAAAGTCCCTTTCTGAACCGAGTTCACTCCTCGTTTCAGTCCTGTATCACTGAACCGAAATAACCTTCCGTTCCAGCCATGTCTATCTCATGAGATATAAAATCTTTACCCAATGCATTGGAGAGAGATATAGGTCCCACCCATCTTATAATGAATCCTTTCTTATGTGTGCCACATAATCATAAAACATACATCATCGCATAACACATGTAACAAAAATGGGATTCTTGAAACATCCTGACATCATAAATCAATTCATATATGATAAAGGAATTCATAAACATAATTCCATCACAACATAGTCAAACCAATGTAAAAATATGGATAGAAACAGAACCCTTTATTATCTTAGATGGAAAATAATTTTGATAAAACACTTGAATTGAATTCTTGAGGAAAATATCCTTTCTTCTTCAAAAACATTTTTCCTTTCATAACATGTCATACAACTTTAAAATAAAAGAATTTGATTAAAAATAAACTTGAAAACTTGTAAAGGAAGCTTCTTTGAAGTAATGTTTTAAAAATCCATTCATGCCGTATAAGTTAAAAAAAACATTCTTTGTACTTTTGTCGGAAAAGTCAAAAAGTACCTCGTACGGAAAAACGACAAAAGATTCCTTTCATATTCTTTACCAAAAACTCACCTAAGGGTAAAATTGGATTTAAACTATTTCAAGTGGATGGAAACAATATTACATATTGAGGGAACAAGGATGTGGATGATAAAATACACCCCAGCAAATACTTACGAATAAACAATCTCGGATAAAAATGAGATTGTGATATTTCCCTTACCTTAGGTCTGATTTGCTTTGTACGTGTCCGAAGCTCCTATATAATGGTTTAAATAATGTTATTGACTTATTCCAGAATCATACATATTGATATGAGATCATATATGGTCATATTATTAGCTTCTTGTTAGTAATATTTCATTGTTACTTGTTACTCGGGTCTTTATAACTTTTTGTTCTTATGCGTGTTTTGTCGAATAAATTCTTATTATTATCTTTAGGTTATAGATAATTCATTTCCAGAATGGTATTAGTGTAGTATATACCATATTCATTCATTCAATTCATTTATATAATCATTATGAAATGAAGATCATGTAGAACGAGTCGCATCACATCGTGGAGACGGTATTCCGTACGTACGCACGAGTGATGATATCGTTCCTATGATCGTGGAATTGTATTGGAGTATATATATATATATTTTTTCAGTATCAATATTACTTAATAATAATCATATATAGTTACTCATTACACCATTATACCCATCCTTGTAAGGTGATGGTGGAAAATAGATTACACCACGGCGTGGAGACGGTATTCTGTACGTACGCACGCGCGGTGATTTCATTTTTCCGTAGGATGGATAGAAGGTGAATTAGGGTTGTTTCATATTTATAATAACATATCGGTATGTAAGTAATACTGATGTTATTACTTTATCATGAAACAACTAAAGAAGAAGAAGTTGAAGAAGAAAGAAATTGAAAAGATCGGTAATGGATATTACCTCTTCTTTGGAACGCCTCTTTGAATCCTCCACTTAAGGAACTAAGATTGTTCTTTGGAGAAGACCAGGACCTCTAGGACTATTCTAGGGAAGTGGAGAGGAGAAAATGTCAGGGTTTGGCCGAGCTTGAGTGCTCAATTTGGTGTGAGGAGGAGGGGGAGGAGGTTCCCTTTTATAAGGGATGAGAGGGGCACCTTAGGAATATCTCAAAATATTATTTTATATTAAAGTCAAAATCGGTTTATAATGGTTCCAAAGGGTCTTATTTCGAAGATAAGGTGGGGATGGGTCGAAATACTATCAACCAATAAGATTTAGACAAGTTTAGGGTATTATTTTAACCTTATCAATTAGATTTAACTCTAAGTTAATTAATTTAACTTTTACCGTGTCTTTTTGTTTTCTTTCACTATATGGTTAATACACTTACTATAACATGCCAAACGAACCCCAAATTGTTTATTATTAATATATATATCCTTATCTAAGTCATTTGGCCGAACCTTAGATTTTTAGGAATAAAATAACAATTAATAATATAATATTTTATTTAAAAACTATTTTGTGTCAATTTTGACACTATTTGATATATGATTTTTGTGAAAGTCATAACAGAATTATATGTTCGAACCAAGTTGATTAAATCAACAATAATATATCATAGTAACCTATAAATTTAGTTGAATTCATAAAAAGTCTCAAATTACATTTATTTTGGTATTTATATTATCAATTTTGTCAATATTTCATTAATAAGATAATTACTGCATCATCTTTGTGTCATAAATAAATTAAATTATTTGATGTCTAAAAATTACAAATAAAATACCATCATGTAGGAAATCTTTTTATCTTTCTAATGAATATTTAAAACAAAATTTATCTTATGTATAACCCTATATTAAAAATGATTTACTTATTAAACTTTGATTTTAACTATTTTAACCCTTCTTTAAATAAATTAATAATAAATGTCCTAATCTAATCCAAGTGGGCCTAAATGGTCATATTTTATTCCTAAGTTTGTTTTTGGTCGAATTACACTTGTCCAATAGAATTAGGACATGTTTTAGGGTAATATTAATATCATATTTACCCTTAGTTACCCAATTTACTATTAACTGTGGTAAAAATAGTAAAAAGTTACTATTCACCAAAAAATTATTTTCATCTCATTGAACCACATTTTAGTCCTTGATATTAACCGTGTCTCTCGGATTTTTGAAATTCCATTCACAGAAGCGGTAAAATTAAGTTTTATGCAAAATTCGGTTTTTAACCTACCACTTAGTGGTTTCACTATTCATCAAAAATTGAAAGTTTTCAGAAAAATACCAAAATTTCACCCTAGGCTAATTTCGATATTCTAAGTCCAAAAATGAAGTCCATTTTGAAAAATAAAATTTATAAAATTTCAAAAGGTGGTTATTACTATTCATAACGGCTAGTTTTAATAGCATATTATTGTTTAGTGAAACTCGGTATTGCGTACGACGCAAGCTATCGAGGAAGGTCGCGATTGCGTGTAAAGCAAGCCAAGCAAGTGTTGTGTAGAAAAAGATTCCTTTGATGATTTATATAACATAAAAGTCTCGGGTGTTACATTCTACCCCCCTTAAAAAGAATTTCGCCCTCGAAATTCGTCACTTTGCAACAAACAAATGAGGATACTTCTCCCTCATCATATCCTTAAGCTCCCATGTAGCTTCTTCAAGTTGGTGGTTTCTCCATAAAACTTTCACCAAGAGAGTGGTCTTGTTTCGTAGGACTTTTTCGCTACGATCCATTATCTCTATCGGTTGTTCTTCATAAGAAAGATCTTGCTCCAGCGGTACAACTTCTGAGCTAAGTACATGTGAAGGATCTGGTATGTACTTTCTCAGGAGAGATACATGGAACACATCGTGAACTTGAGAGAGATTCGGTGGAAGCGCCGATCGGTAAGCTACCTTCCCAACACGATCCAGTATTTCAAAAGGACCGATATATCTAGGGCTCAACTTCCCCTTCTTTCCAAATCTCATAACCCTCTTCCAGGGAGATATTCGTAAGAACACTTTATCACCCACTTCAAACTCTAGGTCTTTTCTTCGGTTGTCACCATAACTTTTCTGTCGACTCTGAGCTGCTCTTATGTGTTGTTGAATAGATCTAACCTTTTCTGCCATTTCATCAACGAGATCAGGTCCTAATAGCTTTCTTTCCCCAACTTCATCCCAGCAAGTTGGAGTCCTGCATTTCTTTCCATAGAGAGCTTCATAAGGAGTCATCTGAATACTGGAGTGAAAGCTATTATTATAAGAAAATTCTACCAAAGGTAGGTGTTGATCCCAACCTCCTTTGAAATCCATAGAGCAAGCTCTCAACATATCTTCTAGGGTTTGAATTGTTCTCTCAGACTGACCGTCTGTCTGGGGATGATAAGCAGTGCTGAAACTCAACTCTGTATCCAGAGTATGCTGAAGACTTCGCCAGAACTTCGAGGTAAATATCGGATCTCGATCAGATATAATAGAAAGTGGTACTCCATGCAATCTTACCACTTCCTTTACATATATCCTGGCAAGCTGATCTAGAGAGAAATCCTCTCTAATAGCAATGAAGTGTGAAGACTTTGTAAGACGATCAACTATGACCCAGATAGCATTATTGCCTTTGGATGTTTCAGGAAGTCCTGTGACAAAGTCCATAGTGATGTTTTCCCATTTCCATTCGGGTATGGGTAATGGTTGTAACATCCCCTTAGACTTCTGTCTCTCAGCTTTAACTTGTTGACAAACCAAGCATCGAGAGACATATTCAGCAACATCTCTTTTCATGCCATCCCACCAGAAGTACTCTTTCAGGTCCCTATACATCTTCGTGCTTCCAGGATGAATATAGAATGAAGAACTATGAGCCTCATCCAGCAGCTCTTTCTTTAATTCGGGGATGGGAGGAACACAAACCCGATTCCTGAACTTTATTATCCCATCACAATCAAGGTTGAATTCAGGAACATTTCTCACCTTCTTTTGTAACTCGACATCTTCTTTCTGTGCCTCCTTAATCTTCGCATGTATAGATGGTTGAACATTCATTTGAGAAAGATAAGATTTTTCCCCTTCCATTATAATTCCAAGATCCATCCTTTGTAAATCCATAAATATTGGATCTTTTGTGATCCTCATCATGGATAAACTAGCATGGTCTTGTCGACTTAATGCATCTGCCACCTTGTTTGCTTTCCCAGGGTGGTAATGGATTGAGCAGTCATAATCCTTAATCAGCTCCAACCATCTTCTTTGACGCATATTCAACTCCTTTTGTGTGAAAATATACTTTAAACTTTTATGATCAGTATAAATATCACACCTTTCACCATAAAGGTAATGCCTCCAAATCTTTAATGCAAAGATTACCGCAGCCAACTCCAAATCATGTGTTGGGTAATTTTGCTCATGGATTTTCAACTGTTGTGAGGCATAAGCTATCACCATATCATTTTGCATAAGAACACACCCCAATCCCTTCTTGGATGCATCACTGTAGATCACAAACCTTTCTCCACTACAAGGCAGTGTGAGCACAGGTGCACTGGATAACCTTCTTTTCAACTCCTTGAAATTCTCTTCACATTCCTCTGTCCAGACAAACTTAACTCCCTTCCGAGTCAACTTTGTGATTGGATTAGATAATCGTGAAAAATCTTTTACAAAACGTCGATAATATCCAGCCAAACCAAGAAAACTTCGGATCTCAGTTACTGTTGTTGGTCTTGACCATCTTTCGATAACCTCTGTTTTTGCTGGATCCACAGATATCCCCTCTTTTGAGATTATATGACCCAAAAATGCAACTTTTTGAAGCCAAAATTCACACTTGGTAAATTTGGCATAAAGCTTCTCCTTTCTCAGGGTCTTCAATATAATTCTCAAGTGATCTTCATGCTCTTCCTTGCTCTTTGAATAGACAAGAATATCATCTATAAAGACTACCACAAATTGATCAAGATAGTCTCTAAAGACTCTATTCATTAGATCCATGAAGATAGCAGGGGCATTAGTAAGACCAAATGGCATCACTATAAATTCATAGTGTCCATACCTTGTACGGAAAGCCGTCTTTGGTATATCCTCCCTTTTGACCCTTAATTGATGATACCCTGAACGAAGATCAATCTTGGAAAAGTATTGAGCTCCGCGTAGTTGGTCAAATAAGTCATCAATGCGTGGGAGAGGATATTTGTTCTTGATAGTGATCTTGTTAAGTTCTCGATAATCAATGCAGAGTCTCATTGATCCATCTTTCTTCTTAACAAATAGAACAGGTGCTCCCCAAGGTGACGCACTAGGGCGTATGAATCCCTTATCAAGATTCTCTTGGAGTTGCTTCTTCAATTCCTGCAACTCAATTGGGGCCATTCTATAAGGTGTCTTTGAAATAGGCAAAGCACCTGGTACGAGTTCTATTGAAAACTCAACTTCACGATTTGGTGGAAGACCCGGCAATTCCTCCGGAAAGACATCATCAAACTCCCGTACAATGGGCATATTCTTAATCGTGAGTTTCTCACCAACCATTTGAGATAAATAACCTTCATTTAGTGGAATCAGTACCCATAAGATGGAAGAAATTTCCACTGGAAGGTTATGTTCATCCTTGCATTGGTATACGATCGTAGATTGATCTGGAATATGAAATGTGACTTCCCTTCTTTGGAAATTGATATGAGCTCCATGTATAGAAAGCCAATCCATGCCAAGAATCACATCAAATTCCACTAAAGGAAGGATCACAAGATTTGCAGAAAGCACTTTCCCACAAACTTCGATCGGAGAAGAATTATAAACTTCTGATGCGATTGATGTGCCATTAGGTGTTGTCACAGCTAACTCAACATCTAATTGTTGAGGTAATACGGTGATACCCTTAGAAAAGTCTTCAGAAATAAAAGAGTGGGTGGATCCATAATCAAATAAAACATTTGCTACTTTAGAGTGGATGGTAAGTGTACCTTTCACCACATCGTTATCGTACTCCACATCGCTGATAGAAATTGCATGTGACTTTCCTTTGTCTTTAGCCTTAAGAGTTTGTTGACGTCGACCATCGTCATCAACCCTTGGATTTGGGCATTGATTGGCATAATGCCCCATCTCCTTGCACTTGAAACATTGAAGTGTAGCAGGTTCATTCTGTGTATCCCTTCCTTTGTTTGCATCATTAGACATCTTCTTCCCATTATCACGGCATTCAAATTCCCGATGACCATCCTTTCCACATTTAAAACATTTACTTGTCCCTTTAAGACAACTCCCTCCATGTTTCTTTCCACACTTTGAGCATAAGGGAAAGTTCATCTTCTTTTCCGTGTGCTCTTTAGATTTTTCTTTGAATTCCATCTTCCTCTTCTTATCAAACCCATGTGACTGATGGGTTACTCCAATCTCCATCTCGACTTTGAGAGCACATCGAACGATTTCCTCGTAGCTATTGAAGTCCCTTATGGCTAACGCCCTTCGAAGACTTGGTTTTAAGCCACTAAAGAATCGATCGATCTTACTCTCAGGTTGGATAATAATACCAGAAGCGTACCTTGCAAGTCTTGTAAAATTTGCTTCATAGGTACTAACAGATTCATCATCCCTTTGCTTCAGTTCAAGGAACTCTTTCTCTATCTTTGTTCGGATAATACGAGGGAAGTACTTATTGAAAAATAAGTTCTTGAACTCGTCCCATTCCATAGACTCAATTTCATCCCTTTGCCTCGTATTCTTAACAAGATTCCACCATTGATCTGCATCTCCTTCCAAACGATACACTGCTAGGATGACTTTATCATGCTCAGAACATTGAAGAACTAAAAATATCTTTTCAGTAGTACTAATTCATTGTTCAGCAACTAATGGATCAGTAGACCCGCTGAAAGAAGGTGGACGCTGCCTCATGAAGGATTCAACAGAATGTTTCTCCCTCCTTTGTTCGTTTGGAAATCCTGCATGATTTATAGCTTGAGAAAGGTGTGTGAGCATGGCTACAAGATTTTGCATTCCAGCTCCCATATCGTTTGGTTGCTCAGGGGGACAATCATTGCATTGCCCATCGCATTCCGTATTAACACGGTTCCTTCGGGTTCCAGCCATTGACTAAAACCAAGAAGAATAGTGTGAGCAACACTAATTATAATATGAAACCACATAATTCAAGAATAGAATTTTCATGCTTAAGGTCTTATCCTAGGTTATTCAAGGACATTTCTAAAACACTAAGATTGTGTTCTATGCTTAGACTTATCCTTAGGGTTCTTACTAAGGCTTTCACATCCTAGTTTCCAAAGGTTGACTATACCTTTCCTCTGATACCAACTATAACGACCCATACTTTACATACATTGTTACTAATTCAAAATTTAAGCACACTTATTACAACATATGACAAAACCACAAAGGACCGTATAGGTATAGTGTCTTTAGAAACTGGGAAACATAAACAACTGGTTCATAAATCTTCTATAGTGTCTCCCATTTATTTCATCATATCTAGGGTCCCTTTTAGCATATTCTACTTAATATCCATCTTCCTGACCTGGGGAAAAGAAAACATAAAAGGGTGAGCTCAAATGCTCAGCAAGGGCAAATAAAGGAAATAAAAATCATATCATATCTTTATCAAAACCTGCAAAAGAGATCATAATATCATAACATGGAATAAATCATAGAAGTGAAAATGAGATCCCCATAATCATAACATAAAACTTGAAACTTTGTGGCATGCACACATAATCATGGAAATCATTTCTTGTTAGTCATGACTCATTGCCAAGACTATCTTAGTGGACAAAGTCCCTTTCTGAACCGAGTTCACTCCTCGTTTCAGTCCTGTATCACTGAACCGAAATAACCTTCCGTTCCAGCCATGTCTATCTCATGAGATATAAAATCTTTACCCAATGCATTGGAGGGAGATATAGGTCCCACCCATCTTATAATGAATCCTTTCTTATGTGTGCCACATAATCATAAAACATACATCATCGCATAACACATGTAACAAAAATGGGATTCTTGAAACATCATGACATCATAAATCAATTCATATATGATAAAGGAATTCATAAACATAATTCCATCACAACATAGTCAAACCAATGTAAAAATATGGATAGAAACAGAACCCTTTATTATCTTAGATGGAAAATAATTTTGATAAAACACTTGAATTGAATTCTTGAGGAAAATATCCTTTCTTCTTCAAAAACATTTTTCCTTTCATAACATGTCATACAACTTTAAAATAAAAGAAGTTGATTAAAAATAAACTTGAAAACTTGTAAAGGAAGCTTCTTTGAAGTAATGTTTTAAAAATCCATTCATGCCGTATAAGTTAAAAAAAACATTCTTTGTACTTTTGTCGGAAAAGTCAAAAAGTACCTCGTACGGAAAAACGAAAAAAGATTCCTTTCATATTCATTACCAAAAACTCACCTAAGGGTAAAATTGGATTTAAACTATTTCAAGTGTATGGAAACAATATTACATATTGAGGGAACATGGATGTGGATGATAAAATACACCCCAGCAAATACTTACGAATAAACAATCTCGGATAAAAATGAGATTTTGATATTTCCCTTACCTTAGGTCCGATTTGCTTTGTACGTGTCCGAAGCTCCTGTATAATGGTTTAAATAATGTTATTGATTTATTCCAGAATCATACATATTGATATGAGATCATATATGGTCATATTATTAGCTTCTTGTTAGTAATATTTCATTGTTACTTGTTACTCGGGTCTTCATAACTTTTTGTTCTTATGCGTGTTTTGTCGAATAAATTCTTATTATTATCTTTAGGTTATAGATAATTCATTTCCAGAATGGTATTAGTGTAGTATATACCATATTCATTCATTCAATTCATTTATATAATCATTATTAAATGAAGATCATGTAGAATGAGTCGCATCACATCGTGGAGACGGTATTCCGTACGTACGCACGAGTGATGATATCGTTCCTATGATCGTGGAATTGTATTGGAGTATATATATATATATTATTTCAGTATCAATATTACTTAATAATAATCATATATAGTTACTCATTACACCATTATACCCATCCTTGTAAGGTGATGGTGGAAAATAGATTACACCACGGCGTGGAGACTGTATTCCGTACGTACGCACGCGCGGTGATTTCATTTTTCCGTAGGATGGATAGAAGGTGAATTAGGGTTGTTTCATATTTATAATAACATATAGGTATGTAAGTAATACTGATGTTATTACTTTATCATGAAACAACTAAAGAAGAAGAAGTTGAAGAAGAAAGAAATTGAAAAGATCGGTAATGGATATTACCTCTTCTTTGGAACGCCTCTTTGAATCCTCCACTTAAGGAACTAAGATTGGTCTTTGGAGAAGACCAGGACCTCTAGGACTATTCTAGGGAAGTGGAGAGGAGAAAATGGCAGGGTTTGGCCGAGCTTGAGTGCTCAATTTGGTGTGAGGAGGAGGGGGAGGAGGTGCCCTTTTATAAGGGAGGAGAGGGGCACCTTAGGAATATCTCAAAATATTATTTTATATTAAAGTCAAAATCGGTTTATAATGGTTCCAAAGGGTCTTATTTCGAAGATAAGGTGGGGATGGGTCTAAATCCTATCAACCAATAAGATTTAGACAAGTTTAGGGTATTATTTTAACCTTATCAATTAGATTTAACTCTAAGTTAATTAATTTAACTTTTACCGTGTCTTTTTGTTTTCTTTCACTATATGGTTAATACACTTACTATAACATGCCAAACGAACCCCAAATTGTTTATTATTAATATATATATCCTTATCTAAGTCATTTGGCCGAACCTTAGATTTTTAGGAATAAAATAACAATTAATAATATAATATTTTATTTAAAAACTATTTTGTGTCAATTTTGACACTATTTGATATATGATTTTTGTGAAAGTCATAACAGAATTATATGTTCGAACCAAGTTGATTAAATCAACAATAATATATCATAGTAACCTAGAAAATTAGTGTAATTCATAAAAAGTCTCAAATTACATTTATTTTGGTATTTATATTATCAATTTTGTCAATATTTCATTAATAAGATAATTACTGTATCATCTTTGTGTCATAAATAAATTAAATTATTTGATGTCTAAAAATTACAAATAAAATACCATCATGTAGGAAATCTTTTTAGCTTTCTAATGAATATTTAAAATAGAATTTATCTTATGTATAACCCTATATTAAAAATGATTTACTTATTAAACTTTGATTTTAACTATTTTGACCCTTCTTTAAATAAATTAATAATAAATGTCCTAATCTAATCCAAGTGGGCCTAAATGGTCATATTTTATTCCTAAGTTTGTTTTTGGTCGAATTACACTTGTCCAATAGAATTAGGACATGTGTTAGGGTAATATTAATATCATATTTACCCTTAGTTACCCTATTTACTATTAACCGTGGTAAAAATAGTAAAAAGTTACTATTCACCAAAAAATTATTTTCATCTCATAGAACCACATTTTAGTCCTTGATATTAACCGTGTCTCTCGGATTTTTGAAATTCCATTCACAGAAGCGGTAAAATTAAGTTTTATGCAAAATTCGGTTTTTAACCTACCACTTAGTGGTTTCACTATTCATCAAAAATTGAAAGTTTTCAGAAAAATACCAAAATTTCACCCTAGGCTAATTTCGATATTCTAAGTCCAAAAATGAAGTCCATTTTGAAAAATAAAATTTATAAAATTTCAAAAAGTGGTTATTACTATTCATAACGGCTAGTTTTAATAGCATATTGTTGTTTAGTGAAACTCGGTATTGCGTACGACGCAAGCTATCGAGGAAGGTCGCGATTGCGTGTAAAGCAAGCCAAGCAAGTGTTGTGTAGAAAAAGATTCCTTTGATGATTTATATAACATAAAAGTCTCGGGTGTTACATTAATCCTACGTAGGATGCCCATATTTGAGAATTATGACTAGGGCTTATTCTTGAAAAGGAGGCCCATATTTGAGAATTATGACTGGGGCTTATTCCTGAAAAGGAGGCCCAGGTTAAGAATTATGATAGGGTCTTATTCCTAAAAAGGAGGCCCAGGTTAAGAATTATGACTAGGGCTTATTCTTGAAAAGGAGGTCGAGGTTAATGAGTTCTCTCATCTTAAAGGATGAGGTTGAATGAATGAAATATCAATCTCTATTGACATAAATATGTGTAAATCACTAGGTTTTGAGAGATATTCCACAGAATTCCTTTCATATAAGGAAGTAAAATCATGAAATCATGCCATAAATGGATTTGATGAGTGTCTTGAAGACTGAATCATGAATAGGAGAGGTGGAATGGCATAAGAGGGCTGAAATTGGAAATAAGGGCACCCAAAAAGGCAGGGGTGCGCATGTCATGGCAGGCACACAGGTACAGCATGGGCGCGCAAGTCCTGGTCGCGCAGGTATACCTACGCGACACATGGGTACTTGCGTGACGGTTAACCAGCAGGGTAATACTTGATAGACTCTTGGTTAAAGCCTTTAAAATCATTGTGAGGTTCTTCCAGAAGAGTGGCGTGCAAGTTCTATTGAAGGAGTTAGGCGGCGCGCAAGTGTTCCCATTTTGCTTAAGCGTTGGCCACTCTAGCATGCAAGTGTTTATGGGTTTCAACCCTTAGGCCTTCCTACCCCTCTTTAGATCTTCTATTCTAGGTAAGAAATTACCTTAGAAATGATTTGATAGCTTTGAGAAGAGACTAGGGCACCAGGAGCTCAAATCTGAGTTTCTAAACAAAATCCCTCCCCAAATGGGGGGCCCACCGGCGGTATTTATAGGCTAGAGAAGACCCTGGGCGGTTTTCAAAGAGGGCGCGCAAGTCACTTGCGTGACCATTATGTGGCATGCAAGTGTACTTGCACGACAGTGAGGGAACTTACGTGACCTAAAGGGAAAAGAACCCTTGTTCATTCCTTTTTCAATTTTTGAAGTTTTCTTCAAAGGATGAATCAATTTGGGTTCAAGGTATTTCTCTTTTCAATTCGTTAGACTCTATGACGGAAAAGAGCATCAACAAAAGCCCCCCCTCAGAGTTGGATCTGGAACAAATAGAGGATTTGACTTTGAGGAATAAAGAGAAACCAGGGGACTTTGTGGTTATTGGAAGTTTAAAGTCATGCATGTCGGACATAAAAAGGAAAATGTTTAAGGTCAAAATAGCTTTGACCTAATAAATTAGAATTGACTCAATTCCGTGACAATTTATCTAAAAATAAATTACCATACTCAACTATGAGGGAAAATATGTAAACTATGACTTAAAAAAAATTTAATCTGAAGAATGGTATGAAAAAGAGCTGAGATGGCATTAGAAAAAGTAGTTCCCAAGAATAGAGTTACCATTATTTAACAAACCCGTTAGGGGGTTGAATTATGCAGGTCCACCTAAGGGCATTGGCTTCATAGTCAAATAATTGTATCTTTTGGATGACAAGTCTGTTATGTGGACTGTTTATGCAAGGCCGCCTAAGGGCACATGCTACATAGTCAGGCCAAAGAACTCTCAGAAATCTACCTTTCTACTGCTAAAAGCCAGTGAAAGTTTATGGAGATTCAAATTTTCCAAAGTATAGAGTTTTCTGTATGGAAAGAGGTACTTGAATATGGAGAAGATATTTCCGAACAAGATTATCGATGAACTGGATGGATATCACATCTACGAAGGTCTTACCCAAACGTAGGGAAGGAGAATATAAACCATAGAATTGAATACTTTCAGATCATGAAATAAGATATGGGACAAATATGTTAAGGATGCCTATTTTTGCGGATCCCTACATACTGTCATTTAATACCAATAAGGACAGAAGAGGCTTTCTTTCCAAGAATTAAGTTACCATTATTTTAACAAACCCGTTAGGGGGGTAAATTATGCAGGCTCACCTTAGGGCATTAATTGCATAGTCAAATAATAGTTTCTTTTGGTTGACAAGTCTGTTATTTAGACTGTTTATGCAAGGCTGCCTAAGGGCATGTGTTGTATTGTCAGGTAAAAGAACTCTCAGAAATTTGACATTTTTTTGGCTAAAAGTCATGAAAAGGGTTATAAAGATCTGAAAATATTTAAGGTTTGGATTGTGACACATAAAGATGGTTATTGAACAATGTATAAAAAGATTCACAGATCAATGATAACCATAATCATGATGTGGCTGGGTTCTGAATGAAAATGTTGGAATTCACTACATATCCCATAAGGATGGGAATCAAGCCATACGTAGTTCTTAAACTACAGTTTAACGTCGTGTGGGAAAAAAGGATTAGAGATCTTAGTTTAGGGTCATAGAGCTTGGACCATTGTAATAAATACACAATGTGTGTTTTCCTGGGGACTTTTCAGCCAAGGGACTGGAAGTTGAATTTGGGGTTAGGCCCAAAAGACTTGAGGCTGGATTCGAGGGACACTCGAATGTTCCTACGTATCCCATAAGTATGGGAATCAAGCCCAATTATTTCTTGAAATACCCTCTATACAAATTTGGTTCATACATGTGAAGGTGGAAAGGGGACTTTAGTGCAATGATGTTTTAACCAATGATAAAAGGTTTGGGAATCTCCATGTATGCACGTAGTCTTTGAAATGAAACATGATTGAAAAATAAATGTAAATTATGGTTCCCTCTCAGGTGAGGGTATCAAAGAATATTGTAGTTTATTGTCATGCTGGACAAAAATGTTTTATAGTTTATCATCGTATAACAAGGACGAAAGTGAATCAATGTACATATATTGATTCTAGGGGCGATTTCATGAATCAACATCATATGAGATGGATATGAACCGATGTGAAGAGATTGGTTTTGGTCTTGAACCTTGGGAGGTTTCCTACGTACCCAGCCTGGAAGGTAAGGATCAAAGTCCACGTAGTTTAAATAAAGAATGAATTAACGATCAAGTTTTTCTTGGGGACAACGACCTAAAAATGATGTTGTTGGGACTTACACATGGTTAGTAGCCAAGAGAGAGTGTTATGGTTGATGTTTTCTCTAAGATCACGTGAGTCGTACTCAGTGTGAGAAACAAGAGGTAACAACAACCTTAACGATGCACAGTTTAATGTCATGTATGACATATAAAGGGACTATGCAGTTTAAATTCTTCCAGTTAGGACTATTGGTTCTTCATAGTTTGGTGTCATGTAGCAGGGAAAAAGTACAATTTAATGTCATGTAGGAAGTATCAAAGGACTTTCTATATAGTTTAGTGTCATGTAGTTAGGACGATGGAGAAAACACAGTTTAACGTCATGTTGGACAAATAGACAACTATTCAGATTAATGTCATGTAGTAAGGACAAAAGAGTACACCATTTAACGTCATGTTAGACGAAAGTGCGAATAGTTTACTGTCATATGCATGGACCGTGGATGGTGTAGTTTAAATTCATGGTATACGTAAGGTATTTTTGTACAGTTTAGCGTCATGTAGTTAGGACGTAACAGTTTAACATCATGTGAGACAAAAGAAATACTAATAGTTTAATGTCATATGTATGGACCGTTGCTGTATAGTTTAACGTCGTATAGAAAGGACGATGAAGGGGACACAGTTTAACGTCATGTTGGACATATGTGAAAATAGTTTAGGGTCATATGCATGGACCGTTGATGATGCAGTTTAATGTCTTGCTGGACGGTGGTGCAGT
Source organism: Viscum album (assembly GCA_963277665.1). Taxonomy (NCBI): domain Eukaryota; kingdom Viridiplantae; phylum Streptophyta; class Magnoliopsida; order Santalales; family Viscaceae; genus Viscum; species Viscum album. Next base: position 876,186,604 of record OY728125.1, read on the forward strand.
TTAAGGTCATACCAGACCACGGATGATATATTTTGTGTTTATAGAAAATACTTCTTCAAAAATATGGCATTGGTAGAAGTACTGATGAGTTCTCCATCCATCGAGATTAATGAATAAGATCCATTGGAGTATACCCTATGTATTGAGTAAGGTACATCCCATTTTGGATCAAGTTTGGGAGGTTTCTTTACTGGTATCATTGGAGTTATGAGAACTAATACCAATTCTCCCTGAGTGAATGAATGAATAAGAAATTTTTTGTTAAAAGCTCGTTCTATTCAATTCTGATAGACTTCCAAGTGGTGCAAAGTGCACAATCTTTTCTCATCTAATCGTTCCAATTCATTCAATTTCTTTTGAGATTATTCATCTATAGATGAATGATCACAAATGGAAACTCTGAGTGAGGGTAGTTGAACTTCAATTGGAAAGACTGCTTCCGTTCCATATACCAATGAATATATAGTTGACCGAGTTGCAGTGCGGGTGGTAGTCCGATAAGCCCATAGAGCATGAAAGAATATACCAGGGCATGATTTCTTATCATTATCCACCATCTTTTGTAGTATATTTGACAGAGTCTTGATGAAAGATTCTATCTAGCCATTGGCCACTGCATGATACCGAGATGAATGGTTGGATTTGATGTTGCATTCTTGATACAATTTCTTCACCTCAGATGAACAGATGTTGGTGCCATTATCCATCAATATGGTATGAGGGACACCAAATATGGTAATGATGTTAGACTTGATGAAGCTAACAATGCATTTAGAACTGACTTCCTTGAGAGGTATTGCCTCTACCCATTTGGAAAAGAAGTCAGTAGCGGTAAGAATGTACTTAAACTGCTTTGTCGTAGTCGAAGGGTAAGGTCCCACCACATCCATTCCCCATGTGGAAAATGGCCATGAGTATTTAGTTGTATGAAGCAACTCTGGAGGTTGATGAATGAAGTTGACATCTACATGTCACGAATTACACTTCTTTGTGAAATCAACACAATCTTGTATCATTGAAGGCCAAAAGCATCCAATCCTTCGAATCTGATCAGACAGTCTATGTCTAGACTGGTGGGAACCACAGACTCTTGCATGCACTTCTTTCATGACAACCATTGACTCTTCACCATCAATGCATCTAAAGAGAACTCCATCAAAACCACGTTTTTAGGGAATTTTCTCTGAGTGATCTGGGCTATCATAAAGAGTAATATTGATCACATGTCACCGAATTTGTTCTTCCACATATCTATCAGGTGGAAGTGTTCTATTTTGAAGGTTTTCCCTGTTAGGCGACATCTATCCTAAAGTATGACCATACGGTTCAGGAATGGGAATAATTTCATTAATTTCCTCTGTTATGATTCAAACATAATGTGAAATTGCATGACGGTGGGCAATGTTGATGGTTGTCTCGTCCCGATTTGGATCTTCCAGAGTTGTGGCTATATTAGCCAGTGCATCAGCTTGAGCATTTTGTGATCTTGGGAAGGTTCCGAAGGGAATTCCGCCATTAACTCTCTGACGTAATCATACAAAGGGATTAGTTCTTCTTTTTTGATGGCATAATCCCCATTGACTTGTTTGATTACCAGGTCTGAATCACCTTTCACCTTTAAGTGATTCACTTGTGCTGGAAGTGCTAATTCCAAGCCTGTGATGAGAGCTTGGTATTCTGCTTCATTTTTGGTACCACCTTCGAACAAAAAGAAGGAATAAGGTAAAACTGCCATTTCTGGAGAAATGAGAATAATTCCTAATCCATCTTTGTTGAATTTAGGATTTTCCATTTTCCTCCCTGTTGGAGTTCTGGAAGCACCATCAAAATACATTTCCCATACCTGAGGACTTTCTTGTATAGAGAAGACTTACTCATCTGGGAGTTCAATATCTGAAGATGTGTCTTCCACTGAAGGGTATTCATCCAAGAAATCAGAGAGAGCTTGGCCCTTTATGGCCTTTTGAGACACATACTGAATGTCAAATTGCTACAAAATAACTACCCACCTTGCCAGATGTCCGGTAAGCATTGGATGACTAAGGATGAATTTGAGCGGGTTATTGTGAGATACCAATTGGACCTTTTGATGTTGCAGGTAGTGTCTCAACTTATAAACTGCAAATATTAATGCCAAGAAGCACTTCTCAATACTTGAATACCGGGTTTCAACTTCAAGCATAGTTCGACTGAGATAGTAGAGGTTGTTCTCATTCCCAGCATCATTCTTTTGAGCAAGAAAGGCACCCAATGGTCACTCTAGATCTGTCACGTAGAGGATAAGTGGTCTTCCTTCAACAGGTGGCATGAGTACCGGTGGAATCGAGAGGTATTTCTTGAGAATATCGAATACTTCTTGACATTATTCTGTCCACTGGTAAGGGACTCCCTTCTTCATCAATTTGGTAAAGGGTAAACTTTTTTATGACAAATTGGCGATGAAACGCCGAATATAGGCTAAGTGTCCTTGAAGTCCTCTTAATTATTTCAAATTTCGAGGAGGTTACATAACAATGATTGACTTTGTCTTCTCAGAATCTACTTCAATACCATGATGGCGTATAACAAAGCCGAGAAATTTTCCTGAGGTTACCCCAAAAGCACATTTTATGTTGTTCATCTTAAAATTAGGTTATCGAAGCTTGCGGAATATGACTTCCAAATCAGACAAGTGATTAGAACGTTGTTTGGATTTATCCACCAAATTTTATATATATTATTCAACAAACTTCCCTAAGAAAGGTTTGATGATACGATGCATGGCATGCTGATATGTTACACCTGCATTCTTTAAGCCAAAGGGCATTACCTGGTAGCAAAACACACCCTTAGGGGCTCTAAAGGCTGTGGATTCCTTATCTTCTGGGGACATTCAGATCTAAATATATCTATAATATCCATGCATGATGGAAATTTCTTCATATCCATCCGTTTCATCAATTAAAAGTTCTATAATCGGAACTGGGGAATCATCCTTAGGACAATGCCGATTAAGATCTCTAAAATCGATGCAAACTCTAATTTTTCCGTTCTTCTTGTTTACAGGGACAGTATTAGCCAACCACATGGGATATTGAACTTCTCTAATGAAGTTAGCTTCAATAATCTTATCCACTTCAGTCTCACTTTTCGTAGCATAAATTGGGTGTGTTCTTCTCACAGCTTGCTTAAATCCTCGATGTTCTTCTGGTAAACCCAAATGATGAGTAGCAACATCAGGATCAAGCCCGGGCATTTCTATATAGTTCCAAGAAAATATATCTCTATTTTTCTTTATAAAAGAAATATACATCTATTTATCTTCAAAAGTCATGGCTGCACTGATTAATGTGGGGCGTGGATCTTCTTTTGTACCCATATTTATTTCTCTGAGTTCATCCACAGTGGTAGAGATACCCTCTTCAAATGCTGGAGGAGCATCTCTGAGATCTTCCACTTCTTCTTCATCATGTGTTATTTTTTCCCTTTCTACTTGCATAGTAGATGATGAAGAAGAATTTTCCTGATCAGAAGAGATGTCAAAATTTTCACATCTTGAAGAAGAAGCTTCCATTTCCAAGACGATTGATGATGAAGGGTCTTCTTTGGGTAATAAAGTGGAGATGATGGATTGAGAATCGAAATCATTGTTCACCTCCGATGTTTCTATAACTTATTCTAGCCTAATTGGGGAAGTATAGACTTGTTGGATTTTAGCAGATGAAATGAAGACATCACCATTTGTGCTTTCATCACTGCTTGGTGGGTTACCCATTTCTCCGATGTTGTCTGGCTCGATTGCCATAACTGACATTATGGATCTTTCCATAAGAGTATTTTTATTTGGGTCTATCTTGTAAATTTTACTAATAGGAAACACATAATTTGTACTCACATGTGTAAATGGATTTTCTAGAATCTTTTCCAAACCATATGGATCATTAACTTTGGTAATCTTCTTTGTTTATATTTCTCCCTTCCCTTCATGTGATAGAATTCCACCTCAATGTATTGAGACTCATATGTCTTGAACGGGGCCTTATCACCATACAATGTCCCAACTTAACCATCGAAACAATTTTTGAGACATTTATGGTATGATGAAGGGATAGTCGGATGTTGATGTAGCCAGGGTCTTCCAAGCATGATGTTGAAATCTGAGTCTTGATTAACAACCATGAAATCCGAATTGGATACAAGATCTCCAAACTATGTTCTAAGTGTTTCTTCTCCTAGGGGTTCTTGTTCATTTTTATCATATCCTCGTAACATCATGGTAGAAGGAGATAAATCAAATTATGTGAGGCCCAATCGACGATGTGTATGAATGGGCATGAGGTTGAGCCCTGGACCATTGTCAATGAAATCTCTTCAGACATCTACGCCATTGACCTTGCTAGATAAGTACAAAGGTCTAATATTCCCATGCACAACATCATCTTCATCTTCATCAGTAAAAGATATTATTTCATGGCATTCTGCAGGATTATTCTCTATGTGATAGACTTCAGCTACAACAATTTCAGTTTCAAACTCCTGAGGACTTGACAAAGCCTCGATGAGTGCTTCCCAAAGATCTTTTGAAAGATTCAAAGCATCCAAAATTAATAACATGTCTAGTACTTGGTCCAACTGTTTCAATACATCATACTTTTGTTCCAGAGGTCTGCGTTTCCCAACAGGAATATGTGGTTTAGCAGGTACCTTGGAAGTAGATGCTTTGGAAGTTGATGCATCTTGTATTGGGATAGGAGTTGGAAATATTCATGTTTTTGGAAGATTAGACCGATTAGATCCATTTACTTGCTGAGATGAATAATATGGAACCTTCAACCGGTCTTCCAAAATAACTGTTCCTAGACTGAATTTGCTATTGGTAGAAGAGTTTTCTTGTTCTTGTTGAGCTCGCTAAAGGGATCTACCATGATTTTCTTCTACATACACAGTTCTAGTAGGGGTAGAATTGGAATAGTGGCTTCTAAAAGATCCATGTTTTCCCTTGTATCATAAGCCTCTAGAACATCCTCTGATTCCCCTATTTGATATAGGGAATTCAGGCTCATAGAAATCAAAACTGCGACTGTCATATGGATCTATTAATTGAATCATATTAATAGAACCGAAGAATAACTCTTCATCTGATGAAGACTCTGCCTGATTAGCCTTTTTAGGCTGTTCCGTTTGGTGGGGTAGTGCCCATGGAATTGATGTAGATGGCATGAAGTCTGCCAGAGTCAAAGACAACTTAGGCTTTGACACATACTCATATTATTTTGATTCTTTTTCATTCTTTTAATCATGTCGTTTCTTTGAGCACTTTCCCTCTGATGAAGAGAGTTTTTCCGCATCATTACTGGTAGAAGACACAATCAGTTTCTTTAATTGTGTTCGAAAAATAGCATGATTTAGGTTGATTGTCTTTCTGACCATCTAATCATCATACTTTAATGAATTCTTGATTTTGACTTCTTTCCATTCGCCTTCCTCCTCTGGAACTGTAGCAGTAACACATGCTACCTGATCTGCAGAACCTTTCATTTGGACTTGTCCTAAGTCAACCATCTTTTTCATGAGTTATTTGAAGACAAAACTAACCTGGATGGGATGCCCCAACATTTGATGAAAAGGGAAATAATTGGGATGGTCTTCATCTCCTTCCTTGTTTGGCCTCATAGGCCATGGCAATTGAACCAGATTATTTTCTAGAGAAGAAATAAAGTAACCAGGAACTTGTTCATTTAGGAAAGAGTATGTTTTGCTCTTCAGATCCTCAAATTGTTTTCATATTTGATATATTTGATCATATAGACGAAACGGCCTTTGTTGTTGGTTCTCAAGAGGTGGAGCCCTTCAAGAAGATGAAGGTTTTGAAGTAGAAACAGGTGCAGGTTCTTGTTTAAGCATAACTGTAGCAGTTTCTGCATTACCAATTCTCTTTCCTGGAGCATATGGAATTACATGAGATTTAGCCTTATCCTGTATAAGGGAATCTTCAATCTACTGAACAATTGAAGTAAGGTCTCGAAACCCTCCTGTGTATTTCATAGGGATCAACGGTGTGCATATCTCGTCACACAAATTTTCCACATAGATTGGAAACAATTCCTCTTGAGGAAGTTCTATGCTTAGGGAATATGTTAATCCCTTCTAGTGAGCAATGAAATATGAGACCCTTTCATTCTCTATTTTCTTACAGTTTGTAAGATCTAAAACTGTTGTCTTTGGAAAAATTGATCTGAACTGAAGAAGAAATTTTTGGCGAAGATCCTCCCATCCAGTAATTGACTGGGATTGCAAGCTTGTATACCAGACAAAGGCTGGTAGTTACAAGGTCCGTACGAAGCATCAAAGTTTTACTGCTTCTTGCTACTCTAGAGTTCCCATCAGAGGATCACAACAAGACACGTAATGCCTCAAATGCTATTCAGGGTTACCTGATCCATTGAAAATAGAGAATACAGGGTTTCTAAAATAGGATGGAGGAGAGATTGAATCTACCCATTCAGGGTAAACATTCTTTTTTGGTTGAACATGCACATGTTTCCATTCCATAGTTTCTAACCTAGTTGTTAATGGTTCAATGGTAGTTATTAACTTTTGAGAAACATCCGGTTGAACTTGGACTTGGGTCGGTGCAATGAATGGAGCTTGGACAGATGTGGTGGTTGGTGCTGCAACTGAAGGTATCACTGTCAACTGTTGTTGCACTTGACCCATAGGATTAGACCTATTAGGGTGTACTGAGAGAGGATGCTATTCTTGATCCATATCAGTAGCTGCAACAAATTCCCTTGGCTGACTGACTCGAGCATGCTTAAGAAGGAGACTACCCTGAAGTAGTTTTGCATTCAACCTCCTTAATTCCTTCATTTCTTCCTCCTGTTGTGCAAACCTTTGCTCTAGTGACAGCGATTGGCCTTCTCCATAGGAAGGATATGTAACCTGATTCTTTCCCCTCCCTTTGATGGATCCTTTTCAGAGAGGGGGAAGTGTGTTACTCGAAGGATTACCTAGGTTATGAGTAATCTCTTGATTTCGTGTATGCACACCTTCTTCATTTGTTTCAGTGCGTACATCTTCTTGAGCAGAAAACTCTTCATCTGAGTCCCCTGAGTGAGCCTCATTTGGTGGATCAACAACAACGGCATTGATGACATTGATTGATTCATAACGGATTACATCCCATCTATCAGCATTTCTGTGATATTGTCTTTTTCAATGTCTTTGATGAGACATTGGCTTTTGTTGATTCAATCCCTCAGGAACTTCTTGACGAACCATAATTTGGAGGGAATATCCTGATAATTTGGATCTTTGTTCCTCTTGAGGCTTCTTCCCCAATCAAGAAATGACCGAATTTCTCTAAGGATGGGATTTATGATTTGCAAAAGTCCCCCGTCTGGTGGACTGGGGTTGTTCCTGCTGTTCCTGTTCAACTCCTTGAATCCTATTTGTTGATTCCGAGGGTTGGTTTAAAATATTCCACACTCTGGCAAGCTGGGGTGGCTCTTGACATGCTATCTCTGAGAATTTATTAAAAGTTATCCTGATCTTGCGAACCTTATTCTGGAAATTTTCTTGATGCATTAACCTATATCCACTTTTCTCACCTGGTTCAAAAGACTGTTGGATGATTTCTGACACTTTTGTCACTTGATGATATGATTTCTCTATATGAGAGGCATGTTCAATATTCTTGTTTGCTTGATGCAGGAGTAATTCAATAACTTTTTCTCTGTATGGTTGATTTTGAGAGGAACTAGTTGAAGCCTGTTCTTGAGCAGGCTTTTGATTACAAAACAATCCCATTGACTATGGTCAGCCATGGGATATAACAATGCATGAGACCATTTTCTGTGGGCTTTGTTGACTGGAGAGCATCATGAAATGTAGTCCTCCTTGAACACCCCATCCTCTGACATAAATTCTAGATGTTGCATTGGCAATTAACTGATGCAATCTTATTAGTGTGCCAAGGCATGAACGTTGAAGGGCTCTCTGCTGGTTTTCATCCTTCGGATATCGAGAGACTGATAGAGATGCCAAATCAATCTGATGTTGTAACACTTCTATTATCTTAAGATGATATTCATATTCATCATAATATAATACTTTCTTCTTCAACTGACAAAGAGTTTTCCATTCGTTGAGACGAATATCATGAATTCCTTCTTTCATCAACATCTTTGGAATTACATACTGAGAGTCAGCCAGAGGCCAAAACATGACGGGTACTTCGCGTTTTCCCAGTTGTTTTATCATGTTCAAAATTTCCTCTTCATCATTCAATGAATATTATTCTACCTGATTTGACCAGAGTTGGTGTTTCCTTGTTGCTTCATCAGATTCAACAAGATTGGTAGAGAAATCATTGATCAAACTATAATATGCATGACTTAGGGGTGGTTCGGAGAATGACCTACACTCTGGGCTATCTTATTATTGAGAAAGTATTTCACCTGCTAGCGATGAATCATTATACATGATTGGTTTCGCATTTTCAAGTGCCTCAAGATAAGAGGGAATTCTCGGCACTACATTGTCCACTGGAGCATTTTCTGGGAAATGTGCATCACTACTACGGAGAGGACATTTTCAGAGAAAATCATCAACATGGGGAGGACCACCACGATGGGTTATAGTAAAAGATGAGATCTCTTGCTCCTTGGTCTTCTGACCACACAGAGGGTTCCTGTGGCTCTCATCTGAAGATGAAACTTTGAGATCGACCGAATTGTCATGGAGAAAGCCTTCATGAGGAAGTGTCTATTGAAGACCTTTATAATTAATGTTCCCACTATTGGGAAATGAGGGAGTAGAATCTTGGATTCCAACAGATAATTGTCTGAGGGCTTCAAGAACTCCATCATCGAGCAAGGCCTTGTTACAGATTGGCTCTTTATCTTTTGACTGTGTTGGGCGGGTCTTCTTCTTAAACGCCTTCTTACTCACCTTGGAAACCACTTGTTGATGAAAGGGGCTGCTCTAAGTAGGTGTATGTTCCTGATCAAAAGAGATGGCCAGGTTAGGCTGATGATCTCCACTCAAATCATGTGTATGTTCCTGACTTGGTTGTTCGTATGATATGGGAGAGTATGCCCCACAACCCTCTTTGACTACAACAGATCTCATTGTCAGTTCCAGAGTGAATTTTTGATGTGTCACTCCACTGGTAGGGAAATATTTATGTGTCTTTCCCTAAGATGTCTTTGAAGTTGTTATAATATCCTAGCAGGCGTCCCAAATATGAGCAGGGATTTTCTTATGCTCTTTCACCATTGATAGAATATACTTGGTGACTTCAACTACCGGAACGGGGATATACGTCCATTCCATGATTGGAGTATGTGTATGTGTCTGCTCTTTTCTTCCTTTTCCTGTCAGTGAATCCTGACAGTACTCACGTGTTGGGGAATAGAGTTGAGGCTGCCTCCTATTTATTGTCGGGGCTTTCTGACTAACTTCTCCGAATGCTACCAAGTGAGACTGTTGGTAGGCTTGATTAATACAAGTAGGTGTATGTGCCTGCTGATTGCATTTCCCCGAATGTGGTTTACGAGCTCCATCATATGTAGTCAGACGAGCCTACTGACTAGTTGATGATGTATAAATAGGTGTATGTTCCTGCCTATAGTACTCTACTGCAATTGCCTGGCGGGATTGGCGTGATGCTTCCAAAAAAGTCTGATGGATAGCGGAATTAAAACGGGAAGGTGTGTGTGCTCGCTCATTTCTTGCCACCATGTTAAGTTGCTGGACTTCTCCTGAGATGGAATAGATGAGAACATGGTCACTGTTAACTGGATTTCGCCTCTGGCGATTCGTCTTGCCTGCTCTGGTTCGATGAACCTGAGCCAAATTCCTAGAGTCGACACCCTCATCATGTTGAGGGTGCACTGCCACACAATTTTGGCGGCAATTGTTGATGGGAGCCCTCGGGAAGGACTTCTGCTTCCTTGAATTAAGGCCCTGAGGGACCTGCTCATTCACCTCCCCAGAATATGGGAGTGAATGGTGATTGCGTTCCAGGGATAACGACATGAAATGGTTGGAGACGGCAGTTAGCACCGCCTAGTTCTTGATCACTGGTCATCATTGTTCAGATGACTGGTGTGAGTTGTTCACTTGGAGGGCTTGTTGGGAAGCCTCTAGAGTTGGGATGGTACCGTGTTGATGATAATTTTTAACCAAAGAATTTGATACCCAGTGTTGAAGACGCTGAGTAGGTGATGTCATCCTTAGAATAGATGATGATCCAGCAGGAGTAGCAACAGTGGCATTTGCAGCAACAGTATTCATAGGTGTGAACTTGAGAGCAGCCATTCTGGAAGTGCAGAAGATCTTGGAAAAGAGAGCCTGTTTGATATAATAGACATAATCAAGATAAATTTAGACACTACATCTTTTGGATGAGCACATATGTCAATGATTGTTTTTGTTGGCCCTCTCATTATGTTTTAAATAGGGCCATACCAAATAGGAAAAACATCATTTTAAATTGGTTAAGGATTCACGTCGGGTTCACCATTTTTTGTTTCCCTCATAATTTTGGGATGACCTCCTTGATGGGAGGTTCAAACATTCCAATCGGTTTCAAATGGGTTTGTTCGTAGAACCGAAAACATCCAATGATTCCACATCCTTTTGGACCTACATTCCAAAGATATGCGCTCATTAGTTTGTGGATTGAGGAGGCTTAGGAATTTGCATTGGTCGAGAGGATGGGAGGTCGAACTCATCACACCTTTTTTAGGGGAATTATTCTTTAATCTAGGACTCTCTTTACAGTTTTAAGTTATGTTCATGAATCCTTATTACATTACCAAGTATAAAATTAACTTTCCTTCAGATCTGACAATCAATGATTAAATATGTAGGAAATTTAGGGAATATTTTATATGTATTCTAGGTTCTTCATTGATAGAGAATAATATGTATTTATTAGAGATTCTTGGTCAATGATATACTCTGACACATTTATATAGAGGTTGCTTGGTGATTATGATGACCATGCTGGTTTTAAAGCCACTTAGTGGGGCACTTGAAGTTTATTGTCATTCAGAAGGACATGGATTATTTCAGAGTTGGGATCAAACCCACAGATGGGATACATACGTATCCTTTTTTTAGAAAAGGAATCATAACCCACATAGTTTGAGTAAGAGAGTATGATGTTTATGCATGATTGATGGCTCAAAGAAATGTTTCATGATTACTTTTACACTCTAAGCTCATGTGAGTCATGCTCAGTGTGAGAAACAAGAGGTATTGGTGAAACCAGACATTGTGCCATGAAAGATGCAATGATATGGGGCTTTTGTGTGTATGACTTCCCAAAATAGATGAGGTATAAGATTTACTTCAGGGAAGAAATCCAGGAACAGGATCCATAAAGGTATATGTATTTTATAGAGATTTGGAGACTCTAATCTTGGGGCTTACACCTAAGGAATATGACCAAGTTAGCAGTAGACTAATGATTGGGTTTTACTTCTAAGAAAGAATCCCCAAACAGAAACTAAATTAGAATTGGGTTAAGAGAAATTAAGACTGGGGCTTACTCCTGAGAAGGAGGCCAAGGTTAAGGGACTTGAAAATTTAAGGGACTTGGGGATTAATCCTAAAGAGGATGCCCATATTTGAGTATTATGACTGGAGATTATTCCTGAAAAGGAGGCCCATATTTGAGAATTATTACTGGGGCTTATTCCTGAAAAGGAGGCCCTGGTTTAGAATTATGACATGGGATTATTCCTGAAAAGGAGGCCCAGGTTAAGAATTATGACTGGGGCTTATTCCTGAAAAGGAGGCCCAGGTTCATGAGTTCTCTCATCTTAAAGGATGATATTGAATGAATGAAATCTCAATCATTAGTGACATAAATATGTGTAAATCACTAGGTTTTGAGAGATAATCCACATGAATTTCTTTCAGATAAGGAAGTCAAATCAAGATATAATGCCATAAATGGCTTTGATTAGTGTGTTGAAGACTGAATCTTGAATAGGAGAGGTGGAATGGCATAAGAGGGGTGAAATGGGCAAGAAGGGCACCTAAAAAGGCAGGGGCACGCAAGTCCTGGCAGGCGCACAGGTATTGCGTGGGCACGCAAGTCCTGGTCGCACAGGTATACATGCGCGACACATGGGTAATTGTGCGATGGTTAACCAACAGGGTAATACTTGAGCGACTCTTGGTTAAAGCCTTTAGAATCATCGTGAGGATCTTCCAGAAGAGTGGCGCGCAAGTTCAATTGAAGGAGCTAGGCAGCGTGCAAGTGTGTCCATTACCCTTAAGGGCTGGCCACTCAGGCGCGCAAGTGTTGATGGGTTTCAACCCTTAGGCCTTCCTCCCTTTCTTTAGATCATCCTTTCTAGGTAAGAAATTACCTTAGAAATTCTTCAAAAGCTTCGAGAAGAAACTAGGGCACCAGGAGCTCAATTCTGAGTTTCTAGAAAAAATCCATCCCCAAATGGGAGGCCCACCAGGGGTATTTATAGGCTAGAGAAGACCCTGGGCGGTTTTCAAAGAGGGCGTGCATGTCACTTGCACGACAATTAGGTGGAACGCAAGTGTAATTTTACGACAGTGAGGGAACTTGGATGAACCAAATGGAGAAGAACCCTTGTTCATGCCTTTTTCAATTTTTGATGTTTTCGTCAATGGATGAATCAATTTGGGTTCAAGGTATTTCCCTTTTCAATTCGTTAGACTCTGTGAAAGAAATAAGCATCAACAAACAGGAATTCCATATAGATCCTTTCACACATAGAAGCTCCCCTGACGGGCCTAACCAAGAAGGGCGTGAATTACTTGTGGTGAGATTCTTGTGAAGCATCATTTTAGGAGTTTAATGGGAGGTTTACTTTAGCAACGATAGCAGTTTTTCCATAGTCAAGTAAGAGCTATACACTTTACTGTGATGCATCAGTTATTGGGCTGGGAGTAGTGCTTATGTGGGGATAAGGGGTTGTTGCATGTGGGTTTCAAAATTTGATGCCACATGAGAGGAACTAACGGATGCACGATATCGAGTTGGCTTTTGTTTTTCATGTGTTACGCTGTAAGAGACACTACCTATTGGGAGAGAATTTTGTGGTTTTCACCGCCCACAAATGTCTCAAGTAAATCTTTACTCAGTGTGACCTGAATTTGAGACAGCGAAGGTGGGTTGAGTACCTCCAATCATTTGACACTGATCATTTCTACAAGATTGGGAAAAGAAATATTTTGGCTGATGCTTTGAGAAGGAGGAATCACATATAGGTATCTAAGGAGGCTAGGATTTAGTGGAAGCATATGGATATGTTCTCTGATATGCATTTGGAGGTTCACAATAGACAGGGTTAGGAATTTATATCTTCTATATTTGTTACGTCTACTCTTCTTGATTGAGTTCGAATGACGAATCTATTAGATTCAGAAGGCCTGGTCCTATAAGAGAGTATTTTAGGAGAGGACCCTATTCCTATATGAACTGTCAGAGAGGAAGAAATATTGTGTTTTCATGGATGCATGTGGGTGCCAGCAGACATATGTGAGGAGCCGATGTGAGACATTCATTCCTTAGTTTGGGCAGTTCATACTGGTTTCACCAAGATGTATCGAGATCTACAGTGTATGTATTGGTGGCCAGGTATGAAGAGAGATGTTTCTAGTTTTTTCATGAGGTGTTCCACCTATTAGTAGGTGAAGGTGGAGCATCAGTGACCGGAAGGGCTTTTTCAGTAGTTACCCATTCCTAAGAGGAAGTGTAACATTGTCATAATGGAAATCAAGAGAGGTCTTCCAAGGTCGCCTTGAGGGAATTATGTAGTATGGGTTGTCATTAAAAGACTCACAAAGGTTTATCACCTCTTTCCGATCAAGGAGACCTTTAGTGTTGATGAGCAGGGAAGATTTTACATCTGAGAGATTGTACATTAAATGGAGTTCCACACTCTATGGATTCAGGGAGGGAAGGTCATTTTACTTCTTGGGCCTGGTGGGGATTATAGAAGGCATTGGGTATACAGGTACTTCTGAGTATAGCTTACCATCCCTAGAAAGATGTTCCGCCCGAGCGTACGATTTTTTTACTTTAGGACATGCTTCGAGCATGCATCTTGGATTTTTGAGGTTAATGGGAGTAGCACATACCACTTGTGGAGTTTTTCTACAATACTAGTTTTCAATCAACTGTTCAGATAGAACCTTTTTAGGCTTTGTACGGTAGGCCATTCCGATCACCCTTATGTTGGCTAGAGGTAGGAGAGGCAGCTATGTTGGGACTCCCTCTTGTCAAGGATACCATAGAGTAGATAGAGTTGATTCAGAAGAAGATGACTACTACACAGGCACGAAAGAAGTCTTATGATGATCGATGGATACGACCTCTGGAGTTCAGGGTTGGTGATCAGGTTTTCCTATGTGTCCCATTGAGGTTGGGACACAAGAGGATTAGGAGACAGGGTAATTATTCACCCAGATATGTCTGGTTGTTTGAGATTTTAGAGAGAGTCATACCAGTTGCCAATTGGTTTCCATTACCTTAGAGGTATCAGGCTATGGATGATGTATTGCACATTTATCATCTCTGATATTACTTCTCAGACCCATGTCAGGTTTTCCTACACAAGGAGTTCACACTTGAGGTAGACACCACATTCGAGGAGCATCTTATCTAGATTGATGATTGAAATGAAACTGTTCTCCATGGGAAAACTATTCTTTTGGTAAGAGTTCTCTTAAATTACATGCGAGTACATGATGAGACCAAAGAGAGGGAGGCCGATGTACAATCACAGCGGTCGGAGTTGTTTGAGCATTCTTCTTGTACGTCGCCTTGATAGGAATATTCAGGGATAGATTTCATCAATGGGGAATGTCTTTAAGAACCTGGATCTTCTTTTTTAGGTAGGTTTTTATTTTCATTTTGTTTTTGATAAAAAGAGGAGTTTCATAAATTTTTAATAGTACATGTCGTGTATTTTTAAGTACAATTCATGTAGTTTTATGTACACACTATGTACTAAATTTCCACTGGTGACAGTGTGTTGGCCGTGTAATGGCTGAGCGCATGGCTATGTGTGGTCAGCTAGAGACTGCCTAAAGTAGAGGCCAGAAAATGAAAGTACACATAGTGTACTTCTAAAGAACATGTCGTGTAATTCTAAATAACACATCGAGTACTTTTTTCATTAAATGGACCGGGGCATGTCTAATGGATGGAATACTCTCCTTCGTCGTTGGTCTCAACCAGGAGTGTATGTACAGCCACAGATCGTCTTCGAGCCCCTGACTCACCATCCATTCTATGAATTGGACTCTGTTAGTTGCGTTGTAATCACATCAGTGAGCTATCTCTTCTTCTTGAATACCATCTCCTGATTTCTCTTCTCTCATGAGTTATCCTCGGTCGATCATTTTAATTTTTTGTATATATACAGAGTTATATGGTGATTCAAGGAATGAGGTTACCATATATCGATCTCATGACGTCTAGGTAGTTGTTTTGGGCTTTTCAATAGATTCTCATTGAATTTTATGTGCAAAACTGCCCAATACCCAACAATGGGGTATTGTATCGTTATGGTTTTATCCCTATTATTACCTAATATGTCTTGGTTTTTTGGTCAAGGTTATTTGTAGTGAATAGGCTTAAATTTACCATGATATGGATGTTTTCCCATGTTTTCTTGTTTTTTCCATTTTTTATTTCTTTTCTTGTTAGGCTTCTGCTTTGATTCTCATGCCAAGTATTGTTAGGATGTAGTGATTTTTATCTGACATGATATGATATGTTGTATATTGTTTAGCTAGGTAGTTCTTGGGGTTTACATTGGTTGTAGCATATCATTGTGCATGACTGACTTACACCGGGCCATGAGAACCTGGTGTAGTATATGGTAGGGAGAATAAATATTGGGGGCTTCTCCAGAGTGTATGTTTACTATAATGTTGTGAGACCATAGGGGGGGGGGATGGAATTTGTGATACCTTAGAGTGTCTGTAGTTTCCTTTATATAGGCCATAGGGGGAATTTAACGTTTAGTTCTTCCTGAGAGGGCCTATTAGTTACAAATAGGATACCACATGATGAATTGATGGTGAGTGTTTCCTCAGAATGTCTCTACTAAAGATGAACTGGAGGGGTTAGACTGTGTGTACATACCATATAGTTTCTTGTGTTTTTTTGGTTAAACCATAGGGGTTAGGTTGTGAGTACTTCCCAAATGGTTACCCCATTTTTATTAGCTACTTACATCATATATAAAAATTAATGAAATTGGATTTTTAGTATTGTTACTATGTGTAATTCATTCCTTACTTCTTTATTTTTTTATTGCATGAAATATATATTCACCTACTGTTAGGAAAATATCTTTTGATGGTTTCCTACTAGGATTAGTCTCACACCCTGTTTATGTCAGGATTTTGTGCCCAAATAGATTATATTGTTTCAGGTATAGATAATGGAAAACGCCCTTCTACTTCAATTACATGATTGATATGGAGCTATGGAAAACGTGACCAAGTTGAGGCATGTGATGTTGTGCAGTTTTTTACTAATTTTCTTTGGTACTTTGGTTTAGTATTATATTCCAACATTCTGATTTGTTAGGCTAATTTTCTTGACATATGTATCATTCATTATTTCGATATATAAGCTCCAACCATTTATTACATTTCAAGTTTACCTATGTTATGGTATTCTTATTTCTTCCACTATTTATATCAATTTTACTTCTATTTTGTTACTCTTCCTACGAGGGGATAGTTTCCCCACTATCACACCCAAGACCATTGCTGCTACTCGGTGGCCTTTGGCGTTCGGAGAAATTCACTTGAGGCCATGTGACCAACTACGTATGGGGTACCTCTAGGTGTCTTCTAGAACTAGGATGTTACAATTACCGACACACTTGAGGGATTTTCCAAATGACATTCATGATATTACTTTTATTCTTATAGGAGCATGGAATAGTTATGAATATGGAAACAGATTCCATTTTCCTAAAAGTTGATATATGATCTAGGTAAAAATATCCAATCCATTCCTAGTATAGCATAGAGTTACAACATGTGATTTATTACGAAATTCAATAGAAGAATCCTCCCACATATTCAAATAATATATGAGTACAACACTTAGGTTTCAATGATTACACCACTAGGTGTTTCTACATATATTTCTACTTCAAGGGTTCAAGTCTTTGATTCCATTATTCTAGAAAACATGAGGTATAAAAATGAATGGGTAGAACTAGAATATAAAAACTTACACTATTTAGTTAATATTAATGATACAATTTATGAATTCATTTTTACAATGTACTTCCACATTAGTGATGGAATATGATTTTATTTTTCTAATTACATTTGGTAGCCACTAAAACTGATTAACCTCAATGACCTACGGTTTAGTTCACTGGATTTCAAAGTTACCAATGTACATACAATTGAAGTATTGAACCATAGGTGGTTTATAAGAAGGTGCCTCACATTCCTCCATCATTTTGAATGGATTCTTCATGTCTCTTTTACAATCATGATCTTGCTAGAATTCTCTGCTATACATTTAGAAATTCCCTACCGTTTTATAAAGTTATTATTATTCTTCTTCCCACATTTTTCAAATATAGGTGGTTGGATTTTCCTTTTACCTTTGGAATTTTATTCCCTAAAATGAAACTCCATAATTAATTTCTTTTTTCCATAACCATGGGACAATTCTCTAAACACCATCTCTACATTGGGAGCACATTGAACAACCTCATCCTAATTCCCAATGTCTTTGATGGCTAAAACTTTTGAGGGGTGTGGTTTGAAGACACTACATAATCTAGAAAAATTTATATCATTATTGATAATAAAACATGAGACATAAATTGGAATCCTTGAAAATATTTCCTTGTAATTTGTATCATACTCACCATCCATTTTCATAACCTCTAATAACTCTCCCTCCATCATTGTTCAAATATTCCAATGGAAATACTTTTTATGAAATAACTCCTTAAAGTCATACCACTAAATTTCATCTATTTGATCCTTCGTATTTGTATTATTTATCACTTACCACCCTTGACAGGACTCTCAATGTTTATGATAGACTTTTATAGTAACCTTTTCCTTTTCAAAATAGTGGATTAATGAAATGATCTTCTCTGTTGATCTAACCAAATTCTCTGTGATAATTGGATTAGAAAAACTACTAAACATCATTGGATATTACCTCATTATGGATCTGATTTCTATTTTCTCCTTCTATGGTGAATTTGGATTTTTCACATTGTTCAAAATATTGTTCATTTCCTGGTACATCTAGGAAATCATCATCTAGATGTTTTGGACCCCAAATAACATTGCATTGTTAATGTTGTTCAGGAAATCATTTCATTATCCCTCCCATTGGTTATTGGGCTGGATTCTCCTATTTACCCTCATTTTAAAAAATAGAAAAGTCAACAAGGTATTAATAATAAATTTAATCTTAGATGTACATTAATTCGTATATCACATCATATGTGATTCCTAGGATTATCCATTTAATTAAGTGATACTTATAGGACCATGTACATTAATACTTATCATTAATTGAGAGGAAATAACACTTTATCTATATATACTTCATTATGGTTTGCAATAGAGTTTTTTTTAACTAAAGAACATACCTGGGGCATGTCAAACCAAATTTGTAGCAAGGATTATTTTTGTGCAACAATTCTTAATCAAGTCTAGTTTCATATGATGTTTTCAAGGTTTTTACCACAAGGTAAATCTATTCCAGAGCCACATCCACTAATAAAATTAAGAAAAGGATCTTATTTATTGGAAACCGTGTAATCTTATATTGTCAACATAATAATATGTCATGTTATCCACAGACTTATACTTTTGGTTTTCACTAACATTTTTTATCCTAACTCTCAAATTTACTAAACTGCATCTCTCATACCAACTATAGTTACCATAATTCTTCTAACATAATTATTACATTTTTATGATAAATAGAATATTAGTTTTATATTCAAGGATAGAAAGGTTTGCTATCTTGGTAAAACTCCAATAATACATCACTTATACATAATAAATCCTAAAAATTATCCTTAATCCTATTTATTTCTCCTTATAAAATATCAAATTATCCTTAGTACATGTACTCAAATGAGGATATACATCAAATAAAGGGGAAAGATATAAGCCCAATAAGAGGATGAATAAAGGACATTAATCAATATAATAGGGGTGAGCATAATTTTCATCATCAAGTCATTAGAATGGGAACATCATCAAAATACTGGAGGAAAATTTTGATAAAGTCATTGAATATGGAAATACATAAAAATGAAACATCATGTCATAGTGATCAAATACCACACATAATTATGAAACAAACTAACATCATGTTCACACTTAACATAGGTTCATAATTTCTACATAATCATTGTGAAAAAATTTGTCATCCAATTTACACATAACATACATTATCTCAGGACATATATCACAATAAAAAATACATTAGAAATATATATAATTCCATTCCCATCCATCACATCATAATATTTACATTATCATGTATTCCACTTAGAACATATAATAATCATAATAATAAAATAACTGATTGAAATGAATATATTTCATAAGGATTTCATATATAATGATTTCATGAATAAACACAGTGTTCCCAAATGAATAAGGGACATAATATTTTGAATAGACCTCATTACTCTTGTGTAGTGAATATGCAACTTAAGAGGAGTAAAAGAAGTGTTTGGGAAATAAATATTTTTTTGGAAATTCTGTGTATTTGGCTTAAAATTCAAGGTGGAAACTTTTGTATTCTAGAATAAAAATTGAAAAAATAGTGAAATGTTATTTATAGAACATTAAGGGAATCCCGATAATTAAGATTTCATGAAATAGGTACAATGTAATGAAAAGGAGTTGGGTTCAAAAATCCCATTACCTTAAATCCATCTTTGTTTTGTCCCTATTGTGATTACTAAACAATAAATGGGGATTTATTAAAACATTGATCCAAAAGTGATTTATTTTCATTTGTAACAATATTTTTCAATTTTATTAATTTGATTATATTTTATAATATTTTTTGATATATGTAAATTTTCCTGATATCACATGTTCTATAACAACTAGTTACACATTTCTATTTCTCCATAGTTTATGCTTTTTTTGTCACCCTTGATTTCATGTGTTTGAAATATTCGAGAGGATGGATAAACCATACAAGAAAAAATTACTTATATTTCATAGATATATGTTTATTTGAATTAATGGAGTC
This sequence comes from Viscum album, assembly GCA_963277665.1. NCBI lineage: Eukaryota > Viridiplantae > Streptophyta > Magnoliopsida > Santalales > Viscaceae > Viscum > Viscum album. The sequence continues at coordinate 876,206,870 of OY728125.1, forward strand.
TAGTTATATACGTTTTTAAGGATTTTATGGTTTATCCACAAGCTCAGAGGACGTCCTATGTGTTTTGGTATTTTTCTACTTGAAACTGGTATATTTGGTGTCTCCTGGGAGAGTACATGTCTTGTAAAGGGGACACAAACCATGTAATGTTCTCTAGGTAGATATCTTGAAATATAAAAAGATCATGATGGTTTTACACACCATGTAATTGGTTCACATTGTGTTTCATAAAAATCTTGTTTTTAATAATAACGTAATGTGTTTTTCATTGATCCATTCTTCAGGGAGATTATTACATGTAACGGTGTTACACATTTTGTAATTCATAGAAGATATGTTTTTTACGGAGTTGTGTAGGTTTATTATTCATTAATCCACTATTTATCCTCTATCTCACAACCAAATCTTTCCCCAAGTGATTTTTGGAGATCCTTGAATCATTTGGATCATCCTATTCGTGAATGATCATCGTGTTTGTTGTGGTGAGACTATCTGGGTAAGAATTCCTTTTAGTTCTTACATACTATAGGAATAGAAAATGTAATGGATCATTTTTTCAAATTTTTGATTGAATTGTGTTTTCTCACAATCCCTTCGTTTTTTCTTGGTGTTCCTTTTGTTTTGAAGGTTATTCTTCTGATTTCAGATCACTATAATCAAAGGATGGTAGGTTTATATCAGTTTATAGAAGGTGTTTCTATTAAACCTGTTAAAAAAATGAAATTAATTTTTTTAATGATAAATTACTTTGTGGTTTTCAATTATTTTAATATATATATAATTTTAAAGGATTGATTAAAAGGTTGAAATTATTTAAAAAAGTGTTTTTTTCTTTGGAAATGGATTTCATTGATTTGGAAATGATTTTTCAAACACTATAGAGGATTGTACTGGATTCGAAAATGTTATATACAATTTATGAACATGGTTTGGAAAAGTTGTTCTGAAAATGTTCACATTAGTAACCATTTGCGAGTCAGGAAAAAGAAATGGGTCTCTTTAGTGTCTGTTAGATAACATGGAGGTAACCTTTTGGATATTATTGGATTGTGGAAGGACTCGATATTGGTTGGATTTAAGGTTATTCTTATTTAGGATATTGAGTTTCTAGATTGTATTTTCCCATATACTAGGGCCTAATATGATGTGATTTTTAATTTTTTTTATTTTATGGTTTTTTAATCATGGATTGTTTCTAGTAGGTTTTTATATGAGGTTATATCACATAACCTTATATGAAAGGTCATATAACTGATACGTGTTTACATGTTTACCTATTGATTCAAGTATATTATTTCTTATTTTTATCACTCCTACATTTCATAATTATGGTTTGCGAATATGAAATACATTATGATAACCAAATTGGACACTATTAATAAAATAATTATATTTCTGATAATGTTTCTTATAATAATTTTATTATAAAATCTAGAATAATTTAATTCTTATTAATAGACCATGTATAGACATGGTGGTGGTATCATATAAATAATTGTTCCAAAATCCTAATTTTTACCTTCTATATGTTGTAGATATTGTATTATTGGATATATGTAAATGAAATGGCATCTTATAGAATTTCACATTCTCCATTGGTCTTTCCCTTTGTTGCATGGTGGTTTGGTGTTGACTATGGGTCACATGGAGACTTATTCTCATGTTTGGTTCATAAATTTCAGATTTATCATGTTTTCTTGGTTTTTTTACATTTTTACATCCATTGTTTGAAATTTTTACTCTATTCACACAGCTTGATTTTTTCATATTCAAGTCGTGTTATGTTTTCATGCCTCAACTCACTATGTGAGCGTCGAATCAGGTGTATGGTTTGGTTTATCAAGGATCGTATATTAAAATATGGAATCAAAATGAAGTATCAATAAGATTTGTGTTAACACTACCTATGTTCGGTTCTGTGTCTCAGGTAGATATGTGTTACGAAGATTAGAATTCAAATAGTATGTTCCAAATATGATCTTGGGGGTCAGCTCACTTTTGTGACTGAACCTAAGTTAAAATGGGTGATCTGTTAATTTTACCATGTTTGAGCCTTTGGGTCTGGGTTCACTTTAATGAAATTTATAGGAAATTTATTGAAATTTACCTATTACTTTTTTAAATTTATTTCATGTATATAATTATTTAATGGATTTAAATTATGGTTGTTTTAATGCATTTATTTGAATTCTGAATGTGGAACCCATATTTTGGAATGTGATAATGTTCTAATTTTTTATTTTATTATGTTTAATATTCAATTACTTCATGAAGAGATCTTAAAATTCTGATATAGGAATATTTAAGATAGGTTCGGTTGGAGAATACAATAGTGGACCCTTACATGGTTGAATAAGTAATGTGCACCATTCAGACATTAGGTCAAGTGGGTGTTAAAAACCAGGGATGTGTGGTGGATCATGTAAATTAGATTACTAAGACTAATCGAAACAAATTCATTGGTGATAAAGGACCATAATAATCTATGGAGTGGATTTAGTGGCTGGAAATGATATACAGCTTCTTGATAACTCGTGAAGACATTACGGTGTTTTTTTTAACATACTTGTTCAAGGGGGCAGGGAGAAGGTATATGGACTATATTGTGCAAGATAATTTATATGAGAACCTTCCCTAGGACTATTTCAAAGAGATTCATACTTTTTAGTTTTATGGTGAGTTATTAGATGTGAAAATGTATCATGAGATTCTAAACAAGGATAGGGAGAATCATACCATTCTAGGGTATTCTCCAATTTTTTATGAGTTTATGAATATTCCATAAGTGCCTTTCAATAATGAGTAACTAAATTCTTAGAGGATGGAGTTGGAAATGAGGAATGATATCAGGATTATGTTGATTATCTTTTACCATCAAAAATTTGTAGAGTTAATTGATAATGAATCTTTGGATGATGTAGAAATAACTGGGAAGTTATATTTGGGTGAAGATTCAGTTGCTGGAGTTGTTAGCCAGAGTGTATCTTCTGGATAGAAAAGAAAATGTAAGGGTGGTCAGTTATCTTCCGGATCAGTTTCAGGGGATTCATAAATACTTTATTAGGTTTCTTTCAATCAATATGAGATTTGTATTTATACCAAGATAAAATATATAAAGTATCGTATTATTTTTTTCATTTTGGGTTATTAGTCCATCAGATGGGTTTTTCTGAAAGGATGTCACGTGCCAGTTTGAAAAGATCCCCTCTCACCAAGGGATTGCAGGTACATAAAAACTATTCTATGGGTGGTGGGTAAAATATTTGGGAAAAGGGGGTGTTAACATGGCTATTAATTGGATATTTACATACCTTTGGTAAATAGTTTAGAAAAAGTATTCATGTGTCTGACATGTCTGATGATGATTGCCAAAATCGAGGTGGTATTAGACTACTTTGGTTTCTGTGTAATGACCCAAAGTTTCATTAATGGAAATCCCTCTTGATCTAATCAAATGCCTTTTTATGTAAAATATTAATATAAAATTTCATCTTCATTTATTTTAGGTTAAGAATTTTTATCGTTTCGTTTATAGACATTGAACATTGATCACATGATTAGTATAATTATAGGGCTTTAACAAACAAAATTTACTTTGACAAAGGAAGCGATGGCCCCATCCAGTAGAATTTCTCCATACGAATCCCAGTTGTCAGAGCTCGGAAAAGAGGTGGCATCTTTGGGCTTTTCTCTTGACCAAGCCCAAGTGGAGCTTAATCATTTCAATCTCGAACGTGACCGTCTATGGGAAAAGTGGAAGTTGATAAAAATTACCACTCGAGAAATTTTATCTAAGACACCCCAAGAGTCTGTCACCATCGCACACCTTACCCTTAGGTCTTATGCGGCTCTTTTAAGGGGTTATGTAACAAATCTCTAGTACTATGGTCTTGTACCATATTTTTGTATATAATAATGAATATACTTTCTTGTCATCATTAATACATTGTAAATAGTTTTTAAAGTACAAATAGTGTTTTTTTAGTTATTATTTAATTAATAATTCTATTTTATTAAATTAAGGAATTTTTGAATTAAATAATATTTTAATAAAATATTAGTATTATTATTGTTAAATTAATTTTTATTATATATAAATGATCATATAATTTTATGAATGTAATTGTAATTATTATTAAGGTCTGAAAGCCATTTTTATCAAAACCCATGAATTTTTTATAAATGTCTGTTTTTATTTTAAAAGTGAAAATTAACATATTTAGAAAATTATTTAGATAAAATAAGTGTTATTTCTGGAATCATGATGTCTAAATTATCCAACGGTGAATTTTTCATATTTTTCTGAGACAATCAATTTTTTGGGTAGAAATTAAATACTGTTAAATTATATAATGTGTTTTATGACATCATAATGACCTCATACTGATGTAATAAAATACTATAAGCTTTATGTTCGGAGAATATATGTTTTAACATAAAAATAATGTAATTTTGGGTTTTTTTGACTTACTTTACAAATCATTAATGGACCCTTTAAGACTTATTAAACACCTTGTCTTTTTAAATTGTTTTCCATGGGAGTGTGACTCACCTCCACATAAGCAAACCTATTATTTTTAGAAGTTATAATATGGACTTATTAAATATTGTCTTACACTTCCCTTTTACAAAAACCATGCGAAAAAACCATGGGATGGTTTGTGGTTTGGATTAATTTAATATAAGGGGTCCCAAACCTAAATAATAAAGAATTCCCTCACCTTTCCTATATAAACCCTCCCAAGCCCCCACTTCATCCTCACTCAAAGCCTTTGGAGTTCGTCCAACATCTTCCCTACTCTCTCTAGAATCCCCCCCAAGGTTCCCTAAGCTCCTAAAAAGCCTCTCTAAAGCCTCTCTCTAGCCTTTGGAAGCACAATTCCAAGTAAGGGTTTTTTCTTCCCCTCTCATTTTTGTCCAATTATCTTTAAGTTGTTTTTCCCTTTTAATTTCAATTATGAATTTTGGGGTATGGTTTCATACCTCCCACATACTTCCCTATTTATGTTTGAATTATGGAAGACCCCTTTCTCTCTCATTAAATTCCTCCTATGTACACCCGTTACTATTACGAAATTTCGAAAGGAACTTCTCTCTCCTCATTTACATTCACGAAATACTTTTGTATCATGAATATAAATTCCATTAGAATTGTAGGAACATGTATCTATATGAACTCCATACTGTACATTACATGTATATATGATGAGTAAACCCTTTCTCTCTCATCAATCCTTTTTATTAATTCTTAGGTCACGCTATTATGCTGCCAAAATCGCACCGATTTTCTAAGCCAATGTCATTGTGTTGTGTATACCATGCCCATTTCTCCATCATGGGTATTCACCGTTATGAACATTTAAATATTGATTATAATATTTCGTGTATTAATTCCACATCCCTTTATCATGGAAGAAATGATTATGTTTTATGAACCCATGTTTTATGATCCATGTGGCACACCTATGCGTGAAATGAAATGTTTAAAAAGGGTGCACCCTTATAGAGCTCCAATGCATTGGGTAAAGTATAGTATCATGATACGTCATATGCAATGAGTGTTGAATCATGCTAATTAACATGTAACAAGGGTTTACACGTGCTTCATGTGCAATGAGGATTTACTCATGCTCCATGTATAATGAGCCTTGACTCATGCTAATTCCATGTTTAGGATTGTTGCCACATTTCCATGTTATGATTATCATGCTTTATCATGCCTTTATGTTCATGTTTCTCTTGTGATCTATTGATATGCCTATTGTCTAACATGTATTCTAATCCTCATTTATTCCATGTTTATTCCCTTACTGGGCTTTATAGCTCACCCTTTTCTTATGCAAGTCCTCAGGTTATCCCATTCAATGCAAAGTACGAGGGAATGCAGTGGTCATGTAAAAGAAGTTTTCAATAAAGATGTTGTATTTAATGTTTTAAGTTGTTATGTAATGATACTAATCCCCAAAGACACTAGACCTCTCAATATTCCATGTTGTATCAAGTGAATAGTTTATGTAATAAATAATGTTTAAGTTTGTAATAAAAGCAGGGTTGTCAAAGTTGGTATCAGAGGATAGGTTTAGTTATTCATGGGATTAGGATTAGAAAAACCTAGTAAAGCCTTAGAGGAAATACTAAGTATAAAAAAAGAATCCCTATGTTTAAGTAAGTATTGAGTATGTGTTTCATCAAAAAAATACATCCATGTCTGGATACGAGCAGGTAGAGGCGGCTCTGGCACAGATGTATCCTAGAGGCAAACCCCGAAAACACCACTTTGATCTAGACTCGAATGGGAACAGGTGCACGACAGCGGGCCTTGTTGTACTCCTGGTTACTACACTCTCGGGGGACATGTTTTGAGATATTCACAATCTTATTATGAACACTTATTAAGGGAATTAAAAAAAATGCCCCAAATAATATATGTTAGAAAGTGGATCATGAAAATCCTAGATTTAAGCCTATAGATTCATGAGTTAAAGAAATAAAAGTTTATTTATAAGTCACCAACTATTTTTTTTGGATTACACTTTATGTGTTACCCCCTTACATTCCTTTTATTCCAGCCAATGGCCGGTAATAGGAGGACTCAAGAAAACAACCGATGTGAAGATCAGTGTGATGACTGTACTAATGAGATGCCCAATCCAATGGGAGCAGGAATTGTGCACATTGTAACGCTTCTCTCTCAGCTAACTCAAGCTTTGAATAGAAACATGGGTCAAGAGGAACATTCAACCCCCCCCCCCCCCAAGAAAGAACAAGTCCCTATCAAGATATTCATGAGACAAAGGCCTCCTACTTTTAGTGGATCATCTGATCCCACGATTGCTGACCAATGGATCAACTCCATTGAAAAGATCTTCTCCATTTTTCAATGTTCTGAAAAAGAGAAGGTTCTCCTGGTAGCTTATCATATGGAGGGTGAAGTTGATCAATGGTGGACATCGACCAAAAATACTAAGCCTGAGGAGGAGATTGAGGCGTTGGAGTGGAAGGGTTTCTGGAAGATGTTTTTCGATAAATATTTTTCGCGCACCCTACGGCTTAAGATGGAAAGGGTCTTCCTTTCCCTCAAGTAAAAAGAAGAAGAATCTGTTGGAGCGTATGAGGAAAACTTCACAAGGCTTTCATGATACACTTCTAGTTTTTTTGTTACCCCCAAATGCAAGGTTGACCGCTTCTTTGGTGGGTTGAAGCCTAGAATGTGGAAAGCATTAGCGATCAGTGACTTTGAAAACTATGAAGAAATTGTCCGATGTTCCCTCAAGGTCAAAATGGAGATCATGGAATAACAGGGTTATCATGGGGATAAGAAGTGTAGGGTGGACTTCAATGTTGGTGGTCCGATGGATAAATCAAACGGTAATAAGAAGATCCATCACCCCACTTTCCAAATGTTCAAAAAGAAGCACCCTGGAAATTGCTTCAAGGGTATTGGGAAATGCTTTAGGTGTTGAAGAGAAGGGCACCTAGCTGTTAACTATCATCAAGAAAGACCCGTAGTTGCAACAGAGGAGAGGAATTCTCTGTTCGAACCTCAACGTGTTGTTCATTACTCAACTAGAAAGAAGCGGGGTACTTTTCAAATTAGTTCCTTAAACCAAGGGTTCTCGGAGGCAACCAATAACCTCTAAGGCAGCAGGGAAGAGCTTTTGGCATCACTTCTATTGAAGCGAACACCGACAACAAAGTGGTGACATGTATTCTAGTTATTCATTCAAGAATAGAAAACTTACTTTTTCATTCAGGTTCTACGCATTCTTTTATATCTTGAAAGTTTTGTAGAACAATCCCAGCACCACCAAAAATCATGAAAGTAATGATGTCAGTGAGTACAGAAAATGGGGTATTCATTTCATCCCATGAATATAAGTCCTCCCCTATTATAATCTTTGGATTTAATATCCCAGAAAACCTCATCATACTCCCTCTGGTGGAATTTGATACAATTCATGGCATGAGTTTTATTTCCTTATATAGAGCCAACATAAATTGTCCTGAAAGGGAAATCACACTCCATATAGAGAATTGACCCCCCGATTCTTTACAAGTGTAAGGAAGAAGATGAATCTCCTTTAGCTCCATCATCTCAAGAATGGGTATTACTTCCCTATGAGCACGCGTATCTAGCTCATATGATTGAGTCAAAGGAAGAAATAGTCCTTGAAGAAATTCCTATTTTGATGGAATTCGCTGGCGTGTTTGCTGAATAACTTCATGGTCTTCCTCCTAGAATAGATGTGGAATTATTAATTGAACTTATACCAGGGGCACTAACAATATCCAAGAATCCATATAGAATGGTTGTCATGGAACTTGAAGATCTGAAAAAACAACTACAGAAGAAACTAGATAAAGGGTTTATACGCCCAAGTGCCTCACTATGGGGTGAAGCAGTCCTCTTTGTCAAGAAGAATGATGGGTCGATGCGGCTTTGCATCGATTATCGTGAACTTAACAAAATCATGATAAAGAACAAGTAGCCTCTGCCATAGATCAATGACTTTTTCAATCAGCTGCATGGAGCACAATACTTCTCCAAGGTAGATTTGCGATCAAGATATTATCAAGTAAGGTTGAAGAAGGAAGATGTCCCCAAGACTGCTTTTCGTACAAGATACGGGCTCTATGAATTCATAGTAATTCCTTTCAGACTCACCAATTCTCCAGTAATATTCATGGACTTTATGAATATAGTCTTTATAGATTACCTAGACAAATTTTTTGTAGTCTTTATAGATGATATTCTAATATACTCTAAAACCCAGGAGGATCATGAAGAGCATTTAAGAACTGTACTGGAGACTTTACATAAGGAGAAGCTCTATGAAAAGTATAACAAGTGTGAGTTCATGTTAAAGGAAGTCTCATTATTGGTCCATATCATCACAAGCAATGGGATATCTGTGGATCCCTCTAAAACAGATGCAATTGAGGGATGGTCGAGGCCAACATCCATAACGGATATCCGTAGCTTGTTGGGGTTAGCTGGATATTATAGACGATCTGTGAGAAATTTCTCATGATTGTCCAGCACTCTTACCATGATTACTTGAAAGGGATTAAAGTTTTCTTGGAGTGATGAATGTGAATAAAGCTTCAAGGAGTTGAAACGGAGGCTTATAACTGCGCACGTGCTCACTTTACCCACAAGTGGGGAAATTTTTGTCTTATTAAGTGATGCTTCGAAGAAGGGATTAGGCTGTGTGCGAATGCAGAATGATAAAGTGATATCCTATGCCTCAAGGCAGTTGAAATTCCTTGAGCGAAACTATCCAACGCATGATCTGGAGTTGGCGGTGGGGATATTTTCCATGAAAATATGGCCGCATTATCTCTATGGGGAGAAATGTGAGATATATATTGACCAAAAGAGTCTTAAAAATATATTAACAAATAAAGATCTTAATATGCACCAAATATGATAGATAGAGCTCCTCAAGGATTCTGACTGTTCAATACATTACCACCTTGGGAATGTGAACAAGGTGGCAGATTCCCTAAGAAGAAAGGATCTAGAGATTCTATCAATGATGAGAATTGAAAAGTATCCAAACTTCTTAGTATTGATAAAGATGTACATGGGAATCATAGAGAAAGGAAAATCATCAATCCTTTCACAAAATATTGGTCAATCGTCTCTTTTGTAAAGCTTAAAGGATGCTCAAAAGGATGATGCGGGAATTCAATAAAAAGTGGAAGGTATCAAAAAAGGTAAATCCTCGGAGTTTGATTATAATGATGAAGGAATTGTACAGATTGGGAAAATACTATGTGTTCCATCAAGTCCGGAGCTGAAGAAGTAACTTTTGGACGATGCACATAGTTCAAATTTCTCTATTCCCCTAGGGAGCACAAAGATGTATCGAGATCTCCAAGAAAACTTTTGGTGGGATAATATGAAAAAGGTGATCACTGAATATACATCAAAGTGACTGGCATGCTTAAAAGTGAAGGCAGAGAGGCAGAAGTCTAAGGGGATGATGCAACCATTTCCCATACCAGAATGGAAATGGGAGAATGTCACCATGGACTTTGTCACCAGACTTCCAAGGACATCCAAAGGCAACAATGCAATCTGGGTTGTTATGGATCGTCTTACAAAGACTGCACACTTCTTTTCTATTCTGGAGGATTTCTCATTGGATTAATTGGCACTGATATATATCATGGATGTGGTATGGTTTCATGGAGTACCACTATCTATTATGTCTGATTGAGATCCAATATTCACCTCTATGTTTTGGAAGAGTCTTAAACATGCTCTGAATACTTAACTGAACTTCTGTACGGCCTATCATCCTCTAACTGATGGCCAATACGAGCGGACTATCCAAACACTTGAGGTCATGTTGAGAGCGTGCTCAATGGATTTTAAAGGAGGACGGGATCATCATTTTCCTCTAGTTTAGTTCTCTTAAAATAACAGTTTCCACTCAAGCATCCAAATAGCACCATATGAAGCCCTTTATGGGAAAATTTGCAGAACACCGGTGTGTTGGGATGAGGTCGGTGAACGTAAGCTACTTGGACCGGAAATGGTCGAGGAAATGGTGGAGATGGTGAAAACCATTCAGCAGCATATCAAGGAAGCCTAGAGTCGATAGAAGATTTATACAGATAATTGTCGTCGATACCTTGAGTTTAATTTTGGATACATGGTTTTTCTATGCATATCTCTGTGGAAGAAGGTCATGAGGTTTGGAAAGAAAGGGAAGTTAAGTCCAAGGTACATTGTCCCCTTCATGATTCTTGATCGTGTCAGGGTTGTGGCCTATCGACTAGCACTTCCACATACCATGGCCAAAGTACATGATGTATTCCATGTATCCCTCTTAATGAAGTACATACCAGACCCATCACATGTACTCTCTTCTGAGGTGGTACATTTGGAGGATGATCTTTCATATGAGGAGAAACCAGTGAAGATCTTAGATCATAGAGAAAAAGTTCTATGAAATAAGCCAATGCACCTTGTCAAGGTTTAGTGGAAAAACCACAAGTTTGAAGAAGCGACTTGGGAATTGGAGGAAATGATGAAGCTTAGTTACCCACATCTATTTTAGTGTGGGAAAATGAAATTTTGAGGGAAAAATTTCTTAAGGGGGGAATATTGTTACGACCTAAAGTTTCATTAATGGAAATATATCTTGATCTAATTAAATGTATCTTTATGTAAAATGTTCATATAAAATTTAAACTTCTTTGATTTTATGTTAAGAATTGTGACCATTGCTTTTATATCTATTGAATAGTGATCACATGATTAGTATAAATATAGGGCATTAACAAACACAATTTACTCAGACAAAGGAAGTGATGGCCTCATCCAGTAGAATTGCTCCATATGAAGCCCATTTGTTGGAGCTCAGAAAAGAGGTGGTGCCTTCAGGCTTCGCTTTTGACCAAGACCATGTTGAGCTTCATCATGTCATGTTTGAATGTGACCGTCTATGGGAAAAGTGTAAGTTGATGGAAATTACCACTCGAGCGATGTTATCCAAGCCACCCAAGAGTCTGTCACCATCGTACACCTTACCCTTAGGTCTTATGCGGCTGTTTTAAGGGGTTATGTAACAAATCACTATTACTATTTTCATGTACATTATTTTTTTATATAATAATGAATATACTTTCTTTTCATCATTGATACATTGTAAATAGTTTTTAAAGTACAAATGGTGTTTTCTTAGTTATTATTTAATTAAGAATTATATTTTATTAAATTAATGGAGTTTTTAATTAAATAATATTTTAAAAAAATATTTTTATTATTATTAAATTAATATTTATTAAATATAAATGATCATATAATTTTAGGAATGCAATTGAAATTTTTATTAAGGTTTGAAAGCCATTTTTGTCAAAACCTGTGAATTTTCGATAAATGTCGGTTTTTATTTTAAAAGTTAAAATTAAAATATTTAGAAATTTATATAGATAAAATAAATGTTATTTCTGGAATCAAGATGTTGAAATTATCCAATGGTGAATTTTTCATAATTTTCTAAGACAGTCAATTTTTGGGTAAAAATTCAATACTGTTTAATTATATAATTTGTTTTATGACATCATAATGACCCAATAGTGATGTAATAAAATACTATAAGCATTATGTTTGGCCAATATATATTTTAACATTAAAAAAATGTATTTTTGGGTTTTTTCGACTTACTTTTCAAAGCATTAATGGACCCTTCAATGCTTATTAAACACCTTGTCTTTTTAAATTGTTTTCCATGGGAGTGTGACTCATATCCACATAAGAAACCCTATTATTTTAAGAAGTTCGGAATTTGGCCTTATAAAATATTTTTTTCCTCTTCCCTTTTATAAAAACCATGGGCAAAAACTGTAACAGCCCAAGATTTTATAAAAAAAAATATTCTTTTTAATTTTATTAATGTCTTGTGTTGTACGCTACACCAAAAGGAGCTTGCACAACACACATCCTTGACTTGACTTGCATTACACGCAATCGTGACCTTCCTCGATAGCGTGTGTAGTACGCAATACCGAGTTTCACTAAACAACGATATGCTATAAAAATATTATTAAAACTAGCCGTTATGAATAGTAATAACCACTTTTTGAAATCCAGTAAATCTTATTTTTCAAAATGAACTTTATTTTTGGATTCGAAGTATCGAATTTAGCCTAAGGTGAAATTTTGGTACTTTTCGGATAACTTTCATATTCTGATGAATAGTGAAAATTACTAAATTATAATTACAAACAACTTTTTTAATCGAAATAATTAATAGTGATAAATCATTAATTTGAGTGGTTTTAAAGTATATTTAGAATATATTTTTACAATTTAATACAATGTTGGTCATTGGATGTAGTTTCACATTTAAACTAGACATAAACAAGTGTCAATCTTTTGATAGATATTGTTTCTTAAAAACATGCTATTTGTTTTAACAGCGGGATTTAATTATAAAATTAATTAATGCAACTTTTATGTTATGAATTTGGTAAAATAGACTTCATTTTTGAATTCGGAATATGAAATATAGCTTGGGATGAAATTTTGGCATTGTTCTGAAAAACATCAATTTTTGATGAATAGTGAAACTACTAAGTGGTAGGTTAAAAACTGAATTTTGCATAAAACTTAATTTTACCGCTTCTGTGAATGGAATTTCGAAAATCCGAGAGACACGGTTAATATCAAGGACTAAAATGTGGTTCAATGAGATAAAAATAATTTTTTGGTGAATAGTAACTTTTTACTATTTTTACCGCGGTTAAAAGTAAATAGGGTAACTAAGGGTAAATATGATATTACTATTACCCTAACACATGTCCTAATTCTATTGGATAAGTGTAATTCGACCAAAAACAAACTTAGGAATAAAATATGACCATTTAGGCCCACTTGGATTAGATTAGGACATTTATTATTAATTTATTTAAAGAAGGGTTAAAATAGTTAAAATCAAAGTTTAATAAGTAAATCATTTTTAATATGGGGTTATACATAAGATAAATTCGATTGTAAATATTCATTAGAAATCTAAAAAGATTTCCTACATGATGGTATTTTATTTGTAATTTTTAGACATCAAATAATTTAATTTATTTATGACACAACGATGATGAAGTAATTATCTTTTTAATGAAATATTGACATAATTGATGTTATAAGCACCAAAATAAATGTAATTTGAGATTTTTTATGAATTCCACTAATTTTCTAGGTTACTATGATATATTAATGTTGATTTAATCAACTTGGTTCGAACATTTAATTCTGTTATGACTTTCACAAAAATCATATATCAAATAGTGTCAAAATTGACACAAAATAGTTTTTAAATCAAATATTATATTACTAATTGTTATTTTATTCCTAAAAATCTAAGGTTCGGCCAAATGACTTAGATAAGGATATATATATTAATAATAAACAATTTGGGGTTCTTTTGGCATGTTATAGTAAGTGTATTAACCATATAGTGAAAGAAAACAAAAAGACACGGTAAAAGTTAAATTATTTAACTTAGAGTTAAATCTAATTGATAAGGTTTAAAATAATATCCAAACATGTCTAAATTTGATTGGTTGATGAGATTACAACCCTATCTCATCTAATCTTCGAATATGAGTCATTTTTGGAGGTTTTTAAGTGGGGTTAGATTTATTATAAATTAATATTTTTAAGAATTCCTAAGGTGCCCCTCTCCTCCCCTATAAAAGGACACCTCCTCCCCCTCCTCCTCACACCAATTTGAGCACTCAAGCTCGGCCAACCCCTGCCAAAATTCCTTCTCCACTTCCCTAGAAACATCCTAGAGGTTCTGGTCTTCCTCAAAGACCAATTCTAGTGCCCTAAGAGGAGGTCTCAAAGAGGCACTTCAAAGAAGAGGTAATTACCGTTACCAATTCTTTCATCTTTATTTATTCTTCCACTTCTTCTTCTTAGGTTGTTTCATTATGAAGTAATAACATCCGTATCACTCATATACTGATATGTTATTATAAGTATGAAACAACCCTATTTCACCATCTATCCATCCTACGGAAAAAGAAATCACCGCGCGTGCGTACGTACGGAATACCGTCTCCACGCCGTGGTGTAATCTATTTTCCACCACCACCTTACATGGATGGGTATAATGGTGTAAAGAATAACTATACATAGTTATTACAACATCATATTGATTCTGATATATTTTATAATCCACTCCAATTCAATTCAATATTTATAGAAATGATATCATCGCTCGTGCGTACGTACGGACTACCGTCTCCACGACGCGATGAGATTCATTCTCCATGTTAACCATTTAAGAATGATTATAATGTATATATAAGAAATAATAATGAAATATATGACATTATAAAGCTACTGGATTTATGTATATATATACATATGTATGTCATCTACTTACTTCCATTTCAAGACAATAAGGAAAGAAAAACAGCGTTCATGCGTACGTACGGACTACCGTCTCCATGAACGGTGTTTTTCATTTTATTTATCTATCTATTATATATATATATATACTGAATATATATGATATATAAATCATATTTTATATTCTGGAAGTAAGTAAATCATGATATAAGTAATAATGATGTCAAGAACAACAAGTCAAAACACCTACGATAAATGAAACGATTTTACCCAAAACGCTTCTTTAACATGGAATTTGCAAAAGAACGGGTAATATAATGTCATAAGTGAACCATATATGATATCATAACAATGAATATGATTCTGTAATAAGTCAATAACATGATTTAAATCATTATACAGGAGGTTCGGACACTTACAAAGCAAGTCGGACCTAAGGTAAGGGAAATATCACAATCTCATTTTTATCCGAGATTGTTTATTCGTAAGTATTTACTGGGGTGTATTTTATCATCCATGTCCATGTTCCTTCAATATATAATATTGTTTCCATCCACTTACAATAGTTTAAATCCAATTTTACCCTTCGGTAAGTTTTTAGTAAAAGATATGAAAGGAATCTTTTGTCGTTTTTCATACGAGGTACTTTTTGACTTTTCCGACAAAAGTACGAAGAATGTTTTTTTTAACTTATACGGCATGAATGGATTTTTAAAACATTATTTCCAAGAAGCTTCCTTTACAAGTTTTCAAGTTTATTTTTAATCAACTTCTTCTATTTTAAAGTTATATGACATGTTATGAAAGGAAAAATGTTTTTGAAGAAGAAAGGATATTTTCCTCAAGAATGGAGTTCAAGTGTTTTATCAAAATTATTTTCCATCTAAGATAATAAAGGGTTCTGTTTTTATCCCTATTATTAAATTGATTTGATCATGTTGTGATGGAACTATTTTTATGAATTCCTTTATCTTATATGAATTGATTTATGATGTCATGATGTTTCAAGAATCCCATTTTTGTTACATGTGTTATGCGATGATGTATGTTTTATGATTATGTGGCACACATAAGAAAGGATTCATTAAGAGATGGGTGGGACCTATATCTCCCTCCAATGAATTGGGTAAAGATTTTATATCTCATGAGATAGACATGGCTGGAACGGTAGGTTATACCGGTTCAGTGAAACAAGACTGAAACGAGGATTACTCGATTCAGAAAGGGACTTTGTCCACTAAGATAGTCTTGGCAATGAGTCTTGACTAACAAGAAATGATTCTCTATGATTATGTGTGTATTCCACAATGAGTAATGTTTTAAGTTATGATTTCATTTCACTACTATGATTTATCCCATGTTATGAAATTATGCTCTCTTTTACAGGTTAAGATTTCCAAAAATATTATGTTCTTATGAAAATTATGTGATTGATATTTCCTTTGTTTACCCTTACTGAGCATTTGAGCTCACCCTTTTATGTTTTCTTTTCCCCAGGATATAAAGAAAGGTTTTTAGGTTAAAAAAAAGGGAAGATATTTATGGGAGATGTTGAAGATCTTTCACCAGGATTAGAAGATTATATTCCGAGTTTCCAAAGACACTAAACTATTACGATCCTTGTGTGTGTGTTTTTGTTATGTACTAAGTATTCCGCAAAAGTAATGTAACGTCCATGTACGTCAAGATACGGGTCTCTACAGTTGGTATCAGAGGAAAGGTTTAGTCAACCTTTGGAAACTAGGATGTGAAAACGTTAGTGAGATCCCTAGAGATATTTCTAAGGTATGTCTAGGGATGTCCCTAAGGATAAGTATACGTATAGGTTATAGTACTAGAACTACGCTAACGATCATAGAATTAAACCTAAGATGTTAGATGTTCAAGGTACTCCCCCTTTATTATGTTGTTTTCCCTAGCATGATTTTTGCCTCTCACGCTATTCTTTTTGGGTTTTAGAAAATGGCTGGAAACAAGGTGATTCACGATAATGGAGGAAATGATGGAAAATGGAATGATATTCTTCATAATGAAATGGGATTTGGAAGTCCAAACATAATTATTATGCCGAATCAGCAATCTTGTAATATGATCAATAAAGTAAAATTTAGTAAGTTTCCTGACTCGACTAATAAGAGAAAGATGGAGTTTCATGATGATCATAGTGGAAAGAAAGTTCAATTTCCCCTATGTAATTCATGTGGGAAGAGGCATCAAGGAGAATGTTTCAAAGGAACTGGAAGATGCTTTGGGTGTGGAAAAGAAGGACACAAAGCAAGTAAGTGCAAAGGAAAAGGTTCAGTTAACACCATGGATGAGGATAATGGTATTGCTACGACATCAAAAATGGTTAAGTGTTTTAAATGTGGAATGTATGGGCATTATTCAAACCAATGTCCTAAGGGAAAGACTCATGAAGAGAATCAGTATGGCCATATGGGTAGTATTTATGTGGATGATGATGAAGAGACTACAAATGTTATGTGAGATGAAAGAATTGTTGAAGCTCGGTTAATGGTTTAAGAATGTAGTGGAATGATTACATGTTTATCATGTGTAATGTTGTATAAGTAATCTCATGGTACTATGGAATAAAGAGACATGTAAGGATTGTTACATTGTTGTCTGATTAATGTTACCAGTAACCATGAAAGGTTATTCAGATACTTTTGGAAAGTAGATGATAAGTGCATAATGAAAGGATAAGAAGATAATGAGATGTTTGATTGTATTCATGAGCTCATGATTGATATAAGGACTAAGTGATATCATGGTTTGAGTATAAATAATTTTGAGGATTTTGGTATGTGGAAAGTGTTAACTTTTAACTGCACTCATGTTTTCACAAAGGTATTCAAGAGAATACACGATTAAGGACTTTGAATGTTTGGAATGTGACCAACAAGACATATCTTATGATATGTGGGGATCAACGAAAGTATTAAATCTCTGGTAATCGTTGTCACTATATTATGAGAGTGGACTGCAGTATTATAAGCCTAAAGATTAGACTGGATTATGTTGGACATAAGTTAGTATTGTTTAAGGATAGAAGATTTTCGATATTATTGATGGGATGTTATAGTAACGTAGTTTTAGAAAAAGGGACAACCTGCAGGACGGGCGACAGCCCATCGCTTCGGACAAGGCTGTAGGAATCGAACCCACAACCAAAGTGCGACTGGCCTTTATCGCCTACCACTGGCCTACAGGAAGTCCCTGTTTAGTAGAAACTAGTTTTATTATATTAAGCAGTATGATATATGAAGTATAAGTCCATTTTAGGAACTATATATGATTAAACTCACTATAGAATGACTTATGTATATTTAATAACTTTTGCTTACCTTTTGTTTGAGACAGATGGAATAACCCGTCATTCTATCACATGATCTGCTAACTCTTCACGAATAACAAATTCAACTTCATTTATTTAAGAGATGAAGTGGAAATTGTTCAAGGCACGAACAATAGTGATATTGTATCAAAATAAAGTAAGTATTTATTCTAATTCAAATTTTCAACTTTAGGGAAATGATCTTGAAAACCAAAAATGTTGTCCTAGTGATCTTATACCTGATGAATCAGATGGTACCTTAGATCGTCACAAATTTATGGATTTGTGATTACTGGGTTTTCCATAGCCATGTTCTCTACCACTCTCCATCAGAACATGATGGTTAGATTTCTCTTCCATATCCATATTTTCACATATGTGGAAACCCAGTGATTAGTTTATTTGGGTAATCGTTACATTTCATACTTTAGTTTTTAAAGCCAAGTTTTGGTATTCCCTTTTACGATGTGGGTTTCTATTAAAGAAACTTTCAAATAGTAAACCATTTATAACCCCGACGAATTTCGAGGGCGAAATTCATTTTAAGGGGGGTAGAATGTAACAGCCCAAGATTTTATAAAAAAAATATTCTTTTTAATTTTATTAATGTCTTGTGTTGTACGCTACACCAAAAGGAGCTTGCACAACACACATCCTTGACTTGACTTGCATTACACGCAATCGCGACCTTCCTCGATAGCGTGTGTAGTACGCAATACCGAGTTTCACTAAACAACGATATGCTATAAAAATATTATTAAAACTAGCCGTTATGAATAGTAATAACCAATTTTTGAAATCCAGTAAATCTTATTTTTCAAAATGAACTTTATTTTTGGATTCGGAGTATCGAATTTAGCCTAAGGTGAAATTTTGGTACTTTTCGGATAACTTTCATATTCTGATGAATAGTGAAAATTACTAAATTATAATTACAAACAACTTTTTTAATCGAAATAATTAATAGTGATAAATCATTAATTTGAGTGGTTTTAAAGTATATTTAGAATATATTTTTACAATTTAATACAATGTTGGTCATTGGATGTAGTTTCACATTTAAACTAGACATAAACAAGTGTCAATCTTTTGATAGATATTGTTTCTTAAAAACACGCTATTTGTTTTAACAGCGGGATTTAATTATAAAATTAATTAATGCAACTTTTATGTTATGAATTTGGTAAAATAGACTTCATTTTTTGAATTCGGAATATGAAATATAGCTTGGGATGAAATTTTGGCATTGTTCTGAAAAACATCAATTTTTTATGAATAGTGAAACTACTAAGTGGTAGGTTAAAAACTGAATTTTGCATAAAACTTAATTTTACCGCTTCTTTGAATGGAATTTCGAAAATCTGAGAGACACGGTTAATATCAAGGACTAAAATGTGGTTCAATGAGATAAAAATAATTTTTTGGTGAATAGTAACTTTTTACTATTTTTACCGCGGTTAAAAGTAAATAGGGTAACTAAGGGTAAATATGATATTACTATTACCCTAACACATGTCCTAATTCTATTGGATAAGTGTAATTCGACCAAAAACAAACTTAGGAATAAAATATGACCATTTAGGCCCACTTGGATTAGATTAGGACATTTATTATTAATTTATTTAAAGAAGGGTTAAAATAGTTAAAATCAAAGTTTAATAAGTAAATCATTTTTAATATGGGGTTATACATAATATAAATTCGATTGTAAATATTCATTAGAAATATAAAAAGATTTCCTACATGATGGTATTTTATTTGTAATTTTTAGACATCAAATAATTTAATTTATTTATGACACAACGATGATGCAGTAATTATCTTTTTAATGAAATATTGACATAATTGATGTTATAAGCACCAAAATAAATGTAATTTGAGATTTTTTATGAATTCCACTAATTTTCTAGGTTACTATGATATATTAATGTTGATTTAATCAACTTGGTTCGAACATTTAATTCTGTTATGACTTTCACAAAAATCATATATCAAATAGTGTCAGAATTGACACAAAATAGTTTTTAAATCAAATATTATATTACTAATTGTTATTTTATTCCTAAAAATCTAAGGTTCGGCCAAATGACTTAGATAAGGATATATATATTAATAATAAACAATTTGGGGTTCGTTTGGCATGTTATAGTAAGTGTATTAACCATATAGTGAAAGAAAACAAAAAGACACGGTAAAAGTTAAATTATTTAACTTAGAGTTAAATCTAATTGATAAGGTTTAAAATAATATCCAAACATGTATAAATTTGATTTGTTGATGATATTACAACCCTATCTCATCTAATCTTCGAATATGAGTCATTTTTGGAGGTTTTTAAGTGGGGTTAGATTTATTATAAATTAATATTTTTAAGAATTCCTATGGTGCCCCTCTCCTCCCCTATAAAAGGACACCTCATCCCCCTCCTCCTCACACCAATTTTAGCACTCAAGCTCGGCCAAGCCCTGCCAAAATTCCTTCTCCACTTCCCTAGAAACATCCTAGAGGTTCTGGTCTTCCTCAAAGACCAATTATAGTGCCCTAAGAGGAGGTCTCAAAGAGGCACTTCAAAGAAGAGGTAATTACCGTTACCAATTCTTTCATCTTTATTTCTTCTTCCACTTCTTCTTCTTAGGTTGTTTCATTATGAAGTAATAACATCCGTATCACTCATATACTGATATGTTATTATAAGTATGAAACAACCCTATTTCACCATCTATCCATCCTACGGAAAAAGAAATCACCGCGCGTGCGTACGTACGGAATACCGTCTCCACGCCGTGGTGTAATCTATTTTCCACCACCACCTTACATGGATGGGTATAATGGTGTAAAGAATAACTATACATAGTTATTACAACATCATATTGATTCTGATATATTGTATAATCCACTCCAATTCAATTCAATATTTATAGAAATGATATCATCGCTCGTGCGTACGTACGGACTACCGTCTCCACGACGCGATGAGATTCATTCTCCATGTTAACCATTTAAGAATGATTATAATGTATATATAAGAAATAATAATGAAATATATGACATTATAAAGCTACTGGATTTATGTATATATATACATATGTATGTCATCTACTTACTTCCATTTCAAGACAATAAGGAAAGAAAAACAGCGTTCATGCGTACGTACGGACTACCGTCTCCATGAACGGTGTTTTTCATTTTATTTATCTATCTATTATATATATATATATACTGAATATATATGATATATAAATCATATTTTATATTCTGGAAGTAAGTAAATCATGATATAATTAATAATGATGTCAAGAACAACAAGTCAAAACACCTACGATAAATGAAACGATTTTACCCAAAACGCTTCTTTAACATGGAATTTACAAAAGAACGGGTAATATAATGTCATAAGTGAACCATATATGATATCATAACAATGAATATGATTATGTAATAAGTCAATAACATGATTTAAATCATTATACAGGAGGTTCGGACACTTACAAAGCAAGTCGGACCTAAGGTAAGGGAAATATCACAATCTCATTTTTATCCGAGATTGTTTATTCGTAAGTATTTACTGGGGTGTATTTTATCATCCACGTCCATGTTCCTTAAATATATAATATTGTTTCCATCCACATACAATAGTTTAAATCCAATTTTACCCTTCGGTAAGTTTTTAGTAAAAGATATGAAAGGTATCTTTTGTCGTTTTTCATACGAGGTACTTTTTGACTTTTCTGACAAAAGTACGAAGAATGTTTTTTTTAACTTATACGGCATGAATGGATTTTTAAAACATTATTTCCAAGAAGCTTCCTTTACAAGTTTTCAAGTTTATTTTTAATCAACTTCTTTTATTTTAAAGTTATATGACATGTTATGAAAGGAAAAATGTTTTTGAAGAAGAAAGGATATTTTCCTCAAGAATGGAGTTCAAGTGTTTTATCAAAATTATTTTCCATCTAAGATAATAAAGGGTTATGTTTTTATCCCTATTATTAAATTGATTTGATCATGTTGTGATGGAACTATTTTTATGAATTCCTTTATCTTATATGAATTGATTTATGATGTCATGATGTTTCATGAATCCCATTTTTGTTACATGTGTTATGCGATGATGTATGTTTTATGATTATGTGGCACACATAAGAAAGGATTCATTAAGAGATGGGTGGGACCTATATCTCCCTCCAATGCATTGGGTAAAGATTTTATATCTCATGAGATAGACATGGCTGGAATGGTAGGTTATACCGGTTCAGTGAAACAGGATTGAAACGAGGATTACTCGATTCAGAAAGGGACTTTGTCCACTAAGATAGTCTTGGAAATGAGTCTTGACTAACAAGAAATGATTCTCTATGATTATGTGTGTATGCCACAATGAGTAATGTTTTAAGTTATGATTTCGTTTCACTACTATGATTTATCCCATGTTATGAAATTATGCTCTCTTTTGCAGGTTAAGATTTCCAAAAATATTATGTTCTTATGAAAATTATGTGATTGATATTTCCTTTGTTTACCCTTACTGAGCATTTGAGCTCACCCTTTTATGTTTTCTTTTCCCCAGGATATAAAGAAAGGTTTTTAGGTTAAAAAAAAGGGAAGATATTTATGGGAGATGTTGAAGATCTTTCACCAGGATTAGAAGATTATATTCCGAGTTTCCAAAGACACTAAACTATTACGATCCTTGTGTGTGTGTTTTTGTTATGTACTAAGTATTCCGCAAAAGTAATGTAACGTCCATGTACGTCAAGATATGGGTCTCTACAAAAACCATGGGATGGTTTGTGGTTTGGATTAATTTAATATAAGGTGTCCCAAAGGTAAATAATAAAGAATTCCCTCACCACTCCGATATAAACCCACCCATGCTCCAACTTCCTCCTCACACAAAGCCTTTGGAGTTCATCAAACCTATGACCTACTCTCTCTAGAATCCTCCCAAGGTTCCCCAAGCTCTGAAGGAGCTTCTCTCAAGCCTTTCTCTAGCCTTTGGGATCACACTTCCATGTAATGGTTTTTTTCTTCCCGTATCATTTTTTTCCAATTTTCATTAGGTTGTTTTTCCATTTTAATTTGAATTATTAATTATGTGGTATGGTTTCTCACCTCCCTCATACTTCCCTCTTTATTTTTTTAATTATGGGAGATCCATTTCTCTCTCATTAAATTCCTCCCATGTACATCCATTATTGTGCCGAAATTCTGAAAAGAACTTCTCTCTCCTCATTTACATTCAAGTAATACTTTTGTAACATGAATCTAAATTCCATTAAAATTGTTAGAACATGTATATATATGACCTCCTTACTATCCATTGCATTTAAATATTATGAGGATCCCATTTCTCTCTCATCAACCATTTTTATTAATTCTTATGTCACACTGTTACGCTGCCGAAATCGCACCAATTTTCTAAACCAAGGCCATTGTGTAGTGAATACCATGCCCATTTCATCATCAAGGGTATTAACCTTTATGAATATTTACTTATTGATTATAAAGTTTCATGTATGAATTCCACATTCTTTTATCATGGATTAAATTATTATGTTTTATGGATCCATGTTTTATGATCCATTGGGCACACCTATGCGTGAAATGAAATGATTAATAAGGGTGTTCCCTTATAGTGCTCCAATGCATTGGGTAAAGTACTGTATCATGATACGTCATTTGAAATGTGTTTTGACTCATTATAATTCAATTGCAAAGAGAATTTAATCGTTCTTCATGTGCAATTAGGATTTACTCGTGCTCCATGTGCAACGAGCCTTGGCTCATGCTAATTCCATGTTAAGGGTTGTTGCCACATTTCCATGTTATGATTATCCTGATTTATCATGACATTATGTTCATGTTTCTCTTGTTATCTATTGATATGTCTATTGTATAACATTTATTGTAATCCTCATGTATTCCATGTTTATTCCCTTACTGGTATTTATATCTCATCCTTTTAGTATGCATGTCCTCGGGTTATCCCATGCAATGCTATGTACAAGGAAATGTAGTGGTCATGTAAAGGATGTTTTCAATAAAGTTGTTGTATTTGATGTTTTAAGTTGTTATGTAATGATCCTAAGACCTAAATACAATAGACCACTCGATCTTCCATGTTGTATCAAGTGAATAGTTTATGTAATAAATCATGTTTAAGTTTGTAATAAAAGCAAGGTTGTCATATTCTGATATTGACATCATTGACTTGATTAACGGTATGGACCACATGATCATTATTAAGACCCAGATAGACTTGTATCACTGATGAGTGTATTTATTATCTACTTATGGGTTCACTCATGTCATTTAGTGTGATTGGGACTCCATATCAGGAATTACATGGTGTGTTGTTCCTTATGTTGGAGTGATATCGTTTTAGTTTTTAAAGATGTTTCTTTGTATAGTTTACCCCTATTTTGGTGGTCAAATTCTTGAATTAGGGAGTGCGTAACTCAAGATCATTCCAGATGTTTTTTTAATTTAATACAACATAGGTAGGTCAAGTTTCATATTGACCTTATCCCTACTATAGTACTCATTTATAAGAAATCTTACCACAATGAACATGCTAAATTGGTGTAACAAAAGATCTAGCTTCTGGGCCTATAGGTTAAAGGATTTATTCATCCGATCATTTCACCATGGTATCTTCATATACTTTTTCTAAGGAGTTTTTTGGTAGCCTCAAACATTTTATTGACCAAATTATGTTTTATCAGGTGTTCTTTAATAAAAAAATTAATTTTCAAAGGATTAATGGTTTTTTTATCAGCTTAGTGGGGTAAATTGGATTTTAAATATTTAAATGTGGTCAGGGAACCACTAGTTGAGATTCCAAGAGGAGAATAATACCAAAAACAGTCTTCTGGAACCATTATTTTCAATTTTATTTTTTGGTTATGTCATTCGGTCTAACTAATGCTCTGGCAGAATTTATGAATCTTTTGAAAAAAAATTGTTCATCGGTTCTTGGACACATTTGTTATTGTGTTCATGTATTATATTTTTTTACACTCCAAGATTAAGGATGTTCATATGGACCATTTGTATATCATTATTTTAACCATTAAGTAACTTCTTCTCTATAAGAGGTTTCCAACTTTTTTTTGGATTAGAGAAGTAAAATTTATCTGGAATGTGATATCTAAGAATGGTGTCTCATAGGATCCTAAAAATATTCAAGAATTTATGTTTTTATAGTACCTAACTTTTTTGAGATCTATAAAATCTTGTGTTTGTCTGGTTACTATAGATGGATTGTTCATAATTTATCCCAGATCACATATTCGATGAATTTATTAAACCATAAGGGTGTAAATGTTTAATATGAAGACAATTATTAGAGATATTTTGAATAGCTAGAAATGAGGTTTACTTAAACACTAGTTTTTCTTTTTTTCATAATCGGGTTTGGTTTATGAGGTATTATATAATTCTTTTTGTATGGTTTAGGGAAGAGAGTTTATGTTTCGGAAGAAGATATTCACCTACGGGTCGCTCCAGGTACACCCTCATGATAAGAACTATCATAACAAATATCTAGAGATAATAGTGGTTATGCAAGCACTCAAAATGTGGATTCACTGTCTATTTGGGGAGTTGTTTATAGTGTATTCTTATAATAAGATCTTGAAATATATTTTTACACAGAGGTATCAGAACTAGAAATAGAGACACTGGGGAGAGTATCTTCAGACATTTGATTTTGAAATTACAAACACTCATGGTAAAAGAAATGTGGTTTCTGATGCATTGAGAATAAAAATACCAAAACAATTCATGATGTAATCTATATAGGAGTGGTATCTAAGGAGTTTTTTTCATAGATGAGCTAGGCAGTGGTAGAGGTTTTTGGATAGGTTTAATATTTATATATGAAATATAACACATTATTGGAAGAGTGAGTTTAGCTTCATCATGTGACTGATACTGAGTTCCAGTATTTTATGGAAATCGATTATAATGGGGAGACCTTCAGTGAGTGTCTCAATCTCCCAGTGATGCATTATGATTTTGTTATATGTTTATTTTTATATATTCTCTGAGGGATAATTTGATCAAAATTGGGAAATAGTAGACCAAGTCCATTCACCCTCAAGATACCAATATCTATCACAACATGAGATGTATATATTGGTTTCCTATGATGATTCAATTGATTATGGATTTTTTATCTTGGTGCTTTAATTATATTAAAAATCAAGTAAGAACACCAAATACCTGTGGTATTATTGCATCCTTTACCAATTCATTAATTAAAGCGGGATGTAATTTCTATATATTTTATAATCTTTTTTGATAGTTTTGTGTTGAGAAGGACTTGATTCGTTAGATCATTGATTGACTCACAAACTAGGTACATTTCATACATATTAAGGATATAATGAATGTTGAATGGTTTGGGGACTTTTATGTATTATATAATGTGTGACCTCATGGGTTTCCCTCTGTAGTAGTATCTAATAGAAAACCCAGGTTCACGTAGAGGTTCTATATAGTTTTCCTAGTGGCGATGTGTTCCAAATTAGGTTGAACACAACTCATCATCTGTGGAAAAATGGACATAAAGTGATGGTTATCTAGGTTCTCAATGATATTATCCAGGATTGTGTTCTTAATTCTAGGGGATGTTGGGAAAATAATTTTCCTTTATTATTGTTTTAAAATAACAATAGTAATTAGTCCTTGATTAGGATGGAACCCATTGTGGAATTTTATGGGAAGCCATAAAAATCTACCTTATGTATTGAATATTTGGGATAGTGGATTCTAATTGGGTCAAGTCTTGTTTAGGAGATGACAAAGTTGGTTCAGTTGATTCATAAAATATTGAACGTAGTAGAGAGTTGTCAAAAATGTTATGCAGGCTGTCATCGTTAGCCGCTGGAGGTCCAGGTCATTCATAGGGGTTTTCTTAGAGTAATTCATCACTTGGGACATCATTGGTTGGGTAATAATGGTAAAATAGCACCATGGTTTTTTTCATTTGATTTCATTGGATCACTGGTGAAGGTTTCCAATTAGTTGGACATACAATCTCTTCGTACTTATTTCTGGGATGTGTGTCATGATTCCCAAAAAAAGGAGGTATATGGTAGATCCTTCCTATGTGATTGGATGGGAGGATGTTTGTAACGACCCAAAGTATTTCAATAGAAAATTCCCTTATTATATCTTGGTCATAAAAACACAAAATAATGTACTAAGTGATATGTGACCTTTAAACATAATTTTTTCACCCCTATGTTTGGAATTTTAAAAATACAACAAACACAGTTGTGTTCAAGATAGTTTTTGGAGTCTAATGAAACAAAAATAATTTTTGGTGAATAGTAACCTACCCTTATGAATAGTAACCTACCCTTATGAATAGTAATATGATCCTTATGAATAGTAAATAAGAGTAACATTACCTATTAATAATAAAATAGAATTTAGACATCTTAGAAAGTGACAATTTAACCTTAGTAAACGTTTTTGGTATTTTATAAGTCATAAATAATTAATTATAATTAATTAATTAATTTAAAAGAATATTTATTTTCCTGTAATGTATTCATAAATTATTGAATCAATGCTTAATAGTTGTTAGAAAATTTTATAAGACCCTACGTAATTTTTGAAAGAACTATAAATTCAGTTTTAATCATAAAAACTATTTTTTTAAGTAAATTATGATTTTAATTAAATATTAAATTAAAAATATTTAGAAAATAATTTTTGAAAAATGGAATTCATTTTTGGATTCTACACGTCGAAAAACGATTGGGGTAAATTTTTTGGAATTTTCTGAGATACTTGAGTTTTTGATGAATAGTGGAATCCGATAATTCACAATAAAAGCTAAATAATGTATTAATTGAGTCATCGATGATGTTCTACTGATGTAAGCCCAATTGGTTCGATATTACATTATATAATTACTATTATTGGTCATTCAATACTCACTATTCCTTTTCTATGGTGAAATTAATAAACTAATCAATTTTATATTAAGAAAACCCCTCTCCCCTCCACTATAAAAGCAACCCTTTACTCCCTCTTTTCCTCACACCTCTCAAGCTCCAACCTTCTCTAAACTCTATCCAAACATCTTCCCTAGCACCTCCTCGACGTCCAAATGCTTCTGGTCTCATCAAAATACCAATCCTATCTTCCTTAAAGAGGATCTCAAGAGGAAGATTCTAGAGGTAATTTCTCTCTCTACTCCTTTAATTTCCTTTCAAGTTCAAGTTCCTTTCTTGATCTCTCCCTACCTATCTTCATTAAAACTGTTTTTTAACTCCCGTATTATACATGTACTGTAATCTTATGATTCTAATGGTATATTATATCACCCCACACCCTTCCCTCTTCCTTTTATTTTATTAAAGAGAACGTTGTTCATGTGGTGATAATTTATCACCTTCAAAAACGACATGTTCTCGTCTTCCATTTCTACCTCCAATCTGGTCATGAAACCATTTTTATGGTTGAAACAGAATATTTTATATGTATTATGTTCTATTTTAAGTTCTGGAAATAACCTATGGCCATATTACTATGTGAAAAGTTAAAATGAGTTCGTTGTGATCCAAAAACCGCTCAAATTAACCCAAATAATTTCATTTAATTCTTATCTAATGATTCATCCACATGGATCTAATATAACATATTATAAAATCATTCAATCTTCTGTAATATCATTAATTACATGTCATATCAGTTCTGGATGTTTACCCATGATCTACCAAGACATCAATTTAAGAATACAAGTGAACCACTCAAGAAAACCATAAAAACAAACATCCCCAAACAATGTTTTTAAACTCTATAAGTCATCAAAAGGAACATAGTATGAAATAATGAAACCATAATGAACCCTATTAATGTATAAAAGGTTCTGTAATTTCTAATTAATGAATATATTGTCATTATACAGGACATTAAAGAGAAGGAGGCATTCGAGTACAAGGTAAGGGGAAATCTCGAACCCAATTTTCTTCCTTCGGGTTCTCCCTCTTTCACTCCATTTTTGATGTGGTTACTCCTAAAAGATCATTTTTTCATCATTTAATTTACTTTTCTGGGATATAAATGTTTGTCACTAGTGTTTATGTCCATAAAAATGTTTTCCAAAAGAACTCTTCTTTCAAGATCTCACCTTTTACCTCTCATTCAAGGTTGATGGTTCTTGTATCAAATATGTTGTTCCCTCTTTATTTTGCGAACCCAAAGCTTATTAATGTGTTATTATGAGATGAAACACATTCCTTTCCGTGAGTTATTTATGTACATGTTTGATATGTGTTCTATGTGGAAATCATGATAATGATAATGTTATGATGTGACGGGTGCGCCCGGAATTATATAGCGCTCCAATGCATTGGGTAAAGTGATTAATCTCATGAGTAAATGAGAAATTATGTGTGAACATGATGCTAGATTTGTTCAGAAGCATGTGTGGTAGTTAACCACTAAGACATGATGTTTCATCTTTATGCATTGCCACATTTCAAGTTTATTATTTATGCTCCTCTCATGTTCATGATCTTTTTCCTATGTCATTATTATGCTCACCCCATGATATGTTGTTCTTATATATCCACTTACTGGGCTTTTAGATCACCCCTCTTGATGTATATCATCAGGTGGCTACATGTACTAAGGAGAGGACAAGTGCCACTAAGAAGCTAGTGAAGAAGAAATTAAATAAATGTTTATGCTTGATGTTGTACTTGTTATGTAATGTCCTAGTTTTCCCAAGACACTAAACCTATATATCATCTATGCGTAATACTATTATGTTTTTTATCATTGAAATGATGTAATATTAATGAAAGAAAAGCCCGGGTTGCTATAGTTGGTATCATAGGAAATGGTTTAGTTAATTTGGGAATTAGGATTAGTAAACCCTAGAGAAAACCTCTAGAATAAGAATAAGTACAAACACATACACAAGAATATTTACCTAGGGATCCCATATGCTATATTTTTGGTATAATTGTTTAAATGAATAAGTTATTCATGAATTTTTTACTTATGTTTTGTTCTAACATTTTCTATCTTATAAAATGGGGGGAACCAGGAGAAATCCGGCCAAAAACTCTTGCGAAGTCCAATGCAACGATTTCCCGAACGACATCCCCATTGATTTTGGAGGTGGAGTTCAAACATTCATGGCGAGGATTACCCAATTATCTCGGGTTATGAATAATAACCATAATAATGGGGAACTTCCTCCTTCACCAAAGAGGGAGCAACTAGCTATCAAATGTTTTATGCGGCAACGACCACCAATGTTTTGTGGATCTTCCGATCCACTAGTTGCGGAATAGTGGGTCAACTCCATGGAGAAGATATTTTCTATTCTTCACTGTTCCGTGATAGAGAAGGTGACTCTAGCTATTTATTTTCTAGATGGAGAAGCTGATAAATGGTGGGATTTGATTAAGAACACCAAGCCAAGGGATGAAGTTGAAGAGATGGAATGGGAAGACTTTAAGATAATATTTCTTAATAAGTACTTCCCACGAAATCTTCCCACAAAGATGGAGAGGGAATTCATAGAGCCCAAGAAAAAACAAGGAGAATTTGTCACAACCTTTGAAGAAAATTTCACAAGGCTCGCAAGGTATGCTTCGGGTTTTGTTATCAACAATGATAGAAAAATTGATAGATTCTTTAGTGGATTAAAACCACATCATCGAAAGGCTCTTGCAATTTGAGACTTTGGGAGTTATGAAGAAGTTTTTTGGTGTGCTCTCAAAGTGGAGATGGATTTTGTATAATGGTCCCATGGCTATGGTGATAAGAAAAGAAATATGGAGTTTCAAGTTGGTAGATCTAGTGATAAAGATGGGAAGAAAACACAACGACCCACATGCCAAAAATGTGGGCAGTTTCACCATGGGAACTACCTCAAAGGTACGGAGAAATGCTATAAGTGTAGGAAGGAAGGACACCAAGCTCATGAGTGTCGAAAATACATGAAAAGGAGGGATAATGTAGCCGATGAAAGGAGAGAACCACTTGTGGTTCATTGCCACAACTGTGGGGAGCTAGGGCACTATTCAAACCAGTGCACTAAACCTTGAGCTCTCGAGGGTAATCAACGCCAAAAACAACCAAAACCAAAGGAACTAGGGAGGCATTATTCCATCACTACTGTGGAGGTGGAACATGATAATGAATTCATACAAGGTACACTTCCTATTCACTCAACAATGGAAAAAGTCTTATTTGATTCTGGTTCTATCTATTCCTTTATATCTTGCAAGATTGCTAGAACTATAGAATCGAAGCCCCGAAACCATGAAGTAGAGATATCTGTTAAAACACCAAGTGGTGAAATAATTGCAACCCAAGTGTTTGACTCTTCTCATGTTGATGTATGTGGGATGATTCTTCCCTCAAATCTCGTAATACGTCTCTTGGTGAAATTCGACTCTATAATAGGAATGGATTGGCTCTCGTTATATAGAGCACATATCAACTGTCTGGAAAAGGAAATATATTTTCATATTTCGAACCATCCCATGCTCCTCTACAAATGCAAGGAAGATCATGAATATCCTTTGAAAAATCCTTCAATGGTGTGGGTGATGATTCCCAATGAAGAAGCATACCTCGCCCAAATGTTTGAGTCAAAGGAAAGTTCCAACCTTGAGGAAATGCCCATCGTAAGGGAATACGACGATGTATTTCCCGAAGAGTTACCCAGAATTCCACCGGATCGTGAGGTAGAGTTCTCAATTGAACTCATACCCGGAGCTACTCCTATCTCGATGTTCCCCTATAGGATGTCTCCTATCGAACTGGAGGAGTTAAAGAAGTAGCTGCAAGAGCATCTGGGCAAAGGGTTCATATGCCCTAGTGCATCACCATGGGGTGCGCCAGTGCTCTCTGTAAAGAAGAAGGATGGAACCATGAGGTCGTGTATTGATTATCGGGAACTGAACAAGGTCACCATAAAGAACAAGTATCCTCTCCCAAGGATTTATGACTTGTTTGATCAGTTAAGAGGAGCTCAATACTTCTCAAAGGTGGATTTTCGTTCTGGATATCATCAAGTAAAGGTGAAGAAAGAAAATATTCAGAAGACTGCCTTCCGTACAAGGTATGGGTACTATGAGTTTTTGCTGATTCCCTTAGGACATTCTAATGCCCCTGCAATTTTCATGGATTTGATGAATAGAGTCTTTAGACATTACCTCGACAAATTTGTAGTAGTGTGTATCGATGATATTCTAATCTACTCCAAGAGAAAGGAGGAACATGAAGAACATATAGGACTTGTGTTGGCGACACTGAGAAAGGAGAAGTTGTATGCCAAGTTCAGAAAGTGTGACTTTTGGATTAATCAAGTCACATTCTTGGGACATGTGATCACAAGCGAGGGAATTTTTTTGGACACTTTAAAGACAAAGGCGATTGAAGAATGGCCCAGGCCCTCTAGTGTCACAGAAATCCGTAGTTTTCTTGGATTAACTGGGTACTATTGACGTTTTGTGAGAAACATCTCACGATTGTCAAGCCCGCTAACTAAGTTAACAAGGAAAGGGGTAAAGTATGTATGGATGGAAGAATGTGAGGGATGCTTCATGGAGCTAAAGAGAAGGCTGATCACTGCACCTGTACTCACACTACCGAAAAGTGGAGAAAGTTTTGTGATATATAGTGATGCTTCAAAGAAAGGCTTGGGTTGTGTACTCATGAAAAATGATAATGTGATAGCCTACGCCTCACGATAGTTGATGATCCATGAGCAGAACTACCTGACGCATGATCTAGAGCTGACAGCCGTGATTTTTGCCTTGAAAATCTAACGGCACTACCTTTATGGTGAGAAGTGTGACATATACACCGACCACAAGAGCCTAAAGTATATATCCACACAAAAGGAGCTCAACATGCGTCAAAGGAGATGGTTAGATCTAATCAAGGATTACGATTGCTCTATTCACTATCATCATGGGAAGGAGAACAAGGTAGCTGATGCACTAAGTAGAAAAGAACCTGCTACTCTATCCATGTTGAGGATTGTGAAAGACCCTATCTTCTTGGATATGCAAAGGATGGATTTGGGAATCATAAAGGTAGGGGATACATCCTACCTTGCCCAAATGATTGCGCAACCATCCATCCAACAAAATATTAAGGAAGCAC
This sequence comes from Viscum album, assembly GCA_963277665.1. Classification (NCBI taxonomy): domain Eukaryota; kingdom Viridiplantae; phylum Streptophyta; class Magnoliopsida; order Santalales; family Viscaceae; genus Viscum; species Viscum album. The sequence goes on from OY728125.1 coordinate 876,240,232, forward strand.
AAAGGGATGATGTGGAGATACAAAAGAGGGTGAATGCAGTAAAGGAAGGGAAGCTTCAAGAGTTCCATATCGATGATGATGTTGTGATTCAGTTTTGAACGTGGCTTTGTGTGCCTTCATCACCCGGGATAAAGAAAGAGCTATTGGATAATGCACATAGCTCAACTTTCTCTATCCATCCTGGAAGTACCAAGATGTATCGTGATCTCTGAGAACACTTCTGGTGGGATAACATGAAGAAGGAGATTGCAGAATATATATCAAGGTGCTTGGCATGTTAGCAAGTTAAAGCTGAGCGGCAAAAGTACAACGGTATGATGCAGCCATTGCCTATACCCATGTGGAAATGAGAAAATGTTACTATGGACTTTGTCGCAGGTCTCCTGAAAACATCAAGAGGAAATTATGCAATATGGTTTGTGGATGATCAACTCACCAAGACTGCCCATTTTATCACTATTCAGGAAGACCTCTCAATTGAACATCTTGCAATGATATATGTGAAAGAAGTAGTGATATTGCACGATGTTCCACACTCGATTTTCTCTGACTGTGATCCATGGTTCATATCTAAATTCTGGAGGAGCCTTCAACATGCTTTGAGTACTAAATTAAATTTCAGCACGACCTATCACCCCCAAACCGATGGCCAGTCTGAAAGGACTATTCAGATGCTCGAAGATATGCTAAGAGCATGCTCTCTAGAATTCAAAGGTGGATGATATCAACAGCTTCCATTGGTTGAGTTCTCATACAACAATAGCTTCCACTCGAGTATTCAGATGGCTCCGTATGAAGCTCTTTATGGGAAGCGATGTAGAACTCCAACCTATTGGGATGAAGTTGGAGAAAGAAAGCTACTTGGTCCCAATCATGTTCAAGAGAAGACATAGAATGCTCGAGTCATCCAAAAACATATCAAAGCTTCTCAAAGTTGGAAAAAGAGCTATGCTGACAACCATCGAAGGGACATGGAGTTTGACATTGGAGATAAAGTCTTCCTTCGAATATCTCCATAGAAGAGAGTCATGAGATTCGGGATGAAATGGAAGCTAAGCCCAAGGTACATTGGCCCCATTGAGATCCTTGATCGTATAGGAGTCATGGCCTATCGTCTAGAACTTCCACCGAATATGGCTCAAGTTCATGATGTGTTTCATGTATCACTACTGAGGAAGTACATACCAGACCCCCCACATGTACTAAACACAGAGGTGGTACAGCTGGATGATGATCTCTCCTATGAGGAGCAGCCGGTAAAAAATTTGGACCGAAGTGATAAGGTTCTACGAAACAAGACAACCCGCCTTGTCAAAGTGTTGTGGAGGAACCATAAGTTTGAGGAAGCAACTTGGGAACTAGAAGAGGCAATGAAGGAGAAGTACCCACACCTGTTTGTGTAAAGAAAAATTTCGAGGGCGAAATTTCTTAAGGGGGGAAGAATGTAACGACCCAAAGTATTTCAATAGAAAATTACCTTCTTATATATATTCCATAAAAATACAAAATAATGAACTAATAAGTGATAAGTGACATTTAAACATAATTTTGTCACCCCTATTTTTGGAATTTTAAAAATCTTTCATACACGGTTGTGTTCAAGGTAGTTTTTGGAGTCTAATGAAACAAAAATAATTTTTGGTGAATAGTAACCTACCCTTATGAATAGTAACCTACCGATATGAATAGTAATATGACCCTTATGAATATTAGATAAGAGTCAAATTACCTATGAATAATATAATAGAATTTAGACATCTTAGAAAGTGACAATTTGACCTTAGTAAAAGTTTTTGGTATTTTATAAGTCATAAATAAATAATTATAATTAATTAATTATTTTAAAAGAATATTTATTTCCCTGTAATGTACTCATAAATTATTTAATCAATGTCAAATATTTGTTAGATAATTTTATAAGACCCTATGTAATTTTTGAAAGAACTATAAATTCAGTTCTAATCTTTAAAACTTTTTTTGAAAGTAAATTATGATTTTAATTAAATATTAAATTAACAATATTTAGAAAATCATTTTTGAAAATTGGAATTAATTTTTGGATTCTACACGTTAAAAAATGGTTGGGGTAAATTTTTGGGAATTTTCTGATATACTTGAGTTTTTGATGAATAGTGGAATCTAATAATTCACAATAAAAGCTAAATCATCGATGATGTTCTGTTGATGTAAGCCCACTTGCTTCGGGATTAAATTATAAAATTACTATTCTTGGTCGTTCCAGACACACTATTCCTTTTCTTTGGTGAAATTAATAAACTAATCAATTTTATATTAAGAAAACCCCTCTCCCCTACACTATAAAAGCCACCCTTCACTCCCTCTTTTCCTCACACCTCTCAAGCTGCAATCCTTCTCTAAACTCTGCCCAAAAATCTTTCCTAGCACCTCCCCCACGTCCAAAAGCTTTTGGTCTCATCAAAATACCAATCCTATCTTCCTTAAGGAGGATCTCAAGAGGAAGATTCTAGAGTTAATTTCTCTCTTTTCTCCTTTAATTTCCTTTCAAGTTCAAGTTCCTTTCTTGATATCTCCCTACCTATATTCATTCAAACTATTTTGTAACTCCAGTATTATACATATACTGTAATCTTATGATTATAATGGTATATTATATCACCCCACACCCTTCCCTCTTCCTTTTATTTTATTAAAGAGAACGTTGTTCATGTGGTGATAATTTATAACCTTCAAAAACGACATGTTCTCTTCTTCCATTTCTACCTTCAATCTGGTCATAAAACCATTTTAATGGTTGAACCAGATTATTTTATATGTATTATGTTCTATTTTAAGTTCTAGAAATAACCTATGACCATATTACTATGTGAAAAGTTAAAATGAGTTCGTTGTGATCCAAAAACCGCTCAAATTAACCGAAATAATCTTCATTTAATTCTTATCTAATGATTCATCCACATGGATCTAATATAACTCATTATAAAATCATTCAAGCATTTTTAATATCATTAATTACATTTAATATCTGTTCTGGATGTTTACCCATGATCTACCCAAACATCAATTTAAGAATACAAGTGAACCACTAAAGAAAACCATAAAAACGAACATCCCCGAACAATGTTTTTAAAATCTATAAGTCATCCAAAGGAACATACTATGAAATAATGAAACCAGAATGAACCCTATTAATGTATAAAAGGTTCTGAAATTTCTAATTAATGAATATAATGTCATTATACAGGACATTAGAGAGAAGGAGGCATTCGAGTACTAGGTAAAGGGAAATCTCGAACCCAATTTTCTTCCTTCGGGTTCTCCCACTTTCACTCCATTTTTTATGTGGTTACTCCTCAAAGATCATTTTTTCATCATTTAATTTACTTTTTTGGGATATATATGTTTGTCACTGGTTTTTATGTCCATCAAAATGTTTTCCAAAAGAACTCTTCTTTCAATATCTCACCTTATACCTCTCATTCAAGGTTAATGGTTCTTGTATCAAGTATGTTGTTCCCTCTTTCTTTTGGGAACCTAAAGATTATGAATGTGTTATTATGAGATGAAACCAATTCCTTTACATGGGTAATTTATGTACATGTTAGATATGTGTTCTATGTGGCATGCATGATAATGATAATGTTATGATGTGACGGGTGCGCCCGGAATTATATAGTGCAATATGAATGTTTAAATGTGACGGGTGCGCCCGGAATTATATAGCACTCCAATGCATTGGTTAAAGTGATGAATCTCATGATTAAATGTGAAATGATGTTTGAAAATGATGCCAGCTTTGTTCACAAGCATGTGTGGTAGTTAACCACTAAGACATGATGTTTCATTTTTATGCATTGCCACATTTCAAGTTTATTATTTATGCTCCTCTCATGTTCATGATCTTTTTCCTATGTCATGATTATGCTCACCCCATGATATATTGTTCTTATATATCCTCTTACTGGGCTTTTAGCTCACCCCTTTTTATGTATATCCTCAGGTGGCTACAATTACTAAGGAGAGTACAAGTTCCACTAAGAAGCTAGTGAAGAAGAAATTAAATAAATGTTTATTCTTGATGTTGTACTTGTTATGTATTGTCCTAGTTTTCCCAAGACACTAAACCTATGGATCCTCTATGTGTAATAATGTTATGTTGTTTATCTTTCAAATGATTTAATAGTAATGAAAGAAATGTCTGGGTTGCTATAATTTTGATCATGATACTGACACCACTTTGGTTGAGAAGTCAACATAGATTATGGATCACTGAGGGAATTAACTGCATAATTAAGTAATTCCTTAGGTTCGAGTACTTTGGTAGTGCAAACTGAATATCCATAAGACATGGAATAGTGAATTATTGAAGATGTTGTAGTGGACGTAAAATTTTCATTGTCCAAGAATAAAATGGCTTTCTGGGGTAGAAATATTATAGGGTTAGGATATTGTAAAACATCCTTACACATTTTAGGTACTCCAAAGTTTAGTCTTTGTTTATCATCATTGTTTGGATGATTTTGTGGGACTCTCGGGGATGTATATATTTTAATGGGAAAATGAACTAATATTTAGGGATGTATTATTATTTTAATTAATTGAGTTAGGTTATAAACCTTTTTATGGTTTTTAGGGTTTCTCAGCATGTTCTAAGGACATCCTGGGTGTTTGAGTTTTTTTTCTTGAAACATACATGATTCTATCTTCTGATAGATTACACACTGTTTATAAGGGTTACATTCCATGTATTGATCATCAGAAAGATCTCATGAATTGGATACACAACATGATGGGATTAAAAAAAATTTAATAGTTTTAAATCCTATAACAGGAGAAAAATGTTTTTAAAAAAATGTGAATCATTTTACAATGATTCCAGTCCTTATAGATTACATGTCATGTAATGGGATTTCATGCTATGTAATTCCCACTAGATGTGGTTTTTAGGGAATCATATAGGTGTTTTATTCATTCCACCACTACAAATCCTCCCTCTCATGATTATAGCTCTGCCTAGGTGATTTGTTTATATCTCTTCTCATTATGGATCATCTGTTTGATGACTGATCACTGTGTTGGATGTGGTATGGATCCTCAGGTATGTGTTCCTTCCCATTATTCCTTCCTTTAGTTGTAGTAATTGTTTTGGATATATATTTTGTTTATATTTGTGATTGGATAGAGATTTCTATCAATCTATTTCTATTTCATAGAATTCCTTGCCTTTCAAAGGTAGTTCTCTTGAATTCCAAACACCATGATCGGAGGTATCATTCTTTATATTAGTTTGAAGTAGGTGTTTCTATAAAATAGTTTAATTTAATGAATTTATTATTGTTTTTGATAAATGTTTTGGGTAGTTTTTTTATTGTAAGTGACATGTGTTTCTAAATGATCAATTAAAAGGCAAAATTTTATTCAAAATGGGTTTTACATTGGAAACGAATTTTCTCAATTGGGAAATGATTTTTCAATCACATAAGTAGATTGGATTGGATATTTAAATGTAATAAAAAATTTGTGCATGGTTTTGAATTTGTATTTTGATAATTGGTACATGAGGAACATCAGGTGCATCAGTAATGAGACATGGGTAGCCTTAGTGTGTATGGAACAACAAAGAGGTTTTCTTTTGGATATTAGTCGACTATGGTAGGACTCAATGTTTTTTGGATACAAGGATCTCTCTTTCTTGTATAATGATTTTCTAGTACAAATTGACCCATAGGATAGGGTTCAATATGAGGTTATTTTTCATTTACGGTTATTTTTTCACATTGCTATTTTTGTTATGAATTATTCCTCACAAGTAATTATATTATTTTGGGTCACATATCCTTTCATGATAGGTAATTTAATGTTTATGTGATTAATTTCATAACACTTGATTCTTAGATTTTATTTCATATTTATATCTCTTTTACTTATCATAATTCATTATTGGTAACATGAAATGATTTTAGAAAAACTAAAGGGGAAATTATTTTTTTATGAATTGGACTTATGAAAATTCATCGCAAAACTATTTTTTATTAAAATCAATACGTATTTCATTCGTACTATTAGACCTTGTAAAGACTATTTGGTGGAATCCTGTTGGTCATTATTCTCATACAAAACTTTTTCCATGGGGGAGGATGTAGTTCTTGTATTATAAGATACAAGTAAAGATAAGAGAATATTATAACATGCCATGTTCTCCTTTGATCATTTCCACTATAGTTCGGTGGTTTGGTGTTGACAATAGATCACATGGAGACATATTTTCTTATATGATTCATATATTTCTTCTTTACCCTATTGAATTGTTTGAATAAGTGGTTATATCTCCTTTGTTTATGATTTTTTCATTGATCACGCATCTTAATTTTTTTAATATTTTATACCTGTGTCATTTTCTTAATTTACCTCACCATGTGGCAGTCAGCCCAAGTGTATGGTTTTCATATCTCGGGTTGGTTTATTGTATTTTCCTTAAACAATTTACATTTTTTCTTTGATTTTACAATATTGTTCATTGTAATTTACACATAATTATAATTATTTAAGAAATCATAGAAATAAATTAATTTATAAATTAATATACCATAAATAATTTATTTAAAAAATACATTTAGGGATAATAAAAGGATTATTAATTTCCTCATTGGAAATTAACTGACCGTTGATGGGACATTGTTGAAAGAGTTAGAAAGATATGTTTGAAAGTTATATATTTTCTAATCATGATACATATAGCAGTTCAACACCATTAATATAATGTTAACATACTCCCAAATTAATTTTTTAAGATTTATTTTGAAGGTAATTCTCAAAAATAAAAGTGAATAAAAAATTATGCGTTGATAGAAACATATTATCTCCTCAATGTATCTTTACTTCTACAACATTAAAACTCCCTTGATGTTTGGATTTTTCTTACACTATAATTTCCCTAGGAATTATAAGGGGATTTAGAGGGAGTATACGGGTAGATATTTTGATTTAACAAGAAAGAGATGGGTGGTTTTCTACTAGGAGGGAGAGGGGTTATTTATACTTGAGGGTATGAGTATTTTTATAATAAAATATTAAATAGAATAATATATCAAAGGAAGATAATTGTATTAATGTATTTTTGACAATATAAATCATAGATAAATATAATATAAATATTTTTGTCTCTAAACACCTTTATAATTATAATTCACTTAGTTTACCAGAGTGGGCCCTAGTAATTCTTAAGGATTAATTAGTTATCCCATGGTATAATCTACCTATGTACATTTATATATATAGACTATATGATGACCACAAAAGGTTGTTATTTACTTATAGTGGTACCTGTAGTGGTTCACATATTTGTCCAACTATATAATACTGATATTCTTCTTACTTTCTCTCTTACATCGACCAACAACATCTCTATGACAATAAACCCCTCTATTATAATGTAAATAATGGTCATCTTGAACCCAATCGCAACTATCCCTTGAAAAATCCAACAATTTACACCTAACATATGTCCATCAATTCCATGCCACCACAAGGATCCTTGGAACTTAGTGAAATGTTCTTTGAACATTATTCTAATATTATCTACGGGTTTTCTCCACCCTCATTGGTAACCCACCCACTTTGTTAATCTTCCACATTGACCAATATGGAAGTAAACATCCCATGTCAAGTTCCATTTGATTCTTCTAGTCTATATGGACATCGTAAATTCTATAGCGATAGGGAATAGAGGATGGAGGATTAAACCCCAATCACATAAGTCCATTTTGATTGGAGGGGGGTTTCTTGTGTAGTATAATTATAATTATAGAAGGTTACACAATCTAAATGATCCTCCTTGTGTCACAGGTGCTTGGTATCCTCTTATATTGGTTCAGATAGCTATCTCAAATTGGGTACTCACAGAGACAGGACTCATTCGGGAACCGTTGACCTTGGTATCATCCTATATTGGTCCAAATGATAACACATAGGTATTCTAGAATATAAATTCCAACATTCTCCCAACCCCATATTCTTAATGTCACTATACAACATTGGCGACCACCACAATATAATCTATGTCTATTGGAAAATTGGCTTCCAACCCCATGTATGATCTCCCATTGAGAAGAAATACTCTACTATAATGGTTATCAATACTCTACTCTAATAGAGAATGTGATCCATCGCAATCTCCCAACCACAATAACAACCATACTATTCTAATTAAAATAATGGAAATTTACATTATCCTACTTATCACTCAAAACACTACTGCCCGAACAATCCATGATGCTTGTAGGTGAGTAGTGGCCCCTCGAACACATTTCAATATAAATAGATTAGTGGTCTAGAAATATGCATGATTCATTCATAGGTATCTGTCTTCTTTCCCATTAGTCATAGAGGATAGAGTATGGATTGAATTTCCTTTGATTGGAATCAATATCATATGATACGCTAGGTTTTGAGATGCCAAATCCATTAGTTGTCATCTACATTTGACCCATGGGTCGAGTTTAAAGGGGTATATTATTATGTCTGGAATGGGCGGAACCATAATTACACCATTTGGAAAAGGGGATACCCATTTACAATGAGTACCATGGATGAGATGGAAGGATAAGCTCTAATAAATGGTAGTTTTCCACCTCGTAGCTTGAAAATCATATTACACTCATTAGAAGTAGAAAATCACCCTGTGTTGATTTTTAAACTCATGATTTTTAAGTCACTCATCAAATATCTCAACACATAAAAAATATTAGCTACTAAAATACTCTAATAGTAATGTTGTCTCTATTAGAGTATACTATGGATCATTATATGAGTAGTCAATTTAGTTCACTACCTGTACTATACTGGCTATATCTATCACTCTTGCAGATAATGGAACAATCAAACATGAAACAATCTAGGTGGAATCAGAGTGAAATATAAGTCTATCTTTATTTTCCATTAGCCCAACTAATAATTAGTATTGTAATACCATTCCTTTTCTAACCACATACAATGAAAAGAAACACATTGATAATCACTTTTCCCTATGTTAGCCAAAACCTTTCCAAACAAAATATTAATTAGACCTATCATGCCCCAGACGAGCAACTCAGATCCAAAAGGGGGGTATCTCTAACTCTACTAATATAGTTGGTATAATATATGTAGGATTTACCAGTTTTCTAGATGAAATTTCAAATTATTATGTCGTAATTTCTATCCATTCCTGACTAGGATAGGTGTCGGTTGTATCATAGGTGGTCTCCAAGGTTACTTTTTAAGTGGTGTAGTCTTGTTCAGGCCATAGGTGGCCAGTTAAACAATGCCAACCCCATCTGTGGATATGAACATAAAAATATATGAAGATACTGAATGCACGGGAGTTCATCCACTATGTCAGAAATCCATCAAAAAATTATCCAACCCCAAACACTTAGTTGGATAATATAGGGGAATAAGTTTAACTGATGTCAATTACAATACAGTACAACTATCTCATTTTATTGTTTCTACATCCCTCACTTTCATGGTTGGTCGTGCTCAGGAATGATATATGAAGATACTGAGAAAATGGTCAAAAACCTATTAACTATATTATATATTATAGTAGTGTAATTGAGGTACTAAATACTCCTATGTGATGTTAGAAACTTGTAAGGGCTATTTTGATTTGGGTATGAGGAATTATTACATTGGAATTAAGAACTATGTGGTGACACTATGATATCTAGTCAAATGAATATGAGAAGAGTGGAATAAAAATGTTTTGTAGTTTCAATTATTAGAGTATAGTAATAAGGTTATGGTATTGTAGCCTATAATATATTCCTTTCACCGAGTGTTTGTATTGCTGTAAAATATACTGTGTTGGCCAAGTAGAACATGGACTAACAAAACCTCTGTATGACATGAAGAAAACCTCTAATAATGATCCAACAACAATATAAAAATTATGTGGACTTCCACACCTAACTGTCAAGTGATTTATCATATTCCCAAGATCCCATTTCATTTGATTTGGTGACTCCAATACGATCTCATGCTCGAACTCTATTTGGATATAGAGAATCTATATTCGGATTGATATTCTATGTTGATGCTAAACCCATCATAGAATTAATGTTGAAATCAAAACATTATGTCTATATCTTTTAATATTAATGTCCTTCCCAGCATTTATAGGAAAAAATATTCATTTTGAATATATATCAACCCCCAAGATCTTACCAGCCTCAAATATATGTTATGTTTAGAGTACTATGCATAACGAGAAGAATTGTGTCCAACATGTGAATGTATCCATATATGACATTATAGTTTTATCTAGAAAAATTGTTCCCAACATCCTTTCCTCTAGTTGTTCCTACCACCTCACCCCTAAAAGAGACAATACAATGCCTCTTCTTCCCAATTTGACCTTGCTTCCATCATTCTTCTACTATTTTTGTATATTTCTGTTTTCCCTACCGGTAGAAACACTGATCGCACTGAGAATCATATTTTGATCACTGTTTTCCCTTGAAAACAATTATCTATTAGTGTTCCTAGTCATTCCCATAGTAGATAACCAATCCTCTCGAGTGAGTGGCTGTTACAATTCAAAAAATTTGATTTCCCAACCTCACTATTAGAGAATAGTACTAACTGGATCACACCATCCTAGAATTAATAGGAGTGTTGTTCTAAGCTCTCTCTGCTTCCATATTTCTTTTTTCTCCCTCTTGACTCATAACAGAGTGGGAACAAGTCTTTCTCAGGGATACATCATGTCTTACAAAATTTAATCAAGCCATGTAATTATCTATATCGTCTATAGGTGGACCAATATAGGTACCACTATAGGTCATTCGTTACCTACAGTGGTACTTATAGTGTGGAATATTGTTTTTTCGGCTATATTATACCAATATTATTATTAATTTACCTCTTCCCAAAATAACCAAAATCACTATTACAATAAAAACCTATATTAAAATAAAAATAAAGACCTTTTTTATCCCAACCGTAGATCTCTCTTGATGAAGCTGAGCATTGTTTCAAAGATGATGTGCATCATGCCCACCCCACCACAAGGATACCATGATCCTAGAGCAGAGTGCTCAATATTCTACTCTAATATTTTTGACCAGTCTTATCCTCTCTAGTTGGTAACCCACCCCCTTAGTTAATCATTCCTACTAATCAATTTTGATGTTAACAACTCATGTTAAGTTCCATTCGATTCCACTAGTGAATATGGCCATCATACCCATCGTAACTATTTGGAATAGACAATGGATGTTGGAAAACCAATAACATAGGGACATTGTGTTTTGGGGTCTCAAGAGTTGTCTATTTGGAATGTCAGGAGGTACCACCACTGACACAAACTTTTATACATCTCATGTGCTTTGTATCTTATTATATTTGTTCTTATATCCATGTAAACTGAGGTACTCACTGGGATAGGATCGATTCATGAATCATTGACCTAGGTACAATCCTATATAGATCCCAATGATAATAAATAGTTTTTATAGATTATATATTCCATCATAAATCCATCCACATATTCTCAATCCCACCATTCAACTTTCGAAACCACTATAATAGAAATGGTGTCTAATGGAATATAGGTTCCAACCACTTGCTCGAGCAACCATTGGGGAGAAGTACTATAATCTTATGGTCATCGTTACTCTACTCAAATGTGGAATGTAATCCATCTCATACACTATGAAAAAATACATCAATGCTACTCATATATCATTTATTGTCATTAAAATCTTTATGTAAAAGCCTCAAACCATGAATGATCGAATAATGCATGTGGCTAGTAGGTTAGTAGTGGTCATCTGAACACCCCATCAGTGTAAACAGATTGGTAGTATAACAATGAACATGAGTCATCCCTGGGTATTTATCATGAAAACTAGTAGTCCAATTGGATTAAGTATGGTTATAATGTTCTTTTCATGAAATAGATATCATACGATACACTATGTTATGAGATGAAAACACTATCTTTTAGAATCTTCCATTGACCCATGGATCAAGTTTGAAGGGGGAGATCTCTACATCTCGAAGGAGAAGAAACATCATTACTAATTTTGGATAAGTGGATATTAATTTATAATGAGTATATTGTATGAAATTACATGATAATCTCTAAGTAAATGTTGTTTCCCACACCGTTGAGAAAGAAGCATATTGCACTCGTTGGAAGTAGTGCATCACCCTGCATTGATTGTTGAACCATGGTTTTTTGAGTCCCTCCTCAAACTACCCAGCACATCGATCATGTATAATAGTACTCTACTATAATATTCATGCGGTCATGATTATTTTATAGTAATGAGCATCAAAAGAGTATTAAATTTGTCACACTAGCAATATTATAAGGACTATAACGGTCTTTCATGTAGCTAAATCAACAATCAAACACAAAACCATCAGGGTAGAATTTGAGTGAAAATGGGCTTATCCCATTGTGTCAGTATCCTACTGAACATGGAGTATGGGAATACCATTTCTTTTCAAACCCAATATAAAGAGTAGAAACAAATAAATTCCCACTTTCCCCTAGGCTAGTTAGAACATTGAACCCCTATATATCTATTGAACCTTACACACCATTATCCAATCGCTCAAAGCCAAAGGGGGGAATGTCTGACTCCAAAAACATAGTTAGTATAATATAGGTTTTATTGAAGGTTGTCTATAATAAATTTGAAATGATGATGTTGTTGTTGTTTTCTTTTCTCAACCCGACCATGGGTTGAGGGTATCATAGGTTGTCTCTGAGGTAAGTGTTGATGTTGTGTGGTCGCTTCCTGACCATAGGGATGTAGTTTAAAAACACTAAAACCGTGTGTTGATATGGGAATAATGATGTAGGAGTAAAATTAATATGGTATATTTTAATCGTTGAGTCGTAAAGAAATCTAATACAGCTCCCCCAACACCCATTTTGAGTATAATGGGGAAAAGGTGCACCTTATGTCCAAGCTATTATAACACAACTATATCTTTTTATTCTTTAGACATACCCCACATACACCGATGGGGGTGCTCGAGACTAATATTGGAGTTTCTAGATAACTCTGTATGGTATGTCTAAAAAATGAATAAGGAAGCCGGAAGTATTTCATCACCTATTGAAACTTGCTTATATTGAAGAAGCTATAATCTATCGGTCATATTTCTTATTTTTTAATAGGTTTGGAAAAGAGAGAATCTAATATACTCTCAATAGATAAATCAACCAATACATCATTTCTTCCAATTCTCCACCTCATGGTATAGATGAGTTTGTAGTCAATTCAGTCACATGAAAAGTAAATACTACCGTGATGGGTTGAAATGGTATAAAAGTGAAAAAAGAAAAGAGATGGGTTCAGTTCATGGATTGGAGAACCAAGAACACCAATTAACCTTGTCCAATTAGGGTGTGATTTGGTGAGTATAATACCGGTGATATTAGAGAACCAAACGCCCAAAGGGCCCCCCTGGTGATACTGACCAGGACCGACTATCGGCATGTATTGTGAGTGAATTTAAGGTCAATCCCTTTATTGATACAAGGGGCATGATATCTTTCTATTAAAAAATTAGATATTTGAATTCATTTTAGTAATGCCATATAAAATCATCGGTAATAAATATCATTGTTGATAAGATCATTACCCACCAATCATGAAAAAAAGGAATGTCAGAAAGAAAGGATACGAGAAGAAGATTGTTGTTTCCTGGGAAAGGTAGAGAGGCTGGAAAAGGTCATCCTCAAGCAAATGGAAAAATTTATTGCTGATTAAATGAAGGCATATATATGGTCACTGAAACATCTAGAACAAATAATGAAAGATTATTGTGAGTCCAAGCAATCGAATGGCTCAAATGAGCATGGACCAGATAGGTTAGAGACATTTTTTTCTATTTTTTTGAGAGGGGAGGTTTAAAAGGGTGATATGACAATAGATAGGATAAATCTCATTATTAAATTAAGGGATCTTCACCTTATAATTTTTCTCATTCGATTGGTTTTTTCGTTTCCAATAAGGTCTTCTGAAAGCGTGGGAAGAGATTATTCCCCATGTCCTTCCAAAAAATGTGTATGGAAGGCCATTACGTATTAGGGGACTCTAGGAAGCGAGATGAGAGAAGAAAAGGGATATGTATCAAAGGAAGAAATATCCTTTTTCCACAAAATAAGGAAACATCTATGTTTCATAGATAATAAGAAGAGGTCTTTCATTCCAAGATTGGTGTGCCATGGATGAAGAACGATACTTATGTGAACTATACATATTATTCATAAGTAAGTGAATCTGGACTATATTTTATTTTTGTAGGTGTGAATATAATCCATGAGACTGCTTAGTCAAAGTGGTAAGGAGAAGTATATAATTTTTGAAATGTAATGTGACATTCCCATTTTTTCATTTTCAATTACCTTCTGTACAAGAAGAGGTTTTTATCCCTCTCAAGAGAGGAATAAAAACATTTTATACAAAATTAGTTGTGGACTAAGATGTGAAGATTCTCCTTCATTTGTTAATTCACCAGGGGAGAGAATCCATTATTTTACTAATACAAGAACCACCTATTTTCTTATATAATAGCTTCTTTACTGATGTGATCATGGATAATTGTCACATTCTATTACTTCTATTGAGAGGTTGCATTATTCAAATAGGGAAGCCCCTATTCTTGATCAGATATTTCTCGAGGAATATGTTATTTAAACCAAAGAGACTGTATCCATTTCAATGAAAAAACTCAATACATGTCCTCGAAAGGATAGGTAATAAGGAAGCTAATTAGTTTAAGCTCTATAAGATCTTCTACAATAAGATAGATATAATAAAAGTAATGTGCTGGCTTGTTTGATGCAATATAGAAGAGTCACCTTATTTATGATATTCTCTGTGATGGTCAACCATTTGAATGAATGAAGGACTAACCTGTTAAGAAGATAGAATTGAACATAGAGGAAGGAAAAAACAACTGAATACAACAATTAGAAGAAACGCCAAGATATATAAAAAAAGTGATTTTCATGAGTATGAGTCAAACTAGAACCCCAAGTATCAAAAGGTATATACCATGAAATACCTTTTATTATAATCACAACATTAAAAAATAAATTGGATAAATAACTGGGATTTGGCGCCTACATAAGTGGTTGTGTGAATACAAAGGCATCTAGGAAAGCTCCTTCAATTTGGTTAGTAATATTCTCCAATGATATATCGAAAAAGATCATGACAATGAATATGAATTAAATATATATTGCTCTTATATGATCTATTTAAAAGATAATAAAAGGAAATTTGAGACCTAAAAAAATATGTAAACATGAAATATCATGAAAGACTATGAGGTTTTCAATATATATTCTGTTTTTTCTAAAAATTACACATAGTTATCTACTCTAATAGTATACCCTAATTCATGGTTTGACATTCACATTATAAATTCTTTCTATCACTTATTTTCCCAATTCTCCCAATCATAACATGGAACTAATATCTCATTTATATCTCACTTCTCCCCCAACTCTCTTATGGACCACAAGTTAGGGTAACAGAGCCTACCTCTTTAAGGAATTATGTTTTTTCATTTTGAGAGATGCACGACTATCCACTAATTAAAAACATTATACAAATATATGATATTAGAAGTATTTACCAATATTTTTATAGATTATTATAAAATATATGTCTTCCATTAGAGGAAACCCCCATACAAAATACAATTAGGACATGATTCATTAACAACTTAATCCACAACCCCTATTTATATTGTAAACTCTAATCGCTCTATTTTTTCAAGAGGGAAAACAAACCCCTTATCAATGGAACTAACAACCTCAAACTCTGTAAGATGGAATAATTCACTAACCTTAATTATTCAAAGTTATAATGGTAAGGGACTTGCCTGAAACCAACAGAGATATTATAATAGAGAAAACATGATACAGATACTAGAACATCAATAAACCACACTATAAGAGAGAATCCCATTATTTAGTAGTGTTCTACTTCACCATAACTCATGTGTTCAATCTAGGGTGATCTAGTTGATCATTATTTATAATTTTTACTATGATGTCACCTATTTGGACACCCATTGAATTTTTTACCACTCAGGTCATGCTGAAAAATGGTTCTCTGACCCACCTTGTCAAGTCATTTTATTAGCACATTTATTGATCACTCCTTCCCCATAGAACCATTATATAGAGGGGTTAGTTAATCCTTTTTTATTTATTGGTGGAATATAGGTAATTGAGGCTATGATGTTTGCTTATAGGTCATCCAAATAATCTATAACAAGTTGAATATTGATATCAAAATTAGATGATAACAAAAAGTATTATGTCTTGTAGAATAAAAAGGGTAGTTCTCATTCTCTTTCCCTTTAGTCTCTTTCCTACACCATAATCTCCATTTCAAAATATTTTGGACGAGACCTAACAGTGTATTGTATAGTAAGGGGTGTGTAACATAAGAAGAAATCAAAGTGGTATAACATATTCTTTTAAGTGAGGGTATTGAAATGTTTATTGAATGCCTTTAGGTCATAATCTATGGACCAGACAAGAGAGACCGTTCATAGTGCTTTTCAAGGCCATTGATCATGTTTTCTCATTTACTCATTCAAACACTTGTTGCTTTACCTTCCCCTCGATTTATCCCACACTACCATTTCAACCCCCACAAAATCACTCCTCGCCCACTGTCTTATACTATACAGATTTCCAACCTAGTGTGGTTGTGGGAATAGTTTCTCATAGGATAAATTAGAGACTAATGGTAGTGGGTGTAGTAAAGTAAGTCATTACAATTTGCCCCAAGCATGTATGAATTGGAAAACCCTAATTTTATTTTATCGCTTCTTATCCCATATAGTAACAAGATATTATCATATCATAGATAATAGAAAATTTTTAAAGTACATGTTTTCTCCATGCTGGTACAAGAAATAGTACTAGTTCAAGTTATAGGTTTAACTAGTGAAATACGGTTCATGGGATATAGGGTAGGGAAAAACCTTCTCACTGAGATGATCATGTCATCTCATCTATGGTACTCATTATCAATGGGTATACCACTGAACAAAATGTGTACCAATGGTTTCGATCATTCCAAATGCAATGAAATCCACCTTCAAACATGAGCCACGGGTTTAAGGTATATGATAGCTGATGGAGTTGGCATCTCGCAACCTGACGTATCATATGATATCCATTTCAATAAAATGATGTTACAAATATAATAGATCATTTGGGACCATTGGGAATGAATAAATAGACCCATCAATGAATCATGTGCATTGTAAGACCACTTATCCATTTACACAAAATTGTTTTTCGGAGGAACGCTACTGAACAACAAGCCACATGAATGGTTCATTCATGCATGGTTTGAGGCTTGGGAAGGAATATGGAAATTTTTATCAATGAGATTGGAGTAGAATGGTTGTTCTTGGGGGTGAGTGCATGAGATCTCTCACATTCCATATAAGTGTAGAGTACTCAAAACCATTATATTACAGTACTCATCATCAAGGGAAGTTAATGAAATCGGTTTAACACTTTTATTGTGATGGTTCCCAAGGTTGTACAACATAATTGAGAATATGGGTTTGGGTTCATGGTGGAAATTATAGGCTATAATATCTATGTTTTTTAATTTGGGCTGATATATAATGATAGTGAGGTCAATAGTTAATGAATGGGTCCTATCGTAGATAGTACCTAGGTTGAGGTGGATATCAGAACAAATATATGAGGATATATAGTACTCGGGATGCTTGTAGGATCATGATTGTGGTGATACATCATGAAATTACATACAGACAATTCCTGAATGGCCCAAACCTAATAGCCCATGTGTGATGTGTTTTTTAATTTCTATGTTCTATTCCAAATAGATATGGTGGGTACGATGGCCATATCCACTGGAAGAATCGAATGTCACCTGACATGGAATTTTCATTTCTGGACTGGTCATTCGAAAAGACTCACCATGTGGGTGTCAACCCAATGGGGATGGGGGAGATCAGTAGATACTATTAGAGTATAATACTTACCTAATCACACTATCCCTAAATTAATAGGAGGACAGTTCTAAGCTCTCTCTCTCTCTCTCTCTTCTTTGATATTTTGTTTTTCTTGCACTTAACCCTTTCCAGAGTGGGATCTGTTCATTCTCAGTGATACTTCATGTATCCCTCATTTTAATATATCCAATTACTCTTCTATATAGCCTATAAGTGAAGCTATATATGTACCACTATATGTGGTTCATTACCTATAATGGTGTCTATAGTTTTCTAGCTATATTATACTGAGATTCATCTTGATTTCTCTCTTCTACCAACCACTGACATCTCTATGAAAATAAAACCCTCTATGATAATGAAAAAATGACCATTTTGAACCCAACGATTTCTCTCTCTTGATGAAGTCAACCATTGGTGAATAAAAGGAGTCCATCATGTCCACACCACCATAAGGAACACAAGAACTCAGTTCAAAGTTCTCAATACTCAACTCTAATAGTATCGACATGTCTTCTACACCGCATTGGGAACCCACCAACTCGATGCATCTTCCTGAGTGACTAGTTAGGATGTTTACATCCCATATCAGGTTCCATTGAATTTTGCTAGTGTATATCGCCATCATACATATCATAGCTCTTTCTAATAGATTATGGATGTTTTAGACCCAATTAAAACATTCCATTAAGTCTGGTGGGTTCAGTAGTGGTATCTTTGGTATTTCATGAGGTACCACCATCAGCATGAGTTTCCAAGATTCGCAGGTGCTTTGTCTCCTACTATATTGTTTTTGATAGCCATATCAACTTGAATACTCACTAGGATATGACTCTTTCAAGAACAATTGACCTAGGAATCATCCAATATATATTCCAATGACCATACTCATGTATTCAATAATAAAATTCCACCATTCACCCAGTCCCATCATCTCAATACTACTGTACAATCGTGGAAACCACCCTGATAAAAATGTTTTCCATTGGGATATAGTCTCCCAACCCATTGTATGATCTCCCATTTACGATTAGTAATATTATTTAATAGTTTTCAATACTATAATCTAATAAGGAATGTAATAAATCTCATTACACCATCCACTATAACACATCTTCTACCCCAATTTCATTTTTTGACATTGCCATCATCCTTCCTAACCCTCAAACCATGCATGACCAAAATATCCATGTGGATTGCACATCACAAGTGTTCCATCAATCACCCCTTCTGTGAAAATGAATTGATGGTCTCACAATGTGAATGATTCATTCATGGGTCTATGTATTGAGGGCCAACAGTCCATGTGGATTGAGTATGGTTTGAATGTCCTTTTCTTCGAATGGATATCAAATTATATGCAATGTTGTGTGATAGAAACTCCATTTGTGAGCATCCACCATTGACTAATGGATCCTATTTGAAGGGATAATTCATTGTATTTGGAATGAGAGGAACCCTCAGTACAAAAGTTTTCAAGGGGTACCAATTCATAACCTGTACCCTTGATGATATGGAATGAGTGGCATAGAGAAATGGTTTTTCCCCATCCAATTTCTCAAGAAGTTTATTAAACTCATTGAAAATAGTGAATCACACTTCATTGATTGATGAACCTATGTTTTTTG
The DNA here is from genome assembly GCA_963277665.1 of Viscum album. NCBI lineage: Eukaryota > Viridiplantae > Streptophyta > Magnoliopsida > Santalales > Viscaceae > Viscum > Viscum album. The sequence continues at coordinate 876,259,863 of OY728125.1, forward strand.
AGTCACTCCTCATACCACTAAAAACATCAAGAATATCCTTTAGAACTCTACTATAATAGTCATGGTTTCACTATTAGATTTTATTACTAAGAATAAAATGAGTAGTAAAATTTGATAATGTATATGGAAAGGGTTGAATTGATTAACCCCCACCAAACCACAAATTCATCTTCATATAAATTCCTCCTCACAAGAAGAACTCATCTATCTTGGTTGTTCAGTCACATTTGTCATGACTAAAACCTATATTATAATGTGTTCAAACCCATTGATGGTTTTTAGGTGTTTATTTCTTTCGAAGGAGGCATCGCATTCAGAGTTTTTTAATGTGTAAAAAACAGAGTTAGTGACCATTTATTTTTGAATACCTATAGTAGTTCTAGCATCCAATATCTTGGAAACCAAATAGATCACCTCTAAAAATAGACCTTATCTCTAAAATAAAGGCCTATAACCTCTAGGATTCCCTCTAGTATTTTTCCAAAGGTGAATTAATAGATTAAATATATATGATGATATGATGAGATTGTACGATAATAAGAAATCCCCAGCATCCTAGTCTATTATATACAATATATTTACCATCATAAAAAATATACAAACATGGGTCCTTTGGAATTTGAATTGATTTTCCTGGTACACATTAACCATGGATCAAAATATCCTTCAAAATTGATGATCTTGCGAATGATGTGAATGGTTGTTGAATCATATTCTCTATTTTCTACTACTAGACTACTATATTGGTGTGGCGGGGGTTCATGGGCCATTTCCAACTACATTAATATGATGAGTTGATTTTGAGAATTACTGTGATGCATCATGGTGTCGTTTTTAGAATAGATGGGGATTTCATTGAATAACTAGGACTATCCAATATGTTCCAGCAGCTACATTTAGACATTGGACCATGAGATCATATAGTCAATCATCCCAATCAATAATTGTAGTATCACACAATGGGTACCCCACCGACTCCTTTTTGAGGTGGATATTTCAAGGTATGGTGTGTTCCATATGACTATAATATTAGAGTTATGGTGAATCATCCATCCATAATTACTCCCTTTTACTATTTATGGTCATCAGAGAAATGAACCCTGGTCTCCAACCCCCCCCCCTCAATTCCAACAAGATTAGCCTTCATCAAACAACATGCCAACATATATATCATCTAACTTCATAATGTTCTAGGTGTGTTCCTACCTAATGAAAAATATTACTCAGTATAAATATTTTACAGGAACATAGGACTATATGTTTTAATTTGACCATCATTATATATAAGTAGCAGTAGAACCGACAGGTGGTTATTACACTTTCAAGCTAACCACCTTGATCCCCAACTATTGAAGTGGAAATGGGGGTTGACCCATAAGATTTCCAAAGTCTCCAAATTGATCCTATAATATTAGTTATATAGAGATTAATGCCTTTTTTCCAATTAGCATTTCCAATCAAGATACCATTTCTTCATATACCCAATATGTACTGGCTAGGATCAGTACAATTCAATCTTACTTATTTAATTAATTTTTCAAACATCTTCTTAAAGGTATAAACACTGGGTTGAGTGTTTAATCTGGTCCACCACCATAGGGTGTTCCCTATGTACTTTTTCTTAAAGGTCTCACTCAATATCAAGAATATAAATCCACTCAATCGTTATAATTTCATGATTTTTGCAGTGAAAATCCTAGTGAGGTAGGAATCAACATGACCATAGATATATTTGAGTAGGTGTTGTGGTTCAAAATATCATAAAAGTCATATTAAAATTCTAAAATCTATGAAACATACAGGTGGAACCGAATCAGGAATCTTGTGCCATTCATGTGTTATTGGAATGGTTGATAATGTATAAATGGGGACACATCACCTTGGAAAACTCCCATTCAAATGGTTGGTTATCCATGTGTGAGTCAGTAATCGAATCTAGTAGTATTTCCCTTTTAAATGTGGTATGCTTCCCTTCATGAAATAGTGCACCGTTGGGGGATCTAGCTGTCCATTAGATGGGGAAAATTGGGTTGGAGGGTTGGGGACACATTAATGTCATTGGTGTTGTAATTGAGAGGTGATTGTGATCCCATCTTCCATCTAGAGGTTATGGAGTTCATCAAGATGGAGGCATTCTTAGTACTCTATTCTATTAGCCTCGACTATCAGCATCACAATTCTTCCAAGATAACAGTCATTATTTTCCCACGTGGTTATTATGAGAGCATCTCGTTAGGTTTTTGGCCCCGAGGATTTCACTAGGATACTTAATTTAGGTATCCCATGCACTCGTTTTTCAATGATCACATGTTAAATGAGAAAACGTTCAATGATAACCTATTCATCTTGGCTCAAAAGTTCTAATATATTCTCTTTTCCACCCTAATTTTCTCATCCTTGATATCTTATCCACAATCATTATCTGGGAACCTCAAAATAATACAGCAGATGAGCCCCCACCAAACATCCAATTGTTCCATCACCAGCTAGGAATTTTTGGATCATAGAAAGGGGTGACTATCATTCTTCTAGTGAAATCATTGGTGTCTGGCCTGTATGAGAGGATCCATGTTCATTGGTAATATTTCCCTCCAAGAAGGATTATTTATTGGTGCTCACTAATCAGATCCTCCAAGGTTTAGTCAGTGAGAACATGTTCAGTGATCACCAAGAAAGGACCAAGTTCTCACTAACTAGGGCTAGGAGAGTATGGGAGGACCTAGATAATTGTTTTTGAGTGGAAATATTTTATTAATTTCCTCCACTGTTTATTGAGGAAGTTGTATTCAGTCTATTGGAGTTGATTTGTTTGTGGAATAGGAGGTTTTGGAATATACCTGGGTTGGCCACTCCGATCATTACTTTGGGACAATGGGGTGGTGCCTAATCCAAGGACATTATTTCAAAGTGTGTCTACTAACTATGTGGTAATTCACAGGTTATCCCTACCCTGTTCATTGATAACCATGTATTTAATGATATACCTAATATATTATACATCTTCCATGGTATGGTCCAACAATGTATGATTATTTCCTACCCGGTGCTCCCAGCCCTAGTCAGTGAGCACCTGGTCCATTCTTGGACCTCACTAAATATGTGCTCACTAACCAGACCAAGGAGGAGCTAGTCAGTGAACACTAGTAAATGACCGGGTCTGGTACATAAACATATGGTTCCCCCTCACCACTTTCTAGATTCCCCCTCTAATCCCTAATAGTACCTGATCACCTCTTCCCTTGAACCGCTGCTACTGTTTCTAGTATGTGACCATTCCCAAATTGTTTTTCCATCAGATCCAACAGTTTCTATAGGTGTTGGGACATAGAATCAGGAAGTTTCCACAAGTTCAAGATGATCCATTCAATAGTGGAGTGTGGGAAAGCAGTTATTTAAGTAAGTATTCCTCCCTTATCTTAAAAAGGAATATTTTTATTGATGCATGCGTTAGCATCAATAAGCATATCTTATCGATGATTACCTATATTTGTGACCCCATGTCAACTTATTTGGTATTTGAATGTTTTATGTCAACTCCTTCACATAAAAATATACCTTCAAACATACTCATCTTTATGAGAGGTAAAAATTCATTATTATATCAATTCTCTACTCTAAATTTATGATCTCAAGAGTTGATGTGGGGATATACTAACGAATTAAACCTTTTTATAACTCCATATTCCTTCATCATTTTTTTTCAAACAATTAACTTTTTTATAATGTTTTGGTTTGTAGTTTCTACTAGTCTTACATGGTTTCACTTCCTACAGGTGGCCTACTAAGGCAAGCCGGTCACAGATATAGAAAGGTGGATTGATGAAATTCTCTCGTCTAGTAGTCCCACCAATAGAAAATTCATCCCAGTCTTTTTTGACAAGGTTTTTAATACCCGTGATGAATGTGGATTCAAAATAAGTTTTTTATGGATTTGAGCTATGAAATTATTATCAAGATGGGTTGGAAAATCATCAATAAAGATATTGACTAGTGTGGTTGTCTTTTTTTCTTTATTTTGTACAAAATGTGAACAACCATACCATTAATCAAATTAAATAGGAAATGTTTACAGTGATAAGGTCAAAATGATATTTCTATCCTCACTACTCTGAACCACTTCTACCACCCATACAGTGTGATGGGGATAAACTCTAAGTATAAACTGTGTCAATTCTCCAATCAATCATGAATTGTTCTTGCGAGTTATCATAAACATTCACTATTAGATCAGGGTTTAATCCCTCATTATTATCATGTTTTAGCTATGAGTACTAAGACCCTTATCAATCGAGATATTTTTTAGTTATAGGAGAAGACACCTTAACCCATATCTCTAAGGATATTTATTTAGGAAGGATTTGAACAAGAAAGAACATTATGAACTCTATTGAAATGTAAAATATTTTTTGGAGTACTCGTCTATTCAATCATCGGATAAGAAGAGGTTGAAACTATGTCACTTTTATTATGGATACATCTTAATCCCTAACCTATAGCTCAATTATTTATTTGAGGCTATAGTCATAACCGCTCAATGGATGGTAATCGATAGTCTTTGAATCTTGTTCAGTTTGGTCTACAATATAAGGATTTTGACATAGTGTGGGGGATTGGTTTAGTATATATGTTTCAAATTCTTGGTCATCCAATTGAGGAAGGTTCTATTACTAACATTATACCAATAGTAAAGGAAAATGTGTCATAGTTTGAGGACAAACCCATGCCTATAACATTCAAATTATGGGGTCTCTTAGTTGTTTCATGCTCTTAGCCCACAACAAGAGCTTAGAAGTGGAGTGCAAGTTACTGGTCATCTACAAAGTCCTCTATGGAATCGTTATAGAAAACTCAATCTTATCTAGAGAGGATCAAGAAAGATGGGAGGAAAAGGATATAATTCACCCTTATATAAGAATGAACACATGAATCATTCCACAAGTCTCTTTTTTGTGGCCATTGGAACCTTTTTTTTGTAGGATGAATAAATTTATATGAGTGGTTTTAGGTTAGTATAATTTTCATAGAATCATTTCATAATGTTATTTGTGCCTCTCATGATACAGGCAATAGAGAGGTTGTGAATAATGATCTTTTGTGAGTTTGGGGTATAGGTTCCCTGATAGTTAATGGAGTGTAAGAAAGTCCAATGGGAAAGAGTGTCCTTAATATACTCTAATAAGACCATCGATAAACCCAATAATCCAAGGGGGCCTGAGGACACACCACACTTTGAATACTTTTGGAAATTATTTTTCTATTGGGAAGGAGTTCAGTCCTTTCTCAGGGGTATCACCATTTTCATTACTCTTCTCTAATAATGATCATCATTAGGATCCATAAATCCCAATTTGGCATTTTTGAATAGGGTTGGTGTGATGATTTTGGAATTCATAATACAGGAAAGGCAGTTGATGATCTAGGGTGATACCCCTATAGACCATAGAGAATTGTGTGGGGTATCCTTCTGCATACTCTTGCTTCTGAACTATAGTACTCAATGGAACTAGACTTCTTAATGGTTCTTTATTGGATGGTGGTTGATTGACTCAACTATATAATACATTGATTTAGTATTTAGATAGTATTTAGATAGTATTGATGCTTGGTCAGATGGTTTCTATCCTTGTGACCCCTAATTTGATTGTATCTCTTCCCATTAGAGATTTAGCCCCAAAGACTTTACTATTTTTGATTATTGATGACTATGTATACATTCTAATATTATGTAGTTGAATTGCTCGACATAATTCTCGGAATCATGAGTGATGATGCTTTGGAATGTCATGGTGGGTTTTATAGGTGGGGGAAGCTGAATTGGGTCAGATCACCTTCTAAATTGATTCATTCCCACATGGTATAAATTCAGTAATACAATCCATGGGCATTGACCATTTATTGAATTGGTCATTATTCCATGGGGAGAAAGGGTAAAAATAATGTCCAAGATTTTGGAATGCATCTATTATTATATTGGGCATTCCATATTGCCAATGTGAATTATATATCCTATTTGGGATCAATACAATTCATTTTTTGATCTCATCTAGTTAAATCAATTCAACTCTATTTTACCAAAAGAACATTTCTTCATTTTCTTTTTCCTATAAAACTGTTACAACTCGATCCTTCTTTTGCAGTGAAAAGGAAATATTTGTGTTACTATAATGGTTCTATCACACACAATGGTTTCTTGGGAGCCAACACTAATATCCATATTATACTACACATTCATTCTAAATGGCCTTTGGTTTGGGGGAATAGAAGGAGTACCAACTATACTTGGTGGGGGATAACAATTTCATAACTTCATGTAATAGAAAGGATGTCAAAAGTGAATGTTGTTACGATTGGTTTGGTCCAATCACAACAAAATGTATCATTTTACACCATCTAGATCTATCTCCTAGGTATCTAGTTGAATATACTAGGAAGTGATCTGGATCCTACCCCCCATATGAAGATATCACTGCTCAAGTAAATCTGTTATTCACTCCTCAGGTGTGTATTGATTAAAATCAACCACTTGTTTCATGCCTCCCCAGCTGCTATGATGGTACCACACTAAGAACATAGCCAAAATTAAGTGTTAAAAATGTCCATTACCCTGAAAAAGAGAGATATTATCTCAAAGAGAATATGTGATAGGCTATGATAAGTGTATCATGATTCCTTAATGGATTTGGTGAACTTTCCAAACCCTTTATGAGATTTTTCTCTCCATACGTTATGGTTATAAATTAAATGAAGAAGTCTGAAGCAATTAATCACATGTGGGATCTTTATGATATTGATCAAGTTGTAGTATATATATCAGAATTCCTATTTTTCTAGATGTTAATTGAATATATAATGGAAGATACTCTCAATAGGGTTAGTACCAAATACCTCATAAAATTCAAAGCCCCATATCAATAATGTTAGTCCAAAAATGGGATTTAAGCCTTTTTTAACTCAAGAGTCTACTTGATCATCTATCATGCCATGTAGTAGATTTTTAGTGATTGAAATATAAGATATTTAGACTAAAATTAATGAATTATTCTCAAATAAGGTTGTTTTTATTCATACATATAATAAGTAATTGGGTTGTTGGTGTAACACCCCAAGCTTCTTCGGTACGCTTCTCTTTGAATAATGTGATAGCGTGTGCTGTACGCAACACGGAGTTCTAACACACCATAACCAATCAAATTAGCCATTATGAATAGAAATACCTACTTTTTGAAATTATATATATTTTATTTTTTAAAACGGACTTCATTTTTGGATTTGGAATATCGAATTTAGCCTAAGGTGAAATTTTAGTACTTTTCGGATAACTTTAATATTTTGATGAATAGTGAAAATTACTAAATTTTAATTAAAATAACTTTTTTAATCAAAATAATTAACAGTGATAAATTATAAATTTTTGTGGTTATAAATTATATTTAGAATATATTTTTACAATTTAATACAATTTTTATCATTTGACATAATTTTACAATTAAACCAGACATAAACAAGTGTCAATCTTTTGATAGTTATTATCTCTTAAAAACTCGTTTTTTGTTTTAACAATGGGAATTAATTTTAAATTAATTTCTGCCACTTATGTGTTTTGAATTTGGAAAAATGGATTCCATATTTGGAATCAGGATGTTCAAATTGTGTTAATATATAACTTTTATTTTTAGACATTTTGAATAATTACTGCGGTAAATATTTTATTTACCATGGTTAAGGTTAATCCGGTAAATAAGGGTTAAAAAAATAATATAATAATAATAATAAATTACCCAAAATGCGTCCTAACCTTATTTGTGGATACATGTCCGACCATGGACATCTTTGGGTCAATTTTGGGACCACATGGAGCCACTTGTAGGTGACAGGGACACTTTATTTTAATTAAGTTAAAATGAGTACAAAAATGACCCAAGCATATATCTTTTAGCAAAACAATTTTTACATAGGGTTATATATGTTGGATTTTCTACTATAAATATTCATTAGAAATCAAAAAATATTTACTACATAATGATTTTTTATTTATAATTTTTAGACATTAAATAAGTTAATTTATTTATGACACAATGATTATTCACTATTTACCATAATAGTAAAATTTTAAAATAATTGATATTATAAATACCCAGATTAATATAATTTGAGACTTTTAATGAATTTCAATAATTTTCTAGGATAATATGACATATTAGGATTTATTTAATTAACTTTTTCGAAGTGATCATTCTGTTATGAGTTACACAAAAATCAACTATTGAATAGTGTAAAAATTGACATAAAAAGTTTTTAGAACAAATATTATATTATTAATTGATATTAAATTCCTAAAAATCTACGGTTCAGAAAATAGACTTATATCGTGATAGTAGTATCATTAATGGACCACTTGGGGGTCTCTTGGATGTATATATTAGGTTTATTTACTATATATTATAAAAATACAAAGTGAAATGGTAAATGTCAAACTAATTAACTAAGAGTTAAAAATAAAAGATAAGGTTAATATAGTGACCCAAACCTGTCTAAATTATATTGGTTGAATTTTTTTCGACCTATCCCCACATTAACCTTTGAATAATCTACTTTGGAACTATTATAAACTGAATATGAATTTATTATAAACTAATATTTCTAGCTTTTCCAAAGGTGCCCCTCACCCCTCTTATTAAAGGGCACTCCTCCTTCTCATTTATTCACACCTTAAAAGCCTTTTGGTTCGGCACAACTCTGACCAAATACATTCCCAACATCCCTCACTACAACCTAGAGGCCTTAGTTTGATCAGAAAGCCAACCTAAGGAGCCCTTTTGATCAAATCAAAAGGAAGAACCCGAAGAAGAGTTAATGATTTCACCACCCTTTTCCAAGTTCCTTTCTTCTTCCACTTCTTATTCCTTTGTGGTTACCATTCTAAAATAATAACTCCAGTATCTTATATATATTGTGATGTTATTATAAATATGGTACAACCATATTCAGTATTCTATCCACCCTTTGAATAACATGTCACCATACGTGCGTAAGTACGGCTTACCATCTCCACATCAAGGTGTATTTGTTATTCAATATATTATTATTTGGATGGGTATAATAATGATGTGTAACTCATTTAAATAATAAATATAACATGTTAATGATTCTTTATATATGATATACCATCCATTTAAATATTATTTTATATCAAAAGAATGATATCGTCGCTCGTGCATACGTACGGACTACCGTCTCCACGAACGCGATAAGATTCATTCTCCGTCATATCCATTGAAGTATAATTATCATTTGATGATTTAAAAATGATTTTTAAGGACATTATATAATTATGGATATTAATAATATACAACCTATCCATTACAAACATGGTTTACGTAACAAAACATATAAATGAAAACGAGTAAGTTAACACCCAAAACAACGTTAATACTAAGATATTATTATCAAATCAATGTTAAAAGATCATATATGATATCATATTAATGTATATATTATTGTATAATTTAATAAAAATTATTTCACCACTATACAGGAGGTTAACCTACCCCAACCAAGGAAAAGTACAAGGTAAGGGTTATTTCACAATCTCTTCATTATCCGAGGTTGTTTATATGTAATAATCTACTGGGATCTCTTTATCATCGACATCCATGTTTCTTAAAAATGTATTTTAAAACATTTTTACTATTTACAAGAATATGGGTTAAAGTCATTTATACCATAGTTTGACTTTTTATAAGAGGTTTATAAAGGAATCTTTCCGTCGTTTTCCAAACAAGGTACTTTTTAACCTTTTCGACAGAATTAAGGTAAGAATGTTTTTTAACTTATACGGTAGGTGCGGTTATTTTTCATCGTTATAAAATTGTCGAAGTTTCCCATACAAGCTTATAAGAATATTTTCAAAGAAAATGTTTTATTTTATATGGCTCTTAAATGATTTCAAAAATAGAAAGAGATATTTCTCTAAAAAGAGTTTTGATTTCATCTATGTCAACATCCTTTGATGGATTTTACACTTATTTGAAGTTGATTTATTATGATACAAAACTTCTATATTGTATTGAAGGTTTTGTGATATATTTAACTATGGATGTGCTATTTTTATACCATTCATAGTTTATGGTGAATGTTTTGACATTTCGTATGCTAGTTTTAATACGAATGTTTATGTTATGTTTAAACCTTTTCATATGGGAATGCATTGGACTTAATATGTGACGGGTGGAGCCCACTATAGCTCCTCGATACATCGGTAGGTCTCATGAGACAAAATAGTGTCTTGGTACAAGGCCTTGACAAAATCTTATTTGTAGTCTTGGCACGAGGCCTTGGCTATGTGGTTATGATAGTATGGCATTATGCATTCCATCATTATGAAAGTGGTTATTGATTTTGCATTTGATTATTCAATTAGTAGAATATACATGTGAATAAGTAAATGGAATTATTTCATTTAATTTATGCCATACTATGTTGAAAGTTCATGTTTAAAAGGCTTTTGTTTTAGTTATACATTGCCTTAAATGTTTATTCTTATTTATGAAAGTTTGCACTATATTGTTATCCTTACTTGGCATTTGAGCTCACCCCTTTTCTATGTTTTATTTTTCCCAGGAAGTGAAGAAGTAAATTATGAATGACCTTCAGTGATATTATGAAGGGTTAATAGTGTGGACTATAGAGACAATATGATGTTGTAGTAGTTTTTCACTTTATGATGTAATGTAAATCATTAGGAATATATCTAGTGTTTCCAAGGCTACTAAACCAATCAGTCTTTCGAGATTTGATCTTTCTTGTGATCATGCCAATGTTATGTAATAATGCACCGACTCTGGGTAACTGGGGTTGGGGCTTTACAGTTGGTATCAGAGGAAGCTTAGTAGAAACCTTAGAAGCTAGATTTAGATAAACTCTGATTAGAGCACATAGACCTAAGATGAACATTGAGGATTAGTATAGAAGAACTTCCTAGAATTTTGGTATTGTAGATATTTTGTGAGTTTACCGAGCAATAAATCCATGTCTGGATACGAGTAGGTAGAGGTGGCTCTGGCACAAATGTACCTAGGGGTAAAACCGGAAAACACCGCTTTGAGCAAGACTCAAACGGGAACTGGTGCACAACAACGGGCCTTGCTGCACTCTTGGTTACGACACTTTCGAGGGATATGATTAGGATAACTCTCATTTTATTTACAAATCATTATGAAGGGTTTATGAGTATATACTTTCTCAAAGAAAACATTTTTATGATTATGGATTATATCCATAAATAGTTCAATTTATGTTAAGTGTTTTATAAGTATGGGATTATGTAATTTGATTCATAAACTGATCTAGTTTATGCCATTGTTTAGAAATGGAGCCTATTGGAAGAAATGGAAACCGTATCAATGCACGCACTCCATGTAGGGATTTCCCTCCTGCTCAAGATAATTATAGTGGAGCTGGTGATGCAACTGGTGCCGATCAGCTAATCACCATACTGGGAAAACTCACTCAGGTTATGAATAATTACCTTACCCGTATGGAGCACCCTGATCCACAGCGTGGAGGATCAGTGTTAGATCGCTTCATGAGTCAAAAACCACCAACGTTCAATGGGAGTACAAATCCCTTAGTAGCTGAGCAATGGATATTTTCACTAGAGAAAATATTTCAGGCTTTGGGGTGTAGTGAAAGGGAAAAAGTTATCATCGTAGTTTACCGACTCACTGGAGATGCTGATCAATGGTGGTCATTGATTCAAAACACGAAGGAAGATGATGAAGTATCAAATATGGAATTGAGAGAGTTCAAAGATCTATTTTTAGAAAAATACGTTCCTCGCAACCATCGAGCAGATATGGAAAGGCAATTTCTGAGTCTGAGATAAAAGGAGGATGAGAATGTCACAAAGTATGAGGCTAACTTTACAAGGTTAGCAAGGTATGCTGGAGATTTTATACGTAACCCAAGAAGTAAGATTGGCCGTTTCTTTTATGGGTTAAAACCATTTCTCCGTTGAGCATTAGTCTCACAAACCTTCTCGTCGTATGAAGAAATTGTCTCATGTGCTATCAAGACCGAAAAGGAATTCTCTAAGTCTAATGACTTTAAAGCAAAGCAAGAGAAGAAGAGACCTGCTGATCAATCTGGGAATGGAAATAAGGGGAAGAAGGGAAAGGATGAATATCCATCCTGTGGTAAATGATGGAAGAAACACCCCGGTACTTGCTTGAAGGGAACGGGAGTCTGTTACAAGTGTGGTGGAAAAGGCCACCAATCTCGTCATTTCAAGGGGAAGAAGGAAGCCACCAACGTTCAGTGCTACAATTGCAGGGAGATGGTTCATTATGCAAATGAATGTCCTAAGCGTCAGGAGAACATACCTCAGAAAAGGCCAAGGGATCATGTCCAAGATTATGCTATCACAACTACTGAGGTAGAAGCTCCGAAAGACGTGGTGGCAGGTAATTTAATTGTTTCCTCAAGTTTAGAAAATGCATTATTTGATTCTGGATCATCGCATTGTTTCATATCTTCCCAGTTTGCTAAGAAAATTAGATATTTACAATTTGATTTAGCATGGGAGTTTTCAGTTAAAACTCCTAAGGGAAGTATCATTGCGAAAAAGTTTTGTGAATCAGTCCCCATTAGAGCACATAAATGTTCTTTATCATCTGATCTCATCGTCATACCTATGATTGAGTTTGAAATAATCCTCGGAATAGACTGGCTTTCATACTATGATGCGAAGATTTATTGTAATAATAAAGAGGTTACGATTCTTGATGATAATGATAAGGAACACCGTATCTTTAGAGCATAATCGTCACCACCTAATTCTTATTTAGATCCACCACTAGTAGCTCAACTAAATTCAATTATTGGAGAGGAAGAGAATGAAATTACTGTGGGTGAGGAAAGTAATGTTCAAATAGAGGATGTACCTATTGTGAAAGAATTTTTAGATGTATTTCTGGAAGATTTACCTGGACATCCTCCAGAATGAGAAGTTGAGTTTTCCATTGATTTAATTCCAGGATCAAGGCCTATATCAAAGACCCCTTATAGAATGGCCACTGTAGAATTAGTTGAACTAAAGAAACAACTAGAGGAATTGAGTAATAAGGGATTTATTCGACCAAGTGTTTCTCCATGGGGAGCCCCTGTTCTTTTTGTTAAAAATAAAGACGGATATATGAGGTTATGTGTCAACTACAGAGAGATCAATGCTATAACAGTAAAGAACAAGTATCCACTACCTTGCATTGATGATTTATTTGACCAACTCAATGGAGCTCAATACTTTTCAAAGATTGAACTTAGATCTGGATACCATCAGTTGTGTGTGAAGAAGGAAGACATTCCAAAGACAGCATTTCAAACCAGGTATGGGCATTACGAGTTTACTGTAATGCCTTTTGGATTGACTAATGCACCCTTCATATTCATGGATCTGATGAATAGAGTTTTCAAGGAGTATCTCGATGAATTTGTGGTGGTATTTATTGATGATATCTTGGTATACTCCAAAATCTATGAAGATAATGAAAATCACTTGTGCATTATCCTGAAGACTCTGAGAAGACATGAATTATATGGGAAGTTTAGAAAGTGTGAATTCTGGCTTCAGGGGATTTCTTTTTTTTGGCCATATTTTCTCTAAAGATGGAATATCTGTTGATCCTTCTAAGACCAAGGAATTCCAAGAATGGCCAGCACCTACGAGTATAACTGAGGTACATAGTTTTATTGGTTTAGCATGTTATTATTGACGATTCATCCAGAATTTTGTCCGATTGGCTAATCCATTAACAAAGCTCACACGTAAAGGGGTTAAATTTGTTTGGACAAAACAGTGTGAAGAATTTTTCGAAGAACTGAAGAGAAGATTAGTCAATGCTCCTATTTTGACTCTACCAACAGGGAATGATGGGTTCGTTATTTATAGTGATGCATCGAAGAAAGGACTTGGTTGTGTCCTTAAGCAGAATGATAGGGTTATTGCCTATGCATCACGACAGTTGAAAATTCATGAACAAAACTATCCTACTCATGATCTTGAGTTAGCAGCTGTGATACTTTCTTTGAAGATATGGAGGCACTACCTCTATGGTGAAAAATGTGAGATTTATACTGATCACAAGAGTTTGAAGTGTATTTTCTCAAAAAAAGAACTCAACATGAGGCAAAGGAGATGGATTGAATTACTCAAGGATTATGATTGCATGATACATTACCACCCGGGTAAGGCAAATAGGGTGGCATATGATTTGAGCAGAAAAGACCATGGAGTTTTGAATGTGATGAGAATTGAAAGGGATCCAATTTTGATGGATCTAGTGAAGATGGACATGGGAATAACCAGGGAAGGTGAAACATCAATGCTTTTTCAGATTGTTTCCAAACCATCTTTACGTGAAAGGATTAAGAGTTCTTGGACTGATGATGAAGAATTTAAAAAGAAGATTAAAGCTGTGAATGATGGGAGATTGAGAGACTTTGTGTATGAAGATGGAATTTTGAAATTCGGGAAGTGACTTTGTGTTCCCGATTTACATGATCTAGAAAGGGAATTATTGGATGATGCTCATAGTTCCAATTTCTCTATACATCCTGGGCCCACCAAAATGTATAGAGATTTCAATGAACATTTTTGGTCGGACAACATGAAGAGGGAGATTGCTGATTTTGTGTCAAGATGTATGGTTTTTCAATAAGTGAAAGCTGGGAGGCAACAGCCTGGAGGAGTCGTGAACCTCTTCCCATACCAGAGTGGAAATGGGACAATATTACAATGGAATTTGTCATGGGACTACCAAAGAATCCTAGAAGGAATGATGCAATATGGGTTATTGTTGATCGTCTTACCAAGTCAGCACATTTTCTTGCTATAAGGGAAGATCTACCACAGGAACATCTAGAAAGACTATATATTAATGAAGTTGTAAGACTTCATGGAGTACCCCTATCGATTGTTTCTAATCGTGATCCCCATTTTACTTCAAGATTCTGGAAGAGTCTTCAGAAATCCCTAGATACTGAACTCAATTTGAGCACTGCCTACCACCGTCAAATGGAAGGAAAATCAGAACGAACTATTCAAACCTTAGAAGACATGTGTAGATCCTCCTCACATGACTTTCAGGGTATGTGGGATCAATATTTACCTCTGGTAGAATTTTCCTATAACAATAGCTTCCATTCAAGTATTCAGATGGCACCATATGAAGCGTTATACGGAAAGAGATGTCGTACACCAACCTGTTGGGATGACGTTGGAGAAAGAAAACTTGTAGGCCCAGAACTGGTGGAGTAAATGATGAAAAATGTGAAGGTAATCCAAAATCACATCAAAGCAGCTCAAAGTAGGCAGAAGAGCTATGCCGATAATCGATGGAAGGATTTGGAATTTCAAGTCGGTGATCATGTTTTCCGGAAGGTATCTCCAGGGAAGGGAGTCATACATTTGGGTAAGAAAGGTAAATTGAGTCCCAGGTACATCGGACCTTTCGAAATTCTAGAATGAAGTGGGGTTGTAGCTTACCGATTGGCAATGCCACCAAGTCTCTCCAAAGTTCACGATGTGTTCCACGTATCTCTGTTGAGGAAATACATGCCTGACCCAACGCATGTACTCACCTATGAGGAATTAGAACTGGAACCCGATCTGTCTTATTGCGAAGATCCCTTCAAGATTCTTGATACAAGAGAACAAGTACTGAGAAACCGGACGACGAGTCTGGTAAATGTTTTGTGGAGAAACCATAAGATGGAAGAGGCGACGTGGGAACCTGAGGAACTTATGATGAAGAACCACCCGAGTCTTTTCATGTGATAAGTATTCTAGAAATTTCTAGGACGAAATTATTTGAAGGAGGGGAGAATGTAACACCCCAAGCTTCTTCGGTACGCTTCTCTTTGAATAATGTGATAGCGTGAGTTGTACACAACATGGAGTTCTAACACACCATAACCACTCAATCTAGCCACTATGAATAGTAATACCTACTTTTTGAAATTATATATATTTTATTTTTTAAAATGGACTTCATTTTTGTATTCGGAATATCAAATTTAGCCTAAGGTGAAATTTTGGTACTTTTCAGATAACTTTAATATTTTGATGAATAGTGAAAATTAATAATTTTAATTAAAAACAACTTTTTTAATCAAAATAATTAATAGTGATAAATTTTGAATTTGAGGGGTTTTAAATTATATTTATAATATATTTTGACAATTAAATACAATTTTGATCATTTGACATAATTTTACAATTAAACCGGACATAAACAAGTGTCAATCTGTTGATAGTTATTATCTCTTAAAAACACGCTTTTTTATTTGAACAACGGGAATTAATTTTAAATTAATTTCTGCCACTTATTTGTTTTGAAATTGGAAAAATGGATTCCATATTTGGAATTAGGATTTTCATATTGTGTAAGTAGGTAACTTTTATTTTTAGACATTTTGAATAATTACTGCGGTAAATATTTTATTTACCATAGTTAAGGGTAAATTCGGTAAATGAGGGTTAAAAAATAATATTATAATACTACTAAATTACCCTAAAACGTGTCCTAACCTTATTGGTGGATACATATCCGACCATGGGAATCTTTGGGTCATTTTTGGGACCTCATTGAGCCACTTGTAGGTAATAGTGACACTTTATTTTAATTAAGTTAAAATGAGTACAAAAATGACACAAGCATATATCTTTTAGAAAAACAATTTTTACATAGGGTTATATATGTTGGATATTCGACTATAAATATTCATTAGAAATATAAAAATATTTACTACATAATTATATTTTATTTATAATTTTTAGACATTAAATAATTTAATTTATTTATGAAACAATGATGATGCAGTAATTACCATAATAGTAAAAATTTAAAATAATTGATATTATAAATACCCAGATAAATATAATTTGAGACTTTTATTATATTAAAATAATTTTATAGGATAATATGACATATTAGTATTGATTTTATTAACTTTCTTTGAAGTAATCATTCTAGTATGAGTTTCACAAAAATCAACTATTGAATAGTGTCAAAATTGACATAAAAGAGTTTTTAAAACAAATATTATATTATTAATTGATATTAAATTCCTAAAAATCTAAGGTTCAGCCAAGAGACTTATATCATTATATTTGTATCATTAATGGACCACTTGGGGGTCTCTTGGATGTATATAGTACGTTTATTAACTATATATTATAAAAATACAAAGTGACATGGTAAATGTCAAACTAATTAACTAAGAGTTAAAACTAAAAGGTAAGGTTAATATAGTAACCCAAACCTGTATAAATTCTATTGGTTGAATGGTTTTCTACCAATACCCGCATTAACCTTTGTATAATCAACTTTGTATCCTTTAGAAACCGAATATGAATTTATTATAAATTAATATTTCTAGCTTTTCCAAAGGTGCCCCTCACCCCTCTTTTAAAAGGGAACTCATATATCTCATTTCTTCACACCTTCAAAGCCTTTTATTTCTGCCAAACTCTACCCAAATACTCTCCCAACTTCCCTCACTACAACCTAGAGGCCTTAGTTTTATCCAAAAGCCAACCTAAGGAGCCCTTTTGATCAAATCAAAAGGAAGAACCCGAAGAAGAGGTAATGATTTCACCACCCTTTTCCAAGTTCCTTTCTTCTTCCACTTCTTCTTCCTTTGTTGTTACCATTATAAAATAATAACTCCAGTATCTTATATATACTGTGATGTAATTATAAATATGGTACAACCATATTCAGTATTATATCCACCCTTTGAATAACATGTCACCATATGTTCGTATGTACGGTTTACCGTCTCCACGTCATGGTGTAATTGTTATTCAATATATTATTATTTGGATGGGTATAATAATGATGTGTAACTCATATAAATAGTAAATATAACATCTTAATGATTCTTTATATATGATATACCATCCATTTATATATTATTTTAATATCAAAAGAATGATATCGTCGCTCGTGCGTACGTACGGACTACCGTCACCACGAACACGATGAGATTCATTCTCCATCGTATCCATTCATGTATAATTATAATTTGATGATTTAATAACGATGTTTAAGGAGATGATATCATTCTGGATATGAATAATATACAACCTATCCATTAAAAACATGGCTTACGTAACAAAACATATAAAATCAAACGAGTAAGTTAACAACCGAAACAACGTTAATACTAAGATATTATTATCAGATCAATGTTAAAAGATCATATATGATATCATATTAATGTATATGATTCTTATATAATTTAATAACAATTACTTCACCATTATACAGGAGGTTAACCTACCTCAACCAAGGAAAAGTACAAGGTAAGGGTTATTTCACAATCTCTTCATTATCCGAGGTTGTTTATACGTAATAATCTACTGGGATCTCTTTATCATCCACATCCATGTTTCTTAAAAATGTATTTCAAATTTTTTTTACTATTTACAATAATATGGGTTAAAGTCATTTATACACTTGTTTGACTTTTTATAAGAGGTTTATAAAGTAATCTTTCCGTTGTTTTCCAAACAAGGTTATTTTTAACCTTTTCGACAGAATTAAGGTAAGAATGTTTTTTTTAACTTATACGATCGGTGCGGTTATTTTCTGCCGTTATAAAATCGTCGAATCTTCCCTTAAAAGCTTTTAATAATATTTTCAAAGAAAATTTTTTTATTTTATATAGCACTTAAATGATTTCAAAAATATAAAGAGATATTTCTCTAAAAAGAGTTTTGATTTCATCTATGTCAACATCCTTTGATGGATTTTACGCATATTTGAAGTTGATTTATTATGATACAAAACTTCTATATTGTATTGAAGGTTTTTTGATATATTTGACTGTGGATGTGCTATTTTTATACCATTCATAGTTTATGGTGAATGTATTTACATTACGTATTCTAGTTTTAATAGGAATTTTTATGTTATGTTTAAACCTTTTCATATGGGAATGCATTGGACTTAATATGTGACGAGTGGAGCCCGCTATAGCTCCTCGATGCATCGGTATGTCTCATGAGACAAACTAGTGTCTTGGCACAAGGCCTTGACAAAATCTTATTTGCAGTCTTGGCACGAGGCCTTGGCTATGTGGTTATGATAGTCTGTAATTATGCATTCCATAATTATGAAAGTGGTTATTGATTTTGCATGTGATTATTTAATTAGTAGAATATCCATGTGAATAAGTAAATGGAATTATTTCATTTTATTAATGCCATACTATGTTGAAAGTTCAAGTTTAAAAGGCTTTTTTTAGTTATACATTGCCTTAAATGTTTATTCTTATTTATGTAAGTTTCCACTATATTGTTATCCTTACTGGGCATTTGAGTTCACCCCTTTTCTATGTTTTATTTTTCCCAAGAAGTGAAGAAGTAAATTATGAATGACCTGCAGGGATATTATGAGGGGTTAATAGTGTGGACTATGGAGACAATATGATGTTGTAGTAGTTTTTCACTTTATGATGTAATGTAAAACTTTGTGAATATATCTAGTGTTTCCAAGGCTACTAAACCAATCGGTCTTTCAAGATTTGATCTTTCTTGTGATCATTCCAATGTTATGTAATAATACACAGACTCAGGGTAACTTGGGTCGGGGTGTTACAGTTGGGTTTTATTTGGATTTATTAGCGGAATGAGGATGTGGAAAATAAGAGGATGGTATTAGATGTTCTCCTACCATTTACATTAAATCATCCCCCAGATTTACAGATTCAAGGTGGTGGGAAGAAGAGTTTCAAGTAGTCAAGAAGAGTTTCCTTTTTAATTAATTTTTTTTCTATGATTGGCCTTTCTAATGTATGAAGTTAGAAGATCCAACCTGATTTTCCAATCATTCTTCTATGTACGATAGACATCTGGTAGGGGCTATGAAGATAATCTAATCCAAAAGGCATAATATATGTTAGTAGTATCCACTGTTTCCTAGAATCTACAATTAGAACTCTTAGGACTATATCTAATAGGGTGAAATTGATTTGTGGATAATGATTCAGATGGTATGAATGATGAGTACTATATCCCAAGGATTGTAGACGCTATCATATTGAGCCAATAGAACTTAAACCAACAGACTTCAATTATCCTTTCTTTACAATAAAACATATGAATTAAGGTAATTGTAAAAAAGGTTTATGAGATTCCACTTTTAATGGTCTTGGAGGAATATAATTATTATAATTTATTTCTATTAAAATAATTTAATGTAAGGTAATAATTTTCTAAAAAGTACTAATTTATTATTGTGATGATATGAATTGTAAAAAATTGGTCACTGCCTTAATTATCAAGATCTTGTATTTTCCCTCTTTCAAACAAACCCATCATCAAAAGAGTTTGGTAGAAAGTAAATTCTTTTGTTGAGGAATCTAGGATTAGATTATTCATTCATCTACAGCTATGAATACTTGCAGATTCTTGGTTATCTCTCTTATTTCCTCTTAACTAGGCATAGCCCTTAAATTCAAGCCTTCTTTTCATTACTCAGACATCAATTTAGGTAACAAATAGTTATATTTGGGAGATATTTATTTTGATACAATTTATGTGAAAAAAGAGATCTGATATTACATTTCCTATTATGTTTTCTAATGGTAATAAATAAAACAAAGAGGTTTCATTTTTAAACAATACTATAGATTCTTTGCTAAACCAACCTAATTCCTACAAACAAACCTACAACTTCAGCTACTTCCATTCCTAGTCCCAAAACAGGAAAACATGTACCTTAAACTAGTTCATATAATATGTGTCTACTCTAATACCTTATATATATATATACATAATAATATGTGTCAAAAGAAATGTGGGGTTTTTCAATTCTCCCAGGCATTGTTAAAAATGAAAAGAATTACTTGACCACACCAACAACCCTTAGTCTTTAAGATATTCAATGAGAATCTATTCCCACCACCACCCAAGGTTTGAAATATGAGTAGCATTGGGTGATGGATGTAGAGGGATGTATATGGAAGCCAAAATAGTAGGAAGGTATACACAAAGGTGTTTATAGAGAAGTAAGGGTTTGAAGGAGGAAAATAGAAAACATGATAAAGGCCTTAGAATGAATTGTGAAAGATATATCATGTCTGGTACATGGATTAAAGCCTAGAAGAATTCAATATTCTTTTCTCTTCCCTTTATTAAAATATTTGTTTCCCCTTTGATTTAAGTCTACCTGACACACCCATGACTATACAATCCTCTGTTAGGTCTCATCATTAATACTGTAAAGTGAAGAGCATAGTGATGTAAGATAACTAAAGTGAAAGATAAGGAGAACCATATTTTTTTAATCGACATGATATGGTACATTCTGCTTACCTTTGGTTTTGAGCTCAATCATGGTATTTTTATAGATGATTTTGAAGCCCTATAAGAATATGGAACACCCTCAGTCTCTCAGATTCCACAAATACATAAAGAAGGATTAATAATCCCCTCTATTCCTTGATCCTATGGGGAGGAGTAATTTATAAATGTGCTAATAAAACGACTTGATGAGGTGGGTCATGGAACCAAAACTCTGTATGATTTGAGTAGGAAAAAACACATTGGGTGTCTAGAAATTTGACATCACATATGAAACTATAATGAATGATCAACTGGATCACCCTAGATTGAAAACATTGTTTTTGGGGAATGGAAATCTTGGTAGAGGTTTTTTTGTTCCGACACACAACATTTTAACTTTACTTGAACATGTGGATTCAAATGAAACCAATGCCTATAGAATCCGAGCGATTTCATAGGGAAATAAAAAATTAGACTCCTTCCCGTCAATAAACATATATATATGTACCAGTATCAAGTAGTAGTTCAAATCCACTGCTCCAAATTTTATCTTTCTCTAGCCCCAAATTCCAAAGTAAATTGCTGCATGAAAGGTATATAATAGTACTTAGTGGTGGTTTGAGTTCCTTTTCAATGAAAATGGGTGTTCCCATAGGTCAATAATAAGGTTCATTTCTCTCTCATTTCCTAGTATACTACCTATATTATACTATCAGAGATGTTTGAACATGACCTCGATCTACTGATTCGTATACTGACCTTGCATGCCACCCAAACACATATTGAAAACCTATAGGGAAAGGAATATATGAGTCATGGGGAGGATAGATTATAACTGGTATGGATACTCATGTGGTATTTATTTCACATCATGGAAGGATCATAATGAACAAGGGGTAGAAATGGTGTGGTAACATCAAGGTATCATGAGATGGAACAATGTGTCATGACAGTGCGACTCCATGGTTTCTCTTGAGGCCAAGAAATCATTCAGGATTATTCAAAAT
This sequence comes from Viscum album, assembly GCA_963277665.1. Lineage (NCBI taxonomy): Eukaryota > Viridiplantae > Streptophyta > Magnoliopsida > Santalales > Viscaceae > Viscum > Viscum album. The sequence goes on from OY728125.1 coordinate 876,282,219, forward strand.
AAGACTATTAGAGTATAGTATTGAAGGGTCCACTCGAAACTAATCTATGGTATTGGAAGGTTTGTAACCCAAACAAGGTTCATTATAATTATTGGACACCTCACAACGAGTCAGAAAAAGAGTCGAGTGTGGTTTAGGGATCTAGTGTTCTGGTCGAGCTATACCCCCAGGTATGAAAATTACCTAGTCAGCATAGAAACATGTACAATGATTGGATGTCTTTTAGGATTTTGGGAGACATAATGTTCAAGGGGAATTTTTAGTGATACTAGGGAACAATGATCTAGTTTCTTGGAGGTGTTTATGGGAATAACCAAGATACCTAGTGGGTCATTCCCAATGAAGTAGGGTGGTTTCACTTCATATTTTCTAGATTTAGTATATTGTGCATACCAGAGTAAGATAAAAATGATGGAACTCACTCTAGGATTTTTCATGTGGTTTAATTGAGCACTACACATCAACTAGACCCATGATATCTACAAGTGTAGGTGTGGGGTTACTATGTCACCGGTGAGACCATTTGTGGGTTGTGTTCCCCATGTAAATTTAACATTTTCTACTTGTGGACCTTCAAAATATTAAATTACCAGGTACGTTATAGAAAATAGAAACTAAGGACACATAGAGGAAAATGATTCTGGGTGTGTTAAGGTGAAATAGATGAGTGGGTATTGGGTTTGATATAATACAGGTTTTAAACTCCATGAAGTTTCAACACATATCACATCACTCAAATCCAATCAGCCAGGAACAACACTTGAAACACCTAGAATGTATATAGGTAAACATGACTAGGTATACATACTGGTGAGGTTGAAATGATCCATATGATGATGCTATAAAATAATCCATTTCTGAATAGGGTAGTAGTCAACACCAAGGGAAACCACTAAACGAGTTCGGTGGTCATCACAACAAGCCAATAGTGAATGGGGTCCTCAAAGTGTCAGATGCCTCTTCTTAAAAAGTAGTATAGTGTATTTGAATTCATGCTAGTATGATTGTATTATAACGTCAAGGTCACATGCACCAGTGTGTGTCCATTTATATGGATCCTTAAATGTGATTGAAGATTGAATGGGAACCAAGGACCCCAATGAAAAAAACATCAGATATCTTGTGGAATGGTTTCCAAATTCACTCATCAAGGAGTCCTACTGTTTTCTTATGAGGGTCAATATTAGAGTAGAGTACTAATCTGGGTGGTTTCCTTCACATGATGGAACTCACCGTCGATATAATAAAAGTTGTATATAGTGGACATCCCCAACTTAGAGAAAGGTCATACCCACCACACCATCAAACCTCAAAAACTAACATTATTTGAAGAGTATTTATAATATTATCCACTAAATAGAGATTGTTACTGACCCACACCATGGGTATCAATGTGTTTCTTCAATAGTTGTACCTCATAATTGGTGGTGAAAAAGTAAAATCAAATTAAATATTTGGAACTCTTGGGTTGGTCCTGGACAAGAACATATAAAAAAAGTGGAACGTAGTTGTTAAAATTAAGTTATGGTGGCATGTATCCATCCATTGGAACTGTAACCTTAATATGTATATATATATACCATATATAGATATTGTTCACCTACCTTGGTATTTTTAATTAAAATTGTTCGATTGACCAGGCAGGAAAATGGATTGGTACCCTAGTATTTCCTAGTCATTTCTCAGTATAATATAGGTAGTAGACACTGGGATACAACATGTATCCTAGGAACTCCCTAGTGAGTGAGAACCAAGTCCTTACTAGGATACTACATGTATCCTATCATGTTGAGTACCTAGGATACATGATTCACGTATTGTTTCATAGACAGATGACTATTATTCTTTCAGGTAGTTGTAGTTCTTATTGTCTCTTGGAGGTAAAATGTAATAAGAAGTCAGATTTGACAGCACAAACCTCTATTTTCTTTCTCAATCCTACTCTTCAATAAGTTATTTTTTATTCTTTCTTCTCAACCAAATATATACTCGTCAACATCAATTTATTTTACATAATTCAATGGAAATATCTAATCTCATGGGTATTTACTTAATTGTACTCTATCCTACTTTATTGGGAAACTCTACCGAATCATTTTTATGTGTAGGAAAATGTAATTTCACCATCATATAAAACATGAGGTTTCTACCCTAAAGCACATCATTGTCTTTCAATTTAGACACCAATTCAAGTACATCTAAGCACTTTTCTCATCATCGATTACCACTACATTTTGAATTCAATGTCACTGAAAGCTTCCCTCTTGAAGCTATATAAAGGTAATTAGATATTCTTGTGTAATTTCACATACTATTTGACTTAATGATAGTGTAAAAGTCTCCAAAAGGATATGATATGAACATATATAATTATGATCTTTGGTAATAAATTGATTATGTGTGTGTATGTTGTATTCGAAGGGGAACCTGGTCGTGACATCCATGCAAGTAAAACATTGGAGGGTGGTTAGACCCATAAATTTGGATAGGGAAAACTAGGGCCCATATCTCATCTCATCGTCATCATACCGCCAAATCTATTCCATGATATTTCAAATCAAATGGAAAAACTCAATGGAAACAGTTGGGGTGCAGTAGGTGAAAGGGAAAGGGTGGATTTCTCATCAGTGGGTTCAGGCCAGTCGATGTGGGATTTGGCTATTTGGATTTGTTGTTAATTTCACACTAAGATTTCATGGCTAGGTATTCCCTGTCACACAATAGGATACATCATGTTTCCCAAGTCATTATTGGGGATGACCTGGTAGTCTGGGGTCCTCCATCCCCTGTGAAAGTGTGAGGATGCTTCTGCTGAAAGACTCATGTCAAGAGGTGGTGGGATGTGATCTCATAGGTTGGATGCCAGAAGAATATGTCTTGGGATGAGTTTTGGCGTATCTTCTATGATTACTTATATCCAAAGACCTTTAGGTTTGATTGATCTTGAGAGTTCATGTGTATGGATTAGAATACTATTACTATTATGTAGTATTTCTCTCTCTTCATAGAGCTACAATTTTTCAGGCCTATTCCAAGAGGGGATGAGTTGTTCCTTTCATGGAAGTTTGAGGATGGTATGAGGCACGACATTCGATTGTAGGTGAACATATTTAAATTGACTTTGATATCCTCTATCTTCAACCAAGCGCTGATCATAGAGCACAATTAGAGGGATTCTGAAGTAGTGAGCCAGGGCGACTCGACATCTAGAGCTAGTGTCCCTACTCATGACAGTAGGAAGCACTATAGGGAGTCTACATTTAGTAATCTAAGGAGGTGAGAGACAACATTAGATAGACAGGCGGTATGCTACCTGTGTGGAAGTGCTGGAAATACAAGGCCGTAATGCTAGAGAGACCTAGTGGAGTGCCAATCTTATAGAAAGATGGGTCACCTTCAGTGTCTCTGTCAGTTTTTATCACCAGTAAATGGGGACTGGGGTTTATCTATAACTCCTCGTATAATATAATCTCCACCAATTTCTACCTAGTCTTGGAACTGTAGTTCTTCCGGCTGTTCAGGCTGAGGTATAGGTCAGGGTCGTGGTAGCCAGTTTCCCGGTTTTCAGTGACAACAGGGTGGATCAGCTCAGAGTGGCCAGGAAGGGTCACAAGGTCGCACCATAGGTTAGAGTTTTGTAGTGGAGCAGACCCAGTAGGAGCAAGATCCCAGACCCTCTACAGTTCGAGGTACGATCTTAGTAGCCTCAGTTTTAGCCTATTCTCTTTTCGATATAGGGGCTTCCCATTGATTTATATCTGTTTCTATTGTGGACAACCTTGTTATCTACATTTTTTCTTCTGCCGATATCTTAACACTAGACACTTTGTTTTTTGACTAGAATGGCTAGTTTACGCCCGTGTAGGGAGTGACCTCTACAAGTTCATGGGTATTACATTTTATGGGATCTCTATGTCCTAGATATGACATGAAATGATGTCATTCTTGGGATGGACTAGTTAGTTCCCTTCCAATAATTCATCGATTTTTATCATCGTAGGTTGAGTTGCATACCACTAGAGAGTGGATCCTTTCTTCATAGGGTCAAGTGGGATGTCCAGGCTAGCAGAGCAGGACTCGAGCATCTTGGGTTGTGGGGAGTTACAGCCTAGATTGTGCATCTATATCTTGATTAACAGGGGACTTCATAGATGGACTTTCCAGCAGTGGTGGTTTGTTTCAGAGATTTCCCTCCAGAGGGATTTTCAAGTTTGCCTCAAGATCATGATGTAGACTTCTCTATTGATCTTGTTCCAGGAGTGGCACTAGTGTCCATTCCTCCTTATAAGATGTCAACACCTAAGTTTTAGGATCTCAAGAATCAGTTAGAGGAGATACAGGAAAAGGGTTTCATACCGACCTAATAATTCTCCTTGGGGTTCTCCAATTCTGTTTGCGAAGAAGGGAGACGGTACCCTTATGATTTGTGTGGACTATCGGAAGCTGAACCAGATGACAACCAAGAACCGATATCCCTAGCCTGGGATTGATGATATCTTTGATCAGTTTTGAGGAGTTTGACTGTTCTTTAAGATTGAATTGGGGTCTGGTCACCATCAGTTGCACGTTAGACCATCAGATATACCTCTTACAGCCATCCTAAGTAGGTATGTTTTATACAAGTATAGGGTTATGTCATTTGGTCTCATTAACGCGGCTACAGTTTTCATGGAACTGATGATCTAATTGTTTTATCCATACATGGATTCCATCATGGGGGTTTTAATGTATGATATCTTAGTGTACTCTCACACTTGACACGACCATTCCACCCATATTGAGATAATTCTGAGTACACTGAGAGAGCATCCGTAATATTCTATGCTCTCAAAATGCAACTTTTGGGTGGATTAGATTCACTTCTAGGGTCATGTTATCTCTGAGACATGAATATCAGTCGACCCAGAGAAAGTGAGAGTAGTAGTTTCTTGGGAACAGCCAAAGAACGTATTTGATGTATGAAGTTTTCTATGGCGGGCTGGATACTACAGATGCTACATACAGGACTTTTCAAACATAGCATTGCCACTGGAGGCCTTGACTAAGAAGGGTGTGATGTTCTTGTAGTCATATTCTTGTGAGTCGGCTTTTTAGGATCTGAAATGGTGGTTGAATTGAGCACTAACACTAGTCTTTCTAGAGGTGTGCAAGATCTTTACTGTCTAATATGATGCTTTCGGTATCGGGATGGGAGCTGTGCTTATGCAGGGAGATAGAGCTGTTGTGTATGGGTCTCGGTAGTTGAGACCACATGATAAGAACTACCTGATACATGATCTCAAGTTGGAAGTAGTTGTTCATGCCTTACGCTATTGGAGACATTATATTTTGGGAGAGCATTTTGTGGTTTTCACTAACTACAAAACATTCACGTATATCTTTACTCTGCATGATCTGAAATTGATGTAGCGAAGGTTTGTTGTGTATCTTAAGTCATTTGACATTGAGATTTCATATATGCCTATGAAAGGCAACACAGTGGCTGATGTGGTAAGAAGGAGGACTCAAATATAGGTCGTTCAGGTGTCCAGCAGTGAGTGGCAGCTTATGGCTCTGTTCTCTGAGATGCATTTGTATATGCATGACATATAGGGGTAAATGTTTCTATCTTTTGTAACTATTACCTACACACTTCTTGATCGAGTATGACTGGGAAAACTATCAGATTATGAAAGACTAGTTCTGCAGGGAAGAGTGTCATGAGAGGACCCTATTCCTAGATAGACCATAGGTGAGTTTGATATCTTGAATTTACAGGGGAGAGTATGGGTTCCAAAAGATGTATTCGTGGTGATGATTCAGTATTTTCATTCATTGATTGGGATAGTTCATCTTGGTATCACCAAGATGTATCGTGATCTATACTATCAGCATTGGTGGCCAGGAATGAATAGGGATGTTGCTGGTTTTTCCCGGAGTTGTTCCACCTGTCTATAGGTTAAGGTGGAGCATCAATGGCTAGCAGGGCTTTTACAGTAGTTACCCATTCCCGAGTGGATGTGGAATGATGTCGCAATAAATTTCGTAATGGGGTTGTCGAGGTTGCCTTGAAGGAAGGATGTAGTTTGGGTTGTCATTGATAGACTCACGAATGTTTCCCACTTCTATCTGATCAGGAAGACCATAAATTTTGATGAGATGGTATGATTTTAAATCCGTGAGATTGTATATCTTCATGTAGTTACACACTCCATTGTTTTAGATAGGGATGCATGTTTTACTTATCGGGTCAGGTTGGGGCTTTAGAAGGCTTTGGGTACACAATTACTTTTTAGTACGGCTTACCACCCCTAGACATATGGCCAGTACGAGTGTGTGATTAAGGAGTTTGATGACATGCTATGAGCATTCATCCGAGATTTTGGAGGTTCTTGGGAGAAGCATATACCTCTTGTGGAGTTTTCCTACAATAATAGTTTTCAAGCAACTATTCAGATGGTACCTTATGAAGCTTTGTATGGTAGGCCATGCCAAATACCCTTATGTTGGATGGAGGTAAGAGATGAAGCTTTTCTGGGACCTCGTCTTGTTCAAGAGACCACCGAGTAGTTATAGTTAATTTGGAAGAGGATGGATACTGCACAGTCTCGATAGAAGTCTAATGCTGATCAGTGGAGATAACCTCTACAGTTCAAGGTTGGGGATCATGTTTTCTACGTGTCACACAGAGTTTGGGGAACAAAAGGATTAGGAGATAATGTACGCCCTCACCGAGGTACATCATTCCATTTTAGGTGTTAGAGAGATTTGGTCTGATTTCCTATCAGTTGGAGTGACCTCAGAGGTACTGGGCTATGCATGACATTTTACACGTTTCTTAGCTCCAACATTACTTTTCAGACTCGTCTCATGTCTTTTGAACTAAGGAAGATGATCTCGAAGTGGATGTGTCATTTGAGTAGCATCCTATCTGGACTGTTCATATTAGTACAATGGTCCTCTATGGCTAGTTAGTTCCTCTGGTACGAGTGTTATGGCAAAACGGGCGGTTACAGGATGAGACTTGGGAGAGGGAGGTCGATGTACGATGTCAGTGACTGGAACTGTTCAAGGTTTCTGCTTCTACACCTCACTATGAAAATTTGGGGACTAATTTCATTAAGGGGTGATGTTTTTATGAACTCATACATTCTTATCATGTATGTTTTCCTTTTCTAGTTGTTTTTTTGTTTAAGGGGAAATTCTCGAAATTTTCGAATTACACACCGTGTACTTTATCAGTACACGTCATGGGCTCAGTTACTGCAGCTAGCTGAGTGATGGTTGTGTGGTGGCCATGCACACTGCCATGTGGGGGTGACTAGGAGGCTGCCTAAACAGGAGTATAGAAAATTAAAGTACATGAGGTGTATTTTATTTTTTTAATTTAACACACTGGGGTAATGTCTAATCTCCAGAATCGTCTTCTTCTAGGTTTTCTTGGTCCAAAAGAACCCATACGTCCAAAATCCTTCTCTAAGCCACTATGCCTCCATCTGATCTCTGATTTTACTATCGTCGATTGTGTTGCGATCACCTCAGTATAGTCTCACTTCTTCTTGAGCCTCGTTTCATGATTCCTCTTCTTTCTCAAGTTCTCTTCTATTGAATGTTTTAAACGTTTTTGTAGATCATGGGGATTCTAAGGTGATGCAAGCCTCGAGGTTCACATATAGTGATCTATTAACATCAAGGTAGGTGTTTTGTGCCTTTTCATTGAAATTATTTGAGTATTGTGTGCAATTTTAACTGATACCCTTGAACGGAGTATTGCTTGTTTACAATTTTACACCTGTCGACTGCCTGTCGTGCTTGTATACTTGTGTAGAGGTTAATTGGATGTGAATAGGGTTTAATTTTATGATTTGGATGTTTTACCCACACATGATCTGTTTATGACCATTTAGTCCTTCTTATCCTTTTGGACGCCTTGCCTATTTTCCATGCCTGTTGTTGTAGGGTGGAGAGTTTGAATTTTGGCATGTTTCATATGTTTTAGACTGGTTATTAAAGTAGTTTGTTAGGTTTATTTTTCCCATATTTCATTGCTTAAATCGTTGACCTACACAGGGATGTGAGAACCTATTGTAATAGACTATATGGGGAATTGATCGAGTGAGCTTCCTCAGAGAGTCTTTGAGCACTTTAGGCTATGAGGGGGATTGACCCAGTGAGATTTCTCGGAGAGCTTAAGACCACTTGGGGCAATAAAGGGAATTGATCGAGTGAGCTTCCTCAAAGAGTCCCTGACTTCTTTAGACTATAAGGGGAATTGACTATTTGAGCATCCTTGGAGAGTCTTCTAATTAATTTAACGGCTTTGGTATATAAGGGGAATTGACCGAGAAATCTTCCTCATATATTCCTTGACCTAGAGGCTAAAAGGGGAATTGATCATGTGAGCTTCTTCATAGAGTCCTCGACTACCTTAGAATATGAGGGGAATTGACTGTGTGAGATTCCTCAGAGAGTCTTGTTTTAATTTATACTATAAGGGGAATTGATTGTGAGTGCATCCATAGAGAGTCTATTTATATACTCTTGTGACAGAACCAGAGGGGTTAGACTAAGTGTATTGCCCAGAGGGTGGCTTCTACTTGTTAGGTGGTACAAGAGAGGATGGTCTGTGAGTATTTCCCAGAGGGTTACCTGTTCATGTTTAGCTGCTTCTTTAGATGTTTCTTGATATTGAAATTGTGGATTGTTTACTGCTGAGTACATTACTGTTTACTACTTTTTGTACTTTTACCTACCATATATTCACTAACTATTAGGAACATATATTTCGGTGGGTTCACACTAGTATTTAGTATCACACCATGTTGGGGTCATGCTTTTGGGCCCAAATAGATTATATTGTTGCTTGTATAGTTAAGGACAAGCGCCCTTCTATTTCAGGTACTTGACTTCCTGTGGAGCTAGAGAGAATGGGACCAAGCTTAGGCTTGTGATGCTGAGGAGATATTCACCTGTTTATTTTGTACATTGGTTTAGCACTATTTTTATTCATCATTGTGACTTGTTTGGTTGTTTTATTAAACATATACATCATGTATCATTTTATATATATATGTGCTCTAGTTGTTTATTATTTCAATCTTCCATTGTTTACTGTTGTCTGATATTTACTACTTCTGTTATTGTATATTTGTTTCTTTTATAATGTGTTACTCTTCCAATGATGGTATAGTTTCCCCACTATCACACCCAAGGCCCTCACTACTAGTTGGTAACATCTGGTGTTCAGGGAAATGTTCTTGAGTACATGTGACCAATCGGGTACAGGGCACCTCTGGGTGACTTCGAGAATCAGGAAGTTACAGTCTTTGGGACAAGGACATCTTGAAAATCATTGAATTTAGAGGACTTGGTTGCTGAACAACTAGAATAGATATGACTAGGCCTCTATTTTGAGTAATCTTGATACTTTTTCTCCCTCCATAACATAATGGATGGATGGTCCTAAGGCCTCTGGTTCAAATCTGAACTACCTCTGACCATACTAAATGGCAGCGATATAACTATTTCAATTCTACTATTTCATTTCTATTTAAAATACTAGAACAAGATTTGAATTCCCATAGTTTGGATCTCATGATTCTAGCCACAAAACAACTAAGAAGGTAACCCCAATATAGGATGGGCTTATGGATTACTGATACCCAATCAAGTGGAACTGGGTTTCATTATTCTATAGGCTCTGTGTGAACACACCATACACCATACATAAATAGATCCTCCATTCTAGTCAAAATGAGAGGGAACACCAACCAATACTTTTCTAAAACCCACATTCATATATATATATATAGAGAGTGGGACAATAGTTCCAAATTCCCATGAACCATGTCTATGAAAACTATGTTCTTTATTACATACATAAACATGATTTATTACATAAAACCATCATTTTATAAAACATAAAAGATATAGAGTTCTAGTGTCTTGTCAGATTAGGAACATTACATAAAAACATAAAGCATAGAATGTAACATCTTATTGAAAACTTCCATTACAAGACCACTACATTCCCTCGTACATAGGATGACCTAGGATGACCAGAGGACATGAATAAGAAAAGGGTGAGATATAAATCCTAGTAAGTTAATAAACATAGAATAACATGTGAAATATAATACATGTTATAAAATAGTCATATCAATGTAGAACAAGAGAAACATGAACATAAAGGCATGATAAATCATGATAATCATAACATGGAGATGTGGCAACAACACATAACAAGGAATTAGCATGAGCCAAGGCTCATTGCACATAGATCATGAGTAAAACCTCATTGCACATGAAGCATGAGTAAAACTTTTTTGAAATTGAATTAGAATTAGTCAAACCCCATTTCACATGACTTATAATGATACTATATTTTACCAAATTCATTAGAGTGCTATTAGGGTGCACCCTTCTTAAACATTTCATTTCACGCATAAGTGTGCCATGTGGATCATAAAACATGGATTCATTAAACATCATAATTTATTCCTTGATAAAGGAGTTTTGAATTCATAAATGAAACTCTTTAAAAAATATTTAAATGTGCATAAAGATGAATACCCTTGATTGATAAATGGTCATGGTATTCACTACACAATGACCTTGTCTTGGAAAATTATGGTGCAATTTCAGTAGCATAACAGCATGACATAAGAACTCATAAAAATGGTTGATTATAGAAAAATGGGTGTATCATAATATTTAAATTAAATGGATAGTAATGGGGTCATATATATATATATATGTCCCAAAAATTGTAATGTTATTTAGATTCATGACACAAAAGAATTACTTGAATGTAAATGAGGAGAGAGAAATTCCTTACAGAATTTCACCATGGTAATGGGTGTACATGGGAGTAATTTAATGAGAGAGAAAGGGGTATCTCATCATTAAAACATAATTAAGGAAGTATGGGGGAGGTGGGAAATCATAACCCAACATTTATAATTGTTGACGCTCCTTTCTTCACAGAATCTAAAGATCGGAGAAGGGAATATCTCAGCTGAAAGTGATTCATCCTTTGAAGAAAACATCAAAAATCGACAAAGGCATGAACAAAGGATCAACAGCAAATCCACCGTGCAAGTGATACCACTGCCGCGCAAGTATACTTGCGCGGCTACCTTGGCCGCGCAGGTGACTTGCGCGACCTAATTGGTAACCGCCCCGTAACCGCCCCGGGTCTTCTTTTGCCTATAAATAGACCCTGTGGGCCCCCCATTCGAGAGGATCTTTTTCCAGAAACTCGGATTGAAGCTCCCGACGCCCAAGTCTCTTCTCAAAGCTTCCGGAACACTTCTAAGGTAATTTCTTACCTAGAACGGAAGATCTAAAGAGAAGAAGGAAGGCCTAAGTGTTGAAACTTATAAAACACTTGCGCGCCGACTTAATTCCTTCAATATAACTTGCGCGTACCTTTTCTGGAAGAACCTCAAGGGGATTATAAAGGTTTTTATCAAGAGTCGCTCAAGTATTTCAATTCTGATTGAAAATCACGCAAGTACACCATGTGTCGCGCAAGTATACTTGCGCGACCAATACTTGCGCGCCGCCGCAGGACTTGCGCGCCTTTCAAGACTTGAGCGCCCCTATCTTTTTGGGTGCCCATCTTGCCCATTTTACCCCTCTTAAGCCATTTCACCTTTCCTTTTTAAGATTCAGTCTTCAAGACACTCTTCAAAGCCATTTATGGCATGATTTCTTGATTTGACTTTCTTATCTGAAAGGAATTCTGTGGAATCTCTCTCAAAGTCTAGTGATTTAAATATCCTTATGTCACTAAAATACGGAGAGTTCATTCATTCAACCTCATCCTTTAAGATGAGAAAATCCTAACTTGGGTCTCCTTTTCAGGAATAATCCCCAGTTATAAAACCTTTGATATGGGCATCTTCCTCAGGAGTAAGCCCCAATCAAGTCCTCTCACCTTGGGCATCTTTCTTAAGAATAAGCCCCAACCTCAAATATGGGCATCCTCCTCAGGAGTAAGCCCCAAACCTTAATCCCTAACCTGGGTATCCTTTTTCAGGAATAAGACTCAGTCATAACCTTGGGCTTCCTTTTCAGGAGTAAAGCTCCAAGTCCCTTAACCTGGGTCTCCTTTTCAGGAATAAGACTCACTCATAACCTTGGGCTTCCTTTTCAGGAATAAGCCCCAAGTCCCCTTAAACTTCTCTTAACCATTCATAATTTACCTTTGATTTGGGTTTCCTTTTTAGGAGTAAAACCCAATCATAAGTCCCCTCCTAACTTGGGCATCCTCCTTAGGAGTAAGCCCCAAGATTAGAGTATTCAAATCTCCATGAAGCACATATAACTTTGTGGACCCTGTTCATGGATTTTCTCCCTAAAAGTAAATCCTAAACCTTCATCTATCTGGGTAGTCATCCATACATAAGCCCCAAACAAATTCTTATGATAGCATCTTTCATGTCACAATTGTCTAAATTTTACCAATACCTCTTGTTTCTCACACCGAGCATGACTCATGTGAGCTTAGAGTGTAAAAGTAATTATGACATTCATCTTTGAGCCATCAATCATAAACATCATACCCCATTACTCGAACTATGTGGGTTCTGATTCCTTTTCCAAAACAAAGTATACGTAGGTAGCCCATTTATGGGTCGATCCCAACTTTGAGATAATCTCTGTCCTTCTGAATGATGATAAACTTCAAGTGCCCCACTGAGTGGCTTTAAAACCAGCCTGGTCATCATAAATGACCAAGAGACTTTTTATATAAATGTTTTGAAGGATACCATTGACCAAGAATCTCTAAACAAATATAGATGATTCTCTATTGATGAAGAACCTCGAATACATATAAAAGATTCTCTAAATTTCTTTGCATATTTAATCATTGATGGTTAAAACTAAAGGAAAGAACATTTTATACTTGGTAATGTAATAAGGATTCACGAACATAACTTAAATCTATAAAGAGAGTCCCGGAGTAGACAATAATTCCCCTCAAAAAGGTGTGATGAGTCCGACCTCCCATCCTCTTGACCAATGCAAATTCCTAAGCCTCAGTAGTCCACAAGCTAATGGGCTCCTGCCTTTGTAAAGTAGGTCCAAACGGATATGGAATCATTGGATGTTTCCAGTTATACGAACAAACCCGTTAGAAACCGATCGGAATGTTTGAATCTCCCGTCCAGGAGGTCATCCCAGGATTCCGTGCGAAACAAAAATGGTGAACCCGACGTGAATCCTTAACCAAGTGAAAGTGATGTTCTTCTTATTTGTTAGGCCCCTTGGGCCAACAAGGCAATCATTGACATATGCTCATCCAAAAGATGCAGTGGCTGGATTCATCTTGATTATGTCTGTTACATGGAACAGGCACTTTGTTCTCAAGATCTTCTGCAAAAATGGCTTTCCTTAAATTCACCCCTATGAATACTGCTGCTGTGAACACCTCTACTGTGAGGTCTGCTGCTGTGAAAACCAATGCTGCTACTCCTGCTGGAACATCATCCGCTCTGAGGATGACATCACCAACTCAGCGTCTTCAACGCTGTGTTTCTAATGCACTGGTTAAGGAGTATCGTCGCAACGGTACTATCCCAACTCTGGAGGCCGCTCATCAAGCCCTCCAAGTTAACAACTCTACTTGGTCGTCCGGACAACGGCGGCCAGCAATCATGAAGCAGGCGGTGCTGACTACCGTCTCCAACCGTTTCGGGTCATTATCCCCGGAACGGAATTTCTATTCACTCCCTTACTCCGAGGAAGTGAATGAGCAGGTCCCTCGGGGCCTTAATTCAAAAAGACAGGAGTCCTTCCCGAGGGCTCCCATCAACAATCGCCGCCAGACTCGTGCGGTAGTGCGCCCTCAACATGATGAGGGTACCGACTCCAGGCATTCAGCTCAGGTTCCTCGAACCCGAGCAGGCAAGATGAACCGCCAGAGACGGAATCCGGTTAAAAATAGGCAATTTTTCATCCCTGCCATCTCCGGAGAAGTCCACCAACCTAACTTGGTGGCAAACAATGAGCAGGCATACACACCTTCCCGTTTTAATTCAGCTGTCCAGCAGACTCGTCTGACCGCATCAAGCCGATACCACCAGGCAATTCCAATGGAGTGCCATAGGCAGGAACATACACCTGCTTATACCTCATCAGTTAGTCAGCATGCTCGTCTGACTACATATGATGGATCTCGTCAACCGCGTTTGGCGAAGTGTAATCAGCAGGCACATACACCTGCTAATACTAATCAGGTCTACCAACAGTCTCGCTTGGTAGCACCGGGAGAAGTCAGTCGGAAAGTCCCGACGACAAACAGGAGGCAGACTAAACTCTCTGCCACCACACTTGAGTACTGTCAGGATTCACTGACAAGAAAAGGAGGACAGGAGCAGGCACATACACCTACTCCAATCCCGGAATGGACGTATATCCCTGTTCCGGCGGCTGAAGTCACCAAACATATTTTTTCAATGGTGAAAGAGCAGAAGCAAATTCCTGCTCATATTCTGGATACTTTCCAGGATATCATAATAGCTTCAGCATCATCTCAGGGACAGACGCATAAATCTATCCCTAGCAATGGAGTGACACATCAACGATTCACTCCGAAATAGACACACACGTCTGTTCCAGTCCAAGAGGGTTATGGGGTATACTCCCCCATATCATACGGACAACCAAGTCAGGCACATATACCTGATTTGAGTGATGATCGTCAGCCTAACCTGACCATCTTTCCTGATCAGGCACATACACCTGCTCAGAGCAATCACTTTCATCATCAAGTGGTTTCTAAAGCGAGTAAGAAGGCATCTAAGAAAAAGATCCGCCCAGCACAGTCAGGAGATCAAAGGCCAATCTGTAACCAAGCCTTGCTCGATGCTGGAGTTCTTGAAGCCCTCAGACATTTATCTATCAGAATTCAAGATTCTACTCCCTCAGTTCCCAATAACAGGAACATTAATTCTGAAGGTCTTCAACAGACACTTCCTCATGAAGACTTGCTTCATGAAAATTCGGTCAATCTTGAAGTTTCTTCTTCAGATGAGAGCCACAAGAACCCTCTGTGTGGTCAGAAGGCCAAGGAGCAAGAGATTACATCTTTTGCTGTAACCCATCATGATGGTCCTCCTCATGGTGATGAACTTCGCTGCAAAAGTCCTCTCCGCAGTAGTGATTCACATTGTCTCGAAAATTCTTCAGAAGGCAATGTAGTAACGAGAAAGCCCTCCTATCTCAAGGCACTTGCAAACGTAAGACCAGTCATGTCTGATGCTTTACTATCGGCAGGTGAAACTCTTTCTCCATCAGAAGATATCCTGGGGTTCAGGTTATTCTCCGAACCTTCCCTCGGTCATTCATCTTCCATCATGAATAGTGATTTCTCTACCAATCTTGTTGAATCCGATGAAGCAACAAGGAAACACCAACTCTGGTCCAAACAGGTAGAAGAATCTTCATTTAATGATAAAGATGAAATGCGGAACATGAGGAAAAAACTGGCAAAAGGTGAAGTACCAGTCATGTTTTGGCCTTTGGCTGATTCCCAGTACGACATTCCAAAGATGTTGACGGATGATGGAATCCATGATATTCGTCACAACATATGGAAAACTCTTTGTCAATTAAAGAAGAAGGTATTATCTTACGATGAATATGAAAATCATCTTAAGATAATAGAAGGGTTACAACGCCATATTGATTTGGCATCTCTATCAGTCTCTCGGTATCCGAAGGCTGAAAAGCAACAGAGAACCCTTGAACGTTCATGCCTTGGCGCACTAAGAAGATTGCGTCAGTTAATTTCCAATGCTCCATCTAATGTTCATATCAGAGGATGGGGTGTTCACGGAGCACTACATTTCATAGTGCTTTCCGGTCAGCAAAGCCCGACGAAAATGGTCTCATGCAATGTTATTGCCCATGGCCGACCACAGTCAATGGGCATTGTTCATAATCAAAAGTTTGATCAAGAACAAGCTTAAACTAGTTCCTCTCAAAATCAAGTATATAGAGAACAGGTTGTTGAATTGCTCCTACATCAAGCAGGCGAGAATATTGCACAAGCCTCTCGTCTGGAGCAAACATGTCATCAAATGACAGAAGTTTCGGAAATCATCCAACGGTCTGTTGAACCAGGTGATAAAAGTGGATACAGGTTAATGCATCCAGCTAATTTCCGAACTAAGATTCGCAAGATCAAGAGAGATTTCAAGAAGATCTCAGACATATCATGTCAAGAGACACCCCAGCTTGCCAGACTGGGGACTTCTCTAACCCAACCCTCAGAGTCAACGAATGGGATTCGAGGAGTTGAGCGGAAGCAGCAGGAACACCCCCAGTCCACCGGACTGGGGACTTTTTCAAATCTTCAATCCCTCCCTCAGAGAAAGTCAGTATTATCTCGATTAGGGAATAAGCCTCAAGAGGAACGAAGAGACAAGATGTCAGGAGATTCTATCCAAGTGACGGTTCTCCAAGAAATTCCTGAGGGATCAAGTCAACGGAATGCCATGTCTCATCATGGACATAGAAGGAGACAATATCACAGAAATGCTGATAGAAAGGATTCCATGCAATATGCATCCATTAATGTCATCAATGCCGTTGCTGCTGATTCACCAGATGAGGCTCAATCAGAGGGATCAGACGAAGAGGATCCTGCTCAAGAAGTCGCCAACACATACCTAAATTAAGAAGGTGTGCGCACACGTAATCAAAGGCTTACCCAAAATTTGGGTATTCCTTCAAGTAACCCACTTCCCCCTCTCCGAAAAGGATCCAATAAGGGGAGAGGAAAGAATCAGGTTACTTCTCACCCTTCCTCTGAAGGAGGTCAATCGCTCTCATTAGAGCAAAGGTTTGCACAACAGGAGGAAGAAATGAAAGAATTAAGAAGGTTGAATGCAGAACCACTTCAGAGTAGTCTTCTTCTTAAGAATGCTGAAGTCCGATAGCCGAAGGAATTTGTTGTAACTACTGAGATGGATCAAGAATATCCTCCTTTATCAGTACACCCACAGAGGTCTAATCCTACGGGTCAAACGCAACAACGGTTGGCAGCACTACCATCAGTTGCAGCACCAACCACCACGTCTATCCAAGCTCCATTCATTGCACCTACCCAAAACCAAGTTCAACCTGACGTTTCTCAAAAGTTAATAACTACTATTGAGTCATTAACAGCTCGGTTAGAAACTATGGAAGGGAAACGGGCGCAAGTTCAACCTGAAAAGAAAGTTTACCCTGAATGAGTAGATTCAATTTCTCCTCCATCCAGTTTTGGAAACCCTATTTTCCCTACTTTCAATGGATCAGGCGACCCTGAACAACATTTGACGCATTACGTATCTTGTTGTGATCCTATGATGGGAACTCCAGAGCAGCAAGAAGCAGTGAAACCCAGATGCTTCGTGCGAACCTTGCAAGGACCAGCTTTTGTCTGGTATACAAGCTTGAAATCCCGGTCAGTCATCGGATGGGAGGATCTTCGTCAAAAATTCCTTCTTCAGTTTAGCTCAACTTTGCCAAAAACGACAGTTTTCGATCTTATAAACTGCAATCAAAGGGAGAATGAAAGTGTCTCTGATTTCATTGCTCGTTGGAAGGGATTAACATATTCCTTGAGTTTATCACTCCCTCAGGAGGAATTGTTGCCAATCTGTGTGGCAAATTTGCGTGACGAATTACGCTCGCCATTGATCCCTGTGAAATACACAGGAGGGTTTCGAGACCTTACTTCAATCGCTCAACAGATTGAAGATTCCCTTATACAGGCTCAGGTTAAATCTCGTGTATTTCCATCAGCTCTAGGAAGAAGAATGGGTAAAGCAGAAACTGCTACAGTTATGCTTAAACAGGCACCTGTACCTATTTCTACTTCAAAACCTTCATCTTCTCGAAGGGCTCCACCTCCTGAATGCCAACAACAAAGGCTGTTTCGTCCAAATGATCAAAAAGATCAACGACGAAAACAATTTGAGGATATGAAGAGTAAAACATACTCTTTCCGAAGTGATCAAGTTCCTGGTTACTTCATTTCAGCTCTGGAAAATAATTTGGTTCAATTACTAGTGCCGAAGAGGCCAAACAAGGAAGGAGATGAAGACCGTCCCAATTATTGTCCCTTTCATCAAATGTTGGGGCATCCCATCCAGGAGTGTTTTGTCTTTAATGATCTCCTGCAAAAGATGGTTGACTTGGGAAAAGTCAAATTAAAGGGTTATTCAGCTCATGTAGCGTGTATTACCGCTACAGATCCAGAAGAAGGAGGCGAGTGGCAGGAAGTCAAAAGCAAAACTGCGAAAAAATATGACGATTGGATGGTCAGAAAGACAATCAATCGGACCCATTCCATTTTGCGAACACAATTGAAGAAGCCAATTGTGTCTCCTACAAAAGCTGCAGTAAAGCCTCCATCAAAGGAAAAATCCTCAAAAGGGCAGCGCAATTCAAAGAAGAAAGAGGAATCAGGAGAAGATGAGTATGCATCAAAGCCTAAATTGTCTTTGACTCTGGCAGATTTCATGCCATCTACTTCAAAGCCATGGGCACCGTCCCACCAAACGGCACAGCCTAAACAGGCCAACCAGGCAGAGACTTTATCAGACGAAGAGTTAATCTTTGGTTCTGTTAATATGATTCAATTAACAGATTCATATTCCAGTCTTGATGAGCCTGAATTCCCTGTATCAAATAAGGGAACCCAAGGAAGTTCTAGAGGTTCAGGATATAGGGGAAGACGTGGATCTTTCCGAAGCCACTACTCTAATTCTACCCCTGCTAGCACTGTATATGCAGCAGAAACTCGTGGTAGAGCCCTTCAGCGAGCTCAAAAAGAACAAGCAAGTTCTTCTGCCAATGGCCAACTCAGCTTCGGCACAGTTATTTTGGAAGACCGATTAAAGGTTCCATCTTCTTTATCTCAGCAAGTAAATGGATCTAATCAGTCTAATTTTCCAAAACCAAAGATGTTGCCAACTTCAATACAAGATGCATCAGCTTCCAAAGCATCTGCTTCCAAGGTACCTGCTAAACCGCATATTCCTATTGGGAAACGCAGGCCTCTAGATCAAAAGTATGATATATTGAAACACATGGCCCAAGTACCAGCCAAATTATAAATTTTGGATGCTTTGAATCTATCAAGAGATCTTCGGGAAGCACTCATCGAAGCATTGTCAAGTCCTCAGGAGTTTGAAGCTGAAATTGCTGCAGCTGAAATTTATCACATAGAGAATAATCCTGCAGAATGCCATGCAGTGATATCTTTTACTGATAAAGATGAAGATGATGTTGTGCATGGTCACATAAAACCTTTGTACTTATCTAGAAAATTCAATGGTATAGATGTTCGAAGAGCTTTTATTGATAATGGGTCAGGAGTCAACCTCATGCCCATTCGCACACTTCATCGATTGGGCCTCACGGAATCTGATTTATCTCCTTCTACCATGATGTTGCAAGGATATGATAAAAATGAACAAGAACCACTGGGAGAAGTTACGCTCAGAACTCAGTTTGGAGATCATGTTTCCAATTCGGATTTCATGATTGTTGATCAAGACTCAGCTTTCAATATCTTGCTTGGAAGACCCTGGCTACATCAGCATGCAGTTATTCCGTCATCATACCATCAATGTCTCAAATACTGTTTCGATGGTCAAGTTGGAACATTGTATGGTGATAAGGCCCCATTCAAGACATGTGAGTCTCAATACATTGAGGCAGAATTTTATCACATGAAGGGAAGAGAAAAATCTACAATGAAGGAAATTACCAAAGTTAATGCTCCATATGGTTTGGAAAAAATTCCAATAAATCCATTTTCACATGTGAGTACAGATTATGTGTTACCTATCAGTCAAATTGACCAAATAGGCCCAAATCAAAATACTCTTATGGAAAGATCCATAATATCAATTACGACAATCGAGCCAGACAACATGGGAGAAATTGGTAACTTACTGAGTAGTAATGAAAGCATAAGTGGTAACGTTTTCATTTCGTCTGCTGAAATCCAACAAGTCTATACTTCGCTAATCAGGCCAGAAGAAGTTATAGCAACACCAGAGGTGAATATTGATGTCGATTCTCAATCCATCATCTCCTCTGTGATTCCCAAAGAAGACCCTTTATCATCAATAGGGTCGGAAATGGAAGCTTCTTCTTCAAAATGTGAAAATTTTGACATCTCTTATGATCATGAGAATTTCGTTGTTTCATCTACTTTGCAAGTAGAAACGGAAGAAATAACACATGATGAAGAGGAAGAGGAAAATCTTAGAGATGATCCTCCAGCATTTGAAGAGGGTATCTCTACCACTGTGGATGAACTCAGAGAAGTAAATCTGGGTACAGAGAAAGATCCACGCCCCACTTTAATTAGTGCGGCCATGACCCTTGAAGAACAAGAGATGTATATTTCTTTTCTAAAGCAAAATAAAGATATTTTTGCTTGGAATTATACAGAGATACCTGGCCTTGATCCTGATGTTGCCACCCATCATTTGGGTTTGCCAAAAGAACATCGAGGATTCAAGCAAGCCGCGAGAAGAACACACCCAACCTATGCTTCCAAAATCGAGGCTGAAGTGGATAAGCTTATCAAATCTAACTTCGTCAGAGAAGTTCAATATCCCAAGTGGTTGGCTAATATTGTCCCTGTAAAGAAGAAGAACAGACAAATTAGGGTTTGCATCGATTTTAGAGATCTTAATCAGTATTGTCCCAAAGATGATTTTCCAGTTCCGATTACAGAACTCTTAATTGATGCGACGGCTGGCTATGAAGTACTTTCTTTCATGGATGG
This sequence comes from Viscum album, assembly GCA_963277665.1. Lineage (NCBI taxonomy): Eukaryota > Viridiplantae > Streptophyta > Magnoliopsida > Santalales > Viscaceae > Viscum > Viscum album. The sequence goes on from OY728125.1 coordinate 876,303,004, forward strand.
ATATTCTGGATATAATCAGATCCGAATGGCCCCAGAAGATGAGGAATATACAGCCTTCAGAGCTCCTCAAGGTGTGTTTTGTTACCGGGTGATGCCCTTTGGTTTAAAGAATGCAGGTGCAACATATCAACGCGCCATGCATCGTATCTTCAAACCTTTTCTAAGGAAATTTGTTGAATGCTATGTAGATGATCTGGTGGTTAAATCCAAACAACTTTTTGATCACTTGGCTGATTTGGAAGTCGTATTCCACAAGCTTCGACAACATAATTTGAAGATGAACCCATTAAAATGTGCTTTTGGGGTAACCTCAGGAAAATTCCTCGGCTTTGTTGTATGCCATCGTGGTATTGAAGTCGATCCTGAGAAGACCAAATCAATCCTTGGTATGTCACCTCCTCAGAATTTGAAAGAATTAAGAGGACTTAATGGACACTTAGCCTACATTCGGCGTTTCATCGCCAATTTGGCAGGCAAAAGTTTACCTTTTACCAAATTATTGAAGAAAGGAGTCACTTACCAGTGGACTGAAGAATGTCAAGAAGCATTTGATGTTCTCAAGAAATACCTCTTGAGTCCACCAGTACTCATGCCACCTGTTGAGGGTAGGCCTCTTATCCTCTATGTGACAGCTTTAGAGCGATCATTGGGTGCCTTTCTCACTCAAAAGAATGATGCTGGGAATGAAAATAGTCTCTACTATCTCAGTAGAACTATGCTTGAAGCAGAAACCCGGTATTCGAGTATTGAAAAGTGCTGCCTAGCATTAATCTTTGCAGTTCAGAAACTGAGACACTACCTGCAACATCACGAGGTCCAATTGGTATCTCGTCATAATCCACTCAAATTCATCCTTAGTCGTCTAATGCTTACAGGACGTCTGGCAAGGTGGGCGGTTATTCTACAACAGTTCGACATCCAGTATGTGTCTCAAAAGGCAATTAAGGGCTAAGCTCTGGCTGATTTCCTAGCTGAACACCCTTCAGTGGAAGACACGTATTCAGATATCGAACTCCCTGATGAGGAAGTTTTTTCTATACAAGAGAGTCCTCAAACATGGGAAATGTATTTTGATGGTGCTTCTAGAAGTCCAACAGGGAAGAAAATGGAAAATCCTAAATTCAACAAAGTTGGTTTAGGAATTGTGCTCATTTCTCCAGATAAGGCAGTGTTACCTTATTCCTTTTTGTTGTGGGAAGGTGGTACCAATAATGAATCTGAATACCAAGCTCTCATTGCAGGCTTGGAGTTAGCGCTTCAAGCACAAGTGAATCACTTAAAGGTGAAAGGTGATTCAGACCTGGTAATCAAACAAGTCAATGGGGATTATGCCATCAGAAAAGAAGAATTAATCCCTTTGTATGATTACGTCAGAGAGTTAATGTTGGAATTCCCTTCAGAACCGACATTTTCTTATGTCCCAAGATCACAAAATGCTCAAGCTGATGCACTGGCTAATATAGCCACAGCTTTAGTAGATCCAAATCGGGATGAGACAACCATCGGTATTGCCCACCATCGTGCAATTTCACCTTATGTTCAAATCAGAACAGAGGAAATTAATGAAATTAGTCCCATTCCTGAACCGTATGGTCATACTACAGGATGGATGTCACCTATCAAGGAATACCTTCAAAATGGAACACTTCCACCTGATAGAGCCGAGAAAGAACAAATTCGGCGACGTGTGGTCAATTTTACTCTTTATGATGGTCCAAACCACCTCGAGAAAATTCTCTACAAACGTGGTTTTGATGGAGTTCTCTTCAGATGTATTGATGGTGAAGAGACAATGGCTGTCATAAAAGAAGTGCATGCAGGAGTCTGTGGTGCCCACCAGTCTGGACATAGATTGTCTGATCAAATTCGAAGGCTTGGATACTTCTGGCCTTCAATGATACAAGATTGTGTTAATTTCACAAAGAAGTGTCATTCATGCCAAGTATATGCCAACTTCATTCATCAACCTCCAGAGTTGCTTCATACAGCTAAATACTCATGGTCATTTTCCACATGGGGAATGGATGTGGTGGGACCTTACCCTTCAGCTACGGCCAAGCAGTTTAAGTACATTCTTACTGCTACTGATTTCTTTTCAAAATGGGCAGAGGCAGTACCTCTCAAAGAAGTCAGTTCTAAATGCATTGTTAGCTTCATCAAGTCTGACATCATTACTAGATTTGGTGTCCCTCATACCATATTGACGGACAACGGCACCAACTTTCTTTCTTCTGAGGTAAAGAAATTGTATCAAGAATACAACATTAAGTCCAACCATTCATCTCGATATCATGCAGCGGCTAATGGCCAGATAGAGGCCTTCAACAAGACTCTTTCAAATATACTGCAAAAGATGGTGGATAAAGATAAGAGGTCATGGCCTGATAAACTCTATCATGCTTTATGGGCTTATCGGACTACCACTCGCAATGCAACGCGGTCTACTCCATATTCATTGGTATATGGAACAGAAGCAGTCTTTCCAATTGAAGTTCAATTGCCCTCACTCAGAATAGCCATTTGTGATCAGTTATCAACAGATGAGCAATCCCAAAAGCGGTTGAATGAATTGGAACAGTTAGATGAGAAAAGATTGTGCACTTTGCACCACTTGGGAATCTATCAGAATCGGATAGCACGAGCTTTTAACAAAAAAGTTCGTCTTCGTTCATTCATTCATTGAGAATTGGTATTGGTTCTCAGAACACCAATGATACCAGGAAAGAAGCCTCCTAAGCTTGAACCAAAATGGGAAGGACCTTATTCAATACATAAGGTCTACTCCAATGGAGTGTATTCTCTGATCTCAATGGATGGAGAACACATCACGACTCCAACTAATGCCAGATTTCTGAAGAAGTATTTTGTATAAACACAAAATATTGTTCCCAGAACCAAGACTCTTACATTTGGTTCATACAGTAATGGTCCAGTATGACCTTAAACTGCAACTTCGTCCAACATGACGTTAAACCGTGTCACCTTCAATGTCCAACATGACATTAAACTGTATAATGTCCTATCTACATGACATTAAACTGTACAGAAGCTCCTTATTTGTCCGAGATGACATTAAACTATATTTTGTCCAACATGACATTAAACTGTGTGACACTTCCAACGTCCAGCATGACGTTAAACTGTAAAAAGTCCCCAGAACTGATATCCTCATATTTGTTCACCTTAGTCCTAGTTACATGACTTTAAACTGTACAGCACCAGTTAGTCCTAGCTACATGACTTTAAACTGTACAGTAATGGTCCAGTATGACTTTAAACTGCAACTTTGTCCCACATGACATTAAAACTGTGAAAAAGTTCCATAAACCGTCCAGCATGACCTTAAACTGCATCATCCCTGGTCCATGTATATGACCATAAACTATTTGCAAATCCTTTATGTCCAGCTAGACATTAAACTGTGACGTCCTAACTACATGACGCTAAACTGTATAAAAGTCCCTCACGTCCAGAAAGACGTTAAAACTATATAATCTCAAAAGTCCAGTATGACATTAAACTGCACCATTCACGGTCCATGCATATGACCTTAAACTATTCACACTTTCGTCCGACATGACGTTAAAATGGTACACTCTTTTGTCCTTACTGCATGACATTAAACTGCACAGTCCCCCTTTTCGTCCAATATGACGTTAAACTATATTATCCCCATCGTCCTAACTACATGATGCTAAACTGTACAGAAATTCCTTGATATGTCCTACATGTCATTAAATTGTTATTTTGTCCCTGCTACATGACACTAAACTGTGCAGCACCAATAGTCATAACTGCAAGACTTTAAACTGCTTAGTCCCTTTTTTATGTCCTACATGACATTAAATTGTGCATCGTTAAGGTTGTTATTATCTCTTGTTTCTCACACCGAGTATGACTCACGTGAGCTTAGAGAAAACATCAACCATAACACTCCCTTTGGGCCACTAACCATGTGTAAGTCCCAACAACATTTTTTATTAGATCATTGTCCCCAAGAATAACTTGATCATTGATTCATTCTTTAATTGAACTACATGGACTTTGATCCTTGCCCTCCAGGCTGGGTATGTAGGCAACCTCCCAGGGTTCAAGCCCAAAAACAATCTCTTCACATCGATTCACCACCATCTCATATGATGTTGATTTGTGAAACCACCCCTAGAATCAATATCTTTACATTGATTCACTTTTTTCCTTGTTATATGACGTTAAACTATACAACACTTTTGTCTGGTATGACAATAAACTACAATATTCTTTAATTTCCTCATTTGAGAGAGAACTATTATTGACATTGATTTTTCAATCATGGTTTTCATTTTTTAAAAGACTACATGCATACATGGTAACGCCTAAACTTTTTTAGGTTAAAACCATCATTGCACTAAAGTCCCCTTTTCACCCTTCACATGTACGAACCAAATTTGTACAAAGGGTAGTTCTAGAACTACGTGGACTTGATTCCCATCCTTATGGGATACGTAGGAACATTCGAGTGTCCCTCGAATCCAGTCCCAAGTCTTTTGGGCCTAACCCCAATTTCACTTTCAGTCCCATGGCTGAAAAGTCCTCATGAAAACACACACTGTGTATTCATTATTGTGGTCCGAATTCTATGACCCTAAACTAAGATCACTCATACTTTCTTCCTGCACGACGTTAAACTGCATTTCAAGAACTATGTATGGCTTGATTCTCATTCTTATGAGATACATAGTGAAGTCCAAAATTTCAATTCATGACCCAGCCACAACATGATTATGGTTATCATTGACCTATGTATCTCTATATACATTGGACAATACCCATCATTATGTGTTATAATCCTAACCTTAAATATTTTCAGATCTTCATAACCCTTTTCATGACTTCTAGTCACAAAAATGTCAAACTTCTGAGAATTCTTTTGCCTGACTATGCAGCACGTGCCCATAGGTGGCCTTGCATAAACAGTCCACATAACAGGCTTGTCAGCCAAAAGATGCTATTTTATTTGACTATGCAGCCAATGCCCATAGGTGGCCCTGCATATTTCAACCCCCTAACGGGTTTTGTTAAATAATAGTAACTTCATTCTTGGGAAGAATGCCTCTTTTGTCCTTATTTGTCTTAAACGACAGTATGCAGGGATCCACAAAAATAGCCATCCTTAACATATTTTTCCCATATCCTTTTTCATGATCTGAAAGTATTCAAGTCTATGGTTTATTCTTCTTCCCTACGTTTGGGTCAGACCTTCGTAGGAGTGATATTCATCCAGTTCTTCGATATTCTTGTTTGGAAATATCTTCTCCATATTCAAGTACCTCTTTCCATACAACAAACTCTATGCTTTAGAAAATTTGAATCTCCATAAACTTTCACTGGCTTTTAGCACTAGGAAAGTAAATTTCTGGGAGTTCTTTTGCCTGACTATGCAGCACGTGCCCATAGGTGGCCTTGCATAAACAGTCCACAAAACAGACTTGTCAGCCAAAAGATGCTATTTTATTTGACTATGCAGCCAATTCCCATAGGTGGCCCTGCATATTTCAACCCCCTAACGGGTTTTGTTAAATAATAGTAACTCCATTCTTGGAAACTAGTTCTTCTAATGCCTTTTAGCTCTTTTTCATATCATTCCTCAGATTCAAATATTCTTAAGCCATAGTTTACATTTTTTCCCTCATACTGGAGTATGGTAATATGTTTTCAGATAAATTGTCAAGGAATTGAATCTATTTTTAATCCATTTTTTCGGTCAAAGCTATTTCAACCTTAAACATTAGCCCCTTTATGTCCGGCGTGCATGACTTTAAACTGCCCACACAAAAGACAAAGGAACTCTGAATAAAAGTCAAGTTCCAGCTCACTAAATATACATTTTTTTTGTATGATTTAGGTAATATTGAGCAGTTAAAAGGTTCAAAGTTTGTAGGGTTATTTGGAGTAATCCTAGTAAAAATCAAACTATGCTTACTAGGCCCATTGGCTTACGTAAATTTGAAGCAGGTTATGGAAGAATGCAAGTACAAATGATTGAAGACAAAAGTGTTTTTCATTGATACACAAGAGTTAGAAGGACATCCACAGACTAGAATCTCTTCTCTTTTTCAAGAATTACAGAAGATTGTCAACATAAGTCTTCATTTGATGTATAGAATCCTAAGCCTTATCAACAGTTACTTGAAGCTCGTGCACTTGACCAGCTTCACTCTTTTCAGCTTGCTGAAGTGCCTTCTTAGCATCTGCAATGGCTTTCATGCCATTCATATGAGTTTCATCCAATGATTTATTAAGCTGATCAAGTTCCCCAGTAACAGCATCTAACTGTTGCTGGAGTTGCACCTGCTGGACGACCTTTTCTTTGATTTTTTGCTTCAGATCCTTCATCTTGACAGCATAATCAGCTTCAGCCTGGGATATCGCAGCCTCAAATTCGCCTATGTTGACTGACAATTTCACTCTGGTCAAATCTTCGTGACTTGTCTGCATTTTCTCCCTCCTGAAAATGATCTGTTTCACTGCAGCATGGATCTTTTCATACCCAAAACCACCAAGTCCCATTATAACAAATTGGGATGACAATCGGGAAATTTTTTATGGTATCTCTTCTAAAGGAACCCCCGATATGATGTTCCATATGTTATTCCATGCCTTACGTCGTGAAAAGCTGAATGCTTTAAGCATATCTGGATCTGATTCAATATCATCGTCAGAAGGGGGTATGTAATCTGGAATTAGCGCACTTAGGGAGGTGCCTTGTCCTGCTCTTTCCCCTCTGACTTGTGCTTCTTCACTTTCAATTCCCGTTGGGGCAGAGGCTGAGCCCTCATCTTCGGATCTAATCATTGCAGTTGATGGTCCTGCATGATTAATTGAAAGGTTTAGTCAGCTTCAAAGGATAACAAAAGAATGGATTGCCTTGCGAATAAAGTTCAATCACAAATATTGTTATCCATTACCCAATGGTGGTTCAGCATCTTGAGAAGACTTCTCCCTATCTTTCCCAGTTTCAACAGGATTTTCAAGATGGGTCTCAGGAGAGTTTATTGGATTTAGCTCTACTTGAGCTAATGTTTCTGCAATGATAGGGTTGACATCAGTGTCCACACCCTCTTCGTGCATTGGCAGTTCAGCGGCTTCTACGGAAGAAACTGCATATTATTTTATATCATGGTTAGAAGTATTTTTTTTTTAATGAAAAATTTGGGCGAAGGGTAACACTCACGCCCAAGGTCTTCTAAATCACATGACAACTCAGCATGATTATAAAATTCTTCAAAAGTCATTCCTTGATTCATCATTTCATCCAATGATACTTCAGAATCTTGATTAGTCTCACCAGTGGGAGCATTTGCTACGTCTTCTTGCCGACTTATGTCCTGCAACCCCTGACCCTGGACAGCATCTTCAGTGATAGGAGGGATACTGGGAATGGATGGTAGCTCTTCTCCAGGAGGAACCAAGTCGGCCTGAGTCTGTGATTGTTCTACAGCACCCTCCACGACCTTTGAAGAAGGATCAGTCCCTTCCCTCAAGGGAGAAATTGAAGAAGCCCCTGTAATCCTCGGAAATATGAGTAACCATATGATTATGGGTATAAACTCATGATTGTTCGAAGGACTTACCACTGCTAATGAAACGTTTAGCTATGGATTTCCTCCTTCGTTGCCTTGGCTTCTTTTGTTTTTTCAGAGTATCAGTAGTCTCCCTTATTGGCACTTGGATTGGCGAATGAAAGGCTATGTCCAGTGCCTCATTCATGGCCTGCTGGCCTGGAGATATCTCACCTGGTTCGCGAGGAGAATCAGCAGCAGCCCCGATAGCAGTACCACCAGGGCTATATTGTGGCGAAGGAACCCCAATTCCTTTCTTTGCAAGCTGCAAGATGAAGAAAATAACTTCCTTAAGTAAACAAAGCTTCAACTAAAATCAAGTTGCAAAGAAAATAAGGGAAGAAAACTTACATCTTCAGGAGCCACGTACTCTTGCCATTCCTCATCTCCAGAACCACCAGGCCCCTCAGTGGTGCCACGATCAATCATTTCCTTCACCCTCCTGGTGATAGGAACCGAATTATCAGTGGCATATATGAGCATTTCCAGCTCTCTGATGTAAGCTCGCACTTCATTGGGGTTATCTCCGTATTGAAGGTCTTTAGAAGCTAGAAGATATCCTATTCCAGGAAGTTGTAGGCCCTCACACAAATCCAGCCAGGCGGTCTCAGTATCACAGTATAAGCTCTGCCATAGCTGAACAGCCTCTGGTCTTAGATATAAAGGCTGTGAGGAAGGTCCTACAATTTTTGATTTCAATTTCTTCCCGACTCCTGCAACTACAGATAGAGAATAAGAAAGTGAGACTTGTTACTTTATAAAGTAGCAGTGATTGAAGTTATTACAATCAAATAACTCACCAGGAGCTGATGGAGTGGGTCTTTTAACTCTGGCCGGAGGATTATATCGTGCACGAAACCACTTTTCCGCCGGTTGTGCCTCATCATCCCCATCGTGATAATCCGATGAATCAGTTCTAGAAGAGGAGTCTGTTGAACCTATTTCAGGTGGAGAAGCGTCACCTTCATGAGGAAGAGTTTCTTTCTCTACAGTCCTCTTCCTCTTTCCCACTTGATATACTGGGTGATTCAATATCACTTTAGGGTATGATGCTATCCAGTGTTCGGCATAAAATGTAGTCAGATAATGTGCCGCTTTTTCAACTGGTAGATCAAATACTGCCCCAGTCTTCTCTCATGATGTCAGCAACCATAGTTGTCGAGCAACCATCGGATGTTGCTCTAACCTGACATGTACTGGATGGGATACAACAATCTGTTGCAAAAATTTGAATTGGCGTGCAAATCTATATGGAGCATAGGCCTCGCATATGATTTCTCCATCAATCCTGGCTACTAACACGCCATCCCTGCAAGCTAGCATGTATGCCCTCAAATCCAAATGGGCTTTCCCATCATCAACAAACCGCTCGGATGGCGGACTTCCATAAGGAAAGAAGTTGAATTCCTTATACATGCTTAGTCTTACTTTCATGTCATAACCATTAACATCTAATGGAGCAATTCCAGAGAATGCTTGCACTGACGGTCTGAAAGAGCTTCCAGGAATTTGTAATCCATTCTGTACATTGTAAGTCCTGAAGTGAGTGGCGATCCATCCCCACAAAACCTGGAATGGTCCCACTATTCTTAAAGGAGATTTTCCCTGGAAGACGTGAAGTAAACTCCTGTGAATCTTTGCTAAAATGGGGGTAGCTAACCCAACCATTTTTCCCTCAGCCAACTTGGCCGCAATGACGAAGGTCCCTGGCCTAACGCCTCCCTTCGAATCCCTGACCGGAAAGAGATAAACACTGAGCCACATTGCCAAGAAACACGCCAGACGAGTTTTCTTTGGAATTCTTTGATTCACTTCATATCCCCACTTTTCAAACTCTCCTGCTTCTAGAGTTGGCCAGAATGTGCCAGGAGCTCCTCTCTTCTCAGGTTTTGGACAAGTGGTAGGACGTCTGGGCCGGGTGTCCTTGGATTTCTTTTTCTTGGATCCTTTTTCTTTTGGCTCCATCCCTTTCTTCTCAGTAAGAAACACATTCATCCATTCTTCCGGATGAATATCTTTTCTAAAATGAGTTAATGAGGTCTCTGAACTCTTGAGCCTGTGAAAGATTTTAAATAATTCTCGAGCCAAAGCAGGAGTCTTCTCTGGATCATTCCAAGTCACCTTGGGAGGAATGAATTCATCATACATATCACCCAAGATTGGAGCTCCTGAAATCTTGTGGACATCCCACAAACTGATACCTACTTCTCCATGAGTCAAATGGAAAGAATTAGTCGCTGGGCTCCAGTGGCTGAGTATCTCTGGCACGAAGTTATCATGTCTGTAAATATATGTTTGCCCAACCCATACAGCCTCATATATTGCAGCTCTCTTCAGATCCTCAATAAACTCTGCGCAAGTCTGTCGCACCCAGTATACCCACATCCACGTTGGCTTCACACCTCCCCCAGGACGGAAATCCCAACTTTTCTTCCAGCCTTTGGATTGATCCATTTGAGCATTTCGGAAGATTGAAGGATGACAATGTGGTTGAAGCTCAGGTGTATATTTTTTCAGATCTGGTGTGCAAGGGCTATGATGCATCACATAAGCCTTCTCCACTGTTCCAGCAGTTTGAAATACTCCTCCGCCTGAGATATTTGCTGAAGAAAAATTGGTATAATTCTGAAACCAAGAAAATGGAAGATAATTCTTTAATTCTGGAATAATGACTTCTTGCAGATGACTATGACCATAAAAAGGTAGATAAGTGCAGTGAGGAAAGTCGCGACGATATTTCTTCAGATACTTAGCCAAATCTGGAAGAGTACTTTCTTTGACAGTATAGTAATCAGGGCCAATGATATTCATCATATCATCTATCCGCTTGCTAGCCAGTTCATCAATTAATCCAGGTCTAAGAGCCATTGAATCTGCACAGGAGTTGAATAAATTAAACTCTTATGTGGGTTTATTTTTCATAAAATTTGTGAAAGAATTTTGGAAAAAATGGCTAAGGCATTAAGGCGCGCAAGTATGGAGATGTCGCGCAAGTGATACATGTGCCGCGCAAGTTTTTGCCGCGCAAGTATTTTTCCGCGCAAGCCTTATTACCTTGAGAGTAGCGCGGCAGCGAGGAAACAGTGAAAACAGGAGACTTGCGAGGCAACGAAGACTAGCGCGGTGAGAGCTCGAGAAATCCGGAAATCCAGATGCATGTAACGGAGATGAGGCCGGGTATTTATAGGCCAAGAAGCCTACCTGCGCGCCACACCCAGAGCGCTTAAAGCCTGCGCAACGCATACTTGCGCGCCACCCTCTGCGCACTGAAAGACTTGCGCGCCCTCCCTTTTCCTTTGGAAGGATTCAATTTCCTCAGAGTCAAATCCTCATTTCCCTCCGGATCCAACTCTGAGGGGGGACTTTTGTTGACGCTCCTTTCATCACAGAATCTAAAGATCGGAAAAGGGAATATCTCAGCTGAAAGTGATTCATCCTTTGAAGAAAACATCAAAAATCGACAAAGGCATGAACAAAGGATCAACAGAAAATCCACCGCGCAAGTGATACCACTGTCGCGCAAGTATACTTGCGCGGCTACCTTGGTCGCGCAGGTGACTTGCGCGACCTAATTGGTAACCGCCCGGTAACCGCCTTGGGTCTTCTTTTGCCTATAAATAGACCCTGTGGGCCCCCCATTCGAGAGGATCTTTTTCCAGAAACTCGGATTGAAGCTCCCGACGCCCAAGTCTCTTCTCAAAGCTTCCGGAACACTTCTAAGGTAATTTCTTACCTAGAACGGAAGATCTAAAGAGAAGAAGGAAGGCCTAAGTGTTGAAACTTATAAAACACTTGCGCGCCGACTTAATTCCTTCAATATAACTTGCACATCCCTTTTCTGGAAGAACCTCAAGGGGATTCTAAATGGTTTTATCAAGAGTCGCTCAAGTATTTCAATTCTGATTGAAAATCGCGCAAGTACACCATGTGTCGCGCAAGTATACTTGCGCGACCAATACTTGCGCGCCGCCGCAGGACTTGCGCGCCTTTTAAGACTTGTGTGCCCCTATCTTTTTGGGTGCCCATCTTTCCCATTTTACAACTCTTAAGCCATTTCACCTTTCCTTTTTAAGATTCAGTCTTCAAGACACTCTTCAAAGCCATTTATGGCATGATTTCTTGATTTGACTTTCTTATCTGAAAGGAATTCTGTGGAATCTCTCTCAAAGTCTAGTGATTTAAATATCCTTATGTCACTAAAATATGGAGAGTTCATTCATTCAACCTCATCCTTTAAGATGAGAAAATCCTAACTTGGGTCTCCTTTTCAGGAATAATCCCCAGTTATAAAACCTTTGATATGGGCATCTTCCTCAGGAGTAAGCCCCAATCAAGTCCTCTCACCTTGGGCATCTTTCTTAAGAATAAGCCCCAACCTCAAATATGGGCATCCTCCTCAGGAGTAAGCCCGAAACCTTAATCCCTAACCTGGGTATCCTTTTTCCGGAATAAGACTCAGTCATAACCTTGGGCTTCCTTTTCAGGAGTAATGCTCCAAGTCCCTTAACCTGGGTCTCCTTTTCAGGAATAAGACTCAGTCATAACCTTGGGCTTCCTTTTCAGGAATAAGCCCCAAGTCCCATTAAACTTCTCTTAACCAGTCATAATTTACCTTTGATTTGGGTTTCCTTTTTAGGAGTAAAACCCAATCATAAGTCCCCTCCTAACTTGGGCATCCTCTTTAGGAGTAAGCCCCAAGATTAGAGTATTCAAATCTCCATGAAGCACATATAACTTTGTGGACCCTGTTCATGGATTTTCTCCCTAAAAGTAAATCCTAAACCTTCATCTATCTGGGCAGTCATCCATACAAAAGCCCCAAACAAATTCTTATGATTGCATCTTTCATGGCACAATTGTCTAAATTTTACCAATACCTCTTGTTTCTCACACCGAGCATGACTCACGTGAGCTTAGAGTGTAAAAGTAATTATGACATTCATCTTTGAGCCATCAATCATAAACATCATACCCCATTACTCGAACTACGTGGGATCTGATTCCTTTACCAAAACAAAGGATACGTAGGTAGCCCATTTATGGGTTCGATCCCAACATTGAGATAATCTCTATCGTTCTGAATGACGATAAACTTCAAGTGCCCCACTGAGTGGCTTTAAAACCAGCCTGGTCATCATAAATGACCAAGAGACTTTTTATATAAATGTTTTGAAGGATACCATTGACCAATAATCTCTAAACAAATATAGATGATTCTCTATTGATGAAGAACCTCGAATACATATAAAAGATTCTCTAAATTTCTTTGCATATTTAATCATTGATTGTTAAAACTAAAGGAAAGAACATTTTATACTTGGTAATGTAATAAGGATTCACGAACATAACTTAAATCTATAAAGAGAGTCCCGGAGTAGACAATAATTCCCCTCAAAAAGGTGTGATGAGTCCGACCTCCCATCCTCTCGACCAATGCAAATTCCTAAGCCTCATTAGTCCACAAGCTAATGGGCGCCTGCCTTTGGAAAGTAGGTCCAAACGGATATGGAATCATTGGATGTTTCCGGTTCTACGAACAAACCCGTTAGAAACCGATCGGAATGTTTGAATCTCCCGTCCAGGAGGTCATCCCCGGATTCCGTGCGAAACAATAATTGAATATAAATGGGTATAACAATAATAAGAATCTTGGATAAAAAGAGAAATGTGTGAATCCCTTACTTGGAAGTGTAATCCCAATGGCTTGGGAGAGGCATGAGAGTGGATCTTGGGAGCCAGGGGTGCCTTGGGAGGATTCTATAGAGAGGAAGGAAGAGGTTTGACGAACTCCAATGAAATTGAGTGAAGAGTAAGTGGGATCTTTGGGGGTTTATATAGGAAAGGAAAGTCAATTCTTTATTATATTGGTTGGGGACACCACACATTAAACTAATACAAACCACAAACTAGACCATGGTTTTTTCCCATGGTTTTTACCAAAGGGGAGTAAAACAAGTAATTTATAAGGCTATTGGGAGGTCGAATTAAAATAATAGGGTTTCTTATGTGGAGGTGTTTCACACTCTCAAGGAAAATAATTTTAAAAGGCAAAATGCTTTATAAGCCTTGAAGGGTCCACTAAATCTTTGTAAAATAAATCAAAAAAACCCCAAATCAGATTATTTTAATTTCAATATATATATTTTCCAATCATAATTTTTATAGTATTTTATTACATCACTATTAGGTCATTATGATGTCATAAAACACATTTTATTTTTAAACGGTATTTAATTTTTACCTAAAAAATCATTTGTCTCAATAAAATATGAAAAATTCACCATTGGATAATTTTAATGTCCTGATTCCAAAAATAATATTTATTTTATAAATATAATTTTCTAAATATGTGAATTTTTACTTCAAAAATAAAAACTGGAATTTATCGAAAATTCATGGGTTTTGACAAAAACAGCTTTCAAACCTTAATAAAAATTAAAATTGTATTCATAAATTATACGATACATTATATTTAATAAAAAGTAATTTAATAATAATAATATTTTATCAAAATATTATTTAATTCATAAAATCCATTAATTCATCAAAATATATTTCTTTATTTAATATTAACTAAAAGTACTATTTGTGCTTTAAAAAACTATTTACAAAGTAACAATAATAAAAAGAATGCATATTCTCTGTACCAAAATAATGTACATAATCATAGTACTGGGTTATTGTTAAATAATCTCTTAAAACTCCAGCTTAATACCTTAGGGTAAAGTGTGTGATGATGGTAGGCTCATGGGGTGGCTCAGATAACATCGCTCAGGTGGTAATCTCTATCAACATTCATTTCTCCCGTAAGTGGTTCCACTCAAGATTAACGTATTCAAGCTCGGATTGGGCTTGGTCCAGAGTGAAGCCTAATGATTCCACCTCCTTTTTCAGCTCTAACAAATGAGCTTTGTATGGGGTACGTCTACTGGATGAGGCCATCACATCATTTTTCTGAGTAAATTGGATTTGTTAACGCCCTAATTTTATACTAATCTTGTTATCTTGATTCAATTTCTATATTTGAAATGACAAAAATTCATAAAGATATTTTAAAATCCAAAATATAGAACCAAATAAGTCAATATGTTTTACATAACCATAAGAATACATTTAATTATACTAAGTGTAATTTTCATTAATCAATTTTTGGGTCATTACAAGGTTCCCACCTTAAGAAATTTTTCTCTAGAAATTTCATTTTCCCACACCAAAAAATATGTGGTTAACTATACTTCATTACTTCCTCTGATTCATACATCTCTTCTTCATGCTTGTGGTTTTGCCACAACACCTTGATGAGTGGAATTGTCTTATTTCCTATAACTTTTTCTCTGTGATCTAAGATATTCACTTGTTTCTCCTCTTCAAAAAGATCATCCCCTAGAAGTACTACCTATGAAGAGATTACATGTGAAGGTTCTGGTAAGTACTTCCTTGAAAGGGATATATGAAAGAAATCATATACATTGTCTATGGTAGGTGTAAGTGCTAGTCAATGGGCCACAGCCCTGACGTAATCAAGAATCGTGAAGGGACCGATGTACTGAGGAATCAACTTCCCCTTCCTTCCAAACCTCATGACCCTATTTCATATAGATATGCATACATATACTATGTATCAAATTATAAACTCATGTTCCCATTGATGGTTATCTGCATAACTCATCTGTCGACTTTAGGCTACCATGATATGTTGCTGAATGGTTTTCACCTACTCCAAAATTTCTTCGGCCATTTCGGGTCCTAGTAGCTTATGCTCTCCAACTGCATCCCAATATGCTGGTGTTCTGAACCTCTTCCCATATAGGGCTTCATAAGGTTTCATTCAGATGCTTTAGTGGAAGCTGTTATTATAATAGAATTAAACAAGAGGAATATGTTGATCCCATCCTCCTTTAAAATACATTAACCATGATTTTAACATATCATTCAGTGTCAGAATAGTTCTCTCAGATTGGCCATCAGTTTTTGGATGATTGGTCATACTGACGTTCAGTTCAGTATCCATACCATGTTGAACACTCTTCCAAAACATAGAGGTGAATCTTGGATTTCGATCATATACAATAGATAGTGGTACTACATGGAGCCTTATCACTTCCCTGATATATATATTTGTGCCAGTTGATCCAATGAAAAATCCATATGAATTGAAATAAAGTGTGCATACTTTGTATGTTGTTCCACAAAAATCCAAATTTCATTGTTTCCTTAGGATGTCTTTGGATGTCTTCTAACAAATTCCAGGGTGATGTTCTCTCATTTCGATGTTGGTATGGGCAATGGTTGCATCATACCCTTAGAATTCTGCATCTCTGCCTCTACTTATGGACACACTAGGAACTTTGATGTATAATCAGTGATTTCATTCATCCTATTATCCCACCAATAATGCTCTCAGAGATCTAGATACAACATTGTGTTTCTTGGGTAGATAGGGAAAGTTGAACTATGTGCATAATCTAAAACATACGTCTTCATCTCTAGACTTGTTGAAACATATAGTCTTTGGCCAAAGAACCCAATTCCTTCTTCTTTAACATTTAACTATAAGGATTTCAATTTACTGATATCTTCCACTTTCATCTTAATTTCCATAAAATCCTTTCAATCATCCATAAACCTTTCCAAAAGAGATGGTTGAGTAATCATTTGTGAAATGATTGATGATTTTCCCTTCATTATGATTCACATGTCCATCTTCATAAAATATAAGAATATTGGATCCTTCCCAATTCTCATCAATGATATAATCATTGGGTCTTTTCTACTTAGAGCATATGTCACCTTGTTTTCTTTCCCATGGCAGTGATGGATTAGGCAGTCATAGCCTTTGATCATCTCTAACCATCTTCATTGGTTCATGTTCAGCCCTTTCCATGAGAATATATACTTGAGGCTTTTGTAGTCCATATATATTTCACACTTCTCCCTAACGATATAATGCTACAAAATTATTAAAGATAAGATCACTATATCCAGATCCAGATCATGTTTTGGATAATTCTACTCATGAATATTCAATTTACTTGAAGCATAGGAAATGACTTTGTCATTTTCCATCAACACATAGCCCATTCCCTTCTTCAAAGTATCACTAAATACTACAAAACATTATCCACTTGTTGTTAATGTGAGCATGGGTGCAGTGAGAAACCACTTTTTAAACTCCTTGAAACATTATTCACATTCATCAATCAAAGAAAACATTATTCCCTTTTGAGTAATCTTGGTATGAGCGTTGTAAAATCATGATAAATTTCTCACAAAACGCTGATAATATCTAGCTAACCCCAAAATGTTGTTGATATTTGTTACTGATGTTGTCCTCAGAAAACCCTCTATTGCAAATATCTGGGAGGGATCCATAGATATACCATTTATTGTGTTGATATGTCCCATGAATGAGGCCTCCTTCAACCAGAACTCACACTTTCTATTCATTTCACAGAGCTTCTCCTTCTTCAAGGTTCCTAGAACAGTTCATAGATTCTTCTCCTGATCTGCCATGGTTTGGGATTATATTAGAATATCATCTATAAAGACTAAAAAAATTTTGTTGAGGTAATCTCTAAAGACTCTATTCATCATGTCCATGAAGATTGTTGGAGAATTAGTGAGTCAGAAATTCATTACTATGTATTCATAGTGCCCAAATCTTGTATAAAAATTAGTTTTGGGGATATCTTTCTTCTTCACCATTACTTGATAATATTCTAAATTATAATCTACGTAGGAGAAGTATTGTGCTCCACACAGCCGATCAAAAAACTGATCAATTCATGGGAGAGGATGCTTGTTCTTTATCATGATCTTTTTAAGCTCGTGATAATCAATGCAAACATGCATTGACCCATCCTTCATCTTGATGAAGATGATTGGTTCACCCCTTTGTGAAGCACTTGGTCGTATAAACCCTTTTTCTAGATTCTTCTGTAGATGTTTCATTATCTCCTCAAGCTCTACAATATCTAATCTATATGTATTGGAAACACCCGAGGTATAAGATCAATTGAGAATTAAACATCTCTTCTAGGAGGAAGATCATATAATTTCTTAGGAAACACTTCAGCAAATTCCCTCACAATAAGCATGTCTTCAAGGATGGTTTCATCCTTGGACTCAATCATCTGAGCAAGATACGCATGCTCATAGGGCAGAAATATCCATGATTGACATGGTGGAGCGATATAAGATTCATCCTTTTCTTTTCACTTGTACCAACTCGAAGCTCGATTCTCCACATGGATAGTGATTTCCCTCTCACCTAAATTTATGTTAGATCTATATAAGGAAATCCAATTAATTCCTATAATTGCATCAAATTCCATAAGAGGGAATATGATGAGGTTCCTAGGGAAGTTCAATCCACAAATTATGAGTGGGTTGGAGTTATATTCATGGGATGCAATGATTGCCCCATTTTATGTACTCACTGAAATCATTAATTCCATGTTTTGTGGTGGTGTTGGCGTTTTTAACAAAACATTTGAGGTATAATAGAATGTGTAGATAGTGAATCAAAAAGTGTGTTCTATATTATTGAATGAATAACTAGAATAATTGTAACCACTTCATTGTCGGGGTTCACATCGGTGGTAGTAATGGAAAAATCTCACCCTTTCTACCTTGGAGGTTGTTGATTTCCTCCAAAAACCCTTGGCTTAAGGCACTATTTTTATAGATGCACTGGTTATTTGTAGTTAAAGCAATGAACAATGAGAAGAGAGTCGAACGGAGTGTTCCTCTCTTCTGTCACAGCCATGGGTTT
The DNA here is from genome assembly GCA_963277665.1 of Viscum album. Lineage (NCBI taxonomy): Eukaryota > Viridiplantae > Streptophyta > Magnoliopsida > Santalales > Viscaceae > Viscum > Viscum album. The sequence continues at coordinate 876,321,379 of OY728125.1, forward strand.
TTCTTATCGGTAGATAACAGCTAGGTGTCCTTATCTTCTACACTTAAATCATGTCCTCATCCCCTTCAAGTAATTTCTGGGGTTCTTCTATCAGTACCTTTTGCAAGTGTGGTGTTGTATCTTCTTAGAACCATTGTATTAATCCATCAGATCACTAGAATTTAAGTCCACATTATTCTTCTTATCCCCATGATACCCCTGAGATTCTCCAATCTTCATTTTGACCTTAAAGTCACATTAGAAAATTTCTTCATAGTTGTCGAAATCATTGATCGACGAGGCATTCAACAGGCTAGGTTTCATCCTACCAAAGAAGAGGTCAACCTTGAATTCGATGGTAACAGTAAAGCCTGAGGCATATCGTGCGAGACTAGTGAATTATTCCTTGTACGCTCTGACATATTCATCATATTTTTTCTTGGGGGAAAAGAAGTCCCTTTACATCTTAAGCTGGAGGGTGCATTGAAAATATTTATCAAAACAAATCTTCTGAAAATCCTTCCATTCCAATGTTTCAGTATCCTCCTTAGGCTTTAAATTTTTCATCAATGTATTTCATTGATCAGCTTCACCCTCCATACGATAAGTAACGAGGAGAACCTTCTCTTGATTGAAGCATTGAAGGATGGAGAAGATCATTTCAATGGATTAGATCCATTGTTTGACAATTGAGGGATCAAATGACCTATTAAATGTAGGAGGCCTTTTATCATGATGAACATGATAGAAACATGTTCATTCATTGGTGGAGGGGGGGTTGAACATTCCTCTTGACCCATGATTCAATTCAAATATTGAGTTAAATAATAGAGAATCGTGAAAATATTTGTGATTCTCACTCCCATAGGATTGGGAATCTCATTAGCACAATCATCACATTGATCATCACATCGGTTGTTAGCCTGAGTCCTCCTATTAACGACCATTGTCTAGTATAAATGAAAATTTAGGGGGAACACATAAAAGGTAATCCAAGGAAAAAATTGATGACATAGAAATATGTTTTATTTCCTTAATTTATGAATCTATAGGCTTTAATCTATGTTATCCATGATCTACATCCCACATTATATTCTCAGCGGAATTTTTTATTCTCTTAATAATGGCTAATACAATGCTTGTAAATTTACCAATGCATATCCCTCAGAAGTGTCATAACCAAGAGAGCAGTAAGGACAATTGTCATATACCAGGATAACCCAGGTCAAGCCCGAAACTGTTTGTCCAGGTTTTCACACCTAGGTACATCTGGGCCGGAGCCGCCTCTAACACCTCATATCTAGACACGGATGTGTTTACATGAGAAACCACTTACACAATACCCACCAAAACTTAGGGATGTTTTTATTATACATAGTCTCGTATCTAAGTCTTCACTAGGGTTTTCTAATCCTAATCCCAATAATAACTATATCTATCCTCTAATACCAACTTTGATAACCTTGTTGTTTATTACATACATAAACATGATTTATTACATAAAACCTTCATTTGATATATCATAGAATATCGAGAGGTATAGTTTCTTTAGAGATTAGGAACATCACATTACAACATAAAGTATATAACACGACATCTTTTTGAAAACATCATTTACATGACCACTACATTCCCTCGTAGTTAGCATTTCATAGAATAACATGAGGATATGCATAATAAAAGGGTGAGATATAATGTCCAGTAAGAGAATAAACATGGAATAACATGAGGAATATAATACATGTTATAAAATGGTCATGCCAATGTATCACAAGAGAAATATGAACATAATGGCATGATAAAGCATGATAATCATAATATGGAGATATGGCAACAATGCTTAACATGGAATTAGCATGATCCAACTCTCATTGCACAAGGAGCATGAGAAAACCCTCATTGCCATGAAGCATGAGTTAACCCTTATTTCCCTTGAATTATCACGAGTCAACACCCATTGCACATGACATATCATGACACTATACTTTACCCAATGCATTGGAGCTCTATTAGGTAGAACCCTTCTTAAACATTTCATTTCTTGCATAAGTGTGCCACATCGATCATAAAACATAGATTCATTAAACATAATAATTCATTACATCATGAAGGTGTGTGTAAATCATACATGAAAGTATTTAAAAATTTGGTAAATTTTCATAATGTTTAATACCCTTGATAGAGATATGGGCATGGTATTCACCACATAATGACTTTGACATTGAAAATTGTGGTGCAATTTTGGCAGCATAACGATATGACATAAGAACCCATAGAAATTGTTGATGAGAGATAAATGGATGTCTCATCTTATTTAATTGAAATGGATAGTAATTGTTTCATTTAGATATATCTCCCAAAAAATTTAATGTAATTTATATTCATGATTCAAAAGAATTACTTGAATGTAAATGTGGAGAGAGAAAATTCTTACGGAATTTCAGCATGGTAACAAGTTTACATGGGAGGCATTTAATGATAGAGAAAGGGGTCTATAATCATTATAACATAAATAGGAATGTATGAGGTAGGTGATAAATCATACCCCAACATTTTTAATTGAAAATAAAAGGGCATAAAAATATTACTAAACATGGATAAAAAGATAAATGTATGAATCCCTTAAATAGAAGTATGATCCCAAAGGCTTGGGAGAGGCTTCATAGAGGATACTTAGGATCTTGGGGAACCATGGGAGGATTATAGAGAGAGGAGGAAAGAGGTTTAAAGAACTCCAAAGGCTTTGACTGAAGCTAATGTGGGTGATTGGGTGGGTTTATATAGGAAATGAGAGGGAATCCATTATTGGTTAGGTTTGGGATACCACACATTAAACAAATCAAAACCACAAACCATTCCATGGTTTTTCCCATGGATTTTCCAAATGGTAGTGGAAAACAATATTTTATAAGTACAATGAACGAACATCTTAAAATAATAGGGTTTCTAATGTGGAGATGAGTCACACTCTCAGGTAAAACAATTTAAAAAGACAAATTGTCTAATATGTTTCGAAGGGTCCACTAAATCATTATAAAATAAATCAATGAAACCAAAAATAAAATTATTTTAATGGTAAAACATATATTGGCCGAACATAATGTTTATAGTATTTTATTACATAACTATTGGGTCATTATAATGTCATAAAACACATTATATTTAAACAGTATTTAATTTTTACAGAAAAATTCAACTATCTCAGAAAATTATGAAAAATTCCTCACTGGATAATTCTAACATCCTTAATCCAAAAATAATGTTCATTTTATCAAAATAATATTTTATATTTGTGAATATTTTCTTTTAAAATAAAAACCTACATTTATTGAATATTCATGGGTTTTAACAAAAACAACTTTCAAACCTTACTATGAATGACAATTGAATTCATAAAATTATACAATAATTTATATTTAATAAAATATAATTTAATAATTATAATATTTTATTAAAATATTATTTAATTCTAAAAAAACTTTAATTCATAAATATATATTTCTTAGTTTAATTTTAACTAAACTACTATGTGTTCTTTAAAAACTATTTAAAAAGTAACAATAGTAAAAAAAATGTATATTCTATATACAAGAAAAATGTACATAATTTTACTACTAGGTTCATGTTACATAACCCCTTAAAACACCCGCATAATACCTTAGGGTTAGGTGTGCGATGGTGACAGACTCTTGGGGTGGCTCAGATAACATTGCTCAAGTGGTAATTTATATCAACTTCCATTTCTCCCGTAAGCGGTTCCGCCCAAGATTAATGTATTCAACCTCAGCTTGGGCTTAGTCAAGAATAAATCCCAATGAAGCCACCTCCTTTATAAGCTTCGACAAGTGGGATTTGTATGGGGAAACTCTGCTAGATGAGGCCATTTCTTCCTCTGTCTGAGTAAGATGGATTTTTAAAGACCTATATTTATACTAATCATGTGATCATTGTTCAACAGGTATATTAGAAACAATCATAAATCATAAATTTATTTTAAAATCCAAATCATTAAGCTAAATAAGATCATATATTTAATATAACCATAAGAATATATTAAAATAGACCAAGAGGAATTTTCATTAATGAATTTTTGGGCCGTCACAGAGTCAAACTATCCAATTGTAGAAAATCGAACCGCGACAAACAAAAAACAAATATAATATCATTTTCTAGGCCCTAGAAAACCAGATTTTCATTTTAGAACAAGATAGTAGTTCAAATGAGACATGTTGGGGCATATGAATGGAATAAATCAATATTTTATGGAGGGTGTAATATATCAATGCTACTACCATTGGGTTAGTTCAAATGTAGCGGAACATATAATTTTCCATCATCCAACTCCACCTTCTTGGTATCCAGTTGAATAGACCAGGAAATAATTGGATAGTATACGCCAATAGAAATAAACAGTGGATGTTTAAATCATTTCTTTATTCCTCATGTATGTATTGAATAAGATCAACCACTTGTTTGATTTCTCCCCAACTGGTATGAAGGTACCTCACCATGAACATGGCCTCATGTACTATTAGAAATGGACATCACAATGGAATGTCGATAGAGAATCTCAATGCACAAATGAGATTGAATTGATATTGGATTGGAACACACACTATCAGTTGAATGTGTTTGTGGTACTAATTTGGTGGTGTTAGAACTACCAAATCAGCTCCAAGAGTGTGCAAACAAAAATCTCATTTTCTTTCTTCGGAGCTCATGTCAATGCTCGAGCACCACTCATTGATGATACCATCACTACAGAGTGGGGTTCAGTATACATGAACATGATAGTGAGCTTCACTCAAATGGAAATAACTCGTGATTGGTTAGTTAAATGAATTTTTTGATTTAGACTTAAGGAATGATTGATGATGTGAATTGAGAAGCTATCGAGCATCATGAATGTATTACAGGACTATTGGAACTCATGTTGGAACTACTGAATTATGGGATTCTTAGTGTCTGGAACCCTAAATATTATTTTACTAATGAACTTAGTCAATATCGAATTGGTGTATCAAAGTGCATCATTCATCACTAAAAATGTCTCCTTTCTCTTGTGGTAGAAAAATCGGCCCATTCATTCCATCACTTCTAAGATCTCTTATTCTTTCTTGAGAAAGAATGCACCGAAGAGGATAAAGTGTATTCGTCTTTGGTTTTCTACTCAATTTCATGGGGAATCCATAGATCTAAATTATGTCCTAATGGTGAAAAAACAAACAAGATGGTTTCTTGAGTCCAATGCTTATTATGTTTTTGTTTTTGTAACGACACTATATGGCATGCTTTGTGACAAAGTGTAGATTTAATTTAACCAAAAAACACCCAGGTCATAGTCAAACCCAACCAAGTGACCATCCCATAAAATATGAATATATATTGTTAGTGTTATACATCCAAGAACAAGTTAAGAACCCACGAAGTTACACAACTTGGTTATGGTAGATATGGTACTGACACTACTAGTTTTTCTCTGATAGCATTTCTATCCTTGAAAGTAGATACTATATTGATAATCCATTATAATATGAAGGTGAAGAGATGGCGTCAAGTAATAGAAGTGGTACCCTTGACCCATAAATCCCATAAAATACACATGGATATAATAAAAGTTGTATTTAATGGAGCGATGGCTATTATCTCCCTATGACTACTCATATTTTAATTAAAATGTCAGTTTTCAGTTGCTATTCATGCTTCTAGCTTATAGAAACTAAACCTATGATTGAAAATTCGGGTGGTTCAGTGGTTAAAAACATTACTAGAATAAAATAATGTTTATTAATGAATAACTAATTCTTATCATTGGAAGTTATCACCTATGAATTTATCTCCTCTGGGCACAAACGAGTGAAAAGAGGAAAACATAAAAGACAAAAAGGATAGGAAAAAATCCCAATTTTATGTTTTTTCTCCTTTTTATTTTAATCAGTGTTAAAGTCTATTTTGTATTACCAATTAATGATTTGGATACTCTAATTCCCATTCTTATTACTAATATCATTCCAATGGATGGGCTTTCTACCATGTTTTTTAAACACTTACCAACTTCAATTGATGTAATATCAACTAATTTGCTACATTATAGATTTATCGGTCTCATTTACTAATTTAGCAGCCCTAAAGTATTTCATAACCTATATAGATGATCTAAACTAGATTCTTTTAATTATAATATATATTAAAATTTATTCGGTGAATGGACTTTATAAAATCGCCTTTGGGTGGTGTTTTCTTTTTCCACTATCAATGTTTTTGAAGAAAGATAAAACTCATCATATACAATTAGAAGTAATAGTTCGAGGGAGGTTTTAAATTCCATTGAATAATTGTCAAGACTATTCAATATTATCTTTTTTGAATCATTATATATATAATTTTTTAACCTTTCCAAATAGTCTGTAAAATAACATCCATAAAAAGGTCCAATCCTATACATCCATGGCCTGTCCAATTGATGTTCAGAAATTTGTACCCAAGTTGATGTGGTTCATGATCCAAAGGACATGAAATTGGAAAATTGGTATAATATACATAGTATCTTTACCTTCCAACCAATCATCTAATCATGCTATCATTACCTTTCAACCCACCACATAGATTCTTCTTCGGTAGAAGTACATAATCTTGGTCCTTTATCTTGATGCCAACATATCAATTTTTTTCCGCTGATGCCCGAAATAGTTATTTTCATTTTCTTTATTCATGTGTTTTTTGAATGGAATCATAGTAACATGAGAAAAATTTATTCTTTCCACTATTCCAAAAAACGGGGCCACTTTCTTCCCCCATGTTTCACCGTCTCTATGCTTAAACATATGGAGAAAAATATAATTATTTTCTGAGGCTCTTTTTCATTCCGATATTATATGGTTCAAAATGCCTTGTTCCATTATACTGTCCATAATATGTATAGTGGACATGTTATATGTATTTCAATAATGAATAAATGTTTGAACACAAATAATTAATAAACCCACCCCCTTCCCAAATATTATATGTGGTTTCAATTCATAATGTATTTTTTGTTTTTAATAAAGAATTGTGATCCTGTTCATGTAATATAGATTTCTTTCTCTATTAATTGATGGGATAAATTACTATATCTCTTTGTAATGTTATTTTCATTTTAATTTTACATTATATAATACAATATATAAAAGTATCTCAATACATAGTCCCATTATTTACAATTGTCTTTCTTTTACTATTTCAATTAACTTCTAGTCTTCTTGTGTATCTGTTAGAGAAATTGTGGATCCCTATCATTAGTTTATTAGAATCCATAAATCACAAAACCTTTATGGATCCAACTATGTGTAAAAATATTGATTGTTATGTGATGAAATAAGGACATGAGGGGAAATTATATGACTCAAGTACAAGACACGACTCATACCCTAATAATATGATCTTTATTGGACATACTGTCCAATGATCGGTTAATCTCATTTGAAGGTGAAGCTCGTTTTAGTCAAGCCATTATGTTCGAGATCTAAAATTTAAATCGAAAGAGTTGTTTCAATGTCTATTAAGGAACAGGGTCCCTACTTGTAGTGATACCCTGATTCTAGGGGGGAAGTATAACATTTTCTATTGTAGTATAGGGATGTTAAGATCAATTCAAATTTTCACTTTTCCATATAGAGATAGTTTTCCATTATATTGGATGAAAATTTGGGAGAGTGTGTAAATATATCATTTCATCTTCATGAAAGGATCTAGGGCCAAGAGAATCTCAATATCAATGAAAAACTCTTATTCTATTAATTTATTTAGTCAGTCGAGATCCAATAACGAAGGGATTTGTCAATGCACACAAACTATATATAGTAATTTTCATTACATTAATCTTTATTGTATACTCGAATATTGAGAATTCACCTATAATTTATAAGATATTGATTGGAATTTTTTGAAAAGTCTAACATGGAAGAGACTATTAGAAGAGTACTTGTTAGCAGACATGATTGTGAAAAATAGGTTCCCTTGATTAATATGTGACTAGGTAGCCACATTCATCATAAAAAAATAAAGTCTATAATACTCTAGGTTAAATTAGTATATTACACTATGACTGAGAGGGAGAATTAGTACTCTTCTAATAGTGTGTTCCACCTTATGTAAATCACTAATTACAATACTCTAATAGTGGCCCTATTTATTATTCAATCACATTAATCTACTCTAATAGTCATATATGTTAGTTGTGTCCCTTAATGGGATAAGGAAATGAGTGAACTCGATGGAAATCAAGATTCTTTATATCGGAGGAAATTAGTCTCATAGACAAAATTCATCACCAAATCCAACCTAACTATCATTTGATTATATAGAGTCAGAAAATTCAGTCAGGGTCACCTAGAACATACAGAAAGACACTTCATATAATATCACTAGTAGAAAATATTGGATCCCTTTTCCCTATTTAAAAAAAAGAGTTTAATTGGTATAATATCCAAGGGAGGTTGAAGAGTGAGCTTCATGGGGCATTTAAATATTTTAAGCTTTATTTTTTGCACTATCTTCACATGTTCAATAAGATAGGAGATTGATAGAAACAGATCTATTTTTATATGAAATCATCTTTGTAGTATCGATATAATATAGGTATTATAGCCCTTGACAGGTGTAAAAATACACTTTCATGGAATATTAATTAGTAATAATACATTCTCCAGTTCATAGGGATCATAGAAGCCTTATTTTTCTAGATATAGGTTGTCTGGAACATTCAGAGTCCCGACACTCAATGCCAAGATCACTAGGTTTCGTACAAAATATGTCATTGTGGGGATAATATAATCGACTTCTGACAAAGCCCCACAAGGTGGAAATTTGTCTTCCCCCTTCCAAATTTGCTATTTGGGAGTAGAATTATAGCCACACATGAATTGTCTTTTGTAATACTAGATCACTACCCCAGATAAAGAATAAAGAGAAATAGGTAATTCCATCAAGTCTTACCCATAACCCATTTCAAATAAGGGTTCATGGGGTGACTGGTTTTTTTCTTTTCGACTGAAGGATTTCCCTTTATTCGATTCAACATGACCAATCATTCCATTGACATAAACTATGAATAATAGATTATTTCTTCTTTTAGAAATAAAAAAATATATAGGGAAATAGGGGGTAGGGTTTTGGGAGAAAATGAATATGAATTGTAATTGCATCAGGCTCTAAATTAGCTCCTTGGTCTCATTTCCCTTAAAAGAGTTGATGTTGAGGGATATGCTTTGGGGAAGGATTTTCTCCATGAGGGGATGGAAAACGCCAATATTCATATTCATTTTTTTGGATTGGGATCTTTATTTAAAGGAAGGTTGTCATGATTAAATGATAGAGTGAAATGGGATGCTTAAATAGTGTACATGTGGTGGTTTGTGACCAATCTCTCCATTTAGGAAAGCACTCTGATAGTTATTTGAACCTACGAGTATAAAAATAGGACTCTCCTATTTTCTTATTCATATAGTTCTAAACTAAATAAATTCCATCCTTTTTAGTACCTTTTTTTCCTCTCATTCATTCCAGGTGTTTTACACTATTTCATTAACTAAGATGTTTTTTGGCAAGTCAAAATGACCCATGGAAACTTGGATCTCAAGAGGGATCCATATTGATTGAGAAAGAGATAATTTAGTTACATAATGATATTTTGTAGTTATTAATTATGATGTTGGGGTTTGTTTCATGGATATTCATTTGAGTGTTATTGTTGTTCCCAGTTCCCAGGAACATCGAAACAAATGGACAATTCATGGTACTAATCTTGAGAATCTTCAGACCATCTTTCATTGTATAACACTAATGTTCATTAATATACCTTCCTTTTCTATATTATACTAATTGGATGTTATCGTCGATCTGATCATGATGGTCCATGCTATTGGACATCAGTGGTAATAGAGGGTGCCTCTTCCCTATGGAACTCATGGTGGTATCTCTGGTAGTGCACTCTAGAAGTGAACCTCATCTGTTGTATACTATTAAAGTAGAGTGCATATATGTTTCTAAACCATTGGATTCTCTGATTGGGAAACTAGAATGAACAAGATGGAGAAATTTTTAGTCATATAAATGAATAAAATGATGGGGCTCTGAGCTATTTTTGTTATCAAATGAGATATTTCCATTTCAACTACTACATGCCTATGAATCATTAAAGTATGGGTGGAGTGGCTGGGCTAGTTTCTGATCGATCCCACGCAATGAAAATGATTCCATTGAGAATTGGGGTTGGAGAGCTAAAACTCTGGTAATATGGAATCAAGATAATCATACAAAAAAATAAGAATTGATGAATAGGGTATCTATTATAGTAGAGTAATGAGGATCAAGGTGGGTTAGAAAGTGGTCATTTTAATCAAGTGAATCCAACCAAACCATGAGAACCACAATTTATATGCATTGGATTAACACTCACTATCCTTTGGGAGTATTGGGAATACAGCGGAACCTAAAATTGAGCAATAGGATGCTGGTGTGAATTTATGCATCGGGATAGGAAAAAATAATGACTGTGAAGGGTGGTCTGTATATGTCTAGGGTATAGATTCAATATGGCATGTTGAATTGTGATCACTAGAAATTCCATCTTCATGTTCCCAATTGCATAGAATAATCAGATTTTGGTATCCAATTTTACATCACACCATATTGGATTAGCTATTCATCCATGCTTCCCATCATAATAGAACACTAAAAGTAGAACAAGGGTCACCCCAACCATAAAACCATGTAGAAATGACTTCATTCCACCGTCTTGATATTTTTGAGTGGAAATCTAGAGATATTATAATTCTATCCCACGACTCAGTCTCCCCCCCCCTGAAGTTCCAAATCAACACAACTATAACTCTATGAATATGTTGTAGTCCATTTGAGGTATTATACCAATCCACTCTTTTAAGGAATATGAGGTTCATTGTCCTCACTAAATACACCTTGGAAGGCATGAGATCAGTAATATACTCTAATAGTCTCTTCATCCTTAGTACTCTACTCTAGAATATGTAGTGGTTGGATCCATTGGCCCTCCAACCCCAACCCATATGAATATATTTTTTGATTAAATAGACGATTGACTCCCTTTGAGCTCAAAATCATGTTGGTCATTGAGCACTAAACTATATATCCACTTCAATGAATAAAATCATCATCATAGAAACACTTATCCCATTTTTCCCAACCAACCACTCAAAAGCCCCAAAATGAAATTCAAGAACTCATCTATGAAATACACTAGTAGAAAGTGTGTACACCCCTATTTATACCTCTCACCCTCCTCACCCTTCTATCACCTTTCAGGAAACCCTAATAGTTTAAATAGAGAGTGTAGTATGTATACCATAACTTCACTACAGGCATTGGAGCATGAAAAAAGATATACCATTATATAATTTTCTCTCACTTTTCATTCATATTGGTGAAGTCTAGGCACAAAGACTAGCCCACCATAGTCTCTAGCTCAGCCCCAAGAAAGAACCACTATAACATCAGCCCAGAAACCCCATTTAACAACTGACCCTTGGCCTACAGTATTGAGAACATTTGTGAAATGATGTATGGATGCTCCTCAGTCGAACTAGACCCCTTGAGTTGTTTCAAGTAACCAGGGTTATGGATTGACCACAACCAGCTATATTCCACGATATTCGATGGACATGGATGTTTCCCAACTAGAGGTCCATGAACCCCAACTCTAGTCATTCCTGACACTGTCCATCACATCATACTTTCTTTGGCCTATCTTTTCCACCCCCAATTCCAATACCATCATAGCCCCCAACTCCACTTCTCTCACACTACATCTCTAAATGAACATGAATATTTTTTTCATATTCCCTATTACTTAATGACTTCACTAACCTCAATACTCTAATCTAATAGTGACAGTGCACCTGAAAGGGTCTTAGAATTCCACAAATATGCTCAGGATGTTTTTTTCTTCCTTATTAGGATCAAATATCTCAATTCCAGAATTCCAACTCAATCGAGCATCCAAGTTCTATAATACATATATTATAATTATTTCGTAGATGAAAATGATAATGGAACGAAGTCAGAGTAATGAAAAAATAGTCAATGGCACCTTGCTAAATTCCCACCATATGATTTTTGAACACAACTGCCATAAACTTGTTGAATATGAAACATCGTATTCATATCCATCTAGTTTTATCCCCTTCACTGGTCTTCTTTGACCATTTACATTGCTGATACTGACTTCAGAACCACAAATCACTGAAAATGAAGTTAACTTGCACTGTTATGGTTACTGGTTGTGCTTGGATGGTTGTAATGGAATTGGGACAATGTACTTATTTGGAAATGTATTTGAATAGTGTTGAACTCAATAGGAAGAGAGTGTGTTTCCCATCATCCAAATTGGATTAGGTGGGGGTAAAACACTTTTATAGAGGATTACTATTATAGTAGGTTTAGTTGAATTGACTGTTAAAGGGTCACTATATATAAGAGTACTGAACATTATACTCAATTAACTCTATAAACTTTTTGACTTAATGGAATTGTGGTGATTTTATATCATCTGCTCTAGATACATTCATCTGCCTTTATCCTATGGGAGAAGTGGGGGTGCATTAGGAGATTGTGGGTGGAATCATATTCTGGTTGGCGGAGTTATGTGTTTTATGAGAAAGGTGTCTAATATGATCGCTGCACTATTGAATTTTATAATAGATTACTAATTTTAACACCTTAATTTTGAAATGGGAACACATAGTCCAATAAAAATATAGGAAATTAGAGTTTAGTACTAAGGTGCGGAAGTTGTGGGTTGATTGTGAAGAGAGAGTAGTTGAATGGATTGTTGAAAAGAAAATTACAGTTGGTTCCATGAGTTCCTCAATGATCCTTTTACCAAAGTGGATAAAAAGTGGTGTATAATTTTCCTAATGTATATAATTACCAGTCTGGGACCAATTATTAAAATGTAAAGGAACTATTTTTTATAGTCTATTAGAGTTGTGTACTGAGATCTCAACTCGTGGATTTCTGGTTCTTGAACTCCTCCATTAACTGGTAGATAAATAAATATAGATAGGAAAATATATATCACATTATTAGTGTACTGACTTAAAATTTGAACTAGTGTGTATAACACCACTCATATCATACATTCTTTATTTTTCCCAAATCCTTCTATGTCCAATATGCCATTTTTCTTAGATTTCATGTCTCAAATACTTCTCAAGAATGTGAATGCCAAAATAGAGTAGTGAAGTGAATAGAATTACTACATAAGGGGGACTAAGCCTGCCTTTAGATTTAGGAGAGAAAGAGTGGTAATTGAAATATAATTCATTTTAGTAAGGCCATCTAAACACTTAGGGAATAGACATCATAGTTGAGCAGATCCTTACCCCCAACCCTAAAAGTAAGGAAAGTCAGAAAGAAAGGATATAAGAGAAAGAGTACCATTTCTTAGGGATGGTATAGAGGCTAGAAATGTTTAGCAATATGAAATTGTAAAAATATATAACTGATTGAATAATGGTTTAAAGAAGTCTAAAAAAGAAGCCATCTCAAATAAAAAATGACTAGAGAGATGTTGAGCTATTGAATTGCTCAGATGTACATGAACCATATAGGCAATAAACATTTTCCTTATTTAGGGATTGAGAGATCTTGTGTCAAAGGGATATATGAGAGAAGATATAAAAATAACTTTTTTTAATGATTGATTGAATTCATTGAGATTGATTTTATAGGATGCTAAATGGGACTCTAGAAAGTTGAATTCATGTTGACATGCCTTGCAAAAATCTAACAACTTTAGTTAACTTTAGGAGACATTATTTTCTAATCTTCTGTTTCACTAAATTCAGAACCATCCTATAAATTGTATAACTTGGAGTCACCCTTCTCATCATGGACTTATGCACTCCATGTTTAATAAAACAGAACATCGTGATCGACTTTTTGAAAAGATAAATGTTTATTCTTTTGATCTAATGTCAGCCACGACCCCTCTATGTTCATCAAATCAATGTGGCCTCTTGGGGAAAACAAGCATGATATCCCTAGAGTGACTTTTTCCCATTGAGTGATGAAAATTTCACTCAGCACCTATAGATCACTAAGGAAAAAGTTTTTCCGTGCTTGATAGTTGGGACTTGGAGTCAAGATGCCTTCTTCCTTTATATTGTTTTTAATTTTATTTGATGACCTTTTTAATTTTTGGTCTCATGTCCTTTTTTCATCAATAAAGAGAAATATATTTACCATTAAAATATTATTTCCCCTCAATCCAGATATATTGACTTTGATAAGATCACTAGATAACTATAAGATCAGTCTCACCTTGATTTAGACAGCAAAATATCGAAGGGGAATCTGGGAAGTGGGTGGAGTACCATATGTTTATGTACCACCATGGATTGCATGTCAGTAGAGTTAAGCCAGTATGATAATATGTTTTGATCATAAATGTGATTAGTAAAAATGGTGGCCAATTGGGTGAAATAGTATGATCATAATCAAAGTGGTGGGACTACGTTATTAAATTTGGGGAACGGACATCATATGGGTGATCAGATAAGGATGGTGTGTGTGTGTGTCGAATGGGAGAAACATGAGCATAAGGGATCCGAGCATGAAACCACATGATCAATTCCAGGGATTCCAATGAACTATAGATAACCTATGTTTTCAAAAATATTTTATATGCCCATATTCTAACAGCTCGAATAGTAATCAGCAACAGACCTTCCAATTGAAATAGGAAAATTCATTGGGAGAGAATAGACATAGTTTCCTTCAGTACCCCTTTACCTCTTCTCATGCATACATGTTTGGGTTTTCATGCGAATGGAACTACTTCTCACACTCAATACCATTTCCTCAAATTTCGGAAGCAATAGATGATCAAACTAATAGATGCTACCAATGATTGAAATGATATTCAAGAAAAACCTATAATAGTAGTACCATATATACCATAAGAAAGTTGTGTACCTTGGTGGGTTCATGCCTTTTTATGGGTCATTAAGCATTTTCGGTATATAAGCATAGTTATTGGAATTGTCACTTGGTTGGTCATTAGAATGACCTGGGTGGATTTTGGTTGAATGAAATCCAGACTTTCAACCCAATCATGTGGAATCGATTCACCACACCAATAAAAGGGTAATCGATATTGGACTCGAGAAACCTCCTTGTTTATTTTTCCACCACGAGGGATTCATTTCGAGCTATGGCTTCTTCATGAAATCAAACATCACACCAAATGTAGAGACACATGGTCCTCTTCGGTGAATTCATTCTCAAGATAGAATGAGAGATGCTAGTAGTGACCAAATGGATTGGTTGGTTTTTCTATCATGGATTACGAAGATGTTTATGGTGATGAATGTTGTAATTTGATATAATTATAGGTGGTTGACTGAGATTTGTTGTGAAACTGTAGATCGTGTTCCAGACACCAACAATCTCATGGACTAGTATTAACAAAACTAGTTAGATTACTTCTACTGATGTGACTTGATCCAAGATGAAGTTGTCCAATGACATCCAAATCCCAACTATCACTAGGTTGTTGCATCAGCAATACCCATTTCCCTAGTACTTCTATTGTATCAGTCATTATGAATGGTGTTTCTACTAGAAATAATTTTTCACCGCAGAAGTGGGTACTCATTGTGTCTGGTGATGCTGATGCTCAATGATTTTATTGAGATTCCAACACAATCCAAATGTGTACCCTTGTAATCCATTAGGTAATTCACAACCACTCCCCTGAGAAAGATTCTTTTATAGTCATTGTTGGTACATAAACAAATGGTTGAGCCATATCCCAAATAATAGAATTACTCTTTGATGTGTTTTATACCACCTCAAAGGTGAACCTCAATCCAAACCTATTAAAATGCACCACCATTGACATCCCAACATCATTATTATTCCATAAATATTTGAAACCCCATGATCTAAAGTTAGTAGGTGTAATTACATTATAGTGAATTGTGATTTTTGGTTTCATTGGGATGGGGAACAATGTCTCATAGCTCTACAGAAAATCCAGGAGTGGTCTTCTATTAAAATCAATGTGGACCCTCCTTGGAATTACTATATATGGATTGGAATATTAAAGTAGAGTATAGAGTAAATGTGAAAAAATATATTATAGTGTTATACAAATTGCATCTCATATGTTGAGAAAGAGTATGGTCTGGAGTTGAGAATCCAATGGACCTCAGGAAAGGGGGGTTCGAAAGAATCATAAAATCAATCTATATAGGGGGTCACGAATCAAACATATCAATATATAAATTTTACTTAAAGGGAACAATTACACTAGCACTGAATCGGTGAGATATTGTCAAGACAAAACATAAGGGAGGGTAGAAGACCAGATAGCACACTAAGCTAAAAACACCACCCAAAAGAACCCTAATATCCTGGAACGGTCAATATGCAATGTGATCCAATGGGAAGATGTGTACAAGTGTCTGGTCAGAGAAAAATGAGTGGTTTTTTTAACTGGTTAATTAGGTATGGATCTAGGTGAGTGGAAAAATTGTCATAGGAAATTCTAAGAATGGATGGGATGGAATAGATTGTTGGGTGGTTCGAAGGACAAATATCTAAGAGGAGTGGTGAAACGGTCTACTACTACCAATATATACAAGTAAATGTATCTTAAAAACACTATTAGTGTAAATTACTGAGGTTGTGATTATAATTCATTAATTCAGGGATCATTAAATATATATATATATGTACTAGTGGAATGGATTGAAGTGGCGTCAAATCAAATCTTTTATTATGGTTGGAGCATTTGGGAGACTCATTCAATAAGAGTAGATTACTGAAACTAGGGGTTGTTATTGGGGAAAGGGGGGATTGGTGATGGAATGTTCTCTTTCAACGGTGTTGGAAAGGGGACTATTAAGGTTTTATTCTCCACACACCGCCAATATGTATAACTGTTATTCCAAATTCAACCCAATACTCTACACAAAAAGAATTTAATAGTACTATTTTCATCAATGTTAGAGTACAACATTGAGATTAAATGTGGCTAGAAATTGGTTTCTCAACTCATGAGCCCATCATTAGAGGTTCTCAGGATGCTATAGAAAAATTGTGGTGGTGAAGGCATTCAAACATAATAAATGGAGGTCGGTATGTATTGTGGTGATATTGGAGTAGGGTGGGAGGAGATTAGTAATATACTCTAGTAGACTTGTTTCATGCTTAGCTGAGAATTGAGTGGTTATAAATGGACTGATGATATGAGTACAGGGTGCAAGAAGGACTCTTCAGTACTCATATAATATACTATCAACACTATATTTGAAACTGTGATGTGTTTTTGTGATTCCATGTTCAGTAGTGGTATTTATTTCTCCACCTAGCCCAGTACTCTACTCTAATAGTGGGGCTTCCCAGTATATGGACAAAAGAGATGGTCCAAACTATTAGTGTAGAGTACTGATCATGGCACCCCTAATACTCTTGTTGATTGGGTACCACATTCCACCACATTTGAGAATGTATTTATGGCTGGGTGAAGGTGGGTTGATAGGGTAGCATGATCCAAAATGATTCGTGAGTTGGGAAGAGATATGATCCTCCTGAATGAAGAGTCCCCCAACTGCCATGAGGTTAATGAGGGGAGTGTGATACGGTTCGAAGTGTATGATCGATGGAATGTGTAATTCCAAAAATTCTTCAATTCTAGTGTAACCAATATTTTAAAGGAATCAAGTTCATGTTGCTTCTAAGTGGTTCAGCTTTAACCCATGAAATTTCCATATGTAGTCTATTAGCATCCTATGTATAGAGGAAGTCCCCAAATAGTCTCGAAAGAGAGTTTTTTGCTGGGTCTAATACATAAAATATATTATACCTAGTATAAAAAACCATCAAAAAAACACTAAAGGGCCTTCGAGTTCAACCACTCCATAGAAATTTTGTAGGTAGGCTCGCAATGTTCAATCTTTGGGAGAAGGTTTTCTACATGCACTCATTGGTGGTTTCACTACGATATAAATTGTGTCATCAACTACTAGGGAATGTTTAGAATATAGAATTGGACATCTACCAACACCAAATCCTATCATGATTATGGCATAATAAGAGAGTGAACTAGGCAATGAGATAACAAATGACATAAAAATGGGTCATCATTCATCATAACTACTATACCCGAAAAACACACCTGATTGATTTAGAGGCATTGGTGGTCCAGTTCAAATGACTCACCATTCCCCCTTGGGAAAAGAGGTGAATTGACAACTGTACTATAAAATTTATTGAAATAAATGATATTAGACATGTGTTTGGATTGTTTCCTATTTGTTGTTCCATTTTTCATGAAAGGAAACAAGTTAGAAACCTTGTATTTTTTAATAGGTTCAAAATCAATAATCTATTTCAGCACATTGGGCGAGGAGGTATCATTTATAGTTCAGCTTGAGTTGATTTGAAATTCTATATATCCATCTATACTCAATTGGTTGTGGAATGAAAAGGCTTGGTACTCATTGATAATTTGGGAATCACTCTCATTTCAACTCTTCTAGAACCCTATTTGAATGGTCAAGGATAATAAAAATGTATCAAAGTGTCTATCACATGATTAATTGTTTAGTATTGGTATGATCATCTATTCATATTCCCTTTGGATCATCCAAAAGTCTAAAGTTTGGATATGAAGCAACATATTTCTTCATTGGCAGTTCATACCGCCACTCGAGTACACACAATCGCTTTACTACAACAATGATTGTCAATCACAACCAACCCTATAACATCTTTGTTAAATGGATCCACCCACTAATGAAAATTCTAAATATAGATACAAAAACTCAATTAACTTCTTCTATGAATCCCAAATTCCATTATAGACTCTTTACGAATCACATATTTCCATTTATTCTCAACTCAATACCAGATTCCATTTTTTTGGAGTTGAATTATACAACACCTACATTTATGGTATTCTAACCCCCTGTCAGAAATGAAAATATGGGCTCCAAAAGAATCTGTTCAACTAGAGGGACAATTAAATATGCTATGAGATGTCCAGTCATGGGACTCTAATAGACCATTAAAAAAATATACTCATATAGCTATTTTCATGAAAGTGAAATACAATCTGGATTAAAATATTAAAATCTCGAGAAACAAATATATAAAATGAATGATTGAAGCTATACAAAATTTTTAATATGAATCAGATCAATGATAAGAAATAAGTGACGAAGCTAGGATGAAACCAGACCATGAACAGGTTAGAGGAAAACGTGGTAACCTAAGAAATGGAATGTGTTAACTTTTGTAAACATAAGGTGCATAAAAAAGAAATGGAATCTAGATATATTGAGAGAGGTAAATCCATGAGCATAGAACTAAGTGAATGTGAACATGGTACCATTTTTAGTTCCAATACAATAGAATAGTTTACCCCATGTGAAGATCCACCCTATGAAACATGATGTGGCGGATAAACTGATTTCATTAAATATGACCTGGTATACAGAGATGAAGACAATGATGAGTAGTTTGAATAAATCTATGGAGGCAAACTATAAATAATATGACTATGGATAGGCATTCCAAATTTTATGTTTAATCTAAAGATGAATTTAGGACCGGAGACTGAGATGGTTTTGGTGTTCTATAATAGTGAAACTAAAATTGAATGGGAGCTATCCTATGTTCTAGGGAAATATTTTGTTTGGTATTTACAGGCACTTGTGGAGACAAAATGGAATCCCATAATATATATATTATAATGGGGAGTACTTATAGAAACAATATGTGCTAACAAGAAGGAATAATATATCAAGGGGATGCCCAATTTTCAATCTAGATATCCGATAACTAGATGATATGTAGGTTGATATCTTGGGTTTGGCATGGGCCACTCCATTCCGACTTCCACTCAACAAAAAATATATGATTCTTGGGCCTTACCTCTATAGTAGGATATAGAGAAGTGCGTACAAAAATTTTGAACCATTCAAGGCCAATAAATCATAAGTAGAAAAAGTAATCAATGAGTTTTCCTATAAGCTATTGAGTCCTTTTCTTAACTCAATGGTTGAGTTTGATAGCCATCCTAACATTCCTACCTTCACATGATTGAATAGAATGACTTGAGACTAATCTAATAGTTGAATATTAAATTCAATTAGGACTGGTACTTGAACTATATCCCACTAATGGGACAACTTTTGGTGTTTAATATTTCTCATATTTAAAGGATATACTAATTTATTCAGTTTTACTTACCTTTACATTATAAGTATATCACTTGAGGCATAACCTATGGGGTTTCTGACCTAGATTCTGTAGTATGGAGGGGCTGAGAAGTTGGTCCAAAATAAAGTGTTTTACAAAGAGAGGAATTGAGAAAATGTTCACTTTCCCATGATGTAAGTCTATTCAATAGGTACTTCAAACTTATGATAATTTGTGACTTTTTATAGATCCATGGACCTATTCCTTTTTTCAATAACATTTATACTTGGATTTTAATAGTATCACCCCCCCCCTTGATGCAAGGATTCAGAGACTCCACATGATTCATTATGCCCATACATTGT
This sequence comes from Viscum album, assembly GCA_963277665.1. Classification (NCBI taxonomy): domain Eukaryota; kingdom Viridiplantae; phylum Streptophyta; class Magnoliopsida; order Santalales; family Viscaceae; genus Viscum; species Viscum album. The sequence goes on from OY728125.1 coordinate 876,341,949, forward strand.
TCAGGAAGCACTACTCGAATATGTCCTACCAATCACCAAAAACTTTCTACATTCAGTGTTATTTTCATCCAATATTGTGAACCTTCCCTTTAATGAAAAGGTATAACAATGAATGAATATGAATAGAGGGGGGGATTTCCATCCAACATGCGTCCCCCTTCTAACTTCTTCCTGTAGAGTGAACTGATTTTCTTCACATTTTATAGAAGAACTAGTCTCGGACTGCTGTATGTATACTTTTTTTGTTTCTTTATATTCTATTTCCCTATTTATGATGATGAGGGGAACTCCCTTAGGTATTTCCCCCCACCACCTAAGGTTAAAGATCTATAGTAGTGAATATTTCATCACCTTTCCCTCACCCACTCATGATCATTACCAACATTGTTCCCCACATTGGATTGATCGATATGATTCCTCACATATGATCTCTCTTCCAATTTGATGATTGTAAAACAAATATGTTCTATACCCCATCCCCCAATTGAGGCTTCCCATACTATGTAATGGAATTGGTGGACTTATTTCAACCTCATGGTACGAGACCCGCACCTTGGATGGCCCAATTAGAAGAAATATCAGTGCCAAAATGATTTTGATCATAGCCATTCAGCGCTTTAAGATAAAACTATAGCTACATGTTGATGTTCATTTTTCTCATTTAGTGGCCTCAACATTATTATTCCGAATTCCAAAACCCATATGCATTCTATATTGTCAAGAAAAGTATGTGGCATCCTGGCTTCTAAATCATGTGAAGAAAAACTAGTTTTTCTTCTGTTTCTTATTTCATCTAGTCATTCATAGATTACATGATATATAGCATGTGACTAGTGAAAATGAAAGCCCATTTATCTAAAATATGTCACACTCTTGAATTTGAAGGATTACATGATGATAGATACAAAATGTGTTCCCCCTATTTCTTTCAAAGATAGTATAGAGTGAACACACATGGTTCTTACCAAATCTTTTTAGATTAGGCCAAAGTGAATATATTTCAAAAATTCTTATGTTGGTTTTGCATCCCACCCAAGAAATATACTGAACAAGAATATGGCCTTGTAGTTGTAATGAAAAAAATGTATCATACCCTATCTTTATTATACACCGGACACCCCTTCCTAGAATGTGACAGGCTTGAGTTCTACCACATCATCACCAAATATAGATTCACATCTAAAATAAATTCCAACATAAATGCACTAAGATAAATCATCAAACAAATATCTTTGAGGTGGAGTACCATGAAAAATCACAAATTTCCCAAGTGAAAATGTGGTGAAACAAGGTCAAGAAATGATATTCCAACATCTCTTTTAGCCCCACAAATTGTGAAAAAGTGATAATTTTAGTCTTAGAACCATTTAATATAACATTTTTATAAAAAACACCACATCCATTTTCTAAACTGAGCTAGTTTATTTGAGAATATCACCTCAATACTACAATTAAAAAAACCAACTACGGATTGTACAATACTACAACTAGATTCTTTGTTATGTATTTTAGTAGTTATGATTATCCTCGAACTCCCCACTATTATACTGAGATACAATGGATTACCCAAACAATATCTAAAAAATTATAGTACCATGCTTCCATTTTAAATCCAATGTGATGTTCTTTACTAAATTTCCCTATTTATGGGCAATAACAACCGAGGATTGAGTATAGTGTACCAATGATGACATGAATCCCAGGAAACCTAGTTTCTAAGGAAAAATTTGAACGATATATACCTATCAACATTGAGAAGTATATTTTTTCATATTCCAACCCTTGAAACCCTTTGAAAATATTATCGAGTGAAATGATAGCAAGTAAAATAAAAAAAATTAATGGTGTCTACTGTTCAGTAGGTCATTATTAGCCCAAGTGATAAATGCTCTATATATTTTTGGAATCAATTTATTCAGCATTGGAAGCTCTTAAGGATTGAAATGAAAGATTTGTTGCGGTGTCCAAATCAATATGACCTCTACCCCTCATACCAATTCAAAGTGATAAGATAACAAAAATTGAGAAATAAGGAACATAAATTCTGAGACGATGAAAAACAATGAATCATATCTCTATCCATTTTGTGAAACATGGGTATGTTTCCATTCATTAACTTCATGATCCACATCACTCCACCAATGGAACAAGGTATATAGGATCACCACTAGCCCTATTATACCAACTGTGGAACACCCACAACATGGATGCATGTACAAAACATATCAAATTATATTGGCCCCATCAACAATAGCTCCCAACATCAGCCATGGACATAGATCCATTAAATTATTTTAATTCCCAAGTGAATAAAGAATTCCTTACTAGACTGAGAGGTTTCATGAACCATCCAGACAATACCATCCACTGGAAGGTAGTAGATAAGTAGTGGTATACATAGTTTTCGATCTGATTATGCCCTATCACTATTTGTCTATTTTATTTTCACACTGTTCCAATGGCCCCACTTGAATATAACTGTGACCATTACTTAAAAACATACAGAGACCCCCATCAGTCGATTCATTTGATCCCCCATGAATACCTCATCTCTTTATTCATAAATAGCTATAATCATCATATGGATTGATATGCAGCTAGAAATTGATCATCAATATCCTACTTGAGTAGTATAGCATTAGTATCTTACATTATCATCACCCCAAAAACCCTCATGAAATTATAGAGAACCAATGAGTTTGAAACACCTTCTCCACATGATAGTTCCTTGCTTTTAACCTCACCCCATGTTGCTCCATTGTTAATATAATTCGACAACTTGATGTATGATGTCAGTTAGTTCCCTAGACTACCATCCAATGAATACCCCCACCACAAAACCAACTCATATACCACTAAACAGGATGAATAACTAGTCCAACAATAATAAGTATAAGAAACTAAATTCAGTTGGAATAGAGAAGTGGGGGTAATAGATAGGGATAATGAACTGATCCCACTCATCTCTATAAATGGATCATAAAGACTGTACTGATTTCCAATTGTCTTTGTTCAGGAGTGATCAATCAAAAAAACCGAGTGACTAGTGATAAATGTAAAAGGGTGGATTTGAGTGTCTAAGAAATGACCATTAGCCATAGGTCCCAGTATCCCAATATGATGACATCCCCAAGTCCTTTGATAGCCTGTCAAGATTAAGAGAGGAAGATGGGGTCAATCCATTAACTCAATTGTGATAATAGCACCACTCAATCTATATAGATTGTTCTATCACCCTCAACACCACAACATCAAGTAATTGTACATTTCTCAATTTCCTACCGTTTGCACCACCTACGAGATATGGATGCCCAGTTCATGGATAGAGAAGGTGGAACCCCCATGTTCAATGAGGTGCAAGATCATGATTAAAATACGGTGACACAATAAACTCATAATTATGTCTATATAGAATTAAGGGTTAAATCTGGGTAACATGGAACCACCAATAACACTATTGATGCAGGTCACTTGACTTTTTCTACCATACCCTTGATGATATAATGAAAGGATTCTTTGGACTCAATCTCTAGCACCGTAGTCACTATGGCCACGTAGGCATCTGGTTACCACTAATATTATAAGGCCAACTAAACCACAACCAAAGAATATTCATAGGGTTTAATACTATTTAATTATTCTATTTTTATGTTTATAAATATTATTTTTTAGTAATATTTATTAATATTTTATCATATTTCATTTTAAATAAATGGCCACCTAATAATTTTCAGTGGATAATTCTAAAAAAATAAAGCACCACTCTACTCGGTCAAAAGGTGCCTACGAGCATGAACTAATGGTACATAGACCAAAGTGACATTCTAAATTGGACAGGAATACATAACCATGAGCTATGACCAAGGGAAAGGGTATCAAGAGAAATGACCCTAATAGCATAGAGCAAGTAGTAGATCTTGGTGGATTCATGATGGTTTTCATTGATGGTGGAATGGTTGTTGGATCAATCTGGAACTTGATAAATATGATCTATAATGTGTGTATACCTAAATAGGATAATTACTTCAATTGTGATGATCCCATTTGATGTAGTCCAACAATGACAATGGAAAGAACGAATCTCGTTTCGAGAATTAGAGTTGAATTGGATCAGTACAATTCTCATCCTTGTGGATCAATTGTGTTCCTAGTCCATGTACTCCATTTCATAGTGCTTTCACTAACTAGGTCCATAGGTGGTAGTGGACCTAGGCCTGAAGAAACACAATATCTGATTGAACACATGAAAAATATGGTCATTATTAGGTGCTCACTAACGATATCCTCACTAGGATACAAAATTTATTCCAGGTCCTCACTGGGATACATCATGTATTACAAGTCTTCCATGGTTTGGTCAGAAAAAGTCTGAGCTAAGGTACTCCCATCCCTAGTCAGTAAGCACCTGGTTTTTCTCAGGTGCACACTGAATAGAATCAAACACGCCCAACCTAGGAGGACCCGGCCAGTGAGCAACAAGAAATGACAAGCTCCATGATACTTCATGTATCCTAGGTCCTCCCAGGTTTGGAATAATTCATGTATCCCAGTAAATGGACGTGGTCAGGTTAAACAATGTATGAACATGTCCTTGCAGGTCTGGTCAGAAAAGGTTTGACTAGGACCTCCTAGGTCTCCTTAGGCAAGGTCTCGCTCGGTCTGGTCAGACATGGTCTGACTAGGAAATTTCATACCGGTGTAGGGAGCACCTAAGAGGACATGTAATACTTAATGTATCCTAGTGATACAAGAAGTATCTTATCCCAGTTCCTAGTTCCTATATTATAATGATGATATGTGAAGTATCTCAAGGAGTAATAGGGGGACCAATAAGTAAAGTCAAGTGGTGGCAATCAAAAAGGTCGAATGATGTAGGTTTCTTATGATTTATGATTTCATATCCAATTAATCACAAAAAAAAATTGATCTATCTCATACCTTCCTATCTAGTGCATTTTTTGTAGCTACCATTGATCATCCACCAATCATTCTGACCTGGAAATGTGATGTCACCTTCGACCTCAAGCATCATTGGATTGCTTGCTCTAGTACCAATCAGAACTCCTATCTTCTTCATGACTAGGTTGTCAGGCACACCACCTAATATTCAACAATGTAACCATTCTCATCTTTTGTATGTTCATTTTATCGCTACTCAGATAATCATGAGGGTATATTTCATGAAAAACTCTTAAGATTATTGATTAGAAGTTACAAAAAACCTTTAGTTCTTCTATTATCTCTATCCAGTACTACATTGGTTCCATAGTCTATCAGGTTGGTACTAGTTACTAGTTAGATTTAGTGGTTGTTTTCGAAATTGAATGGATCCTATTGGAATTGGGATTCTCATTTGACCTATATTCTTCTCTTTTTCCCCATTTCACTTGGTTAACTAAGTATTAAAAATATAATTGTCACATTAGGTCATTTATCACTACTGGCTAGAATAACTTATCTCCCATTACTCACATCTTTAGTCAATAGGTGGAATACATCACATAAACTAGGTAGCTTGATCTACTTTCTAACTAAAATAAATGAACTATTAAACCATGTAATCTATTAAAAAATATACCTTTCATCCTATATAACTTTTTTATTGTTCATTTGGGAAACACGACTGAAAATTAATTAATTTTATAGAGAGTGAATGGGGTATCTAGTAAAGTGGGGGTTCATCCTAGATTGATTTCACCATTGTTGTTGAGAGTCCTATCGTCTTGGTGGTCCGATTTTGATATAATAAATAATTGTAACTCTCATTTCTGAACGAACAAGTGGTATAGGGGAGGGGACCACAACATCAATGTATTATTGGGTGGTTGTAATAATGGATCTATTATAATAGAGTTTGTTTTTACTCATAGAGTAGCGTACTCAAAATGGAAGGTGAGAATGTACAACTTTGACTTGGTGGTGTTGGGATTTTTGGTGGATGGGATGGCAGTATGGCTACATGGAAATACCTATCAAGTCAACAATGAGACTAAGTTAGACAATAGAGTAAAAATGGTGTTAGGGATATGGATGTAATGTTAATTAATCGATGTCCCAATCAAACAGTATTATTGGGTTCCCTCTATAGGATGTTGAAGGGTGGATGGGAGTGGAGGAAAAAATCACTTTCCACTTCCACTACTATTAAACTAGAGTACTGAGGGTGTTTTGATACGTGGAATCACAATTACAGTACGCTAAAATCCTTGAGTTCCTCCATTGAATTGATATTCTAATATGTGTTCCATTTGATCCCCCACCTAAATTTCTCGAGGACTAGTACTCTAATATAATCTCTTATTGTATAAGAACCATTTAGAAATTGCTGAAAACATTCATTCATATGGATGAAGGAGTCGAGTATGAAACTTCTCTTCCATAATGAATGCTTCCTCGCTATATAGATCCCATCATATGACTCCCTCAAAAAAATTCAATGACTGGTGTCAGTAGTCTTCTCTAATTGTAGCAGCATCTGACACGACATAAAATAAAATACTAGACCATCAATCTAAATCGATAGAGAAAATTTAGAAAACCCCAAATATCTAAAATCATACTTTAACTCTTCTCTTAAGATCTTAAAATCAGGAAACATAGATCAACCTACCACATTTCATATTTATATATTTTTCTTCCTCACCTACTTTTTTTTAGAATAAAATATTTTCGTATCATTTTCCCATTCAAAATGGATGAAATCTAGATAATTTCCTCACACCACACTTAAGAATTCACAATGCACATAGGACACTTCACTTGGATTTCATTCCTGACATGTTTTGATTAATACCCATACCACAGATCACTTCTCTAGCTTCGGTATGCTTTCTCGTTGCTGACCTAATTCATTTCAGATATCCTTTAGATATAAAAAAATTGGGACATATAGCACCAGTCCTTCTATCTCACTGACCATTTTCCTTTTTCAAATCATGGTCATTCCTACGTGTTCACTAATAAGGTCCTCACTGGCATATTCCATGCATTCCTATGATATGTAAAATATCATTTCCCAACGATTACTTGTGATACTTTATTTATCCTAGTGTGTACCTAGAATCTCTAAAATCCTTCTAGCTCTATCCTGACTCATTATCATACTCAATACTCAAGATGAGTTTCCTAAAGCATTTTCCTCTCACCTTTCAAACCTATTTGGGTTTTTTAACCGTACTGTCTTCTTAGTCTACTGAGATGAAGAACTTTTACCACCTAGGTTAGCAGATTTGCTACATATATAACCTAGGACTTCCCAACTCTAACTCTACAACTTTAAGCATGAGGTATTACCTTGGATCTCCTTCAGTAATTCTATAAGATATCTTTGGAATGAGAAGAACTAATTCCAATCTAACAATGATCTCTAGTTTATTGTTTCTTATGGGTATTGGTGGAAGTGAAACAAGTAAGTCTGTATAGTGGGTTTAGTTAATAAATTTTTCATACTACATATACTATACTGGTAGTAGATTCTTTTGGGCATCCATCAATTATGGGATGTCAATCACGTGGTACGGACTGGAACTGGTATGCTCTATTGGAACCTTCATGTTGGTATTGGGGGTAATAAACAATTATATTTGAAAGTATACTACCCATATTATACTAAGAACCTGAATCTTGGGGATGAGTGATAGAGTCCCAATGACAGTATGGGAGAAAGTACACGAATGGGAGAATATTGGTGGCTACGATGGTGGGAAACAACACTATTAGGGTTGACATTTTAATGGAAAGAACCCACATGGATTCCAAACTCTAAATACACACCAAAGGGATTATTAGAAAAAAAATTGATCTAATGAGGCTGAGAAAATGGGAGGGGTTTTGTGTCTAACTAATCCATTTCACACTGGTGGTTGAAGTGGTATTGTGGTGGAGGTATGTAGTGTAAGGAACTTGAAGCACCAGATTGGCATCATAAATCAGGTTTTTGAAGTATATATAAAATGGAACAATATGGTTTTGGGTTGAAATCATGGATTTGTGAAAATACCAAGTAGTATTTTTTTCTTGTTCCCATGGGATTGTGCTGGTATTGTTTTTCTGAACACCGTTTCTTATTTCATTCCCACAATTTTTAAAATAGAAACTAAATCGTTCCTTGGAATACGGGGAAAAAATAAGAACTATGTATAGCTATGGGACAAAAGGAGAGATAAAATAGACATATAAACACAATTTCAATTGCAACCATGCCATTATATTTTAAAGGGATACTATGCAACGTGGCATAAAGTGGTGGGAGAAACCATTCATGAATAATATAAGATGGGTTCATCATTATATTAGTAGTAATATAATTTTCATGATACAATAAGAAATATTGGTAAAAAATAACCAATGCGAGCCCCAGGGAACAAAAACCCAATCATAATAGATCATTCCCATTTAAATAGTGAAAATATGATATTTTATCCATCGTTGAATACACACCCAAGAGATCATTAGATGCAAATTGATGCAATAAATCCTACAAAAACATAGAGGATACTACTATCATAAATGAAATTATAAGATGTAATATATAAAAAGGCATTAAAGATTGATTGTCAATAGAGAACCCACCCCATAGCCAAGAGAAAGTCGTGTTTCCCACAAATCATTGATTGTGATATTCATTGGATAAAATAGGCCAATTTTTTATCATGGGTGTTTTTTTCCAACCTCATCGTGGAAACAAATCAAAATATAATTGTTAATGAAATCTACATGAATCTTCTATACTCTAATAAATCAGGTCTTAGGTAGTAGTGTAAATGGTCTTTTTCTCCATGTCTTTATCTCACTATTATGCATAAAATGTTATGAATGTTCTTATTAACCACTTTTATTCTTATTTGTATCCATATATGATGATTTCTTAGGGACCCATTGGATATCAATGAAAGTAGTTCTCAATGAAGATAACCGTATCGACTATGAAGAAGGGGTTGATAATGTGGGAGAAAGGAAAGCTAGAGTGTTTTCTATATGAAATTATATCAAGATCTATATAATATAGGTATTATACTATGACATGACCATGATTAGATCATGTGTGTTATGTAAAATATCCCCTTTGAATGGGTTGAAATGGTGGCTAATTGGGACATCAGATTCTATTCACATGAAGTATGCCACTAATAATAGGCTGGAGTCAATTCAAAAATATTCTATTTCTGGTCGCTCCTAACATCATCGGCTCTGGTCTGTGTTTGAATGTCTTCACTCCCTCCTTGATCATGGATCAAGAGTACGGTTGATATCTATTAGCTTGCACCAATTCCCACATAATCACATCATCTGATGGTGTGGTTGGTAGCAGAGTAGTGTTACTGTAACACCCGAGACTTTTATGTTATATAAATCATCAAAGGAATCTTTTTCTACACAACACTTGCTTGGCTTGCTTTACACGCAATCGCGACCTTCCTCGATAGCTTGCGTCGTACGCAATACCGAGTTTCACTAAACAACAATATGCTATTAAAACTAGCCGTTATGAATAGTAATAACCACTTTTTGAAATTTTATAAATTTTATTTTTCAAAATGGACTTCATTTTTGGACTTATAATATCGAAATTAGCCTAGGGTGAAATTTTGGTATTTTTCTGAAAACTTTCAATTTTTGATGAATAGTGAAACCACTAAGTGGTAGGTTAAAAACCGAATTTTGCATAAAACTTAATTTTACCGCTTCTGTGAATGGAATTTCAAAAATCCGAGAGACACGGTTAATATCAAGGACTAAAATGTGGTTCAATGAGATGAAAATAATTTTTTGGTGAATACTAACTTTTTACTATTTTTACCACGGTTAATAGTAAATAGGGTAACTAAGGGTAAATATGATATTAATATTACCCTAACACATGTCCTAATTCTATTGGACAAGTGTAATTCGACCAAAAACAAACTTAGGAATAAAATATGAACATTTAGGCCCACTTGGATTAGATTAGGACATTTATTATTAATTTATTTAAAGAAGGGTTAAAATAGTTAAAATCAAAGTTTAATAAGTAAATCATTTTTAATATAGGGTTATACATAAGATAAATTCGATTTTAAATATTCATTAGAAAGCTAAAACGATTTCCTACATGATGGTATTTTATTTGTAATTTTTAGACATCAAATAATTTAATTTATTTATGAAACAAAGATGATGCAGTAATTATCTTATTAATGAAATATTGACAAAATTGATAATATAAATACCAAAATAAATGTAATTTGAGACTTTTTATGAATTCCACTAATTTTCTAGGTTACTATGATATAGTATTGTTGATTTAATCAACTTGGTTCGAACATATAATTCTTTTATGACTTTCACAAAAATCATATATCAAATAGTGTCAAAATTGACACAAAATAGTTTTTAAATAAAATATTATATTAATAATTGTTATTTTATTCATAAAAATCTAAGGTTCGGCCAAATGACTTAGATAAGGATATATATATTAATAATAAATAATTTGGGGTTCGTTTGGCATGTTATAGTAAGTGTATTAACCATATAGTGAAAGAAAACAAAAAGACACGGTAAAAGTTAAATTAATTAACATAGAGTTAAATCTAATTGATAAGGTTAAAATAATACCCTAAACTTGTCTAAATCCTATTGGTTGATAGGATTTCGACCCATCCCCACTTTAGCTTCGAAATAAGACCCTTTGGAACCATTATAAACCGATTTTGACTTTAATATAAAATAATATTTTGAGATATTCCTAAGGTGCCCCTCTCCTCCCTTATAAAAGGGCACCTCCTCCCCCTCCTCCTCACACCAAATTGAGCACTCAAGCTCGGCCAACCCCTGCCATTTTCTCCTCTCCACTTCCCTAGAATAATCCTAGAGGTCCTGGTCTTCTCCAAAGACCAATCTTAGTTCCTTAAGTGGAGGATTCAAAGAGGCGTTCCAAAGAAGAGGTAATATCCATTACCGATCTTTTCAATTTCTTTCTTCTTCAACTTCTTCTTCTTTAGTTGTTTCATGATAAAGTAATAACATCAGTATTACTTACATACTGATATGTTATTATAAATATGAAACAACCCTAATTCACCTTCTATCCATCCTACGGAAAAATGAAATCACCGCGCGTGCGTACGTACGGAATACCGTCTCCACGCCGTGGTGTAATCTATTTTCCACCATCACCTTACAAGGATGGGTATAATGGTGTAATGAGTAACTATATATGATTATTATTAAGTAATATTGATACTGAAATAATATATATATATATACTCCAATACAATTCCACGATCATAGGAACGATATCATCACTCGTGCGTACGTACGGAATACCGTCTCCACGATGTGATGCGACTCGTTCTACATGATCTTCATTTCATAATGATTATATAAATGAATTGAATGAATGAATATGGTATATACTACACTAATACCATTCTGGAAATGAATTATCTATAACCTAAAGATAATAATAAGAATTTATTCGACAAAACATGCATAAGAACAAAAAGTAATAAAGACCCGAGTAACAAGTAACAATGAAATATTACTAACAAGAAGCTAATAATATGACCATATATGATCTCATATCAATATGTATGATTCTGGAATAAGTCAATAACATTATTTAAACCATTATACAGGAGCTTCGGACACGTACAAAGCAAATCGGACCTAAGGTAAGGGAAATATCACAATCTCATTTTTATCCGAGATTGTTTATTCGTAAGTATTTACTGGGGTCTATTTTATCATCCACATCCATGTTCCCTCAATATGTAATATTGTTTCCATCCACTTGAAATAGTTTAAATCCAATTTTAACCTTAGGTGAGTTTTTGGTAAAGAATATGAAAGGAATCTTTTGTCGTTTTTCCGTACGAGGTACTTTTTGACTTTTCCGACAAAAGTACGAAGAATGTTTTTTTTAACTTATACGGCATGAATGGATTTTTAAAACATTACTTCAAAGAAGCTTCCTTTACAAGTTTTCAAGTTTATTTTTAATCAACTTCTTTTATTTTAAAGTTGTATGACATGTTATGAAAGGAAAAATGTTTTTGAAGAAGAAAGGATATTTTCCTCAAGAATTCAATTCAAGTGTTTTATCAAAATTATTTTCCATCTAAGATAATAAAGGGTTCTGTTTCTATCCATATTTTTACATTGGTTTGACTATGTTGTGAGGGAATTATGTTTATGAATTCCTTTATCTTATATGAATTGATTTATGATGTCATGATGTTTCAAGAATCCCATTTTTGTTATATGTGTTATGCGATGATGTATGTTTTATGATTATGTGGCACACATAAGAAAGGATTCATTATAAGATGGGTGGGACCTATATCTCCCTCCAATGCATTGGGTAATGATTTTATATCTCATGAGATAGACATGGCTGGAACGGAAGGTTATTTCGGTTCAGTGATACAGGACTGAAACGAGGAGTGAACTCGGTTCAGAAAGGGACTTTGTCCACTAAGATAGTCTTGGCAATGAGTCATGACTAACAAGAAATGATTTCCATGATTATGTGTGCATGCCACAAAGTTTCAAGTTTTATGTTATGATTATGGGGATCTCATTTTCACTTCTATGATTTATTCCATGTTAAGATATTATGATCTCTTTTGCAGGTTTTGATAAAGATATGATATGATTTTTATTTCCTTTATTTGCCCTTGCTGAGCATTTGAGCTCACCCTTTTATGTTTTCTTTTCCCCAGGTCAGGAAGATGGATATTAAGTAGAATATTCTAAAAGGGACCCTAGATATGATGAAATAAATGGGAGACACTGTAGAAGATTTATGAACCAGTTGTTTATGTTTCCCAGTTTCTAAAGACACTATACCTATACGGTCCTTTGTGGTTTTGTCATATGTTGTAATAAGTGTGCTTAAATTTTGAAGTAGTAATAATGTATGTATAGTATGGGTCGTTATAGTTGGTATCAAAGGAAAGGTATAGTCAACCTTTGGAAACTAGGATGTGAAAGCCTTAGTAAGAACCCTAAGGATATGTCTAAGCATAGAACACAATCTTAGTGTTTTAGAAATGGCCTTGAATAACCTAGGATAAGACCTTAAGCATGAAAATTTTATTCTTGAATTATGTGGTTTCCTATTATAATTAGTGTTGCTCACACTATTCTTCTTGGTTTTAGTCAATGGCTGGAACCCGAAGGAACCGTGTTAATGCGGAATGCGATGGGCAATGCAATGATTGTCCCCCTGAGCAACCAAACGATATGGGAGCTGGAATGCAAAATCTTGTAGCCATGCTCACACAACTTTCTCAAGCTATGAATCATGCAGGATTTCCAAACGAACAAAGGAGGGAGCAACATTCTGTTGAATCCTTCATGAGGCAGCGTCCACCATCTTTCAGCGGGTCTACTGATCCATTAGTTTCTGAACAATGGATTAGTACTACTGAAAAGATATTTTCAGTTCTTCAATGTTCTGAGCATGATAAAGTCATCCTAGCAGTGTATTGTTTGGAAGGAGATGCGGATCAATGGTGGAATCTTGTTAAGAATACGAGGAAAAGGGATGAAATTGAGTCTATGGAATGGGACGAGTTCAAGAACTTATTTTTCAATAAGTACTTCCCTCGTATTCTCCGAACAAAGATGGAGAAAGAGTTCCTTGAACTGAATCAAAGGGATGATGAATCTGTTAGTACCTATGAAGCAAATTTTACAAGACTTGCAAGGTACGCTTCTGGTATTATTATCCAACCTGAGAGTAAGATCGATCGATTCTTTAGTGGCTTAAAACCAAGTCTTCGAAGGGCGTTAGCCATAAGGGACTTCAATAGCTACGAGGAAATCGTTCGATGTGCTCTCAAAGTCGAGATGGAGATTGGAGTAACCCATCAGTCACATGGGTTTGATAAGAAGAGGAAGATGGAATTCAAAGAAAAATCTAAAGAGCACACGGAAAAGAAGATGAACTTTCCCTTATGCTCAAAGTGTGGAAAGAAACATGGAGGGAGTTGTCTTAAAGGGACAAGTAAATGTTTTAAATGTGGAAAGGAAGGTCATCAGGCATTTGAATGCCGTGATAATGGGAAGAAGATGTCTAATAATGCAAACAAAGGAAGGGATACACAGAATGAACCTGCTACACTTCAATGTTTCAAGTGCAAGGAGATGGGGCATTATGCCAATCAATTCCCAAATCCAAGGGTTGATGATGATGGTTGACGTCAACAAACTCTTAAGGCTAAAGACAAAGGAAAGTCACATGCAATTTCTATCAGCGAGGTGGAGTACGATAACGATGTGGTGAAAGGTACACTTACCATCCACTCTAAAGTAGAAAATGTTTTATTTGATTCTGGATCCACCCACTCTTTTATTTCTGAAAAATTTTCTAAGGGTATCACCGTATTACCTCAACAATTAGATGTTGAGTTAGCTGTGACAACACCTAATGGCACATCAATCGCATCAGAAGTTTATAATTCTTCTCCGATCGAAGTTTGTGGGAAAGTGCTTCCTGCAAATCTTGTGATCCTTCCTTTAGTGGAATTTGATGTGATTCTTGGCATGGATTGGCTTTCTCTACATGGATCTCATATCAATTGCCAAAGTAGGGAAGTCATATTTCATATTCCAGATCAATCTACGATCGTATACCAATGCAAGGATGAACATAACCTTCCAGTGGAAATTTCTTCCATCTTATGGGTATTGATTCCACTAAATGAAGGTTATTTATCTCAAATGGTTGGTGAGAAACTCACGATTAAGAATATGCCCATTGTACGGGAGTTTGATGATGTCTTTCCGGAGGAATTGCCGGGTCTTCCACCAAATCGTGAAGTTGAGTTTTCAATAGAACTCGTACCGGGTGCTTTGCCTATTTCAAAGACACCTTATAGAATGGCCCCAATTGAGTTGCAGGAATTGAAGAAGCAACTCCAAGAGAATCTTGATAAGGGATTCATACGCCCTAGTGCGTCACCTTGGGGAGCACCTGTTCTATTTGTTAAGAAGAAAGATGGATCAATGAGACTCTGCATTGATTATCGAGAACTTAACAAGATCACTATCAAGAACAAATATCCTCTCCCACGCATTGATGACTTATTTGACCAACTACGCGGAGCTCAATACTTTTCCAAGATTGATCTTCGTTCAGGGTATCATCAATTAAGGGTCAAAAGGGAGGATATACCAAAGACGTCTTTCCGTACAAGGTATGGACACTATGAATTTATAGTGATGTCGTTTGGTCTTACTAATGCCCCTGCTATCTTCATGGATCTAATGAATAGAGTCTTTAGAGACTATCTTGATCAATTTGTGGTAGTCTTTATAGATGATATTCTTGTCTATTCAAAGAGCAAGGAAGAACATGAAGATCACTTGAGAATTATATTGAAGACCCTGAGAAAGGAGAAGCTTTATGCCAAATTTACCAAGTGTGAATTTTGGCTTCAAAAAGTTGCATTTTTGGGTCACATAATCTCAAAAGAGGGGATATCTGTGGATCCAGCAAAAACAGAGGTTATCGAAAGATGGTCAAGACAAACAACAGTAACTGAGATCCGAAGTTTTCTTGGTTTGGCTGGATATTATCGAAGTTTTGTAAAGGATTTCTCACGATTATCTAATCCACTCACCAAGTTGACTCGGAAAGGAGTTAAGTTTGTCTGGACAGAGGAATGTGAAGACAATTTCAAGAAGTTGAAAAGAAGGTTATCCAGTGCACCTGTGCTCACACTGCCTTGAAGTGGAGAAAGGTTTGTGATCTACAGTGATGCATCCAAGAAGGGATTGGGGTGTGTTCTTATGCAAAATGATATGGTGATAGCTTATGCCTCACGACAGCTGAAAATCCATGAGAAAAATTACCCAACACATGATTTGGAGTTGGCTGCGGTAATCTTTGCATTAAAGATTTGGAGGCATTACCTTTATGGTGAAAGGTGTGATATTTATACTGATCATAAAAGTTTAAAGTATATTTTCACACAAAAGGAGTTGAATATGCGTCAAAGAAGATGGTTGGAGCTGATTAAGGATTATGACTGCTCAATCCATTACCACCCTGGGAAAGCAAACAAGGTGGCAGATGCATTAAGTCGACAAGACCATGCTAGTTTATCCATGATGAGGATCACAAAAGATCCAATATTTATGGATTTACAAAGGATGGATCTTGGAATTATAAAGGAAGGGGAAAATTCTTATCTTTCTCAAATGAATGTTCAACCATCTATACATGTGAAGATTAAAGAGGCACATAAAGAAGATGTCGAGTTACAAAAGAAGGTGAGAAATGTTCCTGAATTCAACCTTGATTGTGATGGGATAATAAAGTTCAGGAATCGTGTTTGCGTTCCTCCCATCCCCGAATTAAAGAATGAGCTGCTAGATGAGGCTCATATTTCATCATTTTCTATTCATCCTGGAAGCACGAAGATGTATAGGGACCTGAAAGAGTACTTCTGGTGGGATGGCATGAAAAGAGATGTTGCTGAATATGTCTCTCGATGCTTGGTTTGTCAACAAGTTAAAGCTGAGAGACAGAAGTCTAAGGGGATGTTACAACCATTACCCATACCCGAATGGAAATGGGAAAACATCACTATGGACTTTGTCACAGGACTTCCTAAAACATCCAAAGGCAATAATGCTATCTGGGTCATAGTTGATCGTCTTACAAAGTCTGCACACTTCATTGCTATTAGAGAGGATTTCTCTCTAGATCAGCTTGCCAGGATATATGTAAAGGAAGTGGTAAGATTGCATGAAGTACCACTTTCTATTATATCTGATCGAGATCCGAGATTTACCTCGAAGTTCTGGCAAAGTCTTCAGCATACTCTGGATACAGAGTTGAGTTTCAGCACTGCTTATCATCCCCAGACAGACGGTCAGTCTGAGAGAACAATTCAAACCCTAGAAGATATGTTGAGAGCTTGCTCTATGGATTTCAAAGGAGGTTGGGATCAACACCTACCTTTGGTGGAATTTTCTTATAATAATAGCTTTCACTCCAGTATTCAGATGGCTCCTTATGAAGCTCTCTATGGAAAGAAATGCAGGACTCCAACTTGCTGGGATGAAGTTGGGGAAAGAAAGCTATTAGGACCTGATCTCGTTGATGAAATGGCAGAAAATGTTAGATCTATTCAACAACACATAAGAGCAGCTCAGAGTCGACAGAAAAGTTGTGCCGACAACCGAAGAAAAGACCTAGAGTTTGAAGTGGGTGATAAAGTGTTCTTACGAATATCTCCCTGGAAGAGGGTTATGAGATTTGGAAAGAAGGGGAAGTTGAGCCCTAGATATATCGGTCCTTTCGAAATACTGGATCGTGTTGGGAAGGTAGCTTACCGATTGGCGCTTCCACCGAATCTCTCTCAAGTTCACGATGTGTTCCATGTATCTCTTCTGAGAAAGTACATACCAGATCCTTCACATGTACTCATCTCAGAAGTTGTACCGCTGGAGCAAGATCTTTCTTATGAAGAACAGCCGATAGAGATACTGGATCGTAGCGAAAAAGTCCTACGAAACAAGACCACTCGCTTGGTGAAAGTTTTATGGAGAAACCACCAACTTGAAGAAGCTACATGGGAGCTTGAGGATATGATGAGGGAGAAGTATCCTCATTTGTTTGTTGCAAAGTGACGAATTTAGAGGGCGAAATTCTTTTTAAGGGGGGTAGAATGTAACACCCGAGACTTTTATGTTATATAAATCATCAAAGGAATCTTTTTCTACACAACACTTGCTTGGCTTTCTTTACACGCAATCGCGACCTTCCTCGATAGCTTGCGTCGTACGCAATACCGAGTTTCACTAAACAACAATATGCTATTAAAACTATCCGTTATGAATAGTAATAACCACTTTTTGAAATTTTATAAATTTTATTTTTCAAAATGGACTTCATTTTTGGACTTAGAATATCGAAATTAGCCTAGGGTGAAATTTTGGTATTTTTCTGAATACTTTCAATTTTTGATGAATAGTGAAACCACTAAGTGGTAGGTTAAAAACCGAATTTTGCATAAAACTTAATTTTACCGCTTCTGTGAATGGAATTTCAAAAATCCGAGAGACACGGTTAATATCAAGGACTAAAATGTGGTTCAATGAGATGAAAATAATTTTTTGGTGAATAGTAACTTTTTACTATTTTTACCACGGTTAATAGTAAATAGGGTAACTAAGGGTAAATATGATATTAATATTACCCTAACACATGTCCTAATTCTATTGGACAAGTGTAATTCGACCAAAAACAAACTTAGGAATAAAATATGACCATTTAGGCCCACTTGGATTAGATTAGGACATTTATTATTAATTTATTTAAAGAAGGGTTAAAATAGTTAAAATCAAAGTTTAATAAGTAAATCATTTTTAATATAGGGTTATACATAAGATAAATTCGATTTTAAATATTCATTAGAAAGCGAAAAAGATTTCCTACATGATGGTATTTTATTTGAAATTTTAAGACATCAAATAATTTAATTTATTTATGACACAAAGATGATGCAGTAATTATCTTATTAATGAAATATTGACAAAATTGATAATATAAATACCAAAATAAATGTAATTTGAGACTTTTTATGAATTCCACTAATTTTCTAGGTTACTATGATATATTATTGTTGATTTAATCAACTTGGTTCGAACATATAATTCTGTTATGACTTTCACAAAAATCATATATCAAATAGTGTCAAAATTGACACAAAATAGTTTTTAAATAAACTATTATATTATTAATTGTTATTTTATTCCTAAAAATCTAAGGTTCGGCCAAATGACTTAGATAAGGATATATATATTAATAATAAACAATTTGGGGTTCGTTTGGCATGTTATAGTAAGTGTATTAACCATATAGTGAAAGAAAACAAAAAGACACGGTAAAAGTTAAATTAATTAACTTAGAGTTAAATCTAATTGATAAGGTTAAAATAATACCCTAAACTTGTCTAAATCCTATTGGTTGATAGGATTTCGACCCATCCCCACTTTATCTTCGAAATAAGACCCTTTGGAACCATTATAAACCGATTTTGACTTTAATATAAAATAATATTTTGAGATATTCCTAAGGTGCCCCTCTCCTCCCTTATAAAAGGGCACCTCCTCCCCCTCCTCCTAACACCAAATTGAGCACTCAAGCTCGGCCAACCCCTGCCATTTTCTCCTCTCCACTTCCCTAGAATAATCCTAGAGGTCCTGGTATTCTCCAAAGACCAATCTTAGTTCCTTAAGTGGAGGATTCAAAGAGGCGTTCCAAAGAAGAGGTAATATCCATTACCGATCTTTTCAATTTCTTTCTTCTTCAACTTCTTCTTCTTTAGTTGTTTCATGATAAAGTAATAACATCAGTATTACTTACATACTGATATGTTATTATAAATATGAAACAACCCTAATTCACCTTCTATCCATCCTACGGAAAAATGAAATCACCGCGCGTGCGTACGTACGGAATACCGTCTCCACGCCGTGGTGTAATCTATTTTCCACCATCACCTTACAAGGATGGGTATAATGGTGTAATGAGTAACTATATATGATTATTATTAAGTAATATTGATACTGAAATAATATATATATATATATATATACTCCAATACAATTCCACGATCATAGGAACGATATCATCACTCGTGCGTACGTACGGAATACCGTCTCCACGATGTGATGCGACTCGTTCTACATGATCTTCATTTCATAATGATTATATAAATGAATTGAATGAATGAATATGGTATATACTACACTAATACCATTCTGGAAATGAATTATCTATAACCTAAAGATAATAATAAGAATTTATTCGACAAAACACGCATAAGAACAAAAAGTTATAAAGACCCGAGTAACAAGTAACGATGAAATATTACTAACAAGAAGCTAATAATATGACCATATATGATCTCATATCAATATGTATGATTCTGGAATAAGTCAATAACATTATTTAAACCATTATACAGGAGCTTCGGACACGTACAAAGCAAATCAGACCTACGGTAAGGGAAATATCACAATCTCATTTTTATCCGAGATTGTTTATTCGTAAGTATTTACTGGGGTGTATTTTATCATCCACATCCATGTTCCCTCAATATGTAATATTGTTTCCATCCACTTGAAATTGTTTAAATCCAATTTTACCCTTAGGTGAGTTTTTGGTAAAGAATATGAAAGGAATCTTTTGTCGTTTTTCCGTACGAGGTACTTTTTGACTTTTCCGACAAAAGTACGAAGAATGTTTTTTTAACTTATACGGCATGAATGGATTTTTAAAACATTACTTCAAAGAAGCTTCCTTTACAAGTTTTCAAGTTTATTTTTAATCAACTTCTTTTATTTTAATGTTGTATGACATGTTATGAAAGGAAAAATGTTTTTGAAGAAGAAAGGATATTTTCCTCAAGAATTCAATTCAAGTGTTTTATCAAAATTATTTTCCATCTAAGATAATAAAGGGTTCTATTTCTATCCATATTTTTACATTGGTTTGACTATGTTGTGAGGGAATTATGTTTATGAATTCCTTTATCTTATATGAATTGATTTATGATGTCATGATGTTTCAAGAATCCCATTTTTGTTATATGTGTTATGCGATGATGTATGTTTTATGATTATGTGGCACACATAAGAAAGGATTCATTATAAGATGGGTGGGACCTATATCTCCCTCCAATGCATTGGGTAATGATTTTATATCTCATGAGATAGACATGGCTGGAACGGAAGGTTATTTCGGTTCAGTGATACAGGACTGAAATGAGGAGTGAACTCGGTTCAGAAAGGGACTTTGTCCACTAAGATAGTCTTGGCAATGAGTCATGACTAACAAGAAATGATTTCCATGATTATGTGTGCATGCCACAAAGTTTCAAGTTTTATGTTATGATTATGGGGATCTCATTTTCACTTCTATGATTTATTCCATGTTAAGATATTATGATCTCTTTTGCAGGTTTTGATAAAGATATGATATGATTTTTATTTCCTTTATTTTCCCTTGCTGAGCATTTGAGCTCACCCTTTTATGTTTTCTTTTCCCCAGGTCAGGAAGATGGATATTAAGTAGAATATGCTAAAAGGGACCCTAGATATGATGAAATAAATGGGAGACACTGTAGAAGATTTATGAACCAGTTGTTTATGTTTCCCAGTTTCTAAAGACACTATACCTATACGGTCCTTTGTGGTTTTGTCATATGTTGTAATAAGTGTGCTTAAATTTTGAAGTAGTAATAATGTATGTAAAGTATGGGTAGTTATAGTTACCCTGTCATGTCCTATTAATTTATTGGGATACATGAATCTTATATCATATTAAGGACATAGAAATTACCATGGGAAAAAAGGGGGCTATGAGATGGAGTGATTGAATAGTGTGAATATGGATGGGTTTGGAATTAGGAAATAGAGTAGGAATCAGGTGCGAGGATAGCTCAAATGTCTACGGAATCCTAGAATCATCAATGGAAATAATTGCTATTGTTTTGAATGGGGTATGACCTGGTGAAATATAAAAGGAATAAGAAACTAGGGGATTATCTACATTGGGGTATATTCAACTCAATATTGAGTGTATGGGGTCAGAAGGCCATTCTACTCTGTTGTTTCATTTTTTTCAGTGGTGTCAATTGTGTTCATTGATAGGTAGTACTATTGGATTATTGAGTGGTACATGATCAATATGAGATCATGGACATGGATGGATGGACTGTACTTTTCTATATCACATGTTTAGATCACCTGTGGGTTTCTGTTGTGGGCTTGGTGGTGTTAATATGGGTCACTTTGGAATTTTATTAGAATGATTTCTACTCCAATATTTTTATAGGAAAGGACCTAATATTTCAATACCCAATAAACTAAATAGAGTCCTATTTTGTATAATATACTTAATAGAGGAAGTACCATATGGGATTTTTAGGGGGGGCGTCTGTATTTTCATTGTAGTGTAGAAAGGTAATGGGGTGTTTAGATATGAGATAGGAACCCTTGTTTCATTATTCTTCTAAGGATGCTTTCATGATCATAAAATATTGGAAGGGGATCCATAGGGTAGTGGATGACAGGGCCACCCGACCTCTTAGAGTTGAATGTGGCAGTTCTAGCATGAACTTCTAGTACTATTGAATTGGAAACCATACTGGTGATATTGTATATAAGGTGGTCACACATGGGCTGAGAAATCCAATTTAATGGCTAATATTTGATCAATCTATCATGATACCTTAATTTTTTGTGCCTAGAAAATAGAAGATAGGCCCACTATTTTAATAAGAATAGTTTTTTCACTACTATGAGAATAGCGATTGATGTTCTAAGTGTCGTCTGAGTGTAGTGACATGATTTTACTAGGCTATCCACTTGTGATTGGGCCTATTGGAATTGAAATGGGGGTTAAATTGAATAAGTGTTAATATCCAATACCCAAAGGTAATTAAGATTGAAATGGATAGTGGATGCATCATATTGGGAATACCAAGGATATACACAATCATCAAATTCCATATTCTTCTATGGCAATAATTAATGGAACGGGTGTGGGTTTAATCTGCCTGAGTGGGGGGACCATGTTCTACTATTTCAAATGTTCATTCATTGGAATAATAGGAATAAGTAAGCTGATATGGAATCATGGAACGATCACCTCACTATTAAATTTTACTAGGGGGTTCGATCCACTCTTTGTGTGTTGTATTGGTGGATCAGTGGAATAGTGATCCTACCATTTATTTTAAATGATCTATTGATAGTCTTGGGGAACACGTCATATGGGCCAAATGGTATGTGAAGTTATTCAAAGACTCATGTGGTGGTCTCCTTGTGTGTTAATGTGGAATGCCAAGGCACAACAAAGGAATATGGGAGTGGACTATAACGAGTGGAATGGATCACGATAGTGGTGTCAATTATTGTTCATTTTCATGTCAAGGTGAATATATATCAAAGTTCAGAAGATCAGATGGTGCATCACCAATTGTGTTTTATCCTC
The DNA here is from genome assembly GCA_963277665.1 of Viscum album. NCBI lineage: Eukaryota > Viridiplantae > Streptophyta > Magnoliopsida > Santalales > Viscaceae > Viscum > Viscum album. The sequence goes on from OY728125.1 coordinate 876,364,951, forward strand.
CATTCATCCCTTTTTATTTACATAGGCACAGAAGCACCTGTACAGGTGAAATAGATTTTATGTTAATATGCTCAAAGTTGTTCAACACTCTCATATGTTTTTTATTCTAATTCAAAAACATTCTTTTTTCTCATTATTCACAAACATGTCTCGTAACCCCGTTCGCTCAAAATACCTCCTCATTCAAGCCTCATTTCCATATGACACACTCGTTTCCTTTTCAACTAAGGAAAGAACCAGGTGCTTGTAAATATTAAGGCCATGAACTTGATCCTATTAGCTGGTGCCCCTTGGTTCCTCTTTCTACTCTGACAAATCACCCATAGGAAATTGCAACCCATGAATCATCCACCTTTGGATGTCATTCTGTTCACAATTCCTATAATTTCTCATTTCCAATTATTCATTCTATGGTTTGACTAATTCATTCTCTCTTGGGTGTGAGGTGTACTTGGGTTTCAATTTTGCATAGATCTCGCTACATTAATATTATTGAGCGATTGACTCCAATCCATTTGGTTGGGATTCTTGGCTCATGTGAAACCACCTGGTATAAAATATCAACAATATGGTTTCTAGTTCAATATCATGGACTATAATTCTCAAACATTCATGTTCATCTCTAAGAGCCTCAGTGTCCCTGTATTCCACTTCCCTTGCAAGCTCATTCCAAAAGGGCCTAATCACGCTACTAGACTGTGATGAATTTGGAAGAAAAAGTTATGCTCTCATAAATGAACACCCTTTCACCTTGCTAAGCTACTGCCACTGTATAGAACCCCCTACCACTTCTAAATGGTACTGCCTCTACTACCAATATTATACTTAATAGAACCTCTTATAGTATAGTGTGTACTAAAATATCATGCCATTTATTTTACTACAGTTGGAGCATAAGCCATTCTAATCCAATTCCAATGTTCCCCATCTCAAAACCAACAAGACCAAAAACACCTCACATTTGATGTCGACATATCTAGATCACATGTTCATATCACGTGTATAGCTTGAAAATCATTGACCATAACCCCTACTAGACATGATACATTTGATAGACCAATAGAACTACCGATCACAGAACAGAATTGAACCCAATGACAAATGTAAATGGAAAAGTAGACTTGTCTCATAATCCCATTGGATTATGATTGAGTAGGATATACCCCAAACTACATGATCCACTCATTTTTGCGACATTTTATGCTTCACCATGTTGTTACCCATTCATAGCTATGACCATTCATCCCATCGTTCACATCGGGATGTGATAGGGATTTGAGTTTATCCTTGCACCTAATTTATATGTCATTTCCCAATTACAAACCCATCAATATATTCATTGTTCATACACGACATCTTGTACCAAACTTTGCACCCCTAGTCATCTCCAGGTCCTCACTAGGATAATTCTTGTAACACTGGGATACATGTTTCTTGATTCCATGTAAATAACAAGGATACACCTGGGTAGGAGTACTCTACATCCAAACACAACATCCAATGATGGGATCAAGCAGGGTGGTGGTCCCATGATAAAATATATCAAACTCCCTCCCAATCCCTAATCAATGAGGGAGTGAAGAAATTTAAGAACATACCAGAGTAGACAACATCATGAGTGACAAAAAAGAGAACCTTTTTGAATTTTTTGCAGATACTTTTCAGTGGAAGACTTCAGGTCCACAAAATCAAATACACCAGTTACCCACCCTTTCAACCCCATCCGCTAGAATATGTGAAAAAACACATGAGACAATCATGTTTAGGTCTTATTCTAGTAGATATATTATACAGATATTGATATAGATTACTATAGGAAACACTATTGAATTCACTTTTATAGTTGTATCAACCCCTTCATCAAAATTTATACACTTATCATCATTGATTTCTCCTTTCATAGATATCCAACAGTTTTTTGAGAAAACCCCATATATGGAAACGAAAAAAAACTAATGTTGCGTGCGGGAATATTCATGAATCCAAATTAGGATATATGATTCATGAATCCCAATTAGTGAATGAAATACCTGAATTATCCTATAAAATGACCAAGGGAAAGAGGGTGAATTAGGTTGAAACACAGCTGAGTGATAAAGCATCATCATTGAGGAAAACGTGTCTATATATTCAGTCAAAGAAAACCCCAAAATTGTATACCCAAATGAATTTTTCCCATTGAAGGATTGAGCACCAGGGATTTAATCATTGCACTAAACATGCGGCCAATTCCAACCACAACTCTATTTAAATAAATAGTATTAGTACCATCACACATTTATTTTCCACTTTCCACAATCTCATTCCATGAAAAACACAAATCATATAGCCCCATTGAACCTTGACATTTACATCATCCAATCTCTCCCAACCCCAGCTTTTGTGAGAAATAAGTGAGTTGAAGTTGATTACCTTTGTCCTTCAATATGGGTTTTCATTAGGAGTGGTGGTTGAGTTAATTCCATTCAACCCATGGACAAGTTCAGGTGGTTTTCAATTCATATACTGTATTATACCACCATGAAGGTAATGGGAATATCCATGGGGAAACTCTAGGAATTTTCTATTGCTTCTGGAAACACTATTTTGTCCATGTACTCCATTTCATAGTGTGTTCACTCACCCAGTCTAGAGGCTATAGTTTATATTTTCCATGTACTCCATTTCACAGTGTTCTGACTCACTAGGTCCTCACTGGGATACATGAAGTATCAATGGTCTTCACAGAGATACATAATAAAAGTAACCCAATGAAGACTTGGGTGGACCAGGAAAGGATACTATCTATATTATAAGATTTTATAATCTTTCCATGTACTCTTCCATATTGTCTATTGAGGTACCACTAATGGTACCACTATATGTGGTTATTTACCAGTAGTGGTACCTAGAGCAGTGCTTATAGTGGTCCCACTATATTATACCAAGGATACATGATTCATGTAACCCATTTTCCACTCCGTATATTATACCAAGGGTTGCATTGGATTGGAAATGGGACGCTTTGGTAGGGATCTCAAGGAATGGGGTGATGTTTATCTATTAGGAAAATGGTACCTCGTGTCTGATATTGAAACAATGGGTAGGTGTTGGTGGTGTTAATGGGGTTTCAATTTTGACCCCTGACCCCACACCTATATATCTAGTGTTTCATATTATAATAGAATAGAAACATCTTATACCTATGTTCAACTATTCTACTAGGTATTTGAGTCGAACCAGTACCTCTTATCGATGACTATCTCATGGCCCCAGGTTTCATATCACATCAAAAGATTCTATACCGCCAACCAAATGCCTCTAAATAAAAAACCCAACACTTGTTACTCCTTTAGAGAATACTATATATATTAAATCACTTAATTTTACTTCTTATATTTTAATTAACCCACACTAGAGTGAATGTAGCCGAATGGTTTTCAATACCTCTTACTGAACCACCTCATCGCATACGAGTAGCATAGTAGGATATATCAAAGACTCCAGAACTCATAGAAAACCTATTCCTTTTCATTTTTTTCATTTTTTTACCATTTCAACCCCACTAATTATTATTTTGTTTTCATGTGACTGAATCGACTTTCAACTCATCCATCCCTGAGATTATACTGAATGTCATATCAAGAATACGTGCATCATGACTAGAAACTGAATAGAAATTGACTCCACCATCATGATCCATTCCATTCTCTACCTTCCACTCCCATATGACTTAATTATGACTTGGAATTCCACACTACCACACTGGGATACCCTCATATTATTTTTCAAATTACATTACATCCCTTTTTATCTACATGACATATGCCCGGAGACTCTTAATATCACATTTAAAACCACTGATAGGTTCCCAATTCCATTAAGCCACTAACACCATAACTAAAGAGTGCATTTAACCCCTTACTATACTCTAATAGTGAGGTGATCATTACACAATTCTAGATCAGCTTTTTTATTATTCTAATTTCAGTGAATTTCCATGTAAAATAGTAGATCATGGGTCCCCCACTTTAGGAAGATCGACCCCCACCAATTCTAGGAAATACTACCTTATAAGAATAAGGAATCCAATGATTATGTTCCCCCAGAGTATTCCCAATATAGGCCATACATGATCCATTTCCATCCTCAGTACCTTAGGGTAATGTAAGGTACCACATTGTTATTCAAACCCCATTCCAATTCGAATAGGCCCAATCACATGTGTAAAACCTGGACTAATTAATTCACAACACTCAAAAGGCTCATGAAACATCAATATATATACTTCTATCAATGAGAGACACTATTCTTATTCTAATAGTGTACCCCTATGTTGTTGCTTAGCCACCACCAATTAGGGGAACACAATAAAGTTATTGACACTAGGTCGTTCAGTTTTGTTTCGCGGCCCATGTGCGAGCACTTGAATGAAAATATCACCATAACAGTTTCTAATTAAATAATGGTTCATGCCATGCTCAAATTACCATGATCAACTCCAGGAGGTTGGTGGCCCTATATTGCACTACCCCTGGTCAGTGAGCACTAGTAACTCACTCGGATAATTAATGTATTTTAGGTCCTCCATGTCTTGGTCAAAAAAAACATACCATGTCCCACTAGGTGCCTACATCCCTAGTTTGTGATCACTTAGTCATTTCCTAGTGGTCACTAAATAGGTTCTATTTGACAAAAATTGGGAGGTCATGGTCAGTGAGAATGAGGAAATGACTAGTTATAGGATATAATATGTATCTCATGTCATCCACGGTCTAGTCCGACAATAAATGAACAGACCCCCCCAAGTCTGGGATACATCATGTATCCCAAGAAATGACAAGGTATGTGATACTTAATGTATACCAGTAAATGGACCAGAGACACCCAAGGCTAGTTGGGTCAGATATACCTTAACCCTTAGTTGGATGGACCCCTGAAAAACCATCTTTTGACCTTCAACTTCAATGGCCATTCGATCCATAGTGTGGGTCTAGGAAGAGGTTCCTCATAGGTCGTATTTAGATATAGGATATCCATGGTTGCTGATAGAATAAACTGGATATAACATATGCATATGTAAACTTTTTCTAGATAGTGTGGCACTCTTCCCATTTTAGGTATTCACTAGAATACAATACCTACTTTATGTATCGTAGGCACTCCCATCCCTAGTAAGTGATAACATAGTCCTTTCCTAAATCTCATTGAACATGTGATCACTTACAGACATTGGAGGGCCTGGGATACATGAATTATACTAGACCTTGGATGAACATTCTCTCAAGATGTTTTTCTTGTCTGATTGTTGTTTTTTGGGTTTAGACCTGTGAAAAAATTATTATATCAACACAGAATTTGTTCACCCTATTTTTTCAGTTATTATTTTTCCATTGATGTAAAAATCATCAAAATATTAATCCATCACATTAGTCTACTTACTAGTACTATTAAATAGAGTATATCATATACCTATCTAGTTTTGGGTTTTATCTTTTGATTCACTAGCCCCCCTCATTCATTGAGTCTAGTGACTTCTCTTTTTCTATCATGAAGATGAATTGAGTTGATAACAATGGATATGGGAAACAAATGAATTTCAAAAAATTTAGTATATAATAGAATTGGATCCTGCCCAAAATGAAATGACATTCTTCTACATTTTTACAATACATGTAGCACCAGTTTAATGGAGTTTTTGAATCACAATTGACCTAGTCGATCATTATTGGATCTTCAAAATATGTTATCCTATAATGGATTGACTAAGTAGATCATTACACATAACACCATACTATTAGTGTAGATTATTGAATGGCAGGCAAAATAAAATATAAAAGGATCACCCTCATTCTTATCAATGTAAAGTGATGTTACTATTAGATTATATTATTGATAGTTGTATCCACCAATATATCTATTCATGAATTGTAATATGAAATTCCTTTAGCCCTCAGTAATTGAATTTTCCTCTTCCACTCCTTCGGTCAACTGAATGATGTTGGTGGACCTGTGGTAGATGATTCAATGAATGTTTTATCTGAAAAATAAGCCTCATTCTCAAAAACTATCACAAGGGAAGTTCTCGGGGTAAAGATTCACCTGAGGTGATTGACATATGCTAGTTGAACCATGAAATACTCCAATGGGGATTGAGTGATATCTCAAAGTTGAAGAAATGGTTATGAGAATGACCTTATTCTAGAATTCACATGATTTGGGCTCTATGAAAAGGGAAATATAGAAAATATTCTAAGGTTAATAGTTTGGGGTAGATTATGACTATCATTCATAAAATGATGTAATTTTTTATATCATTCATACTATAGATAGGGGAGTTGTTTCCATTCATTCCTATGGGGGTTAGGGTAAATAGGGGAAGGGTATGTGTCTTTTATATCCATATATTCTGATGGAACAAAAGTCAATATTGGAAAATAATTGGGTTTATATGTTACTTTGTATTCTATTTAGAATCCTTTTTCATATCATGATGAAGAAAATTGAAAACAGGTCCCTCTTCCTTGGGTCTGAATTAGATTATAAGGAATGAAAGTGGATACTATAAGAGTGAAAGAATATTAATAATAAGAGATAAAGTTGAATAAAAAAGATCCTATTGATTATTTATAGAGTAGTCTATCAATATCGACAATCCAGTTCTACATGAAGGATGGGAATGAGCTGGTGATCTAATATGCATTCATGGGCTTAGATCTATTGTAATCCGCTTTTATGTTATGAATAGTTTGAGTTATAGTAGTATGAATGTGATATTTTCCTAATTCTGATATATATTCACTATATCATGTCATGATAAGAGGATACAATCGGAAGTAAGGGTACAGAGCTCACATCAACACTATTTGACCCTTATTTAGTCTCTTTTAGCAGTGGTACTATTGCACTTTCCTCATATAGTGATGCCTAAAACTATTGATAGTTTTGGATCTCCTAATTAGTTTTTTTACCCCTATCAGTTTCCCAATAGTAGAGGGGATGTTAAGAGTTGTATCAAAGGTTATCTATTTCTATTTCTTGGTAACGATATGGTTTTATACAATTTAAACAAGTACCCACACCCTTATCATTAGGAAGAGGTGGGAGGACCTTGTTTTTCTATTTCTCATGTAGCACTTAAAAGGAAGTGAAGAGAAGCTGTAAATCGATATTAGTACTCTACTCTAATAGTGAGTTGTTCATTTCCTTTATAATTTCATGTATCCTAGTAGAAAAAATTCCTCAAGAATGATGTATTGTAGCTAGTTTTAACAAAGGGTGGGGTCTACTACCTATATAATATAAAAAATCATCTAGTTCAGTACAATTTAGGAATATACCACTATTAGAGTAGAGTACTAACACTATTATAAGAGTACTGAAAGGATGATATCTAGAAGGAAGGAACGAGGTTTTTCCTATCAATGAATATTATGGGGCACTCATGGTATTTTATTTCTTTCCCATGAGTTAATTAGAAATGAAATCATGGTGAGCTTAGTCAATTAACTCTTTTGTTTCTAAGAACAGGATAAATCACCCAAGAGGAGAAATATCTAAATTGACTCATCCAATCATGGTCTTGAAAAAAAATAGATAAGTGGATTGAACTCCAAATCATTTGTTGAGGCTACCTAATGTTGGGTTTAGATGGTTGGTTCATTTACAATCAAATAACTGAATGTTTGTTTCATTTTATAAGGGGAAATAAGGGGTAGTTCATCATGCCTTTCTCAAATTTACATCGACTATTTCTAGGTGTCCTAATATATACCAATTCACCATATTCCCCATAAATCTATGCAAAACCCCAACAATTCACTCTGTTCTTGCTTTCATTCCATGGCTAAACTTCCAATCCTAGTTACACTACTAGTACTAATTTAATTAGAACCACTTAGTAGCCACCATAGAACCCTGAGGCATGACATATCTTTGTACACCTACCATCACTCTATTGTATAGTGATAGAGTTTAGTATAATATTGGTAGTAGAGGTATTTACACCCATCCCACACATGATCATATAGTGTGGAATTTCCATAAAACTCTATGTTGGTATTATATAGGTAGAAGACTAGCAGTTCATAAGAAAATGAACCTTCACAAAGACCTATAGGCACACCAATAATCATAAAATTGGATCTTATACTACCCTTGGGAACATCTATATGAGTTTCAAGTGGTAGGATACTTTGGAATATGGGGTTAGAGAATGCAAAAATGAGTAGTAGTCTATTGGAACAACTACACGAGCCTGGTATATATATATACTGATTGACAGGAAAGTGTCTGATTTTATGTTTATAAGTGGAAACTCCTCATTTATAAAGTTCTGGGTTTCATTGGAATACACATGTTTAGTTACAATAATACTTTTGTGTGTTAGAATATAATTTTTTTTTCAAGTCTTCATTTCCACTGTAAATCTCACTACACTCTCTATTTCACCTATTTTGTGTGGCCTAAAAGGTGAAAAATGTGTGAGGAGGAGGAGCGGTATCATCGGTGGTACATGCTTCCTACCATTTTATTGGCCAGTGGAGTTCTAGAAGTGAATTTTGGTGCTCATTAGTGGTTCATGTGGATTATTGGTACTTGAGGTTTTGAGACGAAGATCATAGTTGTTCAAGTGGAAGTATTGTTTAGTTCTCAAAACCCAAAATTCATTGATGTTCAAAGAGAATAAATCCTTTGTTTCATCAACATCATTCAAATGGTTTGGGGTCGGCAATCCAATAGATCATTGTTAGGTAGTAGTGTCAGTTTCATCAGAGCATCATCCTATTCTTATTAGATTTTTATGCCTCATATGTAGTTGTAATGGTGGTAATACTGTGTGTCAGCAATATGGTTTGATTTTTGTCAAAAGACGTGAAATCTATGGAATTAAGGTATGGGAGACTAGTAGTTGATATTTTCATTCATAATTTAATCGAGTATATCCTATTAATTTCTAGTTCTTTTCTTTCTCCCTTTATATTGGATGAATCTTAAGTTGAAGACCCTCCCTACTTAACTCTCTTTTATTTCCCCATTAGCTAATACTAAAAGGCAATCCAACTCAACTTAATTTTCTATTCCATCTTGTCCAGGTTCTCTTGAGGATGGATATGCATTCATGTGAGATCCATGTCATTTCATGGTACCTTGGATGTTTTGGGGTAATATATAACTACTATTGAATTCTTATAGTTGGTAGTACTCTCATTTCTTGTATGGTTAACATGTGGTGGACATAAAGATTTCATACCTTTTTTCTTTTATTTGTTTCTTCTCACCAAAAAAATGTCTTAAGTCATATCAAACACTGAAGGTAAGGAGATATATACTACTAAATCATACATTTTTTATGTTTACACCACTCAATCCACCCCTACATAAATTTAGTATTCGATAGATGGAAACTAGGATAAGAAGTTGGTACTTGGTATAAGAATATAGATTCACGTCAAGTGGATAAGTAACATCAACTGAATCAGTATACACCAAGGTGAAGAAATAGTTGAGATATCATGTAAATTAGTTGAATGGAAATGGATGGTAGACCACCCAGGACAACACATAGATTAATGTTTGATATATATGAGACTGGAAAACTACATGGACAGAACTCATTTTGGATATATCTTCAATCAATTTACCCATATAACTATTATAGGCTGGGTATAATGCAATTTGGATTGAAACATGATAACCTTCCAAGAGAAATATATAATCTAAATGAAAAAATCTATCAATCTATTTGAATATTAATAAGAATATCCATTAGAGATAATATTCAAGGCTAGGCTGAAACGAGGCATCGATTACGGATCGAGAAAATGGGGTCCCCATAGAAGATAAAAGTATTACCTTTTGGAAAGGTAAGGTGAATCAAAAAGAAATGGAATAAATATATCATTATATAGGTACATTTTTTACTATATTACTATTTCAATTTGAAATTTGGTACCATTGTTTGTGCCAATACAAAAAAATAGTGATCACCAAGTGATGAGCCAGCCTCCCGAACATGAGAAGGGGGATAAAAAACTTTGATTTGATATGATATGCAATAAAGAGATGAAGAAAATAATGGATAATATGAAAAATTATATGTAGGGAGAGTATGAAGAAGAGGACTATAAGGATTCGTACCTAATTTGAAGTTAAATCTAAAAATAAATTTAAGGCTAGATCCTGAGTTGGTGTTGATGTCCTAGAGTAGCAAAAATACAATTGAAGGGGTGCTATCATAAGCTCAGGGAAAATATGATTTGATTGGTGCTTGAAATAACTTCTAGATAAGAAATGGAATACTAAACTATATAAGTGATAATTGTGAGTTTGGAGGTATGAAAGATAAGCTAATAAGATTTCTAAATATATCATGGGGATGCTCGATTTGAATTTTTCTAGCTAATAACTAGTTGATAAGTAGGATGATCTCTCACGTATTTCATGAACCACTCCATTCCCATTTTCACTCAAGAATATATATTATTCTTAGGCCCTACCTCCAGAGTGGGATATGGAGGAGTGGGTATGGATATTTTGGACCATCTAGGGCTAATAAATAACAAGTAATATAAATAATAATGTGGAGTGGCTTTGTGATATTGAGTCAATTTCTTACTATAAGGGGTTAGTTTCTATCCATCCTAACTCTATTCCCATTTCATGGTATAAGTGTTCATAACGATATGTATATAAAAATTGAAGATGGAAGGCATGAAGGACTAGTACATATACCTTATTCCACTAATGGGCCATCACATTGTGTTTACTCTATCCCGTCTTTATAAGATAGACCTATTTATTAAATTCTCTTTCGCTTACCTCAGAAGTAGAACAATTGAGGCCCAAACCATGGTATTTCTGACCTTGATTCCATTTTTTGGAGGGTTTTGAGTAGTGGGTTGGAAAGAATGATTTTTAGAAAGAGAGAAACCGAGATAAAGTGCACTTTCTCAAGTTGGTAGTCTATTCCAACCAGTAATTAAAACCAATAACAATAAGTGATTTTTTATATATCATTCTACCTATTAATATTGGTTATCTTGTCTCACTGATAGGTATACTTTCCCCCCCCCCAAATTAAAGGATATGGAGCCTCTACTCTGTGTTTTATGCCTATGCTTCTATCAAGTTGTTCCACTCAGATATGTCTATCCAATTAGAAAAGCAGTGCTACTTCCATGATTTTTTTACCATGATTGGGAACCATCCCATTTTTGAAAGGTTCTATCACATGATGATTATAAAGAGAGTTAGATTTCCATCTTACCAAATTCCCCCTTGAAGTGGTGCACCCTGAAAAATATCAAATAGAACCTAAGTAAAATGAGGTGAAACTAGTCTAGGAAGTCATCTTCCAACATCTCTGCCAACCCCAAAAAAATTTGAAAAGTGAGAGATCATTTCCTAAAACTATTTAATCAAACTTCTTCCTAATAACCATTGCATCCATTTTATATATTTATCTAGTGTATTTAATCTATTAACCTGAGTGCTTCAATTCCAAAAAACAAACTACAGACAATACTCTACTACTACTAGTGTCTGAGTGTCGTATGTTAGTAGTTACGATTACCCAAACTCCTCCCCAGCATACTGAGACAAAAAGGATGCCCCAACCAACATCTAAAAAATGACAATACCATGTTTTTATTTAAAAGAGAAGATTATTTTCCCTTCTAAAATACCTTATCGATTGGCAATATGAACAAATTCTTGAGTATAATGTATCAATGATCACATGAAACCCATAAAACCCGGTTGCTAAAAAAACATTGAACCATATATATTATAAGTCAATTAAAAGTAGTTATGTTCATATTCTAACCCATTTTACCTAGTGAAAATGAAAAATGGTCAAACAGTAGAGAGTAAAGAAAAAACATATTGATGGTACCTTCCATTTAGTAGATCAGGATGAACCCAAGTGATTGATTCTACGTATTTTGGGGGAATCTGGGTATTCAGAATTGAAGTTCTTGAGGATCAAAATAAACGATGCCTTGAGGTGTCCAGATCAATCTTACCACTACCTTTGGTGCCAATTAATAACGATAAAATTCCCAAGAGAGATAAATGAAGAACACAACCTCTTAGATGATGAATAGTAAGGAGACATATCATGGTCTATTTTGTACTATTGGGGTATGTTTCCTTGCATTTTCTTCATGTGTCACATTACACCACCAAAAGAAAAAGGTGTATAAGATCACCACTATCCCTGTCATACCAACTATGGAACACCCATGACTTTTATTCTTGAACAAAATACCACCAACTGTATTGTCCCTAGCCCCGATATCTCTCAACATTGTCCATGGACATGGATCCACAAAATTATAGGAATGACTCGATTAATCAAGAAGTTATTAGAGTCCCAAGAGGTTTCATGAACCATCCATGATACCCCATACACTCTAATGTATTATGTTATTAATGGTATATTTAGTGTTCAATATGATCATTCCCCATCGCTAACTATTGATTTTCATTACACACCAACCTAATGACTACAATTGAATATATGTGTCGTTGTTCTATAACACATAACACTGACCATCATTAGTTGATTCATCTGATACCCATTTAATAACTCATCTTTCTCATCATATATGATCTTTATTCATCACTTAGCTTCATATGATTTTTGAAAATTTTAATCTAAAAGCCCAATTGAGTTGCAGCACCTTAGTATCTTGCTCTTCCATCACCTTGAAATCCTCATGCAATGATAGAGAAAAATCATGGCCAAAACACCTTCTCCACTTATAAAATCATTTCATTCCACCCCACAAAATGTACATTCAATGTCAATATACTTGACAACCTGATATATGGCTCTCGTTTGGTTCCTCAAGTTCCTTCCGTTTCATACCCCCACTTGAACACCACCTCAACCAGTAATGTGAAATGGATTACTTAGACTAGGAATCCCATCCAATTTTCCAGGAATCATTATATCAATTTGGATCCAATAATCCAATGGGAATGTATTCAAATGTGGATAAAATTTCATATTTTTCCTATTTCAATGTTATTAATCGAGTATTATTGGTTTCTTTTTCTCTTGGGACCACACTAGTTGTGTTTTTTGACCCACATTTGTTATTGCATCTCAGTAATTCTATCCATGCTAATATGAGGCTGACCCCAACTCATATTTTTCTTGAATGGTGTTTCATACCTCTTTATCCCATGATACATAGTATCCCTTAAAAATATGGTGGCGTAGATGTAATCACACATGTGTTTCTCTCTCTATTTTTACTCAATTTATCCCCATGGCTGTACATAGTTCCTGTTTTCTCCCTATTGACCAAGGACTATTTTTGTTCCTGCTTTTAGATCTCTTTCTACTCAGGTCAATTGTATGTAAACCTATCTAGTACTTGTATGTTCATATTATACAAATGAACCCATTGGCATTCATCTGCATTAAATTACCCAATTCAATCCTGAACTCATTAGTGAGCTAAATTTCTCTTTTGTGACAAACAAAACAAACCACGATATCCCACAGGACAGTGCAGTTTGGCATTAAGAGCATTACTATTATAGTGTATCACTAATTGAAATAAAAAGGCTCAATTAGAGACCTCTATAGACTTAATGGTCTCCCTTAGTACTAGATCAAATCAGATATGTTGATCATTTGCTTTACCATTAGAGTTGGATCCCCCCAAATCCACCAATGGTTGATACCCAATAATTGAAGACAATCATTCAAGCAATCCAATATGCCATCCCATTCAAAGGTGTCTTAATTGAGATATTTGATGTCACTGCATGTATTTGGTCACTCAGGAAACCCACAACACCAAGAATTAGAATTGTCAAATCAAGGTGGAGGAGTTAATCAACAAGAATATAGAACACCTTGGGAAAGACATTTAGAATAGAGTAAGAAGACTTGTCCAATTCATACCAAAATTGATGAATCAATGAACCCCCCATAAAACCCAAAATCACCTCCACATATAGCTACATCCTCACAAGAAGAACTTGTATCACTTGTATATTTCATCCTCTTTTTCACCTATAATATTTATACTATACTGAGGTTGAACCCCTTGATTGATATTTAGGTGTCGATTCAAGTCGAATGTAGAATCATGTACTGAGTTTTTTACTATTTTAAAAAACTATAGTGATGAGCCTTTATTTTTGAATATCCATTTTATTTTCATATTCCAATAACTTTTTAATCAACTACATCACCTCAAAATAAAGACCATATCTAAAAAATATAGGATCTCAACCTTTGGTCCTCCTGCTAATATTGGTCCCAAGGTGAATTCATATATTTATGGATAATTTTGATATGATGAGATAGTAATAAAAATGGAAACCCCCTACATCCTCACATTTCATTTAATGTAGATTGACCATCATATAATATATGAAAACATGGGTCATTTGGAATTGTAATTGATTTTCTCATGTACTCACAAACCATTGATCAAACTATCATTCATCTCATATGATATTGAGAATAATGGGAAAGGGTGTTCACTCAAATTAACTATTATATACTACTATTCTTGTATAATGGTGTGGTTGGGTTCATGGGCCTTTCCCAATTGTTTTATGAAGATTAGGTGATTTATGGAATTCTTGTGATGCATTATGATGTGTGTTTTTTAAGAGATAGGGTTCCATTGAATGACTTGGACTATTCTATCCATTCAAGATGTTACCTACAGACATTGGACCATCGGCTCTTATGGGTCATCATACCAATAAATATGATTAGTAGGACACAATGGGTACCCTGACTAATCTTTTTAGAGGTGGATATTTCAAGTTGAGGTGGGTTCGATGTGACTATTCTATTAGAGCACCGGTGACTCATCCATCCATGATTTCTCACACTGGATATTGATGGTCATTGGAAAAATTCACAATGGTTTCTAAACCCCCAATCCATTCCAACATGAACATCCTTCATAAAACAACCCACCCACTCTTATTAGTATCTACTTTATAAGGTTCCCAATGTACACCTACGCAATGAAAATTCTTATTTATTTTATATAGTCTATTAGAACATGGTAACATATCATTTGATTGGACGTTCAATATATATATATATATACTAGTGGAACTGATAGGGGTGGATTCACTTGTTTCAAAGACTACCATGATCCCCATGCCTTGAATTGGAAATGGTGATTGACCCATGTAATTTATAAAGCCTCCACCTTGATCCTCCAATACCATTTGGGTAGCAGTTCATGCCTCTTTTCTGATTGTACTTTCAAATCCATATTCCACTTCATCGTGTACTCAATCTATACTAGATATGATCATTCTAATCCAAGCTCACTTATATAAGTCATTCTTCCAAAATGTTTCTTAATGTTCTCACTATTTGGTAGTGTGAGGAATCAGGTTGACCACCATAGAGTGAGCCCCATGAACTTTTTCATAAAGTTATCACTCAATCACAAGACCATACATCCACTAAATGACTACAAGATCAGGATAGGTGTTGTGAAATACCACAGTGAAGTAGGAAGCAACACAACTATAGATATAGTTTAGTTGGCTTAGAGGTTTAAAATATTATCAAAATCATTGAAAAAATGGAAATATATGTTTTTTCTTGTATGTGGCACCAGATCAGTCACCGTGATACATTCATGTGGTATTATAATGGTTTCCAGTGCATCAATGGAGACAAATAACATAGAAAAATCCCATGAACCCAATTGGTCATACATGGGTAAGTCAGTACTCTACTTTAATAGTGTTTCCCTTTTACCTATGTTCTAATTCCCTTCATGAAATAAGTCCCCATTGGGGGCTGGTCAGCTCCCGAATGGGGATCAAATGGTTATGGTGGGTTAGGGTCACTTTAATTCTATTAGTTATAGATGTTAGAGGTGACCGTGCACGGGTTGGCCATTGGTTTTGCTGACTCCATGCATATGATTTCTAGGATAATCAACCGAATTCTCTTTGATGGTGGTGGATTTCTCAATAGATTTCAGTCAGAGGTTTTTAAGCAACATAACATCAGTACCGTCTTCATTCCAAACCTCAAGACCCACCTTTGATCCTTTGATCATCTATTTTCCCTCTATTCTCAGACATAGATAATCTAAATAGATAGAAAATACTGATATAATATCTATATAGTCTATTTGTATTGGATATGTATAATTGACTTCTTATTCTTATTCCATAAAAGGTCATTGGGCTAGTCATGTTTTATACTACCAATATTATACAAACTATCTCTTTTCTTTCTATGGCTTACTATAATAGTCAAAAATTTATTCTTTCATTCATTCTACTTTAGTATAATAGTGGTAGTACAGTCCTTTGGTCTCTAATGGGATATTAATACGAAGTATTATAATAGAAATTATAGATATGATACGAAGTCACATTCTCGGTTAGACTCTCTAGAGTGTTCTAGGGGTCCGAGCTCGAACCTCTTTTCCATGTGGGTAGGCATGGCCTGTCCAATCTGTAAGGTCCCAGTCAGTCAACATAAAATAAATCCCTTTATTTATATCAATAATTCATCACCCTTGACTCTTCCCTTTCTTAATACTCTTCTATAATAATCTATCTCATTTATTAAAGGCAAGTATCAATGTATCTCTTATTATGATAAAATAGAGCCAAGATAGTATGGGTGTAGAAACAATATAGGATCAGAATTGATAGAATAAATAGAGAGATGGTGTTATCACCTAATACCTATTTCATAATGATAAATTGAAGGCCTATTCAACCTTTCCAAAATAAAATAATGTTACTCGACTGATTATCATAATTATTCCAAGCATATGGATGAAGTGAGACACTTTTTTGTTGGAAAATGGGAAGACCTCCTATAGTTTCATAAGCAGGATAGATAGACTATCTCGGTTCTGACACTGTACTGGTAGACTAAATGGGGATGTGACCTTGTCAATCTAATTAGACTCAAAAAGGTATGGAATTATTGTATTAAAAATAGATAGAATATAAGGTCATATACATAGTATGATGATAAATTAATCCACCATTAAGACCTCTTGAACATAGTTGATGGTATTCAAAATACATGGAATATTGAATGATATAGTCGATTGATAGAAAATCAGTCCATAAGTGAGATTTTTGTCTTAGTATAGTGTATAAAAATTATAAACATCAATTTATGATTAAAGTGAGGAATTGTACCTAACATGAAGGGAGTGGTATGAAGGAAGGCCAGTGTATGATGGGCAGTCATCTACCAACTATGCAGAAGTGTTTCACATATCTACATTATTAACACTTTTCTTTTCGAAATAGAGGAAATTCAGGCCAATTATTGAGTAACACTAGTCTTAGGCCACCCTAAACTCGTTTCATCATGAATTTCAAATGGTTCTATAATATATGACCCTTTAGGGTAGATATGGGTTTTATATTTTTAGGCAAATTATTACGGTTATATCATCTCTTGATGATATAAGAAACCCATATCCATGGGATAGTCATCTATTTGAGATACTAGTTTAACTTGAGTACTTGGAAGCATCGTTGAACATATGAACAAGATTTTTTTATTCATGTATGATACGCACCACTGGATATATAGGTTTACAGTAAGGGGTCAATTGAGAAACCCCATTGACACCACCAATGACAACCCATTACTGTTATATCAGACACGAGGCACCATTGGCACAATAGATCAACAACAGATCTTTTCATTGAGATTCCAAACTAAGATCTTCATTACCACTCTAGTGTAACCTTCGGTATAATATAGGTAGTGGACACCATGATACATGAATCATATATCCTCGGTATAATATAGTTGGACAGCATTATGCACCAATATATGTAAAGAACCACCTATTTTGGTGCCTATAGTGGTTCCTATAGACTATATATAAGAGTACCTATCTAGATTTTACCGATGTATAATTCATTCGAGGACATTGTGATTTGTTTGTTTGGGAATGACTATGTGGTCATCAAAGACGGTCATACCCATCATGTACCTATTTCATATTCCTTAAGCTTAGAGGGAACCATGGTATTCAATATATATATGAGTATCATCTTACCATAAGTCATGGGGTAGGGTCAACAAGGGTGAGTGGTGGATCTATTTATTACAGACATTGTTCATGGATATCTGGGTTACAAACAACATAGTAAAACTACAATATATATTAGTACCAATCTCAACACTGCATCGATTCAAGTGGCCAAAGCATACGAGTCGAATACATCGATGTTGCAGTTTCATAAGATTATATCTCATCAATAAAACAACTAGTTTACCAGTTCTATGTACATTAAATTGTCCACAAACATAGGTAGATCCATATCGAGTTTCACAATCAGTTCCATCATGAATGGAGTTGGCTATATTATATATCATACCATCCACATTGGTATCGGTGTTGAAATTGGGGATGGATGGTGTTGGAAATGAAACCTGACCTAATGGTTTTCTCCATGGTGCATTCTAGTTTAGTAGGGTGGTACATATATATATTAAGGAATGTACTTGAACTATTGTGTTGGGTGGTCATCTCTTACACTATGGACATCAGACATCTCCAGTGCCCACTCCCATATCTCCAAAGAATTAGAAGTGTAATGAATCACATGTACTCGTGCTTAGTTGTGTTAGTGATTCCAATTGATTTCCAAATTTAATACATCCATCATTTTAATAAAATATACCAAAGTTTAATGTTCCTATTCTTGAACTATCCATGTTTCCTTCCCCTTTAGAATTTATAGGGTAGGTGTATCGATCTTCCTAGAGAACACCTTCCAATTCGAGAAAATATAGAGTAGGGTACTGAGCTAAGTGGACCGTCCTCCATCAAAAAACATAGTACCTATCATACCCCATTCAACCCAATCAATGAAATCAGGTGTAAGATAAAACATAATATTAGTACCATCTCAATAGGTAGGGTGCCAATTCAGTCATGGAATAGTGATCCGATGTTGGATTCCACTAAACTATTGGTGTTTTTATTGGGAATGGAGTGGATATCCCAGACTATATCTTTCCCACTTGTATGGCCCCATCTATCTTGAAGCCCTATATGAGAAATAGTAGTCTCATAGACCAACATTCCAGGTCACCAACAAATCCAACAGCTCTCTCAAGCATTTTCTGTTGTCCTGAGCCATCTGACCCACCATCATGAAGAGTGTACTACTAGTGATCCCACGATATTATTATTATAATGTCTTTACTACCTATATTGTTTTTACAATTTATCATGGCACATAGTATGATATATGTATTTTACATAGTATTATAAGTAGTTGAGATAGTGTTTCACAACCTCTTTGTTTGACACATGTTCAACACCGAACTCAAGTGAGGACTGGTTGAGTAGTTGGTGAAAAAGGGGATGCTCTCCAATTGTCAATGATATAGTTGTCCTGGGCACATCCTAGAAAGTGTTATTGGATCTATTGAAATTCCTCATCTCCTAGATCATAGTATGATTTGAGGTCTAGTTGACAGTTGGCTCATTATCAGAACACGGAAAGGTCATAAAATCACTAAGATCCACATGTTGGTGGACCATTTACATAACCCTACCAATGCCATAATTTTGAATTCCTTGAATCACACAACACCACTTAAAACCCCAACCCATATTGTCCCACTCAACTGTAGTATATTCCCTAAGATCCATCAATGCATTAGTAGCCCCATTGGTCTTCTACGTGATTATAACCATTTATTCTCTTGTGGTTGAATTGTTAATGAAAGGGGTGTTATGGTAGTATGTGGTGCTATTGTCGGTGGTGTACCTCAATATTGAGCAACTTAGGGATGAAAAATCACCATTTTTATTGATATGGGATGCATGATATTACTTTGAATAAGATCTCGAGGCTAAAAAACAGTCAAGTTTATTGAATACATCGATCGATTACCTTATGCCTCTATCCCATGTGATTGGATATATCACCATGTATCCAAAAAAATATAGTATATAATTTCTTCAATGCTCTTATTCAACTTGAACCACCAAGAATTGAGTAGCGTTCTATGTGGGATTGGGGTACCAGGTTGATCATGAAAAATCATCAACACTTGAAGTCTCATTTTCGTATTCCACTACCTTGATCCCATTTTATGGATATTACCAATAAATCAAGAGTAAATTCAATGTATGTTCACTATCTTGTTCATAAACTTTTGGAGGAGTGGGCCTTGAGGTGGCTAGAACACATCCATTGTGGAAGGCCATAGGACTCTCAGTACTTAAACCTTTTGTTGTATTCCAAGGACGTTTGAGTGGTTCCAATTCTGTATGCCATCATAGAGGTTCCATGACATGATGTTGATTTCCACACAGATGAACCACCAATATATATATGTTCTAATATGCCACTTCCCAATGTCTGGCCAGATGTTCCCAATATACAGATTCATAGATACCCCTTATAGGTCTGACCAGTGCCATCATAGTAGTATAGTCAACCCAATCCAACCACATGTTTCTCTATGGATACCTTTTTACGAATACACCCCATGGGAAAAACGTCATTCAAATATCATGAATCAAACTAGCCCATGAGAACAAAAATGTACATGCATTACCCAAACACCTGAAATCCTTTGGTATTTGTAGAAATTTAATAGAACAATACATCTAAAAATATGAAGAGGTTCAAATCAATGCATTGGTCTACAACCAAGATAGGGGTGTGAGGGGAGGTGTGTATATAGCCAGGGTAAAAGATAACCATGGTATGATGCTCTACCATCACTGGCGATTCCAATCTCATATTATCAATTGCATAGAACAATATGATTATAGTATCAACTATTCCTTTGAATTGGTTAGCTCAGACAATCAAACATGCTTCAAATTTTTATGCAATGCTACTAGTAGCATGTGTGTCAACCAGACCATCAGGCCTGGTGGACTTGAATTTAGCCCATGACCACCAACTTTACAAGTTACAGTATAGAGTGATTATCACACCATCCCATGACTCAGTCCCCCACTAAAGTTCTATATAATCTAAACCAAAAATCAAATAATAATACATCTCTTCAAAGACATTTTACTATATATTGAAGGAATATAGGCCACAACCAAATCTACTAGCCCCATCACACAAACATATACTTATTCTAACAAGGATTACTAGCACTAAAGATACTATTAGAGACCAGAACTAAGTGCACACCTTAAAATGGGTGCTTAGATGACTATGAACCCCCTATTACATGAAACTGTGGATAATCCCAAAAATTTATATAAGAACTTGTTTTAGATGTCTGTGTATGGAGAAATTGGAATTAATCACATGTCTTAGGAACACTGTACTAGGTTTTATAGTGCTCATTATCAAATTAACACTTGTTATCTTATGAGACACGCTGAAGACACCCATGCAGCATTGGTGTGAACACAAGTTCTACGAAGACAATACCCCCTAGGCCCCATTGTTTCTGTTTCTAGCAATGGGTTATTAGTCATACTTAGGTAGGTAAGAGGGTCATGATTTATTGAAATGAAACACAAGCTCCACCACTTGATATAACCCTCATCAATTCCTTTTATTTTTGTTCTGACTATACTACCCAGGAGGAGTGTTCTAAGATTTCTCGAGCCCCACCATATGGATGACACTCATTGTTTACTACTATGACTACTAGGTTATATAATCTTTATGCTTCCAATTCTCTCACAACCAATCAGTTTACATGCTACCAAATTGAGCTACCTTGTATTCATTAGTGTTACATCTTCTATCAATGGATTTTATCCCTTCCAAAAAAGACATTCCAATCCACTCAATTGACTTTAATGGAATTAGTGTTGAAACTAGTAAAGTCAGCCAGGGAATAGTCAATTCCACCACTTTACCATGACCCACTTTTCCTTGATGCTGATTAATTCTTAAGAACACTATCCCATTCCCACCACCTCTTATTTTGACTTCTAGCACTGAGTTAATAGGGGCTTCAAACCAAGTTCTTTCATGACAGCTATCACCCAAATCAATTGAACAAACATTAAAATTTTATATCTCCCATCAGTTAACTCATGCTATAATGATGGATCAATCATTGAACCATTATCCAATATCCCCCACTACTTCTTACATAGACCAGAGTCTGTCTATCTCATTCTAATTATGTCTCCTCATCTGACATGACCAGAAATGACTCAATGGCATAGACCACATGTCACTGACCAACTAACTAGTACAACGCAGTATCCTCAAATAGTGAGAACATATTTATTTATTTTTTTCTAGCTCCAACATTGTTCAATATATGTTCTCAAGACCAAGTTTTACACACTCGTTCTCCATGGTTTTACAGGTCATGTTAGCTCTATTTTCCACAATGTCCCTGGCACTCACCGGGATACTTCATGTATCCAAGTGGGACTTGGTGAGTCTTCCTACTAAGAAAAACCTTTGATTAGGACTAATCATTTATGTTTTCTATTAAATTAATGTTTGAATTCCATGTGTTAAGAATATCACTAGAGTTCCTTCTCATCCAGGATCACCATTTTGATTTGACTATGTAGTTTTTTGTGGTCATGGGTGACCAATAGAGTAATGGGTGGGCTATTGGAATTTATGGTTGAATTTTCTTTTCTATTTTTCTTATAACATGCACTGAAGTTCTCCCATTCCATCTCATACCCCAAGTTCCAATGTCCCTATAACATGGCCCCAAGGACTTTCAGGGGATTCAGAATGGGTATACTAAGAATAACTACATGATCGATTGGCCTGAAAACCATATTCTTTGGGCCTACAACAATTGATTTCTATGCTCTAGCTTATCCCTAGAACACTCAATTATTAATCTTATGTTGTGGACCCCAATATGAAATTGAATTCATCAAACATTTAGTACTTAAATCTATGGTGTTTCTTGGTACATAAACCTATAGTGGTGATTCTGAAATTTCAGACCTCAAATATTTCCAACACTGTTAGACTAGAGTACTAAGAATGGTAAGAGGGAATGTAGCCTCCATACATCTTCAATCTTCCTCCATGGTAAGAATTATATGTATAAGTCCTAGTTCAAGAGGTAATATACTCTTCTCCAATAGTTTATCTATCACATCTATGAAAGGGATCGACATTCAATTATCAATATAGAAAAGGCCCGATATAGAGTTGACATATGGATATTTGACAAGAGCCTACCAAAATTTTCAAACATAGGAGCACACCACCACAAATGAATCATGACTCCAGCATATTTCACATATACATTTCTTCATGGAGAGTACTTTAATTCACTATTAGATCATAATACTGAATTTCATGAGAGTATATATGTTCCTCTTCACCTGGATTGACTTATGAGACTAGATGCTTCTATTTCTAGAAATTCGGTTTCGAACCTGCAATTTCCCCAGTCTCTTCACTTTATTTTCATTCTTTATTTTTTATTTATAGTATCTAGACATTTGATAGTCATTCTATAATAATCAATGTCAATTATCTTATATATAAGGGTGATTTTTGATCTTGAATTGGAATCCTACAATGACAGATATTTTGAAAGAAAGTACACCAATTTGGAAACAACTTCTAGGGACTACAAGGAAATATGAAAGAGAAACTTGGATCATATACTGAGTCAAAGTTGAAAAAAATGAGATGTACCTAAAACACCAAAAACAAATTCCAATTAATCTTCCTTAGTCTTACTACCACCAACATAAAGAGATTATCAATTAACACGCGAGGAAGCAGTCTCGTCCACTCTTGACCTTGTTAGCACAACCTCCCCTATGAATATAGATAATGAAAATTAGTTTTCCCTTTATTCTCTATTAAATGGGGTATTAAAAGTATCATAGTAGGGAAGTACCATAGGCTCACTTCTATCCCCGGTCAAAAAATAGGACTACTTAGATTGGGAAAACAGATTGTGTCACGAGCTGAGTCATGTTTCTTCCTTCACATGGCATGCAGAAAATTCACAGTTATTCCCATTTAAGTAACAAATTCACACTAGTTGACATCTAAAATTCTAAAATCTTGTGGAGGTAGAAGGTGATAAAATAATTTCTTAAAAGACCTAAAACATGTATGCTACTACCGTGGTATGTACTATGCAATTTCAATTCAATTGGTAGCAATTAAGAGCTACTATGAAGAATCTATTGTACTCCTCATGTGCTTTGAGCCCCTTCAGTTGGACATCATCCACGAGGTTTAACACGCCACAAAATCACACACACAGGGGGTTGAACTCCAATGCCACACTCTCATTTCCGATGGGCACCAATTATACCCTACTTAGATAGCGTTGAATAGGTGAACTACCAAATCAATAAAACCATCGTCAAACTACGAATATAACAACAAATTCCATTACTTTAATCTAACAGTGGATACTACTAGTAGTAGAAAAAATTAATTCATTACTAGAAAAATAGTGAATCACTATTAAGGTATAGTAATAGGTGTGATCCTATCTGCCTCATGGAGGTTATAAAGATAGATTCCAATCAATCCCAATCACACCCTACCAAATCACATATACCTAAACCCCCATAATTGTATTCCTATATAAAAGATATGGATTTATGAGATCAAAACTTAAGATTATAAGTTTACCATCAAACTTGTACTATATGGTTTGTAGGCATATGAATAATTGAATGATCCATTCATCCGTAAGGGGATATAGGGGAAGTTCATCTTTCCTTTCTGCCATTTACATTGATCATTTCTAGGATGCCTGATATGGACCATTGCTCTATATACCCCATTTATCTAGGTGATACCATGACTATTCACTTTGGTATTGCTTTCATTCCATAGCTAATCCACCCATCCAAGTAACACTACTAGTTTCAGATTACTTGAAATCACATAGAAGCCACCATGGAAAAATAGGCATGTTTCCATTATGTACACCTACAAACCCTTTTAATATTATGATATGGAGTTAGGTTTAATATAGGTAGTAAAGGAATTTGCCCAGTCAGGATCCAAGTATCACTGAGAGGGGAAGGCAGTGAATTAGTGATATCTTTTTCTTTTATGTTTTCTTATTCATTAAACAACGTTTTCCTCCTATTAAAGTATTCTTTCCCTATAAAACGCAAGAAAAACACACATCCACATGAACACATGATTTACAAGGTTCACTACTCAAAAAGAGTATCTACATCCTTGGTATGGTATGGAAACAATACAGTAGCACACAATACACTTGAATAGAACCATTTAATATGGAATACACTAAGACAGATATACTCTTACACTCTTGTAGCACTTGTAAAACAATACACAACCATGCGATCAACCTCTTATCACAAATAGGATAATGTAATGTTTTTGTGATTCTTGATAAACATTAAAAAATATGATCTCCTAAAGAAATTATTCTCTTTCCTACCCATAAGCTAGTAGGAAATTCCAAGACGTCATAATTATACTTAGTCATACACCCCAGTCATATATCAATACACTTAGAAAGCACTTCCTAGTTAAATTGAGTACTCAAATCTTCAACTCACAGATCCCATTTGCAGAGCTCCATTACGAAGATCCCAACTTCACAGAGCACTCTAGTTTATATATCCCACTAGTTTACATAGTTCAATATTTCACATAGATTATGTTACTCTTTGCGAAGTCTAATTTTTTCAAAAAGATCAATTTTTTTCCATCGTGAATCTCCTACACTTCGTAGACCTAACTACATTTGCGAAACGTCTTCAAAATTCAAGAGTACTAAAATTATCATTGAGTCTGCCTAATATTCTGAAGGGTTATTATCCTATTTATAGGAATTTCTCACTAACTCAAAAACCATCCTACCCTCTTCAGAACCACATAAATCAGTTTCATAGAGCTCTAAAATTTTAGCCAAAATTCTATCTTTCTCCAAAATATCCAAGTTAATTTTCCCATATCACAAACCTCGTTGTAATCATAGAGCACTCTTTCAAATCCATTGCACTTCCGTAATGCTCCACTTGCAATTCTCTTCACCACTGTAATGTTCACTTTCCAATCTCTTTATGTCTGCCATTCGCAAATCACATCGTAATCGTCTAGAACCCTATCAGCATTATTTATGTCTTTCCTAAAACTACATCATGAAGCCCATATTCACGAAACGTATACCTTTTTCATATTTTGATGAGATATTCAATGAAATCTGTTTTTCAATGCTATCCCAACTCCAAATTTCGGAAACCAAAAATTTGGAAAACACATGAAAACTGTGCCCCCTTAGACACCTACTTCTAAAAAACCAACCATGAAGATTAAAAACACTTTTTCTCCTACTTTCATTCTTAAATATCGCATGATAAGTTCACAAAACTACTTATGATCTTTCCAAAATAAATTTTTTCAAAGCATCACCCAATTTATCCATGAAGGTACTGTAACATACATATATTCCTTCATCCAATAGTATCATGATTAGAGATTTCCATTCTTCTCAAAAATCCTTGACAACAAAATAAAATACCTGAAAAAGATACTCTTCATTATCAGATTGGTACTAAAAATCTTCCCCTTCAGATTTTTCTACTAACCAAGATTAATAAATCACTAAACTTTAGAACCTCAAGAAATTAATTACTTATCAACAATTCTAAGCCTATGTGAGCTAACTCATTATTAAAACAATAATTATTCACATCAAGACCATTCTATCAAAAATGTAGTAACTATGACATTTCATCATCATTTATCCCTTAGCATTCTCCACATCTTGAACTTTCATGGAAAATAAAAAAGATACTACAACCACTCCAATAAATAGTTTGAATAGTTCACACACTTACATGCTAGATTCACATCTTAAACAAAACTCCCCCTCTATGAATGCTTCTATAAGGAGAGATTTATGAAAAAATTTCCCCCTTGACAACACTATCCAAAGGTAATATGGGAGAGTTGAAAAAAAACACACGCCTCAACCTTAATTAGAAAGAGGTTGGAATGCCATGTTTATCCTCAATTTAGAAAATAGTTCCTCTGGTAATGGTTTTGTGAATTTTTCATTAACCTGTTCTGATGTAGGAATATACTCCAACATCAACTCATTATTCTCAAAATTCTCATTGATGAAGTGGTAAAAGATGTAAATATGATTTGAATAATTATGGTGTACCATATTTCATGTAAGATTGATTAAACTTTGATAATCACAACCCTAGATATTGGGTAAAATTTCATCAACAAGTATATCTTCTAACCAAGTCTTTATCTACAAAATATGGGTACCGTCTTAGGTTGTAGAAACATACTCATCTTAATCCATGATAAGAGTCACTAAATTATGTTTCATTTTATTCCAAATAACGTAACTTTTCTCTATAAAGAAAACTCCATCAGATGTGGATCTTATATAATCAACATTTCCCTCCAAATCAGCATATGAATACCCAAACAGATCAACATTTTTTGAGCCATTATAATTGATTCCAAAATTTGTTCTTCCTTTGATATATTTGATAATTATTTTTACAAATATAAAATGTCCTTATTTAGGAGAAGTCTAAAATTTTCACATAAGGTAACAACATAAGAAATGATGGGTCTTGAGGTAGTAAAATATAACTGACTCTCAGTCAGTATTTGAAAATCTTTCTGATCATCTTCTTTTCCTTATACATCTCTAGAAAACTTGGTACCCAGTAAAATTTGAGTAGAAACTGGTTTTGTATTTTCCATTCCAAACATCTTCAGAAGTTCCTTCACATACTTTTCTTGAGAAATTATAATATGGTTCTTATTTTGTAAGCTTTAAAACCCATGAAAGTATTTAATTTCACCCAGTATGGACATATCAATGAACTTATTCATCTCCTCAACAAATATTTCTCAAGATCATTCAACATTCCAAACAATGATAATGACATCAACATAAAAAATTATGATCATAGAGAACTATTGACATTCATTTAAGTATATATTTTTGTCTACTCTTCCTTTCTTGAAACTCAACTTCCTTAAGCATGATTCCAACATAGAATACCATTCCATTGGAGCTTGTTTTAGTCCCTAAATAGACTTTTTTATATTATACATGTAACATTCATCTTTCCCAACAACAAAAAAACATGTTTATTCAATATAAAATTATTTATCAAGATTTCCATTTATAAATATGGACTTTGTGTCTATTTGAAAAAATTTGTAGGCTAATTGTGAATAAATAACAAGAAATATTCTGATTGTTTCATATGTACGGACTGAAGAAAAAATACTCATAAAAATCAACACCTTCAATCTGTGAGTAACCTCTGCACACTAATCCTCCCTTGATCCTTATCACGTCACCTTATTCATTCAGCATGTTCCAGAAAACCCATTTTGTTCCATCAACATTTTTTTCTTCCAGCGTGGGTATGAGTTCCAAAGTATCATTCTTTTCTATCTGGTCAGGATCATCATTCATCACATGAACCCATTCTAGATGCTCTAAATCTATATTCATATCATTTGGTTCCACTTTTGAATACAAATAATTATGTGAAATAGCTTTGTTTTTTATCTTGTTTGAACCCTCTAATGTTGATCACAATATTGTTCTAAGCCTCCACTTGATTCGTCAACATAGGATGCGCTGTTTGAAATTCATCCTCATCACATGAAATTGATGAGTCATATTCTTCTTCTTGATTTGGTTTACCATTTTTTTAAGAATTATCAGTATAGCATTCCAAACCTTCCGTATCCTACTCAACTTCTATATAAGAAAAAGTTTTCTTCTCTTTCTCAACATTTTCAATGACTTTCGCATAAAAATAATCAACGATTATCCATGTTTCTCTATTGAAACATGTATATCATCTTCCTTCTAGAGCATATCCAATAAAAATTCCATCATATCTTCTTTGCTCAAACTTTTCAATGTTTATACCTTTTTTATTTAAAATGAATGGACAACCAAAAACGATTAAGTGATCCAAACATGGAGTTCTTTCATAAAAGATTTCATATGGAGTCATATTGTAACTTTCTCTATAGAAGCATCTGTTTTGAATATACCAAGAAGTACACATGGATTTCTTCCAATAGTAATGAGATAGGCCATGTTCAAATAATATAGTTCATCTCATTTCAACCACACTTCTATTCATTATTTCAAAAACCCCGTTTTTTTGGGGTTTATATTATAGCATCCCGCCTTTTTATCACATAAACTTTCATTTACATTTTACAAAATCGAGGATCTTTAAGGTTTAGTGTCTTGGAAACCAGGAACTTAAAACATGAAACAACAAAAAAACATTCTTATTAAACACTTGAAAGGCTTCTCCTTATGTTCATCCTAGGTTCATTTCTGCATCTCAGAACCTGGGGACATACATCAAAGGAAAGGGTGAGCAGAAGGCCCAGTAAGGAAAACAAGAGAAACATTTTACATGTGAACTCGAGATACTTCAATAAGGTCATGAAAAGAACTTTAAGGCATGAAAAAGAAATCATGAGATATATCATAATAAAATTAACATTTTTCATAACTTGAAGATATGGCTGCAAAATTTAATATTGAAAATCGTTTCGTTTCACCAAGGTCCATCCCCAAGGTGTCGTTAAAAATTACCATGGTTATTCACCAAGGCGTCGTTAAAATGGTCATCTCTAGAGATTAAGTCTTTACCCAATCCATTGGAGCGCTATCAGGGCGCACCCTTAAATTTGACTTTATTATCATGTGAGCCACATATATCATCATATAACATTTCATAAATAACCCATATAGCATAAAATAAATGGGTTTCATTTCATAATCATAACGTTAAAAAAAACTTCTTTAAAGACATGATCCTTACGTCACTTTAAAACCCACAAAAAAGGAAGGTGGGTCTCATGTATGTAAATCCCAGAATTTAAAATAGTAAATTTTGGTATAAATGTAAATACCCCTTTATAATAAAGAGCTTTGAGTATTCACTTAATAATATAAAAGAACTTTAGAAAAAAAAGAGACATTTTGAGACGGAAATTCTGCAGCATAACGGCTATGTTACGAGGTTTTAGAAGACATTAAAAAGAGAGGGAAAATGGGTCAAACATTCATAAATGACCCATAAAATAGTAGATGGACAGAATAAGAAGGATACATGATCATGGTAATGAAATTTCAAGTACATGCCATTTGAAATGAAAAACATGGAAGGAAGACAAAAATTAGATTTCTCTTATGAAAGTTCGGCAGCCTAACGGCGTTACTTAAAATTCAACAAAAATGATTTGAAAAATCAAATAGGGTCTCTCATCATGTGAACATAAGAGTTCAGTATGATATATATAGAGATAATTCCCCAACATAATTAAAAAGGGACTTGAAATACTTGACATGAAAGTAGAACTTTGAAAAGAATGAGAAGGGTGAAAGAATCCCCAAAATATTCGGCAGCCTATCGGCGCCACTTAAAAATTCAAAATACTGAATTGAAGAGATAAAATGGGGTCTCTCATCATATGAACATAATAGTCTAGTATGATAGATATAGAGATAATACCCCAACATAAAAAAAAGGAACTTGAAGGAATTGACATGAAAGTAGAACTTCAAAACGAGAAGGGTGAAGAACCACTTAAAAATTCGGCAGCCTAACGGCGCCACTTAAAACATCAAAATACTGAATTGAAAAGATCAAATGGGGTCTCTCATCATATGAAAATAAGGTTCCAGTATGATATATATAGAGATCATACCCCAACATAACAAAAAGGAACTTGAAAGAATTGACATGAAAGTAGAACTTCAAAACGAGAAGGGTGAAGAACCACTTAAAAATTCGGTAGCCTAACGGCGCCACTTAAAACTTCAAAATACTGAATTGAAGAGATCAAATGGGGTCTCTCATCATATGATCATAAAAGATAAGTATGATAGATTTGGAGATCATACCCCAACATAATAAAAAGGAACATGAAATACTTTACATGAAAATAGATCTTGAAAAATGAGAAGGGAGAATGAATCCGTTACAAAAATCTCGGCAACCTAACGGCGCCACTTAAAACTTCATAAAACGAAATAATGTGAGTAAGAGGGGACCTCTCATTATATGAACATAGAAAGGGAATTAAGAGGAGTATAAAATAACATCCTCCAACATAAGAACATGTAGCATAAAAGGAATGACATAAAAGAGATTACTTGGAATGAAAGAGAGAGGTCGGATCCATTACCTTAAAATGTAACTCTTAAACCTCAAAGGATGGGACCTTGAGGGATTGGGGGCACCTTGGGAGGACTCTTTGGGAGGTAATGAGACCAGAACATCGTTGGGGGAGAGTTGGTAGTGAAAACTAAAGGAGGAAAGGGTGGGTATTTATAGGGAAAGTGAGGGGACAAGGCATTAATGGCCAAGGGACACCTCACTAGTGGTTTTGGCAAAACCATGGGCTTTCCCATGGTATTTGCCCATGGTATTGTCAACTTGTGACACCTCATACCTAATCTTACTATTCATAATTCTACCATATTTAATATATACTTAATACATCATTTAATGATGTCATTAAACACCCGTAACTTAAAAACTATATTTTCACTATTCATCAAAAATTCAACTTTCTCAGAATAATCCCAAAATTTCACCTTAACCAAATATCGCTGCTCTAAATACATTTATGAACTCCATTTTATAAAAATAATTTTTTAAATAATTTTAATTTAATTTTTAAATAAAAACACTATTCATCGAAAATTCGTTTTTTTCAGAAAAATCCCCAAAAATTACCATAACATAATATCGATGCTCTGAGTTCAAAAATAAAGTCATTTTTATAAAAATTATTTTCTAAATATTTTTAATTAAATTTTTAATTAAAAAACATTATTCACCCGAAAAAACTAATACTTGAATAATAATTTATGAAACTGTTATTTAACCATTTTATTGAATCACATTACTTAATCAAGGTGCCTACATTATTTTAAAACTTTCTTTAAGTGAGATTACTAATCCATTTGGTCATATTACTAATCCTAATCATAAAATCACTATTCATAATTTACTATTCATCAAAAATAAAGTTGATCTTATTAGACTCCAAATTTTGTTCTGAACATAATTGTAGAAGACCATTTTTTGAAAATCATTACACATTTTTAATTATTTAAGGTTTATATAAACATTTTTAAAATATCTTTTTTCTAAAATTCATCAAAAATATGCATACTATATTTATCCGGTCATTTGAAAATTCATAAACATCCTCATAAGAAGAAATCCCAATTTTTATTTAAAACAAAGGATTACACAAGGTAGTTACGGTCTCCTTACATAGCCTCTTATCACACCAGCATAGGACCTAAGTGTAAGGTTTGCTAAGGTGAGAGAGTCCGAGGGAGGCTCAACCAACATTGCCCGAGTAGTAATTTCAATCAGTTTGAACTTCTCGCGAAGGCGATTCCGTTCTAGCTTCACACGATGAAGTTCGGCTTGGGTTTGGTCCAGAGCAAATCCCAATGGTGCTACCTCCTTCCCAAGTTCTGTTAGATGGGCTTCGATCGGTCCAAGACTACTAAGTGAGGCCATCGAATCTACTTTCTATAATAATTAACCAAGATTACTTGTATTTAGAGACAATAATCAAAACATTTTGTTCACAGCGGTTATATTGACCGATGGTCATATAACAGTCAGAACCCAATGGTCTCATTTTAATTATAATCAAGTTTATCAAATAAAACATTTTTGTTGAGTATAAAAATAAAATAAAATAACACATGAAATTAGGAAACAAGATTTATTCAAAATTTTGGGCTGTTACAATCTTCCCCCCTTAAGAAATTGCATCCCCGCAATTTTAAAAAATTGGGTTTGGAAATTTCATTGAAAGTCCCACATCGGAAAAAGAGTTCGTGACACCATTAATTTAAATGAAAGAAAAGGAAGTACAAAGGCACACCCGAGTTTACTCATACTAAGATTCCATGTAGGAAACATGGACATGGAGGAGAAAACAAAGGGTCACGTCCTAAAGGAGAGTGATAGAAAACATGATTAGGAGGAAGTTAACCACCAGAAAATCACAAAATTATGATGTGTGCAAGTGGTCTTTGATTACCTAGTAGGAAACGTAAACCAACAACGTTTTTGTTTTACGTTCCTTTTCATAACTTTGAGGAATTCATTTACAACATAGAACAAAAACATAAGGAAATATATCTACCTTCATGTAGAGTTTCTTCCTTTAATAAGTTTCTACCCAAAACTAATCTTTTCTCTAAAATATGAGCATTCAAAACTACTTAGTCTCATCAAAACACAAGAATCATCTTCTAGAGAATCACATAATCCACAAAAGATTAACTATCTATTTCTTTTATCTTTAAACATTATCCCAAAAACCGAAAGGGTAAGGTAAAACAACTCTTCAAAAAAAGAAAGAATCCCATATGAATGGAAACTACTTTTAAATCTTCAAAGTTCCATGGTAGTACCCAAAGTTCATCCTAGTCCATTCCATAAATAACAGTCCTTAAAATTCCTCAAAATAAACCAAACTAAGATTGAAACCCAAATACAAGAAGGATTTGATAACATAGTCTTCCAAAACTTCATTGTTCATCTCCAAACAACATCAACCACTCCTAACATCTTATAAAAAAAGTATCTAACCTAAGCATATTTAACCCAAGATAGGTTAGTCATTCCCATAAGTAACCTAAATATCTATAAGTCCACCTTAAATTCATCAATTCTTCAAATATAAGTCAACCTTAGTCCTCAATGAAAATACCGTTTTAATCTATTTACCTCGATCATATAGGGTCCCCAAAATAGTGAACGTCTTCCAAAATAAAAATCATATTTTAATTCCCTAATCATCTCTGTCATATTAGTACGGTAATCGTAGCATTTCATATCACATTGGTTGTTGAGACACGCTCTTCCATTTCCCGCCATTAACTAAGAAAAGAAACATTCATTAGGGGATTAAATACTTAGCCAATAATCATGAAAAGAAACTTAAAGCATATAAGGATAACTTTTAGTTGAAAAGTATACCCTAACTTGTGATCCCCTAGGTTCCCATCTAGGTTATCCAGGATCATATATTCTTATGTGAATCTACATCTTATTTTATCTTTGTTCCTTTAATAATGGTTCATACTAAGCTTATGAATTTACCAAAGCATATCCCCCAGGAGTGTCGTAACCAAGAGTGCAGCAAGGCCCGTTGTTGTGTACCAGTTCCCGTTCGAGTCTAGCTCAAAGTGGTGTTTTCGGGTTTTACCCCTATGTACATCTGTGCCAGATCCACCTCTACCTGCTCGTATCCAGACAGGGATGTATTTGCTTGGCAACCCCTTACTCAATACTCACCAAAATACCAGGAAGATTTCCTATATTTTAACTTTTCTATAGGCTTCTTCCTAAAGTTTTCATATCCTAATTTCTACAAATAACTAAACCATCCTTTGATACCAACTATAGCATCCCGCCTTTTTATCACATAAACTTTCATTTACATTTTACAAAATCGAGGATCTTTAAGGTTTAGTGTCTTGGAAACCGGGAACTTAAAACATGAAACAACAAAAAAAACATTCTTCTTAAACACTTGAAAGGCTTCTCCTTATGTTCATCCAAGGTTCATTTCTGCATCTCAGAACCTGGGGACATACATCAAAGGAAAGGGTGAGCAGAAGGCCCAGTAAGGAAAACAAGAGAAACATTTTACATGTGAACTCGAGATACTTCAATAAGGTCATGAAAAGAACTTTAAGGCATGAAAAAGAAATCATGAGATATATCATAATAAAATTAACATTTTTCATAACATGAAGATATGGCTGCAAAATTTAATATTGACAATCATTTCGTTTCACCAAGGTCCATCCCCAAGGTGTCGTTAAAAATTACCATGGTTATTCACCAAGGCGTCGTTAAAATGGTCATCTCTAGAGATTAAGTCTTTACCCAATCCATTGGAGCGCTATCAGGGCACACCCTTAAATTTGCCTTTATTATCATGTGAGCCACATATATCATCATCAAACATTTCATAAATAACCCATATTGCATAAAATAAATGGGTTTCATTTCATAATCATAACGTTAAAAAAACTTCTTTAAAGACATCATCCTTACGTCACTTTAAAACCCATAGAAAAGGAAGGTGGGTCTCATGTATGTAAATCCCAGAATTTAAGATAGAAAATTTTGGTATATATGTAAATACCCCTTTATAATAAAGAGCTTTGAGTATTCACTTAATAATATAAAAGAACTTTAGAAAAAAAAGAGACATTTTGAGACGGAAATTCTGCAGCATAACGGCTATGTTACGAGGTTTTAGAAGACATTAAAAAGAGAGGGAAAATGGGTCAAACATTCATAAATGACCCATAAAATAGTAGATGGACAGAATAAGAAGGATACATGATCATGGTAATGAAATTTCAAGTACATTCCATTTGAAATGAAAAACATGGAAGGAAGACAAAAATTAGATTTCTCTTATGAAAGTTCGGCAGCCTAACGGCGTTACTTAAAATTCAACAAAAATGATTTGAAAAATCAAATAGGGTCTCTCATCATGTGAACATAAGAGTTCAGTATGATAGATATAGAGATAATTCCCCAACATAATTAAAAAGGGACTTGAAAGACTTGACATGAAAGTAGAACTTTGAAAAGAATGAGAAGGGTGAAAGAATCCCCTAAAAATTCGGCAGCCTAACGGCGCCACTTAAAACTTCAAAATACTGAATTGAAGAGATAAAATGGGGTCTCTCATCATATAAACATAATAGTCCAGTATGATAGATATAGAGATCATACCCCAACATAAAAAAAAGGAACTTGAAGGAATTGACATGAAAGTAGAACTTCAAAACGAGAAGGGTGAAGAACCACTTAAAAATTCGGCAGCCTAACGGCGCCACTTAAAACATCAAAATACTGAATTGAAGAGATCAAATGGGGTCTCTCATCATATGAAAATAAGGGTCCAGTATGATAGATATAGAGATCATACCCCAACATAACAAAAAGGAATTTGAAAGAATTGACATGAAAGTAGAACTTCAAAACGAGAAGGGTGAAGAACCACTTAAAAATTCGGTAGCCTAACGGCGCCACTTAAAACTTCAAAATACTGAATTGAAGAGATAAAATGGGGTCTCTCATCATATGATCATAAAAGATCAGTATGATAGATTTGGAGATCATACCCCAACATAATAAAAAGGAACATGAAATACATTACATGAAAATAGATCTTGAA
Source organism: Viscum album (assembly GCA_963277665.1). Lineage (NCBI taxonomy): Eukaryota > Viridiplantae > Streptophyta > Magnoliopsida > Santalales > Viscaceae > Viscum > Viscum album. The sequence goes on from OY728125.1 coordinate 876,401,137, forward strand.
AAATGAGAATGGAGAAAGAATCCGTTACAAAAATCTCGGCAGCCTAACGGCGCCACTTAAAACATCATAAAACGAAATAATGTGAGTAAGAGGGGACCTCTCATTATATTAACATATAAAGGGAAGTAAGAGGAGTATAAAATAACATCCTCCAACATAAGAACATGTAGCATAAAAGGAATGACATAAAATAGATTACTTGAAATGAAAGAGAGAGGTCGGATCCATTACCTTAAAATGTAACTCTTAAACCTCAAAGGATGGGACCTTGAGGGATTGGGGGCACCTTGGGAGGACTCTTTGGGAGGTAATGAGACCAGAACATCGTTGGGGGAGAGTTGGTAGTGAAAACTAAAGGAGGAAAGGGTGGGTATTTATAGGGAAAGTGAGGGGACAAGGCATTAATGGCCAAGGGACACCTCACTAGTGGTTTTGGCAAAACCATGGGCTTTCCCATGGTATTTGCCCATGGTATTGTCAACTTGTGACGCCTCATACCTAATCGTACTATTCATAATTCGACCATATTTAATATATACTTAATACATCATTTAATGATGTCATTAAACACCCGTAACTTAAAAACTATATTTTCACTATTCATCAAAAATTCAACTTTCTCAGAATAATCCCAAAATTTCACCTTAACCAAATATCGCTGCTCTAAATACATTTATGAACTCCATTTTATAAAAATAATTTTCTAAATAATTTTAATTTAATTTTTAAATAAAAACACTATTCATCGAAAATTCGTTTTTTTCAGAAAAATCCCCAAAAATTACCATGACATAATATCGATGCTCTGAGTTCAAAAATAAAGTCATTTTTATAAAAATTATTTTCTAAATATTTTTAATTAAATTTTTAATTAAAAAACATTATTCACCCGAAAAAACTAATACTTGAATAATAATTTATGAAACTGTTATTTAACCATTTTATTGAATCACATTACTTAATCAAGGTGCCTACATTATTTTAAAACTTTCTTTAAGTGAGATTACTAATCCATTTGGTCATATTACTAATCCTAATCATAAAATCACTATTCATAATTTACTATTCATCAAAAATAAAGTTGATCTTATTAGACTCCAAATTTTGTTCTGAACATAATTGTAGAAGACCATTTTTTGAAAATCATTACACATTTTTAATTATTTAAGGTTTATATAAACATTTTTAAAATATCTTTTTTCTAAAATTCATCAAAAATATGCATACTATATTTATCCGGTCATTTGAAAATTCATAAACATCATCATAAGAAGAAATCCCAATTTTTATTTAAAACAAAGGATTACACAAGGTAGTTACGGTCTCCTTACATAGCCTCTTATCACACCAGCATAGGACCTAAGTGTAAGGTTTGCTAAGGTGAGAGAGTCCGAGGGAGGCTCAGCCAACATTGCCCGTGTAGTAATTTCAATCAGTTTGAACTTCTCGCGAAGGCGATTCCGTTCTAGCTTCACACGATGAAGTTCGGCTTGGGTTTGGTCCAGAGCAAATCCCAATGGTGCTACCTCCTTCCCAAGTTCTGTTAGATGGGCTTCGATCGGTCCAAGACTACTAAGTGAGGCCATCGAATCTTCTTTCTATAATAATTAACCAAGATTACTTGTATTTAGAGACAATAATCAAAACATGTTGTTCACAGCGGTTATATTGACCGATGGTCATATAACAGTCAGAACCCAATGGTCTCATTTTAATTATAATCATGTTTATCAAATAAAACATTTTTGTTGAGTATAAAAATAAAATAAAATAACACATGAAATTAGGAAACAAGATTTATTCAAAATTTTGGGCCGTTACAATCTTCCCCCCTTAAGAAATTGCATCCCCACAATTTTAAAAAATTGGGTTTTGAAATTTCATTGAAAGTCCCACATCAGAAAAAGAGTTCGTGACACCATTACTTTAAATGAAAGAAAAGGAAGTACAAAGGCACACCCGAGTTTACTCATACTAAGATTCCATGTAGGAAACATGGACATGGAGGAGAAAACAAAGGGTCACGTCCTAAAGGAGAGTGATAGAAAACATGATTAGGAGGAAGTTAACCACCAGAAAATCACAAAATTATGATGTGTGCAAGTGGTCTTTGATTACCTAGTAGGAAACGTAAACCAACAACGTTTTTGTTTTACGTTCCTTTTCATAACTTTGAGGAATTCATTTACAACATAGAACAAAAACATAAGGAAATATATCTACCTTCATGTAGAGTTTCTTCCTTTAATAAGTTTCTACCCAAAACTAATCTTTTCTCTAAAATATGAGCATTCAAAACTACTTAGTCTCATCAAAACACAAGAATCATCTTCTAGAGAATCACATAATCCACAAAAGATTAACTATCTATTTCTTTTATCTTTAAACATTATCCCAAAAACCGAAAGGGTAAGGTAAAACAACTCTTCAAAAAAAGAAAGAATCCCATATGAATGGAAACTACTTTTAAATCTTCAAAGTTCCATGGTACTACCCAAAGTTCATCCTAGTCCATTCCATAAATAACGGTCCTTAAAATTCTTCAAAATAAACCAAACTAAGATTGAAACCCAAATACAAGAAGGATTTGATAACGTAGTCTTCCAAAACTTCATTGTTCATCTCCAAACAACATCAACCACTCCTAACATCTTATAAAAAAAGTATCTAACCTAAGCATATTTAACCCAAGATAGGTTAGTCATTCCCATAAGTAACCTAAATATCTATAAGTCCACCTTAAATTCATCAATTCTTCAAATATAAGTCAACCTTAGTCCTCAATGAAAATACCGTTGTAATCTATTTACCTCGATCATATAGGGTCCCCAAAATAGTGAACGTCTTCCAAAATAAAAATCATATTTTAATTCCCTAATCATCTCTGTCATATTAGTACGGTAATCGTAGCATTTCATATCACATTGGTTGTTGAGACACGCTCTTCCATTTCCCGCCATTAACTAAGAAAAGAAACATTCATTAGGGGATTAAATACTTAGCCAATAATCATGAAAAGAAACTTAAAGCATATAAGGATAACTTTTAGTTGAAAAGTATACCCTAACTTGTGATCCCCTAGGTTCCCATCTAGGTTATCCAAGATCATATATTCTTATGTGAATCTTAATCTTATTTTATCTTTGTTCCTTTAATAATGGTTCATACTAAGCTTATGAATTTACCAAAGCATATCCCCCAGGAGTGTCGTAACCAAGAGTGCAGCAAGGCCCGTTGTCGTGTACCAGTTCCCGTTCGAGTCTAGCTCAAAGCGGTGTTTTCGGGTTTTACCCCTATGTACATCTGTGCCAGATCCACCTCTACCTACTCGTATCCAGACAGGGATGTATTTGCTTGGCAACCCCTTACTCAATACTCACCAAAATACCAGGAAGATTTCCTATATTTTAACTTTTCTATAGGCTTCTTCCTAAAGTTTTCATATCCTAATTTCTACAAATAACTAAACCATCCTTTGATACCAACTATAGCATCCCGCCTTTTTATCACATAAACTTTCATTTACATTTTACAAAATCGAGGATCTTTAAGGTTTAGTGTCTTGGAAACCGGGAACTTAAAACATGAAACAACAAAAAAACATTCTTCTTAAACACTTGAAAGGATTCTCCTTATGTTCATCCTAGGTTCATTTCTGCATCTCAGAACCTGGGGACATACATCAAAAGAAAGGGAGAGCAGAAGGCCCAGTAAGGAAAACAAGAGAAACATTTTACATGTGAACTCGAGATACTTCAATAAGGTCATGAAAAGAACTTTAAGGCATGAGAAAGAAATCATGAGATATATCATAAGAAAATTAACATTTCTCACAACTTGAAGATATGGCTGCAACATTTAATATTGACAATCGTTTCGTTTCACCAAGGTCCATCCCCAAGGTGTCGTTAAAAATTACCATGGTTATTCACCAAGGCATCGTTAAAATGGTCATCTCTAGAGATTAAGTCTTTACCCAATGCATTGGAGAGCTATCAGGGCGCACCCTTAAATTTGCCTTTATTATCATGTGATCCACATATATCATCATCAAAAATTTCATAAATAACCCATATAGCATAAAATAAATGGGTTTCATTTCATAATCATAACGTTAAAAAAACTGCTTTAAAGACATGATCCTTACGTCAATTTAAAACCCACAGAAAAGGAAGGTGGGTCTCATGTATGTAAATCCCAGAATTTAAAATAGAAAATTTTGGTATATATGTAAATACCCCTTTAGAATAAAGAGCTTTGAGTATTCACTTAATAATATAAAAAAACATTATAAAAAAAGAGACATTTTGAGACGGAAATTCTGCAGCATAACGGCTATGTTACGAGGTTTTAGAAGACATTAAAAAGAGAGGGAAAATGGGTCAAACATTCATAAATGACCCATAAAATAGTATATGGACAGAATAAGAAGGATACATGATCATGGTAATGAAATTTCAAGGACATACCATTTGAAATGAAAAACATGGAAGGAAGACAAAAATTAGATTTCTCTTATGAAAGTTCGGCAGCCTAACGGGATTACTTAAAATTCAACAAAAATGATTTGAAAAGATCAAATAGGGTCTCTAATCATGTGAACATAATAGTTCAGTATGATAGATATAGAGATAATGCCCCAACATAATTAAAAAGGGACTTGAAAGACTTGACATGAAAGTAGAACTTTGAAAAGAATGAGAAGGGTGAAAGAATCCCCTAAAAATTCGGCAGCCTAACGGCGCCACTTAAAACTTAAAAATACTGAATTGAAGAGATAAAATGGGGTCTCTCATCATATGAACATAAGAGTCCAGTATGATAGATATAGAGATCATACCCCAACATAACAAAAAGGAACTTGAAGGAATTGACATGAAAGTAGAACTTCAAAACGAGAAGGGTGAAGAACCACTTAAAAATTCGGCAGCCTAACGACGCCGCTTAAAACATCAAAATACTGAATTGAAGAGATAAAATGGGGTCTCTCATCATATGAACATAAGGTTCCAGTATGATAGATATAGAGATCATACCCCAACATAACAAAAAGGAACTTGATAGAATTGACATGAAAGTAGAACTTCAATACGAGAAGGGTGAAGAACCACTTAAAAATTCGGTAGCCTAACGGCGCCACTTAAAACTTCAAAATACTGAATTGAAGAGATCAAATGGGGTCTCTCATAATATGATCATAAAAGATCAGTATGATAGATTTAGATATCATACCCCAACATAATAAAAAGGAACATGAAATACTTTACATGAAAATAGATCGTGAAAAATGAGAAGGGAGAAAGAATCTGTTACAAAAATTTCGGCAGCCTGACGGCGCCACTTAAAACTTCATAAAACGAAATAATGAGAGTAAGAGGGGATCTCTCATTATATGAACATAGAAAGGGCAGTAAGAGGAGTATAAAAGAACATCCTCCAACATAAGAACATGTAGCATAAAAGGAATCACATAAAAGAGATTACTTGAAATGAAAGAGAGAGGTCGGATCCCTTACCTTAAAATGTAACTCTTAAACCTCAAAGGATGGGACCTTGAGGGCTTGGGGGCACCTTGGGAGGACTCTTTGGGAGGTAATGTTACCAGAACTTCGTTGGGGGAGAGTTGGTAGTGAAAACTAAAGGAGGAAAGGGTGGGTATTTATAGGGAAAGTGAGGGGACAAGGCATTAATGGCCAAGGGACACCTCACTAGTGGTTTTGGCAAAACCATGGGCTTGCCCATGGTATTTGCCCATGGTATTGGCCACTTGGGACACCTCATACCTTATCTTACTATTCATAATTCGACCATATTTAATATATACTTAATACATCATTTAATGATGTCATTAAACACCCGTAACTTAAAAACTATATTTTCACTATTCATCAAAAATTCAACTTTCTCAGAATAATCCCAAAATTTCACCTTAACCAAATATCGATGCTCTAAATACATTTATGAACTCCATTTTATAAAAATAATTTTCTAAATAATTTTAATTTAATTTTTAAATAAAAACACTATTCATCGAAAATTCGTTTTTTCAGAAAAATCCCAAAAATTACCATAACATAATATCGATGCTCTGAGTTCAAAGATAAAGTCATTTTTATAAAAATAATTTTCTAAATATTTTTAATTAAATTTTTAATTAAAAAACACTATTCACCCGAAAAAACTAATACTTGAATAATAATTTATGAAACCGTTATTTAACCATTTTATTGAATCACATTACTTAATCAAGGTGCCTACATTATTTTAAAACTTTCTTTAAATGAGATTACTAATCCATTTGGTCATATTACTAATCCTAATCATAAAATCACTATTCAAAATTTACTATTCATCAAAAATAAAGTTGATCTTATTAGACTCCAAATTTTGTACTGAACATAATTGTAGAAGACCATTTTTTGAAAATCATTACACATTTTTAATTATTTAAGGTTTACATAAACATTTTTAAAATATCTTTTTTCTAAAATTCATCAAAAATATGCATACTATATTTATCCGGTCATTTGAAAATTCATAAACTTCATCATAAGAAGAAATACCAATTTTTATTTAAAACAAAAGATTACACAAGGTAGTTACAGTCTCCTTACATAGCCTCTTATCACACCAGCATAGGACCTAAGTGTAAGGTGTGCTAAGGTGAGAGAGTCTGAGGGAGGCTCGGCCAAAATAGCCCGAGTAGTAATTTCAATCAGTTTGAACTTCTCGCAAAGGCGATTCCGTTCTAGATTCACACGATGAAGTTCGGCTTGGGTTTGGTCCAGAGCAAATCCCAATGGTGCTACCTCCTTCCCAAGTTCTGTTAGATGGGCTTCGATCGGTCCAAGACTACTAGGTGAGGCCATCGACTCTTCTGTCTATAATAATTAACCAAGATTACTTGTATTTAGAGACAATAATCAAAACATTTTGTTCACAGCGGTCATATTGACCGATGGTCATATAACAGTCAGAACCCAATGGTCTCATTTTAATTATAATCATGTTTATCAAATAAAACATTTTTGTTGAGTATAAAAATAAAATAAAATAACACATGAAATTAGGAAACATGATTTATTCAAAATTTCGGGCCGTTACATATATGGTGAACTAAACTCATATCAAATTCTATTCTTCTTAATATAAGATTCAAACTCTTTATTTTTATACTCTCTACCATTATCAGTTCTCAAATTATTTGTTGAATACTCAAATTCATTCTCTGCTTTCCTCCTAAAACTAATAAACATTTTTAAAGCATCTAACTTATGTCTCATATACATAATACAAGTAATACGAGTAATTTCATCAACGAATATGATGAAATACTTATCCCCGTTTGTGGGTTTCTTACTCATTATCCCAAATATATTAGAATGAATAAGTTCCAGGGGTCGTTTTGAACAATTTTCGACTCTCGTAAGTAAAATATTTATATTATTTTCTTTCTAAATAAGATTGTAACATAAATTTATTCTCCTTTTTAAATCAATAATATCTTAGAGATTGACTTTCATTGATAACTTTCACATGATTCTCTGACACATATGTCCCATTATTTTATTCCATAACTTATTTTCATCCAACATAATCATGTAATATGAGTTCTGTAATTCACCAATATGGAATAAGTTCCCTTTGGTACATTGGCCTCTTGTAACTAACTTTCCATCATATTCAATTTTCACAAGAAGAATTCTTCTTTTCTGAAGATAACTTTGTTTCCCTCATCATAAAGTTGTGAAACACTCAATATATTGTGTTTCTACCCATCAAAAGTTAGTCTTTTTTTTCTGTATTTCATCTTATCGGTCCTGATGATGGAAGATCAAACATATTTGATCCTCAGAGATACATCATTGGTAAAATTTCATTGTTCCTTATTGAAGACATTCACATTATTCAACAAATTTATGTTTCCATTCATTTGAAAAGAACACCCACTATCAAAATCCATGGACGTTCTCCTTTTGTTTCATTCAAAGAAGTTTCGACGACATGATATTTATATTCTTCATTTTCATTCTTCACCTATAAATGATGTCACTTGTTAAGAACATTTTGTTTTGTTGGAAAAAAATACATCCCTTAGAAAGATGTCTAGGCTTTTCACATCTTTCACATATATTTTACATTGGTTGAAACCTATTCTCAACTTTCAAACCATCCTTCTCATATTTCTTCTGAACTTCCTTTTTGTACTTCTTCTTTTGAGATGATCGAATACCCCTCATACTTTATCATCAATAACTTATGGAATAGTAGTAATTTTATTGGTTGAACCAACATATATTTTCCATATGTCTAGATCCACCACAATAATAGAGGTGGCTATAAAATTAATATTTCCCTCTGAAATTTCCATACTAACTGGATTAGTGAATCTGATTCTCAACAACCTTCTTAATAAAATGCTTCTGACCATCTAACTTCATGTTTTAAATCATAAAATTATTCTTCAGCTCAGATTTATGTTCAAAATTATCAATACCAGAAGTAGTATAGATTTATCTAGACACATTATTTTGGTTTACTTAAAACTTTTTGGCATTGCTATATTCGGTGACATACATAGTTGTTCTAGATTTGTTTTTATCATAACTAGTTCAATATTTCTTCTTAAGATTTTGAGGTAACATTTTTTGACACTTCATTAGTTCATTTTTTTAATAATTTCTAGAACATTAAAGAGAGTTTTTTTAAACATATATTTCATTCATCATCTTCCGAAAGTCATAGTTGTACATGTTCCAACTCTTCTTCTTTTTCCATAAACTTTACTTCCACATGTTCATTATGATTCTTTTCACTCTCAAGAAAATTATTCATATTATCATTATCTTTTAGAAAATTTACATTATAATTAGAAAACGGTTCATGATTTTTTTATGAGAAATTTTAAATTAAAAACTTCTTGTTTTCATTCTCAAGCCTTCTTATCATTCTCAAACATTATTTAAACTCTTCTTTTAAATGATATTCTCATTTAGTTTCTTCTTCTTGAGAAGTAATTGTTCCATAATATACATTATTAACTACCAAAATGAATGCATTCTTTCCAGATTTCTCAGTAAATGTTTTTTGTTCAGATTTAGCTTCACTATCCTCTTCTTCATCATCATCACTCAAAAACATTCTTTTTTTGATTTAATGAACTTTTTATCCTTCCGTCTCCAAGAATATTTATCTTTATCACCCTATTTATTCCATGGCCTTTTTTACCATCTTTCTCCTTTATCATTGTCTTATTATTTATTTGATTGATGACAGTTTCCCACAAAATTCCCAACAACTCCACATTCAAAATATTTCAAGTGGAGTTCTCCGTGGCATTTACCTATACCTCTTTTCACTTTCATAGAAAACAATGATAAGATTTCATCCAATTTATTACATACCTCATCATTAGAAATGGATTCACCATATTTATCTTAAATATGAATTTTCTTCAACTTATATTTATTTGTATCATTGAAATACATTTCCCTAATATCTTTTTTTTTTCTCTTCATAGTCATCTCCCATATCATTTCATAAGTGATTATACTGCTTTGATAATCATCCATAGATAATGATTCAGGGTCTCTGTCTTCCATGGAAGAAACATTGGAATAAAACTTTTTGAGTAGAATCCTCAAGATCATTTAAACAACTGTATAATCATCAAAATTTTCACCAAGTCATGTTATTGTAATGACAAGTCATTAACCCTTATAAAAAAGTCCCCAATAAATTCAAACACATCCATTTTTATGTTTTCATACTCTAGCCTCCAGAATTGTAGGTTTTCCTTCTTCACATTTTTATTTCCTTCATAGATGTTCTTCAACTTATCCTATATTCCTATAGCTATAGAAAAACCTTTCACTCCTAAAAATCACTATCATAAAGAGATGAGAGTATTTAATTTTTAACCCTTCAATTATTCCTAAGATTCTTCTTATCAATAGGTGTACGAGTAACCTAATCATTAATAGTAGGAAATCCATCTATTAGAAGTTCAAGAACATCATACCCAAGAGTGATAATATAATGCATCATTCAATCATTCCAAATATGATAATTCTTTCCATAAAATATTTGAATCCCCTTACTATTTACACAATTCAGATTATCCATCACAATATCTCATCAAATCCTCATAAAAGAACAATTAAAGGGAACCTATCCCTTTGATACCAATTGAAGTTCCCCTGCCAGGATCCAAATATCACTGTGAGAGGGAGGGTTGAATCAATTATATCTTTTTTTGTTTTGATTCTTACCACTTAAAGAAACATTTTCCTCCTATTAAAGAGTTCATTCCCTGATGAACACAATCAAAACACACATCAATAGGAACACAAGATTTACAAGGATCACTACATAATAAGAGTATCTATGTCATTGGTATGGTATTGAAACAGTATATAACCCCACAATAAACTATAAGAAAATAATTTTTTGGAATTAAATAAGTAGGATATACCCTTACACTCATGAATCCCTTGGAACACAATCTGAAAGCATGAAAACACCCTCTTAGCAGATATAGGATAATGTAATGTTTTCTTGCTTCTTGATAAACCTTTACAAATTTGATCTCTTAAACCAATTCTTCTATTTCCTAAATAGAATCGGGCTGTAACTTCCTATACATCGTAATGATACTTAGTACTGTACCCTAATCATATCTTGATTCACTTCGAAATCACTTCCTATATAAATTGGGTACTGAAATATTCAACTAGCAGAACTCCTTTGAGAAGCTCTCAACATCACAGAGCACTCTTGTTCAAAGATCTCTCTATTTCACAAATCTCAAGTTGGTCTTTGTGAAGTTTACTTATTTCACAAATATCAATGGAACACAGCAAAGCTCATTCCCTTCATATAGCTTACTACCTTTGTAGAGCTCACTACCTTCACCAACCTTCATTGGAATTCAAGAGTTCTAAAATTCTCATTCAATCTCTCTTCTCTCCTCAACAGGGTAAGGGCCTATTTATAAGAGTTTCCCACTGATTCCAGAGCCTTCCTCTCCTCTTCAGCACTACATATTACCATTTCACATAGCTCCAAAATTTCATCAGAAATTATCTTTTTTTCACAATTATCCATGGAAATTTTCCAATCTCAAAAATCTCATAGTAATTATAGAGACTTTTTTCAAATCCTTTATGCCACTACAACGATCCACATCCAATGAACTTTGATACCACAATGATCACATTCAAATGCCTTCAACTCTTCCATTTTCAAATCTCATCGTAGTCATAGATAGCATTGTTAACATTCTTCCTGTCTTTGCCAAATCTATTTCATGAATCCAATCTTCAGGAAACAAATTCCTTTTCCAAATTTTGAGAATATCATCAAGGAAATCCACTTTTTTTCAATGCTACCCCTAACTCAAAATTTTTTTCCCCATTAATTTGGAAAAAACAAGAAAACGACTCCACCTTAGACCTTTACTTCTGCAAAACCAACCATGCTGATTGAAATCAACTTTACTCCCCCTTTCCTTTATAAATATTGCATCACATTTTCTCCAAAAAACATGTGATCTTTCTGAAATACAAATCATAAATGAATTGTCAAATTTATCAGAGAAACTATTGTAACATCCATTTCCTACCTCATCTATTTATACAAAGTGATGTTATTTCCTTCCTTCTCAAATATCCTTTCCAATAACAGAAAATAAATGAAATATATACTCTTCATTATCATCATGATCCTAACAGTGGAGGTGATTGTAATAGTGAATATTTGACTTGTTTTTCAAGAAATCCCCATTATATAGGTAAGGTGATTGAATTTATTTTCCCCCAAACCCAACATGATTTTTACTACCAATATTATACCAACAAATAGAGACTCACAAAACTAACCAGGGGAAGAAAATTAAATAAAACACAAGGGGGAAAAATACTAGAGATGTTTGGGAAGTCGTACACCATGATTACCAAGTTCTATCACTGCATGACCTAATCAGAAGTTACTATTCTCTCATTACTAAAATTTTTATCTTTTAATTTTTTGTATTTTTCTAAGACTATTTTTTAGTATTCAGCACTGTGATTATGGAGAGAAAAACCATTTGAGCTAAAGGGATGTTATGATTTGCATCTATTTTTTCTATTTCATGCTTAGTTTTCTAGGTTGTAATTTTTTATTCAGTATAATAATACAAATTTTCATTCCCTATATGAATTTTTCCTTATCAATAAATAATCTTATTTTTAGGAAAACATATTCCTTTCTACTTATACGGTTCTTCAATTTTATTTAATTGGAGGGGTATTAATTGTAGTGTCTCTCTTTCAAAGGATTTATTTGTCTCTTGGTGAGAGACCCCTTTCTTTCCTTCTCATCAAGATTGGGTGATCAAGTAACATGGCCTTAGAAACTATGAAAGTCCTCCTAGAAGCCTTTTTTAACTAATTATGTGCTACTTTTTCAAGCACAGAAAATCATTATTAATTGTTTCTTCAGTTGAGTCATCACTGAGTAAAATATTCAAAGCCAACATTAATCCACAAAATATGATTGCCCAGCTTCAAACACACCTACTCAAAGACAATATTCAATGAAAAAAACTCAAAGATTAATTATTAATCCTGGTTATACATATAATGATGAATTTAAAGAATACTTTGTCTAAAACTATCTCCAAATTCAAAATAATATTGAGGTCATAGACGTCATTCTGTCCTTGAAAATATAAACCAGATATGAGAGACTTTATTTTATAAGTAATTAAAGGTGATTTTGTAATCTTCTTATGTGAACCATACTAAAAATATTCGAGATAATGTTACAAAAAAAGTGTTCCATATAAGTAGATTATGTCCACTACTATTACAGTAGAAAACTATGAGTGCCTTTTAGAAACATATATATATACATATGGTCTCTCATCCCTGGTTAGTGATCACCTTGTACTTTCATGGTGCTCACTGAACATGTGCTCATTGGCCATGGATTTCCTAGGATACCAAAACAAGGAAACCCTATGAATACCTGTGGACCAACAACCAGAAAAGCTACTCACCTTATAAATGTGTGAGAAAATAATGGTTATTATCTTGGGTGGATTATGTGGCTGATATTTAAGTCTATTAGAGTATAGTATTGAGGACACCAGCATCCTAATGACTATCATACCTTCTTGATAGAATGTGGGTTCATTGTCACCTCTAACTTCTAGTACCAATAAAATTCAAGTTACCCTAACCCCCCATCCCCATTTTTCCCCATCAAGTAGCTAACCAAACCCCTCGATGATGCACTATTGATTTATGGAAAGAATACCACTATTCAAAGGAAAAACTATTAGAGTAGAGTAGAAACTCACTTATAAATTATAAATTGGGTTCAGGGGGTATTTGGAGGCCTTGGGTCCCCATTGATGCATTGGAATCCATTCCAATACCACATGAATTGAAAATGGTGCCTGATCTTGTTCAACCTATAATCAAAAATAGATATCGATTTTTTTAAATGTATTTGGATTCTTTTTTTAACCGAAAAATACCGCAACTATAGATACAGGTTTGTTTATTCTTTACTTACGATAGTATTCACTGCACCAATCCCAGTCATGTTTTGATTGAGTGGATTTCTGGTCTTTTAATTATGGGAGTCCTTTAAGAAAAATTACATGAGGGTCTCCCTATGGTGGTCAACCTAGCTCCCAACACTTCCCAAAGGTGAGACCATAAAGATAATAGTTATAATAATGACTTATATAAGTATGTTTAAGTTGGACCAATCATATCCTATTTAGATTGATCACAGGATGAAGTGGAATATGGATTTGATATAAAAATTGGAAAAACGTATGAACCACTATAAAATGGGTAGTGGAGGATCAAGGTGGAAGCTTTGGTAATCACACAGATCAACCCCCATTTCCACTTCATGATATGGGTATCATGTTGGTAATATTATCATGTGAAACCACAACCTATCAGTTCCACTAGTACTTATATATATTGGAGGACCAATCGAACCATACGATCCCATATTTCAATATACTATACCTACTAATTATGCCTTTTCATTGTATAGGCACACCCTTGTAACATTGGAAATCTATTAATTATATATATTAGTGGGTTTTCTTGATGAAGGTTGGTCATGTTGGAATAGAGGGGGAGGGGGGGTTCAGAGACAAGGGTTAATTTCTCCAATGACAATCAAAATCTTATGGGAGAAATTATAGATGGATGTGTCACCAGTACTCAAATCTAATAGTCATATTGACCGCACCAAACCTTGAAATATCCACTCCAAAATGATTCATTGGAGTTTCAATGGTGTTCTACTACTCTTATTGATTGGGATAATGAACTATATGAGTTGATAGTCTAATGTAGGAAGGTAGTAGTTGGAATGGAGTTGATGGTCCTAGTCATTTGATAAAACCCCCCATCTATTCCAAACAACCACACCATAATATGTCAAAAAAATTCAAGAAATCACCTCATCTTCATGAAAAAGTTTTAGAAAGGCCCATGAACCCCCACCGCACCACTATAATAGACTAGTAGTGAATAATAGGTAATGTGAGTCAACACCATGTCACATTGTTTTTAGGCTCATCAGAGTTGAAATACATTTTGATCCTAGGTTAGAAATTACCCAGCCAAATAAATGCTAATTCTAAAGGACCCATATTTACATATAGTATTAGATGGAAAATCTATATTAAATGACATATGGATAAGTTGGGTGTTTTCAATTTCATTATTATATCACTATATAATCATATACCATAAATATATTAATTCACCGTAAAAACAATAATATCAGTAGTCCTAATGTTTTAAGACCATTCTAATGTAGGTAACATATCTCTTTGGTGGTGATTTGGTTGATTGAAATGCTGCTGGAAGTTATAACAACATTTGATATTCATGAATAGAGGATCATCAAATCAGTTTGTTAACACAGTAAAAACATGTGAACAAGATTCATCATTCAACATGAATCAATACCTCAAGAACCATCAATGGGATTGATGTTGGTATAATATAGGTAGTAGCCCTGACAAAGATGATCCACTTCAAAGATAAATGGGTTCTTATTGTGAATAGATAGCTATATTCATAGGTTTTGGTTGTTTGATGGGGGTTCATCTATTCATGCCTTTCGATATTCATTGTTCGAGTCTCAGTACTCTACTCTAAAAGTCTTCCCAATGTGGTCACTACTCACATTGATGAACACATCAACCTTTATTTGGCCATTTCAATTTTTAGAATTGTGTGTTTCCTGAGTAACCAAAGACTTGTTGCAATGTCGACTATCACTCCAAGGACACCGTTGAATGGGATGACAAATTTAATTTCATTAATGCTAGATATCATTCATTGGGTAACTTCTATTGGTAGCTTTTGGGGGATCCAACTCGAAGGATACAACACACGATCAACATCTGTAATTCGAGCTAGTAATTAGGGTATCCATCGAGGCCAATGTGGTTGTTGATTGTGCCTTTCTAATTCCATCAATAATATACTCTAATAGTATCACTCCTAAAAAAAGTTTATTGTCCCTTGGGTGATCAATGTATGGTATGTATCCACATAGAAGGAAATCGATCTCACCAATAATTCTAGGATGGGATTATGTAATTTTAATGCACAAGAAATCCAATGTTGTTAGTTTTTCTATAAGCACATACAAGTACTTGATAGGTTCACATTTTATCCATCTGAGTAACAATAGATTTAAAAGAAACAACCCAAATAGACATTGGGTTACACGAGAAAACTATAACGATGTGTAGCCATCAGAAAGAATGCAAGAAAAAATTAAGAGAGTTACACAAGTGTGAGTGTGACCACACCACTAGACATGGAAGGGACACTATGAAGAAGGGAATAACGTAATATGAAATACCATTCTAGAATAATATAGGTTGGGGTCCACATCAGATTATCATTGTTAGAATTTTTAGGATGCATTAAGAAATAGGGTTCAAATCAAACAACCATCACAAGCCTAAAGAAACAATAAACCAATCCTACTAGATCCTTCACATAGAAATAGTGAAAATATGTGATTTTATAAATCTAATAATACACACCCAAGGGATTATAGGATCCAAATTGATACAATGAGGCCAGAAGAATCAGAGTATATCCTAATATCATAAATGGTATTACAGGATGAAAACTATAAAAATACAAACCCCAAGTGTGGATATGGGCATAATGATGTAGAATTATATCCAATGTGATGGAGTTATACAAATGAATAAGAATGAAATTGACAATAGCTTCACCCACAAACACCCAGTTCATTTATTATATGTGCTTCTATTACTTATAATGGCATGGACAAAAAATCTACCCACCCTTTTCCCCAGAGCCCCCCTCTCCCTCAATAATGAAAGGAATCTTATCACTCTATATGACATAGCCATGAGATCCATAAGGATGTCATTGTATGTATTCTATTGAAAATCCACACCGCACCCGTGCCTTTGACATCTTTTATATATTTCAGTTTCTCAAACACAATATCCTTCCACTTCTAGATCCAGGTCATACTCAAGAATAGTTCTACATCATTCAGATTTCACTGACTCCCCAGTAAATTATTTCATTGGTTTACCAACATCTATCAATTATTGTATGTGACTCTTTCTCCCATGATCATACTTTATTACATTTTTGAGCCCGAATCTACCTTTTCATGTAAAACATTCACTGAATCATTAGTTGCATGTCCGTCCACTTCAACCAGTATGCCAGAGAAGTGGAAGGGAAAGTTCAAAGACTAAGGCATGAATTTATGTGAATGTAGAATCTACAGATATAGATAGTGGATTAAAGGACTTTATTACTCAAATATAATAGTATATTCATTTCATGCTTATTGTAATGGGGGTGATCCTCATATATTGGATTTCTCTTATCTGTTAGTACTCTACTCTAAAAATGTGGTGGTCCATGACATGATCTACTTGGTTAAGCTACTGGAGGATAATTCATGGTGAACATACCAACAAGATATACTTGATAAATTCATATTCAAGAACTCTAACCGACTAATTCTACGAGTACTAAAAAAAGTGGTATAATATCATATCATTTCAATAGAGATCCAATTATATTATAGAATAAGTGGATTGATATCATATTTTTCCTAGACGCAGTGTCATTATCTCAATCAATCTTCATGATATTAAAGTAGAAGCCTCATTAATTAGTTTATTATGGGGGTTACTAAATGAAAATAGAAAACCCACCACTAGAGTGTTTTATACTCTACATTATTTTATGGTACTAGAAAGTATAATGATGTGAAGGATGAATGGATTTATTATTTGAACATCAATGGGAATATTAAAATAAAGAAGGGTAAAAGTATCATATATAGATATAGGCCTTTATTCATAGGTCTAAACCTAGAAAAAAACAATCCGACAAGATAAGAATCATAAGAACATGGTCCTTAATGGTCTGGGATACTTCACGTATCCTAGGTCCTCCAAGGTTCAGTCAGTGAGAAGATATTTAGTGATCATCATGAAAGGACCATGTTATCACTGACCAGGGAAGGGAGTTCTTGGGATACTATAATTTAGAATATTATCCCCCTTAATGCCTGAAATGAGAACAGTGTCACACTATCTGAAGGATATTTTTGATATGCATAGGTTCTATCCAGACTATTCTGTCACCGACCATGGATTACATTGGATCTGAATACCGTATCTGGGGAACCGCATCACATACCCATTCTCTAGAAGGCCATTTTATTATAGTTGAAGGTGGTTTTTCATGGGGTCCATCCTCCCAAGGGTCATGGTATGCCTTAGCCAATGATCCCATGATTTTGTTGGTATATTTCTTGTGATACATGAAGTTTCTCAGACTTGGTAGTTTCATGGGATACATGATGTATCTTAGACCTATTAATTTCATTATCCTCTCTGACTAGTTCCTCCTAGGTCTGGTTAATGAGAACTTGTTTAGTTATCACTACGAAAGAACCAAGTGCTCATGGAATAGGGATGGGGCACCTAGAGGGATCTGATAAAACATTTTTGAACCAGACTGTAGAGGACCTGGGATATATTAATTATCCCAATAAATACCGGGTTCTCAATAACAAGGGGATTGAGAACTTACGAATTTCCAAATAGTTAGAGAACACATTGTGAAATAGATTAAATGGACCAAGAACCCCCTCCCATTATCCCAAATGAATAATTGGAGTGGCCAACTCAAGTAGACTCCAAACCCGCCAATTCCATCACTAAATCAACTCTAATATAGTGGAATGTTTTTGTAATTGGGTCAATGAGGATGGATTGTCGTTGTGTTGTCCCCACTAGTCAAATTCCTATATCATACAGATGAAAGGCTAAAACAATTTTTCTACTACCATTTTTCTCATAACATATTTTGGTCAACTACTATGTCTATCTTGAATTCCCAATAAATCATGAACACCTTGAATAAAATTTTATTTCACTCCTGGGGAATCTTTCAGTCTCCTAACTCAAATTAAAACAAGTTTTTGTTTGTTTTTATATACAGTTCCCCATAGAATGTGACCAAACACTTCCATTTAATTTCTAAACTTCAATAATTTTATCTTCCAATTGGATTAATTTAGTTTTTTAGTTAATGCTTAAAAAAATGTCAATGTACTCTTTTCTTAGGAGGTTCATGTTTCAATGATCTTGTCCTGGAATGGTTTTAATCTTCATTTCATTGAGATCGATTCCACTTCAGATTGAAATGGATTCTTTTTGGATTTGGGAGCTCCATTTCCCTGTGAACTTATGGTCTGGATATAAATAGACAAATTTCTCACTGATTTCCATCCACAAGAAACATGCTATTTCATATCCATACATTTCTCTCTTTCTAGATAAAATAGTGTTTGTATAATCTTTTTCCCTATCAAATATATAAGTATAAATGGGTGTGTATGACAACCCCTCTCTTTTATTACAAACCTAAACATGATTTCTTACATAAAAACATCACCTGATACAATATGGGAGATCGATAGGTATATTGTATTTGGGGCATAGTAACATTACATAATAGCATAGAACATAAAACACACAACATCTTTATTGAAAACTTCATTTACATGACCACTATATTCCCTCATACTTTGAATTTCATGGGATAACCTAAGGACATGCATAAGAATAAGGTGAGGTATAAAGACCAATAAGGGAATTAACATGAAATAACAAGGGGAATACACTACATGTTAGTCAAAAAGAATATAAATGGAGCATAAGAGAATCATAAACATAAAAGCATGATAAATTATGATAATCATAACATGAAAATGTGGGAAAAACAATTATCATGGAATTAGCATGATCCAAGGCTCATTGTACATAGAGCATGATTAATCCCTCATGGAACATGAAGAATGTGTAAACCCTAGTTGCACTTGATTTATCATGATTCAACACTCATTAATCATTATGTATCATGATACTATATATTACCCAATGCATTGGAGTTCTATCAAGGCACACCCTTCTTAATCATATCATTTCACGCATAAGTGTGTCACATGGATCATAAAACTTGAATTCATTAAGG
This sequence comes from Viscum album, assembly GCA_963277665.1. Lineage (NCBI taxonomy): Eukaryota > Viridiplantae > Streptophyta > Magnoliopsida > Santalales > Viscaceae > Viscum > Viscum album. The sequence goes on from OY728125.1 coordinate 876,420,720, forward strand.
ATCATCATTTATTACACGATAAAGGAGTGTGGAATTCATACATAAAAATATTTAAACAATAAGTAAATGTGGATAAATGTGAATACCCTTGATAGATAAATGTGCATGGTATTCACTACATAATGAATTTGGCATGGAAAATCATCGTACAATTTTGGCAGCATAATAGCGTGACATTAGAATTCATAAAAATTGTTGATGAGAGTGAAAAGGGTGTATCGTTATATTTACATAAAATTTACAATAAGGGGGTCATATAGATAATTTTCCCAAGAATTTTAATGAATTTAGATTCATGATACAAAATAATTACCTGAATGTAAATGAGGAGAGATAATTTTTTTACGGAATTTCGGCATGGTAACAAGTGTACATGGGAGGAATTTAATGAGAGATAAAGTGGTGTATCATCACTCAGAAATAAATAGGGATATATGAGGTATGTTATAAATCATACCAAAACATTTTTAATTGAAAAAAAAGGTCATAACAACTTTATAAAATTGGACAAAAATGAGAAAGGAAAAAATCCATTACAAGGAAGTGTGATTCCAAAGGCTTGGGAGAGGCTAAATAGAGGCTTCATGGGAGCTTGGGGGAACTAGGGATGATTATAGAGAAATTAAGGCAAGGTTTTGTCAAACTAATAAGGCTTTCCGTGAAGAGTAAGTGAGGGATTGGGTGGGTTTATATAGAAAAGGGTGGAATTCTTTATTATTTAGGTTTGGGACACCTCACATTAAACTAATCAACACAACAAACCATATCATGGTTTTTTCCATTGGTTTTTTACAAAGGGGAGTGGAAAAATTTATTTTAGAAGTACAATTACCATAAATTTTAAAATAATAGGGTTTCTTATGTGGAGGTGAGTCACACTCTCAAGGGAAAAAATTTAAAAATACAAAATATTTTCTAAACCATGAAGGGCCTGATAATTATTTGTAAAATAAATCAAACAGACCCAATATCACATTATTTTAATTTTAAAACATATATTGGATGAAAACATATTTTATATTATTTAATTACATCCCTATTGGGTCATTATGATGTCATAAAACACATTATATATTTAAACGGTATTTAATTTTTACCAAAAACATTCGACTGTCTCAGAAAATTATGAAAAATTCACTGTTGGATAATTTTGACGTCCAGATTCCAAAAATAATATTTATATTATCTAATAATTTTTTAAATATTTAAATTTATAATTTTAAAATAAAAACATACATTTATCAAAAATTCATAGGTTTTGACAAAAATAACTTTCAATCCTTAATTAAAATTAATATTTCATTAATTAAATTATATGATAATTTATATTTAATATAAAATAATTTAATAATAAAAATCTTTTATTAAAATATTTTTTTAAATAAAAAATCCATAAATTCATAAAAATATATTTCTTAGTTGAATATTTACAAAAAAATACTTTTTGGGCTTTAAAAACTATTTACAAATTAACACTAATTAAATGAATGCACATTATTTATAAAAAAATAATGTCCATAGTCATAATGATAGGGTCTTGTTAATAACACCTTATAAAACCTGCATTAGATCGAAGGGTATGGTGTGTTATGGTGACAGACTCTTAGGGTGGCTCAGATAACATTGATCGGGTGGAAATCTCAATTAACTTCCACTTATCCCGTAGTCGGTTCCACTCAAACTTAACATGTTCAAGATCAGATTGGGATTGGTCAAGAGTGAAGCCCAATGAATCTAAATCCATTGTGAGCTCTGAAAAATGGTCTTCATATGGGGAAATTCTAATGGATGAGCCCATTGATTCCTTTGTCTAAGTAAATTGGATTGTTTAAAGCCCTATATTTATATTAATCATGTGATCACTGTTTAATGGCTATAGTAGAAATGGTCATAATTCATAATGGTATTTTAAAATCAAGAAATAAAAAACTAATGAAGTTTACATTTAATATAATAATAATAATAATAATACATTTAATTATATTAAGAAAATTTTCCATTAATGAATGTTTGGGTCGTTATAATCTTCACCCTTAAATATTTCCCCCTTAAAATTTTATTTTCTGACACTAAAATAGATATGGGTAACTCTGCTTCATCACTTCCTCAGATTCCCACATCGCTTCTTCAATGTTGTGGCATTTTCACAACACCATGACTAGGGGCATTGTCTTTTTTTGTAAAACCTTTTCTCTACGATCTAAGATCTTTACTGGTTGCTCCTCATAAGGAAGATCATCCTCTAGTTGTACTAACTCTGAAGAGAGTACATGTGAAGGGTCTGGTTTGTACTTATTTAAGAAGGATACATGAAAGAGATTATGTACTTTGGCCACGGTAGGTAGAAGTGCTAGTTGATAGGCCACATCCTCAACACGATCAATAATCTCGAAGGGGCCGATGTACCTAGGACTTAACATCCATTTATTTCCAAACCTCGTGACCTTATTCCATAGAGATATGCATAGAAATACCAGGTCTATAACTTTAAAATCAAGTTCTCATTGACGGTTATCTGCATAACTCTTCTGTCGACTCTAGGATGCCTTGATATTCTGCTGAATGGTTTTCACCTTCTCCGCCATTTCTAGTCCTAGTAGTTTACCCTCACCAACTTCAACCCAACATGTCGGTGTTCTGCGTCTCATCCTGTACAAGTCATTGTAAATATTCATTTAGATGTTCTGGTGGAATCATTCATTATATGAGAATTAAACCAAAGGAAGATGTTGATCCAAACCTCCTTTAAATTCCATTGAACGTGATATTAACATATCTTCTAGTTCTTGAATAGTTCACTAAGATTGGACATCATTTTAATGATGATAGGATGTACTGTAGTTCAGTTCAGTATCCCAATCATGTTGAAGACTCTTCTAAAACAACAAGATGAATCTTGGATCTCGATCATATACAATATATAGTGGTAATCCATGTAGCCTTACCACTTCCCTGATATATATCAGATCCAGTTCATCTAATGAGAAATCCTCTCGAATTCCAATAATGTGTGCAGTCTTTGTAAGGTGATCCAGAAAAACCCAGATTGAATTGTTTCCTTTGGATTTCTTTGGAATTCTGGTGACAAAGTCCATGGAGATGTTATCCCATTTCCATGCTAGTATGGGCAATGGTTGCATCATCCCCTTAGACTTCTGCCTCTCTGCCTTCACTTGAGGACACACCATGCTCTTGGATGTATACTCATCAATCGCCTTCTTCATATTATCCAACAAATAATAATCTCAGAGATCTCAATACATCTTTTTGTTTCCTGGGTGAATAGAAAGATTTGAACTATGTGTATCATCCGAAAGTTACTTCCTCGTCTATAAACATTATGGAACACATAGTCCTTTCCCAAATATCACAATTCCTTCTTCATTAACATTTAACTCCAATGATTTACCACTTATGATAGCTTCCACTTTATTCTTAATTCCCACATCATCCTTTTGAGCATCTTTTAGCCTTTTTAAAGGAGATGGTTGAGAAATCATTTGTGAAAGGATTGATGATGTTCCCTTCTTTTTGATTCCCATGTCCATCTTCATCAAATCTAAAAAAATTGGATCCTTATCAATTATCATGAATGATAGAATCATTGTATCCTTTCTACTTAGAGCATATGCATCCTTGTTCTCTTTTCTAGGGTGGTAATGGATTGAGTAGTCGTAATCATTAAGAATCTCTAACCATATATATTGGTCCATGTTCAACACATTATGTGTGAATACAGACTTGAAGCTTTTGTGGTCTGTATATATTTCATACTTCTCCCTGAAAAGATAATGCCGCCAAATTTTTAAAGAGAAGATCACTGCTGCCAACTCCAGATCATGGGTTGGAAAATTCTTCTCATGAACATTCAATTTCCTTGAAGCATAGGCAATGCCTTTGTCATTTTTCATCAACACATAGCACAATCCCTTCTTTTATGCAGGACTAAATACCAAAAAAAAGTTCTCCACTTGTGGGTAAAGTGAGAACAGGATGAGTGATAAGCCTTATTTTCAACTTCTTGATGCTTTCTTCACATTCATCACTCCCAAAAAACATTACTCCCTTCCAAGATAGCTTAGAATGAGGTTTGTACAATCATGAGAAATATATCACAAATCGTCAATAATATTCGGCTAACCCCAAGAATCTATGGATATCTATTACCGATGTTGTCCTCGTCCATCACTCTATTGCAATTTTCGTGGAGGGATCCATAGATATCCCATTTATTGTAATTATATGGCCCAATAATGAGACCTCCTTCAACCAAAACTCACACTTTATGTACTCTTCATAAATAATCTTTTTTATCAAGGTCTTTAGTACAGTTATTAAATTATCCTCATGATCCTTCTTGGTTTTAGAGTATATAAAAATATCATCTATAAAGTCTATAGAAAATTTGTCGAGGTAATCTTTAAAGACTTTATTCATCAAGTCCATGAAGATTTATAGAGAATTAGTGAGTCTGAAATGTATTACTATGAATTCATATTGCCCATATATTGTACAAAATGCAGTCTTGGGGATATCTTCCTTCTTAACCATTACTTGGTAATATCCCGACCGCAAATCCACCTTGGGGAATTATTTTTCTCCATGTAGCTGAACGAAAAATTTATCAATTCATCTGAGAGGATTATTGTTCTTTATCGTGATTTTTTAAGCTCACGATAATCAATGAAAAGGATCATTGCACCACCTTTATTCATGACTAATAGGACCGGTGCACCCCATGGTGAAGGAAATGGGCATATAAACCCTTTATATAGATTCTCCAGTTGTTATTTCTTCAGCACCTCAAGTTCTACAATAACCATTCTATATGGAGTATTTGATATTGGAAACTCCCAAGGTATAAGGTCAATTTAGAATTCAACATCTCTTCTATGAGGATGCCCATGTAGTTCCCCAGGAAACACTTCAGCAAATTATCTCATAATAGGCTTGTCTTCAAGGATGGTTTCCTCCTTAAAATCTGAGCCAAATATGCATTCTCATAGGGCAGTAAAACCACACTTGGTATGATGGAGCTAAAAAAGAGTCTTCTTCATCCTTGACCTTGTATAGAATTATAGGTCAATTCTACACATGGAGAGTAATTTCCCCCTCACGGAAATTTATGTTGCCTCTATATAAATAAAGTAAATCCAAACAAAGAATTGCGTCAAATTCCACTAGAGGGGGTATGATGAGGTTTTTTAAGAAATTAAATCCACAGATTATGAAAGGCTAAGAGTTATATTCATGGAATGCAATGATTTACCCTTTTTCTGTACTCACTAACTTCTTCACATCCATGATTTGTAGTGGTACTGGGATTATTCTACTAAACCTTCAGGATATAAAAGAATGTGTAGAACCAGAATCAAAAAGTTTTTTTCTATTCATGAATGAAAAACTTGTTTACCCATCACTACTTAATTTTTTGGGTTCACTTCGGTAGTAGTGATGGAAATAGATTGCCCTTTCTACCATAGAGGTTGTTGGTTGCCTCTGAAAACCCTTGTCATAGGGTACTAATCTTCAAGATGACTTAGTTCTTTACAGTTGTAGTAATGAACAACACGTTGAGGTTAAAACAGAGAGTTCATCCCCTCTCATGTAGCAGAAGGTTTTCCTTTTCGGTAGTTAATAGCTAGGTTCCCTTCTCTTCCAAACCTAAATCATTTCCTCGTCCTATTCAAGAAATTTCTAGCGTTCTTTTTTCCAAACCATTGGAAAGTGGGGTACTGGATCTTCTTAGAACCATTGGATTAATCTATCAGACCACCAGCAATGAATTCCACCTTATGATTTTTATCCTCATGATACCCCTGAGATTCTCCGATCTCCATTTGGACTTTGAGGGAACATCAGAAAATTTCTTCATATTTTTCGAAGTCATGGATCACCAGTGCTTTCTGTAAGCTAGGTTTCATCCCACCAAATAAGCAGTCAACCTTGAATTCAAGGGTAACAGCAAAGTCGAAGGCATATCCCACATTCCTTGTGATGTTTCCATCATACGATTCAACATATTCATCATCTTTTCGCTTGAGGTCATGGAAGTCCCTTTCCATCATAAGTTGGACGGTGTGCAGAATATATTTATTGAAAAAAATCTTCTAAAAACCTTCGATTCCAATGCATTAATCTCCTCCTCAGGTTTCATATTTCTGATCAATGTCCACCATTGATCATCTAAACCCTCCATACGATAATCATCATGGAGAACCTTCTCTTGTTCAGAATGATCGTGGATGGAAAAGAACATTAAATGGAGTTGATCCATCGTTCGACGATTGAGTGATCAGGCGATCCATTAAATGTAGGAGTCATTTTTCTCATGATGCTCTCAATAATGATTTTTTCTTTCTTAAGGGGGGTTGAACGTTCCTCTTGACCCATGTTTCTATAAAAATATTGAGGTAACTAAGAGATAAGCGTAACAAATTTCTTGATTACCACTCCCATTAGATTGGGAATTTACTTAGCACATTCATCACATTGATCTTCATATCGGTTGTTAGCCTGGGTCCTCCTATTGCTGGCCATTATCTAGAATAAAAGGAAAGTCATGCGTAACACATAAAGGGTAATCCAAGGAGAAAACTAATGGATTTTAAATAAATTTTCTTTGTTGAACATATGAATCTATAGGCGTCGATCGATGTTATCCAACACATATTCATAGGGGATATTTTTTTAATTCCCTTAATAAGGGTTCGTACTATGTTTGTGAATTTACCAAAGCATATCTCCTAGGAGTGTCATAACCAAGAGTTAAGCAAGGCCCGTTGTCATTTACTCTGATACACCTGGTTAATCCTGAAACTCCTTGATGGGGTTCTCACCCCTAGGTATGTCTCTGCCAGAGCCACCTCTACCTACTTTTATCTAGACCAGGATGTATGTTCTTGATAAAGAAATTACTCAATAATCACCAAAAATAGGGATGGTTATCATTATACATTGTCTTGTCTCTATGGCTTTACTATGGTTTTCTAATCCTAATCCAAAAAATAACTAAACCTATCCTCTAATACAAACTATAACAACCATGCTCTTTTATTACAAATTAAAACAAGATTTATTATAGAAATTCTTCACTTGATACAACATGGAAGATCGAGAGGTCCATTGTCTTTGGGGCTTAGGAAAATTACATAACAGCTTAGAACATAAAACTCACAACATCTTTATTGAAAAATTCATTTACCTGACCACTACATTCTCTCATACTTAGCAATGAAGGGGATAACCTAAGGACATGCATAAGAAAAGAGTGAGCTGTAAATCCCAGCAAGGGAATAAACATGGAATAACATGAAAAATACAATACATTTTACTCTATAGGCATATCAATAGATCATAAAATAAACATAAACATAAAGGCATGATAAAACATGATAATCATAACATGGAAATGTATCAACAACACTTAACATGAAATTAGAATGACCCAAGGCTCATTGCACATGGAGCATGAGTAAACCCTCATTATAGATGAATCATGAGGAAAACCAAATTTCACTTGAATTTTCAGGATTCAACACGCTTTTCACATGATGTATCATGATATTATACATTACCCAATGCATTGGAGCACTATCAGGGAACACCCTTCTTAATCTATTCATTTCATGCATAAGTGTGCCACATGGATCATAATACATGGATTCATTAAACATCATAATTTATTCCACAATAAAGGAGTGTGGAATTAATACGTGAAACTCTTTAAAAAAATAAGTAAATGTTAATAAAGGTGAATACCCTTGATAGAGAAATTTCTTATGGAATTTCGGCCTGGTGATGGGTGTACATGGGAGGCATTTAATGAGAGATAAAGGGGTATCTCATCACTCCAACATAAAAAGTGAAGTATGGTGGAGGTGATAAATTATACCCCAAAATTTTTACATGAAAACAAAAGGGAATAAAATCTTAATGAAAATTGGACAAACATGAGACAGGAAGATATCACTTACTTGGAAGTGTGATCCCAAGGTCTTGGGAGAGGCTTATTGGGAGCTTGGAAAACCTTGGGAGGATTCTACAGAGAGAAGGGAAGCGGTTCATAGTACTCAAAAGTCTTTGAGTGAAGATGATGTGAGATTTTGGGTGGATTTATATCAGAAAAGAGAGGGAATTATTTATTATTTAGGTTTGGGACACCTCACATTAAACTAATCAAAACCACAAAATACCCCATGGTTTTTGCCCATGGTTTTTTCCAATGGGGAGTGGAAAACAATACTGTATGAGAAAAATTGCCTAAATTCTTAATATAATTGGGTTTCATATGTGTAGGTGAGTCACACTCACAAGGAAAACAACTTAAAAAGACAAACTGATTAATAAGCCTTGAAGGGTCTACTAAATATTTGTAAAATAAATCAAACAAACCCAAAATCACAGTATTTTAATGTTGAAACATATATTGGCTGAACAAAATGTTTATATTATTCTATTACATAACTATTAGGTCATTATGATTTCATAAAACACATTATATATTTAAACAGTATTTAATTTTTTCCCAAAAATTATACTCTCTTAGAAAATTATGGAATATTCACTGTTGGATAATTTCAAAATTTATCGAAAATTCATGGGTTTTGACAAAAACAGCATTCAACCCATAATAAAAATTACAATTGCATTCATAAAATTATATGATCATATATATTTAATAAAAAGTAATTTAATAATATTATTATTTTATTAAAATATTATTTATTTCAAAAATCCATTAATTTAGCAAAATAAATTTCTTTGTTGAAAATTAACGAAAAATATTATTTGTGCTTTAAAAAATATTTATACGGTAAAAATAATAAAATGAATGCACATTATTTATAAAAAAATATTGTACATATTCACAGGTCTAAGTTCTTATTACATTACCCCTTATAACACATGCATATAACCGAAGAGTAAGGTGTGCGATGGTGACAAACTGTTGGGGTGGCTTGGATAACATCACTCGGGTGGTAATAATTATTAACTTCTACTTCTCCTGTAGTCAGTTCCACTCAAGATTAATGTGTTCAAGCTCAGATTGGGATTGATCAAGAGAAAATCCCAACGACACCACCACCTTTCCGAGATCTGACAAATGGTCTTTGTACGTGGAAAGTCTATTTGATGAGTCCATCGCTTCCTCTGTCTGAGTAAATTGAATTTGTTAAATTAATATATTTATAATAATCATTTGATTGTTTTTCAATATATATATTAGAAATGTTCACAATTCATAACAGTATTTTAAAATCTAGATACAAAAAACCAATGATGTTCACATTTTATATAACTATAATAATAAATTTAATTAGATAAAGAGGAATTTCCATTAATTAATGTTTGGGTCTTACAGTGTGAATCCCAATTCCTCATAATGTCCATATGGGATTGGGTATTCAAAATCCATTCTCAATCCCAACCAGCTATGGGGGTACGATGGCCATATCCACTGGTGGAATCGAATGGAACCTAACATTGGTTGTTCACTTTTTTACTGGTCACTGGGGAAGATGCAGCAAGATGGTGGGTTCCCATTTTGGGAGAATTATACCAGTTGATACTATTAGCGTAGATTACTAATCCCCTTTCGCCGGGTTCCTGGACTTCTTATGGTGGTGGAACCACTGTAGGTAAAGATCCACCAAGATTGGTATCTATAGTGGCCCCCAGTAGACTATATAGAAGTTTAACAGACTATATTATACCAAGGGATACATGAAGTATACTTAATAATGATCTCCTCCCACTCTGGTATGGGTCAAGAGGGGGAAGAAAAAAAAAATAGGGAAGATAGAGAGAAAGGTATGGAGAGTGTGATCTTGGAATGACACTCTTATTCATTTGGTGATGGTGTTCTCCAAGCAATACTATACATTAATAGTGATGTTTTGAACTTGTGTGTTTGTCTTTGGAATACCTTACCACTTGAGGGTGATGGGATGCTTCCATGGGAAGAAATTGTAACACTCAAGGATCATGGGTTATAGGGATAGACAACGTTTGAAATTAGGTACTCAAATTAGGGTTGATTGTTGTTTTGGGTGGTAGAGAAAAGAGAAATGCACCAGACAAGTAGTATATCGATGGAATAGAGGTCGAATTGAGATGAAGAGGAAAGGTACTATCTCTTTTGAGGGTGAGGTGGTGGGAACAACTATAGGGAATTGAGTTGGGTCTGAGTTTTCTAGATCGAATTCTATTGACACAACTACATATATTCACCTATTGGACACACTTAGTCTAGTTATGCATAGTACACTCAATATACTATATAGATAGAATCCTTTTTAAAGTTTGGGGTTTGTGCCACATTTAGAAAGTATAGTTTCTCCTATGATCATTGGTAAGGAACATACTATTAAAATTGATATACTTGGTTTTCCACTTTCATGAAGAATTCATCCATGGGTTTCACAGTAGTATAGCCTATCTGTCTGAATATCAATGCTAAGTATGAAATTTGTGTACGGGCATAGGATGGTACAGGGGTCACTGGCTCAAACTACTCAGGATCTAGGGAATTATAGAATTCAATGTGAATCTAGGCATGGAATAACATATCAGTTGGATATCCAGTTCTAATATCCCTAAGAGGGGGTCTCCATGTTTTACGCAGTTTTTGTTATTCCATGGTATACATGTCCAGAATAGTCTATTTTACTACCTCGCAGTAACTTGGTGAATGGAAAAACTTATATGATATAATATTTGTGTCTTAGTACTCTACACTAATAGGTGAACATTGGGTTCTATGGCTAGGAATAAACTGATACGGGAATCACGATACAATGTGGTGGGATAAGATCATATCAGACATAGGGTGATGTTAGTGTTGGTGGTTTGGCCATCTCAAGGGGGTAGAGAAGTATCCTAATAAGAACTTGGGAAAACATGGTTATTACATCTATAAAGGTACCACATTGTAGTGTTGTCAAACAAAGGATTGGGACCAGGTAAAACCTAGGCCAATATTTTATCTCACTGTCATCAAACTAGGAAAAATTTAATTTTTAGGGAACACTTTTGATTATATGGTTTGGAAAATGATTTTGAGGTCTGGAAATTGAGTTTTTTGTATTTTAATGAATAATTTTTGAAACTAAATATATATTTTTCTGAACATAGAGTTCAATAAATTAATATGTAATTATTAAATCATAATTATGTAATTAAAGATGCCCTAGTTATGTGAAAATGTAATTTTACTATTCACACGAAAATGGAAGTATTTTGGAAAATTTCCAAGAAATCACCCTTTTAAAATTTAAATGCAATGATTTTAGAAAAATATATTTATTTTTTCTAAGCAAATTTCTAACATTGGTTATTTTGATTTTTAATTTAAAATATATGATTTTTCTGAAATAGTTATAAATACTGATTGTTTAAAATGTGATTATGTTTTCTTTGGCATTTTTAATCATGATATTTATTTTTTGGAATTATAATATTCATATGTAATTAAATTAATCGTGAAAAATATTATTTAGATGACAATTTATTATTTTAATGATAAATTACTATTACAATGGTGAGGTTACTGTTTCCAATGGTCAAGTTACAATTCCTAACTGTCATGTTACGATTCAGAAAATCAAATTACTAATTCAATGGTCACATTGCCTCTGATAAATATCACCTCATTATTTCCCTCAATAATCACAGAAATTACTCCCATAGTTATATGTTTTTATTTTCTAATAGTTAGATTGGTTTACAAATATTTTGATTCTTTTCTATAGTCTTTTTAATGAGAGTTATGATTCTAGAAGATTTGGGTTATCCATATTTTATCATTTTTGTTGGTATATTTTCTAGTATTTAAACATATAATAATTGGCCTTTTAATCAGTCTATTCATAAACTAATGTAATAATTTTTTATAGTGAAATAATGTGTAGTTGGTTTCTTTATGTGTTTTATGTGTATAATATTATATATTATAATACACATTTATTTTACGAAACAAATATAATTTATAAAATATAGGTTTTTATATACAATTAAGAATGTATCACCTATTTCCTCCAAATAAAAATAATAATGAGAAGGATTCCCATAAAATGCTTCTAAACATATCATATGTATCGATGCTTGATAATTGTTTTTGTATGATAACCCCATTAATGATATATACTCCTCCTAATAGCTACTAAATTCCATCACAAAATCCCTAAGAAAGTCCTACAAAATTTGTATTTTCTTTTAACACTATCATTAATTTGAGGATTATAATTGATAATCATAGACAATTGTGTTTCGACAGATTGGTGTATGTATTTACAAAAATGAGATGTAAACATGGGGTATCATTCAGATAAAATGCGGACTAGAACATTTTGTATCTTTATAATTTCGTAAATATTTTATTTTATAGTTCTACCACAATATTAGTTTCATGAGTCATAATGAAGTGAGATATCTTTTTTAGCATATCACCAATCTCCAATATGGAATCATATTTCCTAACCATCCCTAGTAGACCTTTTAAAAATTATAAGTGTATCTGCTCCCATTTCCCCACATGAATCAATAAAGATAGAAAAGTACTCACTGGTCATTGATACTCCTCCCTATCCTGATAACAGCTATGTAATCTTAAGGAAAAACATCACTATAACGCTTTTCATGCCAACCCACCATAATATTCTCTCAAAAGTTTCTACATCATTTGTGTCCCTAAATGAAAAGCACATACTGAATATTTTTTGGAACTATGATTTGTTCTTGATAATCCAAAGTTACAGGCATTGTATCTCTAAATCAAAACATTGAACTCTCATTTAGATTAAATACCTTAATGGTCTCACCACCAAGGAGTTTATCTTCATAGTAATAAAATCCAGATCAATTGTATGAGAAAATAAAACCCACTCAACCAAATCAAGAAAAAACAAAACTGGAATGAAAATTTCACCACCACCTTATTCTGAACATAGCTGCATATCCTCTACGACTAAAATTATTTTCTACTTATAGCATCCCTCCCTATATTCCACTTACTTGCATGATGTGGTGTAAACAACACATCAATCATGCTTCTATGAATTATATAGGATTCCAAAAAGATGGGTGGTCCTTTGGAGTGTCCTTGGGGATACTATTCCCTCCCTGATCAGAGTAAAGAACAACAATATGAATAACAAATAAGTAGGAAGTAACAAAATAAGAAAATAAATGACTGGAACAATAACATGTCATATTGGAATTAGTATCAATAGATGGATTACAACAGAACAATAATAATAAATCATGCAATATAAACAAACTATATGTGAAATCTGAATAATGAACTGATAAAAAATAATGATGATGATCGAGTATCTATTAAAAAATGAGTATACATGTAAAAAGGGATATAGGGATATAACTGATGCTCTCAAAATACAAAAAAACCCCAAATATAAGTACTAATATCATTAATATCCTAATCTCAGTACTCTACCCCAATACTCCATTCAAAAATTGTCAATCAAGCATCGAATCTTTGCCACTTTCCATTATCAATACCCGTAGTCATGAATTATACTTGGGTAGAAAAGGGGTCCCAAGTAATATGTGATATATAATCAGTATTCAAACACCAATGGTTTCTTGATCTATCCAATTTGTGCTATATAAAACTAACAGTGATCGATAATTAATAAATTCCCAATATAAATAAATTATTAATATCATCAGATTGGGTTCATCTTGGGTAACTCGTCCAACTTTACCTACTTCATCCTATGTTAATGTCTCTAAAGTAGGGGATCATGCATTGTTTAAGTGATTGGAATAATGTATAAGAATATGTACTATCCTCATACCTATGATCCATCATGTAGAAAATATCTTTAAAGTCCAAATTTCAAAAGTTATTTTCTAATTTAAAACCAATCTATGAATATAAATAGTTTTTCCTAGGGCCCATCCACGGTGTTATGTGTTGGACAACATGTATCTATATAAGAAATTGTATCTGACCAACTCTATAGGAGTCTATTTGAGTTGACACATGAATGAAACACCATGTTTTAATCCATCCATGTTTTCATAACATTGTGAAATAACTTCCAAGCCCGTCCCTGGTATCACACGTAGGGGCATGATTCTCTCTCATGGCCTGGAACCACCATCACGACACTGAGCCCATCCACAGGGTCCCTGCAAGGTATTTTTTCTCACTAATCTATAGGAAAAAAGGAAAATGCACCAAGATCCAATATTTTTCATTTCTTATATCTTCCCTGCTGCATTTACAAATTATTAACAATTTCTAACTATATGGCATGATGATCCCATATAAGTGGTCCATAAGTCAGAACCCCTTCGTACCACCCTTGGCACAAGGTGAGGGTGTGATTTAGTTAGAAAAACCATACCAAATAACAAACAATGAGTTCATAAAATTATTTCACAAGTTTTATAAATATTTTAATTATGAAATCCACTTATGGAATAAGGTTTAGGGCCAAACTCGTGGCTCATCATTCTATTCTATTTAAAAAAGTAAGTATAGTAATTTATCCTAAGGGTAGTGCAAATAAAATGGTGACTAGAAAATTAAAACAGTGGATGATAGGATACAACATTACACAAATCCCAAAATGGGTTTCTTAGGTCAAGGTGATCGACCTCAAACGTGATTCTCTACATGTTAGGGTCATAATAAACATGTGAAACAATTTCAAATACATTTTTTAACCTTTTGTAGGTCTCGATAGAATGATCTGGCTTGTGTCATAATGCAGTGAGATATAAAAGGTAATGAAACTAGGGTAAATAACCTATAACACCTACCTTAGTCCCATAGTTCTTACCTCATCCAGCATTGCCAAATGATTTGATCTAGAATAAGACTTATCTGAAAAACCATCAAATGCTCTAATAATTTGGAAAATGATCATACTCCAAAATAGTGTATCCAAGGAAGATAGTAACTGTAAATCGAAGAAAGTGTAGTCTAGAGATTACCTCATGATTTATTATACTTCTAATAGTGATAAATTTGGATGAATGAGGAGGGAGATACCTCCAATCATATAAAGAGGAGGTGATTTAGCTTCGTGAGTGATGGAGGTGTTGATCCGCTAGAAAAGGGAACAGAGTAATGAAAGGTAATATTTTATGTTCATTAACTGAAAAACAAGAAATAAAACCAAAAAATAAGGGTTTCAGGATTTTTCCACGTGTTTTTTCAAATCATTGACCAACTGTGTTCCAGGTTCTGCTCATAGGGGCAGCATTCATGGTCTAGGAACATAAATTGCCTAATCGTGTGTAGCCTGTGAAAAACAGATCTAGAATATGTCTGAGTCAAGTTTCAAAAGAATATGGTATACCTATCACATTTCATAGAAACCATAGATATCCATGATACCCATGTTCTCAAGACACAAGGTTCATGAAATTCTATGGGTTGGGCTGTATGGTTTCTTCTAACCATGCATCCCATTCCGTTTCTTCAAATTCTAGGGCTCTGGGATCCGAACAAGCTGCATAGACCCCTGTGACCTCCATGAGTCTGTTAGAAATTATTAATATAGAATAAAAAATATTTTTAACCTAAAAAAAATTTAATGCACCTTTTAGAAAATCAGATATTTACAACTCCCCCTCCTTATGAAAACTTGTGCACACAGTTCCACTTTCATGGGTGGTAAAATGTCATCAGAGAATAGATTTAGCCACTATGTGCATACTTAGGCCTCCCACACATAGGTATCATCATGTACATGTATATTACACCATAGAACATATAATAGAGGAAATGAATATCCTTAGAGATTCATTGTTCTTTGAACAATGATTCATATCATATTCTTTTATAAGTATGCACCCGCTTCCAGCTCAATATCCTCAGGGTCAAACTAATTAGATGGGTCAGTATGATACCTAGATTTTGTGATATTTGGATTACATCATTCCATTCATGGTTCCTTTGAGTTACCAAAAACATATAGTATACTATCTTGACCCTCTCCACTATCTGGAAAGGCTATAAAATGGGGAAATAACTAACCATATCTCGTGATTCCTCTATTACACAACCTAGGTGAAACAAAAAGGAAGACATGATCTCCCACCCCAAACTCTAGAGGTTAATAATGATTATCATTATAATACTTATATCTTGATTTAGATATAGCAATACACTTATGAATTATCTATACTTGATCTTATGTCTCCTGAATGATAGGAGGACCGAGTAGAGCTGCCTTCCCGGCCTCTAACCACCACAAAGGTAAACATAATGGCCTATATATGTGGCCTCATATGTAGCCATATGAATAATTTACTAAAAGTAATTTTTTAGGAAAAAACAACATGATTTATATTATATTCCCATGAACCCCCCAAAATCAAGGATACAATCCCAAAGTATATCTTCTGATACTCATGTCCACTACTCAGATTTCCCATCGGTCTATGGGTTATATGTTTTACTCAAGAGTACTATTTAACCTTGGTTCCCTTTACAACCCCTTATAAATCCATGAGGTAAAATAGGAATCTCATTTTTAAATGATAAAATGGGGAACACCATGATGGTTTACTATCTTCTGTATATCAAGCCTCCAATGTTCATCAACTGAGAATGTATACTGGATATTTAAGAAGTGTGAAACCTTGGATATACTTACAATGATCACCCAAACTAAATTGCATTCTAAATGGGATCTCACTAACCACATCATAAAATCCATGGTGAATTTGATTCATTTCAACTTGGGAAATGATAGAGGCTATAGAAGTCTGTCAGAGCATTAATGTTTCGCCTTCACTTGCTAATTGATGGAACACCATGTGATGTATCATGAAATCCACATCTTCATACCTAGACACCAATATAGATGATGAATTTCTTGGTATTTCTTGGTAATACTAGGATGAACATCCCAAAATAATGCTTTAAATTCCCATAAAAACTCTTCTTATATATCAAATGGATCCAAAACATGACCACAGAATATTTGGATCTCATTTAAATCAAAAACCCAACTAGGAGGTGGGAACACACCCATGATGCTATAGGTGAATGTCAGAAAATAGATCCATCAACTTCCACTCAAAATTGCACTCCTTGTTGTTTTAGGTCTTAGTCTTCCAGCTAAAGGAATCTACTAAAACAATATCCTTTTTGAGTGTATAAGAAATCACAAATTCAAATAATTCTAGGTCTTCCATCCACATGTGTTTCCTCATTTTTAAGTCTCACTATGTGGAGATGTGTTGGAGACTTTTTTTTTGATCTATGTAAACAATAAACCTCCACCCAAATAGGTTGTTCCTCAAACAACATAGTTCATGAACCACAACTACTATCTTCAGGTCGTGCATTGGGAAATTCTGCCCATGAGGTCTAAGCATGCCAGACACACATGATATGACCCGATCAACCTACAAAAACACTTCCCCCATCCTGATTCCTAAATATTCAAATTGAACATTATATATTATTCTCAACTAATTATGAATTAAGACTTCCATTAATGTAAATTTTCCTATTAACTCCTACACTGATTCCTCAAAAGAATCATTCATGTCAAATTTCAAATCCTTCTTGGTCAAGCTCATAATCGGCACTACTAGGAATGAGAAATATTGGATAAATATCCTATAATATTCATCCAAATCTATCATACTATGTATTTCAAAAAAAATCATAGGATTATCTAAGGAATCAGTGGTGGTCACCTTATTTGGGTCGACATATACACATGCCTCAAATATAATATTACTCAATAAGTGAAACATGGTTATAAAAATGTGGTTTTTTTGTGATTCACATATAGTTGCATCTCAATTAGTGTACTCAACATGATCATAATATGGTTATCAAAGTTATTTATGGTGAGATAACATAATAATAGATTTTTTATGAAGAACACTACAAAGTAATCATGATATAGTTAGAAAATTAGATTCATCATATCTATGAAAACATTTGGTGCATTCGTAATATATAACGGTATATCCACGTAATAATACAAGTCATAACTACTCTATAATGATATAAATTTAATGTGTGATGGCCTCACATACACCTGATGATAGGACAACCACAAATCAATATGGGGGAAAAAATTCTCCTTAGTTCTTTTCAAGGAATTTGTTTATATGTGGAAGTGGATAATGGTACTTCACCGTACTCTAGTTTGATCAGTGATAATATATGGAAAATCTAAGTGTGCTATCCAGTATCTTGGTGCAAATGAATGTTGAACCCCATGGTGATGTTCTAGGTTGGATAAAACCGTTTTTAATTGATCCTCATGATGCATATTGAGTTTTTACACCTCTATATGTGCCACCCAATAAGGAAGAATGGACACTAGTTCATCCCCTAGAACTAGCTTGATGGGGAACTCGACCTATCTCAATATAGGTAATCCATATTTTTTTTAAGGAATACATCCCTAAAATAATGCACAACTTGAGGGAATTCCACTAATTCCATCCCATCATTTCTCATAAAGAGACTCTCCCTTAGGGTTGTCACTTTGCCTAGCCTATTATGCAATTAGCCATCTCAAAGATTTTGGATATTACATTATCCCTTATGAAATAATTTTTTACCATCAGGTGATTTGAATGACTCATGGTGATAATAGAAATCCA
This sequence comes from Viscum album, assembly GCA_963277665.1. NCBI lineage: Eukaryota > Viridiplantae > Streptophyta > Magnoliopsida > Santalales > Viscaceae > Viscum > Viscum album. The sequence goes on from OY728125.1 coordinate 876,439,335, forward strand.
TCTAGGCTCGATAAGGCACAAGCAAGTTCATAGAGATAATGACATAGAAGACAGCCATCTCATTGATAAAAAGTTCCATAAGAAATGGTACCCACTGATCTCAAGGGGATATCCCTACAATATTATATACCCTTAGATCAAACTATTCATGATATTTCCTGATTCATCATTCCACTACAGTACTCTATCACTGGCTCCAAACATTCCATGGTAGTAGTAGATTGAGAAGAGTGAGAAATACTTGTGTCAAAAAGAGATGAAAAAATTGGAAGATACCACGATAGCACCTCCAAACATATATATTCACAGACTATGATCCTCTAGACTAGGTTTTAATGCATATATGTGGCTGATTCCAGGCACTGAGATGGTGCCAGACTAGCCTAGTCAGGTCCATCCTATTGATGCTAAAACTCTGAGGCCCTACTACTATAACTATAACCACCATCTCAGCCTATTCGATTGGTATAAGACCAACTCCTAGAATTTCATGGAGTCAATAATCATCCATGAAATATCATTATTATCACATAACTCCATTCTCAAGAGATCGGAGGAAAATATTAGTAGGAGCATTGTAGGTTTCCCATCTTTACTTACGTCCAACACTCAATCAGTTTTTTCATACTATGGGGTGTTTTATTGCTTATCTTAATACACTGGTGGAATTCCATAAGGATATCATTTCATTCCACATGGAAGGTACTTACCCCATTTTACCCTTGAATTGTAGTTTCCTATTGCTGGATAACCCACTTCCATACATGGAATTTGAATAGACGTAGTTCATGTCATTGGATTACCTTAGGGTTTTTAGTTATGAGGGACTTGTAAATTATTTTTTAAATGATGGTCAGTTGAAATATGTTTACCTATGATCATATGTTGTATGTAAGACCATACTCAAATAGCATCATAGTCAACATCTCATCACTGAAAGAGGTTTGTGAAAAATGTTCTAACATTAGGATGTGAGCTGAGTATCCTATCACAGACATGTCGCCTTTTTGAAGGTGAATTAACTTTATAGAAGGGTTTATTCTCAATTTCAATGGAAAGAGGCAGTCAATGAAGGATATTTGGAAGTCTGAAAATATAATACCATGATATTTACCAACCTATATAAGGATATACCACCAACTCTTGGGGGAGTAACGTAAAATATAGGTAGCACATTTGACCCACTACTCTGGGGGTGTCTCGATATGCTTCAAGATTGATAGCATGTCATTTTTCCTGAACTCAGTAGCCTGAGGTCTAGCGTCCCCCAAGAAAGTGGGAGGCTTTTGTTGATGGAACACCTTATTTAACTCTTCTATTATAGGGGAAGGTCTAGGAGTACCTTACATAGACTACATGAATTAAAGGAAGCTATCATAAAATAGAGCAGCCGTGCTGAGTGGAGGATAAGCAGAAGGTTCCTCAAGTAGCATACATGAGGTACCTCAGATGGTTCTAGGCCAACCACCTCATGATTATACTCATCGCCACATTCTTTTAGTATATAAAGAGGATGTTTTGGTGGCATATCTCTACATTTTCCATGTGCACACCTCATATAGGATTTATAATATATTGGAAAATTTATAAAGAAATAAAAGTGACAAATAATGCCAATAAGAACATAACTACCCATAGTCTATATAAGGAATGAGGCCTAGGTGATCAGAACAGATCTCCAAATGATCACACGAGACATGACCTACTTACCACTACTATGGTCTTGTTATGTTGAAGGTCTCGTATCACACATATGTGGTGATCATTTAATTTAAATATTATATTCATTTTAATTTAGCATTAAATTATCTATTTATATTCATTTCAATGGTTGAATTAGACAGATCAAAACATCTATTTATTTGCGCCCATATGCCAGATAAATTGGAAATATGGTGTCAAATTAATCCTAAACATAACATGTTCAATCCGATGCAACCAATGGTCCATGGAACTACATGCCATGACCAACTACTAAAGTTCTCTACAAAATCCTATGCAGGAAAACAATATTATGTTAAGGAAGGCACATTAAGTGTTAGTTATGTATTATTAACCCTTTATTGAATATCAGAACATTTCCAGATATACTAATTGAATAACTATAAATCATAACAAAAAATTCCCTACAACAAGATCAAACAATATAGGAAATGCACTCTGAATGTAGATATGGAATGGAATATGAATGGAATTTTAATCCTATTATTCCTAGTATGATTAATGCTATATAATATGCCATTATATCCTCATAATAGGGTAAATAAACCCATGGTATTAACAATTTAATCAATAAAAGTAACATCACAAATCAAGTGCATCACCCAATGGTGAAATCCATGAAACTGTAACCATAAAAACTAATAATAGTATTAACCCATCCTAGGTAAGTTGGTTTTATGTTGTACGTGGGTTATCTAAACACATGCACTTGATAATACCCAAATTAAAATATGTTATTCTAATATATAAACCAAAAAATTAAACAATATTAATACCCCCATTAGTATCACTTTTTATTGTACTGCCCTAGATTCCACTTAGCAGTGTCCCGATACGCTGCCCTTAAGACCTCATGTGAACTTCATAAAATGAAAAATCCTCTAAACTTATAGCGAGGTCCTGAGGAGTGTTTTGGGAAGACTATACACGCATTGATCTTAGTAGAGCACAGTAATATACTTAAGTAATAATTGAGAAATAGTAGAATAATACAATATGTGACTAGAAATGTAACCTGTCATAGTGGAAGCAATATCAAAATATAGATAACAGCAGAATAATACTAATAAAACATTACAGATAAATAAATAATTAGCAGAAGCCTGAATGTAAATAAATACAATCTGATGATGTTTCTCAAGTAAAAATAAAAATGTGTATGTGTGTAACAATGGATACATGCATATACCACAAGATATCAAAATAAAAAATTCCAAAAATACGGATTGTAATATAATCACACTCATAGTATCATTCCTCTTCCCAAAACCTCCTTCCTAGAACTATCAATCATGCATCATTAGTTGTACTCTTCCTTTCATCTATACATTCAGTCATTGAACCCACTTGACTAACAAAGGTGGCCTAAGAAGGGTGTGAGATATAATTAGTAGGAACCCATCAATTGTTCCTAGATAAATACAATTGTTACAATATAAAATGTATAGTGTTCCATAATTAATAAGTTCATGATATAAAGAAGTAAATATGAATATCGGATGGGGTAATTCTCGGGACACCCATCCATCATTTGCTACTTCAGCCTAAACTGGTGGGTCTAAATGAAGGGATCATGTACAAGTATAGTTAGTGGTATAATGTATAATAATATATATTATCCCCAAGATTGTGATTAGAATTGAAAAAAACTTCCTTTAAGTTCCAACTTTAATGGTTCTTTTCTTATTTAAAAACAATTCTTTGAATTTAAATAGTTTCACCTAGAAGCCGTCCATGGAGGTCTACGTGGGAACCCAATTATCACTATAGGGTATTTTATTTGACCAAATACATAAGATTAAATCTATGGAAACCCACTAAATAAATTCCAAGTGTCAAATAGGCATGGTGTGTTATCTTTATTTTGGAGGTGTCGCTGAAATGGTTTAGTGTGTGACACAAAAACACAAAATATAAAATGCAAATGAATAAGGGGAAGGAACCTAAGCCACATACCTCAGTACCTTTTTTCTTCCCTTATTCAGTGTCATCCTTTGATTCGAGATAGAATGAGTGTTATCGAAGAAATTGTCAAATGCCCTTAAAATGGGTAATTTCAGCTTTTACTAAAATAGTGACTAAAAGGAAGGAATAATCTATATATTGAACCAATAGATGTTTATATATTACCCCAATGTTTATGAAGATTTTTAATATGACCAATTTGTATGTTGGGGGAGGGAGATACCTCATATCCAAAGGACATGAGGAGTGGGAGCTTCTTGACTGAGGGAGGTGCGGGTCTACTCGAAAAGGGAAGGATGGAAGGGTTAGATTGTAAGTAAATCATGGAAAAAATAAATTTAACCACCTAGATAAGTGGGGATGGTTTTACACAAGATTTAATAAACCTTTCACTAGTCTTGTGTGATGTTCAGCTCCAAAGGGAACCCCACACTGGCTAAGCATAGGGTTAGTAAAACCCTATGTTGCACACAAAAAAGAGATCTGCAAATTTTTTGAAAATTTTTTCATGAGTGTGTGGTATCCCTAGAATGGTATTATAGAAAACAAATATATCCTTTATATATGATATCTAAATCTATATAGTTAATGAAATGGTGGAGTTTGGGCTTCACAGTTTCCACTAACCATGCGACCCACCTAGATTATTTAAATTCTGAGCCACCAGGCCCCAAAGAAGACCCCAACACCCCTACAACCTCCATCAATACACTATGAATATTTACTAATTACAACTAAACTAATTTAAACCGAAAAAATTGAACACATTTGTAAAAATATAGGATGTTACACCACATTTCTATATTATCTTTAGTCAACAAAGTATATAACATCGGACACAATACATCAACCATAGAGTTCCCTTTACCCAGTGTATGTGTTAAGTAAATTAAAAATATCTATAGATTCTTCATCTATATATTCTACCTTAAATTCAAATATATTTTTGAGAAAATGGGTTTTATGCTATTATGATCTTTTAAAACTATATTTTTCTTTGAAGAGATAATAATGTTAGAAATCCATAGCATGCACCACAATAAAAAATTCTAAAATTTCAGTTGGGTGGTTGTTATCATCAAACTATAACTGTTTCGTGCCATAAATAATAATAAGAACTCTATACCTATGATCAAATCCTAACCCATATCCAGATACATCACAATAGACTACTGGTCCCCATCCAGACTATAGAAACAAGATGACATGTGTTTATGTATGTCTAAACAAATGTTCTTGAAAGAATTTATGAAATTAATTTTTCTATTTGAAAGGAATATATTTACCCATAAAGGATATCATCAATTATTCCAAACATTAAAAAAATAAAAAAAATATATAAGAACTGGCTAATTCAAGGAAACTATTAGCCTCAAAGTCATTCTTGGGGTGTTTCTTAGAGATAACACATTCTATATTTTTAGGATCTATAGAGACTAATTTCATATAAATGACCTTGATAAGAACATATATCTATTTTATCTATAAATCACACATTTAAAACTTATCATAAAGTTGATAGTACCTAAATATACCCAACACTCTATCCATGTGTTTCTCATGATCAACTATGACCCATGAATACAATAAAATATCATTAAAAATCCATCACAAATGAATCAAGATTCCTATGGAAAATATGATTCATCAATTCCATAAATACCAATGGGGAACTTTTAAGAACAAAGTCATTCCCCCTTATTCATAATGGAAATATATACTCTATAAGGATTCATTTATAATATCCTCATTCAGAACACGCAGTTGTGATATCCCAAATGTATGTAAATCATAGACCACCACCAGCTCCCCTCAATTGATCAAATAGATCATCAATGAATGGAAGATGATACTGATTATTTTTCAAAACATGGTTAATATTATGATAATCCACAAAAGTCTAATATTTCCATCAGTCTTCATTATAATAGAAGTAGTTATTTTCACAGAGGCATGTTTAGTGGAATGAACAAATTGGTTTCAAATTCTTACAACTAAACATTAAATTCCATTAACTCTATTAGTTTCATATATAATATGTATGTGAGATAGCACTAGTCCCAAATAAATTTTAAATCATAAACAACTAATTTATATTTATTGGAATCCCTGATAAATTTTCAAGGAAAATGTTTTGAAACAAGTCTGAAAATGAGGGAAAATATATATTCTCAATCATATCCACTTATTATAAGGTAATCGCTGGAAACTGATATGAGATAGATCTAACCACTTCTTCCAAAATTTCTTCTTTACAGGCCTTTACATCTAATAACACTCTAAAATGATGATTTATTCCATCCAAAGATGAAAAACTAACCATTCCTGCATAATAGTAAATGTGGGCCTTGAACAATGTCAACCAATCAAAACCCAAAATCAATTCATATACATCCATCTAAATAATAGTGAAATCCCCAAGAAAATTATTCACATCAATAGTAATACAATAAAAATTAAAAATAAAGGTTCAGAATTCCCATTGGACAAGATGAGTTTGAATATTCAATGTAGAAGGCCTCATCTCTACATGGAAACACATATGATCAGTAACACATGAAAAATGAATGATTGGGATGCGATCATATCAAAAAAATGAGTATGTGTATAATGAAAATAAATTATACCTCTCACCATTGAAGTATAAAACTGATCATCCATGATTACTTGATCAACTCCATACAAATACTTACACTTTAAAAATTGATCTTTGTAACCCTATTTAAATTTCATGGGTTGAGGACTCATGGTGTTACTCAGATAAACATAGTTCAATATGTTATAATGATGATAAGTATTCTTTTGTACCTACAATGTTGAATTGTATGATTCCTAATATGTGTGAGATGATTCTCTAGAGCCATAACTTGGAGGACTACAATAGTATCACAAAAGTTGTCCCATATAGTTACAATTGTGACATTATCTATGTTGTTATATATAATCTCACATAATTTGATCTATTGAACCAGACTAAAAACAAGCTATATTACTTTTTCGTCAAGAAGAAATATTTACCAATCTTGTGGTCTAATTAGGGGTTTCCCACCACTCTAGAAATAGGTATCAATCATCCTATTATTCATAGTATTGGAGTTAAACCCTGTTCCCATCAGAATTAACATACTTACTCAAATCATATTTTCTAAGATATTCATTTCTATCAGAAAAACTCTACTGAAATTTTTTTATAGTATGTAAAATAAAGTATGGACATACTATAAAGAATATACATTTTCAACCCCAAGTTAATCAATTTACTCCCTAAAGGATGCACATGTAGTAACTACCGGTGAAAATTAGACGCAATTCATAAATTTGGCTGAATACTCTATCACTAAGAAATTGTATTTATTCAAACATAAGAATTTTTTTATTCTATAAATATAAAATTTATGAAGAAATAATTTATTGTTAAAAAATTATTAAAAATACTTCCATGTCGGGAGTTAGTCCATTTCAGTTTGAACATATAATTCCAGCCATTGGAATTCCAAATATTATATAATATGTGTTCCCAACATTAATTTTAGCCCCATTAAGATCCCAAGGGAATTAAAACTATATTTAACTTATTCAAGCGTACTTATTCTCTTTTTAGATCATAATCTCAAAAAAATTTGGGTGGATTATACTTTTGAAAATAAACTAAATAGTCATCTTTTCAGCTTTCACCTTTTCAATTACCCTTATCCACTAATTTAAATTCATTGAAAAGGATTTCAACTAGCTTTTGGATCTCCTATGGTCAACTATAACCATATTTACAGTAGCTTCCTCTAGTTGATTTCAATTTTTCCTACATGGGCCCATTCACTAAAACTAGAACAAAACTCCATTTAATCTCACTCATTTGAAATTAATGTCTTATTTATTCTAATTTACCACATAAACACATATCAAAACATAGATTTCAATAAACTCAACCATCAATAGTATTTCAACAATTTTAAAAACAGTATAAACAAGATTTTTAAAATATTCAATTATTACTATTTTCATAAATCAATATTTGTGATCATTTAATAAACCATTAAAATCTTAATGAAAATTATAGACCTGTTTGGATGTCTTACTACCAATGCATGCCATGAAAATCCCATCTGCTAAACCCATAATGATGAGGTGCTAACTCACTTAGAATTATCTAAAAACCCTAAAGTACCAAAACACCTTCGTAACAAATGTTTTTTCATAAATAGATTTGCTACACCTTTTAATGATATAAATTTGATGTTCTGATAATCCTATATACATAGTACCATCACAAAATACAAAATGATTCTATTTCTAACTCCATGTACAAACAAAACTGACCCATTTAATCCTTGTAAAAAAATAGATTGGCAGACCAAAGCTATTAAAACTTCCTTGTCAGCAACTAAATAAGATAATACCATTCAAAAAATATCTCTAGTAACACCTTGTGATTTTCTAAAATATTTTTTGTTCAAATTAATTTAATCATTTTGATATTTTTCATTTCACACAATACTAAAATAACTTTATTTTATATAAAATCACTATATTATGATTGATAAAAACCCTTGTCAATAATTCACTACACGGAATATTAATTTTATCTTTCTCTACATGGCACACTAATGTCAACATGTGTTTCACATAATGATGACTTTTCTCGATGGCTTATATAACATGCAAGATTGAGTTTTACTAAATAATGATATATTATTTCATAAAACCTAGAATATATATTAGTATTTTTGAAAAGGGTTAAAAAAATTGTGATAGTATATTGTATAATCAAAAATAAAATGAATTCATTGGTTAAAATTATTTAGAAGTCAATATGAAAACCGATTAAATATATGGGAAAATATTATTATACACACATAGACATTTTATCTAAGAAAATTAAATTAATTGAAATTATTTATTGATATTAATGTGATATATATTATATATTCCGTCAAATATTTTTTATATTTCTCCAATATATTTGATAGTCTTAAGATAGAAGAAAACCGAATTTTATACACAAAATACTATATTTCTTATCAAGGAATTTTTATAGCCTTTTATTTAAGAACCTATTTTACATAACTTTTTTTGACATTTTATGGATTATATATGATAATATAAACATCATCACTAAAATAGAAACATTAAAATTATGTTAGGGTAAATTTTTTGTATATTTTATAAGGCATAAATTATAATTAATATTTAAAAAATACTGAATTTTAGTTCAAAACTAATTTTCATATAAATTATTTATAAGGGTAAGTTAAATATAAAATTGGGTTTTATGTTAAGATAGTTAATATTATCATAAATTAATCCAATATAGGTCATTGGAATCAATTTCACATTGAAATTTACTATAAATACCCTAAGAAAATGGAGGAAATCCTAATCAAATGGGAGGAAGAAGGAAGGATACCCACATATGTGAAGAGATCTTGAATAAATCACCTCAAATACAACAGTAGATGAATTTAAAAAAAAATAAAAAATTCAACTTAATTTATAATAATACTGATAAGGTAATATAAGAATATACATGAGGGAAAAAGTAAAAATTGAAGGAGTTATGAAGGAAACAAGTTGCCTCTTCAAATTTGGACAATTTGGGAAAGCCTAAGAAGTTATTCCCTAATTCATGATGAATATGAGATCCAAAGAGGGGGTGATAATGTAGTGAAACCTAGGGTCATTGGGCATGGATTAGAGTTGGAATCAATGAAAAAACAAAAATATTCCCCAAAATTGGGGGGTGTGCGATGGGAAAGACCAAAATAGTGTAGGATAATCATAAAATAATGTTATCAGACCCTAGAAAATAAAAATAGATCCTCAAAATGGAAAACATAGAAAAGGGGGGAACAAGTGAGGAAGCTGGGTTGGTTTTGGAAGATATGATGATGATGTTTTGGATCATGAAGGATCATGAAGATGGTTCTCACTTAGCCACAATCATATCTTCAATCGTTGTCTCCCTTAGACACGCTACATTTTCTTGTTTTTCTTGAGTTGGTATGGAATGTGTTTGAAATTTTGGATCCCCTTGTACACTCTGTCTCATTTTTTTCTCTTTTTCAATTCTAACTTAACCAAAAAGTGTTTAGAAAAACCCAAAAAAAATTATTTTTTAGTCATTCTCTATAAATAGGCACCACCTCTCCCACTTCCTCCCACCTATCAAACCAATTAGGATAGTAAAATATATTCCCAATAAAATTCCCAAAAACCATATTTTACACCTTTAATCATACATTGTGGTATAAAAACTATCATGTAAACCATTTGTTGAAAACCAAAATGAGTTACACGATATGATGTAACACCATCCCTCAAGATTTTTTTAGATTTCCATTATCCACTCCATAAAATCATCTTATTCCATTATTTTATAAAAAACCTAAATCTTAAATAAAATATTATGTTTTTATGATAAGGTTTTAACTGAAACATGCACTCACTTCCATCAAATGGGCATCATACATACTCTTTACGTGTACGACGAACTACTGACTCATGAAATGATGATTGATCATTTTTTGTTTATCGCCTCTCAGGATGGAAATTATGATAGAATATATGTATATATATGATATATATGATATTTATAATTTCTGTAATCTTATGTAATTTTTTTTAGAATGTACCCTTATTCTTTCCATCTTCTATAAATACAATAATTTCATTTGAGAAAATGTGGACTACCACCCCCTCAAACAAAATTGATTCATCCACACACTACATAGAATGTATTAAGGATATTTTTGGTAAACATGTATGATATATATGATATAGTAATTATAAATTAATGATATTATATACATATATATATATATATCATTTACATTCTTTCTTTAAATACTTTAATAAAACAGAAGCAGCATTCCAGCTTACATATGGTCTATCACCTCTATAAATGGTGTATCCCATTTCATACATCAATATTTAATATGTTATTATAATAAAAAAATAATCAATGTTTATTATAATTAAATAATTTTTTAAATTCATTAATTCATGATATTTTTATAAGGATCAAAGATATTACAAATTAAGACACAAGTGAAGAACAAAGAAGATATTACCAAAAGTGAAACCTTAACATAGAATTGTCAACAAGCAATTAATATAAAGTAGAAATAAAACTATATATGGATTTATATATAATAATATAGTTCATTAAAATAAGTATTATAAAATTATATTTATTTTACATGAGGTTTTATGGAGTACTATAAGAGTCAAGACACAAAGTTAAGGGGATTTGATCTCACCATTTTGTTTCCATGATATACAAGCCTTAATCACCACTAGTTACATTTGTGTTGTTTGTATAATGACCCTGGATGTATAATATGATTAATATTGTTAAATTAATTTTTATTTATATATCCATTCAATTATATTTATTTAATGGTATTTATGTTTCAGAAGATACCAATCAGTAAGATAATGTTGTCTTAGTTTTCCATCATTGAGACAAATGTCATGTTATGAACCAATACGATTCCATGAGGTGTATATACTAACATTAACATGTGATATAAATAATATAATTATTTATTTTATATTTTAACATTCATTGAATTTCATCTTCATAAATGGGTAGTTAGGTTCAAAGTTACCATGTGGTATGAGATTTTTCAAACAATATTATCGCTTTTTGAGATTATTTATGTTAATGTTTCCCTTAATGAAATATTATTATCCATACTTCAATATCACTAATTATTTTCATATACAATATTTATTCATGTATATTCATGTATGAGTACTAATATTCCAGTCTTTTTTATAGAATATAGTTATGAATATTTTTTTAAAAAAACTCGACTTCTCCCTCTCTATGGTAAGAAATTTGTGTCACTTCAAACCATGTTTTCTAAAAGTGGTTTTCAAAAATAGTATTATATTATACTATAATATTTATAATATATGCTTCAACTTTTTTTTATTTTTATGATGTTTTCAAATTAATATTTTGGTCTCTTTCCAAACCACGCATTTTTCTACCCTTTTTACTATGCCAAATAAATGTTATTTTTTCCTCATACAACATGTTTAGATGTACCATTTTTAATTTATGTAGATCATCCTTTTCATGATTAAAAGGATAATATTTAAGATTTTTTTATAAATTAATTTTCAGAGAAATGGTTTTCCAAATATTTAATATTTATTTTTATATTTTCAAAGAATTTTTTAGGGAAATGTTTCTTAAAATGTTTAAAATCTATTTTTATAAGTTATCAAGGAAATAATTTTTAAAATTATTTCACTGATTCTTTATAATATTTCATGGTCCTTCATGAATATGGTTTTGAATATGTTTAACATTTTAAAATTAATTTTCCAAATTTGAAAGGATTTTTTTCTCAAGAAATTTTTTCAAAATATCTTTCCAGATTATTCTTCATCTAAGATAACATCTATTGATGTTACTCAATCAATTCAGGGAACTGATCTAAAGGTTATATTCATATTTTTTATGAACTATTTATGTTTTGAAGGAATAATTATTATGACACATGTTTCTCTTCCACAAGTTATATTTTTTAAAACCCACTAATATTTTCTGGTTATTATTTAATTAAATGGTTATGAAATCTTTCTCTTTTTATAGGTTATGATATGGTGAAATTATAATGATACTCATTTGTTTCCATGGGTTATGATTTTATGTTTTAAAAACCCATATCTTTTCATGGGTTATGATATTATGAATGTTTTGTGACACATGCAGATATGATTTTATTGTGTGATGGGTGGGACCTATATTTCCCTCAAATTCATGGGTTAATGATAAGTTTTATATGGGTTAAATTGGTATACATGTTATAGACTAAGACTAAAAGTATGAGGGTGCATAGTTTATAGCCGAAGCCTAAAAACAAGGGGGTACATGGGTTGTAGCTCAAGCCTAATGTTAAGAGCTTACATTAGTTCTAGAATAATCCTAAAGGTAAGAGGGAACAGTTGTTGTAGCCGAATAGATAAAATTAAAGGGAACATGGGTTGTATCCCGATCCTGAAGGTAAGAGGGAACCAGGGTTTTTCTTCAAATCCTAAAGGATAGAGGGAAAATGTTTTGTAGTCTAAGATATAAATTAAGAGGGCACACAGGTTGTAGCCCAATCCTAGAATTAAGAGGGTACATGGGTTGTTATCCCAGTTTCAAAGTAGGTACACATGTCTTATCCCAAGCCTAACATGTTATAAAGGTGTTTTTTGGTAGAATTTATATAATTTTTTTATTCTAATGTGCATTCCACACATTCTATGCCTTGTTCCTCAGATATTATTTCATGGATTATGTAATTAATTACCTTATCAATCGTGTCTTGTGAACTACCAAGATTTGTGCCAGGATTATTTTTTTAGATCTTTAATAAGTAGGGTACATTCTTTTACTATCTTGATCACATTCTCATACCCCTATACTGATTTTTATGATTTTATATCTCTCTTGTTAAATCTTGTTGAGAATATGAGTTCACCCCTTTTGATGTTTCCTTCCCCATGTTATGAAGATATTTATTATGTATGATATGCAGAAAAAGGTTTTCAGTCACGTAAAATCTAGGGCAGATAATGTAGATTTATTGGGTATTAGTGTTTATGTTTCCATGTTTCCAAAGGCACTAAAATAATATGGTAATTTTTCATATATTTGTATAATGTTTAAAATATTCCAAAAAAGTGATGAAATGACTATATATGTTAAGACTAAATGTTTATAGTTGGTAATAGTGAAATTATTTGGTTTTCCTTTGGAAAAGAGGATGAAAAAACATTTGGGAGATCCAAAAGGATATTACTAAGTATATATCTAGGGATGTCTCTAAGTATAATTAAACGACTTAGATAATTTTTAGTATAATGTCCTATATGTTTAGGTAATTACAGAGAGAGTGGTTTCCTAGAAATATATCCCTATCTAGATAATAAAAGTCAATGTGGATTCAGCATATATGTACCTAGGGGTAAAAACTCTGATAAGATGTCTCGGTACAGAATTAGGATAATCTGGTACACAAGAAAGGGCCTTACTACACACATGGTCTGACTCTCTCGGGTATATGATTTGGAATTTCATAAACTCTTCATTGACCATTATGATGTATTTGAATAGAATATGACTATAAATAACCAAGGATAAACCTTATGTTTCATTTATTATGAATGGTTTCATAAATTAGGCATCAAATAAGTTACTTTTCATGATTATATGGTTCCTCACTGTGATAACAGTTTTTTAAGTGATGTGTTATGGTTTTATCTAATATAGGGAATTAGATGGAACAAGCATAATGTTGAATGTTTTGGGAAATATATTGATGTGAAGTTAAATGGAATGACCACTATTGTGAAGGATGTTGTGATCATGCCCAATTAGTTTTCAAGTAACATCATAAAAGATTTGTACATTAACAAGCTCTTGAACTCACCAAATAAGATAAGGAAGGAACTCACTGAGAGTTCAGGTAATTGAGACAATTGAGGATGGTGATTTAGTTTCATTTTTGTCATGAATTTTAAAATAATAACCTAAGTGAATGTCTTATAAGAACAATAACGAATTATTACTATGCAATGGATGCAAAGAAAGTAACTAAAAAAGGGAAAATGGATATTCCATTAAACGTAATGGATGAGAATTTTTTCTTCTTTAAGGTATTATCAATTGATGGTTTATTTAAATGTGTAATGTATGGGAATTATGGATAAAAATTTCTCATGTTTAATTATTGTGAATAGAATCAACAAGGTGGTACACATAATGATTTTCATACTAATGATGAAGATACCATAAAGGAAATATGTAGATTATACGCTATTTTAGTATTATTGTTGAAAATAATGATTAAATTGATTTGGATAAATGATAATACAAGTTTTTTAATTCATATTAATGGAATAAATTATAATTGAATAAGTTGATAATGATTGATTAATGGTTTAAGAATAAATTGGGATTATTAAAGTGTATATTTTATTGAATTATATATTATATTATACAAACCATGCAGTAAATAAGTATTTCATGAATAAGTTATTTTTTTACTTTTAAAGGATATTTTTAATGGTTCTTGTGAGGTGGGAAATTGATTTCATAGAAGGGTTATAATTTGATTAAGGTAAGCTAACCCATAATATTTCCCTTATGTTAAAACAATGCCCGATGGATAAAGATATTTTATATATGGTTTTGTAAATTGGATGATACTAATCACCTTTGAATCGATTAATAATTTATTGAAATGTGGTTTATAATATCATGGAGGAAGAATACAACATTTTTTTGTTCTCAGAAAATATATCCAATATACTTCAGAATAAGGAAACATGCATATTTTCAAAAAGGATTTATGGTAATTCAGGTCAATGACAAGATTCAAGAGAATATAAGATAAAGATATTCACATTAATGGAATGTAACAACCAAGAGATACATTGGGATATATGGGGGTCAATGTTATGCTGATTTCATAACCTTCTTTTTACAACTATGTATTTTGAACTTTCAGAAGTGTTTTAAGGTTAACTATTCATAAAAATATTATGTTATGATTTTGAGGAATTATTCATGTAGTGATGTTGTATTGAAAACCTTGGTTAAAATGATATATAGTGATTTAACATATTTCAACAATGTCCATCAGATTTTAGAAATTATATTAGTGTCATTATAAAAAAGAAAATCATGAATTTCGGGTGATAACCAATCAATACTGGCAAGTTAGAATGTCTTGAACCCATAACCGAAGGATGATAGGTGTTTCATGTCGACCACTAGCCTATGTGAAGTTTGGATTAATGTGTACTTATGTTTCATAAATAAATATTAATTAAATAATTTTATATTTACTTTTTATGTTTATAGATTAATTTATTTTCCATATTGACTTTGAGTAATAGTTAGAGACAAATATTTATACTTTTAATTATTTGATGGTCCTTAATGTCTAATAAAAGTGTATTTTATTACATTATTAATCAAATATAATTTCTAAACATCAATTTCATGGAGTAATAGATGAAATAATAATTGATAAAATCACAAACAAATGATTTTTTTTATAAATTTATCAAGTAAGTATTTTTCTATTTATTCTGGGTCAATAAAATAATTACTCGATGTTCTGAAAATGATTAAAAAAGATTAGTGTACTAATAACTTGAATTCTTTTTAAACCGATGTCCAATTAAATAATCAATGATTTAAGACATTTATTAGCTAAACCATTTGCTGATAATTATCTTTTTTGTTATAGATGACTTCAGTAAATCCTTGGAAATGTTCACAATTTTTCTCCAAGTCTATGTTTTCACTTACCACATATGTTCTCTTCTGTAGAAACCTAGTTATATGTTATTTTGGCAACCATTGTGTTTCCAAATTTCTCTTTTTAAATTAATACTTATGATTCATTATTAAAATGTGTTTTTATATGAAAGAAACATTTATGTATAAAACCACTGGTAACCAAAATGAATTCCGTGGGTGAAACTCATTTTAAGAGGTGTATAATGTAACAACCCAATATTTTGTGAAATATTTTTTTTCAAACTAATTTAATATTTTGGAAATATTTCAATTAATTCAACTCTAAAATTAGTATATTATATATTAAATAAATTTGTTCAACTTACAAAAAACCAAGTAAATTATAAACTACATGCAACATAATGTTTATCTTTCTATACATGGCGCACAGAGGATAGATTGTGTTATTGACAATAATGACTTTCCCTTATGGTTTGTGTAACAAAATAGACTGATATTTACTGAATACTGATATATTATTTAATATAAACTATAAATTAAATCTTTATTTATGAAAATGGTTAACAATATTATGAAAATATACGGTTTACAAAAATATAAATTTAATTAATTGGTTAAAATTAATTTGAAATGAATATAAAAATAGATTGAATATAATATAAAATACTATTATACCTACAAAGAAATTTTACCCTTATAAATTAAATTATTTAAATTTAATGATTTATATTAATATGATATATATATATATAGTCAATAAAATATCTTTTTATTGATACAACAGATTTGATTGGAGTAAGATTAAAAAATTCTATTCTCCGCATAAAATGTTATATTTCCTATAGAGTTATTTTTTCCTCCTTTTAACACCGAATCTATTTTAAATCCATTTCAGGGAATGTTTTTGGATTATATATGAAATAATATAAATAATATTTAAAATCTATAAATAAAAATTATGTTAGGTTTATTTTCTGTATTTTTTTATAAGTTTTAGTTTTTTTGTGAATAGTTAGAAAACTGAATTTTAGTTCAACATTCATTTTCATATATATTATATATAAATATATATTATATTTAAAATTAGTTTTGAATTTAAATTAGATAAAAATTTTGTCAATTAATTTTATGTATGTCATTGGACTCAATTTCACTTTGAAAATGACTATACAAACACAATGAACATTTGGATGTTTTACATTAAAAACATATTGTGTCGTCTAGTTAGTGGGATTAAATTTAAACTAATTTCTTTTGACTATTGTGATTTTAATTTGAATAAAATGGAATAAATATTTGGAATGTTCCAAATTTTTTATTTCTAATAGTCTCAAATTATTTTTTAAACAGATATATTAGTGAATGAAGGTAAAATTAATTCTAGTGATTAAGTTAAAATTATGCTTAACAATGGAATAAACCTTAAACATAAGGGTCCAAATGACCTGTCATCATTTTAAACACACATTTTATGATCATATTAAGTCCATAAAATTAAAAAATTTATGGATTTTTTTAGGTGAAAACATTTGTACACCTAACGTAGTTTAAAAAATACCATGCGAGTCATTTCCATTTTCTATAGAAGGCCACCACCTCTCCCACATCCTCAAACTTCTAAAACCACATAAATGCATCCAAAATATCCCAATACACTTATCAACAGCCATAAATTACTCCATGAATCATCCATTTGGAAATAAAAACTTTCATATAAACCCTTTGGTGAAAACCAAAAGGAGTTACCCATTTAAGAGGTAATACCCTTTCTCAAGATCTTTTCTTTTATTTACATTATCCACCCCCTATATTATTCTTATTCCAAATTTTTATGAAACAAATCAGTATCGAAAATATACTAGGATTTTTTATTGTAATAATTATACCTACACTTACACAAACATTCATCCAATGGTTAAATAACACTTTGTTTATGAGTAAGGTGAACTACCAGCTCACAGAAAAATTATTGATCATTTTTCTATTACTACCACACATGGTCGAAATTATTTTTGAAAATATATTTATATATGATATTTATTATATTTATAATTTATTTATTTTTGGTAAATATTTTTTTAACATACCATTCTTCCTTTCACCTTCTACAAATATAATAATTTCATTTCCGGAAGTGTGCACTACCGCCCCCTCAAAGCGAGGCGATTCGTTCAAACACTAAATGGAATGTATTAAAGATACATTTAGTGAAAATAAATTATGTATATGAAATCATAATTATAATATAATGATATTATATACATATATATGTACACATATATGTCATTTACCTTTTTGTTTCAATACATCAATAAAACTGCAGCAACATTCATGGGTGTATACACCCTACCGTCTCAATGATCGGTGTATTAAATTTCATACTTATATATTTTATAGATTATTATAACATAAATATAAATAATATTAATGATCTTTATATCATTGTTACATTTTGGAAATTGTGATATAATTATAAGGATCAAAGATAGAACAAATTAAGACAGATGTCCAGAATAGACAAGATATTACCCGAAGTAAAACCATAACATAGAACTGTAAACAAGAGTGTAATATAAAGTCATAATAAAACTATATATGTTATTATATATACTAATATGGTTTTTTATAATCATTATAATAAACTTAAATTAATTATAAATGAGTTTTTAATGAGCATGATGAGATTCAAGAGACAAAGTAATGGGATTTCGTCTCACCTTTTTATTTTTGTGAGATACATGCCTTAATCACCACTCATATCAATTTTGTGGTGTATATACTGTCAATGGATGTGTTATATAATATTTTTATTAAAATATAGGTATTTAAATATTCATTGAATTATATTTCATTTATGGGTTTTATGATTCAAAAGTCACCAAATTGGTAACATATTTTTGCCTAAATTTTAATTCATTGAGACAGATTCCATGTTATGCACCTATATTATTCAATGAGGATTACATAATCCCTTTAACATGTTATATCATGAATCTTATTATTTTCATGACATTCCAAGATTTATTTAATTTTATTTTCTTAAATGGGGATTTTTTTTCAACGTTACCAAGTGTTAAGAGTTTATTCAAACAATCTCCATGCTTTTTGGGATTGTTTGTGCTTATGCTTCCTTAGATGAAATAATATAATCCATAACTCAAGAGAACTAATAAATTTTATTCTCATATGGAAATTCATTATATATTCATGTATTTTTACCATTATTCCCCTCATTTTTACAAAATATAGTTACTAATTTCAAATTATAAAATCCTGAAATTTCTATAAAATGGTTTCCAAGAATATTATACTATTCTCATATAACCTTTAAAAGATGTTTTTAACTTTTTTAGTCTTTTACTGATGTTTTCAAAGTAATATTATAGTATCTTTTTTAATAAAGTATTTTTTTAAACCTTTTATTGTGAAAAAGTAATGTTCCTTTTACCTTGTATATCATGTGTTGATTTTCCCACCATCATTTCTATAAATCCTCCTTTGCATGTTATAAAGGAAAATTTCGATGAAATAATTTTTTTTAAAAAAAATTCTAGGAATTTTTTTTCTAAACCATTTAACATTTTATTTATATTTCTTCAAATTATTTTTCAAAGAACTAGTTTTCAAAATGTTTTCAACATCCTTTTATTTGTTTTGAGGAATATTTTTCAAAATCTTTTCAAGAATTTTTTATATATTTTCATGTTTATTATCTAAAAAATATTTTTCAAAAGGTTTTATGTTTTAAAAAACATTTTCCAAGTAGTAAAGGATATTTTTCTCAATAAATTATTTAAAAATATCTTTCCTTGTTATTCTTCATCTATAATGACTTACATTGATGTTAATAATTCCCATATATAAAATGATCCAAAATCTCCCATTAATATTATTTCTTGATTGATTAATGTTTTTGGAAGAATAAATCTTATGGAACTTGTTTATCCTCCATCGGTTATACACTTTTGAAACCCACTTGTTTTTATGGGTTATGATTTTATTAAATTTTCATGAAAACTATCTCATTCCCATAGGTTATGATATGATTAAATAATAATTATACCCATTTAATTTCATGGGTAATGATTTGGTGTTTATAAAACCCATGTCTTTTCATAGGTCATGAAATGAATAATGTTTTATGAAAAATGTAGCTATGATTTTATTTTTTGAGTGGTGGAACCTATATCTTCCATTTAATTGGGAAATGATAAGTTTTATATGATATAAAAAGGTACAAGGGTTGTAGACTAAGCCTAAAAGTGTTATGGTATAGGGTTTGTAGACCAATCCTAAAAAAAGGGGGCTCATGGGTTGTAGCCCAATCCTTAAGGTAATAGGGAACACTAGTTGTAGCCCATTCCTAAAGGTAATAAAGAAAATGAGTTATAGACCATTCCCTAACACAAGAGGGGATATGGGTTGTAGCCAAAGCCTGAAGGTTATAGGGAATAATATTTTTAACACAACCCAAAAATTAAGAGGGAACACATGTTATAGGCCAAGCCTGAATGTAATTCGGCACATGGGTTATAGCTCAAGATGGAAAATAATAAGGTGCATGTGTTATTAGTAGAATCCAAATGCAGGTACATGGGTTGTAGCCCAATCATAACATGTTATAACGGTCTTGGTTGGTATTCTTTACATAATGTATTTTATTCTTATATGTATTCCACCAATTCTATTTATTATTACTCAATTAGGATTTCTTGTCTTATAATCTCTATTTCCAAATGATTCATGTAATGTTAACTACCATGATTTATTCCATGATTCATGTTTATGATCATTGATATGTAGTTCATGATCTTATAATGTATTGAACACATTATCATACCCCTATTCCCATGTTTATGTTTACATGTCTCTATTTTTTACCATTAATGGGCATATAACCTCACCTCTTTTTATGTTTCCATGCATATGTGATAAATATATATATTATTTTTGATATGTCTAAGAAGGGTTCTAGACATGAAGAACATAGTTAGAGATAATTCAACTCAATTATATATCATTGTTTATGATTCCATGTTTCCAAAAAAACTAAACTAATATGCTCTTTTGATGTCTCTTTGTATACTTTTTAAGTATTTTGTAAAATTGATGAAATTTATATGTATTATATGACTGAGTATTTATATCTCTCTTGCTAATTAGATTTTTAAGAGATAGGGTTTATACTAGGACTTAGGTTACATCCCCAAGAAAAAAAGGAATGAAATAAATTACCATGTCCTAAATAACAATTGGGGGAAAATTTTCCATTTTAAAGATAAATCGTCCAAAAAACATAAACAACTACCAAACAAACCTCTATATGATGAATGAGTTCAAAATAAACCTCAAAATATATAAAACATAATGAATTATATCATTGTACAATAGGAACCCAAAATAAATTCTAAATGGGAAACAAAAGATCTAAAAATTTTAATCTCCTAAGTGACATCAACCAGCAACACCAATCCCACTCTATGATCCATCCCCACATATCATTCGGCTTGTATCTAAAAACATAACTTAATAACATAAATACCATGACTTTAACTATGTATCAATATATGACATCTTAAAATTCAAAATAGTGCCCAAGAATTATTTTTTCTAAAGATATTAGGATTTCAAAAAAGACTTCCTGAGTCATGATACTGGGACAAAACATGTTATAATAGTTTATATAAAATAGTTTAAAATCGGTTCAAATAATTTATATCGAAACCATAAACCGTTACCATGGAAATAATTTCCAAGTATAAAACCATTCTTGTTGATTTTTTATACTCAACCCATGTTTCAATTCACATATAAACAATCATGGTGTCACAATTAACAGTTTAACTTCACATCCATACTTTGTCACTCTTTTGATCGTTTTACATCATGACCATAATCTATCCCACCCTACACATTCCAAATTACTTATGCTAAAATTATGCCAATACAATTTACAAAAACCAATTTCTATTTCAAAATAGTCTTCGTAAAACGATTTCATTCTTAAAACAATTTAAACATATACTTTACATGTTTTAAAACCAAACCATAATTTTAAAATCATCATATTAAAATTATATAAAATCGTGGTTTACTAAAAAAAATAATATCAAAAATATCCAAGCCATAAGCAATATAGGATTTTTCATCAAGAATCACACAATTATTTCCCAACCATTTTAATAAAACAATAAAATTCAACAAATCCATCAAGTTGTAAGTATGTTTAAATAAAAGATAACCCACCTACCTCAAAAACATTTTCTAAAAATGAATAACAATAACAAAAGAATCTATATACAAACATGCTTCAGTTTTAATTAAATCTATACAATGATAAAATATTAATATTATAATAAAGAAATGTGAATTTATCCACCATATATTATATTTATTATTTTATGAGAGAGAAAAAGACTAGATCTAAGAAGATTGTCAAAAAAACATTGACTTGGTAATAGATCACGACCTCCAACGCACTTTGATTCTCCTAAAAATTGCATCTGGATTGAAGGGGATACACTCTTGAATGGGGAAAAAATAATTCTATATTATTTATATAATATTGCATTAATGTAGATTAAATTGATTAATTTGGATTAGATACAAAAATTAAAAAGGTCCAACTATACAGTTCATGGTTAGGACACATGATTTGGAAAAAGAATCATCAATACTGTGGTGATATTATCTTAACGACACACCTCACACAGTTGTCTCTCAACGTATGAAAAACTATGGCCAGCCATTATTTTCCCTGTGTTTTAAGTTTCACTTTTTCCCATGGTCACTCAAATAATTTTTCCATATCATTCTACAACCATGTTCCTATTATGTTCTCATTGCCTTATATCACATGGATTCTTATAGGTTGTGAACAATTTCTATTAACAAATAAAAAAATAATGAACCTCTTGAAAATCATTAAAAACATTTCAAAATCCATCAAAACATCCATAAAAGTAACTCAAACATTATATGGACTCATAATACATGATTAAAGGATCATGTAATTAAAACCATGGGTGATACGAGTCTAGTTACAAGACCTAAAAATAAATATTTTATTGGTACCATGTGAGGTTTTAGAAATAAACTGAATGAAAAAGGTATGGTATCAAAGAACATATCTAGGATGGTGTGAGAAGGATATTTTAAAATGGATGGTATTAAATTTGAATAATATGTTTCACTGGTAGAAGGTTTGGAAACTATTGGAATTTTCTTTCTTGTGGAAGTACAAAAACATTATAAATTCTATCAAATGAATTTGTGATCTACCATTCTAAATGTTTATCTTGAAGAAGATTTGAACATTAAATATCTTAATGGTTTTTTATTATAAACTAATGGTGGTATGGTATGAAAGTTTAATAAATCATTGTATGGTTTGAAACAGTCTCCAACAGTCTGTCATTAAAAATTGTATTGTTGACTAAGAGATATTATGTTTATAATAGGTAAATCAGAAAAAAAAAATATTAGATAGATGTGAAATTTTACTCTAATAGATATTATATTTATGGACGACATCATATATTATGGAAACATGGAGTGTATCTATGAACGTTTTTCATAGCAAATGAAAATGAATTTTGAGATGGCTATGCTTTGTTAGATGAACTACATTTAGGGATTATTAATTGAGTAGAAATAAAATTACATATTTATATATTAAGAGAAGTGTGAATGGGAATTAATGAAAAAAATTAATGGAAAATTTAAAACATGTTTCAACTTCCATTTCATTTGGAAATAAATTTTCAATAATGATTTAGAATAATTGTTAATAAGAAAGAATTCAGAAGAATCATTGGTTGTTGCTTTATTTACCAGCAATAAGTCTATATATAACTTATTCACAGAATCTATGTTCTATATTTTACAGTAATCATAAATATTCTCACTTTTTTGCTGGTAAAAAATTTTTGGGATACCTAAACTGAATATTTAAAAGCGGGATACTATACATAAATAGTATGTAACTAAAACTATTAGGATATAAAAATACAGATTTTTTATGTGATTATAGTTCACATAAGATTGGAATCTATTAGAACATTATTTCTTTGATAGGAATTTTTTAGTTGGTATAGCTTGAAATGGGATTGTGTTACTCTTAGTACATCTATGAAACTATATGTATAACCTAAACATGCATGTACAAGAAATTATTTATATATAAGTGAAATTATTATATTTTTATTTTGATATTAAAAGACCACTAATGATTATTCTTTTTATTATCAAAGCTCTATAGGGTTGTGAAAATACTCAGTTTAGCATTAAAGATATAAATATATCTATATCATTTATTATTTTATCAAATAGAAGGTGGAATATGGAGGCATCAATATTTAATACATTTATATAAAATATTTGATCACATATTTCTTCACCCAATAAGTTTTTAGAGAGAGTTTTGTGAAACTAAGGATTAGAAATCATATTAATCCTTATTCTAATATCTCAATTATACCAAGAGTTATCTTCTTATTCTATTTTTTCACATTTTTTATGAGATAACATGAAGATAATTGAAGGGTTCTATTGTTACTCATGGGTCACATTAAAATATGGGATGATAAAATTTTGTTGTATAATATTATGAATAGCATGAAGTGGTGAAAGCTATCAGAACTAGAGATCCACATAAACAAATCCATCTTGGAAGATCCAAGTATTGAAAGAGGGATATTGAAACATGTTAACATGTGTCTTAAATTTTAGTTAATTTTTAGTGAAACTAGAATTTGTGGCATGAAAATATCACATTATTCCCCTAAACAATTGTATTAAATGTACAGATAAAGGAGTTTTGGTTATCAAAACATGAGAAAAAGGTGGATTTCCATGAAATGTTCATGAAATATTTTGATATATTATTGAGGTTTATGGGGGTTACATATTTTTTAATTAAGGTGATCACACATATCCTTTTTATGGTACATAAGGTTATTTAAGCATGATTTCACATGAATTAAATTTTATGAAGAGAATGGACAACCTTTATGGTATCTCACTTTTTTATACACAAGGTTATCCCACATAATCATAGATTTTATTAATTAAAGTATATTTTCTAATAGAATAATGTGATGTGATACCGCTTTCATATGTGTTCAAGAAACTATCTTTTAAGATATTAGAATAGTTTGTGGGTGAAAATGAGAAGATATTTTCTTTACATATCCTTTGAGTTTTATTACCAAGAAGGGGAAGATAGCGTTAATCCATACAAACACACATTTTTATATTGAATATTTTTATTTAAAAAAATTAAATTGGGTAGAATTAAGTAACCATGTATTAAACAAGGTATTTAATTTGTTTTAAAAGTTTCATTGTTTATTTTTTATGATGTTTTCTGAGATCAATGTTATATGGTGATGCTTAGAGAATTGTTATGGATTCAATTCATGGAAATGGATGTCATGTTTAAAAATTCACCATGAAATTGTAATGGTTTATTTCTTCGTATTTAACACCAAATACATGTTTGAATTGTTGTGGGGGTTTATTCACATGATTATAATAATGAAGAAATTTTTGAAGAGCTATTTTGAAATTATATTCCAATCTGAAAATGAAGAGAAAGTGAATATTATCATGAATATATTCATCTATATAAATAATTGTTTGTAGCACGATGTATAACATGAATTCATAAAAAGATCATACAAAATATAATTTATTTGTATTTGCATGTGATGTAGTTCAAGAATCATATTTTATAATTCGATTATATATATTCATTAGAACATTTTTGTAAATTTACTAAAAAAATTATTGAACCATATTATCCATCAAATGGGAATGTGAACCACAACTTATGTGGGAAATCAAGTCAACAAAATCAAGCCCACCTGGTGGTTGATACGAGAGTGTGTCATGTATAGGCCAATAGGAGGTCATATCAGTGTGATATTTCATGGTTTTTGGAAAGGGATTAAAGGGCATGCATGGTTAGGATTAAATCGGGAGGTGAGTGAGTGAGTGTGTGTGTGTGTGTTTGTGTGTTTATATTGTGTGTGATGATCCTCCACTGCAAAGTATATCCTTTTGTGGCATGGAGTGAATTATAACTGACGAACTAGATTAAGTGAAGTCTGATGTGGGAGGAAGCCAGATGATACATTGTATCCTAGTCACATAAAATATGTGGATATTTCACTATCTCATGATGAAAGAATCAGATCCATCTAATCTTTATTAGTGATTATCTTGTACCATTAAACATATGAATACTTTTTAGGGTAGTTTCTTCTACTATTTATAAGCTATAAAGATCATTCTATCTCTATGTATTGGAATAATCCATCTTTAGTGATTTTATAAAGTCTTCATCTATGTTTTTATAATGAATTAAATCATCATATACTTAGTACATTTATTATGATGCTTCCAAAATATATGATAACATAAATTCCATTATTGATTTATCAAATATCAAACTAAGATCTCAGATGAATTATTTTATAGATATTATAAAAATGTGAAACAGAAATATCAAATAAATGTAGATATACTTGCATTCATGAATATATGATGAATTGATTTATATTTTTATGCTATTGTTGATGAAATGATCCATCTAACTGATTTTTTTTGTCAAAATATATTTCAAATAGGAATTTTTAGTAAGGGGTGATAGATCCATTTTCTGAAGAAAACCACATAATAAATTCAATCGTGTAACTTTCTTCTACATATGTGTTTTGATAATATATCACATATCCATTTCAATAATAATTCATGTAGTAATTTTTCTTGTGAGGATTTCGTGTAGTCGGTTACTATGTATCAATTTACAAAAATGACAATACAACTTAATGCTAAAATGTGGTTCGGATAGTTTTTCATGTTCTTCATTTTATTATTACACTTTGGGATGTTTGTATCTATAGAAGAAATGGTGTTTTTCATATTGTTTTTATGAACATCAATATTATCATGTCTTATGTATATTTCAAATGATCATGAATAATGATTTTCTTAAAAACTGCTTGAATAGGAAGGTTATATGAAATTGTACTATCATATAGAGTAATAAAAAAAATTTATATACTCTGTCATATAAAAAATATTATGATTTATTTAAAATTTTAACTTTGTCTGGATCTATAATGTGAAACTGATAAAAAAGAAAATTGAGGATAAAAGGAATTATTATGCTACTCACAAAATTTAGGTTATCAGATATTTCAAATACTATGATTGAGAGATATAAATATACTAAAGAATAGAACAAATGATTGCATGAATTAAAATTTCAAACTAAATAAAAACCATGTAAAAAATTACATGTATGAAAGAACCACTGATGATTGTAGTTTACCTAATGGATAATGGACTTCCTGGGATCCCTACATGGCTCTTTTAAAGAAGATAGAACGTCTCGTCAAGATTTCTAAGGATTGAAAATATGCTAGTAAAACTATCATGAAATATCAATGGAATGGTCTTCTTAACATTTCTATGAAAATGCGACTATTAGATGTGATCTTTCAAGTCTTTTTGGTAATAATTTAATGTCGGGTAATGTGAAACTATTATTATAGTGGGAATTTTCAATGTATAGTGAGACTCTATAAAATTAAAGAATTGTATTATGTAACAACTTTTGATTAAATTGGATAATATGTGACTGGGGAAACTATCCAATCGTAACAATTTGCATACACACATTGATACCGAACCAGGTAAAAATATTTTTTCTTCTGATTTTTATTTATACTATGTTTAGGAAAGGATGAGTAATCATAAGAGTGGATCAGTTCTTAATATTTCAACATTTTTGAAGTTCTAAAGAAATAAATTGTAAAAAAAACTAATTCAAACCACCCCCACCCACCTCTGAATGGTGAAACATCTCCATGGGAACTTCACATCAAATGTATTTCCCCAATGAATACCCTATGTTTCCCAACATGATTGAAGGGTGTTCACCTAGATTCCAAATACAACGATTGATTGGGGAAATTTTTCTCTAAACAATATATCCATTAAGATATGGAGTAAATTCTATATGAATAATCATTTATATTGATGTCAAGACCCGACCCAACGAGGCTTGAGCCGCGACTCCCCATGCCCACCACCAATAGGCCAGGGGCTGGCGACCAGTGCTGAGTAGGCTATAACACACATGGAAGGTATTAGCCTAAGGTACCTGTATACACGCACCCACAAAAACCTCCATGCAATAGTGCAGAGATATAGAAAACTAATGCATGCATACAATCTATCCCAAACCAGAGTACAAAAGAAGTACAAAAAGGGAAAAACAGGGCCCCCCAAAAGAAAAACTACAAAGTGCGTCCAACCTACTCTAATGATGGGGAACGCTGCCACAACACCTGCCGGTAAGCTATTCAGCACAGCTCCGGTAAACACCCCGGTCTAACATGCTCACTAAACTCTGCCTGCTTCAGGTCCACCAGGGAATCCGTCGAAAGGCATGTGGTCTGCACAAGACACAAACATGTGCGGGCAAAGCCCATACAGGGGTGAGTATAAACATACTCAGTAGGCACCCCAAAAATCCAAAACCAAAGAGAGAAACTAAAAGGAAATAGTCTGCTCATCCCAGCCAGAGGGAACCCAGATGAGAGAGAAACTCCATCTCCTGACCATCCTCGACTAAACACAACTAGTCATCTCAGCTTAGGTGTATGCCCATACATACATGTTGAACAATCCAGATATACTCAGATCACGCACCAGGCCACAAAATGTACCAACCTCATCACCAGCAATTGTCCACAACCAGGAGAACACCCTCCACGATCACCGTCATCCAATATGACACTCATCCGAGAGATACACTCTATCGGGTTTCATAGAAACATCTCACACACTCACCCAAGAGACCCCGCTCATCGGATAGCATCACTGAGGAAAAAGACACTGAAACTGCAAGAAAAAAAACTCCTCGGATAGGGGATCGCTCATAGGGTCTACTAGGGGAAAACAGAACCCACACCAGTATACGAAGATCTCACATATAGGGGATCACTCCTAGGGTCCACTGGGGGATACCACAACCAGATTTGGCATTCATAGATCTATCAGATAGGGGATCACTCCCAGGCTCCGTTGGGGGATACCATAACCCGATCTGGCGCTCGACAGAAACACATCTCAAATAGAGGATCGTCGCCCATTTAAATGTGGTCCCGATGATACCAGAACCCTATCTGGTATAACTTGCGATTTAGGGGATCGAACTAATGATGTCGCAAACCTACAGAAACCACACGCTGAGTAGGAGATCGCATAACTAATGATACCGCAAACCTACTATAAACATGATGCTGAGCAGGGGATCATATAACAGACGATGCCACAACCCTACTGAGCATGACCCACTGCGTAGGGGATCATATTCCTGAAGGTTCCACAATCCCTACAGGGTTAACCTGCTAGATAGGGGATCGCCGCCTATGAATAAGTGGTCATAGCGATACCATGAACCCGATATAGGGAAAAGATGCTAGAGGATCCCGCTCTGGGCCCACCGGAGGGATTCCACAACTCTAACAGTTTAGACCTCCCATCGAGAGGATCACAAACCTATACGGTGGTTGTGATGCCACAAAAACCCTCGTGGAAATGAACCAAGTGAGTAACCTCAACCACTGCGGGTCCAAAATGTCGCTAACCCGTACGACACACAATAATTCCACATTGCGCACCTCCAACGCCAATACTGAGGCCACCATCACGATCTATGCGGAAAAACACGCCAGATAGGATGCTTACTCACCTGAAATGGAGTACTGGTGAAAAAGGAACTATTCACAATAGCTAGCTCATGTGGGGCCCACACAACGATCCCAAAATCCATTGAGCGGATCATACCACGGCGATCCCCTTGAAAAAACTAGCAGAATCGACTACTCGTTCGTCCAAAATGGACACCCAATGAAAAATGCACTATTCACCGAATGCTAGCTCAGGCGGGGCACACACCTCAATCCAGAAACACATCAAATGGATCGCACCATTGCGATTCTATCGGAAAAACACACAGAATTGACTAATCATCCGCCAAAATCGGACTCTTGGTGCAAAAGTTGTGTTTCACCGAAAATGCAAAAAACCCGGCCTCGTGAGGCCCGCACCCCAAACATGGTCCCCACACCGGGAAACCCTCAAGAAAATTCTCTCGTATCATCAGGGTTTCAATGCCTCTGACGACACGTCAATCGGATGCTCTGGGTAGAAGTTACGACGGCCTGAAGTTGTAAAATAATAAAATATTATTATTTTATACGACGTTTCTAACTCTCGGGCCATGATCCCGAACCATAAAATATTCAATGTGAGCTCAAAGGGTCTATCTCGATGCAAGGAGCACGTCACCGCAAACAGCTCGCAAATCGGAGTTACGGTTCGTGAGTTATGTGCGTTTAATGAACCGCCGAAAAATCCTGGTCGGACCACCGGTAGCCTCACCGGAAACAATAGTGTTGTCACTGTCGTCGCTGGAATCCGTCGTGCTGCCATCGCACCACCGCCTCTCCTCACCGGATTTTTCCATGGTCACCGCCGGAATCCGGTATTTCCGCCGGAAAACTTCCGGGAACCCCCAGGAGCAACCCTGTGCTCCAAAATCAGATTCGATAAAGGTTTTGGAAACCTCAGGACCCGAACTACACAACCCTTACGAAAATTTGAAGAAAAACAACACAAAAATGGGAACTGGGATTTTAAAACTCAAAATGGCTACCTCGCGGGCAAAACGTCGACGTTCTGCCTTAGATCGGCGCTCTAGATCTTCCGTTGCATGCTCCTGGAACGTCTGTCGTCGAAATCCATGCCCGTGGGTGCTTTGTTTTCTCGATTCAGCAGATCGGCGGCGAAGAACGGTGAAGAACGCCGAGAGGAATGAGGAAATAGGGGTGCTGATAATTATTTCTGTTTAGAAAAATATATGCCACCTACCGACGCCAAACCCACCTCGGACACGATGCCCGATGAAAAGAAAGGTAAGGTCACCCCTTGGGTAAACGTGTCGTTCTGAACGCAATGGCGGACTCGGATTCTCCATCTGATACTCCGTTCAGAAGTTATTCGAGCTGACGCTCGTACTCTAACTTTTCCATTTAATTACGAAAACACCCTTGGTAGCGTTTCTAACCGCAGGCCCGCGGCCGCAAAGTTTACACCTCACCTAGGTTAAACGACACGTTCCGGACACAACTGTACCCTCAGAATCCCGTTCTAAACTACCGTTTAAGAGATATCACACCCCTTCCATGTGCATAGTACAAAAATACTTAATATTTTTTTAAAATTAATTCTGGGCACACTGGGCCTCGGAATCGCATGCCGTCTTCACGCCTAGCTCTAAAATTACTTGTATAAATATCTGAAAGTATGACAGGGCTAAAACCTGAGTTGCTACATCCCCCCATTAGAACCATTCATCCCCGAAAATCCAGAAGTACAAGGAAAGTGGCTGGACTCTCAACAGGATCCCCCACACCAGTAAGTTTACCAACAAACACCCCTGCCTGAATGCATTAGTCAGAGAAACTCATCCACCACACCTTGATACTATCCGCTTTGGGTGGCACTGACTCACCCGCATAGTTTTAATCGTGTCACAAAAACGTGTCCTGTTGGGGGAAGGATCCCTCTTCCTTACACATTTGACGCACGCCAAACAAAACTCACACAAGGTCTTACCAACGCCCTGAAGAAAACTCGAGCAAGCAACGAAAAGGGAAGAGTACCACTAAACAATGTCTATCAAACTACTACAGAAAGTAGGAAGGACACAAGGAGTACCTCTATCCATCCATGGAGCCTCTAGGTCACCAACCTCCATGGCATGCAGATATCCTCTCCCTCGTCCACCATCTCCCTAAGATTGGCGTGGACCACCTGGGGGTGGGGGGTGGTGGAAACTGATACCGCATACCACCTCATGCTGCTACACAAGCTCCATCGCCACGTCCACCGCCCTACGGACCTCATTTCTCAAGACGTTGCCTCTGCCAAGGCGTTCCATCAACCGGCTCCCTCTCAGCAGCACGTCGGGTCAGACAATCCCTAGAAAGTTGTTCCCGACCATCACAAGCATAACACCGCCTCTCTTGCAGTTGACCGAAACTGGCATGCAGGCCCTGTGATCCCTGAGTCTTAGATCCTCCATCCTGTGGTCACCTCCTGAAACGGCACCCACTCCCAGTCCCCTGCATTTTTCTTCGGCTACCAGATGCTGACATCTCCGCTCTCATGTGCCAATCACTAACAGGGGGAATCTGCTCAGCCAAAAATATCTCCACCACCAACGCTCGCTCCAGCACCCCAGTATAGGTGGGCAGGCACAAGGAGACTGCACCTACTTGGATGTCCCTGCGTAAGCTTTTCTCGAAGGTCCGAGCCCTAAACAACAGGTCTCAAACCATATCCTGGGAGTAGTGAGAGAGGTCCGTAAGCATCGCTGAGTACTCTGACACAGTCAGGCCCTCTTGCCGAAGCTGCAGAAGCTCCTGAATTCGCACTGACCTCAGCTTCACCGGATATAACTCCTCCCTGAAGAGCTGCTCAAACCCTTCCCATGTGAGCGTCTCCTCGTCATGGGATTGCATCACCAGACTCCACCATCGCCCGACCGAACCATATAGAAGGCATGCCACAAGGACCACCATCTGATCTGGAGGTGTCCTCAATAGGCAGAAAACTCAAATGACTGCCACAATCCAGTCATCAGCTACCTGGGGATATGGATCACCCTAGAACCTTAGAGGTCGTTGCATCTGGAACTCGTGCAGCGCACTCAGTCATTGCGTAACCTTGTCCTGCACTGCTGGCACAACCAGCTGCTCGACAGGTGGTGGCTCAACCGGCGAACCACCTGGAGGTCCAGCCTTAGAACCTGCGCCCTGGTCCACAGCCTCTGCACGGGGCAGATCCTCACCACAATCCCACTATGGAACCCTCACTGACATTCGTCATGGAGGAATCCTGAAATACATAAAGACGCACCACATTCAACGAGTATATCTGGAGAGCTGACTTAAGAATGACAAGGAAAAACCCAAAACCCAGTCATATATGATGAATGTACCATTTTGTCCCTACGACCAGTGTATGAATGTCCCGAGTTGAAAGTCAGGTTATCAGAGCCCTGGTGTATGGATATGTCAGCCGCCGCGCCAACACTGGGGTCTCTGGCCTGAAAGCCGAGCTCAAAAAATCATAACACTGCCGCTATGCAACCCAAACCAAACTCACAGCTAGACCAGTTATGCTCTGAGATCCCAAAGATGGAACCTCCTCTGATACCACTCTATCACAACTTGACCCAACAGGGCTCATACTGCGACTCCCTAAGCCCGCCTCCAATAGGGGAGGGGCTGGCGACCAGCGCCGAGAAGGCTATAACACACATGGGAGGCATTAGCCTAAGGTACCTATACAAACGCACCCACAAACACCTCCATGAAACAGTGCAGAGATATAGAAAACTAAAAAGTAAATGAATGCATACATTCTATCCCAAACCAGGGTACAAAATAAGTACAAAAAGGGAAAAACAGGGCCCACCAAAAGAAAGATGCAAAGGGCATCCAAGCTGCTCTGAAGATCGGGAACACTGCCACAACACCCACTGATAAGCTCCTCGACACAGCTCCGGTAAACACCCCATTCAAACACACTCACTAAGCTCCGCCTGCTTCGGGTCCTCTTAGGACTCCGTCGAAAGGCCTGTGGTCTGCACAAGACAAAAACATGTGCGGGCAAAGCCTGTGCAGGGGTGAGTATAAACATACTCAGTAGGCACCCCAAAAACCCAAAACCAAAGAGAGAAACTGAAAGACAACAGTCCGCTCATCCCATCAAGAGGGAACACAGACGAGAGAGAAACTCCATCTCCTGACCATCCTTGGCTAAACACAACTATTCAGCTCAGCTCAAGTGTATTCCCATACATACACCTTGAACAATCAAGATATACCCAGCTCACACACCAAGCCACAAGAGGTACCGACTTCATCACCAGCAACTGCCCACAACCAAGAGAACAACCTCCACGATCACCGTCATTCCATATGATACTGGTTCGAGAGATACACTCCATAAGGTTTCATACAAACATCTCAGACACTCACCCGAGAGACCCCGCTCGTTGGATAGCATCACTGATGAAAACCACACTGACACGGCAAGAACAACAAACTCTTCAGATAGGGGATCGCTCCTAGGGTCCGCTAGGGAATACTAGAACCCACACCAGTATACGAAGATCTCACAGATAGAGGATCACTCCCAGGGTCCAATGGGGGATACCACGACCCAATCTGGCATTCATAGATCAATTAGATAGGGGATCACTATCTGGCTCTGCTGGGGGATAGCACAACCCGATCTGGCACTCGACAGAAACACATCTCAGATAGAGGGTTGTCGCCCATATATAGGAGGTCCCAACGGTACAGGAACCCTCTCTCGTATAATTTGCGATGTACGGGATCGAACTGGTGATGCCAAAAACCTACAAAAACCACGCGCTGAGTAGGGGATCGCATAACCAATGATACCGCAACCCTACTATATAAATGATACTGAGCAGGGGATCGTATACCCGATGATGCCACAACCCTACTGAGCACGACCCACTGCGTAGGGGATCATATTCCCAATGATTCCACAAACCCTACAGGGTTAACCTGCTAGATAGGGGATCACCGCCCAAGAATAAGCGGTTATAGCGATACCAAGAACCCGATATTGGGATAAGATGCGAGAGGATCCCGCTCTGGGCCCACCGGAGGGATGCCACAACTCTAGCATTTTAAACATCCCGTCGAGAGGATCAAAAACCTATACGGTGTTTATGATGCCACACGATCCCTCGTGGAAATGAACGAAGGGAGTACCCTCAACCACTGCAGGTCCAAAATTTCACTAACCTGAGTGACCCGCAACAACGCCACACTACGCACCTCTAAGGCCAATAACGAGGCCACCATCACGATCTACGCGGAAAAACACACAGGATAGGATACTTACTCTCCCAAAAATGAGCACCGGGGAAGAAGGAACTATTCACCATAGCTAGCACGTGAATGGCCCACACAACATTCCCAAAAACCCATCGATCGGATCATACCATGGTGATCCCCTCAGAAAAACAAGAGGAATCGACTACTCGTTCGTCCGAAACGAACACCCGGTGAAAAAGGCACTATTCACCGAATGCCAACTCATGCGGGGCCCACACCTCGATCCAAGAACTCATCAAATGGATCGCACCATTGCGATCCTCTCAGAAAAACACACAGGATCGACTAATCATCCGCCAAAATCGGACTCCAGGTGTAAAAGTTGTGTTTCACTGAAAACGTCAAAAACCCGGCCTCGTGAGGCCTACAACCCGAACTCGGTCCCAACACCTGGAAACTCTCATGAAAATTATTTTGTATCATCAGGGTGTCAATGCCACTGATGGCACATTAATCGAACACTCCGGGTAGAAGTTACGATGACCTGAAGTTGTAAAATAATAAAATATTATTATTTTATACGATGTTTCTAACTCCCGGTCCACGATACCGAACCATAAAATTTTCAAAGTGAGTTCAAAAGGTCCGTCTCGACGCAAGGAGTGTGTCATGCAAAATAACTTGCAAATTAGAGTTACGGTTTGCGAGTTATGGGTGTTTAAAGAACACCCATAAAATCCTAGCCGGACCACCGCCAGCCTCGCCAGAAACAACCGCACCGCTGCCGTCATCGCTAGAATCCTGGATTTCCGCCTAAAGACTTCCAGGAACCCCCTGGAGCACCCCGATGCTCAAAAATCAGATCTGAAAAAGTTTTTGGAAACCTCGGGACCCAAACTACACAACCCTAACGAAAATTTGAATAAAAACAACACAAAAATGGGATCCGGGATTTTAAAACTCAAACCGCCAACCTCGTAGGCGAAACGCCGACGTTCTGCCTTAGATCCGCGCTCCAGAGCATCTGTTGCATGCTCCTGGAACGTCCGCCGTCGAAATCTGAGCTCGTGGGTGCTTTTTTTGCTCAATTCGGCAGATCAGAAATGAAGAACAGTGAAAAAACCAAGAGGAATGAGGAAAGGGGGTGCTGATAATTATTTCTGTTTAGAAAAATATCTACCACCCGCCGGCGCCAAACTCGCCGCGAACCAGACGCCCTATGCAAACAACGGTAAAGTTATGCCTAGGGTAAACACGTCATTCTGAATGCAACGGCGGACTCAGATTTTCGATCCGAGACTCCGTTCAGAAGTTATTTGATCCGATGCTCGTACTCTAACATTTCCATTTAATTACAAAAACGCCCCTGGTGGCGTTTCTCACTGTAAGCCCGTGCCCGTTAAATTTACATCTCACCTAGGGAAAACGACACATTCCGGAGGCAGCTGTACCCTCAGAATCCCATTCTAAGCTACGATTTAGGTGATATCACACACCCTCCATGTGCATAGTATAAAAATACTTGATATTTTTATAAAATTAATTTTTGGCACACCGGGCCTCGGAATCGCACACCGTATTCGCACCTAACTCTGGAATTTTTCGTAGAAATATTCCAATGTCTGACAGGGCTAAAACCTGAGTCGCTACAATTGAAATCTATTTACCTAGAATTATTCTAAAAGTCATTAGATACTAATTTATTTTCCATGGGTTTATCATGTCATGATTATTGATGAAATCATGAATGTTTCCTTGGGGAACAACATCAAAGTGGATATAATACTTATTTTATTTTCCTAGGTTTTTATGATATGCTAATTTAAATCATGTGTGCAACACCCTAATGATTTAAAAATAAATTTAATATAGAATGTAATTCCCACAACACTAAGTTTCTATGAAGCAACACTTTGTTAATATATTTTTTTACTCTAGATACTTATAACCTATCCATCAAACATAATTTAGCCTCTTTTATGACATGAATTTTGAAAGACTGACATGGAAAATTGATATCATAAAGATATATAGATTCTATTTGGATCAACATAATTTTTTGGTGAATAGTAACATGACAATTTTGAATAGTAGCATTACTCGTATGAGTAGTAATATGGCCCTTATGAATAGTAAACAAACAAATGAATAACAACCTCACACTGAATCTATAAATGGAAATTTTCTATCTTATACATGAAATTATGGTATAATTACCTCATAGTCTAGGAAAATTAATATTTTAAAAGTCAATATTTAAGTGTTGGTGTTTTTGTAAGTCCTAAATATTTAATTAAAAATTATATATAATAATAAAATTTAAAAGAAAGTTATTTATCATAAAAATTATTGATAAATAAATATTTAATTGTATTATGATTTTAGGTTAATTTTATGAGACCTTACGTAATTTTTTAAAGTGTTATAAAATCATTTATAAATTTAAAACTATATCTTTCGAGTAAATAATTATTTTAATTAAAAATTACTTTTTTCATATTTATAATATTTTATTCAAAAATAGGGAAATTTTTTTAATTATAAACATTTAAAAATGTTTGGGGTGAATTTTGGGGATTTTTCAAAAATCGTTGAATTTTTTGTGAATAGTTAAACACATTAATTTATAGTATAAATACATTATACGCTAAACCCACTATTCCTTGAGTCATAGATGATGTAAGAAGCCTTGGTTCAAACTCACATTCAGTTATTGCTGTATTTAGTCATAGTAATCGTCATTATTTATTGTCTTGTGAAAAATAATTAAATAATGAATTAAATAATGGAAATCAAGCCTCTCTTCCACTATAACCCCCCGCCACTCACCCCCTCTTCTCCTCACATTTCAAAGAAAGTAATATTTTAAAAGTTATGACCAAATTATATTACCTAGTCTCTTTCCACTTTATAGAGCTCTTGTTCTTACCAAAGTACCAAAACCCTTTTCTTTACGGATGTTCTCAAGGAAGAGTATTCAACAGGTAAAATCTTTTTCTTTCTCTTTTATTTTATTTCCAAGTTATTTATTTTTTTATACTCTTCTAAAATAATCTATAAAAATGAATAGGATAAATCTATTATCATATATATACTAGAAATGATATTATGTTACTAGAATACCCATCATCAATCTCTCTACTCTCCCTCTTTTATTTTAAAAATTAATTCATGGTCCGGGAGGTGCTGATTTACAACCTTCGTGGATGAAGAACATTCGTTATTCAATTTCTCCTTCAAGGTTGGTAATGAAACGATTTTTATAGTTAAACTGGACAATTATATGAGTATTATAACCTTTTTTGTAACAAGTATATAAACAAAATATTAATTCATATGACAAAACATGTTCCTCATGATCAAAACCACTCAAAATAATCTAAATGATTTTCACTAATATTTATATAATAACTCATCCTCATACCATATAAAAAATAGATTATCTAACAATTTTATATTATGTAAATTATTTGTTATCCTAAAAAATCAGTTCTATAAAATTATATCCATTCCATATGAACTTCATTACATATAAATAATTGAAATGATCATTAAAACCAAAGAAATGACTACTTTTGAATGATAAAATTGTATCATATATTAATAAAAAGTCAATAAATAAACATAATAAAACTATAACAACTAAATTACATGTAGATAAGGTTCTAAATTAATTAATTATTGGATTTAATTTGATTATCTAGAACATTAATGTCAAGTGAAAAACACATTATAATCTAATGTAAGGGTTTTTTCTTGTCACTTCCATTTTTTGTGAAATATTCTTTATTCACCACTATTTCTTATGTATGATGTATGTATAATTCCCATTAATATATCATATCTGGAATCTATTGATTTTCATGGTACTAAATGTATCATTTTATGATTATTAATTTTGGGGCATATGATTCTATTGATTACAATGTATAAGATATTCTACATGAACCACCATTTTTTCTTCATGTTACTCTTTAGTTACCATTACTCAAAAGTAAATCTTCTTTATTTTACAATATTTTATCTACATCATATATATATATATGTTCCAAAATCATATATCCAGTTCAAATCATCCTCCTTTAATGGGGATATACCTTTTTTAAAATGGTTCCCTTCTCAAATATTCCCGATAAACTAGCCGGATTAAAGAGAACTTCTTGAATTCATACCCATTTTCAAGTGCACTATATAACATTTTTTAAGTGATAATTTTTTCTTTAAAAGTACACAATTTATCATGAAAAACACTCTCAGGTCATTTATAGTTTTATGAAAACAGAAATTCTTTACTACTTTAGAATCTCTTTAATATTCTCCTTAAACCGCACTAAAATCACTGTGAAAATATTTGCATTTAGTATCGATTTAAACAAACGCTAAATCATTCTATGATAGTTATGGAAAACCGCCACTAAATAATTTTTTAAATTTTATTTAATTTATTATATTTATATAATTTTAATTTTTGTTTTTTATGTTTCTAATTAATTAACTAATTAATTATACTTATTTTTGTAATTTATTTATTTAATTATTTATATATTAATATTATTTATTATTTATTTATTTTTAATTTATTTATTTTTAATTTATTTTTATAATTAATTACATTATTTTTTTTCTTAAATCATTTATTATTTATTATTTATTATTTATTATTTAATACTATCATGCTCATTCCCAACTTCATACATAATACCATGTAATTGCACATGCATGTGTCCATGCAAATGCCCATGCCATATATAGAAATTCTACATTAGTTGAGATTTGAACTCCATACCCCTTGCTTATTCCCCAAAGACATTTCCACTCCGTCAGGCTCTTCATGTGGTCAACCAATGGAATTTAATAAACTTATATTTATATATATATTAATTGGAAAAACAAATAATACATAACAAAAAGATACACACTAAATATTTATTAATCATTAATAATTAATCAATAATGATTAATCAATAATCAATAATCAATAATCAATAATCAATAATCAATAATCAATAATCAATAATCAATAATCAATAATCAATATTTAAGAATTACTAATTACTAATTAAAAATTAATAAACAAAATATAATAATTAATAAATATATAAATCTATATTATGGAAATAAATAGTAAATATAAAATAGAAAATAATGAATATTAAAAAAAATATTATATCATAAATATTAAAGAGTAAATTGTAAATAATAAATTTTATATACTAACTAAAAAATAATATATAATATATAACATATAATATATAATATATAATATATAATATATAACATATAATATATAATATATAATATATAATATATAACATAAAATATATACCCAAAAATGTATATGTAATGTATAAATAATAAATTAATTAAAAAAATTAATATATGATAAATAAATAATAAATAAATAAATAATAGATAATAAATAATAAATAATAAACTATGAATAAATAAATAATGAATATATAATAACTAATTAAATAATAATTCCTTAATAATAAATGAATAATATAAAAATAAAATAATAAAAAATAAGTAAATAATAAATTAATAATAGACTAATCATAAAAAATAAATTAATAAATTAACCATAAATTAATAAATAATAAATAATAAATAATAAATAATTGAATAAATAAAAAATTGAAAAATGAATAAATAAATAAATAATATATATATATATATATATATATATACTCAGAATGCTTTGTCAGAGGCAAGCCTATGACCATTTATTAAAGAAAATAAAAATCCAGCAAGCAAATACAACAAAAGAAGGACAATTACATATCATAGTAGTCAGACCCATAACCAGACCCATGATGGAGGGCATCCTCCTTGGTCGACGATTCCCACTCTAAGCTATCATGGTGCCTCAAAATCTTGGCAAACTTCCTTTTGAGATTTAATTTTTCTAAAGAGAGAAATTCCTTAGAAGACTGCATAGCCCAACCTTCCCTCCCAACTGAAGACCTGGTGGTCATTGGCTTTGGCAGATGAGAATAATCCCTCCTTGACCTTCTTCGCGGCAGGGCCGTCATCTCTTCCACAGTCCCTTTCACCTTTTATTTACCGCCTTGGACAACATCATTGTATGATATACGGACCATGCCACATCCATTTTCCTTGTCACTGTCAAGACAATCACCCCATTTCCCAGAAAAACACAATTCACGGAAACCTTCCTCCACACCCCGTTCCGGCTGGGAATGATTGTTATGGTCAAGCATGCCGAGACACTGTGAATGAACCACAGGCTCACAGCCAGCGTTCATCCTCGTTTTCACAGTACCATCTTCAGGAACAGCTTCCAGAGAAATAGTGCCATCTTCATTGACATTCTCATGCCCTTGTAATGATACCCCCAAACCACCTGAGTCTATAGAACCGGGCCCCCTGGGACTTTCCCATCCACAAACACCACTCCATTTTGGTCCAAGACCGCCATATCCAATCCGGCACTCCTGTTACCCATCTCCAGACCGGCCACCTGCTTCAAAGCCTGCAGCCCAGTTGAGGTCTGCACCTGCACAGCACTCCCACCAACATCCTTCTTCACATTAGAGAACACCTTATCTACCCCTTCCTCTACCGCACCTGCATTTCCATTGACTACACCCTGCTAGACAGAACCCTCCATCTCCTTTGGCATGGTCTGATGAGCCATATTTTCAGCATAGTTGCAG
Source organism: Viscum album (assembly GCA_963277665.1). Lineage (NCBI taxonomy): Eukaryota > Viridiplantae > Streptophyta > Magnoliopsida > Santalales > Viscaceae > Viscum > Viscum album. Next base: position 876,480,935 of record OY728125.1, read on the forward strand.
CTCAGCATTCGACCAGCAGTAGGAGAATTCCTGATCATCACCTCCTGAACACCTCTTGAGTTTGCATCATCTGGTCCCTCTAGAGATTTCCCTTCCAAAAACACATCTCCATCTCGGTTCAACTCTAGGGCATCTCTATCCAAGCCCGAAAACCGGTTACTCAGCTCCAAACCAGCCACATGCTTCAAAGACTATAGCGCAGTTGAGTTCTACACCTGCACACCACTTCCAACAGCATTCTGCTTCCCAGTAGAAGGCACTTTCTCTACCCCTTCCTCCACCGCACCTTCAGTGCCAACAATGACATTCGGCAATATATCACCCTTCAGCTCTGCTGGCATGGTCTCATGCACCATATCTTCAGCATGCTTGCAGCTCAACATTCAACCATCATTAGGAGGACTCTGTGTCTCCTGATCACCCACTGCAATGACCAAATGTGCCAGTAGAGACCCGAATCCTGACGTACATGGAAATTACATTACTTTTGCGGAATACATAGTATATAACAAAAACACACACACAAGGACCATAATAGTTTAGTGTCTTTGGAAACTCGGAATATAATCTTCTAATCGTGGTGAAAGATCTTCAACATATCCCATAAAGATCTTCTTTTTTTTAAACCTAAATCGTTTATTTATGTCCTGGGGAAAAGAAAACATAAAAGGGTGAGCTCAAATGCTCAGTAAGGGTAGACAAAAGAAATATCAATCACGTCATATTCATAAGAACATATCTTTTCGAAATCTTAACCTGCAAAAGAGATCATAATTTCATAACATGGGATAAATCATAGTAGTGAAATGTAATCCCAATAATCATAACTTAAAACATGAAACTTTGTGTCATAATCACATAACCATAGAAAATCATTTCTTATTAGTCAAGAGTCATTTACAAGACTATCTTAGTGGACAAAGTCCCTTTCTGAACCGAGCCACCCTCATTTTAGTCATGTTTCACTAAACCGGTATAACCTACCGTTCCAGCCATGTCTATCTCATGAGATATAAAATCTTTACCCAATGCATTGGAGGGAGATATAGGTCCCACCCATCTCATAATGATACCATTCTTATGTGTGCCACAAAATCATAAACCATACATCATAACATAACCCATGTAATAAAAATGGGAATCTTAAACATTGTGACATCATAAAACAATTCATATAAGATAAAGGAATTCATAAAAATAATTCCATCATAACATAATCAAATCAATGTAATAATAGAGATAGAAACAAAACCCTTTATTATCTTAGATGGAAAATAATTTTGATAAAACACTTGAACTCCATTCTTGAGGAAAATATCCTTTCTACTTCAAAAACATTTTCCTTTCTTAACATGTCATACAATTTTAAACTAAAATATGTTGATTAAAAATAAACTTGAAACCTTTTAAAGCAAGCGTCTTGGAAATACTTTTTTAAAAGTCCATTCATTCCATAAAAGTTAAAAAAACATTCTTCTCGTACTTTTTTCGGAAAAGTCAAAAAGTACCTCGTACGAAAAACGAAAAAAGATTCCTTTCATATCTTTTACTAAAAACTCACCGAAGGGTAAAATTGGATTTAAAAAATTTTAGGTGGATGGAAATAATATTATATATTGAGGAGACATGGATGTGGATGGTAAAATACACCCCAGTAAATACCAAATTATAAACAATCTCAAGTAAAAATGAGATTGTGATATTTTCCCTTACCTTAGGTCCTATATGCTTTGTACGTGTCTGAACCTCCTATATAATGATTTAAATAATTTTATTGACTTATTCCAGAATCATAATTATTTTTATTATATCATATATGGTCATATTCTTAGCTTCTTAGTAGTAATATTTCATTGCTACTTTTTATTCAGGTGTTTATAACTTTTAATTCTTATGTGTGTTTTGTCGAATAAATTCTTATTCTTCTCTTTAGGTTATAGATACCTAATTTCCAAAAAAGTATTAGTGTAATATATATCATATTCATTCATTCAATTCATTTATATAATCATTTTGAAATGAAGATCATGTAGAACGAGTCGCATCACATCGTGGAGACGGTATTCCGTACGTACGCATGAGTGATGATATTGTTCCTATGATCGTGGAATTGTATTGGAGTGTATGTATACTATTTCAGAATCAATATAACTTTATAATAGTCATATATATTCATTATTTACACCATTATACCCATCCTAGTATGGTGGTGGTGGAAAATAGAATACACCACGGCGTGGAGACGGTATTCCGTACATACGCACGCGCGCTGATTTTTTTTCCATAGGATGGATAGATGGTGAAATAGGGTTGTTTCATACTTATAATAACATATCAGTATATGAGTGATACTGATGTTATTACTTCATAATGAAACAACTAAAGATGAAGAAGTGGAAGAAGAAATAAAGATGAAAGAATTGGTAACGGACATCACCTCTTCTTTGAAGTGCTTCTTTGAGACCTCCTTTTAGGGAACTAAAATAGGTCTTTGAAGAAGACCAGAATCTCTAGTATGTTTCTAGGGGAGTGGAGAGAAGAAATTGGTAGGGTTTGGTCGAGCTTGAAGGCTCAATGTGGTGTGAGTAAGAGGGGAAGGAGATTCCCTTTTATAAGGGAGGAGAGGGGCACCTTTGGAATAACTAAAAATATTATTTTATTATAAAGTAATGTTCGGTTTTAAATAGCTCCAAATTGAGTTATTTCGAAGATAAGATGGGGATGGGTCGGAATACTCACATCCAATAGAATTTAGACTAGTTTAGGTCATTATATTAACCTTATCTTTTAGTTTTAACTCTTAGTTAATTAGATTGACATTTACCATGCCACTTTGTATTTTTATATTATATAGTTAATAAACTTACCATATACATCCAAGAGACCCCCAAGTTGTGTTTTATTAATATATATAACCTTATATAAGTCATTTGGCCGAAAATTAGATTTTTAGGAATAAAATAACAATTAATAATATAATATTTATTTTAAAAACTATTTTATGTCAATTTTGACACTATTCAATAGTTGATTTTTTTGAAACTCATAACAGAATTATTACTTAGCCCAAATTTAATTAAATCAATCCTAACATGTCATATTAACCTATAAAATTATTTTAATTCATAAAAAGTCTCAAATTATATTTATTTGGGTATTTATAACATCAATTATGTCAATATATCATTAATAAGATAATTATTCCATCATCGTTGTGTCATAAATAAATTAAATTATGTAATATCTAAAAATTACAAATAAAATACCATTATTTAGGAAATCGTTTTATCTTTCTAATAAAAATTTATAGTCGAATTTATCATATGAATAACCCCATATTAGAAATGATTTACTTATTAAACTTTGATTTTAACTATTTTAGCCCTTCTTTAAATAAATTAATAATAAGTGTCCTAATCTAATCCAAGTGGGCCTAAATGATCATATTTTATTCCTAAGGTCGTTTTTGGTCGAATTACACTTATCCAATATAATTAGGACATGTGTTAGGGTAATAATAATTACATGTTTACCCTTAATTACCCAATTTACTTTTAACCGTGGTAAGAAAAAGTAAAAAGTTCCTATTCACCAAAAATTATTTTCATCTCATTGAACCAAATTTTACTTATTAAAATCAACCGTGTCTCTAGGATTTTTGAAATTCCACTCACAGAAGCGGTAAAATTATGTTTTATGAAAAATTCATTTTTTAACTACCACTTAGTGGTTTCACTATTCATCAAAAAAATGAAAGTTTCCAGAAAAATACCAAAAATTAGGCCTAAGCTATATTTGATATTATGAACTAAAAAATGATGTCTATTTTACCAAATTCAAAACATATTAGTTGCGTTAATTAATTTAAAAATTAATTCCCGTTGTCAAAACAAATAGCGTGTTTTTAAGAGATAATAACCATCAAAAGATTGACACTTGTTTATAACTGGTTTAAATGTGAAATTACATCCAATGACCAAAATTGTATTAAACTGTAAAAATATATTCTAAATATACATTAAAACCACTCAAATTAATAATTTATCACTATTAATTATTTCGATTAAAAAAGTTTTTTTAATTATAATTTAGTAATTTTCACTATTCATCAGAATATGAAAGTTATCCGAAAAGTACCAAAATTTCACCTTAGGCTAAATTCGATACTCCGAATCCAAAAATGAAGTCCATTTTGAGAGCTAAAATTTCTAAAATTTTAAAAGGTGGTTATTACTATTCATAACGGCTAGTTTTAATAATATTTTAATAGCATATCGTTGTTTAGTGAAACTCGGTATTGTGTACTACACACGCTATCGAGGAAGGTCGTGATTGCATGTAATGTAAGGCAAGTCAAGGATGCGTGTTGAGAAAGCTCTTTTTGGTGTAGCATACAACACAAGACATTAATGAAATTAAAAAAGAATATTTTTTTATAAAATCTCAGGCTGTTACATTCTACCCCCCTTAAAATGAATTTCGCCCTCGAAATTCATTGGGGTTATAAATGGTTTACTACTCGAAAGTTTATCTAATAGAAACCCACATCGTAAAAAGGAATACCAAAACATGGCTTTAAAAACTAAAGTTTGAAATGTAACGATTACCCAAATAAACTAATCACTGGGTTTCCACATAGGTGAAAATATGGATATGGAAGAGAAATCTAACCATCATGTTCTGATGGAGAGTGGTAGAGAACATGGCTATGAAAAAACCAGCAATCACAAAGCCATAAATTTTTGACGATCTAAGGTACCATCTGATTCATCAGATATAAGAGTACTAGGACATCATTTTTGGTTTTCAAGATCATTTCCCTAAAGTTGATGAAATTGGAATTAGAATAAATACTTTCGTGATTTCGGTATAGTCTCAACGTGGATCGTTCTTTGGACAATTTACACTTCATCTCTTAAAGAAATGAAGTTGAATTTGTTATTCGTGATGTGTTAACAGATCATGTGATAGAATGATGGGTCATTCCATCTGTCTCAAACAAAAGGTTAGAAAAGTTATCAAAAAAATACATAAGTCCATCTATAGTGATATTAATGATATATGGTTCCTAAAATGGACATATACTTCATATATCATACTGCTTAATATAATAAAACTAGTTTATACTAAATAGGGACTTCATGTAGGCCAGTGGTAGGCGATAAAGGCCAGTCGCACTTCAGTTGTGGGTTTAATTCCCACAGCCTTGTCCGACGCAATGTGCTGTCACCCGTCCTGCAGGTTGTCCTTTTTCTAAAGCTATATTACTATAACATCCCATCAACAATATCAAAAAAGTTTTATCCTTAAAAAATACTAACTTATGTCCAACATAATCCATTCCAATCTTTAGGCTTATCTAAAATACTTCGGTCTAAGCTCATAGTATAAAGAAAATGATCACGTGAATGCCATCATTTATCCCCCATATATCATAAGATATATCCTGTTGGTCAAATTACAAATATGTGAATACCTTAATCAAGTATTCTCTTGAAGAATTAATATCCATTGAACCTTAGTGAAAACTTGAATGCAGTTAAAAGTTAACACTTTCCACATACCAAAATCCTCAAAATTCTATATCCTCAATCCATGATATCACTTAGTCCTTATATAAATCATGAGCTCATGAATACTGTCAAACATTTCATTTTCTCGTTTTCCCTTCATTATGCGCATATCATCTTTTTTTTTCAAAAATATCTCAATCCCTTTCCATGGTTACCAGTACCATAAAATTATTGAAAACCACAATAGACAAATACATAAATATTCCAATATTCCATGATACTATATAAAACATTATTTTGGAATCCCTTTACATACACACTTAATCATTCCCCCACATCGTTTTCATATTCAACATCGCCAATAGTGATCGCATGTGACTTCCCTTTGTCCTTTTCCTTAAGTGGTTTCTCATGTCGATCATCACTAACCCTTGCATTAGGGAATTTATTGGCATAATGTCCCATCTCATTGCACTTGAAGCATTGAAGTTTTGTTGGTGCGTTCTCTACAGTCTTTTCTTTATTCACATCATTATAAACCCTTTTTCCATTACTTCGACACTTAGATGCTCGATGACCTTCTTTTCCACATTTGAAACATTTACTTATCCCTTTAAGACAATCTCCACCATGCTTCTTTCCACACTTTGAGCATAAGGAAACATTCATCTTCCTTTCACCATTATTCTGAGATTTCTCCTTGAGCTCCATCTTTCGTTTCTTGTCAAAACTATGAGATGGATAAGTAACACCAACTTCCATTTCTACCTTGATAGCACAACGCACAATTTCTTCATAGCTACTGAAGTCTCTTATAGCTAATGCCATTCGATGATTTGGTTTTAAGCCACTGAAGAATTGATCAACATTACTTTCAGGTTGGATGATAAATCCAGATGCATACCTTGCATGCCTTGTAAAATTCGCTTCGTATATACCAACAGATTCATCATCCTTTTGCTTTAGTTCGAGAAACTCCTTCTCCATTTTTGTTCGAAGAATAGGAGGGAATTACTTATTGAAAAATAAGTTCTTGAACTCGTCCCATTGGGACTCAATTTCATCTCTTTGCCTCGTATTCTTGATAAGATTCCACCATTGATTAGCTTCACCTTCCAAACGATATACTACTAAGATGACTTTATGATGTTCAGAAAATTGAAGAATAGAAAATATCTTTTCAGTAGTACTGATCCATTATTCAGCAACAAGTAGATCAGAAGACCCACTTAAAGAAGGTGGACGTTGCCTCATGAAGGACTCAATAGAATATTGTTCCCTTATCTGATCATTTGGAAGTCCAGAATGATTCATAACTTGTGTAAGTATAGCAATAAGATTTTTCACTCCATCTCCCTTAACATTTGTTTGTTTAGGAGGACAATCATTGCATTGTCCATTGCATTGATCAACACAGTTCCTTCGGGTTCCAGCCATCATCTAAACCCCAAAAAGAATAGTTTGAGAGGCAAAATTCATGCTAGGGAAAACAACATAATAAAGGGGGAGTATCCTCAATATCTAAAATCTTAGGTTAAATTATATTATCGTTACCATAGTTCTAGGACTGTATCCTATACGTATACTAATCCTTAGGGACAACTCTAGACATACCATACAAATATCTCTAGTAATCTTACTAACATTTTCACATCCTAGTTTCCAAAGGTTGACTAAACCTTTCCTATGATACCAACTGTAGAGACCCAAAGACTGACGTACATGGACATTACATTACTTTTGCGGAATACTTAGTACATAACAAAAACACACACACAGGGACCGTAATAGTTTATTGTCTTTGGAAACTCGGAATATAATCTTCTAATCGTGGTTAAAGATATTCAACATCTCCCATAAGGATCTTCTTTTTTTTAACCTAAATCCTTTCTTTATGTCATGGGGAAAAGAAAACATAAAAGGGTGAGCTCAAATGCCCAGTAAGGGTAAACAAAAGAAATATCAATCACGTTATATTCATAAGAACATATCTTTTAGAAATCTTAACCTATAAAAGAGATCATAATTTCATTACATGGGATAAATCATAGTAGTGAAATGTAATCCCAATAATCATAAATTAAAACATGAAACTTTGTGTCATACTCACATAATCATATAAAATCAATTCGTATTATTCAAGACTCATTTCCAAGACTATCTTAATGGACAAAGTCCCTTTCTGAACCGAGTCACCTTCATTTCAGTCATGTTTCACTGAACTAGTATAACCTACCGTTCCTACCATGTCTATCTCAGGAGATATAAAATCTTTACCCAATGCATTGGAGGGAGATAAAGGTCCCACCCATCTCATAATGATACCATTCTTATGTGTGCCACCAAATCATAAACCATATATCATAACATAACCCATCTAATAAAAATTGGAATCTTAAACATTGTGACATCATAAAACAATTCATATAAGATAAACGAATTCGTAAAAATAATTCCATCATAACATAATCAAATCAATGTAATAATAGGGATATAAATAGAACCCTTTATAATCTTAGATGGAAAATAATTTTGATAAAACACTTGAACTCCAATCTTGAGGTAAATATCCTTTCTACTTCAAAAACATTTTCCTTTCTTAACATGTCATACAATTTTAAACCAAAATATGTTGATTATAAAAAAACATGAAAACATTTAAAAGTCGCTTCTTGGAAATAATGTTTTAAAAATCAATTCATGTCATATAAGTTAAAAAAACATTCTTCTCGTACTTTTGTCAGAAAAGTCAAAAAGTACCTCGTACGAAAAACGAAAAAAGATTCCTTTTATATCTTTTACTAAAAACTCACCGAAGGGTAAAATTGGATTTAAACAATTTTAGGTGGATGGAAATAATTTACATATTGAGGAAACATGGATGTGGATGATAAAATACACCCCAGTAAATACCAAAGTATAAACAATCTCGGATACAAATGAGATTGTGATATGTTCCCTTACCTTAGGTTCGATATGCTTTATACGTGTCCGAACCACCTGTATAATGATTTAAATAATGTTATTTACTTATTCCAGAATCATACTTATTTTTATGATATCATATATGGTCATATTCTTAGCTTCTTAGTAGTAATATTTCATTGCTACTTGTTATTCGGTTGTTTATAACTTTTTGTTCTTATGCTTGTTTTGTTGAATAAATTCTTATTCTTCTCTTTATGTTATATATACATAATTTCCAGAATGGTACTAGTGTAATATATATCAGATTCATTCATTCAATTCATTTATATAATCATTATGAAATGAAGATCATGTATAACGAGTCGCATCACATCGTGGAGACGGTATTCCGTACGTACGCACGAGTGATGATATCGTTCCTATGATCGTGGAATTGTATTGGAGTGTATGTATACTATTTCAGAATCAATATAACTTTATAATAGTCATATATAGTCATTATTTACACCATTATACCCATCCAAGTAAGGTGGTGGTGGAAAATAGATTACACCACGGCGTGGAGACGGTATTCCGTATGTACGCACACACGGTGATTTCATTTTTCTGTAGGATGGATAGATGGTGAAATATGGTTGTTTCATACTTATAATAACATATAATTATATTAGTGATACTGATGTTATTACTTCATAATGAAACAACTAAAGAATAAGAAGTGGAAGAAGAAATAAAGATGAAAGAATTGGTAACGAACATTACCTCTTCTTTGAAATGCTTCTTTGAGACCTCCTTTTAGGGCACTAAAATAGGTCTTTGAAGAATACCAGAACCTCTAGGATGTTTCTAGGGAAGTTGAGAGAAGAAATTGTCAGGGTTTGGCCGAGCTTGAAGGCTCAAAGTGGTGTGAGGAAGAGGGGGAGGAGGTGCCCTTTTTTAAGGGAGGAGAGGGGAACCTTTGGAATAACTAAAAATATTATTTTATTATAAAGTCAAGTTCAGTTATAAATAGATACAAATTGAGTTATTTCTAAGATAAGGTGGGTATGTGTCGACATACTCTCATCCAATAGAATTTAGACAAGTTTAGGTCATTATATTAACCTTATCGTTTAGTTTTAACTCTTAGTTAATTAGATTGACATTTACCATGTCACTTTGTATTTTTATATTATATAGTTAATAAACTTACCATATACATCCAAGAGACCCCCCAAGTTGTGTTTTATTAATATATATAACCTTATCTAAGTCCTTTGGACGAACCTTAGATTTTTAGGAATAAAATAACAATTAATAATATATTATTTCTTTAAAAAACTATTTTATGTCAATTTTGGCAATATTCAATAGTTAATTTTTTTGAAACTTATAACAGAATTATTACCTCGACCAAAGTTAATTAAATCAATCCTAACATGTCATATTAACCTAGAAAATTAGTTTAATTCATAAAAATTCTCAAATTATATTTATTTTGGTATTTATAACATCAATTATGTCAATATTTCATTAATATGATAATTACTACATCATCATTATGTTATAATTAAATTAACTTATTTAATGTCTAAAAATTACAAATAAAATACCATTCTGTAGGAAATCTTTTTAGCTTTCTAACTAATATTCATAGTCGAATTTATCGTATGTATAACCCCATATTAAAAATGATTTACTTATTAAACTTTGATTTTAACTATTTTAACCCGTCTTTAAATAAATTAACAATAAATGTCCTAATCTAATCCAAGTGAGCCTAAATGATCCTATTTTATTCCTAAGGTTGTTTTTGGTCGAATTACACTTATCCAATAGAATTCGGACATGTGTTAGGGTAATAATAATAACATTTTTACCCTTAATTACCCTATTTACTTTTAACCGTGGTAAAAAAAAATTAAAAAGTTACTATTCACCAAAAATTATTTTCATCTCATTGAACCAAATTTTACTTACTAACATCAACCGTGTCTCTCGGATTTTTAAAATTCCACTCACAAAACCGGTCAAATTAAGTTTTATGAAAAATTCATTTTTTTTAACTACCACTTAGTGGTTTCACTATTCATCAAAAAAATGGAAGTTTCAGAAAAATACCAAAAATTAGGCCTAAGCTATATTTGATATTATGAACTCAAAAATGATGTCTATTTTACCAAATTCAAAACATATTAGTTGAATTAATTAATTTAAAAATTAATTCCCATCTTCAAAACAAATAGTGTGTTTTTAAGAGATAATAACCATCAAAAGATTGACACTTATTTATGACTGGTTTAAATGTGAAATTACATCCAATGACCAACATTGTATTAAATTGTAAAAATATATGCTAAATATACATTAAAACCACTCAAATTAATAATTTATCACTATTAATTATTTCGATCAAAAAAGTTGTTTTTAATTATAATTTAGTAATTTTTACTATTCATCAGAATATGAAAGTTATCCGAAAAGTACCAAAATTTCACCTTAGGCTAAATTCGATACTCCGAATCCAAAAATGAAGTCCATTTTGAGAGCTAATATTTCTAAAATTTTAAAAGGTGGTTATTACTATACATAATGGCTAGTTTTAATAATATTTTAATAGCATATCGTTGTTTAGTGAAACTCAATATTGCGTACTACACACGCTATCGAGGAAGGTCGCGATTGCGTGTAATGAAAGGAAAGTCAAGGATGCGTGTTGAGAAAGCTCCTTTTGGTGTAGCATACAACACCAGAAATTAATGAAATTAAAAAGAATATTTTTTTATAAAATCTCGGGCTGTTACAGTGCCTCAGACATAATCGGCTGCAACTGACAAGCACTGATCTCAAACATAGAGATGGACTCGGTTCCATGGTCACTCCTCAGGCTGTCAAACACTTTCATTACTGATGGGTTCAAGGAATGCACCATCTTCATCCCGCTTGCAACGCCCGAAAACACATTAGGAGGAACCTGCCTTATCTCCCTTTCAGTGTGGCCAATAGGTGGCATCCTAACCAAATCACATTTTGTGCAAGTAGAATTCATTCTACCACTTTGCCCAGAAGCACAAGGACTGCTATAGGCAATAAAATCCATAGGGCAATCCATCAAACCCTGCTTAATCAACCTCGCATCATCATGCCCCCCACGGCCATTCCCATTCTGTCCATCCATCCCTTGTAGTTTACCATCCAACCCTCCCCTTCGGAAAATATCCTCTAAATGCCCAAACCATCTACACTTCACACAGAACTTCATCCACGACTCATAAATAACCTCTTGCATCCATCTAAATTCCTTCTCATCAGTAATCCAGACACAACGCAAAGGAGGTCTCGTGGCATCAACCACAACACATATGCGTGGACAAATCGGGTGAGATACAGACTCAGTCCGTTGATCAAAACAAATAAAACATCCAATCATGTTTCCAATTGCACAAAGAATCGAAGGGTTTCGAAAAAAAAAGGGGCAGACCGGGAGACTTACCCAGGTGGCCATCGACAAGGGGTCACGTCACATATGGAATTCAAAGCCCCATCGGAAAAAATAGAAGGAAGAATAGCCGCACTTTCTTGGAGCCCTGGACAAAGCAATAATCAAGTCATCCTCTGATCTAAACCAAACCATAATATTCCTTCGATCAAGTAACCCAACAATCGGCCTCTCATGTAGCTCCCAGGAATCTGAGATGAATAATAAATAATAGATAATAGATAATAAATGAAATAAATAAATAAATAAATAGATAAATAAATAAATAATAACTAAAAAATATTTAATAATTAGTAATTAATGACAACTAATAACTAATAATTAATATTCAATAATTAATTTATAATAATTTTTAAATAATAATTAACAATTAATATTTATTATTTAATATTTAATATTCAATATTTTATTTTTTTTAAATAATTAACAAATTATTAACAAATAATTACTAAATAATGAATATAGAATAAATAAATGATAAATGAATGAATAATTAACTAATAATAAGTTAATAATTAATAATTAATTAATAAATTAGAAATAGATTAACAATTAATGTGTACATAATAAATAAACAAAATAAATAAATATTACATATTAAATAACTAAATAATAATATAATTAAATAATTATAAATAATTAATAATTATTAATTAAATAATTAAATAATAATTATTTAATTAATTTTAAATAAATAATTAACAGATAAATAATATATAATAAATAAATAATCTGATAGTGAAATCATAAAATGTTAATAAACCCTAAAAACCAAAAAAACACTGAAAAGAAGTTGTCTGGCGGGTATTGCCACCCTGAGATAAGTCTATCTGTCTCTTCCTCTTTCCAGTAGAAATAGTACTAGTAACTGGTACTAAACCGCCCTGGCCCACACCACTAGCTTCCCGTAGATTCCTCTCTGTAATCAGTTCCTAATTTACAATAGCATGTTTAGTAGGCAACCTAAAAACATTTACCAGCGCTCAGATGTCATAATGAAGGCCATCCTCAAAACGCATGGCCCTCAACATCTCATCACCCACCAGCACGGGTGAAAAGCATTGAAGATCAGTGAAGCGACCAGAATAGTCCATCACCGACATGGCACCCTACTGCAGATTCATGAACTCTCGAGCTCTGTCTTTCCACAGCGTCTCGAGAAAGAAGAATTCATAGAAGACTGTCTGAAAATCCTCCCACACCATGTCTCTGTGAGGCTCTTACTGGGAGGTAACATCCCACCACATCTTGGCGGAATCATGCAGCATGTATGTCGCGAGCTTGACCCTCCGCTCTGGAGGTGTCTCAAGATGCTCAAAAATAGTCTGTATTGATCCAAGCCAGGACTCTGCAGCCTGTGGTTCGCCTTCCCCAGAAAATGTAGGCGGATGCTGCTGCTGAAAGATACGTGTCAAATCAGCCATAGATGTGGTAGTCTGCGGTGCTCCCTGAAAGGTCTGCATGAACCGCATAAAGCCTTCACAGAACTGCGCCTTCGCGCCTGTGTCTGATATAACAGCTGGCGCCACATCTGGCTCTGCTGGAGGATCCACTAGTAGCCCATGGTCCACCATCTCTGGAGTATAGTCATCGCCACTCTCCTGGCGAACAACGCGCGGTCATCTAGGCGGCATGATTCTACAAGGTCAAAAACACACCTTAGATTCAAGATTAACAAGACTGAAAATAATGGAACCATAAAGGGAAAAAAGGAGGAAGAAGGTATTTCAAGATTTTCCAAACAAGACTACACGGCGTGTATAATGACAACATGGCGTGTACTTGACTTCCCTTCCCCTACCCGGGTCATTCAACACGGCTAAGCCACACGGATCCCATTGAACAAAAACTACACAGCCTGTATAATATCTACACGGAGTGTATGGTGTTATTTTCCAATTGCCCATGTCGTTTGTGACATGGCCAACTACTCAGCATGACACTACACGGCGTTTTACACCCGCACACGGTGTGTACACTACCCCATTTCCCCGTCACAGGGTCAACTCCACATGGTCTTTCCTCGGACAAGACTACACGACATGCTCCCACAGGTACAATGCGTGTTCTAGATGAGCTTCACCGACCCGTGTTGTCAGTTACATGACCGGATACATGGATCAACCTACACGGTGTGTTCTATATACACACGGTGTGTACACGAGAGGATATCACTGACTCGTGTTGTTAGTTACACGGCCGAACTCCTGGTCAACACTACACGGCGTGTACATTAGGTACATGGCGTGGTTTCCCCAAGCCTTTCCTTACCCCGTGTCGCCGCCCACACGGTTTGTGACATAGGAAGAGACTACACGGTGTGTACTTAGAGTACACGGCATGTACTTAAAAAGTTCATTTTTCTTTCCCGAACAGAAGGCCATACATAGCGTGTTTAAAATACTACATGGATTGTATACTGGGTTTCTGGACAGTATGCCTTAGAAACTTCCCTAGAACCTAGAAATACCGCAAAAACAACACCTAAGTGTCAAATTCCGACCCGTGAGGGCCCATATTCCCCACTAATAAAAGTTTGGCATCATATCTGTGTTATAACCAAAATAAACCGCCAATGATCCGCCAAATTCTGGTAAATGGGGGCCCATACTCCCCAAAAACCAAAGTGTGGCATTCACTCAATAAACCGTCTCATCCAAAACTACCCTTTCAAATAGCAGGTAATTATCATGCAGCTATCACAACAACATTCTTTTCTAGCACAACAACTATTACAACAACATGAAATTTCTAATGCACCTATATGGCATGGAAAGTATGAATGGCATGTGATTTCTACCATGTGCCTATTGAATACATGAGATAGAATACCATCAGGCTACAACGAAATAGAACCCATAGATCAAATATCAATAGCACAATCCAAGTGAATCACCCTTCGGTGAAATTATATCAACTGTAAATTGAAAAATCAGTAAAAATTGCAATATGAGGTAAATTGGCTTTTCCCTGTACACGGGTTAGCTACGCCCGGGCACAACTTATTACCAACTACCATTCGTCCTATCCATGACTATGGCTCTAAATAGTAAGTCAAAGAAAAGAAACCCTCTGATACCACTTTTCAACATCCCGGTTCCGGGTGCCATGCAACGGGTGCCCTGAACCTGGTTCGCCACGTGACCTCATGCGCATTTCCCCAAATTCCATAGGCTACCGACTAGCTGTGAGGGCCCCGGTCTAATAGTGGGGAAACTATGCCCTCATTTGTCAAAGTGTAGCACAACGGCATACAAAAATAAAACATACAATGAATAGCGGAAGCAGTAAAACATACACAACTGAAATAAACAACAACACTGGATATAACCAAAAGTATATAAATAATGATACTACACGTCTCAAGTTCTAAGAAAACAGCCATAACAATCTATACATCAATAAAGTACAACCGAAAGTAGAGTACAGTGAAACAATGCAATTCAGCTGGCTGCGGTATCCCAAGCCTAGGCTCGGTCCCATGCCCTCCTACTCCTCAACATCAATCATGTACCTGTTTAGGGACTCTTTCCCCTATCAACACCTGCAACAACGTAATATGTTTAGGCTGAAAAGCGTGACCTAAACAGGGTGTGAGAAATATATCTCAGTAGGCACCCACCCAAGGCTCTTGCCCAACTGCGTGTAACCATGCAACAACAGTGTGCAATAGTAAAATGCAATAATTTAGTAATTACTACAATGTAACTAACTTAACAATTAAATTTCAATTTTATTATTTATTTAGTCTATTAAATATTAGAAATCACCACAGTGAATTTTTAAGTAAACAGTCCACGTCCTGAGAGAAGAAAAACCTTACCCTCAGGTAAGTAGAATCCATCCCGCAGATATAGCCCTCAGGTGTAACAAAAGTTTCCCTGAGGAATAGGAAGTGTCTCCCTCAGGCACAGAAGTCAAGCCCTCAGGAACAAAAGGTTACCCTCAGGCGAAATAGAACGTTTCCCTCTGGCTAATACAGTCAGTACCTCTAGATAATCACAACAACAACCTCAGGATAAAAAGGTAACCGGGAAATGCCCAACATGTCAATATGCAGTAAACAAGCAATTCCTCTCGAGGAAAATTCTACAATTACTACTTTAAAGGCATACCCTCGGTTATCCTGGCCAAATGGCTAAACAGTGGAACCCACCCCTGGGGTGGTTTGGGATCCAAGAAATGATCCCAAACAAAATTTTAATATCACAATTAATCACCTATTCAATTCTAGGTATTCAAAATGACCACGGCCTCAGCCACACGACACCCCAACATGGGTTCGTGGTACCAAAACGCACAAAACGCACAACAGTAAGAAAAATTAACACCAAGCCACCTACCTTATATGCCAAGGAGCGGTATACCTGAACGTCGACTCCCAAAACTCCTACGAATGGCATAGATCTAACAAAGAACAAAACTCTCTTAACCTCAAATAACTTCCGTTAGGAGAAGAATTGGTAAGCAAAATGCTAGGAGAAGAGAGGGCTTACCCGCGCAGTTCCAACGAGATCATCTGAGGCAGAATCAAATTCCAGACAAATACCCGACAGATCTTCAAAGGTTCGGTCATCCCTCTCGATCTCCCTCTTCCATTATAAGCCTTCCCTATGAACAGGGGAGGCTACCGCCTGATTTAAGAAAAAAAACGAAGAACACTGTGTGTACTTCCAAGTACACAACGTGTACACCCTTCATTTAACTGTTCCTCTGGCGGCATTATCATATTGTTCACCCGTCGACATGAGTACACGACATGTACTCCTGAGTACACAACGTGTACTATCGCCCAGCTGGCGGCTACTCCACCGCCTTACTGTTTTGTCATGCCGACTGACTACACAGCATGTACAGGACCACTACATGACGTGTAGTCGGTTCCTACACCATTTGTCGCCGGCATGGAAACACGCCCCATGTACTCATCCCTACATGGCCAAAAGTACACGGTGTGTACTTCCAAAATGTAGGATTTTTTTTCCATTTTCCATATTTTATTAAAAACACTTAAGGAAAAGAGAAAAGAAGAAACTCGTACGTCAAATATAAGAGCCAGGTTCTTACAGAGGCCAGGCTAGATGATCAACACCCTCCCAAATGGCATGAACTATAGTGGTTGAATCACTTTCAATCCAAATATTATTCTAGCCCTTTTTCTTAGAAAAGATGACGGCATGTATCACCCCTTTCATTTCCACCTCTAAAGACGAAGCAATACTGCAGCCGCAAAAGAAGCACCTAAGACACTGACCAAAGTGGCTTCTAAAGACAGCACCACATCTCACGGGTCCCAGATTGCCTTTGGAAGCACCGTACACATTCACTTTGATCAATCCTAGAAGCAGGGTTTTCCAAAATACCTCAAAAGTGAACATCACCTGATTGTAGAGCCCATAAATTGGAATTCGACGAAGGATCTCAAAGTCACTAACAGTGTTGTCACAATAAGCTTTCTATATCAAAGCATCCTTCTTAATTGCATTGAGAATTTGAGTCTGACCTGAATTAAGATTGACTGAGTAATTTTTGTTGAGAATAACATTTCTATCATACCAGATCACATGGAGAAGTTCAGAAATTGTAGTGAGGAAGACGTTTATGATATGTTGGGAGAGATATAGATCCACACAGAATTTTATTTTCAAGCTGAAATTATCAGTGATGCCTCTCCTAGATCTAATCAGCATATGGGGTGAACGAGGAATCCTACTGCATAGAACCTCATAAATAGGAATCTGAATCATCTCCTGAATGTTTTTATTATAGGTGAATGTGATTATGGGGATATGATTATCCCTATTACCACTGAAATCACGGATGCATTCTCAAAGCATGTTCCCAAAAACCTGTATAGTTTGTTCAAATTATACATTGGTCTAAGGGTGAAGGAAATTGATCATAATCACACTTTTACCCATAACACAATATAATTCCTACCAAAACCTGGATGTAATGTGATCATCCCTATCTAAAATTATAGTGTTAGGGCCCCGTGTATCTGTATAATCTCACAAACATAAAATATTTTCACCTCCTCAACTGAGAATGTCTCTTATATATATAGGAAGTGCACTAATTTATTAAGTTGATCCACAGATAACCAAACCACGTCACTTAATCAGGGATACCTCAATAATTAAATGAAATAATCCATCTCCTTATGCTACCATTTCCATTCTTGGAATGGTAATTCCTATAACAATCCATCAATTTTCTTGTTCTCCACCTTCACTTACTGAAAGGTATAACACTTATTTATTAAACACTCTATCTTACATTTCATCCCATGACACCAATACTTTATGTTCATATCAAGAAACAAATTTGAGATACCAAGGTGCACTTTCTACTAAAAATCATTCCACACTCCCATCAACTCCTCTCCCATGTCTGTAGGGTCCCATATTTTCAAATGTTTCCATATAATGTCATCCCCATCGATAAACCTATCTAAAAGAGGTTCCTCCCCAAAATTAATCTCTAATAGAACCAATACTATTATGATATAAAAAACTCCTCATATTCACACTCTATATATGTGAAGAGGTCACTAATAATAATATAAGTATAGACATTCCATGGTGGTCCTAAACTGTGACACAGACTGCCACTTTCTACTAAACTCTTAAACCATATTCATCTGAGTCCTCCTTCTTAGAGCATCATCAACAACATTTCCCTTCCCAAGTGTAAAGACAATCTCTGTGTCAAAACACTATAGTTTATTCAACCCATTTCTGCATCCTATGATTCATGTCACATTGTGTGAAGATATTCTTAAAAAAATTATGGTTTCTAAACACAAAAATACACTCCCCCAGTAGGTAGTGCCTCCAATAACATAATACATGAACAATTGCTAGTAACTTCAGATCATGTTCTAGGTAATTCTATTCGTGATGCATCAGTTTTCATGAAAAATACATAATGACTCATTTTTCTTCCATCAAAACTACTCCTAGATTGATACTTGATGTTTTAAAATATACATTATAGATTTTTCCTAACTCTGGTGGGATTAATATCAGTGTTTAATTATATATCCTTCTTATCTCCTAAAAAAAATTCTCATAGGCTTTAGAATGTATAAACATCACACCCTTCATAGCCAATCCCTAGGAGTAACTGTTTGGAATGAGAATCCCTATATAAAATTCTTGTAATATCCATCTATCTCCAAAAAAGGCTCTGAATACCAAATGATTTATTGGGATTCTCCTAGTTAACTACAACACTATCCTTCTCTAGAGTGAATAAACTCTTAACTTTGAGATAATATTTCCCAATAAGTGAACTATGTCAATCCAGAATTGAAATCTATTAAGCATAGAATACATCTTGTGATCTCTCAGTGTACTCAAAATAATCTAAATATTGGTAGCATGGTCGCAGTGAGTATGAAAATACACAAATATTTCATCTACAAAGAGAAAAATAGATGAATCCAAATAGAGATGGAAATATTATTCATCAAATCCATGAATATGGTAAGAATGTTTGAATGATAGAATGGAATAATGAGATACATATATAAACCATACCGACTATGAAAAAACCATACATTGACTATATTAAGGCCTAACCTGAACCTGATGATAGCCAGATATTAGGTCGATCTTAGAAAAAACTCTCACTTCTCTTATACGGTGAAAAATATCATCTATATGAGGTAAGGTATACTAGTGTTTTTAGCAAGCTAATATAATTTTTGGTAATCCATACAAGTCCAGAGGGTTTTATATACCCTCTTGGAAAAAAGAACTGGTGAACCCTAAGGAGATGTATTGTGATGTATAAGACACTTTGACTCCAAATCCTCTAGTTTCCTGTGTATCGTTTTCAACATATTAGTATTCATCTTGTAAGGAGTAATGGATACCTTTGTATCTTAATGAACTCCATGATAGTAATCTTTACCTCTCTCTCAGGAGGTAGTAACAAAAATTTGTTGCGGAAAATCCATAAATTTATTCACTAAAGAAGGGAATTCAATTTGATGTAATCACTGAAAATTTATAAAAAGGATGGAAATATGCTTAGTCACTCCACCAAACACAATATTCTCTATTCTATCTCCACCTTCTTGGACATTTGTATCTCCTTAGTGAATATACATACTACCCTCTGGTGATGTAAATGACATCCTACAATGATAGCAATCCACATAGTCATGATGCGGGACCAAAATTTCCATCCTATGAGTGAAATCAAAGCCCATAATCTTAAGGATGAAGTGGTCCCATAAGAAACGAGGGTTTCCTATATCAAGAGGAAAATAACTACATTGGACTACATGTTTTTATCGCAAACCCAAAGGCGTATCATGTTTCATAATGTCATAAGAGTACTCAAAAATTATGTCCATTGATCTCTATAATATATATGAAGATTAAATAATAGGATTCATATGTATCGAATAATGAAGAAACTATATTAGAGGCTACTAGAATAGTACCTCGAATAGTAGATGGTTAGAACCCTACACCTCTGTCATTATAAAGACCCCGACTCTGGTAGACTGGGGTTGGTGCCTTAATTTATTATATTGGAATAGATAAAATACCCAAATTCTAAAGGACTGATTAGTTTATCTACCTTAGAAACTACATTATATACTTGAAACATAAATTTCAATTGAAACTATAAAATAAAATATCTTTAGTCTTTTGAGAGAACTAATATTTTCCTAGATGAATCATACAAATCAATATGAATATACATCTTTTTATCCTCAAAAAAATAAAACATAATAAATAAATGATCTCAAAATCTTGGTAAGGGTAAGAGTACTATGGTTGATATCATAAATAAACATTAAAAATAAGGCATGTTGAATAACTAACAACATGTTCAATTAAAACAATATCTTTATCATAATATGAATACAATAAATGAAAGTAAAATAATTACATATAAATAATCACATGGATATTCAACTAATCGAATAACCACATGGAATATCAATACCAAATCTAATATTTATTTAATTCATAATGTCTGACATCATAAACATTCCATCAATGATTTTACAAGATAGCATATATAAATAGGTAGGGGCTTGGCCAATACTGATACTAGTTTTTCTCATCAGACCATCTAATTCATAAATGGTCTATAATGGGCCTCTCCCAACACTTACATAGTCCAAGGAATTCATCATATTAAAATTGTGAAGCATAAATAGCATAAACATTTGTATTGAAAAACTAGAAAATAAAATGTTAATACATTATCGATAAAACATGAATTTTATTAGAATAGAACATCCACAACAAAACGAATCACAACACACGTAATAAAAGATGGTAGTTGATATCATAATATATCAACATCAACTAATCATAACATTCAAAAAATTTAATTCACATAGATAAAAATACTCCAATAAAATCATTAAAACTTATTAAGAGAAATAACCATTTTTAATTTGATTTTTTTATTTAAAACATTTTCTTGTTAAAACAATTTGTATCTTTGAAAATAATCTTGTAAACAAGAAAAGTATGCTTTAAGTCATTATGGCATCATGATGGTGGTAAAATTCTCTCCTATCGTATAATTTTAAAAAAATTACTTCCGTATTTTTTGTTGAAGATTTAATAAATTAATTCATTTATAAAATGAAAAAATATTCATTTAAAAAAATTTCATAAAAATTGTAACAAAGGAAGAATATTTGAATTTTTTTTGAATAATTGTAAAATTATTTTCAAGATAATTTCTACGAAACATGGACATGGATGATAAATATTTTGAAATAGATACTTAGATATTAATAATCCTGAATTATAATGAGATTGTGAAATTAACCCATACCTTGCACACTATTTTAACTGAATGTAATTTAACATCCTAAATAATTTTTTAAATAATGTTATTAATTTATACCAATACCAATATCATATTTATTATATCATATATTATCTTTTTATATCATTTTTTAATAATATTTCTTTATTACCCATGGTTTGGGTGTTAACTACTTCATTTTCTTATGCATGTTTCGAATTGTAGGTCTGGTTTCTTAGGAATAGAATATAATTAATCCACATAAATAATTATATTAATTTTATAGATATTATATGTACCCATTATATATATTTTTATAAGAATTTATGAATGGTTAACATGGAAAATTAATCACTTCACATTATGGAGACAAGATGTCGTACGTACACACGAGTGACAGTATCATTCCCTAATTGGTGAAATTGTAAATAATTAATTGGTATATTAGTTATACATAATAAATACCATATCATATTTATTTTTTTATAACCATTATATCCAACATTATAACCATTCAAATAAAGTGGCGATGAAAATCAAATTACACCATTGCATGGATACAGTAATTCGTACGTACACATGAGTGGTGATGTAATTTTTCCTAGGATTTATAAAAGGTGGAATAAAGTTGTCCTATAATCTTAATAACATCTAATAATATATATTATACGGTAGTTATTACTTTGGTATGGAAACACCACTTGAAGAGTGTGTAAAATAAGAAATGAACTTGAATGAGTAGGTAAAACAATTACGTCTTTTTTATTGGGAATACTTTAGTTCTATTTTTAAGGGATATAGTGTTGGTATTTTAGGAATACCAGGACCTCCATAATTGGATAAGGATGTTTGGAGGTAAATTGGTAGGGTTTTTTGATCTATACGGATGAAAGTGGTTTGACTAACTGAGGGAGGAGGTACCCTTTTTAATTGAAGTTAGGGGGAATTTATAAAACTCTCAAAATATTAAATTAATTATTGGGAAAATCCCTAAAGAAAATATCAAATTTTATTGGGGTTATTATTTTTGTTGAAAAATTATATGACTACGAATGAGTATGGTTAATGTTTCAAAAATATATTTTACGGGGGCTTAGTTTCCCAGTGTTTTACAAATTCGTAGGCCTCCAAATCTAGAGTTTGGTTTTTCATAAATGGATGTTTTTCTATATAATATAGTTCATAGATTGTGAATCATTGTTCATGGAACACAAATGGAGTTCACTAGAAAATGATGGAAATATAAAATGTTTTGGTTTCAATATTGATTCTCTATAAGGATTGCAAATCTTGGTACGCGGACCACGTAGGGGGAACGGTTCATCGGAGGATTTTAGTACGCAGGAGGCCTGAAGTTCACAGGATTACATAATTTTTGGATAAGAGAGAGTGATTCATTTTTAGATTCAATTGTCTTATGAATGGGATGAAAATATCTACACAAAATGCTGAAGGGAAAACAGTTCATGGGAGGAGTATAATCTATGGTGGGTGTTTTACCACATAAAAAATTTGAGTAAAATAGATTAGAAGATTTTGTGGATATATTTGCCTATATATATACCAATAATAATATCATTTTGTAGAATGGTTTTTTATTATAAAACATCATTAAATTTGGATGAATTTCTTGATATCTAAAAGAGTCCATGAGGTGTGATTCCGCAAAAGAGAGAGGTAATTATGATGGATTTATATGAAGGGTGTCTGTGATTGTAGTTCGGGAAAGGGTTTTTTGTGGCACTATAGACGTAAAAGTATGAAGGGTATGTGGAGGAGTGGTAGTATATGGGACATTAGTCATTCATATAGGATAAGTGGTCTATGGAAGAATAATCTGTTTGTGAAGCAGGGATGGTCCATGGAAAACAAAGGTGGTCAGTGAAGCACTTGTGCCACACGATGCAAGGAAGTTCATGGAGGACTTGAAGAAGTTCATGAATAGACATGAATAGTTTGAAAATTAAATTTTCACACAATAACAGTGCACAAGATGTTTTATTTCATCTATAGGTTAAAATGTGACTTCAATAGGGCATATGTCTACAGTTGAGGATACATGCATTTGTTCAGATGAAGGGACCTACATGTCCATTAACTATGAGTTGATTAATTCCTATATAAGTGAGAAATAGAAGTGGATGAATATTATCCATTCAAATAATAGTGATATAGAGAAAAAAATATTGGTACCAACCATTGGGAAAAAAGTGATTTGACACTTATCCTTGTAATGATAGTGAGACTAGGCATAGAAGTAATATCTCCAAAACCATGTAATTTGGAAATGAGACTTAGGGAATTTGGTACATCAAAACATCTCCATTTTATGCTCCTTGTTAGTTCCCTAATGAGGGTGAGACAAGTAAAATCATTGTTTCTCCTGCATGATTTTATTTCTGTGCATACATTGTTATGGGAGATTAATGGAAGAGTTTTTTAAGAAACAAACAATATACGGGGGAAATAGTTTTAATCATCCATTACCTAATTCAAACCCCCCTATTAGGGTATATAATCTTGTTGGGAAATAAATTAGTATCAATGTGAAAGGTTGAAAGTCTTTGGTTTTATGTCAATTTAAGAATTGGAAGTTTTAAATCTCTAGGGGATTGATAACATCTATGGGAAAAATTTTCAAATATAGAATAATCGGATGTAGAGCTACTTCTGATCATTAGAAATGGATGTCTTTATAATAGTAATGCATGGAATTGCATCCAATATCGATAGTGGTTCTTTATTAGGACATGAATGAAGGGAATTGGATGAATATTCCAAAGTAATAAAACACATTAGGGGGATCCCTATTTAATGAAATTTTTATGAAGTTGATGCAATGAAAAACGTCACATTCTATATGAGAAAATTTATTGAACATTTATTGTGGTAACTCAAAAAGTAGAGATGAAAATCATCATGTTCTATGAAATAAGTATGAGAATCTCACAATACAACATAATAAGTCTATTTATTAATTATTTGATCATGTGAATGTTTTTATGTAATACATGCATGGTCTTTGAGAAATTACCAGAGATATAAAGATTTTCAGGTGCATCATGAGACAAAATCCACCTCGGTTTAAACCAAATGTTTATATATTATAAGATAAATGTCCAATGAATATGACATTGGATAACATTCACAGTAATATTATTTAATATGAAATGAGAAATGACAATAACGATGTTGTGGAAGAGGGGGAGTCCAAATAAGGGTAATTCAATGCCATAAAGGAGATCTCTATTAAACATAGTCATAAGGAAGACAATTTGAATGATTACATGTCATTTATCTCCCCAAATCTACAAGGAGTACAAGGAATGATAAAAGGTAAAATTACACATGAATTATTTCAATTTGGAAGGATTTGAAATTAGGTATAAAAGTGTCCTAAGTACGTTAAAGATGCCCACAAATAAAATAATGAAATTCCTTGGAAAAAGTCATCTTACTACATAGAAGGAAAGAAATTTTTTTAGAGAAACTTCTTCAAAAAGAAGAATCTACTTTTAAAAGAACATAAAAGTCCATAATAATCAGAGGAAAAAGAGTTGGAGGATTGTAAGGACATGAATAAGATGTTGTGGTGGATGTTTTGGTAAATTTTCAAACACAGAAAGAATATAACAGTGATTAGTGAGAAGTGGAAGGAATATTTTACCTTCATGTTGAATCATAATATTATATTGTTGAGATAGGTGTTTGTAGAGAAAAATATAGGAAATAAAAAAGTGGCTCATGATGCCTTATATTATATGCAGTATCATGAAGAAGAAAATAATGATCTGAATGAAGAAATTGAAAAACCAAAGTCTTCATTTCCAGAAACTCAGAAAATGTGATTGGTTAAGAACATAAAATTTAATATCCAAAAAGTGATATTGATAGTTTGAATAATACTAGAAACTATCAAATTAAATATATCAAAGAGATTAAAGAGGATGTTTTCAGTATGCAAAGTGAAGTCAAAGATAAAAGTAAACTCTTGATTCTAGAAAATAAGGATACATAGGAAAAGGAAAATTAGAATTCATAATTTCAGTGAAGAAGAAAGAGGAGTTCCATTAAAGGAAAATGATTGATCAAAATGATACATATATTATGGATCTTGATGTCAAAAAGAAATTACTAGTGGTTGAAGTTAAACCATAAGATCCCACAATGAGTTTGAATATTTTTTTGGGTACAAATAAGATTTAAGAAAAATAAAAGAACCCAATGGAGAACCAACAGTGAAGTATTTCCACATAAGAATGCACATTGAATTTGATGATATTATCTTGGAAATATGGGACACTCACAAAATTTATTTTCTATATCAATGTGGTAATAAATGGAACAAGACCAATAGAGGAATCAGTACATGGATCAATATTACAAGACATCATATATTGGTCACTGTTTCAGGTGTGGAGAATTTGGGATCATAGTAAGATATAGATTATCAATAATGCAATGAAATGTGCTGAAGAAAAATGAATAATGCCAAAACAAGTATTTAAAGGTGTCAAAAAATGATCTGAAAATATAAAATCAAATTGAAACCCTTCAGGATGAAATTGTTCTATTATACATTGAGGAAAATGATGATTATCAATTTGTATCAAGTATGAATTTGAAACCATGAATCCTAAATAAAAGATATGAAAATGGAGTTATTACAGAGTTTTAATTTAAAGAATCATATCGCACAATAATATGGATAATTTATAGTGGATCCATATATCATCTGATAGGAAATATATATCTAGTGACCAGAATCAGGTATGATAATAATGGAATAGTAATATTTTGTAAATATGAAGTCCTGGAGATTGTTGGAATGGGATAATCCATGTTTAGGGTAAAATACATGAGACATGCTGATGTATTAGTTGTTGAAGGAATCAGTCAAAACATTATTACATTTAGTCAATTATGTGACTCATCACATTCCATAATCTTTTAAATGAAATTATTTTTCATCAAGGAAAGTGATGGTGTAGTTGTTTTATTGAGAAAGTGTACCGAAGTAAATCTCTATATTGTTCGTGAATAAGAAGATATGTTGTTTCTATCCAAGGAAGATGAAAATAAGTTATGGAATAAATTTATTGGTCACTTCATCATAACATCCTTGGAGGATCTAGCGGATATGATGTTGAACATGACATCACTATGTTATCACGAGATCTTACTCATACATAATATGATTTTTAAAATGGAAAGAAAATTATAAATACATATAAGGAAAAAGATAAAAGGTTAACAACAGTGATTTATATGGTGAGTATTGATGTGTGTGGACATATTTCACCAAGTTCGGTTGATGGGAGTAGATACTATGTACTTCTAATTGATGATTTTTGCAGAATGGTGTGGGTATCCATCATCACTCACAAGTATGAGGTGTTCAATTTCATTACATGATATCGAAAATAAGTTTAAGATATTCTAGGTAAGAAAATCCATAATATTTAAATATATAATCGAACTGAGTAAAAAAATATCCAAGTTTAGGATTATCTCAAGAAACATGGGATAAGGCACCTTGTTTTAGTAGTAATAACTCCACAGCAGACTAGAGTAGTTCAGATAAGAAATAGAATTATCAACAACATGTCTAGAACAATGGTCATTGAGAAAGACATACCAGATACATTTTGGAAAGAAGAAGTGATGACATCATTCTACAAATAAAATAATGATTTATTTTGACAATATGAATAGAATAATTAATATGATATCTAGTATTGAATGATTCCAATGATAGATTACATTCAAGTTTTTGGATGTAAGTGTTTCATTCTCAATAAATAGACACACAATAATTTTGAATATCATGGAGATAAAGGGGCATTTCATTGCTATTCAATGAAATGAAACAAACATAAATGATTCAATAAAAGGCTGGGAAGAGTTTTCAAAATCCATGACGTCACTATAATGGAGAATGATCAAAATCCTTTAAAAATAAAATATTATTATTGGGAAGATAGTGATGAAGTGATAAGTAGATCATATGTTTTTTCAGTTCAGGAGGCTGATTCAGAAGATGATTCAGATAATGGGAATGCTGGGTAGAATTTAGTATTTGCACAAATATAGAAGGGAAGAATATTAATTCATAGACACAACATAATTATGAAAAGATATCTACAGTGCAAACAAGAAGGGTGAATGCTCTAAAGTAAGAGTATTAATTATCATAGATAGAGCCTAGATTTTTTTATGAAGTATCTGAAGATAAGAATTTGGTTTTGGATATGAATCAAGAGATCAACCAAATTGAGAAGAACCATACATAGAAGATTGTTATGAGGACAACAGATAATAATGTCATTAAGACTAGATGGGTATTTCTCCAAAAAAATATGAATCAATATAGCACGAAAATTCAAAACAAAGAATGACTTATATCCAAAGGGTTATCCCAAATAGAGGGTATAAATGTTGTCGGAAAATGTTTACCTATTGAAAATATACAAACAATCTGATTATTCATGGCCAAAATAGTGAAAATAAATTTCAAGGTTTTCCATATGGGTGTTAAGTTATCATTTCTAAATGGGGTTCTAGAAGAAGAATTTTATATTGAGTATCTAGATGGATTTATCATTCAGGAATATGAGAAAATATTTTCTCGAAAGAGGAATTATTTATATGGTTTAAAGGTAAAACCAAGAGCATAGAATTCGAGGATAAACTGATTTCTGAGAAAGCTCAGTTTTTTGTGTGGCTGAGTTGATTACAATCCATATGTCATCCAAGATAGTAGTCAAAGGATGATGGTACTGGTAAATGTCAATGACATAATCATTAGTTGATCAGATGATGCTTTTTTCAAGCAATTCATCTAATTCATGAAAACTGATTTAAAAATGTTGATTTTTAGGGAATTTATGTTTTTCCATAGAATATTAGTGACCCCGGGAATAAATGTCACATTTATACCCCAATCCAAATTTTATAAGGAGGTTATTAGAAGATGTTTAATGGATAATTCCAAGGAGATTAAAATTATGGTTTCTACCCAGATGAAACTATCACAATACTATAAAGGAAATTCCATCAATATCATGAAATACGAGTAAATCCATGTAATGTTATTGTACATAACATCAATAACAGCTGATATTGTCTTTTCCCCATGCCAATTATAAATATAGAAAATCAATACCAAGGAAACCCACTTACCTTCAGTGAAAATAATACTTCCTTATATCAATGAAATGGTGGATTTTGGTTTGATTTATAATGACAAATCTTAGTAAGAGTTGTTGGGATATATAGACGTAGATTGGGCTGGTTTCGAAAATGATAGAAAATAGAAATCATGTGGTGCAATCTATCATGGAAGATTGTGTATTTCTTAGATAAGAAATAAAAATGGTTGTATTTCCTTATGAACCATTGAATCTGAATATATTGAGGTAACTCAAGCACGCACACAGTTATTATGGATCAAACATCATCTTGGTGTTATGGGAATTGAAGTGATGTCTCCAATCAAAATCCATTATAATAATTCAAGTGAAATAAATCTTTGAAAAAATCTAGTCCATCACACATGGATAGAGAACATTGAAATCAAGTAACATTTTATCAAGGAGAAGGTTGAGAAAGGTCTTATGATGTTGAAGTATGTTTCTATTAAACTACTCGTTTCAAAAACTACGATAAAGGCCTTGACCAAAGAAGCATTTGAAAGGCATCAACTGGATATAAGTGTTAAATGGACTCTAAACCCATGAAAAAGTTTTTATATGGGTCCCCATCTCACTGAGTTGTGATATTTTTTCACAAAAATTATAGGATATTTGTTTTTTACACTGTTACAAACCTCAAGGAAGTGACCATTGGGTTCTTTGACAAAGGGGGAGAAATAGTGGATATTAAAAGGAGTAAATTTTGTAGTCAATAAATTGGAAGAACTTCGTATGTGGATTAGTGAGATAGGGGGAGTAACGAGATAGGGGGAGTACTAAATCCAATGATGCTAATGGCCATCAAACAAATACTATATGTCGTGATAGCTGAGATTCATGATTAAAGATGAAGAGTGGTTTCAGAATGAAGCAAAGTGATTCACTGATGAAAATTTCATTATAATCTAGTTTCTTATGATGATAATGGTTCATGTGGTCTTAGAGTGTGTGGTGAGTAAATACTATACCATTATCTTTATCACTAGAAGTGAATGTTGATATAAGATGGAAGGAGTCCCAACATTATATCAAAATGTGATGACTTTTCAAAAAAACCAAAGGGATAGATTGTTGGAAAAAAATCACTCAAGTAATCATCTAGATTTTTATTGCGTGAACTTTTTTGTTCAAAAATATATATGAACTCAATTTGTTATGGTTGATATTTTCAAAGAAAGTTATTATAGTGGAACAATTTCTTATGGGTTTCCAAATTTTTATACCTCAAAATCAGGAGTTTGGTTCTGGAAAAAGGAGTGATTTTTCAAAGAAAAATGTTTGTAGAGTGTGAAGCATAATTCGTTGACCATAAATAGATTTTTTGGATTGAAGAAGAAAATACTAAAACCACAGATTTCCACATAGTAGTGAAATACAAACCGCAAAGTGTGGTACAATGACTACAAA
The DNA here is from genome assembly GCA_963277665.1 of Viscum album. Classification (NCBI taxonomy): domain Eukaryota; kingdom Viridiplantae; phylum Streptophyta; class Magnoliopsida; order Santalales; family Viscaceae; genus Viscum; species Viscum album. The sequence continues at coordinate 876,511,246 of OY728125.1, forward strand.
TAGGAAATGTTTCATAGTAGGATCGTAGTTTGTGGGAGGCATGAAGTTCATGAGATAACCATTGTTTCAAGCTAAGATGTTGTGATACTTTTTTGATTTAATTTTTCGGTATTATGGAATTATGGTTCTTCACTGACTGTGGAAGGAAATATTGTTTGTGGGAGAATAGTTCGTGGGGAAGGCGGTACCACAATAATTATTTGAGTAAAACGAATTAAGGAATTTTTCATATCTATTTTTCTATATAAGGACTTATATTCCATTCATTAATTATAGAGTTTTTTCATTATATGAAATCATTTCTCTAGGAATAATTCAGTGATTTTTGAAATATCTTATGAGGAGAGATTTCATGAAAGAGATATTCAGATGGATTCAATTCCATGAATGGTTTCCATGAAGTCAATTCAAGAAAGGGTTCTATGGGGAAAAATAGCCTGAAAATAAAGAAGGGTATTCATAGTAGTGGTGGTCTATGAGAAATAATTTACACTTTGATTATAAGTGGTCCATGAATGAATAATCTTCCCATGAAGAAGGGACAGTCCACAGAATAAAAAGGTGGTCCTTGATACACTCACATCATGTAGTGCAAGGTAGATCATGGAGGGCTTGAGGATGTCCATGAAGGGACATAAATTATTTGCGAATGAAATTTCCCAAGCTAATAGTATATGGAAAAGTGAATTTCATATACATGTAAAAATTTGAATGAAATATGTCATTTATCTATATCTAAGTGTTCATTAATTCATGAAAAATAAGGGAAATATGGGTCCATAAAATGTGAGTGGATCCCTTATAATAGAAGTGAGAAAAGGAAGCAGAAAACTGAGATCATTTCCACTGAAAGTGAGCTAGATAAAGAGGCATAGGGGTGACCCATTAGAAAGTAGTTAGCTTGCCCTGTTCCTTGAAAAGGCATTGATATTGGCCATATAATTGATCCCACCCAAACCTTGTAATTTTGTAGTATGACTTAGTGTGTTTGGTATATCAAGACATTATCATTGTATGATCCTTTGATGTTGATCAGTGAGGGGGAATGAAGTGAAATAAATTTTCTCACGCATGATTTCATTTTCGTTCATATATTTTTTACAGGAGTTGGATAGTGTGTTTTAATGATAAAATAAAATCCGAGTGGGGATTATTTTTAGTCTTTCATAACCAGATTTCCACCCTATCAAGGTATTTAACCTATTTGGGATATGTTGGTCGGAGTGGATACTCAAGAGGGGGGGGGTGAATTGAGTTCCAATTAAAATTTCTGTTTTAAAAACATTGCCTTAAAAATCCCAAATAAAATACTGAATTAAACATTAGTGAATTTATATCAAAATAAAGGTTCTATTGGGTTCTCAAGGGATTGATTATTTCCCAGTTAATCACAATAGAAGAGTTGATTAACTTTTGAAACTAACTTACTGATTTACAACTAATATAAACACTTTCGAGATTAATTATCAAAGTGACTTTAAAACAGTTTTGGTTTTAAGGTAATTAGCAGCGGAATAAAAAATAAATAACTTTGAAAGATATAGCACAGCAGATACAACCAAGAGGTTCAGTCTCAAGCCAAGACTTAGTCCTCTCAACACTTTATATAAATTTGATCCACACCCTGGATCGAGGTTCACAACAGTTTACAAATGTCCAGGTCCAAGACCTCTACCACTACTACTTTGGGAAATAAAAGATGTAAAGAGTTTGCTGAGGATTTACAGATCCTCCAGTTAAAGTACAGGAGATAGTGTGTGTGTTAAATAAAGAAGATAACACACACTGCTCGAAATGTAAAAATAATGAATCACATAGCAGAGATGTAGAGTTTAGAAATGGATCTAGTTATTGTAGTGAAGCTTTAGACTCCTTAAGTTTTATCAGAAATGGTTCTGAGTATTCTTATGGTTTTTTTCTGAAAAACAGAGTGTCGTCTGCTTGGCATCTTGGTTCAGAGATAGTGAAAAACTTAGTCGATGAAGTTCTTTAATGTCCTCATGAATGTACAGAACTCTTCTTGAGTAAGCTTGAGTGTGTATGAGGTTCTGTGTCTTCTACAACTATCTCATCCACCACTCTTTGCTCTCATACGTGTCTCGTCGTTGTTACACGGGTCTCTTTGCCTCAATAGGGAATTATTTTATTTATAGAACGACCTCCAGCAAAAGAAATGATTTCTTTTTGCAGGTACAAGGTATGGTTCTCTGACACCCAAAAACATTCATTAAATAAATGACAGAGCATTAAAATATTTCTAATATGACCGTTGGTTAGATTACATAAAGGTAAATAAATTCAAATAGCTGGTTATGACTATCGGTGAGTCAAGTGATCAGTAGGTCTTCAGTACCAGCATCGGTGGCTAGACATCGGTGTGTCCTGATCAGTGACTCAGATGATCAAAATTGGTGTGTCCTGATCGGTGACTCATTTGATCAGCATTGGTGTGTCATGATCAGTGAATCATTTGATCAGCATTGGTGTGTCATGATCGGTGACCCATTTGATCAGCATCGGCAAGACATCTTCGGTGACTCAGATGATCAGCATTGGTGTGACATGATCAGTGAATCATTTGATCAGCATCCGTGAGACATCTTCAGTGACTCAGATAATCAGCATTAGTGTGTCAGTTTTCTTTTGATATGGATCGGTGCGACAGTTGTCTTTTGATATGGATCAGTGCGACCGTTGTCTTTTGATATGGATCGTTGCGACAGTTGTCTTTTGATATGGATCGGTGTGACCGTTGTCTTTTGATATGGAACGATGCGACCGTTGTCTTTTGATATGGATCGGTGTGACCATTGTCTTTTGATATGGATCGGTGTGACCGTTCTTTTAACAGAACACAAAGTGTCTGTTTGATCCAGAAGAATTCCAAAATACTTGAAAATTAATAACAAAGAGATAAAATCATGCTCCAACCAATATAAACATATTCACTAAGATATTGTGATTATGTATAAGAGAAATCCAACCAGATTAAGTAATCGATGATTTGTGATTATTAAAACAGCAAACATAAGAAGAATTCAACAATCTTCCAGAGGGGTCAACAATCTCCCCCTATTTGATAATCACAAATCTTATCCATAAATACAAATAATATATCATCAATGATAGTGTCAATGCATAATAATAATAAAAACACAATGACATATAAATCTCCCCCTGAATTGATGCCTTTGTATATTTATGTAAACATTGCTCCCCCTGTCATAGTATGGTTCTCCCCCATAGATATAAATCTCCCCCTTTGGGATAATCAAAAAGGAGGGAAAATATATAAAGAAGATATTAAAATAAGGCATCATAGAGAAAAGTTGTTTTGCAAAGTACATCAAAGTACAAACAGAACACTGGTAACCCTATCAACAACAAGACACAACTATTTCTGGGGATGTAATGGGGTTTGTCTTTGTCAGAAGGATCAATGGTTGGTAAGTTGGAAGATTTGGAGGTAGGTTGAACTGGGCGAATTTGAAAAGGTGGTAAGATGACTCGGGAAGGTGGAGGAGTCGATGCCACGGGGATTTGCTGTGAAGCAGTAGCAGCTGGTTGGGAAGATTGCTGAGGAACTGGTCGGAGTTGAGATAGAGCTTGATCAACGGAGATCTGAGTTGGAGCAACATCAGAGGTACTGAGATGGTCAGCAGTAGGAAGCACAATGGCGATGGCTTTTGCATTCAGATAATGCTTCAAGAGATTTATGAAATTCTGAATAACTTCTGCACCATACTGCATTTCCTTCTCAAAATCATCCTTATTCTCCATGAACCGTTCCAATGTAGGAACAAAATCTTGCAACTGACACACTTGATTCTTGAAAGCTTGAGTGACAGGAGGTAGTTTCAGATTATCAGCCAACACTTTGAAATTCGCGGTCATCTCATGCTTTGTATAAATCTTTGTAAAGTAATGGTCAACCTTTTCCTTGATCTCTCTCTAAGCTTTAGTGGCATCTGCTGAATATACTGTTACCATATTGTGAATGTGATCACTGTTCTCCTTCATCTTCCTCAACGAGTCCAAATAAAGATCTTGTCTAATGGCGGCCAATTCATCATGCACAATCTTCCTTAGAGCCTCTAGCTCACGAGTAGTGATCTTGGTTACTTTGTCTGTACTGGTTTGAGCAACTATCTGAGTTATCTCAGCTTTCAACTTTCTCAGATCAGAATTATTAAGATGTTCAATCAGATTCCTCAACACTTCCATCATACCAGAGATGGTTGATCTAAATCCGTTTGATAAAGAAACTACGTCAGATTGTAGATCCTTCAGAATCTGATTTAGAGAGGCTATGTGCTTGCCAATAAACTCACCAGTATTGGCCAGGTCTGGTCTAATAGCATTTGAAATATCTTCTCTGGTTGTATCTCTCACAGCAGCAAGCAACTCAATTTTGAACTTATCAAAATCAGACTGAGAGATAGTAGAACTAGGTAGATGAGCATCTGCAGCATTAATCGCATGAGCAAACCTTGCCTCAACTGGTTGGCTTTCCTTCACACCCGCAACAGATTCTGATTCTTCCTCCTCTTCTTCAGAATACTCTAAACCCAAAACAGAAAAAACAGGGTAATCATCCCATACAGCAGCACACAAAGTATATTTCAGTTTATCATAACTTGCTTTTCCACTGATTTCTAGAGAATCTCTCTTTCCATTGGTATTTATTTCTGGTACAGTTTGATGTGTTTCTGTTGGAGGTACAGTAAGACCATCCACTGGTCATTTATCACCATCATCATCATCATCATCGTCATCATCATCATCATCATCATCATCATCATCATCATCATCATCGTTCCCATTTCCATTATTCACAAAAAATTCACTTTCAAATACTTCAGTGTCACTAGATTTTTTATCACCAAGAACTGGTTCTAATTCAGGTAAGGGTAAAGGTGGTCTGGTAGATCCAAAGACCACTCTTTTCTTAGGGATCACAATATTAGGATCACTCCTATCATCAGGAGGTGACATACTTCCTTCTTCTGTTTCAGCTTCTTCCATACCTTGTTTACCAGACTCATAAGTGTCCTTATTCCTTTCAACATCTAGTTCTTCCTCATCATCAGAGTAAATTGGCTACTCATCTGATTTTAAACCAGGGTCTCTTAAACCCTTCGGCCTCTTCCATGATCTGTGGGATTGTAGGACTCATAAAAATTGTCCTCATCAGCAACCAAACATTTCTTCCATGGGTTCTAGTTGATTTTAATCCTTTTACAAATTTCATTGTTAACACAAAAGGCACTATCAGATTCGGCTATCTCATCAGCTTCATCAACACCTTCCAGATTCTTTAACATAGCAGAGATCATTTTGGAATAGAACAGAGCAGTGGCTTTCTTAGAAGGTTTCACCATTCCAGCTATATGCACCATTAGATATCTACACAAATTGATCTTCTCATGGGTCTTTAGTAGAAACAATAGAAAAACATCATGTTATTTTACTGCAAAAAAATCTCCTTTCCTGGGGAAAATTTGGTGCTGAATAATCATAAAGAGAAGTCTACATTCACCATCGAACTCTGAGGCTGTGATTCTCATTGACTCTCTGTTTCCAGTCAAAATCTGTAAAGCTAACTCATAAGAGAATTATTCAATGGTTGGAGGAATATTTCCAGCATAATCCTCATACCGACCCTCATGGGGTACATCTAAACATTCGTCCCATTGTTTAGATGAAAAAGATATTTTCTTTCCTTTTACTACAGAAAACATTATGGCAGCCTCTGCACCATCTAAAGTAACTTGCATATTTACATAAAACTAATGCACTAGCTTTGGGTAGTATACATGAGTGTTATCTGAGAACAAGAATTTCTATCCTTGCGAATCTAAAACATGTAATAACAGTGACTTACTTGTCAAAAGACAGGAGGAACTGACTTCCTTTTCTACAGCAACAATACGAGTTTCTAGGTACGGATTGACTAATCTTTGAGTTGTACTACTCAACCCGCCTTGAGCATGCTTTGAAGGTACAAGACTTCTTGATCCTTTGCATGGTATCTTTTTCTTATACATTTGAATATTATGGGGAATGCAGGAGTTCGAAGGTTTGAAGTAGAGGAGAAGAGAGAAAATAAGGCTTAGCGGGAAGTGAAAGGTCGATGGTTTGGGGAATAGAAATAGTCGCGTATCATTCATTTCATCATTTAGGGTTTCCATAATAAAGATAAAAGTAATTAATTAATTACAACATAATAAAAAGTAATAGAAACAAAGATTGGTTTGACATATCAGTTTCACAGATCAGTTTCACAGATCAGTTTCACAGATCGGTTTCACAGATCGGTTTCACAGATCAGTTTCACAGATCGGTTTTATAGATCTGTTTCACAGATCAGTTTCACATATCAGTTTCACAGACCAGTTTCATAGATCAGTTTCACAGATCAGTTTCACAGATCCTTTTCACAGATCAGTTTCACAGATCGGTTTCATAGATCAGTTTCACAGATCGGTTTCAGAGATCAGTTTCACAGATCAGTTTCACAGATCGGTTTCACAGGTTAGTTTCACAGATCGGTTTCACAAATCGGTTTCACATATCGATCATACACAATTCTTGTTTAATAAAATTCATTCTTTTAGAACATAAAGGCTTTGTAAAAATATCAGATAATTGATGTTCAGAACTAATAAATTCTAGAGAAATATCACCTTTCTGATAATGATCTCTTAGAAAGTGATGTCTGACATCAATGTTCTTAGTCCTAGAGTGAGACACAGGGTTCTTAGATATGTTGATCGCACTAGTGTTGTCACAGTTAATTGAAACATGTTTAAAATCAAATCCATAGTCCAATAAAGTGTGTTTAATCCACAGAATCTGTGCACAGCAACTACCAACAGCTATATATTCTGCATCAGTAGTAGACAATGCAACTGAGTTCTGTTTCTTACTACACCATGATACTAGGGACTTTCCAAGTAAATGACATCTTCCAGATGTGCTTTTCCTATCTAACTTACATCCAGCAGAGTCATCATCTGAATAACTAGTTAGGTCGAATGATTGTCCTTTTGGATAAAACAAACCTAAATTCACTGTATACTTAAGATATTTAAAAATCCTTTTAACAGCCAGTAAGTGTGATTATTTAGGATTATCATGAAATCTAGCACACATACACACACTAAACATAATATCTGGTCGACTAGTAGAAATATAAATTAAACTCCCAATCATACCTCTGTAATAGGTTTGATCAACTAGTTTCCCAGTTTCATCAACATCCAATTTAAAGGTAGTACTCATAGGTATATCACTTACCTTAATACTATCAAAACCAAAACGTTTTAATAAATCCTTAGTATATTTACATTGATTTATAATAATACCATCTATAGTTTGAAAGATTTGAAATCCACGAAAATACTTAAGCTCTCCCATTAAGCTCATTTCAAACTCATTTTGCATAACCTTTGAAAAAGCAGTACATAAAGAATTTTTAGAAGATCCAAAAATAATATCATCAACATAGATTTGTACTATTAACACATCTTTTTAAATCCTTTTTATAAAAAGAGTTGGATCAGCTATTCCTTTTGTAAATCCTTTTGAAATAAGAAAGTTTGAAATTCTTTCATACCAATCTCTTGGAGCTTGTTTTAAACCATATAAAGCTTTGGAAAGTTTAAAAACATGATTTTGAAAATGAGGATTTGAGAAACTAGGTGGTTGTTCTATAAAAACTTCTTCAACAATAAAACCATTTAGAGAAGCACTTTTCACATCCATTTGATATAACGTGAAATTCAGATGTGATGCAAAAACAAGTAAGATCCTAATAGCCTCTAATATAGCTACAGGATCAAAGGTTTCCTCATATTTAATTCCTTCTTCTTGATTGTAACCATGTGCAACTAGCCTAGCTTTGTTTCTAATGATGTTTCCAGATTCATCAGCTTTGTTTCTAAACACCCTTTTTGTGCCTATGGTTATTGTGTCCTTAGGTCATTCTACTAATTTCTAGACTTTTTTTCCTTCAAATTGATTTAGTTCTTATTTCATAGCCATTACCCAAAATTCATCATTGATATCATCATTGATATTTTTAGGTTCTAACTGTGAAAGAAAAGCTTTATGTTCAACCTGATTTCATAGAGAAGCTCTAGTCTGTGTTCCTCTATCTAAATTACATACAGAAACATCTAAAGGATGGTTATTTAGAGTCCAAGTTGGTCTAGAAAAGGTAGGACTAGAGATTTCAGGTTCATCTATAGGTTGGGGTTCAATAGAAGTGGGTTCTTGGAAATTTCCATAACTGGATGTTTTAACTATTGGTCCACTCTCTATATCATTATGAATCAAAACAAATAAATCATCTTCAATATTTTCAAGAGAGGTCTTAGGTTCATGTGGATCAGTTTCATCAAATTTGATGTGAACAAATTCTTCCACACATTTGGTTCTCTTATTGAAAACTCTATAGGGTTTACTAGGAAAAGAGTAACCTAGGAAAATTTCTTTATCACTCTTGGATGCAAATTTTTCAAGATTATCTTTAGTATGAAGAATAAAGACTTTGCAGCCAAAAACTCTGAAGTAGTTAACCTTAGGTTTCCTATGGTTCCACAACTCATAACGGGTCCTCTTAAGAACAGGTCTGATCAAGACTCTGTTAATAACATACCAAGCTGTATTGACAGCTTCAGCCCAAAAATAAATAGGTAGGTCATACTCATTAAGCATAGTCCTAGAAATTTCTTTCAGGGTTCTATTCATCCTTTCTACTACACCATTCTGTTGGGGTGTCCTAGGGGAAGAGAAATTGTGACTATAGCCACTGTGTGAGAAGTAAGATTCAAACTCATGATTTTCAAACTCACAGCCATGATCACTTCTCAGGGTTTTAATTTTAAGTCCACTAAGGTTTTCTACAGACTTGGAATATTTTACAAATCAAGAACAAGCTTCACTTTTGTGAGCTAGAAAATATACCCAATTATATCTAGAAACGTCATCTACAAGAACATAGACATAGTGCTTCCCATTTAAACTAGAAACTCTAGAAGGTCTAAAAAAATCCATGTGAACTAACTCGAGAGGTTGATAAGTTGAAACTTCATTCTTTGATTTAAAAGAAACTTAATGTTTCTTTCCCTTTTGACAGGGATTACAAACTTTGTCTGCAGAAAATTCAAGTTTGGGTAGGTCTCTAACTAAGTTCTTCCTAGCAAGTTTTCTAAGTAAATGCACATTACGGTGTCCTAATATTCTGTGCCAAATCCAAGACTCTTTATGAAAAGCATTTAACCAAGTAATATTTTTCTTAGCTAAAGAATTTAAATCAACAGCATAAACATTTTCATTTCTTAAAGTAGAAAACACTAACGAATTTTTAGAATTAAAAACATTGCAAGAATTGTTTTTAAATTTAACATAAAAACCATCATCACATAACTGAAAAATACTTAACAAATTGTATTTAAGTCCATCAAAAAATAAAACCATAGAAATTAATAATGATTTAGTGTTACCAATCTGGCCTAAGCCGATGATTTTCCCTTTAGAGTTATCACCAAAAGTGACAAAGCCTCCATCAACTTTCACTAGACTCTTGAAGCATGAGAAGTCTCCTGACATATGTCGTGAACATCCAATGTCTAAATACCAAGTCTTTCTACAATATATCTTTAACCAGGTTCCCTACAAAACAAATTTAGATAGGAAATGATTTTGGTACCCAGCTCTTCTTAGGTCCAGATAGGTTATCCAATATAACTTTAGGTACCCAAATTTGTCTAATGGGTCTCATTAATATTTCTAGAGTCAACAGATTTTGAAAGATAAAACTTATTAGATCCATAAATATGAATATAACTAGTTGATGCATATGAAGTTTCAGAACTAGCTACATTCTGCCCAGATTTAGGAATGAATTTAGATTAGGTAATTTTCCTTTGTCCAAGTTGGTATCCTATACCAGTAGTGTGTCTAGGTGCTATTTGCTTACCTAGCATCTGAGTAAGAGTATCTTTACCATTTGTAAATTGTTTCTAATTCTTTCTTAATTTTCTCATTATATAATTTAAGTTTAGTGTTTTCTTTAAGAAACTGAGCATTATTTTCCATTTTAATATCAAGATCATATTTATGTTTAACAGTTAAAGCATACTATTTCTTTAAACCATTGTATCTGTCTTTCAGCTCATTACAGGTTTCTTCTAACATATCACAGTATTCAAATAGTTCATATTTTGACATGTTTTCTGAGATAGAATCATCTTCATAATAATATGAATTTAAAGAAGGAGTTTCAGATGTTACCTTAGAGGTGTTTGTCATAAAACACATGTTTGCCTTATTTCTGTGTTTAGTTTCAGAAATTTTAGATTCAGTGGAGCTATCCTCAGAAGCACTCCAAGTAGCCTTCATGGCATTCTTAAACTTATTGTCATTGTATTCATACCTCTTATTGTACTTCATCTTTGGACAGTCTGCTTTTATGTGTCCCTTTCTTTTGCAATCATAGCAGACAACGTCATCTGATTTGTCCGATTTCTTCCAATACTTTTTCTAATGTCCCTTGTTGTCATAATACCTTTATATTTTGATTTTTTGAAAAACTTATTCTTACTATAAAATTTCTTAAACATTCTGGCAATGTGATCCATCTCAGCATCACTATCAGAAGCACTTTCACTGTCTTCACAGCTTGAACTTTCATTTATAGCTTGGAGCTTCTCCTTATCCTTGTTCTTTGAAGTTGAAGATTTGAAAGAAACAGACTTTCTTCTAGGTTCATCTTCTTCTTCTTTGTTAACCTTGATTTCCTCTTCATATATCATCAACTTTCCAATTAGATCCTTGACTGGAAGTTCACCAATATCACATGATTCTCTAATGGAGACAGAAGTTCCTCTCCATCATTCAGGTAGACATCTCAGAATTCTCATAATTTGTTCCTTTAATGGAACATCCTTTACCAGAGAAGCCATTGTGTTGATAATTTCATTAAACCTGAGATACATGTCAGAAATGGGGTCATCAGGATTCATCTTAAAATTATCATACTTAATAGTATAAGTGTTCAATCTCATTTTCTTAACATTAGTTGTTCCTTCATGAGAAATAGCTAAGGTATCCCAAATTTCATAAGCAGTTTTACAAGCAGATATTCTATTAAATTCCTCATATCCTAAAGCATAGTACAAGGAATTCATAGCATTGCAATTATTATTTTAGGTAGCCTTAGCAGCTTCATTCCAAGTAGTTCTAACAGTAGTAGGAATTTTATATTCTGATTCTATAGGAGTCCAAATATCAAAACCCATGCTTTCTAAATGAATTTTCATCTTGATTTTCCACTGAGCATAGTTAGTGCCATTGAAAAATAGTGGTCTATTGGTAGAAACACCTTCAAGTCTATTATCCATGATACCTTACTTAAAGAAAAGATTTTAAAGAGATAAAAATTTAGAAATAACAGAAATTTTATAAACATTAAAATACATCTAAAATCACAGTTGAAAAACAAAGTACTTTAGAAAGTATTTAAACAGCCTCTGATACCAATTTTTGGTCGGAGTGGATACTCAAGAGGGGGGGATGAATTGAGTTCCAATTAAAATTTCTGTTTTAAAATCTTTTTCTTAAAACATCCAAATAAAATACTGAATTAAACTATATTGAATTTATATCAAAATAAAGGTTCTGTTGGGTTGTCAAGGGATTGATTATTTCCCAGTTAATCATAACAGAAGAGTAGATTAACTTTTGAAACTAAATTACTGATTTAAAACTAATATAAAAACTTGCGAGTTTAACTATCAAAGTGACTTTAAAACAGTTTCAGTTTTAAAGTAATTAGCAGAGGAATAAAAAGGAATAACTTTGAAAGATATAGCACAGAAGAAATAACCAAGAGGTTCATTCTCAAGCCGAGACATAGTCCTCTCAACACTTTATATAAATTTGATCCACACCCTGGATAGAGGTTCACAATAGTTTACAACTGTCCAGGTCCAAGACCTCTACCACTTTTATTCGTGGTAAACAGAACAACAACAACCAGCTATCCAGGTCACACACGACCTCTGCCACTACAACTGTGGGAAATTAAAGATGTAAAGAGTTTGCTGAGGATTTACAGATCCTCCTATTAAAGTACAGGAGACAGTGTGTGTGTTAAATACAGAAGATAACACACACTGCTCGAAATGTAAAAATAATGAATCACAGAGTAGAGATGTAGAGTTTAGAAATGGATCTAGTGATTACAGTGAAGCATTGGACTCCTCAAGTTTTATCAGAAATGGTTCTGAGTCTTCTTCTGGTTTTTGTCTGAAAAACAGAGTGTCGTCTTCTTGACATCCAGGTTCAGAGATAGTGAAAAATGTAGTCTATGAAGTTCTTTAATGTCCTCGTGAATGTACAGAACACTTCATGAGTAAGCTTGAGTGTGTATGAGGTTCTGTGTATTCTGTAAATATCTCATCCACCACTCTTTGTACTCATTTATGCCTTGTCGTTGTCACATGGGTCTTTTTGAACCAATAGGGACTTCTTGTATTTATAGCACAAGATCCAGCAAAAGAAATGATTTCTTTTTGCAGGTACAAGGTACGGTTCCCTAACATCCAACAACCTTCATTAAATAAATGACAGAGCATTAAAATATTCCTAACATGACCGTTGGTTAGATTAAATAAAGATAAAGAAATTAAAATAGCTGTTTATGACTATCAGTGAGTCAAGTGACCAGTAGGTCATCAGCATCAGCATCGGTGGCTAGACATCGGTGTGTCCTGATCGGTGACTTAGATGATCACCATTGGTGTGTCATGGTCGGTGACCTATTTGATCAGCATCATAGTTTCATGATCGGTGACTCATTTGATCAGCATCGGTGAGACATCTTAGGTGACTCAGATGATCAGCATCAGTGTGACATGGTCGGTGACTCATTTGATCAGCATCGGTGAGACATCTTCGGTGACTCAGATGATCAGCATCAGTGTGTTAGTTGTGTTTTGATATTGATCGGTGCAACTGTTGTCTTTTGATATGGATCGGTGTGACCGTTGTCTTTTGATATGGATCGGTGCGACTGTTGTCTTTTGATATGGATCGGTGCGACCATTGTCTTTTGATATGGATCAGTGCGACCGTTGTCTTTTGATATAGATTAGTGCGACCGTTCACTTAACAGAACACAAAGTGTCTGTTTGATCCAGAAGACTTCCAGAATACTTGAAAATCAATAACAAAGAGATAAAAACATGCTCCAACCAATATAAACAGATTCACTAAGAGATTGTGATTATGTATATGAGAAATCCAACCGGATTAAGTAATTGATGATTTGTGATTATTAAAACAACAAACATACGAATAACTCAACAATCATCCAGAGGGCTCAATAGGATAACATAAATATAAATTATTTTTAAATTCAAAATGGCTTTAATGTAAGTTATTTTGATTCTAATATGGGGATGGGTCAAAATATTCAAATCTAAAATTTTTTTGACAAGTTTTATGTCACATTATTACCTTTATTTTTTACTTTTAATCTTAATTAACCCCTTTAACACATACCATGACAACATGTGTTTTTTTCCTCAAGGGTTAATATAGTTACACTAAAATTACAAATGAGCCCTAAATGAATAATTTATAAAATATGTAATATGATATCAATTAGATGGATGAATTTTCTATTTTTAAAGATTTTATATCATTTAATAAAATTATTATTTATTTTAAAATAACATTAATGACAATTTTGATACTATTCCTTACGTTGGAATTTAAAAAAATAATATATCATTAAATGAAAACTTATAACATATCAATGACAAGAAAACATTATCTATTAAATTAGTTGAATACATTAATTATATAAAATAAAATTGAATTAAATATTTTATTAATCATTAATGTTATATTCGCATTAATTAAAAAATAAATGCATCATCATTATATAATCCATTAGGGAGAACTTTTATTTCAAAAAAAATTATCATAAAAAGAAATTATATTTCAAATAAAAAATAATAGTGAAATTTATCTCTTATATAACCCTATATTAAAAATGACAGAGTTATTAAATATATGAGTCTTACAATAAATAAAATATAATAAATTTCAAACACTCATCCATGTGGCTTCCACAGGTTATAATATCATACTAATGATAATATTTTTCAAAACCCACTCATAAACAAATTAGGACAAGTGTTATCATAATTTTATAATATTTATATTATTATGTTTACCCTTAATTACTCGATGTATATTTAATTGTGTTAATAAAAATATATTAAAGTAAGTAGTCCTAATGTACAAACATAAAAAACCTATTTAAATAATTTTGATGAAAAAATTCTTCCAACAGATTGTTCTGATCTTAAGGTTGTTAATCAGCATGAGGGCTGTTGCCATGTCGTGGAGTTGCAAGGACATGTTGAAAACCAAAGGGGTCTACGAAACCTCTTCATGGCCCGTCTCCACATGAAGAGTACAAATTAGATGTAGACTTGGTGGACTCCACTCAAGAAAATGATGTTGTAACATAGGTAAAGGATGATGCAATTATCATTAACCCTAACATAGATGCTTGCAAATATTTGGATGTAGGCTCGTAGATTATTGAGGAACTCAACAAGAAATGGAACACAATGAATATTGGGGGGAAATGGTCTGACGTAGAGAATGATGGTTCGCCAAAGAAATGTTCATATTGGGACACTGTTAAAGGAAAATCCGTTGCTATTGTAGGTTTTTCACCCTCAATGACAAAGTCTCGGCCAAGGAAGGACTAATCACATCTGAATCCCACTATGGTGATTAGATCCATCTCCAGTGGGAGCAAGGCTTGAGGTAATTCTTTCAGTCCCTTGGATGATGAGTCTGATTGGGATTATGATAAGTATAATCCTCTTGAATTTCATTACTAATGACATTGACATTTTATGTTTTAGAATGAAGGCAGTTTCGTCTTGTCTGACCCCATACCCTTACTATTCCATGTTTTTGCTTTTTTTTAATAAATAGGCTTGCTTCACCTTTTAAACAAAAATTTCATTAAAGGAATGAGAAAACAGGTTTTTAAAGTGAAAATTTTCAAAAGCTTGAAATGATTTTATATAATAATTCAAGGTGAAATTGATTAAAATTACCAACATTGTATTAAAGAAAACTTTTTTTATTTATTCATTAAAATAACCAAAAATTATAATTTAACACTATAATTTATTTAGACAAAAAAAGCTATTTTCAATTAAAATTCATTATTTTTTTACTATTTATAAAAACATGAAACTTATCAAAAAAATACCTAAAATTATAACAAAGTAAATTTTTATATTCCTATTTAAAATAATATGTTTATATTTTTCAAATATAAATTATAAAAGTGTTAAAACCAAGATTTAAGGCAAGTGCACCATCAAAAGGTGGAAAATTACATTACAATTATATTTTATTTTAATGCATAAAATTTGATTCATTCATATATAATGCCTTTAAAATATATTGGAAAAATATAAAAAAATTATTTATTATATAAAATATATATTTCATTGATATCATTCACTAATTGTAATTAATTTAATTTACTAAGACAAAATTCCTTTAGAAGAATAAAAAGAAAAAACATTCCTTTATATTTAATTCGTGTATATTTTAGTTTCTAATCAATTAGTTACCAATTACTTCATATTATATGTATATAAAACATATAATTTCTTAATTTGGTAAAAACTATTCATAACTGCTAATTTAATGTTAGGGTTATATCTTATTTAAATAATATTTTCATAATTTAATGTTGTTTGGAAAAATATTTCTTTTGTATAACACAAGATATCAAAGAAAGTCATTCTTGTGTACAATTTATGACTACTATGGTGTTTCTTACAAATCATTAAAGAAAAAAATCATTTTTTCAAAAATAAAAATATTGTTAAGTATTTAGCCTTTTTATTCTCCCCACCTTAATTAAATTTTGTCCTCACAATTTAACTGTGATCTTATACATTTTGATATATGTAAATTATTTCTCATAAATCCCACATCACGAGAAGAGTTAATATAAAAACTCTTAAAAAGATAGAATGAAAATTAAAAAAGGACACATGTAATAACATATAACTAGCACTCTAATTAAGAGAGAATTAATGTAAAGTAGATATACATACATGGAGGAAGATTGTAAATTTTTATAGGTAGTGATTGAGGATATCAATCACAAAAAAAGTGAATGATTAGTGG
This sequence comes from Viscum album, assembly GCA_963277665.1. Taxonomy (NCBI): domain Eukaryota; kingdom Viridiplantae; phylum Streptophyta; class Magnoliopsida; order Santalales; family Viscaceae; genus Viscum; species Viscum album. Next base: position 876,527,494 of record OY728125.1, read on the forward strand.
AAATTGGAGGGCCGCAAATCCATAAATATATAATTTCATAAAATTTCATACGTTCGAAAAAATAAGGTATTATGATTTTTTTTGTTTTTAGATACTTCCCCATGATTTTACATACTCTATCACTCAATAATAATATAATTGCTTGATATGTTTCTTTTTTATAAACACAATTTTATCCTTTCGTTGTTCTGTGATCTATTTATACTATATTTATTAGGACAAGTTGCATCATAGGGTGAAGAAATACAATAAAGTTTTATGAAGCTCCACGTAAAAAATTTCATAAGTGGTTAACTCTTCCAAAATGAACATATCAATAATACTATCACAACTAGAAGAATGTTTTATTTTTCAAATTTCAATCATGTAAATACCTTCATCATGTTTTCTATTTAAATATGGTAATAAAATTAGTTATAATAATGATTTATAGAAAACCTGGAGGGTCAAACGGGAAACGTATTTTCCCAGTAGAGGGTTCCATAGGTAGGGGCCTTGTGGACCTCCGTCGCCCCACATGGCGGAGGGAACTGGTGAAGGGTTTTGATTCACGAAGTGGGGGTGGGTTAGCCTTATCATGGGGTATAGGTGGAAATGGGAGGTGCTTTACGAAATAGAAGGGAATTTGCAGAGCACAGCCTAGTTGAGCAAAGGTGCCTCATGAAGTAAGGTGTCGGGAAGCAATGTGCTTCGCAAAGTACAGTGATCATGCCTTATCATGTGGACCATGTGTACATGAAGGTTGTTTCGTGAAGCATGAATGCTTCGCGACGACCCGAGTCCTCTTTTGGATCCCCTTCCTTCATGAAATCCCTTAGGCTTCACTAAAGGATTCCCTCTTGGAAGAGGGGATCAAAATGAGACAATGGGGAGGCAATTCGTGAAGCAGAAGTACCTCACGTAGCTCATGGTTCACCGAGAAGAAGAGTGCTTCGTGATTCGGGATATAAGAATCCGAATTCTTGGATTGCCCATCCTTTGGGCTCAGGGGGAGACTGATATTTATTGACAAGAGGTGCCATAGAGCAGGGCTCAAGAGGCGTGAAGAGGGGTCGGTTGGCTTCGTGGTGGGCTCACGAACATCAACTGGGTTCATAGAGCGTCCTGCCTGTGTTGCTTCATGGCAGCATTGCGAACGTCAAATTAGTTCAAAGAGAATCATTCCTCCCTTGCTTCGCGGTGGCCTCGCGAACATCTAGTATGTTCATGGAGCATCCCTCCTTCTTTTCTTCGCGGCAGCCGCGGTGCTAGGGAGACTCTGTGAAGGGGCCTCGCGAGGCAGTTTGTGGGGTTGTCTTGGGGCTTTCAATTCGTTCCAAATTTTGGTTCCATCAAATTTCCCCACTCAAACTTGGATCCACGAAGAGATCAAGGGTCAATGTCTGAGGGAAATTGAAAAAATCCTTGGTCATTCATGGTGAGAATTCGCAAGGCGTGATCGCGAGGCGGACAAGGGATGCACGAGTCGGGAGTTCTTCAAGGCTCCATGCCGATTGGACGCACCATGAATCTCCAACAGCCATCACCTATAAATAGGGGGCGTGTCATCTCTTTTTCCCTTTCCTTTCTCTGCGATCTTGTCTTCTTATACTCTCGATTCGCAAAGCTCTGCGTACTTTGCGAGTGATCTCTATGAATCGAGTCTTTGCGGCGCACAAAGAATCCTCGAATCCACATTTGCACTCCGCGATCCAGGTTTGAAACGCCGAGGCAGTTCTCCATGAACAGTCTTCACGAGAGGCCTTCGTGAACGTGCTTTGAGAATGATCTTCGTGAATCAGCCAACCAAACTTCGAAGATCCAGAACTGAATGGACCATCAACAAGCTGACCATGGGTTCCGCGTGGATGTCGCCTGGAGGGATGAAATGGCGAACACCCTGGGGCTAGGAGGGATAGTTTGGAGCCACTCAGACCATAGTTCTTTGGTGAAGTTGCTGTCGGAGAGCCAGAAGAACTATCCACTATACAGGAGGTTTCCTCTGTATGGCTTCGGGCTGAGGGATGATGTATTCAACCCTGCAGCAGGTAGGGATGAGCCAGCTTACTGGTTCTGGAGCACACCGTATCAACAGTGATGGTTCAAGGCACCCGATGGTCATGCCCGGGATGATTTAACGCATGTCTTCACCGAATTCCGAAACAATCATTAGAACAATGTCGACGGGAGGGATTTACAGCTAGGGAAGTCCTATCCCTTGTATCGAACCATCCTCAAAGCGGCACTAGGGAATCCGAGGAAGGGGTCATCCGAGAAATGGGACATGCGCCAGGGCGGCAACTTCACCGATGATTGGGATTGGGCCTACTGGGTAGGCACTTCGTGCGAGGAGTTCTGAGCAGAGCTGAGAAGAGTGGGGCTCTATGAGGTAGCTTGGGCTTCCCAGTTCCATATCTATCAGCCGAAGTAGTTGATGTTGGAGCTATTGATACGGTGGTCATCGGGGACCAATACCTTTCATCTGCACCACCGGTAGTTCAGAATCATCCTTTGGGACGTTCATTAAATCTCTGGGGTCCAGATACTTGGGTGCATGGGAGGATCTGTAGTAGATGATGCATCTAGCAATGGAATTGATGGAGCTCATGCCTGGGGAGGATAAGGAGGTTATAAGGGATTTCCACTTCAAGTACTGGTTCAAGAAGTTATTGAACTTCCAAGAATGCAGGCAGTTCCTGGTGAGGCCTTGAACTTTCTCGAAGGGTGCCCGAAGTAAGGAAAACTCATACTGGTGGCTACTAGAGGATATCCAATGGAAGACCTGGGCATTCGGTGTCAGTACTGAACAATGGCCAATAGTCAGGCTGGCGGCATTCATCACATCCCTAATCTATGGTTGGTTCCTGCCAGTGAGGGATACAAACATTGGAGTGTAGCCAAGCACTTTCTTCATAGAATCCACATTGGAGACTAGAGGGCGGGTCAACATGGGGATCCTCATGCTTTCCCAGTTGTACAAGATGATGTGGCACATCAGTGAGGGGAAAAGGACATAGAGGGTATGAAGGCTATTCCACCTCCTGTATGGGTGGATGGTGGTGCACATTAGGGCAATCTAAGAGTATCTAAACCCCATCACACCTCTGGGGTCGAACTTTCATCCCTCGATCTTGAACGTCGTAGGGAGCATTCCGACCTAGGTGACCACACCATCAGTTCTAAACTGGGTGTGGATGGTGGAGGAATTCAATTTCCATCTGTTATTTCTACCAATGGGGGGCTTCATGGATGATGGACATGGAATGGAAGAGCACTGATCCTACCTCCTAGCCTTTGGACGATGAGTCCTGGTGGCTAGGGTGGACCACGAGTACCTCTGCGAGCCTTACACCCCACACCAGTTTTCTAGGAAATTCTTGTGTCTGCATCGGTTGACCCCGCAAGTCTACCTGGGGGTGTGATACGAGGAGCACCCGTGTGTAATGAGGCAGATGAGGATCATGTTCACATGGGAAGATGGGAAGATGTGAAATGTATTTCCTCTATCGACCACTATCCTAGGGCTGATAAAATAATACGCCCATAGCTGGGAGGCGGCCTACCAAGGGGAGATGCTGAAGCGTCCAACCGTCCTGGTAGGGGAGTGTGATCTTCCCCAACCTTGGGGCCGAGGTCGGATGGCAACACAAGCATCCCGTAGTGGTGGGGATACTGTAGCGGCGATGCCTGCACCAGTTGAGGAGGGAGTAGTGGTAGTGGGTTCGGTAGTGTAAGTGTATCCGGTTGTCCAAAGGGAATATAGTCATCCATTGGGGAAACCACCGAGAGGGTTCCGTAGGATTTCCACTCAAGCCCTGGGGAAACGGCTGCACCACATTGACATATCGGATAATGCTGTCTTCCCAGAGGCCTGGGACATCTGGGAGGTCAATCATCAATTCCTCATCCCATCCAAGTTATGAAAACACCTCAGCCACTTAAAGATGGACTTTCCAGGGATTGGCCCTATTAGGGCTAGTTTCACAGTATCCCAGGTAGAGGCGGAGCAATACATAGCTGAGCTAGAAGACTTCATCAACTCTCGGGGCACCCTGCTACCAATGAAAGACTAAGTCGAGGTGCTATTTGATAACATGGTCCCTCTGCAGTTGTCGGCCGCTGATATGAGGGAGTGCTTCCCCCTACTGGATGAATCAGATAGGTCCTCTTGGGGAGATGAGGCTGGTAGGGAGATTCCTTCAGAGGAGGGAAAAATCAGTGGCCATTCCTTGTATCTTAAAGATTTTGTAGAGGATCTCCAGGTAAAATCCCTTGTTACTTCTTCAGAGCATGCATTTAGGTCACTCTGGATTCCTTATCATCATATGTACTGTGCAGGAAGACCTTTTACATAGACCCCGTTCTCATCCCTCAGCGGGTGCCGACGCGGGACCTTCAGGATCCGCGCCCATGGCCGCATCAACTTCTGTGTCTGGTGGGGTTGGGATAGTCGAGGCAACTCTCCTAGAGTCTCCAGACCTTCCAACCATATATGGGGGGCCACATATCGAGGTTACGATGACATCATCCCAAGAGTGAGACTAGGGATTTGAAATCTGTAAGTATTCTCTACAGCATTCACAACTACCATCCCGTGACCATGTTACTGGCATTCACGTCCCTTCATGGCATGTACAGCTTTTCAATTGGCTTGGTGTACTGCGGCGAAGTTGGTTGGGGCTTCTGGTAGTGCCCTCCCTAGGGGAATTCCGATGGGCGTGGAGGTGAACATCTAGCCTGACCGAACCACATTTCTCTCAATCATAGGCGGGGTCGCCAGTGGGACTGCACCTGAGATAATCATGGTGGAATCCCATGATGACAATCAACTAAATGATTAAGGCCCCACCAAACCTGATCTGTTGCCAGACGTGGAACTGGCCGAGGAGTTCCTAGGGGCATTCCCTATATACAATCCCTCCAATCGTGCCAATTAGGACGAGACGACCTTTAACGAGGAGGACAATAAAATAGTTCATCACCGATCATGGAAGTTGATCATGTGCTTCATCGATGACACCCCCCAAGTGCTATGTTTGTATGTGATGGATAGACATAGCTCACAACTGTGTGAACTGTGCACTGGGGGAGTGGATCCCCAACATCCTCACTTGCTCATCCGAGATCTTATGGATGAAAAGATTCGGGAGTATGACCGTGGCCTTGGAGTGGGTTGGCAGTGGAGGAAGGCGTTGAACATAAAGTGGGTCTAAAAGGCTGAAGACAAGGTCCAGCGACTGCAAAACTGGTTGGATGAGCACTTGACCTCCCTCAATGCACAATCTGAGCTAATATCACAAATGAAGGCCTAGCTGGCAGAAGCCGAAGAGGGCCTGAGGTGAGCTTCTGGAGAGATGATCATCATCCAGGCCGATGTGGAGCAGGCCTAGATTGTGACCAATGAATTGCACCCTCTTGCCACTGAGGACAAGCTAGAGGTGAACAAGTGGTAGCATCTCATGGATTCCATGATCCAGAGGGTGGCGAAGCTGAAACATTACTTCGATGAGGTCAATTCATCTATGGGGGGATTCGACCCTGGGTACTGTAATGATTATAATCCCATTAAACGTACTTTTGTGAATTGATTGTTTGAATGTCATAGAATTCATGAGTTCTGTTGTTTACATTGGTTTATTTCACCCTTATGATGTTCGTGGAGCGTCCAAGGACCATTCCCCATGCTCATGTGGGTCAAGCCCAATGTGAGAAACAAGGGATGGATACTTCATCGCCCCATCCAAACATAGGAGTGAAAACCAAGCTTCGAGCATCTGGGGTTTGAACAACCGGTCTGTATTTCTAGGAAATGGGAGAGACCTGGCTGGAGAATGAAGTTCTCAAAACAGTCGAATTACTGTTATCCTCATGTTCTCTTATGCACGAATGATGTAACGCCAGGGGCACTGAAATCAATCCGAATAGGTGGGAATGAGAAGTGTGAATCATGATACCCGAGAATTCGGAACATTGTGGGGGTTTCATGACAATAAAGGATAACTATTTCCTGCATTAAAAACATAGTATCCTTCTTGTATTAGCCGAGAGTGGGGATAGAAAATGAGGGTTGACTGTTGACCATGTTCGAAACACGGGACCTATCACAAATTCCATCCATTAGACTTCTGAAATGTTTGTCCAGGACAGTAGGCGGGCCATAGGTTGAGCATCCATACTGTTAGGGGGTTCCTCTAGACATGAAATAGGATGAGGGTATGAATAAGGGGCATGCAAAGTGTGTAACGTGGAGTGAGGTTTTGTCCGAAAAGAATAGAATACTCTTGAAATTACGCCACCGTGGCAGAAGCACACTGGAAGGATGCATCGGTTTTATCATTGATCATTCATTCTTTTAGATAGGCCTCTCTAGTGAGGGGGTTTTCACTTCCCAATTCCATCGTGGGGCATCCCAAACATTTTAGGGGCAAAATTACAGTTCCACGGTTCCCCACAAGGGGTTAGGCCATGGGGCTTGAAATAGGAAGGAACATGACTTAGGATTCTCGGGGATAGACCCTATGAAAAATACCGGGGTGTCCCTACGTATCCCATGGGGATGGGAATCAATCTGTACATAGTTCTGAAGGCATAGTGTAATCATTGACCAACACTGATAGGTGAAATCTTCTCTAGCAAAGCTTCTGGTGCATCCCATGACTAACATGGGGCATCCAGAACTTTTTCAGGGTAGAACCACAGTTTAGTGTCATGCGTTGAGGACATATGGACTCCTACAGTTTAACGTCATACGATAGGACATGGAGTGAAAGGGAAGATCTCAGGGAGTATGTGGTGCGGTAGCTATGAACCTGACCTGAATGGGGACGTAGATTCCAAATCATACCACGTATCCCCGGAGGAAACTCTTCAGGTCGAGGGACCAAGAGTGAGAGTTAGGCTAGGCCTAAAGCAGAGTGGTCAGGCATTCCTACGTACCCCATGAGGATGGGAATCAAGCAATACATAGTTCTGAGAGTGCATTTTAACATTCTGTGGGATGATGAGAAGCATGGCTGCACCGGTACACATCCTACCAAAACTACTAAGACTACGTGAGTCATGCTCGATGTGGGAAAAAAGAAGTAGTGGTGGGACATTCCTGACATAGGAAGGGACATTCTAATATGAAGGTATTCTTGGTGAATACCAGCCCAATGATTCTATCATGTCCATGAAGTACACTTAGATGCACGAAGAGATAAAGTTGAGTATGTCGGAATTCCACTTGAACATGAGGAAGTGGAAATGTGTGAATCATGATGCTCAAGATCTGGACCACAAATATGGTGGCATGATGATGGAGGATGACTATTGAGCATGGCAGAAACTTATCATCCACATCGCATTAGCCTGGAATTGGGACATACAAATGAGGGTCGACCGTTGACCATGTCCGAATCACGGGACCTGTCACAAATGTCTTCAAAGATCCTTGGGGATGTTGGCCTGAAATGGTTGGAGATCCCTTAGGCCTAGAATCCAGGGATAGAACTTAGGCCTAGTATCCATGTCGTCCGAGGGTCCTTTTGGATGTGGAAGAGGATGAGGATCCAAATAGCGAGCTCAGAAAGATTGGACATGGAACGAGGGGAATGTCCCTATGAAAATTCCACACTTTAGGATCTTTGTCAAAAAAAATATCTAAATATGGAGATGATACGTATTAGACAGAGGTAGTCGAGTCCCTTCCCATGGGGAGATCTTATTTTAGGGTCGTAGAACTCGGACCAAGATTGTAAGAAACACGGGAGGTACGCGGTGGGGTAACTATAAATACCCAATGTGAATGAGACCTAGGGTTCCAACCACCACATTTTCCTTGGAGAGGTTTTAGGTCGAGAGACCAAAAACGAGAGTTGAGATGGGCTTGAGTCGAAGTGCACAGGTGTTTCTACGTATCCCATGTGGATGGGATCAAGCTGCACATTGTTCTGGAGGTGGCATGGTAAGCTACCAATGCTAGGGAAAACGGGGCGTGCGGGCATGTCCCTCGCACCAAGAGAAGCGGAATTTGATAAATCATGTTTTTACTTTAAGGTGAGTGGATTTTTATTTGAATCGACAGGCCTAGGGTAGCAGTCCCTGGCATCAACACAAGAATCATGCCATATTAGGCATTGACAAATGGTATGGCGCATGACCAATACCAGACATGGTGTCCCCTTTAGTGAGGAAATCACGCAACAGTGTTGTTTTTCATCGTGCATCTAGGATGATAATATCACAGTTTAAGGTCATGTGATGGGATCAAGAATGCATTTTATTGTCGTGCAGCACATACGTAGCAGAGACGATGCTAGGAGGGGAATGTGTATGACGTAATAAAACATACTCGATGTGAATGGGGAAATTATCCCTTGTCACACCTTACACAATTATGAGAGGCTAACCCCAGGAAAAGGGTCCCAAATAGGGGTAAGAGGGAAAGGGGCAAGAGAAACTAGATCCCAACTGAGTTAGACCTGAAGACGAGGCATTCGTGTGGTCCTATGTATCCCATAAGGATGGGAATCAAGCCATACGTAGTTCTTAATGAGATCTTAGTTTATGGTCACAGAGCTCGGATCGTGGATGAGAGAAATCATGAGAGGAACATGGTGCGGTCCTTTTAAAACCCTACATGGGTAAGGACCCATGGGGTACATGCTACGAAACATTTTTCCCAGAGAATTCGGGCCTCATAGCTGAAATAGAGGCCATGATTTACGATTCCTGGGGCTGGACCTGAAGACGAGATGCTTGGGCAGTCCTACGTATCCCATAAGAATGGGAATCATATCCTACATAGTTCTATATGATATCTTAGTTTATAGTCTTAAAGAACAGACCATAGAGGGAAAAAACCTCCAAGTAAGTGCAAAACTCAACTCGATCCCTAAGCCCACGTGAGTTAAACTCGGTGTGGGAAACAAGGGAGGAAGATGTATTTTGCAATACCTTGAATGTAGGCCAAAGGGAAATCAGTCCAGATCCCCTATCAGGGCTCTGGTCCTCCCAACGTGCGGATGCACACTGAGGAATAGTGACAAGAGTTTCGAAGTTCTACTTGGACATGATGAGGCGGAGAAGGGTGTGAATCATATAACCGACATTTTGGGATTAATGGGGTTGGCGTGGTGATGGAGGATAACTGTTGACCATGTTCGAAACACAGATCCATACCACATTAGCCTTTAGTGGGAAAAAAATGAGCATCGACTGCTGATCTATTCAAAACGTGGGATTTGTATCAATTTTTTGTCTGAAACCCTCAGGGGCATTAGCCCAGAATGATAGGAGAGCCCTTAGGTGTGGTATCCATGCCGTTTTTTGGGGGTCTCATCAGGTGTGAAAGGTTATGAAAGCCCTAATTAAGGAGAACCCAAATCATGAAAAGTGGGTGGAAGCATGTCTGAGAAGAGTCTGACATTCTAGGTACTAAACCAAAGTACCCTTAGGCACATTGGTGAACCGCCGAAAAGGGATGATGAGGGCATTCAAGTGGGAGAGGTACACGGTGTAGTCACTACAAGCCTAATGTGAAAGAGGAAATAATCCCATGCCACACCATATACTTTCCTCTTTGAGGAAGGGTAGGCCAAGGGGCCAAGATGAAATAGAGATCTCTGGGAGATGGGGTTGGACGCGAAGTCTAGACATCAAGTGGTGCTATGTATCCCATGACGATGGGAATCAAGCCCCACGTAGTTCTTAAAGGCACTCGGGAGTAATATACCCCAACGAGGGGGGTGTAAAGCATGGAGAATAACCTGATGTGAATGAGGACATGATCATACATCACACCGTACATTCCCATAATAGAGAACTTGGGCAGGGGGCCCGAGAAAGCCAAGGGGCCTGAGGCTGGGCCTCGGTCGGGAAGTCCTGACCAACATGCAGTTTAATGTCTTGTTGTGAGGACGAGGAGAGGATAAAGTGTCTCATCCGGGGATGTGTATGGAATGGTGAGCAACCCGACGTGAATGAGGACATAATCCTATACCACACTACACAATCCCATAAGAAAGAACCCGGGCCGGGGGCCGGAGAAGGCCAAGGGGCCCGAGAAGGCCAAGGGGGCTGATAGTTGGCACTGCCCGGAGGGAGTTCGTCACATGAAGATACAACAGGGCAGAATGAACCCCTACACTAGATGTTTGGGACATCCTATGGTGGTCATAACGATCCAGGATGGCTTTTGACCATGTTCGAAACACAGCGTCCCTATAGTGACCATTTAGGAGAAACAAATGAGCATCAACCGCTGACCATATTCAAAACATGAGACTTGTATCAGCTTGTTTCTTGACATCCTTGAGGGGATTGGCCTGAAGAGGTAAGAGAGAGCCCTTAGGCCTAGCATCCACACCATTCAGGGGCCCTTTCGGATGGGGAAGGTGGTGGAATACCAATCAAGGAGTGGGTGAAGCATAGCTGTACATATCTCTCAAAGAGGCGAACGTCTCCAAGAAGTGGGACGTATGGCCGGATCGACGTTAGCTCGACATGAATTGGGGAAAAAGTGCACCCTCTCCATACCTCTTGACTCGGGAGAAATATTTTGGCATTTGTGCAAGGTCAAAAAACGAAATGTCGGGGCATTCCTACATATCCCATGAGGATGGGAATCAAGCCATACATAGTTCTTGAAAGCCACGCAGTCTAATGTCATGCGGTGAAGATGTGGTAGGATAGAAGAACAGGAGTGGGAACATGGTGCATCCATTATAATCTTTGTATCAGTGGAGATAGGGAATCCTACACTATAACATGTGAGGATACTCTGAGGAAGATATACCCAGGGGGATAGTCGAGGAGAAGATTTTGGGGATGGGCTCGAAATGAGGCATCTGAGCATTCCTACGTATACCACTTGGATGGGAATCAAGCCACACATAGTTCTAGAAATGCAATTTATCGTCATGTTGGATGATACATAGTTTAAAGTCATGCAGGAATAGACAGTTTAAGGTCATGCAGGACCATCATGCAGTTTTGGGTCATGCGGGACCATCCAGTGTAAGGTCATTCCAGAACAGATAGTTTAAGGTCATTCCATACCATTTGGCTCAGGCCCAGTATAGATTGATGAACTTTGCATTGGTGGGAGGAGTTATACACTCACCATCCATGGTTACCATGGAGTATGCTTTATTGGGGCAAACTCAGTAGACTATGTAATGTCCTTCACATTTGGGCTCCAACTTGGGTGGTTTCCTATCAAAGATCTTTGGCACTCTAAGGGCCAATACCACGCTACCTTACAGAAAGGAGCGGATGAAAACCTTATTATTGAAGTCTCAAGACATCTTATATCGATGCCTTTGCAGATTATGCAGGGCACAGAGCCTCTTCTCATCAAGTTCTTCTAATTCAGCTAGACGGATTTTGGCCACTCTATCTAGAACCTGCTGGTCATATACCATAGTGCGTAATGAAGGCAGCTAGATCTCGATGGGCAGAATGGCCTCATCCTCGTACACTAGGGAATAAGGGGTCACTTGGGTGGAGTTACGAGTCATCGTCCGATACGCCCAGAGAGCATTGGGGAGATTATCCAATAAACTCTTCCTGTTTTGGCCAACCATTTTCTGTAAAATTTTGGAGAGGGTTTTGTTTAATTCCTCGATTTGTCCATTTTCCTGCGCGTGATTGCGAGAGGTATGGTTGGAGTGAATGTTTTACTTGGCGTACAATTTCTTCATCTCGGTTACTAGGAAGTTAGTGCCATTATCAGTGAGGACGGTGTGAGGAACTCCAAACTATTGGATGATATTGGAGATCATGAAATCAATGATAGAATGGGACTTGACTTCCTTGAATGGGATTTCCTCTTACCACTTGGAAAAGATGTCTGTGGCGGTCAGGACGAACCTGCATTGGTGAGTTGTCGACATTGGATATGCTCCCAGGACATCGAGTCCCCACACGGCAAATGTCCAAGAGTACTTGGTGAAGTGGAGAGGTTCTGTAGGACGATGAAGGAAGATATCATGCACTTGGATTGCATGACATCTCTTGGAAAACTCAATACAATCATGGATTATAGAGGGCCAGAAGTACCCCAGTCTCTAGATCTGATGGGATAGCTTCGGCCCAGCTTGGTGGGCACCACAAGAACCAGCATGAACCTATTTCATGACCTATGGAATCTCACATCCTTGAATTAAATGGAAGATAACACCATCAAAACCGTGCTTATAGAGGATCTTCTTAGGATTGGGACCACTCTGGAGGGTAAACTGCTGCGCGCGGTGATGGATTCGCTCGTTCTCGGCCCGATCAGCCAGGAGGCAACCATTTAGGAGATACTCAACAAAAGGGGATCTCTAGTTAGGATTAATTTCAACCACTACATCAAAAGAACTTGGGGCTCTTAATGTGGAGGATCTGGTGGTAAGATGTCTTACTCATAGGCCGTGATAGACAGCCGGTCAACACGGGGCGATTCAGAATGTACTTTAGCAGGTCTACCCGGGAGACTAGCTGTACCTCATGGTGTTGTAGGTAATGTTCCAACTTCTTCATGGCGAATATGATCACCAGGTATCTCTTATCGATGGGGGATTATCTAGTCTCTGTATTGAGAAGAATACGGCTGAGGTAGTAGAGACTGTTCTCTATCCCCTCGTTGTTCTTTTAGGCAAGAAGGGTGCCGAGAGATCAGTCCAAGGCAGTGACGTACCTGATTAGCGGCCTATCGAAGACAGGTGGCATCAAGACTAGAGGGTGGAGAAAATATTTCTTGATGTCCTCAAAGGAGGCATGACACTCCTTGTCCCATTCATAGGCTGTGCCCTTCTTCATGAGCTGAGAAAAGGGGTTACAATTTCTAGCAAGATTCGCAATAAATCGGCGTATGTAGGCTAAGTGGACTTGGAGTACACGAAGCTCGCGAAAATTTCTCGGGGGAGGCATCTGTATGATTGACTTGATCTTATCTGGATCTATCTTGATGCCTCGTTACCTGACAATGAAAGCCAAGAAACTTCCTGGATGTGACCCCGAAGGCACACATCAATGGGTTCATTATCAAGTGGCGGGAACGGAGGAAACCAAACACTTTCTCAATGTCCTTGAGATGGCCCTGGAACTAGGAGTATTTGGTCACTAGATCATCCACATAGCATTCCACCAATGTTCTGAGGATTGGATTGAATATGTGATGCATGTCCCGCTGATAGGTGGAACCTACATTGTTCAGGCTGAAGGGTATAACCTAGTAACATAAAGTACCTTAAGGCTCCCTAAAAGTTGTGGACTCTTCATCGGCCATCTAGATCTAATTATATCCAGAGTATCCCTCTATAATGGAGAGTTCTTGGAATCCGGTTGTAGCATCGATCAAGAATTCTATCACTGGAAGGGGAAAATCATCCTTCGGACAGTGATGGTTGAGATATCGGAAGTCCATATGGACTATAATCCGTCCATTATTATTTCTGACCGGCACAATGTTCGCTATCCACATGGGGTACAAGACCTCCTTGACAAATTTTTCTTTAATGAGCATGTCAACTTCGGCCTCTCCCATAGTACTGTGGAAAGGGTGCATTTTTCTGGGAGGCTCCTTGAACCCACGATGGTTTGTCGGGAGACCGGGATGTTGGATGGCTACCTGAGGATCTAGTCCTGGAATTTAATTGTAACTCTAGGAAAACATGTCACGGTGCTGTTTAAGGAAGTCCACGTAACACTGCTGCTCATCAAGGCACATGGTGATAGTGATCAATGTGGGTCTCAGATCTACCTCGCTACCAAGGTTCACCTGTACCAGTTCATCGATCGTGGAAGAGACGCCTTCTTCAATGGTAGGGAGAGCATCCTTCAAATCCTTCTCTTCGCTTCTGGATGAGGGATTTTCAGTGAGTGAGGCTTCCCTTTGATCAGAGGAACCTGATGGGAGGCTGGTACCGGCATGGAAAGCAATGGACAATCCATCAGGAGATTCACATGCCACTAAGACCATGGTGATGAAGGCAGTTGATCCAATCCCAACTGGCCTTCGGCCTAGGGGCCACGCTTGATGATATCAAAGGAATAATAGCGCGTCGGCTTGATTCAATTAATCCTAGCCTGGAAAAATAGAGGCGTATGATGTACTGCCGTCACCATAGGGTGGACGTCTCAATACCGTACAGGGGTAGGAGGTTCTGGGATCACCTAAGCCATGTTTGTGTAGTAGTATGAGGTGATTTCCCTCTATCGCTTGGATTTGGGAATATGCCTTCCTCTTATACCCGAAACACAAAATCATTGCCCCATGTCAGAGGGCATGGCCTCTAATCAATGGATTGGGAAGACAGAGGAATTATCCAGACCTGCCTAGGGGTCACTAGTGACTATGGTGGCTTCAACCTCACTTGCCAGAATCTATTTATTCTTGCTCAGGTAATAGTTAACATCGAGATAACAAGCATTACAAGAGGAAAAATAAGCTGAATCACCTTATAGTATGCCTACTCGACCATTAAGGAAGTACTTGAGGAACTTGTGATATGATTAGGGTACCAACACATGCAGGTGGATCCATGGCCTTCCCATCATTGCATTATACATTGTGTCCTGAGAGATGACCATAAATTCAGTACTGGAAACTATGCTACCGAACTAGGTCTTCAAATGGATCTTGCCGAACGAGGTCTGTTTTGTCCTATCATATCACTGGATCCAGAGATCATAGGGAGTCAGGTCATCTTTGGATAACCCTAGCTTCCGTAGCGTCCGTGTGGGAATAAGGTTGATCCCGTAGCTAGTGTCGACGAGACAGCGGCGAACCTCAACACTGACGAATTGGCCGGTGATGTACAGCGGGCGGATAATCCCCTGTATGGGAGAGCCTTCATCTTCTCTAGAGAACGAAATGATGGCCTGGAATTCGGCAGTCTCAACTGCTTCAACATTAAAGGCTTCTGTAGCTGGTACCACCATCTCAAACTAGAGGGGGATCCTTAAAGCCTCAGTGAGGGCCTCACACATATCTGACGACAAGAGGAGGTCTTAGATGATGTAAAACCTTGCTGGGATGCTGAAAAGGTGCTTAAGAACATCATAATACTGTGTAAGGTGCAATCTTCTACTTATAGGAGGCCGTTCTGTGATTGGAGGCATGACGGGCCCTGTTGGCTGGACCGACGACTGGCTAGTGCTGGGAGTATCCCACTACTCACTAGTTGAAGCCTGAAGAGTAACTACCTGATGATATCCATATGGACGAGGTCGACCTGTAGTGGGGAAAATATGGTTGCGTTATGGAAGAAGTGGCTCTGCCTGATCCAGTAGCACAAACGTTGGTGGAGGCGGACCTGACGACACCCGATGAAGAGGCTGCGAGTGCTGGGCTTTGCGATGGGCCTGCTATCTGGTCTCAGTGGAATGCACGACCTAGCTAGAGGTGCCAACTAGTGAGACTCGATGAGCCATGTAGTTGTGGCTCCACCGACGTTGGCGTCAGCTGGGGACGTTGGGCAGGATCGCCTGGCGTTCCCCCACACCGGGGGTCATATAAGGGTTTACGAACTCGACAGTGTTAACCGAAGCGTACCCTTGACTGTCACTTGAAGAATCATCCTCCACTGGGAAAATTATGGGAGGGATCCCCATCTCAGGGGGAATGACGTTTTCAGGACTGTGGGACAATGATGGAATTGGTGGGGCACATTGCTTCTTCTTGTGCTGCTGATGCTTGCTCTTCTAGGGAGAAGTCGACTGAGATGATGATGCAGAGGTGGTGGTCGCAGCTTCTGAAGGCTCTGGCAGAATTAGGTGCACTCGAATGATTCCATGAGAATGAGAAACCGTTTTATGAGCCATCCAGTCATAGTAATTTTTGGATCCGAGGCTGGGAACCTGCTGCCATTCACCTTAGTTGTCGCTACTGCTATTTGACCTCATGAAGACCTCCACCACTTATGGTGAGGTTGGGCCCAGGCTGACTATGATGTTATTGACTTGGTCTTGGAGCCAGTATTTAAACACATATCACTACTTCAGGGTGTACCCTAGAATCTGATGATAGGGGCAGTAGTTGGGGAAATCTGTGAGATTTTCCTATTTAATCCTTCTACACTCAAGCAAGTGTACAATCCCCAGCTCTAGGGTGCTACGAAAGTAACCAGGATCCTGATTCTTGATAAACGAGTAATTATGGTGTCTTCTTTATAGATAGGGATCCCTTGGAGCCTGGACTTAATGGAGAGCTAGAGGGGACTATCGAGGAGGTGGACCCTGATTGTTCCACTTGGGCGGTGGCGGCGCATTATGTGGAGGTGCCTGCTGATTCTGAGGATGCTGTAGAGCCGGCGGCCGTGCCTGAGGTAGGGGGCCTCGGCGGGGCGGTGGGGACGACGCTACTGGTAGAAAATATAGTTTCTTGGGGGCCTCTACCAGGGCTACTATAGCCGGCTCGGCTCTGGAATCCCTCCTTTCTGGGATCGCAGTTGGCAACGGACGTGCCTACCTGGCCTGTTGTAGGGCTTCTTCGAGGCACTGGACCTCATCTGAGAAGTCTCGGAACCCTCCGGGATAGTTCTTGAGTGATCAGGGAGGGAAACAGTTTCGTCTTGACATTCCCTAGGCACATCTTCAGTAATTGCTCTTGAGTCAGTGGCATGTCAAGGTAGTGTGTGAGCCCCTTCCACCTGGCCATGAAGTCCACAACTCGCTCATCAGGACTATTTTTTCACTTGAAGAGGTCTACGAAACTGGTCTTCAGGGTGGTATAGCAGAACTGGTAGTGTTATTTCCTATGAAGGTCCACCCAGGTGGTCACGGATCCGATGGGGAGTTGGTTGTACCAGATGAATGCCATCCCCTCCAGTGTCTGAATGAAACAATGGATTTAGCGGCCTCATGCTACCCTGAAGTCCCCAACATGGGCCCACACCTTGAATTTACGTGGGCCAGGTGCTGTATCAGGTCCCCCCATCCCATTAAAGGTGGAGAAGGTGGGATTATCGAAACCTGGAGGCACTGACATATCATCCATCGAGGATGGGTATGTCTTGCCATCCTGTGGGATTTCAACCTGTCGTGATTCCAATGCCTTGTGGCGGGCTATGAGTTCCATCATAGGATCATCCGAGTGGTGTTACCTATCTTGATGAGGATCCCTAACCATGAGTTCATTTTTAGACTCTTCAACATAGTAGACAGGTTCAGCAGCTCATGGAGCGACTGGTGGAATGGCATGCGGGGAAGTTGGGGGAACCTAGGCTGGATTCTTCAGATTGCCTCATTTTTCGGGAAGTTTTGGTGACACATACCACGCCATTGTGCCGTGGGTCCCAACTTCATCCCAGTCAGTGGGAGTGGAATGATCAGGGTTCTCCTGAGGCATCTCTCTAGTGTGAGTTGTTCATGCCCCTACTGCCCCGACCTAGGATCACCTTTGTCGGGTCGTCGCTCTACTGCGTATTCAGCTAGGAGTTCATTGACCAACCTCTTTTTCTCTGCAAGAAGTTGGTGCAATGTGACCATCTTGGGGCCCTCATTAATCTTTTTCACTGAGGTAGATGGGTCAGAGTTCTTGACATCTCTGATAGTCTCTTTTCCCTTATTGACATATCGGTTGAGTACCAATGACTCGGTAGGTGCAGGGAGACCTAGGAGGTTCCTCTTCTGATGAGTAATCCTCCATGATGGGTCTAACAGTGGTGGCACACCTTGTAGGGGTAATTCTCCATCGAGAAACTCCAAATTGTCTAGATTTTCCACTATGTCATCCATATGGACCGTGACCCTTCCTGGGGGCATGTCCTTAATATTGCATAGTAAGTCGGGCTACCGTTGGATAGGGCTGAAGAGGAGGGTAGCATACTATCCCCAACCACGGACTTGCACATGGAGTGTTGCATCCCTAATGATTTTTTTGAGTACCTTAATACTCTGAACACATTGCTTCTGGAGGGCATCACGACTGCTTGGTGACTCAGGGCTCTAGGCCATAGGGAGTGCTTCCAGATTGACTATACGAAACTGCTCGATGATGTCCTTAAAATGCGCTTGGCTCTATGGATATACAACATGTTGATGAAATAAACTAAAATGTGTCACCCAAAAGGTGTAGATAAGATAGTCAACTTCCTCTGGGGTGAGGTACACGAGTATGTAGAAATATTGTGCTACAACGGGCCAGAACTCCTCGGGGAAGTGGTCCACTGTAAGGATGCTCCAGAAGCTCCTCAGCTCAACATCAGGGCCTAGACCTTGATTTCCCCACTCGCCAACTGGGGGTGGTTGAGGAACTGGCAGCAGTACTGAGGAAGACCACTAGGATGGTAGGTTGGCTGGTGGATAGTACGGTGAACGGGCTGACTGGCCATCGATTCTTGTGATGTCCTTTGAAGAGTATAGTGACTTGGCCATTACGTCGCGATAGGACGGGCTGACGACCACCATTCCTAGCACTGGGGCCAGGGCTGCCGGTGGTGGGTTGCGATGCTGCTCACCTACCATTGGTCTACAGAATAGCTCTTTGTGATCTCTTGTGGAGGTAGAAAGCACTTCCTATGGTGATGGTTGTGACTGAACGACCGTAACCTGCAGGGTCGCCATATTTTCAACCTCTTGGAAAAACCTTCAGAGGGAGGCGGGAATCTTGTGGACCTCGCATTCTGGAAGTAACAGGCTGATGCACCTCATCCCTGCCCCAACCCTTGACTCGGATGAGTGAGGGTAGGGTTCTTGAGTTGAGTCACACTCTGCTTCAGAGTCTAAGAAGCAGACAGGTTTGATCTCCGTCTTGTCCATCCAAGGATTCTTCTTGTGGCAGCGATGACCCACCTTCCTACCCCTGGGTGGCTCTTTCAGAAAGGACTGATTCCCGACATGTGGTCCTTCGGCCGTGCTGGTGTCAGGTCGGAGAGGGTTTCCACTTGAGACAGCCGGGGTGCGAGGAGAACTGGGAAAAATGTTGAAGGGGACATGGGGAGGACCTCCATGAACAGCACCTGAGTGGGAGAAACCTCCGTTGGAACTGTCCGGTGCATGGGGAGGACCTCCTTGCTTAGTGCGAGTGGAAAGAGGCTGGCCTCCACCCTTCTGCTGGTCGGGGTAAGGAAGACCTTTTCCAACTATAGAGAGAACGTAGGGAGGATCCCCACGTTGGAGAGTGATTGGACCATGGGGTAGACCCTCATTCGGATTGGGGTGGCACATGGAAGATCTCCATACAGATCCTCGAAGTGGGGAAGACCCACGCTCGTAGTGGTGGTGGTACGGGGAGGTCTTTAGTACGGGGTGACATCACTGCGAGTTGGCTCACGAAGCCCCCCTCTCGTGCCTGTGACCAGGACAGTCGACCCAGCCTGCCTGTGGGGAATTTGGGGCCTCGATCCTGGTTGGGCATAGGAGCACCCCTACTTAGTGTGTGTAGGGACTAGATGATATGTGCTGATAGTGGCTCAGGCCACTGTAGCCGTCGACATTGACGCATTTTCGCGGGCGTCCTCAGCTCAGGCCCGATGCTGGCGTCAGGTCAGGCGAGCCGGTGCTGGTAGTGTAGGTGCATAGCCTACCAGCTCCTCCAGCAAGGCTGGGAGTTGACGATGACGCGGCTAGGTGGGGGCCCTTGCTGGGAGCCCCTGGACTGAGACTCTGACCGGGCTGGGCCGAACGTCACCCACCTCATCATCATATAGAAAGGAGCCATCAAAGTGCTCCACTGATAGGATCCCGAAATGATTGGACGATGGGGTGGGGAGCAGCGGCTCCCTGCACTGCCCTCGGGGGCGGCATTGATGGCGGGGCCTAGATGCCTACAAGTCCAGGTAGGCCATATCCTGGGTTGAGATTATGCCCTCCTCCTTATAATGACATACAAGGTCGTTAATCACCCTTTGTTGGTTGACTTTAGATGGAGATACAGGGTGTGGGAGCCCCACCATTGTGGACGCATATGTCGTTGTGGCAGCAGTGGATCCACACGAAGCGGCTGTTCTGGCGTTGCACCTGCCACTGCGTAGACGGGAGGGCAGTGATCACATTCCCATGGAAGCAACCTGATTCACAAGAAGAAGGGAGGTGGACTCATTAGTGCCGAAAGGAAAATAAATCGACAATCTATTCCCCAATGCCATTCAATATTCTGTGGCTGGTAAGATGGATCCACACTAACAACTTCACAGAATGGGTTACCCAACGATCTACTACCCCAACTTCTGGTGAGTTTCATGCCAGGCCCGCTATTTTCCTGGCGGGACCCTGTGTCGGATGGATAGATCTGGTGACACGTCAATCCATGGATGCCCCAACCATTACTAATCTTTATATTGAGGAGAATACCTTCACATCGGGTTCACCATTTCTGTTTCTGATACTTTCGTCGAGGTGAGTACGCCCATCTACTTGAGTGTGACAAGCAGGACTTTTGTTACCCCACATTACCGATTTCCAAAGGTGGGAGTTATCAATTTCTTGTTTAGGTATGTCTTCTCCTTGATTGAAACAGGATGATGGGATGTCGATCATTACTTCCGTGGATTCCTCCTCGGAACTCATCACCTAGTCCGGGTCTCCCTCATAAATTTAATATGTTGTTCATGAAACTCTTCCTGGTTCCATATCTTCATGGACGCCAGTAAATTACCCTGCTTCTATCAGGAAATTCCAAGGGGTCTGGTTAGGGCAGAAATCATCGGTTAGGGGAGTAGTCACGCAATGCATCACTGGCATGTCTGGATGCTGGGGAATGGTGTGTCTTTCTTCGGTCCCTTATTATAGGGATTCTTGAGGGCATGGATGCCTGAGTAATTCCACATAGAACATGGGGAATTATATGCCATATTCATGTATCTGAGGTTTTCCTCATCTTCCCATGTTTTACACAGGGTATGCCGCGAGTTTAACGCCTTGAGGGGATGGATTAGACTGATCAGAACATTGATTTGAGTGGATCAGATTGGGGAACCCCCCTTGGGGGAACACTGATTTTGGGGCCAACACGTGGGTAGTTCCCTGAATGTTGTGGTGGAGAATGAGGTGGCATGATCTCATAGGCATGTGGCAGCCCAAGTATGAATCAATATGGATGATGGTTTTGGGCTTGAAACTCATGGAGGCTTCCTACGTACCTTGCCTTTACATGGATCAAAGTCCCCGTAGTTCGGGGATACAGTTTAACGTCATGTGGGACGGGGGTGAACCGATGTAAAGGGGGTCAGAACAATAGGGTGTTGGGCTTAAACCTTGGTGAGGCTTCCTGCGTACCATGCCTTGACATGGATCAATGTCCCCTTAGTTTTGGAGATGAGGCGTGTCAGCGAACTCATGTGTATAATGACTTTGGTTTGATCCGTGATGGGATTGTGCCTCGTCAGGCTTCCTACATACCATGTCTTGACATGGATCAAAGTCCCTATAGTTCGGGATGGGATGTGTCGGAGAAACGATGTGAATAAGGACCTTGGTCTAGGTGGATGGCAGGTTTTAACCTCATAGAGGCTTCATACGTACCATGCCTTGACATGGATCGAATTCCATGTAGTTTCAGATGGTGTGTGTCCATGAACTGATGTGAATAAGGACCTTGGTCCTGGTGGATGGCGGGATTGAACCTTAGGGAGGCCTCCTACGTACCATGACTTGACATGGATCAAATACCATGTAGTTATGTATGGTGTGGGGCTTACACTCAAGGCTGCGTGAGGGTGTTTGTGGGGATTGGTGCACTGACACGGAGATGGTCGGGGCCAATGGTTGTTGGGCTTGAACCTCTTAGAGGCTTCCTATGTACCATGCCTTGACATGGATCAAAGTCCACGTAGTTCAGGAGTACAATTTAACATCATGCGGGACGGGGGAGGAATATAGTTTAACGTCATGCGGGACATGGGTGGTGTCATGGTCAATGCTTTCTCTAATCCCACGTGAGTCGTGATCAGTGTGAGAAACAGGAGTCAGGAGAGACCTGATGATCACGTTGTGAAAGATGCGTCTGTGGGATGTGGAGTGGTGCTTACACGTGGAGCGGCCCAGGGAGAGAGATAGATTGGGAATTACTCCGGGATGGAGGCGCGAAGGCGACAAAGAGCAGTGGGAGAGGGGTTTGGGACCAAAGAAAGGAGGAGCCTCATTCCCTATCACGCCCTCCGCTGGCCTTGGCACAGAGGTAGTGAGAAGGAACATGGGTGCTGCCTCTTGAAATAAAATCTAGGGGCTTACACCAAGGTGACTACCCTTCCTCACGGAAAAATTCCACTCCAAGGAGGAAATCATCCCATGTGAAGAGTAGGGGGCGTGGAGAATTCCCCAGGCAGGGTGGTCCCTATGTACAAGGCATGGGGCCAGGTCACAGTTTAACGTCATGTGTTGAGGATGATAGTGCTTGACAGTTTAATGTCCTGCAGCTCAGATGAAGTGGGTTTTCTCCGAACCCCTAGGACATACATAACCGGCACCCTCTACTCCTTGCAGGAGGGAAGGCACTGGAAACTCCGTGCTGAGGGGGTGTCGCGGAGCAAACCATAGAGGGGTCCACGTTAGTGTAGATATGTGAAGAATCAATATCCATTAGCGTGTCCATGAGAAGATGCATTAGGCACAACAATTCTATAGGAGGTATCATCCAGGGGACTTTGAAGTCACACCGTGCAAACCTGGAGGGTCGCACGGGAAAAGGATTTTCCAAGCAGAGGGGTCCATAGGAAGGGACCCTGTGGAACTCCGTCGCTCCGCGTGGTGGAGGGAACTTGCGAAGGGGTGTGCATTGAGAAGTGGGGTGCCTTAGCCTTAGCATGGGGTGAAGGTGAAAATGGGAGGTGCTTCCCGATGTGGAAGGGAATTCACAGAGCACAGCCTCGCGGAGCCAAGGTGCCTCAAGAAGCAAGGTGTCAGGAAGCAATGTGCTTCGCAAAGTACAGTGATCCTCCCTTAACATGTGAACCATGTGTACATGAAGGGTGTTTCGTGAAGAATGAATTCTTAGTGATGACCTGGGTCCCCTTGGGGATCCTTTTCCTTCATAGAAATCTTTATGTTTCGCGAAAGGCATCCCTCTCGGAAGTGGGGATCAAAACAAGACAATGGGGAGGCACTTCGCGAAGCAGAAGTACCTTGCACAACTCATGGTTCACTGAAAGGAAGAGTGCTTCGTGAATTGGGATACGAGAAGCTAAAAGGTTGGATTTTCATTCCTTTAGGCTTAGGGGGATCCCAATATTTATAGGCAAGAGGCACTGCAGAGCAGGGCTCAATATACACAAAGAGGTTTGGGTGGCTTCGCGGCGGGCTCACAAACGTCAACTGGGGTCGTGGAGCATCCCTCCATCATTACTTCATGGCAGCCGCAGTGTTGGGGGGACTCCGGGAAGGGGCCTCGCGAGGCAGTCCATGGTGCCGTCTTGGGACCTTCTCTTCGTTCCAAATTTTGGCACCAACAATATCATACTAGAATTATATTTTTTTTAATCAACTAATACATTACTTTTATTACCTTATTAATTATAATAAATCCATATGAAATTATAGTTATCATTTTTTTTATTTTCGATTTAATATGCTCAAATTTTATTTCTCATAAATGTGGTGTAATATTTTAACAGATATTGTTTATATGTTATATATTTCTTTGATACATTTTTTAATTTAGATATAAAACATTAATATGGAATATTGTTAATTTTTATATTTAATATGAAAAACCCATATATATAAAATACCATGATTTATAACCATTTAAAGGGGTATATTAATGGTTTATGTTGAAAAATACATTTAATGTGATAATAAAAATTTCATTATTACACACCTCCTCATAGTTGAAGCATGTGTAAGTCACATAGAAAAATATTGGATAGTCCTTTCATGCTAAGTTCGACTTACCATGATGGAAAACTAATTAACTGTGACCTATAAACTAATTGATTCATATAATGGTGCAGTGGCCCTGATAATAGTGGGAACTGGGCATATGTTCCCATCAAGAATATTATAAATTATTTTATGGATGAATCCATTGATTCTGGATAGAATGAATTCAATGATAACACATTCATGGCTAGTTGAACCAACTGTGAATAAAGATTCTAAATACTGAAAAGAAAAAAATAAATTCACTATAGGCATAAGGTCCAAATGACCCTGAAGATCCATTCAGTTGATAATAGAACCTACTCAACCTAACTGCCTTTAAATAATTAAGGGATAAGTAAAAAAAATATAAATAGACACTAAAAGTTGTACTAAATGGATTTAATGAAAGTATTATGAGATATGATTTTTGATAACTAATCTATCAATTAAAGAATATTAATAATTAAATATAAATATATATATTTTTTAATGAAAATGTATTAATATTATTAGGATTCTCATTATGAGAGATGCTAATTCATTAATGTTTAATATTTGCAGAAGAATATTCCAAAAAATGTATGCTTAGGAAAAAGAAAAGATATAGGAACTCAAAAAATAATTTTCTATGAAATATGATATTAAATTTAATAGACTCACTTGATTCTAAAATCAATTTAATAATATTTTTCATCACACTCAATATTGAAAAGAAATAAAAAAATATTCAATTGATGAGATAAATAAGTTTTATAATTTTACATATATAGTGAGTATTATGTCCTCATTATTTATTTTTTTCAATCTCATTCATTGTAATGTTTATTTATATAACTCTAATTTTATCTTATATCCTATAATACATATTCCCGCTATAGATGTGAAAGATATTTTAGGGAGTTATCTAGGTAAACATGAACTACTACTACTAAAACTCATTCTATGTTGTTCAATACCCCACTAGGTGTAAAATATATCTCATTATATAGTATGATTGGTTGATTTTTTTTACCATGTGGAGGGGAGTATGGTCATCCTCATACATAAAACCTCTTTTAATACAATTTTTATTTCTTAATTATTTTAAGTGCTAGGATATAAAATTGTTTGTCTGTATCAGGATTTATCAAATCTAATTTATATATTTTAAAGTAAAAAATGAATTTTAATGAATTATTATTTAATAAAATGTTTTTATTAATAAAAAAAATTAATTCATACTCATATTATTCTTATATTATAGTGTGTTTTAAGGTTTTTTTGAGTTAATTTTATAAACTGTTAAATTATTTTTAAGGATGCTTTAATAGGGTATTTATTTGTAATTATAGAGTCAAATAAATTTTTGAAAAACTATTTTTTTCGCATTGTATTTAAAAATATATGTGTTTATATAGATTGTATTTTTTTAAAAAAAGTTAAAAATATTAACCCTATATTTTTTAATTAATAATTCATTATTCACACCCTCTCCCTTTTTAGTATACCCTAATTAAATATTTACAAAAAAAACTTTTTTTGAAATATTAAGGATTTGGGAAATGGTACATTTAACAAGGTTGGTCTTATTGTAGTATATATATAATGGTACATATTTTGAATGGTTTTTTATGCCCCCGATTTATAAAGGTGGGAATGAATAATGGGATTTACCACCCACGTATAAAATTATTTTGATGTTTCAAGGAAATTAATACTCCCTATAAATAATGATAGGGATATTGGAAAAATGTAAATTGTCCAAAAATATAATGATTGGGAATCTGGATGTAAGATTCTACTCACATTATAAAATTATAGAAGTTGGAAGAAACCTACCACTCCCATGATATTGGTAAAAAAATTCAAAATTACCATCCCTTGTATGATTGAATGGATATGTAAAATATAATTTTTTACCATTTCTATTATTGAGGTCAACATTAATGATCCCTCTAGATATAGTACTGGAAATGTGTTCTTTAGTAATCTTCTGGACGGGGAATATTTATTTTAATAGTTTTTAATGATTTGGAGACCAATCAGAAGAACATGAGTATTTTGTTTTTCTTCATCCTATATTAAATCATTTAATTTGTTATGGAATAAACTTGTTCACAAATCCCTTATTTTTGATTTCTATTATATTACCTTTTTTATTAGTTTTTTTTCTTTAGTTATCCTCTATGATAGGCTCTATATTGAAACATTAATATTATAGAAGAGAAATATAATTTAAAGAGTATAAATTATTGATTTTTTGGGGGTTTATGGATATATGTATTTGGAATAAGTATTTTGTAATAAATATACAGTTTAGAATGGAATGGTCTAAATACTATTTGGGTATTCCGATATTGGATTTCAATTCATTCATAATTATCCCTGGTAATATATATACACAATTTTAGATAAAAAACGAAAAAATGGGTATTTGAAGGTGATAATATTTGGGAATGTTTTGGATTTTATTTATTTATTATTGGGTCAATAAATTTTACCATTTCCACTTGAATTATTAATTCCAATAGTTATCATTGTTTAATAAATATTATATTCAAACCAAAACTACAACCTCTATGGAATAATATGATTAATGTAAGAGATATTTCACCCATGTAAAGTAATGTAAACCTCAAATTATATTTTTACTAATTATTTACCTTTTATTGTTGTCTCAAAAAGATTATAATTAATGGCCATAAACAATTGTATTAAAACAATTAACTATGAATAAAAAATAAATAATTTTCAAAGGATTTTATCTCAAAAATATATACTTTAAACATTAATCATAAATTCATTAAATCAATTATTGTGAAGTTTATTCAATTGTAATTTATTTTAATATGATAAAATACACTAATTATAATTAAATTAATCTAAATATTTTGATTTAATAAAAAAAATATGTTAATTAATATCAACTTTATAAAAAATGTGGATCTTATTATTCATAAAAAAATAATCCTAACAACTAAATTAAACTTTATCCAAAAACAACTCTCTATATACATGTATTATTAAAAATTTATATTATAATTAATTAATAAGTTCATTTTAAATTACAAAAAAATATCTTTATAAATGGGTTTCATAGAAAAATTATATATTAATAAATCTTCTAAAGACTTCTTAATTTTTGTACAATAATAACTTATAATAAAAGTATATACTATAATTAATGGACTTATCATCATAATAACAATGATTAATGAGTTAATGAATGAATTAAAATTGAAAATTCCTGAATAAAAAAGTAAAAATAATTTTATTAAATTAAAACTAACTATGATTGAAAATAGAAATATTCAAAGAATACTTGACGAAGAGAGAATTTCAATAAAAGACTACAAATCTATAACTTATATCCGAAAACTATTTAAAACACATGTCTTTATAAAACTATACTAACTATGATGTTGTAGACTAATCCATGATGTGGATTTCTAACATAAGATTTAAAACATTTATTTTCTCTCCTTTACAAAGAAAGAATTAAAAAAACACCTATATATTATCCACAAGTAACCATCATGGTGTGTTTGATTATATATTTCATATTTTATTTAAATTCATCAATATAGTTGGATATAAAAATTGGGAGAAGTATTTCATATATGGATTCTTTTATATATTAATCATGATATTGGAAAAAACAACATGTTCATCATCATTAAAATGAGAATATTTTGGTCAGGGTTGTCCTTTATAATATGGTTCACTCAATCCGTGGTTATTAAGAGTTCTCTTTATATTTAATGGTAAGAATTGATCAAATAAATGATTAATAAACAACATGATATGCTTTACCTCTGTTTACTTATTTTTCTTTAAATTTTAGTCAATTTCATTCAACTCTTCAAACTATCTAAAATAATTATCAAAAATAATTTATATAAATGAACTAAATTTCCTATTGATAAGAAATATAAAATATATGAATATAAAATCAATGTATTAGGTTCCCCCACCCAGAATATTTCATTATATCTTAATAAAATCATCACAATAATAATCTCAAATAAAAAATCTCTTCAACAGGGGATGTTTAGAATTAATATGATGAATGATACATCTTATAAATAAAAATTATCAAATATTATATACTCACCATCTAAGGAATTCATTCATACCTCATTATTCATTCCAATTCCAAAACATCTATTTTCTTCCACATTCATTTATCAACCTTTATGTGATATTGTTACACACATTATGATTTTCCTTATTCAAAATAATTTTCTCTCACACTTAAGACAATTTTATTGTAGTAATTATCAATATCAAATTTATTTTATCTTTGCATAATATTACAATGTATCATAATCTAAAATTTAAAACATGAACTCCAATAATCCGGGGACCTTTTCAAAGAGTTACTCTATGAGTTTGGTTTTATGGATACTGATTTAAAAATAAATAAAATGTTTCAAGATTGGGATTAATTCTAGAGATAAAATGTTGTGATTCACTCAAAATTCCTGAAAATATCTCAATCTCTATTTTACATAATTAATTATATAAAAATTAATTTTATTTTCCTTTTTCTTGGATTTACAAACTAGAATATCTAAAATAGTTATATATTGTCCCTCTTTTATCAAGTTTTCTCTCTTTATCTTTTCTTATTCATTATATTAAAATGATATAAGATGCATAACATCATAAAGAAAATTTATTTTCTAAACCATTATCCATTAACCACATAAAACAATTTATTGATATCCCCTTTTAAAAGAAATAATTTTTCCTATGAATCATTATGAATCATATAAAATTATGTATTTCACCTTAAATAAAATCATTCCAAAATACAAACTAACTATGTTAGAACGGAATAATATTCCTATGATATAGCCTTCTTAAATTTCTATCCATAATCTCTATAGCTCAAAATATGTTAAAATAAAAGGTTTCATAAATGGTGAATGGGGTTAAATGTTATACAAATTACCACAATATTTTTAATTTGAGTTAAATATCATGTTTATAAAAAAGGAAAAAATTATTATTAGTAGTTATGAATTTCCAAATGATCTCCCAAGATATAATATATTTGAACAAATATGTCAAGGGGCATAGAATACATCTAGGGAATGGAAAAATGACATTATAAATTTCTAATATAATAAATATGAAATACTCTATCGATTAATTTTTATTTCAAAGAATAAAAATTATAAAAAAGAAATAAACATGGAAGTCATTTCATATTTGACAAAAAAATGGTACAAGTATTTGATTTTCAAATATTTACACTTATTCTATTCAATTATATATTCACAATAATTTTATTATACATTATCAAAAATATTATTCCTTATAAAAACCTCTCACTGATTAATGAATTCAAGTTAAAATATCAAGTGTGGTTTTCTAAATAACCTCTCTATATTAAAATCTAAAACATTTCATAAATATTTGAATCCAAAGTGAGTGTTAAATATATAAATTATGTAAAAATTGAAAAATAATGGTTAAAATATAAAATATAAATTTCATGATTTTTAACTCCTCTTATTTCATTAACCATTATTTAAAATTAGATTCTTTCTTCATAAAAAATTTAATTTTTTATCCTGGAAAAAAATTATAATCACCTATGGAATAGATTACAATAATTAAAAAATCAATGAAAAAATATAAATGAATGTCCTAAATTTATAATCAAACGCCATATTATTTCTTTAAATTATCCAAAAATATAAATTAACATATATTAAAAAGAAAAAATAATTAAGGTAAACAAAATTTCAAAATAAAATTACAAATAATCCAAAGAAATCCTAATTTTTCTAATGATTGACTAGAAAATACTACTCCTAATCCTTCCATCCTTCTACTTTAGTGATATATAATTTTTTTATTTCAATATTTTCACATAGAACTTGTTGTATTTTAATACAATACCATATTAAAATCTATATTATATAGTTCTAGCCAAGCTAAAATCCCTTTGTAAGCCATAAATATTTCACTGTTCTGATATGGGTACTTGACTTTTCATGATTATTGTATGATCCCCATGGCTCTGCAGTAGTATCAAGGGATAGGTGGTACTAAAAACATAGAATGCAGGTTCCTTTCCTTCCCACACTAATGGCACACTACTGACCAAACACTTGAAGCCACTAGTGAATACAGCCTGGGAGGATGTCCTGAACTACCACCTTCACACTTTTAATTCTCATCTCATTTACTCTTCATCTCAGATGAGCTACCACTTCTCATCTCTAAGACTACTCTAGAGAAACTAAAATTTACTTTACGATCAATTTATACCATCATTTCACAATCAACCACCTCAACATAAGTCTTAGTCTTGATAAAAAACAATAGGGATCATATTTCTTTCTACAACCCCAACTCAAATTTTTGAGCCTTCAGTTGCTGTAGATACTGAAAAACGCTCAGGAGATGAAGAATGTTGGGGCGTGACAAAGCAAAGAAATATTTGGAACATGTGACCCATTATGTGGGCCCCAGAGGGGCTGTGCGAAAAAATGCAGTGATGCATCAATGAAATGTTCCATGTGAAAAAATCTAGGTTTCGTGATAGTTTTTGTGCTTGGGTTCAAAAAATTACATGCGACCACCCCGCGTAGTGGAAATTTCACGCTGTCGATGCCGGTGTGCAGAAAATTTCACATCGGCTTGTTTTTTGCACGGATCCACGACCCTGAGTGCCTATAAATAAAATCCACCACCTCTGACTTCCTGGCCGAAGAGTCTAAACCATCTTCCCTACGCAAAATTCCTCACCCGTGCACACAAGGAGATGGCTCTCGGGTATTGAATTTTTCACCCCAGGTCCCCCGGGGGTCTGCCTTTGCACACAACCACTCGGGATTTATCCTTGTCTGAATCACATCGATCCCCTTCCCTCGTGCACAACTCTTTTCAATTGTGTGTGATCAGTTTGTCGGTGCATAATTCCTTTTGTATGCCGCCCTGGTCATTTTGCTCATGGAATTCCTTTTGCGCGCCGCCCTGGCCGTTTCGCCCGTGGAATTCATTTCACGTGTTGCCCGACCGTTTCGCGTGTTCAAGTCCTTCAGTGCGCTGGGCCGGCCTTTTTCGCATGTGCACTGGCTCTGCTATTTGTGTGCACACAACTCCATTGCGTGTCAGCCTAGCTCTTTTTCACGCATGCCATTAATTTGCACGTCGGTCGGACCTTTTTCATGCGTGAACCTCAATTGCATGCTGGCTTCGCCGTTTTCACGCACGCAACTCCATTGCACACCAGCCTGACCCTTTTCACGCAACAACCCCTTTTACGCACTGGCCTCCCGCCATCTGTGCCCATGATGTCCCTCTTCAGAGCATCATTTTCTGGCACCTCTCACGCCCAATTCACCTTCTCCATATACCATTTTTCTGTGTGACCTCATAAGTTCGCACAAAGTAACTTCAAAGTCCCTTGGACGATACCACCCATTGTATTTATTTTCTCATGATTATTCGCATAGGAATGCTAATAGCTTTTGCTTCATCACATAGCCACACTAACGTGGACCCCCCAATAGTTCTCTCTATAACACCCCCTAGTTGCGACATTTCCTATCCCCTCTCTTCACCAAGGTACAGATGGTACCAGTTATGTAATTCCTAGGTGTGCGAAGCAAACCCACCTCATCCTAGCTGCAGGATGTTAAATTTCCAAGAACCATCATCCTCAGCACATGATGTTAAAATTTTAGCCTCATCCCATGCCTTGCACACGGGGTGCCCCAACCTTGGACATTCTTCAAACCCACTTGCCTCCACGAGAGTGAGATCATTACTCACATGGAATGAGATCCCCTTTATCATAGTGGCGCCTATCCATGAGGAAAGGGAAATAACACTATTGTAATCCCCTAGCTTTCTTATATAAGGAAGCATCCCCGCACCTCCTTTCTTATTTGGTCCCATGGACTATGGGGATTGTAAACCGGACCCCTCATTTCTTCGGTGCCAAAACCCTCTCTCCCCGGGCCTTGTCTCTATTGGGCCTCCATCCTAGTGTAATCCCATGTTTCCTCTTCGGGCTGCTAACCATGTGTAAGCCCATGTTTCCTCTCTGGGTTGCGGACCATGTGTAAGCCCCTGTTTCCTCTTTTGGCTACAATCCCGTGTATGCCCCACTCCAGTTCTCAAGGGTGCACCTTTCACGACATGATCTTCAGGTCTTTGTTGCCTCTTGTTTGTCACACCATGCATGACTCATGTGGGCTTCGGGAAAGCATCGACAATGAAATCCTCTCTGGGAATCCTAGAGTGTAAGTCCCACACACACTATCTGAACTTCAAGGTCTTTGATCTTTTCTAAGGCAATTTATGTAGGAATCCTCCATGAGGTTCAATCCCACCACCCATTGGTCGCTCCAACCCCATTCACATCGGTTCACCATCACCTTCTGTCGCCTTAGAGTGTAAGCCTCAAATGCCCCCTTGAACTACAAGGTCTTTGATCTTTACAATGAAAGGTATGTAGGAAGCCTCCCTGAGGTTCAAGCCTATCATCTATTCTCTCTGACTCCCTCCACGTCGATTCGCCCCCATCCTGGATGACGTTAAACTTTGAGCTGCAATCTGCGGTAAGTCATTGTTTCCCCAGTTAATGGTAAGCCGTTGCACACAAATCCTACCCTAAACTATGTGTTCTTTGATCTTTGTTAAGGCAAGGTGCGTAGGAAGCCTCCATGAGGTTCCATCCCACCATCCACCTGGTCCCCAGGTCCTTATTCACATCGGTTCACTGATTCCTACCCCATACCCGAACTACATGAACATTGATCCTTGTCAAGGTAGGGTATGTAGGATGCCTTTCTGAGGTTCAATCCCATCAACCAATGGTTTCAGCCTTTTCATGTCGGTCCACCCCTATACTACATGATGTTAAACATTATTCCACTTTTGATTCCCTATTCAGTGGCAACTCGTCGTCACTCCATTCAGCGGTAAGTCATTGTGATCCTATTCAGTGGTAAGCCATTGACATTCTTATCCAGCAGTAAGCCGTTGCGACTCCACCCAGCGGCAAGCCATTGAAAGCCACAATCGGCAGTAAGACACTGTATGATGAACTACATGGACATTGATTACTTTCCATGGGGATACATAGGAAGCCTCTTCAAGGCTCAATACCAAAACCATCATCATCCTCATATCGCTTCCATACCATTCTCCATCCACTTCATTCAACCGCTCCATCATCCATCCTGATTCTTACCCAAGCCACCATATCCTGGAAAGCTCATGCCACCTCATAACTCAACACTCTCAATAGTAACCATGAATTCAACCATACGTTGGCCACAACATCATTATTCCCTCTAGAAGTTTCACCCATCTGATCCACTCTAGTCAGTGCTCTTATCAGTTCGGTCTGTCTCTACTGGACATTAAACTTCCGGAATACCCTGTGTTAAACATGGGAAGTTGAGGAAAACCGTAGATACATTACCATGGAATATGATTACCCACGTTGGATGTGGGATGCCTTGGGCTTTCGTGCCCTCGATAAGCCCTATAATAAGGGCTAGAAGATAGACACGCTAGTGTCCCAACACCCAGACATGCCAGTGATGACCAATGTGACTACTCCCCTAACATAAGGTTGTTTCCCTAACCATACCCTATAGAATTTCCCAAAAGAAGTAGTGTAATTAACATGTGTCCATGAATATATGGAACTAGGAAGAGTTTAACGAACAACATATTAAATCTACAAGGGAAACCTGAACTATGTGAATAGTTCTGAGGAGGAATCCATGGAATGAAGAACCAACATCCCATTATCTCGTTTAAATCATGGAGAAAATGTCCCTGAAAAAGATACAGATGCCACCCGCCTTTGGAAATATGGAATGCGGGGAAACAGACAGTGTCTCTATCCCCCCAAAAGAGACGGATGTGCGCACCTTGGTGAAAGCATCAGAAACTAAAATGGTGAATTCGACGTGAATTTCTTCTCCTCAACATGGATACTAGTAGCGTTCGAGGCATAAATAGATTGATGTATCACCAGATCTAGTAATCTGGCACTGGGTACCTCTAAGAAAATAGTGGTCCTAGTGTGAAACTCACTAGAAGTTGAGGCAGCAGAATTTTGGACATCCGGTTCTACGTCGTTGTCAGTGTGGATCCATCTTCCCAGCCATGGAATATGGGATGGATTTGGGGCATTGGTCGTAAATTCCTTTTTATTTCAGAACTGATGATTTAATCTTTCTGCTCTTAGGAATCATGTTGTTGCTCTAAGAACAGAATCACCACCTGCCCATCGACACAGGGGCAAGGCAGCACCAACACGGCCACTCTATGTGGCTTCACCTCTCCCATGATGGCCTTTACATCTATGACCATGGGTCTATCATGCCCCTTCTCCCCATCTGAGGTCATTCAATAAAGGGTGATCAACGACCTCATGCACTGTTTCATGGAGGAGGGAATAATCCAAACCATGGATATGGCCCACCTGGATCCGGAGGCCTCTACACCTTGTCACCAATGCCTCACTCGAGGGTCGTGCAGGGAGCCACTGCTCCCCATGCTGACATACAACAGTTTTGGGAGCTTGTCCCAGAAACGCTTCGACGATTCCTTGCCCTACACAGATGGGGTATGTTACATCCGGCCCAGCTCAGTCAGAGTCCCCTTCCAGGGGTTCCTAGTGAGGTCTCCCACCAGGACGCATCAGCATTGTTGCCTGATCTTGCTAGAAGAGGAACCGGTAAGCTACGTACCTACACCACCAGCCACGGTTCGTCCGACCCGACACCAAAGTTGGCTGCAAGCTGAGGAGTACGTCCCACAAGGCATGCCCACATCTGCAACTACTATGGACTGAGCCGTCACTATCACATATCATCAGTTACCTACATACACTGAGTAGGGGTACTTATATTCCCGTCCAGGATTGAGGCCCCAACTTCCAAATGGGCAGGCTAGGTCGACTCCCTTGGTCGCCGGTATGAGTTGTGGTCTCCGCGACCTAACCCACGTCAATGTCACCCAGTACAGAGGTCCTCCCTATACCACTAACACAAAAAGCGCATGCCTTCCCCACTTTGAGGCATGGCATAGAGGTCCACCCCATTCCACCCTCAATCTGAATGAAGGTCTTCCCCGCTGTGGTGATACTAGGCACAGAATCCTTTCCAGTGCCCATTACACTGGGTATGGAGTCATTTCTCCTGCCCTTGACTACTGGTGTAGGGACATTGCCCATGCGGTCTCTCTTCAATGTGGGGATCCTCCCCTTGTTCTTTCTGCAGCTGCTGGAGGTCCTCCTCACCTCATCAACTAGAGGGGTGAAGGCCAGCTTCGCTCCACCCACACCCAGCACGGAGGTCCTACCCATGTGTAGCTAGACCGATACAAGGACCCTACTCATACTAAGGTCATTAGGGAAAACAAGCATGGAGGTCCTACCCATTCTTTTTCCAGTTCTAGAATAGGGCTTTCCCACTCCAGTGCTACCCATGGAGGTCCTACCCATGTCCCCTTTGACATTTTTCCTCGTGCTCATTGCACCATGGCTTTCTCAGGTGGAAACTCTCTCTGCCCCAGCACCTCTGTAGCCGAAGGAACCTGTTTCAGAAATCTGCCTTGTCTCGAGGAGCCACCCAGGGGCAGGAAGGCGGGTTGTCGCCACTATAAGAAGATTTCAGGGAAGGTCCGGACAGATATCAGACCCGTATTTTTCTCAAACTCTGAGGCAGAATAGGACTCAGTGCGGGAACCCTCCTCTCACTCATCTGAGTCAAGGGTCGGGGTAGGGATGAGGCGCATCAGCCTAGTGCTCCCGAAATGCGAGTTCCATCAAATTTCCCCATACATCAGAAGTTATATCTAGGAGGATGAAAATCTAGTGACCTTGTAGGTTATGGTCATGCAATCACCACCATCGTCATTAGAAGCACTCTCTTCCTCGATAAGAGATCTTGGAGAACTATTCTGGGGACCGATGGCAGGTGAGAAACATCATGGCCTATTGCTAGTAGCCTTGGCCCCTGACCCAGTAACAACAGACGTTAGACAATATTAGCATGATGTAGATGCCAAGACACTACACTCTTCCGAGGACAACCCGAGATTCGGTGGCCAATCATCCCACTCTCCATACTCTCCACCGGTCAACCTGCCATCCTATCTGTCTGCCTAGTACCACTGCCAGTTCCTTAGCCACCCCTAGTTGAAGAGTGGCGAAATCATGGTCCGGACCCTAAATCTAAGCCAAGGAGATTCTGGAACATCCCCGCAGTGGACCACTTCCCTGAGAAGTTATTGCCAGTGGAAGCACCAATTTTCTACATACCGAAGCCCCTCACCCCAAATGAAGTTGAATGTTTCCGCTAAAACTTATGGTCAACACTGTTTATTCTTCTTCATCAATGAGTGGTTTTCCTAGGATCCAAGCGCACCTTAAAGAAATTGGAAAAAAATGTTTTCTTGTTGATCTGGCTTCGCTCCCTCTGACCCAATGCCCCGAGTCACCAAACCGCCATAAGGCCCTCCGACAAAAACGCGTTCATAGTTTCAAGGTACTCCACAAAATTATCAAGGAGGATACACCCCATGTGAAAATATGTGGCTGGGGGAATTTTGATGCCCTCCTCTTCAGTCCTATCCAACGAAAGCCTGACTCACTTGGCGATATTGAGGAAATTCCCCTAGGAAAGTTCATGGTCAACATGGCCGACAAAGGGGACAAGGAGGACGAGTTAGAGTTTCACGATGGAGACTTACCCCCTGAGGGTGTGCCACCACTATTGGACCCATCAGGAAAGATTAATCGTCAACAGAGGAACCAACTTGGTCTCTCTGTGCCCACCAAGGCACTGGTACTTAGCCAGAATACTGGTAAGGGAAAAGGGCAAGTCAGAGCTTGAAAGCACTCTAATATTTCCACCTCATTGAAGAAGACAGAGGAGGACCCCGAGAAGGCCACATTTTTTTGACAACTTGATGAGTAGTAGAATTTGGTTGACGAACTCCTGGATGAATGCACGGCAGATCAACGACTTGACTAAAACAATCCTAGGCAAGTATAACAGGGGCAAAAACAACTTCCCCTTGGCGAGCTGCCCTCAGGGAACCCTGATCATGCTTCTCCTACAAAGAGGGCTGAAGCTGGACTTCATGGAATGAGGGTGCGGTATGTCTCGCCAAACCCTCCTGAACATTGAGACAATCCAAGGAACCCAGCATGGGTTCCCCTAGCTTCCCCGAAGGCCGCCCCACCAATCGCTCCATGAGCCACTGAGCCCATCTACCATGTTGAAGAACCTTCCAATGCACTCGTAGTTAGGGATCCCCGTCAAGATAGGGACCCCCACCCAGATGATCCTATGGTGGCACTCATAGCCCGCCTTGAGGCATTGTAAACACGACAAGTGGAAATCCCACCTAATGTTAAGACATATCCGGTGTGGGTGGATGATATGCCGACACCGCCGGGTTTTGGGAATCCTACCTTCTCTCCCATTAATGGGACAGGGGACCCACTGCAGCACCTGGACCACTTAAAATCAAGGTGTGGGCCCATGTTACAGACTCTAGTGAAGTAGGAGGCTTCCAAGCTCTGCAGTTTTGTTCAGACATTGGAGGTGCTAGCATTCATCTGGTACAGCCACCTCCCCGTCGGATCTGTAACCAGCTGGGGGGGCCTTCGCAGGCATTTCCTCTACCAGTTTATCTTTACCACCTGCAAAATGATCATCTGAGACCTCTTCAAGTGCAATCAGAGACATGATGAGTGATTCACGGACATTATCTCCTGGTGGAAGGGGCTCACATACTCCCTTGACATGCCAATGACTCAAGATCAAATACTAAAAATGTGCATAGAGAACGTAAATATGGAACTGGTTCCTTATTTTATCACCCAGAACTACCCTAGAAGATTTCGAGACTTCTCTGATAAGGCCTAGTACCTAGAGGAAGCCCTACTACAGGCCAGCCAATCACGTCTGTTGCCCTCAGTAATTCCAGCAAGGAGGGATTTCAGAGCCGATCCCACCATGATGTCCCAAATAGAATCCACCATAAAACTATAATTACTATAAGTGGAACTAGCCCCACATCTGCGCAGAGGCCCTCCACCTCAGGAAAACCCTCTGGTTCAGCAACGTCCACATCAGAATCGGACGGTGCCCCCGTGCAATGCGCTGCCACCGCCCAGGTGGGACAACCAGGCACTGCCTCCTTGACAAGCCCCTCCGGATACTCTTCAGGGATAGGATCAAAGGTCCCCATTTCCATATAGATGAAACCATACCTACCCATTCAATGAGAATCAGGTCCCTGACTATTTTAGATGTTCCTTGTAATAAGGGATCATGCGTTTGCCTGAGTGCAGAAGGCCAGAAGAGGAAAACCTCACTGGTCGCCCCAACTACTGCCTCTATCATTGTCTCCTGGGATACCCCCTAAAGCATTGCAATGTGTTTAAAGACTGGCTTCAAGACCAGTTCGATGACAACATAGTCAGGCTGGACCCATCCCTAACACAAGTGGCAGGTGTCTTTGTAAGGCCATACAGTAGTAGCGATAGCGAAGGTGAGTGGAAGCCGGTTTCTAACTATGGGTCCCAGATGTATGATGATTTTTTGGCTTGAGAAATGGTTTCTTGTGCCCATGGTATCATTCGTGCATGCCTGAATTAGTCGGATCTTTCAAAATCTATGGCCACCACTTCTCCATCATCATCTTAGTCGGCCTCTTCCTAGTAGAGCAGGCATCGACGAAACAAGGGAAAGCAATGACCCCCGCAATGCCATCGTCGTCCCACACTCTTGGTGAATTCATGCACCCTGAGATAGGGATTCCCCCTAGAATCTACCCAGTAGTGGATGATTCTTCATGTGATAGTCAATGGTATGCTTCAGTTAATACTGTGGAGTTGGTAAACCCCAATATGACTCTTGATGATGGGGAGTTCCAGGCGAACCTCCCCAACGTCCCCAACCGACACCAACTTCGGTGAAGCTCTGGATATATGGGTTGTTGGGGCACATTAGTTGGAATCTCTAGCTGGGTCGTGCATGCTAATGAGACCATACAGCAGGCCCAACGTAAAACTCAGCACGCGCAACATTTTCAATTGATGTAGTTGGGCCAGCCTCCCCCACCGTTAGTGCTACTGGATACGGAAGAGCTACCTCGACCACAATGCAACTAACCTCTCCCTACTACAGGCCGATCTCAGTCATCTGGTTCTCATCTGATAGCTACTCTTTGGGCTTCGACTAGCGAGCTGTGGGATATTCCCAGCACCAGTCAGTCGTCGGCCCAGCTGGCAGGGCCCGCCATGCCACCCATCACAGAGTGGACTCCTGCAAGAATAAGTTTTCACCTGGCATGGAAATAAGATGTCCTCGAGAACCTTGTTGGCATCCCAGCAAGGCTATCCATCTTCCAGGCCCTTCGCCTGTCTTCAGATATGCGTGAGGCCCTCACTAAGGCTCTAAGAAGCCTCCTCTAGTTGGAGATGATGGTAGAAGCTACAAAATCCTTTCATGCTAAAGCGGTCTAGAATGCTAAATGTCAGGCCATTATTTCATTCTCTGTAGAAGATGAAGGATCTCCCATACAGGGGCACATCCAATCACTATACATCACTAGCCAATTTAACGGTGTGGAGTTTCGCCACTATCTTGTTGACACCGGCTCCCGGATTAACCTTATCCTAACACGAACACTACGGAAGATGGGGTTATCCGAAGATGACCTGAATCCCTCTGACATAAGGATTCATGGATATGATAGGCCAGAGTAGACCCCGATCAGTAAGATCTTCTTGATGACCCAGTTCGGCAGTCTAGTTGCCAGCACTGAGTTTACGGTTGTCTCCCAAGAAAAGGCGTACAATGCATTGAAGGGAAGACCATGGCTCCACCTTCATGTGATGGTCCCCTTGTCGTATCAACAGGGAATCAAGTACTCCCTTAATGGTTGATTATATGTACTTAAACATGATGCATCTCTTTTATCCTCTTGTGAATCCCGCTACCTGGATGACAACTATTACAAGAGCAAGGATAAGCAGATTTAGGCCAATGAGGTCGAACCCTTCACGGTTTCAACTGACCCCTGGGTAGTTCTGGATGATGTCTACATCTTCTCGATCCATTGGTTGGAGGCCACAACCCCCGACATGGGTAAATGTTTTGTTTTCTATGGTAAAAGAGGGAATTATATTCCCAATTCCAAGCGATGGTGGTAAATCACCTCATACTCCTACACAAAGAAGGCTCAGGTGATCCCATAACCTCTTACCCCCTTACGGTATCGGGATGTCCACCCCATGGCAATGATAGTACATCATACATTCCTATTTCGCCCGGATGGAAATAACTGGCTCAAGACAACGTGCCACTATTGCTTTGATATCCTCAAGTGTGGCCCCTTCAGCTGAATACTAGATGGGATAAGATTAACTCCCTTCATTGTTATGGTTTCAGAAGCACATGAATCTCCTGATATGCTGTCCACTGCAACCCAGGCCGGTACCAGCCTCCCGTTGGGATCTTCCAACCCATAGGAAGCTTCCCCTGCTAAGGATCCCTCCTCTGCAAGCGAAGAAGAGGATTTGGAGGACACTCCCCCCACCATCAAAGAAGGAATCTCCACCACGGTCGATGAACTGGTACATGTGAACCTTGGTAGCAAGGCAGATCCGAGACCCACATTGATCAGTGCCGCCATGTCCCTCAAAGAGCAGCAGCGGTACGTGGACTTCCTTAAAAAACAATGTGATTTATTCACTTAGATTTATGACAAGATTCCTACACTAGATCCTTAGGTAGACATCGACCGCCTCGGTCTCCCTTCAAATCATCGTGGGTTCAAGCAGCCCCCCAGAAAGATGCACCCTTCACACGGTTCCATGGCCAAGGCCAAAGTTGACAAGATCATAAAAGAAAACTTTGTCAAGGAGGTCCAGTACCCCATGTGGCTTTCCAACATTGATCCAGTTAAGAAGAAGAAAAGACAGATTAGAGTCTTCATCGACTTCTGAGATCTCAACCATCCCTGTCTGAGGGATGATTTTCCCCTTCCTGTGATAGAATTGCCGATTGATGCTATAGCTAGGTTTCATGCCCTCTCCTTCATGGATGGGTATTCTGGATATAATCAGATCTAGATGGACCCCAAGGATGAAGAGTCCATAGCTTTTAGGGCACCCCATGGTACTTTTTATTAGCAGGTTATGCCTTTCGTCCTGAAGAATGCAGGTGTCACCTATCAAAGGGCCATGCACCATATATTCAAGCCAATCCTCAGGACATTGGTGGAATTATATGATGATGATCCGGTGGTCAAATCTCACCAATTCCAAGACCATCTCAAGGACCTTGAGAAAGTGTTCAGCTTTATCCATTCCCACCCCCTGAAGATGAACTTAATGAACTGTGCCTTTGGGGTCACCACCATGAAGTTTCATGGCTTTTTTTTCAGGTACCAGGGCATCGAGATTGACTCAAAGAAGATCAAGGCCATATTTGAGATGCCTAACTCGAGAAATATTCAGGTACTTCAGGGTTTCCATGGACACTTATCCTACATACGCCGATTCATTGTGAATTTGGCCAGCAAGGGTAAGCCATTTTCCCGGATCATAAAGAATGGATCCGCCTAAGAATGAGACAAAGAGTGCCAGACCACTTTTGAGGAAATCAATATGTATCTTCTCTAGCCTCCAGTCTTGATGCCACCCATCTTTGGAAAACCAATAATCCTATTCGTGGCTGCCTTGGAATGGTTTCTTGGTGCCCTTCTCGCCCAGATGAACAATGAGGGGATAGAAAACATCCTCTACTATCTCAGTCGTATTCTCATTGATACGAAGACTAGATACTCCTTCTTCAAAAAGAGCTTCCTCACACTGGTATTCGTAGTACAAAAGTTGTGACAATACCTAAAACACCCTGAGGTATAGGTGGTGTCTCGTGTAGACTCGCTGAAGTACATTCTGAACCACCCAATGTTGATTGGCTATCTAGCACGGTGGGAGGTAATCCTCCAACAGTTCGACATCAGGTTTGTCCCTAAGAATGATATAAAGGGACAGGCATTGGCATAATTTCTTGCTTCCCATCCAACCCCTGCGGACCAGTCCTTGGACCTATATTTTCCCAACGAGGCAATCTGCTCGATAGATCATGACATCCCATGTTAGCAGATTCACATTGATGGTTCCTTTCGGAGCCCCACCGGTAGGAGGCTCAATGATCATAGACTCAAAAGAGTACACATCGGTATTGTAGTTATTACCCCGGTGCAAGCCATTCTGCCGTACTCATTCTTGTTTTTGGAAGGTTACACCAAAAATGAAGCAGAGTATTAGGATCTCATTACTGGCCTCGAGCTGGCCCTCAATATTGATGTGCCCCATTTGCATGTGAAAGGGTATTTCGAACTAGTCATCAAGAAGATCAACAGTGACTATGCCATCAGGAAACCAGAGCTCGTACAATTATTGGAGAGCACCCTCCAGCTAATGGCCTAGTTTCCATCTCGGTCGAAAGATCCTCATGTCCCTCGATCTCAGAATGGTCGAGCTGATTCCCAGGGCAGCATGGCTGTATCACTTGCAGAACCCGAGCAGGATGATCTGGTTATACACGTGGAACATCAGAGAGTCATTTCTCCCATCATCCTAGATGATGACGACAACCAATGAGTAATCCATATTACCACCAAATCCCCCATGTTGGGACCCCCCATGTTCCTTAGATATAGCGGTTGAGGTGACCCTGGACTAGAGATCTCTGATTGTTCAGTGTCACCAAAATGGTTACCTCCCAGCTAATCGGGCCGAGCACGAGTGAATCTGATGCCGCACACTGCAGTTTACCCTATAGAGTGGTACCAGTCTTGAGAAGATTATCTACAAGTGCGAGTTTGATGGTGTTATACTCTGTTTCATCCAAGGATTAAATATTTCTCAGGTCATGTAGGAGGTTTATGCCAGTTCTTGTGGGGCTCACCAGACTGGGTTGAAGCTGTCCCATCAGATCTGAAGGCTAGGACAATTCTGACCCTCCATGATCCATGATTGCATCAAGTTCACCAAGAGATATCATGCGTACAAAATTCATGATATCTTTATGAATCGGCCTCCAAAACCTCTCCACGACACCAAGTACTCTTGGCCATTTGCAATGTGGGGACTTGACGTCATGGGACTATATCCTCCGGCGACAGATCGCCAGTGCAGGTTTAGCCTGACCACCAAAAATTTCTTTTCGAAGTGGGAAGAGGTGGTTATGCTCAAGGATGTTGAGGCTCGATCTATCATTGAATTCCTGAGATACAATATCAACTACCATATTGGAGTCCCCCACATCATCCTCGCCGATAATGGCACTAACTTCCGTGCAGCCGAGCTGATGAAATTGTACGCCAATTACAACATCCGTTCGAACCATACCTCCCACATCCACGTGCAAGAAAATGAAATGATCAAGGCATTCAACAAAACCCTCTAAATCATTTTGTAGAAAATGGTTGATCAGAATAAGAATAGTTGGCCAGAAAAGATCCCCAATGCCCTCTGGGATAACAGGATGACGACTTGTAATTCCACCCAGGTGACCCCATATTCCCTGGTGTACGGAGCTGAGGTTGTTATTTCCATCGAGATCCATCTACCATCATTACACATAGTGGTCTGTGACTAGAAGGCGCCAGATAAGGTAGCCAAAATTCCTCTGGCTGAATTGAAAGCACCTGACAAGAATAGGCTTCAAGCCCTGCACAATCTAGAAAGGCATCAGAATAAGATCGCTAGAGCCTTCAACAAAAATGTTATCCTTAGATCTTTCCTTCAAGGAAACATGGTATTGGACCTCCGAACACCAATGATCCCTGGTAGAAAACCACCGAAGTTGGATCCCAAATGAGAAGGAACTTACATAATTCACAGGGTTTACCCCAATGGAGCATACTCCCTGGTCACCATGGATGGTGATTGTATAACTCCTCGAACCAATGAAATGTTCCCCAAACAATACTTTCCCTGAGCCTGTAGGTCCGGCATGACCCTAAACTGTCTTTTCCTGCCTTACCCCAAACTGGATGATGGTCCATCATGACCCTAAACATTCTAGTCCTGCATGACCTTAAACTCTTCAGTCCTACATGACTTTAAACTTTTAATCATCCTGCAAGACATTAAACTGCTCCCTTAGAACTACGTGTGTCTTGATTCCCATATTCATGGGATACATAGGAATACTCATGCGTTTCATCTTGAGAACAACCCCAAAATCTTCTCTTAGTCTATCCCCCTGGGTATAGTTCTCTTGGAGGATCCTTGAATGATATGGTGTAGGCTTCTTTATCACCACTAATGCTAAGATTATAACAATCACGCCATGTGCCCACTTCCCATTCATCTATCCTCCCACGTCCTCAACGTATGACATTACACTGCATGGCCTTCAGGAAC
The DNA here is from genome assembly GCA_963277665.1 of Viscum album. Lineage (NCBI taxonomy): Eukaryota > Viridiplantae > Streptophyta > Magnoliopsida > Santalales > Viscaceae > Viscum > Viscum album. Next base: position 876,571,670 of record OY728125.1, read on the forward strand.
TACGTATGGCTTGATTCTCATCCTTATGTGATATGTAGGAATGCCAGGACATTTTGTCTGTTGGCCCAGCCGAAATGCCAGAATCTCCCCACAAATCAAGGAAAATGGTGTGGTGCAGTTTTTTCCCCCAATATATGTTGAGCTCATCTCGATTCTGTCATACATCCCACTCCCCAGAGGTTTCTTCATCTTCTCCCCCCCTTTTGACATTAAAATGTATGGGTATAGCTATACTTCACCCACTCCTTTTATTGGGACTCTACCATCCTTCCCATCTATATGAGCCCCCGAATGGTAGGGATGCTAGGACCAAGGTCTCTCCTACCACTTCGAGCCAACACCCTTGAGGATGCTGAGCAACAAATTGATACATGTCCCACATTGTGAATATGGGAAGTAGTCGATGCTTATTTGTTGTTCCCATTCCATGTCACTATAAGGACGTTGTGTTTCGAACATGGTCAACAAATTTACATTGTTATCAGGGCCACCCCAAGATGTTCCAAACATAGAGTGTAGTGGTTCATTCAGATCCATTGTATATCAAAGTGATGAACTCTCCTTGGGCGATGCAAGCTACTAGAACCTGTATGGTATGGAGAGCCGATTCCAGATCCTTGTTTCCCACACCGAGCACTGTTCATGTGGGATTAGAAGCTGTGATGAGGTGGTAATCACACAAGAGGTTGTATGGCTACCATTGGGAAAGATGCCCGACCTCAAAAACCTTGGCCTTTTCTGGCCCCTTGGCCCTTTCTGGCCTTTGGCCCATGTTCTCATTTAGGGTGGTGTGGTGTGGAGTGGACTTAAGTCCTCATTCATGCCGCAATATTTCTCCAGGCCACACATATATACTTAAGGCATACTTCCCTTCATTTATTGTCCATACCTCGAGCACAGGCCCAGTCCTGCTTCGTGTGCCCAGTTTTGGGCCCCCAGCCCAGGTTCTCTCTTATGGGATTGTACGATGTGGTATGGGATTATGTCCTCATTCACATCGGGTTACTCGTCCTTCCATACACATCCTCAGATGAGAAACTTATCCATACTCAACCTCACTAAAATATGTTAAACATCAAACTGTTCGGGCCTTTCCGATTGAGGCCCAGACTTATGTCCTCATTCACATTGGGTTGTTCTCTGCACCTTATGCCTCCTGTATGTGGGGTATCTTACCCATTTGTTCCCTTACTGTATGACGATAAACTACACATTACTTCTTTCAAGAACTACATGCGGCTTGATTCCCATCCTTATGGGATACGTAGGACCACCTAAATGTCTATACATCAGGTCTAGCCCCATCTCTCAAGAATCTCCCTTTCACATTGGTCCCTTAACTTAGCCTTTCCCAGGGAGGGGAGTATATTGTGTGGAGATGATATATGTCCTCATTCACGTTGGGTTCTAATGGCCATGCCACGTAACTATCCCTCCTGAGAGTTATCTATCTCCTTATTCTATACTCATCCCTTCAAATTGGTCACTCTCAAGTTGAGAACCCTCATCGACCCTCTTCTTTGATTCACCAACCCATCTAAGAGTACTATGGTTCATCATTTGGAGTGTCGGATTTTATGTGGACGTGATTTCTCCCATTTTTTAGGCTTTGTGTTCCCATTAATTTGGGCTTCCATATTCCTCCACACCCTAGGGGACCCCCAAATGGCATGGATTATAATCCTAAGAGATCTCCTACCATCAGAGGCCAACATCCTCGAGGGTTTCAGACAATAAATAGACACAAGTCCCACGTTGCAAATATGTCCAGAAGCTGATGCTCATTTGTTTGCCCTCTTTACAGGCTAACGTGATATGGGTGCTGTTTTTCAAACACGGTAAACAGTCATCCTCCATCATCATGCCAACCCCTTTATGTCTTGAATGTTGGTTAAATTATTCACATCAATTTCCACCCCATCATGTTAAAGTATAATTTTTACACTCCTAACACTATCCCTCATTGCACATTTTCATGTTAGGAGGACAAAGTCGCGGTAAAGGCATAATTTGGGGGTCCGTGCTAACTTCCCTTCTCCATGGTCTGAGCTCTAAACCCATAAACGAAGATTAATTTTAGAACTATGTGTGTCCTGTTTCCCATCCTTGCGGGATACATAGGAACACCATACATCTCTTTTTCAGGTCCAGCTCAATTGGGAGCTAGATTCTCCATCCCCTTACCCTATTACCTCTATTTTGGCCCCTTGGCATGAGGTTTATTTTGTGGAATCACATACAGTGCGATATGGGATTATTTCCTCATTCATGTTAGGTATGTTTTATTACACCATGAACATTCCCCCTTTAGCATATTTTCTACTATGTCTGTGCCACATGATGTTAAAATGCACGCCTGGTCCCATCACATGACCATAAACTATGACATTATCATCCTGGATGCATGATGAAAAATTGAATTGAATCATGATGTCCTCACTCAAGGGGACACCATGTTTGATATTAGTTACATTCCATAACATTTGTAAACGTATGCATACATATTGATTCTTATGGAGATGTCGAGACTTTCTATCCTAGGTCTGTCACTTCACAAAAAAAGAGAGATCCCATTAACCTTAAAGGACAAACAAGATACATCAAATACCGCTTCTTTTTGTGTGAGGGACACACTTGTATGCCCCGTTTATCCCTGGAACTAGTACCTTACCATGCCACCCCTTAGAACAACATAAAACTTGATTCTCATTCCCATGAGATATGTTGGAATTCCCAAGTACTTCCCCCACGGGCCCAGCATAACTCTCGTTTCCGGTCCCATGACCTAAAAACTTCTAGGGGTACATGTGGTGGCCAGGACTCTAGGTTCCCATTTACATAGGGTTTCATAATTACCCCACCAGGTGTCTCCCACATTTTCAACCATCCATGGTCCGAGATCTATGATAATAAACTAATAACACTCTAAATCATTTCCACAAGACGTTACATTGCACGACACGTCTTAAGAAATAAGTATGGCTTGATTCCCATCCTTATGGGATCTGTAGAGACACCCAGGCATTTATCCTGGGGTTTATCCTCAGGGATCATAAATCCTATTACTCCTTATTTCTGACCCCCTGGCCTGACCCCTTATGGGGAACCATGTAAATGAACCTTTTCCCTGAATAAGTACGGGAATCCCCAAAATGACATTGGGAAGCGACAGCTCCCTCAACAGAGAGGTCCTGTCTAAAAAAAGGAATGATCCATGATAAACTTATCTAACCATCTAATGTGCTTCCACCATGGTGGCATAATTTCAACAGTGTTGGATTATGTTCAAACAAACCATCACTCCACTTTCCACACTTTGCATTCCCATTATTCGGACCATTTTCCTCTTTCACATCTAGAAGAACCCCCTAACGTTACAGATGCTCGGCCTCTAGCTCACCTACTATCCTAGGCCAACATTCTAGAAGGCTAATCAATGACATTCTGAGTTTGGCCATGTTTTTCAAACATGGTCAGCGGTCAGCCCTCGTTTGTCATCCCCATTTCAGGCTAACGCGATATGGATACTATGTTTAGAAGATAGTCAATAGTTATCTTTTATTGTCACGTCACCCATATAGTGTTCCAAAATTTGGGTATTGTGATTTACATTCTCCATTCCCCTATGTTCAGATTGATTCTAATTCCCTGGGCATTTCCCCACTCGTGCACTAGAGCACACTGGGAATACAATATGTCGATTTCTTTGTGGACCTTTTCCTTATTTGGACCCCCTTTTCTCTTCTCAGAAATCTGGATTGGTTGTTCGAATCATGAAACCCCCGAGGTTGATTGACGCTCCCACGACCAAATGAAGTAATAGTACAAACATCCCTTGTTTCTCACATTGGGTGCGACTTGTGTGAGCATATGAATGGATTGCTATTTATTTCAATATTTTGGTTGAATGCGTTAAAACAAATGAATAAGTAAATATATTTATCTGTATATGTAGTTCATAATAAGAATCAGTAAGGAGAAATGTGTTTATGAGTTTGGCCAAAACAGGTCCCTTAAGGGTCAGATTCTTGGATGGATCGTTCTAGCACTACTACCTTTTGGCTGGTGGCCTCCAGGATTTCTTCCTGTAACCTGAGGACTCTCTCTTCATTAGCGGTCACAGAGCACAATCCACTAACCCTATCACGTGCTTGTTGTTGTTCAATTTGATGTGCGGATATTTGGTGACCTGCTTTCACTAGTTTCCCTTGGGAATCTGCTAGCTGGTCCCTCAACATCTCCATAGGTTTAGAATAGTTTGTAATTAATATCTTGTTTTCCTTCCACTATTCTTCAAGGTGTCGGGCCTCTTGTTCTGCCTTTATGATTGCATGGCTACCCTCTGACCTGTCCTGATACTGGGCAACATCGGAGCATCGGCTGCTCTTGCACATATTCTCTGCCATGTAGTCATGGACCGTCGAATGAAGGTGTTGAGCATCCACCCATCTAGCATAGAGAAATCTTAGCTCAGTGTGAAGTTACCCCATCCGCTTTATACATTTTGTTTGAGGCTGACCGATAAAGCACTTGATGCACTTATACCCTTTGTGCCTCATCATCCGGCTCTCCTCGGCCATCTCCAAGCCTAAATCATCAATCTCTTCAGGGTCTGTGGGCTGATAGTTGGGGAAAGTAGCCAACAGTCTAGAAACAGGGTCCTCTTAATGTGTTCCTACCAAGGGGTTAGGCTCTTCAAGGCTGGGGCAACCTTCCTCTCAGGCCTCAGTCTTGGTAGTTTCATCATCAGCTTCCGACCCCGCCTCGACATTGATACCACCGATATCCACAACCCTTTTCTCCCCAAGCATTGGGGCCAGCTCATTTTGAGAAGTTTGGGATGACACATTTTTAGTTGAATCAATTGTGGATGACCTGGGTTTGGTAGCCCGAAAATCCTCCAACGCTATGGTTGCTACACAAACAATGAACACACTGATCAACTGTGCTCTCTAAGAGCGAATATAGGCATTGATGTAATGAACTTACAGGAGCCCAAAGAATCAGCCTTCAATGTTCTTTTTTACTACAGGAGCTACCATTATGGGAGATCCCTCAACACTTGTTCGCTCAATAATTGGTGCCAACTGCCCACCTTGTTCTACCAGCGCCACCTCCCCTTCGAATGGAGAACCTTCATCGGTTCCCTTATGCTCCTGAATATGAAAAGAATATCTGATTGAGGGATACCAACTTTATAAGGGAAAAAGATATGTAAGGGATGAGACGTACCTCAAGAAGCTTAGTTATATCTACATTAGAGACGATGATCTCGCCACTCTTCCAGAGACTCCCTTTGCGGGATGCCCCCTGAGACCCTCCACCTTCCAGATCCTCTTCTTCTTCACATCCTCCTTTACCCCCTCCTTCTTCCTCCTCTTCCCTCTCAGCGCCCTCCTGCTCATCGTGACTGTCATCATCCTCTAACAGCATCTTTTATGGAACATGATTCTGCTCAAGCATTACTTTCATGAAGAAAGATGGCTCCTCACACCGACCTCGTTGGTGTGCATACATGTCCATGGCCGTCAGATATGCATATCGATGATGAAAGTTCATCCTGTCAAAAACACAGATGAGATTGACCTCTGGAAGCTAGATTCCATCTCATACTATCTTCTTCCAAAGAGCTTCAGTACCCATAGACTGTCGCAGGGTCATCCAGGACGACCATAGATCCGGGAAGATTGCGTCATAGGAAGGTTGAAGCAGATACCTTATCTTCTTCCATGGGAGTTCCCTAGCAGCTACATGATCCCCTCTCCCCCTAGGCAATGAGGGCCCGACCACACCATGTGAAGTCCCCACTACAAATGTCCTGGCCTGTGCAGGCCAAGTTGCCCAACATTCTTCCGACCTCCCCCCCCCCCCCCCAACAGCTCCATGTCTACTCTCTCACCACCCAGGTTCTACACTGGCTACTTTGAGATTCCAAACTCTCTTTAAGAAAAGCCCCTTAGGGTATGCTATGGACCAATGCTCGGTATATTCATTTGAGAGTCCAACATCAACTCCAGTGGAAGGAATGGTGATCATGTCGCTAGAACCTTGGGACGTGAACATCAGCTACATTTGGCGAAGAACACATGGGGGCCTTTCCTCCCGAACATCTTTGTGAACCTTATTCGGAATCCGCTGAAGGCATATGAACTACCTGGAAAACCTGGACGGCATGTAAAGATCAAAAAAGATCTTCCCATTAATCCGGGCCATGAGCACCGCACCCCTGATGCTCTAAAAGTCTTCCCTTTGCTCTTGTGAGCCTTGCCCATTATCTATCATCTAGCATGACAGATTGGGGAATGCGCTGAAAGTGAAGTTGGAATGACTGATGATTCTAATCCTTAATCCCTCCTCATTGAGCGTCAACATCATGACTCCTATGATTTTCAACAAGGAAGATCGCAGACCATTACCTGGAGAAAAATGGAGTTTTTGAAGGTATACCTACCACAATGGGCCGCGACCCAGCCATAATAGATCTGGAAGGGGCCAAATATCCTCTTCAATGACCCTCCTCTCGAATTGCATCCCAAAATTGCGTACAGATGAGCCAACATAGGGACTCCCAGATTGAATCTTTGATTGGAGGCCATGATGATGACCATCACCAGGGTTCCTGAAAGAACTCCCATCTTTGAATCCCTCATCGGTAAGAGCCACCCACTCAGGAATGCGGCCAGAAACCCAGCATACTACACTTTCGGGTTCTGAATCTCATTTATGATGAAGCCCCATGACTGATGGTCCCCCACCTCTAGGATCCTCTAGTAAAATCTGAATTTTCTTATGTGTGCTGTGGTCGGACACTGTCTCCCTCACCCTGACATCTTGACTTCCGGATCTTTTTTCAGGAATAAGATAAACAATTTATTGTAAGCGATGTCCTTAAAAAAATCCTTGACCCCTACCCTCTCCTTAGCCAGCTCCAACAAGTGCCATGTCAGCATAGGGGTTCATGATCCATCTCCCCAGATGTTCTTTGGCGGGGAGAATTCATCATACTATTTCCCATCCAAAGGGATACCTCTGATGCAATGAATATCCCAAAGGTTGATGCCAACATCCCCATGATGAAGATGAATGGTATTAGTATCAGGGGACCATCAAGTAAAAATCTGTGGCATGAGCTCGTGCTGGTGATAGAAATGAAACTGCGATGTCCACACTGCCTCAAACAAACCGATGTGTTGCAGTTCAGCCCCAATCTAGTCTCATGTCTGGCAAACCGAATACGCCTAGGCCCATTCACTCGTGAAATTTCCTCTAGACCATAGTTCCCAATCTTGCATCCATCCTTCTGTCTCGTCCGTAACAATATAACTGAAGGTACTTGCATAAAGGGATGAAGAATTATCCATGACAGGGTCACTCTCTAAGATGTTCCTGGTCCTAGGATTCCTGATGTAAACATCCACGTGTCTGGTTTCTCTAGTAGGATGGATGTTTTATGTGATATTATACTGGGTTAGTTCATCCTCAAGGGTCACCCATGACCGTGGTGTGTCGACCTCAAATCTTGTCACAGGTACCTCCTCAAAGATACCGAAGTCTCATATCGGTAGGTTGCGAGACATGGCATACTCCTTCTATGCTATGGTCAACATGTTGAAAAGAGTATGGTTTCTATATACAACCTTTCAGGTTCCATAAACCTCAGGGTTGGAAACCATCTTAGCCCTTCGAGTAGCAGATTCATCTTCCCTCTCAACATCATCCCGATTGGAGTCCATCTCCTACCGACCAGGTTTTGAGAAGTCATTTCAAAAAAGAAACTGGTGGCGCGGAAAAGCAGCAGATGGTACGAAAAATCAGCTGATGGTGAGAAAAAATCAGAAGTTGGCATGAAAAATCCAAGGTTTGCATGAAAAAGAGTGGATGACCTTAACATATTACACGCCATCGAAGCATTTTTTGTAGAGGCAGAGGAATTTTTTTTGCGCATGAGAGATCTTTTCTTGTCACGTGAGAAAATCCATACGGAATGGGGGACCCACTGGGTTTTTATAGGTGCAGAGAGGGGTTTCCGCGCGTGTGTAGAAAGAGGATTGTGCGCTTCATATCGTTTTTCTGTGCCACTCCAGTTTTGAGTGCACACTATCCCCAGGGAGTCTCTTTTCAGAGTTTCCCTTAGAATCTGACCTTTGTGGCCCCTCGCCAATCCGATTTTGAGGGGGCATTTGTAGACACCTAAAAATGCTCAAGAACTGAAAAAGGTTGGGGCTCGACAAAGAGAAGCCATATTTTGAACCAGCGACCCATTCCATGGGGCCTGGAGGGGCCGTGAGAAAAAAAATGCATAGAAATGCGAAAAAATGTCCCCTGTGAAAAACTTTGGGTTTTACGGGAGTTTTTGTGCTCGGGAGCTAAAAATTACACGCGACCACCCTGCGCAGTGGAAATTTCATGCAGCCGATGCTGGTGCATGGAAAATTTTGCTGTAACACCCCAAGATTTTATGAAAAATGTAATTTTAATTTTATTGATGTCTTGTGTTGTACGCTACAAGGAGATTGCACTACACGCATCCCTAGCTTGGCTTGATTTACAAGCAATCATGGACTTCCTCGATAGCATTCGTTGTACGCAATACCGAGTTTCACTAAACAACGATATGCTATTAAAATATTATTAAAACTAGCCGTTATGATTAGTAATACCAAATTTTTGAAATTTTATAAATTTTGTTTTGGAAAATGGACTTCATTTTTGGATTCGGAATATCGAAATTAGCCTAGGGTGAAATTTTGGTATTTTTATGAAAACTTTCAATTTTCGATGAATAGTGAAAATAATGGGTTACTATTTAAAAACAGACTTTTTATTTAAATAATTATTTATTTTGTTTAAATTTATTTTAGGTAAAAATTGATACATAATACCTATATATGTTCAATGTAATTCGTTGGAGTCATTTTATAATAATTTTAGATATATAATTTTTTTTTGAACTTTTGACCGTCTTTTACCCACCTCCTAGGAGAATTTGAAAATTTACATAAAACATAATTTTAACACTTTTGTGAATGGAATTTCAAAAATCCAAAAGACACGGTTGATTTCAGTAAGTAAAATGTGGTTCAATGAGATGAAAATAATTTTTAGTGAATAGTAACTTTTTACTTTTTTTTACCACGGTTAAAAGTAAATAGGGTAATTAAGGGTAAAAATGATATTATTATTACCCTAACACATGTTATAATTATATTGGATAAGTGTAATTCAACCAAAAACAACATTAGGGATAAAATATTACCCTTTAGGTCCACTTGGATTAGATTAGGACATTTATTATTAATTTATTTAAAGAAGGGTTAAATTAGTTAAAATCAAAATTTAATAACTAAATAATGTTTAATATAGAGTTATAAATAAGTTAAATTTGACTATAATTATTCATTATAAAGTTAAAAATATTTCATACATAATGGTATTTTATTTGTAATTTTTAGACATTAAAAAATTTAATTTATTTATGACACAATGATGATGAAGTAATTATATTATTAATGAAATATTGACATAATTGATGTTATAAATACCCCAATAAATGTAATTTGAGACTTTTTATGAATTAAAATAATTTAGTATGTTAATATGACATGTTAGTATTGATTTAATTTTCTAAGTAATCATTCTGTTATGATTTTCACAAAAATCAATTACCAAATAGTGTCAAAATTGACATAAAATAGTTTTTAAAAACAAATATTATATTATTAATTGTTATTTTATTCCTAAAGATCTATGGTTCGGGAAAATTACTTAGATAAGGTTATATATATTAATAATAAACAACTTGGGGTTCGTTTGGCTTGATATAGTATGTTTATTAACCTTATAGTGTAAGAAAACAAGAAGACACGATAAAAGTAAAATTATCTAACTTAAAGTTAAATCTAAATGATAAGGTTAAAATAGATACCTAAACCTGTCTAAATTCTATTGAATGAGAGGATTTCGACCCATCCCCACCTTATCTTTGAAATAAATCAATTTGGAGATATTAAAAACTGAATATGACTTTATAATAAAATAATATTTTTAGTTTTTTCAAAGGTGCCCCTCTCCCCCCTTATAAAAAGGCACCTCCTCCCTCTCTTCCTCACACCACTTTGAGCCTTCAAGATCGGCCAAACCCTACCAAATTCTCTTCTAAACTTCCCTAGAAACATCCTAGAGGTCCTGGTCGTCTTTAAAGACCAATTTTAGTGTCCTAATAGGAGGTCTCAAAGAGGCGCTTCAAAGAAGAGGTAATGTTTGTTGCCGATTCTTTCAACTTTATTTCTTCTTCCACTTCTTCTTCTTTAGTTGTTTCATTATGAAGTAGTAACATAATTATCACTCATATACTTATATTTTATTATAAGTTTGAAACAACCCTATTTCACCATCTATCCATCCTACAGAATACGAAATCACCGTGCGTGCGTACTTACAGAATACCATCTCCACATCGTGGTGTAATCTGTTTTTCCAACACCACCATACTTGGATGGGTATAATGGTGTAAAGAATAACTATACATAGTTATTATAACATCATACTGATTCTGATATACTGTATCATCCACTCCAATTCAATTCAATAATTATGGGAACGATATCATCACTCGTGTGTACGTACGGACTACCATCTCCACGACGCGATGAGATTCATTATCAATGATTAACCATTAATGAATGATTATAAAGTATATATAATAAGTAATAATGAAATATATGACATAATAATGATACTAGATTTATATATATATATATATGTATATCATCCACTTAATTACATTCAATTCTATAAGGAAACGAAAATAGCGTCCATGCGTACGTACGGCCTACCGTCTCCATGAACAGTGTATTTCTTTCCATTCATCGATCTATTATATATTTGTATATTCTGAATATATATTATATATAAATCATTTTCAATATTCATGAATAATGTAATCATGATATGAGTAATCATATGAATAATTACAAGTCAAAACACGGATGACATAAAGTCATAAGTGAACCATATATGATATCATAAAAATGAATATGATTATGTAATAATTAAATGGCATTATTTAAATCATTATACAGGAGTTTCGGATACATACGAAGCATATCAGACCTAAGGTAAGGGATACATTTTCAATCTCATTTTTTATCCGAGTTTTCTTATACGTAAGTATTTACTGGGGTTACATTTATCATCCATGACCATGTTTTCAAAAAAAATTCCTAAAATGTTTACTATTCTAAAATTAAATTTTAAAGTCATTTTTAACCTTTATTTACTTTTTACCAAATTGTATGGATGGAATCTTGCCTTTGGTTACCATATAAGGTACTTTTTGACTTTTCTGAAAAAAGTACTAGGAGAATGTTATTTTTATCTTATACGGCGTGAATGGATTTTTATGGTTTTATAAAACCTTATTTTCATGAATATTACTCCAAAATATTTCATGACTATTTTCAAAAAAATCCTTTCTTTTAAAATTGCATGACATTTTGTGAAAAGAAAATGATTTTGAAGAAGAAAGGATATTTTCCACGAGAATTTATTTCAAGTTTTTAATCAAAACCATTTTTCCATCTAAGATGACATTATATCATATGTGTATGTTTCAAGTATAATTTCTATATGATTTACATGGTTTCACATTTATTATTATGAAATGATATCCATTACATTTATATGGATTATGTGATGATGGGATGATGTTTATAAAACCCATCTTATTCGTTGGGTTATTATAAAGGATGTATGCTTATTTTGTGGCACAAGTAAGAATGATTAAATTATGAGATGGGTGGGAACTATATCTCCCTACAATTCAATGGGTAAATATTTATATCTCATAAGATATACATGGATAGAATGGTAAGTTAATCCGGTTCAGTGTTACAGGACTAAAACGAGGAGTGAACTTGATTCAGAAAGGGAATTTGTCCACTAAGATGGTCTTGGCAGCAATTCCTTGGATACTATGGAAATCATAACATGTGCTTAATGGTTTCCACAATTACATTTTTTATTACCATGCTATTTAATCATGATTGATGTTCCCTTATGATATATTCCTTGCGTAATTTTAAGATTCATGTCTTTTCTCATGATTTTGATATTTAGATTTTATGTTCAAGTTTTTGCATTCAAATGTTTATGGATTTTTTTATGTTCCCTATGTTTACCCTTACTGGGCATTTGAGCTCACCCCTTTTATGTTTTATTTTCCCCAGGATATAAAGAATGGTTTTAGGTAAGAAAAACAGGAAGATCTTTATGGGAGATGTTGATGATCTTTCACCACAATTAGAAGATTATATTCCGAGTTTCCAAAGACACTAAACTATTATGGTCCTTGTGTGTCTGTTTTTGTTTTGTAATAAGTGTTCAGCAAAAGTAATATAATTTCCATGTACGTCAAGCTTTGGGTATCTACAGTTGGTATTAGCGGAATGGTTTAGTTAACCTTTGGAAACTAGGATGCAAAAACTTTAGTGAGATCCCTAGAGATATTTCTAAACTATGTCTAGCGATGCCCCTAAAGTTAAGTATAAGTATAGGTTATAGTCCTATAATTACGGTAATGATCTTAGGATTTAACCTAAGATGTTAGATATTGAAGGTAATTCCCCTTGATTATGATTTTGGCCTCTCACACTATTCTTTTTGTGTTTTAGAAATGGGATAGAAATAGGTAGAATCACGATAATGGAGGATACGATAGACAATGGAATGATATTCTTCATGAGAAACCAAATTAAATTGGATATGGAAGTCCAAATATCAATATTATGCCTAATCAGAAATATCATAATATGATCAATAATCTCCACTTTGGAATGCTTCCTGACTAAGCTAATAAGAGAAATATGGAGTCTCATGATGATCATAGAGTAATGAAAGTTAAATTCCCCTCATGTAAATCAAGTGGGAAGAGGCATCATGAAGAATGTTTCAAAGGAACTGGAAGATGCTTTGGGTGTGGAAAAGAAGGAAACAAAGCCAGTAAGTGCAAAGGAAAAGGTTCAGTTTACACCATGGACAAGGATAATGGTATTTCTACAACATCAACAATTATTAGATGTTTTAAATGTGGAATGTATGGGCATTATGGAAACCAATGCCCTAAGGGAAAATCTCATGAAGAGAATCAGCATGGACATATGAGTAGTATTTATGTGGATGACGATGAAGAGAATACAAATGAAATATGAGATGAAATAAATGATGAAGCTCAGTTAGTGGTTTAAGAAGGTAGTGTAATGATTGTATGTTTGTAAAGAATAATGTAAGGTACTATGGAATAAAGAAAAAATATAAGGATTGTTACACTATTGCCTTTGCTTGAGTTTTGAAAGTATATGATGAATGGTTCCAATAACCATGAAAGGTTATTCAAAAAAAACTGGAAGGTAGATGATATGTGCATAATGAAAGGATAAGGAGATAATGAGTTGTTTGATAGTATTCCTGAGCTCATGATTGATATAAGGACTAAGTGATGTCATGGTTTGAGTATATAGAATTTTTTGGATTTGGTATGTGGAAAGGGTTACCTTTTGACTGTATTCATGTTTTCACTAAGGTTCTATGGAAATTTATGTTTCAAGAGAATATATGACTAAGGTATTCATGTGTTTGGAATACAAACAACAAGATATATCTTATGATATATGTGGGATAAATGCTTGTATTCACATTCTTTGTAGATAACCTTTCTAGTAATTGTTTTCTTTATACTATGAGCTTGGACCGAAGTATTTTAGATAAGCCTAAAGATTGGAATGGATTATGTTGGACATAAGTTATTATTGTTCAAGGATAAAACTTTTTTCGATATTATTGATGGGATGTTATAGTAATGTAGTTTTAGAAAAAGGACAACCTGCAGGACGGGAGATATCCCATCGCGTCGGACAAGGCTGCAGGAATCGAACCCACAACCGAAGTGCGACTGGCCTTTATCACCTACCACTGGCCTACAAGAAGTACCTGGTTAGTAGAAACTAGTTTTATTTTATTAAGCAATATGATATATGAAGTATAAGCTCATTTTTGGAATCGTATATGATTAACCTCACCATAGATAGAGTTATGTATATTTGATAACTTTTTCTAACCTTTTGTTTGAATCAAATGGAATGACCCATCATTTTATCACATGATCTGTTAACACCTCACGAATAAAAAATTCAACTTCATTTCTTTAAGAGATGAAGTGGAAATTGTTCAAAGCATGAACAACAGTGAGATTATACCAAAATCAAGTAAGTATATCTTCTAATTCAAAATTTTCAACTTTAGGGAAATGATATTGAAAACCAAAAATGTTGTCCTAGTGCTCTTATATCCGATGAATTAGATGATACCTTAGATCATCACAAATTTATGGCTTTGTGATTGATGGCTTTTTCATAGCCATGTTCTCTACCACTCTCCATCAGAACATGATGGTTATATTTTTCTTCCATATCCATTATTTCACCTATGTTCTCCTATATAGAAACCCAGTGATGAGTTACTTTGGGTAATCATTACATTTCTTACATTAGTTTTTTAAAATTATTTTTCAGTATTCTTTTTTACGATGTGGGTTTCTATGAATAGTAAACGATTTATAACCCTGATGAATTTCGAGGTAGAAATTCATTTTAAGGGGGGTAGAATGTAACACCCCGAGATTTTATGAAAAATATTCTTTTTAATTTTATTGATGTCTTCTGTTGTACGCTACAAGGAGCTTTCACTACATGAATCCCATGCTTGGCTTGCATTACACGTAATCGTGGCCTTCCTCGATATCATGTGTTGTACGCAATATTGAGTTTCACTAAACAACGATATGTTATTAAAATATTATTAAAACTACCCGTTATGAAAAGTAATACCCAATTTTTGAAATTTTATAATTTTTTTTTTCAAAATGGACTTCATTTTTGGATTCGAAATATCTAAATTAGCCTAGGGTAAAATTTTGGTATTTTTATGAAAACTGTCAATTTTTGATGAATTGTGAAAACACTGGGTTACTATTTAAAAACCGACTTTTTATTTAAATAATTATTTATTTTGTTTAAATTTATTTTAGTTCAAAATTGATACATAATACCTATATAAGTTCAAATCAATTGATTGGAGTCATTTTATAATAATTTTAGATATATAAAAATTTTATGGAACTTTTGACCGTCTTTTACCCACCTCCTAGGAGAATTTGCAAATTTACATAAAACATAATTTTACCACTTTTGCGAATGGAATTTCAAAAATTGGAGAGACACGGTTTATTTCAGTAAGTAAATTGTGGTTCAATGAGATTAAAATAATTTTTGGTGAATAGTAACTTTTTACTTTTTTTAGCACGGTTAAAAGTGAATAGGGTAATTAAGGGTAAAAATGATATTATTATTACCCTAACACATGTACTAATTCTATTGGATAAGTTTAATTCGACAAAAAACAACATTAGGGATAAAATATTACCCTTTAGGCCCACTTGGATTAGATTAGGACATTTATTATTAATTTATTTAAAGAATGGTTAAAATAGTTAAAATCAATGTTTAAAAACTAAATCATTGTTAATATAGAGTTATACCTAAGATAAATTTGACTATAAATATTCATTATAAAGATAAAAGTATTTCCTACATAATGGTATTTTATTCGTAATTTAGAGAAATTTAATACTTTAATTTATTTATGACATAATGATGATGAAGTAATTATCTTATTAAAGAAATATTGACATAGTTGATGTTATAAATACCCAAATAAATGTCATTTGAGACTTTTTATGAATTAAAATAATTTTATATGTTACTATGAAATGTTAGTATTTATTTAATTAACTTTTTTATAACTAATCATTCAAAGATGATTTTCAAAAAATCAATTACCAGATAGTGTCAAAATTGACAAAAAATAGTTTTTAAAAACAAATATTATATTATTAATTGTTATTTTATTCCTAAAAATATAAGGATCGGCCAAATGACTTAGATACGGTTATATATATCAATAATAAAAAACATGGGGTTCTTTTGGCTTGTTATAGTATGTTTAATAACATTATAGTGTAAGAAAACAAGAAGACACAGTAAAAGATAAATTATCCAACATAAAGTTAAATCTAAATGATATGGTTAAAATAGATACCTAAACTTGTATAAATTCTATTTGATGAGAGGATTTAGTCCCATCACCACCTTAGCTTAGAAATAAATCAATTTGGAGCTATTAAAAACCGAATATGACTTTATAATAAAATAATATTTTTAGTTTTTCCAAAGGTGCCCCTCTCCTCCTTTATAAAAGGGCACCTCCTCCCTCTCTTCCTCACACCACTTTGATCCTTCAAGCTTGGCCAACCCCTGAAATATTATCTTCTCCAATTCCCTAGATACATCCTATACATCCTGTTATTCTTCAAAGACCAATTTTAGTGTCCTAAGAGGAGGTCTCAAAGAGGCGCTTCAAAGAAGAGGTAATGTTCATTGCCGATTCTTTCAACTTTATTTCTTCTTCAACTTCTTCTTATTTAGTTGTTTCGTTATGAAGTAATAACAAAAGTATCACTAATATACTGATATGTTATTATATGTATTAAAAAACCCTATTTCACCATCTATCCATCCTATGGAAAACGAAATCACCGCGCATGCGTACGTACGGAATACCGTCTCCACGCTGTGGTGTAATCTGTTTTTCCAACACCACCTTCCTTGGATGGGTATAATAGTGTAAAGAATAACTATACATAGTTATTATAACATCATAATGATTCTGATATATTGTATCATCCACTCAAATTCAATTCAATAATTATGGGAACGATATCATCGGTCGTGCGTACGTACGGACTACCATCTCCACGACGCGATGAGATTCATTCTCAATGATTAACCATTCATGAATGATTATAAAGTATATATAATAAGAAATCATGAAATATATGACATAATAATGATACTATATTTATCTATATATATATATGTATGTCATCCACTTAATTCCATTCAATTCAATAAGGAAACAAAAACAGCGTCCATGCGTACGTACGGCCTACCGTCTCCATGAACGGTGTATTTATTTCCATTTATCGATCTATTATATATATGTATATTATGAATATATATTATATATAAATCATTTTTTATATTATATAATTATGTAATCATGATCTAATTAATCATATGAATAATTACAAGTCAAAACACGGATGACAAATGAAATGATTTCACCCAAAACGCTCTTTAACATGGAATTTACAAACGAACGGGTAATATAAAGTCATAAGTGAACCATATATGATATCATAACAATGAATATGATTAAGTAAAAAGTCAATGAAATTATTTAAATCATTATATAGGAGGTTAAGATACATACGAAGCATATCAGACCTAAGGTAAGGGATAAATTTTCAATCTCATTTTTTATCCGAGATTGCTTATACGTAAGTATTTACTGGGGTTACGTATATCATCCATGACCATGTTTTCAAAAAATATTTTCATAAAATGTTTAATATTCTTACATGAATGTTTAAGTTATTTTTACCCTTTATTGACTTTTTACCACATTGTATGGATGGAATCTTGCCTTTGGTTACCATATAAGGTATTTTTTGACTTTTCCGACAAAAGTACGAGGAGAATGTTATTTTTAACTAATATGGCGTGAACTGATTTTTATTGTTTTATAATGACTTATTTTCATGAAGCATTCTCCAAAATATTTCATGACTATTTTTAACAAAATCCTTTTCTTTTAAAATTGCATGACATTTTGTGAAAAGAAAATGATTTTGAAGAAGAAAAGATATTTTCCACAAGAATTCATTTCAAATGTTTTATCAAAACCATTTTCCATATAAGATGACATTATTTCCTATGTGTATGTTTCATATATAATGTATCTATGATTTACATGGTTTCACTTTTATTATTATGAAATGATATCCATTACTTTTATATGGATTATGTGATGATGGGATGATGTTTGTGAAACCCATTTTATTCGTTGGGCTATTATGAAGGATGTATGTTTATTTTGTGGAACAAGTAAGAATGATTTCATTATGAGATGGGTGGGACCTATATCTCCCTCCAATGCATTGGGTAAATATTTATATCTCATGAGATAGACATGGCTGGAACGGTAAGTTAATCCGGTTCAGTGTTGCAGGACTGAAACGAGGAGTAAACTCGATTCAGAAAGGGACTTTGTCCACTAAGATGGTCTTGGTAGAAATGCCTTGGCTACTATGGAAATCATAACATGTGATTATTGGTTGCTATAATTACATGTTTTATTCCCATGCTATTTTATCATGATTAATGTTCCCTTATGATATATTCCTTACGTACTTTCATGATTCATGTCTTTTCTCAAGATTTTGATGTTTAGATTTTATGTTCAAGTTTTTGAATTAAAATGTTTATGGATTGTTTTATGTTCTCTATTTTTACCCTTACTAGGCATTTGAGCTCACCCCTTTTATTTTTTCTTTTCCCCAGAATATAAATAAGGGTTTTAGGTAAGAAAAAAAAGGAATATCTTTATTGGAGATGTTGAAGATCTTTCACCATGATTAGATGATTATATTCTGAGTTTCCAAAGACACTAAACTATTATGGTCCTTGTGTGTCTGTTTTTTTTATGTACTAAGTATTCCGAAAAAGTAATGTAATGTCCATGTATGTCAAGATTTGTTTCTCTACATTTGAACTGGCTTGTTTTTCACACAGATCCACCACCCAAGATCCTATAAATAGAAGGCCACCCCCTTCAACTTCCCTGCCGAAGAATCTGAACTGTCTCCCCTACTCGAAATTCCTCTCTCGTGTGCACAGGAAGATGGCTCTCAGGTACTGAATGTTTCACGCCAGTTCGCCTGGGGGTCCGCCTTTGCACTCGACCAGTCGTCATTGATCCTTGTCTGAATCCCTTCAAGCCCCTTCCCCCATGAGCAATTTTTCTAATTGCGTGTGATCTGTTCTTTGGCACGTAAATCCTTTTTCACACCACCCCGGCCATTTCATGTGCAAAATTCATTTTGCATGCCGCCCTGGTCGTTTCACACGCGGAATTCCTTGCACACATTTCCCTGGCCGTTTCACATGCACAAGTCCTTCTGCATGTCGGCCCGACCTTTTTCTCAAATTCACCTCAATTGTGTGTTGGCTCCACCATTTGTGCGCACGCAAATCTATTGCGCTCCGGTCTGACCCTTTTTCACGCATGCCGTTCATTTGTGCGTCAGCCCGGCCGTTTTCATGCGCGCACCTCAATTGCACACTGGATCCACCGTTTGTGCGCCCGCAAATCCATTGCATGCCGGCCCGACCGTTTTTCATGGAACATCCCCTTTTGCGAGCAATCATCTCACCTTATACGCTCGTGATGTAACTCTTCTGGGCAACATTTTCGGGTGCCTCCAGTGCCCAAAGCGCCTTATCTATATACCCTTTTCTCGTGCGACCTTCTAGGTTCGCAAGAAGTGACATCAATTTCCCTTGAACGATACCACCCGTTACCTTGCTTCACCTCATGCTTTTTCGCATAGGCACAGTAATAGCTATTGCTTCTTCGCATAGCCACGCTAATGTGGCCCCCCCAATGGTTCGCTCCATAACACCCCCTAGTGACGTCATTGCCTATCCCCTCTCTTCACCAAGGTGGAGAGGGTACTGGTTATGTAAGTCCTAGGGGTTAGGGGAAACCCCACCTCGTCTGAGCTACAGGACGTTAAACTGCCAAGCACCATCATCCTCAGCACATGTCGTTAAAATTGAGGCCTCATCCCGTGACTTGCATGCGGGGTGCCCCCACCTTGAACATTCTGCACGCCCACTGGTCTACATGGGAGTGAGATCATTCCTCACATGGAATGAGAACCTCTTTATCAGAGAAGCGTCTCTCTGTGGGGAAAGGGCAACCACCTTGGTGTAAGCCCTTAGCTTTGTTGTGGGAGGCAACATCCCTAGTCCTCCTTTATTCATTGATCCCAAAGACCAGGGGGAATGGACACCAGACCCCTCCATTTTTCGATGCCAAAACCCTCTCCAGCTAGTCCTTGTCACCATCAGGCCTCCATCCTGGTGTAAGCCCATGTTTCCTCTCCGAGATGCTAATCGTGCGTAAGCCCCTGTTCCCTCTCTAGGAAGCGGACCATCCGTAAGCCCTTGTTTCCTCTTTGGGCTTCAATCATTCATAATCTCCACTCCACTTCCCACAAACGCACCTTTCACAACATGATCGTCAGGTCTCTACTGCCTCTTGTTTCTCACACCGAGCATGACTCACGTGGGCTTAGAGAAAGCATCGACCATTACATCCTCTCTGGGTATCTTAGAGTGTATGTCCCACACACACCATCCTAACTACATGGTCTTTGATCCTTTCTAAGGAAAGGTGGGTAGGAATCCTCCATGAGGTTCAATACTATCACCCATTGGTCGCTCTAACCCCATTCACGGTGGTTCACCAACACCTTAGGCCGCCTTAGAGTGTAATCCCCAAATACCCCTGATCTACGAGGTCTTTGATCCTTTCCAAGACAAGGTATGTAGGAAGAATCCCTGAGGTTAAAGCCCAGCATCTAGTTGCTCTGACCACCTCCATGTCATTTCGCCCCCGTCTCGCATAACGGTAAACTGTGTTCCCCAATAAGCAGTAAGCTATTTTTTCCCTAGTCAGCGGTAAGTTGTTTCACACAAATCCTACCCTGAACTACGTGGTCTTTGATCTTTGACAATACAAGGTACGTAGGAAGCCTCCATGAGGTTCAATCCCACCATCCACCTAGACCCCAGGTCCTTATTCACGTCGGTTCGCCAACTCCTACTGTAACATCCTAAATGATAAAGTGTTAAATGACTAAATGATATGACTCATGTCAACAAGGTGAACCATCCTTTTACGGAGCCTATCTGATTAGAACTACACAGTTAAGCGTGCTTGGATTTGAGTAGTAATTAGTATGGGTGACCTTCTAGGAAGTCTCCCATGGTGTGTGTGAGTGAGGACAAATCACAATGGAAAGGACATGTGTTGGCCTGTGGGGACTATCATTAGTCAGATGACCCGTTCAGGCACATGGGTGGACTCTGGGGTGGGCCCCACATGTCTATGGGGAAACTGGTGGTACCTGGTGGGTCTAGACCGGACAACTATGTTAAGGTGGGGTGGATGTGCTATCACCGAGACCCGATTGTTACATTTGGTATCAGAGGTGGTACCCAGGTTTAAGGGTGGTGCACTGCCTGGGTTGAGATGTATGGCCCACAACGAGGACGTTGTGATCTAAGGGGCGGGGGGGGGGCGATTGTAACACCCCAAATAATAAAGGGTTAAATGAATAAATGACATGACTCATATCAACAATGTGCACCTTCTTTTTCTAGAGCCTATCTGATTAGAACTCCACAGTTAAGCGTGCTTGGCTTGGAGTAGAAATTAGGATGGGTGACCTTCTGGGAATTCTTCTAGGGTGTGTGTGAGTGAGGAAAAAGCACACTGGGAAGGACATGTGTTGGCCTGTGGGGATTATCATTAGTCAGATGACCCGTTCAGGCATGTGGGTGGACCCTAGGGTGGGCCCCACATGTCTATGGGGAAACTGTTAGTACCTGGTGGATCTGGACCTAAAGACTATGTTAAGTCGATGTGGTTGTGCTGTCACTGGGACCCAGTTGTTACACCTACCCCATACCCGAACTACCTGAACATTGATCCTTATCAAGGCAGGGTATGTAAGAAGCCTCCTTGAGGTTCAAGCCCAACAACCAATGGTCCTGGCCATTTCACATTGGTCTACCCCCATCCTGCATGATGCTAAACTATATTCCACTTTTGATTCCCTATTCAGCAAAAATCATTTGTAACTCCATTTAGCGGTAATCCATTATGATCTTATTAAGTGGTAAGTCATTGGCATTCTTATCCAGCAGTAAGCCGTTGCGACCCCACCTAGTAGAAAGCCATTGAAATCCCCAATTAGCATTAAGCCGACGTTAAATGAACTACATGAACTTTGATCCCCTAACACAGGGAAGGACATGTGTTGGCCTGTGGGGATTATCATTAGTCAGATGACCCGTTCAGGCATGTGGGTGGACCCTAGGGTGGGCCCCACATGTCTGTGGGGAAACTGTTAGTACCTGGTGGATCTGGACCTCACGACTATGTTAAGGCGATGTGGTTGTGCTGTCACCGGGACCCAGTTGTTACACCTACCCCATACTCGAACTACCTGAACATTGATCCTTGTCAAGGCAGGGTATGTTAGAAGCCTCCTTGAGGTTCAAGCCCAACAACCAATGGTCCCGGCCATTTCACATCGGTCTACCCCCATCCTGCATGATGCTAAACTATATTCCACTTTTGATTCCCTATTCAGCGAAAATCCTTTGTAACTCCATTTAGCGGTAATCCATTGTGATCTTATTCAGTGGTAAGCCGTTGACATTCTTATCCAGCGGTAAGCCGTTGCGACCCCACCCAGTGGAAAGCCATTGAAATCCCCAATTAGCATTAAGCCGACGTTAGATGAACTACATGAACTTTGATTCCCTGCCGCAGGGATACGTAAGAAGCCTCTTCACGGCTCAATCCCAAAACCATCACCATCATCATGCTGGTTCCATCCCATTCTCCATCTACTTCATTCAACCACTCCATCATCCATCCTAATTCTAACCCGGGCCGCCACATCCTAGTGGGATCATGACACCTCATACCCCATTCCCCTCAATAGTAACCAGGAATTAAAACATACATTGGACCCGATATCGGTGTCCCCTCTAGGGGTTTCACCCTTTTGATCCACTCCTGTCAGTGCTCTGATCAGTCTGTTCCATCTCTGCTGGACGTTGAACTTGCTGCATACCCTGTGTTAAACATGGGAAGTTGAGGAAAACCTTAGATACATGACCATGTCATATGATTACCCGAATTTGATGTGGGGTTCCTCAGGCTTCCGTGCCCTCGAGAATCACTATAATATTTGACAGAAGACATACATGTCAGTGTCCTAGTGCCTAGACATGTCAGTGATGCCTAACGTGACTACTCCCCGGACTAAAGGTCGCTGCCCTGACCAAACCCCTTTGTATATCCCGAATGAAGTAGTGTAATTAACTGGTGTCCATGAAGATACGACACTTGGACGAGTTTCACAAACAACGTATTAAATCTATAAGGGAGACCCAGACTAGGTGAAGAGTTCTGAGGAGGAATCCATGGAAGGAAGAACCAACATCCCATCATCACATTTCGATCATGAATCAAACTTCCCTGAAAAAGAGATGAATGCCTACAGCCATTGAAAAGAGGGAATGAGGGGCAACAGACAGCTCCGCCGTCCCCCCAAAATAGAGGGACGCACGTGCCCCGACAAAAGTGTCGGAAATAGCTGTTCATTATAAATTACCTCAGGTGACTATAATTAGTCAGAGGACCAGTTTAGGCACATGGGTGGACCCTGGGGTGGGCCCCATGTGTCTGTGGGGCAACTGGTCGTACCTGGTGGGTCAGGACCCGACGTCTATGTTAAGGTGGGGTGGTTGTGCTATCATTGGGACCCAGTTGTTACACCTTCCCCATACCCGAACTACAAGAACATTGATCCTTGTCAAGGCAGGGTACATAAGAAGCCTCCATGAGGTTCAACCCCAACAACCAATGGTCCCAACCATTTCACATCGGTCCACCCCCATCCTGCATGATGTTAAACTATATTCCACTTTTAATTCCCTATTCAGTGACAATCCTTTGTAACTCCATTTAGCGGTAATCCATTGTGATCTTATTCAGTGGTAAGCCATTGACATTATTATCCACCGGTAAGCCGTTGTGACCCCACCCAATGGAAATCCATCGAAATCCCCAATTGGCATTAAGCTGTCGTTAGATGAACTACATGGACTTTGATTCCATGCAATGAGGATATGTAAGAAGCCTCTTCAAGGCTCAATCCCAAAACCATCACCATCCTCATGGAGGTTCCATCCCATTCGCCATCCACTTCCTTCAACCGCTCCATCATCAATCCTAATTATTACCAGGGTCACCACATCCCAGTGGGATTATGCCACCTCATACCCCATTCCCCTCAATAATAACCGGGAAGTCAACTATACGTTAGCCCCAATATCAGTGTCCCCTCTAGGGGTTTCACACATCTGATCCACTCCTGTCAATTCTCTGATCAGTCTGGTCCATCTCTGCAGGATGTTAAACTTGCACCATAACCTGTGTTAAACATGGGAATATGAGGAAAACCTTAGATACATTCCCATGTCATTTGATTCCCTGGGTTTGATGTGGGATTCCTCAAGATTCTGCACCCTCGAGAAGCCCTATAATAAGGGAGAGAAGACAGACGCACCAGTGTCCCAGTGCCTAGACACACCAGTGATTTCCAATGTGACTACTCCCCTGACAGAAGGTTGCTGCCCTGACCGAAACCCTTGCTATATCTCGAAAGAAGCAATGTAATTAACTAGTGTCCATGAAGATATGACACTAGGAATAGTTTCATGAACAACTTATTAAATCTATAAGGGAGTACCAGACTAGATGAAGAGTTTCGAGGAGGAATCCACAGATTGAAGAACCAACAACCCATCATCCCATTTTGATCAAGGATCAAACTTCCCTGAAAAAGAGACAAATTCCTACCACCTTTGGAAAGCGGGAATGAGGGGCAATAGATAGCGCCACCGTCCCTCAAAAGAGAGGGACTCGTGTGCCCCGATGAAAGTGCCGGAAACAGTTGTTCATTATAAATGGCCTTAGGTGCGAACTGAACTAACATTTTAATGTTGTTAGAATAACCCATCATGGTTTAGTATCCCTATAGATAATATGAAAAACCATAGACCTAGTGAAGCCCAAAATCTCAAGGAAGTACTTCTCATTGAAGGTGACCCTAAAATCCCACCAACCCATATACTCATGCTTCCCAGTTTGAAACACTAGTTAGTACTACTTCCTACTAGGATCTCAAAAAATGAAAAAAGAACACATCACCCTCACTTCCTAAGTAGTATTTAGTAACCTAAGAATCCTCTCTATTTTATCAACCAATCTTCTATTTCTATTGGTTATGTTCTACCTCAAAAAAGGATTCCTGTTATTGAGGAACTTGTGAGACTTCTCTCTTCCATGACCTATTTCAGCTTCTCTAACCTGAGCCGGAAAAAATCCCACTCCTTGACCCAAATCTTGGACAATGTGAACCACTTCTTCCACTAACCACTAATCAGTAAGTGAAGCAGTACTCTATGGAATCTTCCCACGGTTGCACAATAATTCTCCAAGGAGGTATCTTAGTACAAAAACCAACAATCACAAGGAAATATCAACAATAGAACCATCAATTCACATTCAATAAAGTTTCAGCAAAATCAAAAAATCTCAATCACTTATATATGTCAAAACAAAAACACATTCAAAAAAATATTAATCTAAAAAACTTCATCCCTGCCTAGCATCCATGAATAGTATACTGCCTGTACGTATCACTAAGAGGATAATAAAAACAAAAATTACTATATCCCATGGTTTCCCAAGACATTTCATGAGGTGTGTTTGCCAGACACCACACTCACAAACAGATCCTTAATCCTATAGGTTCTAGTCACAATGGAAGAGAGGGAGGGTCGGGGACCAACTTTGATTTTTTCCATATTCAATGAACAATCCAGGATCTATGCGATGATTAAAATTGTAATCCATAGAAATGAATGAATGTAAATAGGAAAAAAGAATATAAATTTGGAACCCAAAGAGAGGATCAACATATTTTGTTTATAATTAATTTAATTAAATAAGAATTACTTTCAGGTTGATTCTTTCTTCATTGATGCATCCAACCACAGATCTGTAGTATGACACCATTTCATTCTATATTCCAAGATTATGATTCCTATAGTGGTGATCCACATGTGTTCCATATATATCGCGATGTCATCAAAGGAGTCTCTAGGTGAACAAATAGAATATTCTTATTCTTGTGATGCCCGCCTTTATTCTTCTTGAGATCCAATTACAATGTTTTATCCTTGATTCAATGGAGAAGGATTTATCTCTTTATTGAGAACCTTATTAGAGAAGGGATAACTCTATAGTCTTGATAGGTTTTCTAACTTGCTCTGATCTTGAGAGTTGTAATAAAAAATAATTTAATCAAATAATATTCAATATTATTACTTCTCCCTGGACCATTAACTTGGTCCTCCAATCCAGCATCATATTTGTTAGATATTAAATAATTAATATTTATTTATTATATAAATATCAATTCTTTATTCTCCAATAAATATTTAAATACTTTTTCAATAAATAGAAAATAAATATTTATTAGTTATTTCACCCCAAAAATATTCTCTAGAATAACCAATGTTGAAATAAATGTGATCAGGAATCCGTGAATAATTATTAAACCACAACTGAGAATAATATTTATTCAACTTTTCAAATAATAAATAATCTATTAGTTAACTAAGATACTATATAAATGTTGTGTGAGACCCTAAAGGCCTATTTATCAGTGGCATTAGGTAGAGAAGCCTTAATTCCATGGTTTTAATCTAGAAACCTGCCAGGGAACCCATAGAGAAATAAATTAATACTACAATGACATGTCACCTAATATGAATGCATGTCATGTAATATTATTTGTTTTTCTTGATACCTCCAATAAGGTGGGTTGCATGCACATTACATCAACCCATGTGCTCTATTTCTCATCATTTGACTTCTTATAAAATGAACATGAAAATAGAACACAATTGCAATGGATTTATTTAGGCTATTCCATTTCCCTCAAAGGGCTAGAGATATCAACTTTCATTATGGTATAGAAGAGAAAATTCATTCTCCCATTATTCATTAATGCATTATTACCCATGTAGAACCCATCATATCCTATCTCACCACAAATATATGTCATCAAAATTTTCACCAAAACATTAATGTGTGTGAGTCCTAATACCCATTAATAATAATAAGAAAGTATAAAGACCAATACACACATATGAAGAAATGAACATCCAATGTGACTTCTAAAAGTGGATTCCCTACTGGCGGGTCTCATTCTCATAATATCCTCCTAGACATTACTAAGGTAGTACATCCTAAGAAGGTTACTAAAATTCCTATTAGTCTCTACCCTTGATAGATTATATCATTCTTTTCCCTTAAAATGATATTATCTGGCTATAGAATATAAATTAAAAAATAATGTCATGTCACCTCTGGATTCTCATCATAATAGGAATCTACTATGACCTTTTAGTGTGGCTGCTACTCCTAAGACATTATCATATAAAATTTCATGTAGAAGAACAATCATTATGTGATAATATTTTTATTAATATCCATCTAATGAGTTCATGTTTATCGTAAAGTAAAAAAGAAGTTGGTTCTAGGGCACATACTCCAATAGATTCCCACATGCACTAGATCCAATTGTTAATGATCATTATTCTGCCTGCTCTCACTTGACACTCATTAGTCTATTGAGATATGAATTTATTGAAGGGGTCTACCACATTCAATTATGGGGCCCCTTTGATAAAAAACCCTCAATAGGTGATAGTTTTGGAGTTTTTTATTTGTACATTGATGTGATATTTTCTCTTTTACAAGAGACGCCACTATAGTATTAACATAATATAATGTGATAGGGTCTTTACTTATATGTACCACATCAATATCCTAGAAAATTTTCTGAATCTAGAAATTTTCCTTGGCAACATCAAAAGCCACAATATACTCAGAATCCACTGTAGAATCAATAAAAATTGGCTGCTTAAAACTCTTCCAACTCACAGCTACTCTGTTGATATAGAAAACAGATCTCTATTATGACTATAGATCATTCAAATATATTAGAATAATAGCAACATCATACCCTCTATTGACAAGATCCTCATCTCCTCCATATCCCAGGAACATATACATTGTTCTTCTCATATTCTTTTGGATAGTCTTAATAGTAGTCCAATGTCATTCTGCTTGTTCATATTGATATCTTCCTACCCTGATAAGTTTATAGGAAGCATCATTTCTATTACATAACATGGAATACATGATGGATCGTATCACTGAAGTTTATGTGATCTTACTCATAATATATTTCTCATGTTGTTTATGTGGACAAGTTTTCTTAAAAATATGTAAACCATGTTACACTAGAACCAATAAATTCATGGATTGTTCCATACTAAATCTATTTACTATCTGGCCAATATATGTACTTTGACATAGTCCAGGTAGCCTCTTAGATGTATCATGAATGAACTTGATCCATAGAATATAGGCTGATTTGAATATTTCCTTCATGGACAAGTACTTGTTCAATTAGTCTTTAACTGGAAATAAGAATTGTATGTAATTTACAATTAACAATATGTATTCAACATATACCATTGGGATAATGACCTCATTCCCATTAAACATTTTGTAAACATGTGGCTCACATTCATTCTTAATGAAACCAAATTCCTTTTATGGGTTCATCAAATCAAATATTCCATGACCTGGATGCTTTCTTCAATCCATAAATGGACCTCTGTCACATGAAAACCATATTTACATCACCTGGTGTCACAAACCTTTATGGTGTATCATATAGACATCTTCATTAAATCTTCCACTAAGGAATTTAGTTTTGACATCCATTTTCCGAATATCAAAGTCCTGGTAATCTATTATGAAAATTATTATTCTTATGGATTTAAACATCGAAACTAGAGAAACGGTTTCATCATTGTCAATTCCATGATGATGTTTAAAGCCTTTAGCCAAAATCCTTGTTTTATAGGTAGTTACATTACCTTCCATTTCAAGTTTCATCTTCAATACCCATTTACACCCAATTGGATTTAAATCAACTAGAGCATCAACCAGAACCCAAACTTTGTTCTAATAAATGGAACCTATCACAAAATTCATAGATTCTTGGCATCTTGAGGATTATGATATCTCTATTTTATTCTTTTTAGAGAGAGGATTATCATTATACAAAAATAATGTGTCACCATCTTTGGTGATTAGAAAATCTTTTCTCTCTGGTTCACTTACCTCTCTTACACTCCTACACTGTACTTGTGTATCAAGAAAAACTTCTTACATGGGGACCTAGAGAACATGTTCCTATAACAAATTCAGTATATCTTAGTCATAAAATTCATCAAAGTCAACAATTCTCCCACTAGTCTTTTTGAGGATGTGATCCCTCTCAAGAAAGACAAGTTTTTTAGAAATAGTCACTTTCTTGTTTGGGGAGTTTTTTAGGTAGTATCCCTTAGTTTCCTTAGGATTTTCTATAAAGATACACTATGTGCCCCAAGGTGCTAGTTTGTTTCCTTATACTTAAATAATTCCTTGCATCCTCATACACATGTATGTGATAATATGGGTTTCTTTCAACTCCATATATCAAAGGTAATTCCATTTTCCTCTTTAGCCGGTACTCAGTTTAATGTGTATGCCACTGTTTGTAAGGAATACCCAAATAGGATAACAGATGCTCTGGATGAATCATAATCGAACTCACCATGTCCAAAAATGTATGATTCCTTATTTCACTCACACCATTCAATTGTGGTGTATAATATTGAGTGAGTTGAGATAGAATCTTGTACTTGCATTAAATTCTATAAACTCTTCAGTAAGATATTCACCTCCTCATTTTGATCGAAGCTTCTTTATCTTATTAAAAAGTAGATTCTCTAATTATTTCTTAAATCCCCTAAATTTCTATAAGGACTCAGACTTATACCTCATCAAGTATATATAGCCATATCTACTCAAGACCTTATTAAAATCTATTAAGTAAGAATATTCACCACTAGTATCAACTGGAAATGGTTCACACACATTTTTGAGAGTCAATCTTAGAAGCTTTGTGTCCCTTTCTTCCTATCCCAAAAATGATATTTTGGTCATTTTACCTTCTAAACAGGCATGGAATCGATCAAGTGGTTATATATTAGAGGAGTCTAAATGGATATCTTGACATACTTTTTTCAAACACTTCTCATTTATAATAACAAAATGGTAATGAAAAAAAACTGGGTGTTATATAATTGGTGTGATCCTGATTCATTATCGATTGTCAGTACTTCATTTTCATAATTTAATACATGTTGACTATTAATTTAATGTTCCATACCATAACACATATTTCCCATATAAATGAATAAAAAATCATTTCCAAACATGAAAATAAACCCGTATGTATTAAAACATGATAATGATATTTTGTTCTTGGTAACAGTTGGTACATAATAACAGTCACATAAAATGAAAATCATCATTGTAGGAAATTAAAGGTGGTAGTAACCAACGGAAATAGCATATAGCCTTTCACCATTGACAGCTCACATATCGACCTCTCCAGAAATTTTCAAAAGTATACTTAGTTCCTAAATTTGAATACAGATGTGAGCACCAACAGATGTATCTAATACCCAATGTGTAGAAATTGAATGATTTCACTCAATAACGAATGAAACATTTGCTTCCCCTTGAATCTGGTTGTAGTTCCTCTTCCAGTGGACTCAAATTACTCATTAAAGACATACTTCCACCTTTTCCTTTCCCTTCCTTTGGATCTTATACTTCTTGGTCGGATGATACATGGGGGCTTTAGACTATTTATATGTTTTAGGACTATTTTCCTTATCCTGCATCTTCCTATTCACTATATGGACTGTGGTTTTGTGACACCCCATTTCTTTATCCACCTAGATAATCGAGGTCATAAGTTCTGATACACTCTTTTCATTACTTCTCATATTATAATTCAAAATACAACTAGAGAAGGTCTTCAATAGTGATGAAAGTATGAGATCTGAATGTAAATCATCCAAAAATTTAATCCCTAAGATGTCTAGATGCTCAATGTAGCCAATATTCTTGAATACATGAGGCCCATCTGGAGATGACTTTCCAATCTTAGTCATTAAAAATGTGTTGGAGATCTCATACCTTTCTTTTCTCACCCTGTATTGATAGAGATCTCAAAGGTGAGACATCAAGCTATAAGCATCCATTTCCTCATGTTTATTTAAGATCTCATTTTACATAGATTATACCATGAATCACTAAACATATTTATCATCATTTAGATTCTTCTTGTAAATATATTTCTCTCCATTACTCGCATCATTTCTAGGTGAAATAGGTAAAGGTTCATTCATCACATATGGGCGAAGGATAACTCGAAGGCGTCATTTCCACTCTTCAAAATTAGTGTTTGTTAGAAGGTTTTACTTACTCAGTATGGATCAAAATTACATTTTTGATGTAATTTTCAATTCCTTTTTCTATAAATAATCTAAATAGAATATTAATACTTTATATGATAAAATTAAGACAAATAAATAAATAAATATTCATCAGTATCTCACTATTTTATCAAAACCCAATAGACCTCGCCATGGGAATCATAATATCTTATTTCATGGATGTTTTAGTGAAAAGGATCTATATTTCCCTTTTAATTACACCAAAATTGGATGTTAAATCAATTTGAATGGTTTTCAGTAGGAATTGCAAATGCCAATTACATTAATTCGCAGCTCATTGATCCATTGAGTGGACTCCTAATGCTAAAATCATTAATTTTGGATTTCTACAACCTTTTCCACTAAGTTATACCATGTAAATATTTAAAAGGCAATCCTTGATGTAAACTATGCCAAGTCAACCAAGAAAATCAAATTATAGTTCTCTAATAATTGGAATCCCCCCAAATTTATCTGGTCCAACACTTTGAACTATGGTTTGATATTAACCGAAGTAATGAAATTCTATACTGACTTAATATTTTACTAAGGGATTTTATCCTTCATGCATAAATTTCCATTTATTGTCTTTTCACATTATCGTTAATATTATGTGGGATAATATTATGTGATTAACCATGTATTAGATAATATTTACACGTAAGTCATTTTATTTATGTTCCATTTTGCATGATTATTAATTCATTAATTATGTGATTATGAAAAAAAATCTATAATGAATAACCATAAAATGGATAGAAATTAAATAAAGGGTATGATCATGATATTTTTTAATGGTTAGTTAATTATGATTTTGATAAACTAACCACCGACCTAGGGTAGAAACACCTTGAACCAGCTAGGTTCGTGTTTAAAACTTTCCACCTATCCACCTTTGTATATACTTGGATTGGTTTAAACTAGGGTCCTAACATAAACTACATACACTATCTTGGGATCTCGATCCATTACATATGCTTTTACTCACACTCAGGTGAGGGGTAAATGAGGTTTACATACAAGAATCCATGGGAACACATGCCCAATATATTAATGGGGAGAGAAGGCATGCATACCAACAATTTAATTTAATAATAAATTAGAAGGAAACCAATCACATACAGAGGAATTTTCTAGCTTATGATTATCCACATGCTTGAAATAAATTACTCATTTAATAAAAATAGAATTTTATTCTTTAGTTATTATTATTTAAGATAAATCATGCATGGATCAATTAAAAATTATATTTAATTCATCAATCATTTTATCTTAATAATTATTATGAATTTCCTTTAGTTTATCATCAATTATTATTTTAAACAAAAAAGAATTATTTTAAAATTAAAATTTTACATAACTTGTAACATGGAGGTAAACTAGTGAATTCCCATCTAAACCTACCCAATATGATATAACGATTTGAAAATTATGAAAATATTAAATTTTTAATTTTGTATAACTTGGTAATATACATGGTATGTAGATCCAATCTACTAGGAATGTACTACATTCACCGTCTATCTGAAGTAAACACCTTGGAACTCGACGTGTGAGGCATACTTTAGAAATCTCAGAGTACATGATGTGTCCAGTGGGCTATATGTTATGTTGACTCTACATTAAACGATCACCAGTCAGTTAAGCTATATATGTGATACACGACCTAATCCCTAACCCGAATGGGGCTACACATCATTTCCAGTGGGCCACACTCTGTGTATTCTAGACGAACATGTGCTAGTCTATCCTAGTCAATATACGATGTAAGAATTAACTACAAAACACCTCATTAAATCACATCGGTTGAGTAATTTTTGAACTACTCTTGATGTATTGAACATAACTACATGACATGTAATTCAAACCACATGGTGTTTGCTGCTATGTTACCCTGATAGAATCCTTAGAACCTATGGATGAGATCCCTGATATAATTTTAATCCTAAAATTAATCATTTATTTTAAATCTATGATAAATAATAGAGGATGAAAGAGATCTCACTATTCAAATTAAAAAAGAAGGATTAATATTGAATTGAAAAACTAAATTATAAATGGGAAAATAATCAATTATTATTAAATAATTATAAATAAAAAAATAACAACCCTCTAGTACCACTATTAGGTTTTCGGTACAGCGAAAGCATGGGAGGGCTGGTGCCCAACATTTATTTTTTCAATATTCAATGAACAATTTGTGGTTTATGCGATGATGAATATTGTGATCCATGGAATTAAATCAACGAATTATGAAAAATGAATAGAAACCCCAAACCAATAGAGATGATCAACATATTTTTTTATAATTAATTTAATTGAATAATAATTACCTATAACGATATTTTTTCATTGTTGATGTGTCTGGCAACATATTTTCAATGCACCACCTTTGGGTTATAGAATACAAGGGTAGGATTCCTCTAGTGGTGATCCACACATGTTCCGTGTTTCTTCAGACGGTGTCAAAGGATTCTTCGGGTTTTATCATAGAAGATCCTTCTACTTGTGATGTCCGACTTCAATAACAATGAGAATTGATTCCAAAACATTCTCCTTGATCCAGTGGAGGATGATCACTCTCTTTCTTGAGAGCATTCTTCTAAAGGAATGAACACTCAAGGCTTGAGCGGTTTTCTCCAGAATGTTGTGTACAACCTTATAAGTGTCACCTGGATAGCACTTTTCTAATATGAGAATAATATAATCAGATAATTATTTCACTAGGGTAATAATAAATAAGTTTCACAAGTTCTTTAACTATTTTATTAATCATATAAAAACACTCATGTAAAATAATAACAAAAACATTATTATTTCATAAAATTATATTATCCTACGAGTTATAATTAAATATTATATGATAAAATAATATTCCATGTTTTTTCTCACAGGACCATTTACTCAGTACGCCAATCCCCCACAATATTTATTTAATATTGAATAAAGATTATTTTTTTTATTAAATTAATATCACTGAATTATTTTCCAATAATTTTATAAATATTATATTAAATAAATAGAAAGAATTTATTAATTATTCCTCCCACAATATATTCTCTCGAATAACCAGTGTTGAAATAAATGTGATCATTAATCCATGAATAATTATCAAACCACAACTAAGAATAATATTAATTCAACTAATTAAATAATATATAATAAATTATTTAAATGAGATATTGAATGAACTAAGTGTGTGACCCTCTAGGACTATTTTAGAGTGGAATTAGGCAGTGAAGCCTAATGTATAAGGTTAACATCTAGAAATATTCCAACGTACATATAGATAAATAAGTTAATGTCGTAACTTCATGTCACCTCATAAAAATGCTTATCTTGTAATATAGTCCCTTTGTCTCAATGTCTCCTATGAAGCAAGTTTCATGCAATCCATTAACCCATGTGATTAATTTCACCATCTTTGAATTACCATAAATTGATCATTTCTATAGAAAAACATGGCCTTGGATTTTTTAGGCTATATCATTTCCATTAAAGGTCCTGATATATCAAATTATGTTACAGAAGTGGAGGTGCAAATCATTTCTCACATTATTAAATAATGAAATATTACTTAGGACACACAAAATATATCCTACCTCACCAAAAACATGTGTCACAAAAGATATCCCCAATACATCTAATTATGCGGGTCATAATACCCAATAATAATCATCTTAAAGTCCGAGGACCAATAAAAAAGTTCACAAATAATAAAATCCAATGACACTTAAAAATTTATATTTCGTATTGGTAGTTCTCATTCTAATAATATCCTCTAGGACATTATTAAGGGTGTACATCATGAGAAGGTGCCTCTAAATCCAAGGAGTCTCCACCCCTGATAGCATATATCATTTTTGTCCCTTAAAATGATATCATTTGTAAATATAACATATATTCAAGAATAGTATCATGGGAATTTCTGGTTCTCATCGTAGTAGGGATACACTATGTCATTTTAGTGTGACAGATACTCTTAGGACATTATCACATAAAATGTCATAAAGGAGAAAAATCAAAATGTGATAGAGATTTTATTAATATCCATCCAATGAATACATGTTTATCATAATGTACAATGATGTTTCTTCTAGGGAACCAACTCTAACAAATACCTCACAGTACTAGATCTAGTTTATATAAACTTATCCAAAATGAATTTACCCAGAAAGAAAGAAACTTACTCTAATACCATTTTTTCATGAACCAATCCAAGATTTTATCAATCCTAAAATAAGACCTAGAACATGGCATGGCCCGTAGGGAATTCCCACACCCCACAGGTTAGAAACAAGTGCCTTGGTATCAAAATATATTTTTTGAATGATTTCACCCATTTAAATAACTATAAACAACCGAAAAATGTAAACACCACATAATTGATAATCATAACCAGATGATGTGAAAAAAATTTCATATTCAGTGTTTTACAACTTTAACCGAAACCAAAAATAATACAACAGAATGGGGATAATAAAACCATCCCAAGAACCTCAATGAAATAATAGTTCCATCACCCTCAAGGCACCATCACTGACACATGAAATAAGTGTAACACTAGAAACCTAATCCACTATCACCACTATCATGAATCATTCATTTAACTAGGTCATTCCTAAAAAAATTTACATACACCCAAAGTTGTATGTAGGGTGTGGGGTAAAGCACAATAGAATGACACCCAAAACAAAGATTCCACTCTATAACATTAGAAGAAAAATCAACATGTACACATCCATAAGAACATTTTTAACATTTTTATGAAATCATTTTTTAGAACACATTTAAGGAAAACATTTCTCAAAAGATGCTTTCATTGATACATAAACGTACATAAGGTCTACCGTATACTGATGTCTAGAACAACATCACATAATTATCATGTAAAAAAAGAGATTACCATAAGAAATACCTATAGGTATCTAGAATTTGATGGGCCCAAAAAACCTTATAACTCTATGATAGTATCCTTTAACCAATGACACTAAAATTTTCATGCATGAGACAATAGAGGGGATTGCATCCTAATGTCTAGTGGTCTCCAATTCACAAGATAATACCAATAATATTATCTTGCAAGATTCACTTGATGGGATTCCATCCCAAGTTTTGGTGGTATTTGGTCATATCACATGTTTAGATAGTGTTGTAGCATCAATCCTTTGAGAAAAAATATGACCTCGGTCCCATCGAATTATCTAGAATACAAGTTGTTTTCCCACCTAGATACTCGAGATTCCCTTTATACTAAAATTCTATTTTACATTTTTCATAAATCATAAATTTTACATACACATAATAATCATTAGTAACACAAAATGAAATCACCACTTTCACAATCCACATTGATCCAATGATCAATGTTCAAACAAAAACCAAAACTTTCCATAAATAAAAATACTTTCATCTCCCACACACACTAAAAGCATTTGAAACACATTCATATCACATTAAAAACTCATGAAACTCATTTGGAAACAAAATAAGATACTAACACAAAAAATTCAACCATTTCTATAGGAAAACCCTCCTTCAAATCCATACACCCACAAAATCCATTTTAAAATGTGCCTCATATTGCTACCTAAATTCAAAATCCACATTTATGGTGCATAATGAGGATCCCAACATGCAATAAAAGGCATTTTTTTGGAAAATGATCCTTCAACCCAGTTTCACCTCAATTTACTTTTTAAAAAATATTTCACACCATTCACACATGGCATAAAATACAATTAAGAATCATCGCTTCATAGAACACATAAATCATAACCGTTTTCCTTTAGAAAATCGACTTTCATTGTAAATTATTGTCTAATACTTTTCAAAACATAATTCGAACTACAAAAATAATCGATATAACACATTTATAACAATAATAAACTATTCAAAATACATATAATATTGAAAAATCATTGAACCGCCAATATTAATCTTATAAAAATGTATAATCATGTGCGAAACCAAAATTGCACCACAAATGGACCATATGAAGGAAATATCAAACATCATCCATAATGGTTTCACCCAAAAATAGATGTATGCCCCTCATTAGGTCAAAATACCTGCTGAAAAAACCAAATGAGGGAAGACAAACCCTCTAGGAAGAGAGAAACCTTGAGAAAAGAGACTTTCTTGAGGAATTATTGATGATCCATGGTTAAAAACACTCAAATATTAAGGCTAAAGAGGTCCAAAGAGTTCAAGATGAAGCTCCCATGAATGAAAATCCTATAGGGTTCATATTTGAGGAGATTTTGGGCTATATCAGAGGAGGTTACAAGGGTAATTTTCCACTTTTTATTGACCTAGAAAATTCATATGGTTAGCCTGCATGGTTTTCCAAATTTTGTGAAAACTGTGCATCCCTCACAATCCATTAGGATCAAAGTCTTATGGTTTCCTAGTAGGAGGGTGCATGCCCATGCACATAGCCATGTGACCTAGATAGTGTCACTGTCCTAGGTGAATAGTTTATTTTCGGATGACACATAGTTTCCCTAATCCATTCACCAACCGTGCACCACCATTATACTGATCCTAAAAAAAATTCCAAACAAAACTCATTTATAACCTAATGAAAAAAATAAACAATGAATACCTCAAAATAGAATCAAGTATGGGACAATATTGGTGCTTAACATGAAATTATTGGATATATGTTAAATAATGTAAATTTATTTTTAATTATATCCATGAAAAAAACGAAATTTAATCACTAAAAATACTCATTAATGTTCACTAATCAAAAATAGATTTTTATTAAGAATAAAATATAACTTAGGATCCATAATGTGAAGCATGGGTTTCGAAATTCAACATAGATGTTTTAAATGATTTATTTGACTACTTAAATAGATATTTGTTCGATACCATGGTTTTAAATTTTTTTAAAATCATTTATATATCATAATTATGTATTCAAATATATAGTTTTCTTAAAAATGACATTTTTTTACTATTCACTAAAAAATCAATTTTTTCTCAAAATCCCAACAAATCACTGTAAGATAATATTTATATTTTAGAATAAATATTGAAATATTTTTCAATCAAATTATATTTAAGATATTTAGAAATTTATATTTTAAAATACAATACAACATATATAACAAAACTGCTTCAATACAAAAATTACCTTTTTGAACATAAGTGTTCTTGACCATAATGTATTTCATTATTTTCATTCAAAATTGAGTACTTATTTCCTTATAAAAAATAATATATTTATATTTAGAAAAATTTCCAACATATATTTCATAAATTGATTATTCTTATTCTTACCCCCCAACTCCTAGTATGAGATTATAACGGTCATATTTATATATTAGTATTCCTATAGTATATCATAGTTCATTAAAGATCAATGTATATTGAATCAAAATCTATGAAAAAATCAAAAAAATTATAGATAAAATGTTTTGAAGTATCATGGAGATATATTCTACCCCCATGAAATAAATATCTTCCTTAAAATTATTATCTCATGTTTGATGGACAAGGTTTTAATACATTTTTAGAATCAATTCCATGTGGTGGAATATAAATATACATATGTGGAAAGAAATATATTTCAATAAACATCAATTAAATTTCCTTTTGAAAAGGACATTAATCCATATTCTATGATCTGTAAACTTATATTTTCCTAAATATTTCTTAAAATATATTTTTATTATAAGACTCAAACTTATGAATAGTGACCCAAAAGAATACCTTGATAGGTAAGTAATATTTTTCCCATTGGACTAAATAGATTTATCTTCATCTTACCTCAGCTTAAGGAATTATTTTACAATTGAGATAAAGAATTTTTTTTGGAAATACTTACTTGATTTACTTCAGATGTTTCATAAACTATTTTTCTTTGAAATGTTTTCAACTAATGCCTCTTCTTATATGATCGATAAAGATGATGATTTTTTCATGAATAAAACTCAAAAATTATATTTTAATATAACATAAGATCCAAAAAGGAAAAAATAGTCTCTTTTCTCTATAAATTTACCAAAAAAATATGATTATCGTCAGATAAAATAATATTAAAAGTCCTTAATTTGGAGAAATAATATATTAATATCCAAAAACTAAATAAAAAACCAAGGTTCAACAAAAATAATTCCATAAATAATTAACCATAAATAAATTCCCAAATATATTTAATGAGTATTAAAATAAAAAAATAGGTCTTTAAAATGGTATTGATATCATAAAAATTACGATCTCTCTCAAAATAATTAACCCTTAATCATCATATAACTACATCTTAAACTACAACAATTTAATGATTAAAATATAATCATCCAACTTTAACCAAAATTTTATATATAATTCCTTTATACAAACTTTCCATTATATGTTATTCATAGTTTAATCATCTTCGTCTGTAATATCAAGTGAATTTATAAAGCATTTATTTCAATGTTCTTTTCTATCCCCTTTATGAGCTTTTCTTCATATAGAATTGATTTAAATATTCATATAATCCTTACAATTATAGAATTAGATTGTGGGTGGTATATTTGGATAAGCTTTCTTTCCAGCCATGTCTCCTTAAAATTCATGTCCTCTCTAAACTTCCCAACCACACTTAAATAATTTTCCATACCATTAGAGATAATTTTCTATATGCTTCTTCCAATATTTTTGGCCTAAAGGAATATTAATTATTATCATTGGTGGGTTTTACAATTTGAATCTCATTTAATATCAATTTTCACTTATTTTATCTAAATCCAAAAGGACAATAAGTGTCTCTACTCACCTTTTTAAACTTCAGATGAAAATAAGAATAATTATAAATAGAAATGAAAGAAACTTATAGGAAATTATTTATGGATATTTGGTTTTAAAACACTAAATAATCGATCAATTATGATTTAATGGTGGATGATAAAACCATAAGTATACCTTCAAAGTCTATTGCATCATAAGTACTGATGGATTTATCATCCCCCTTATTTTAGTTCAAATAATTATTAGATTATTTTATTGTAAAAAATTTAAATGAAAATTATTATTCAAACATCCCTTCTTATACTATTCCCATTTCATGGAGTCAATATTATCCTCTCACATTGTATTATTGATAAGAGTCTACCATTTATCAGTTAAAACTTCCAACTAATACGCTTCCAAAATAACCATATCATGTTTTGAGAATTGGAGAATGGAAAATGTGATTTCTATATCATAGATCCATTTTAAGAAAAAAATTGGATCAGAGGACCCACTGAAATAAAGTGTAAGTCTCCACATAAAAGTCTTAAATGTTAGTTATTCCTTACTTTAGACATTTAAAAGTTTATCATGATTTGTGTTATCATTTATAATATGATACATTTTTTATGAACCTAGATCTTCGTTCAGGTATGTTTTTCCTTTTTTCTGGAGTTTTTCAGAAAAATGGTTTTTTCTGGAAATTTTCAAAGTACATGTTGTGTACTTTCCGAGTACACGCCGTGTACTTTCTGAGTACACGCTGTGTACTCTGATCCAGCTTGAAGCCATGTGATGGCAGTGCCCGGGACACACACACAGTGTGTAGGGGTGACGTGGAGGATGATTTTGGCGGAGTACAGAAGGGACCCAGTACACGCCGTGTACTCTAAAAGTACACGCCGTGAACTTTTCTTTTTTTCACTAAATGAACCGGGGTCACGTACCATCGCGTTTTTTATCTTATTTTAGGTCTCCACCCAGAAGCGACCCGTACGACCAAATCTTCCCCGAGCTCCTTCCTCGCCGTCCGTTCTCCGATTCAATCACGTTCGATTGCGTTGGAAGTGCAGCGGTGAGTTCATAATTATTCTTGAGCTTTGTTTCTTGTTTCCTCCTTGTTTTCAAGATATTGTAGGTTGAGAATTTTGTGCGTTTTCTTAGATATATGTCATTCTAAGGGGTATCTAGCGTCGTAGTTCACGTATATCGATCACCTGGGATCGAGGTAGGTGGTTTGTGCCTTTCCATAGGAAGTTGATGAGTATTTTGTGCAAATTCCACCAATGCCCTTGAACGGGGTATTGCGTGTTCCTATTTTTCCCTTGTTGAATCTCCTGCTTTCTTGATTGCTAGTGTAGATGTTTTTCCTATGATTATGGTAGCTTTACAATACCTTGAAAATTTTCTATGCTTGTTCTGCCTGTTTGGTTTTTTGCAAGTTGCCATGCCTAGTTGTAGGATTGTGGACTATTGCCTTGTTTTGCTGCTTAGCCTTTGTTGATAACCAAGTAGTTCTTGACGTTTACTAGGATGATGTACATGTGCACAGAGGATGTTTAGTTTCACTTAGGACTGTGAGAACCAAGAGTAGTAGACCAAAGGGAGAATTGACGTAAGGGCTTCTCTAGAGTGTCTTTTAATTACGATACGAGACCATAGGGGGAATTGACGTTGACTGATTCCTCAGAGAGTATGTAGTTCCTCAACGTGGGACACAGGGGGAATAGACGTTGAGTGCTTCCCCCAAGAGCCTTTAGCACGATACGAGACTATAGGGGGAATTGACGGTGAGTGCTTCCACAGGGAGTCTGCTTAATTTCTTAACTAAACCAGAGTGGTGAGAGTGTGTGTGCCACCTAGAGGGTTGCTAATACATATAGGTTTAACCATATGGGTTAGGCTGTGAGAGCTACTCAGAGGGTTACCTTGTTCCTTTTTTAATGGTTGCTTACTTGTGATCTTCTTTTGTTAGAACTGTGGATTGTAGCTGCTTGTGCCTTCATGTTTACTACTTCTTGTTTTATTACTTACCTTGTATTCATTGACTGTTAGGCACAAATATTTGGGTGATTTCCTACGAGTAGTGTATCTCACACCCTGTTTGGTCCATGCTTTTGGGCCCAAACAGACTATGTTTCTACAGGTATAGATTAGGGCAAGCTCCTTTTACTTCAGGTTCTTGATTGCACTGGAGATGGAGAGCATGGGACTGAGCCAGGGATCACGATGATGAGGAGTTTATTTTGTTTTTCTTTTGAACTTGTTTTAAGTTGTATTCCAGCACGTTGTTGTGTTTGCTGCTTTCCATAGATACTTGTACCTTCTCCATCATTGTCATCATTTATATATATATATTCATTGCTTTGCTATTTGGTTTCTGTTGTTATGCATGTTGTTACTGCTTCCACTGTTGACTATTGTTTTCTACTGTATACCTTACCAAGTGAGGGCATAGTTTCACCATCGACTCACTAAGGCCCTCACTACTAGTTGGTATCCTTTAGCGTTCGGGGAAACGCGCTTGAGGTCATGTGGAAAATCGGGTACGGGGCCCCAGTGGAGGGGCTCCAGATTTGGGTCCTTACATATTTTATTGAGAATAGATAAAATATTTCTAATCATGGCTTCCCTTTTACTAGGTTTATCATGATGATAGTAACTGCATTGGCCATCACATTTTTCATTAACATGATTCCTCTATGTTATAACCATTTACTAAACCAAAAAAAGACTTTTTTGAGTGTCCAAAATAAAAATTATAACTGATCAATACTATTATAATGAAAATCATTCATAATAATTCTCTAATTATGACCCCTTCTAATCAACCCATGAAAATTTAGGTTCATCCTATTTCACATAGGTTTTCCACATGGTGTCATAGGTTTTATTCTTTAATTAATCATAATTGTT
The DNA here is from genome assembly GCA_963277665.1 of Viscum album. Lineage (NCBI taxonomy): Eukaryota > Viridiplantae > Streptophyta > Magnoliopsida > Santalales > Viscaceae > Viscum > Viscum album. The sequence continues at coordinate 876,614,611 of OY728125.1, forward strand.
TATAAAGATAAAATTAATTAACCAAATAATTTCCCTTGGGAATTTCAAACTAAGTGTTCAGTTCAGATTCTATGACATGAAACTTATGAAAATAAAGTTTATATAAAACCATACCTTTCATAGTTTTTAACACTAGTTATATATGGTTTAGATATTCCATCTAATTTTTGGTATCTAAAAATTGATGTCATTTCTTGGAAACCGCAACATATTTGACTTACTAAAATTTTAGTATATTATCCTATTGTTATAATTAATCCCATGGTTTTTAAAGAAATTAATTAAAATATCCAAAAACAACAATACCCTACTCTAATACCAACTTTAACATCATAGATCCATACACCTAGGTTTGGTGATAAAATCATAATCTTTACTGGTTGGTTATAGTACCAACTATGGTAGCTGAAACATCACTTACATAAATCTTACGTCATTTTAGTTGAATATTAAGTATAACTCACAATAATACATAATTAGAAACCATAAATTTTTATTGTGTTTAGAGAATAGATACATTTTATATAATGACCCATACTTTACATACATTGTTAATACTTCAAAATTGAAGAACACTTATTACAACATATGACAAAACCACAAAGGACCGTATAGGTATAGTGTCCTTAGAAACTGGGAAACATAAACAACTGGTTCATAAATCTTCTACAGTGTCACTCATTTATTTCATCATCTAGGGCCCCTTTTAGCATATTCTACTTAATATCTATCTTCCTGACCTGGGGAAAAGAAAACATAAAAGGGTGATCTCAAATTCTCAGCAAGGGAAAATAAAGGAAATAAAAATCATATCATATCTTTTTGAAAATCATAACCTGCAAAAGAGATCATAATATTTTAACATGGAATAAATCATAAAAGTGAAAATGAGATCCCCATAATCATAACATGAAACTTGAAACTTTTTGGCATGCACACATAATCATGGAACATCATTTCTTGTTAGTCATGACTCATTGCCAAGACTATCTTAGTGGACAGAGTCCCTTTCTGGACCGAGTCACCCTCATTATAGTCCTGTTTCACTGAACCGGTATAACCTACCATTCCAGCCATGTCTATATAATGAGATATAAAATCTTTACCCAATGCATTGGAGGGAGATATAGGTCCCACCCATCTTATAATGAATCCTTTCTTATGTGTTCCACATAATCATAAATCATACATCATCGCATAACACATGTAACAAAAATGGGATTCTTGAAACATCATGACATCATAAAACAAATAATATAAGGTAAATGAATTCATAAAAATAATTCCCCCAAAACATAATCAAATCAATGTAATAATAGGGATAAAAATAGAACCCTATATTATCTTATATGGAAAATAATTTTGATAAAACACTTGAACTCCATTCTTAAGGAAAATATCCTTTCTTCTTCAAAAACACTTTTCTTTTCTTAACATGTCATACAATTATAAAATAAAAGAAGTTGATTAAAAATAAACTTGAAAACTTGTAAAGGAAGCTTCTTGGAAATAATGTTTTTAAAAATCCATTCATGCCATATAAATTAAAAAAAACATTCTTCGTACCTTTGTCGAAAAAGTCAAAAAGTACCTCGTACGAAAAAACGACAAAATATTCCTTTCATATTCTTTACTAAAAACTCACCAAAGGGTAAAATTGGATTTAAAATATTGTAAGTGGATGGAAACAATATTACATATTGAGGGAACATGGATGTGGATGATAAAATACACCCCAGTAAATACTTACGAATAAACAATCTCGGATAAAAATGAGATTGTGATATTTCCCATACCTTAGGTCCGATTTGCTTTGTATGTGTCCGAAGCTCATGTATAATGGTTTAAATAATGTTATTGACTTATTAAGGAATCATACATATTGATATGATATCATATATGGTCATATTCTTAGCTTCTTGTTAGTAATATTTCATTGTTACTTGTTACTCGGGTCCTTATTGCCTTTTGTTCTTATGCGTGTTTTGCCGAATAAATTCTTATTCTTATTTTAAGGTTATAGATACCTTATATCCAGAATTTTATTAGTGTAACATATATCATATTTATTCATTCAATTCATTTATATAATTACTATGTATTGATGATCATGTAGAACGAGTCGCATCACATCGTGGAGACGGTATTCCGTACGTACGCACGAGTGATGATATCGTTCCTATGATCGTGGAACTATATTGGAGTATGTATATATTATTTCAGAATAAATATTACTTTATAATAATCATAAATAGTTACTCATTACACCATTATACCCATCCTTGTAAGGTGATGGTGGAAAATAGATTACACCGCGGCGTGGAGACGGTATTCCGTACGTACGCACGCGCGGTGATTTCATTTTTCCGTAGGATGGATAGAAGGTAAATTAGGGTTGTTTAATATTTATAATAACATATCAGTATGTATGTAATACTGATGTTATTACTTTATCATGAAACAACTAAAGAAGAAGAAGTTGAAGAAGAAAGAAATTGAAAAGATCGGTAATGGATATTACCTCTTCTTTGGAACGCCTCTTTGAATCCTCCACTTAGGGAACTAAGATTGGTCTTTGAAGAAGACCAGGACCTATAGAATTATTCTAGGGAAGTGGAGAGGAAATATGGCAGGGGTTTTCCGATCTTGAGTGCTCAAATTGGTGTGAGGAGGGGGAGGAGGTTCCCTTTTATAAGGGAGGAGAGAGGCACCTTAGGAATATCTCAAAATATTATTTTATATTAAAGTCAAAATCGGTTTATAATGGTTCCAAAGGGTCTTATTTCTAATCTAAAGTGGGGATGGGTCGAAATCCTATCAACCAATAGTATTTAGAAAAGTTTAGGGTATTATTTTAACCTTATCAATTAGATTTAACTCTAAGTTAAATAATTTAACTTTTACCGTGTCTTTTTGTTTTCTTTCACTATATGGTTAATACACTTACTATAACATGCCAAAAGAACCCCAAATTGTTTATTATTAATATATATATCCTTATCTAAGTCATTGTGCAGAACTTTAGATTTTTAGGAATAAAATAACAATTAGTAATATAATATTTTATTTAAAAACTATTTTGTGCCAATTTTGACACTATTTGATATATGATTTTTGTGAAAGTCATAACAGAATTATATGTTCTAAAACAATTGTTTAAATCAACACTAATATATCATAGTAACCTATAAAATTATTGGAATTCATAAAAAGTCTCAAATTACATTTATTTTGGTGTTTATAACATCAATTATGTCAATATTTCATTAATAAGATAATTACTGCATCATCATTGTGTCATTAATAAATTAAATTATTTAATGTCTAAAAATTACAAATAAAATACCATTATGTAGGAAATATTTTTATCTTTCTAATGAATATTTATAGTCGAATTTATCTTATGTATAACCCCATATTAAAAATGATTTACTTATTAAACTTTGATTTTAACTATTTTAACCCTTCTTTAAATAAATTAATAATAAATGTCCTAATCTAACCCAAGTGGGCCTAAATGGTCATATTTTATTCCTAAGTTTGTTTTTGGTCGAATTAATCTTATCCAATAGAATTAGGACATGTGTTAGGGTAATAGTAATATCATTTTTACCCTTAGTTACCCTATTTACTATTAACCGCGGTAAAAAAAGTAAAAAGTTACTATTCACCAAAAAATTATTTTTATCTCATTGAACCACATTTTACTTACTGACATCAACCGTGTGTGTTGGATTTTCAAAATTCCATTCACAGAAGCGGTAAAATTATGTTTTATGCAAAAATACAGTTTTTAACCTACCACTTAGTGGTTTCACTATTCATCAAAAATTGAAAGTTTTCAGAAAAATACCAAAATTTCACCCTAGGCTAATTTCGGTATTCCGAATTCAAAAATGAAGTCCATTTTGAAAAAGAAAATTTATAAAATTTCAAAAAGTGGTTATTACTATTCATAACAGCTAGTTTTAATAATATTTTAATAGCATATCGTGGTTTAGTGAAACTCGGTATTGCGTACGACGCAAGCTATCGATGAAGGTTGTGATTGCTTGTAAAGTAAGCCAAGCAAGTGTGTAGTGAAATATTCTGTTGATGATATAACAAAATATTACTCATAAAAATCACGGGTGTTACATTCTACCCCCCTTAAAAAGAATTTCACCCTCGAAATTCGTCACTTTGTAACAAACAGATGAGGATACTTCTCCCTCATCATATCCTCAAGCTCCCATGTAGCTTCTTCAAGTTGGTGGTTCCTCCATAAAACTTTCACCAAGCGAGTGGTCTTGTTTCGTAGGACTTTTTCGCTACGATCCAGAATCTCTATCGGCTGTTCTTTATAAGAACGATCTTGCTCCAGCGGTACAACTTCTGAGCTGAGTACATGTGAAAGATCTGGTATGTACTTTCTCAGGAGAGATACATGGAACACATCGTGAACTTGAGAGAGATTCGGTGGAAGCACCAATCGGTAAGCTACCTTTCCAACACGATCCAGTATTTCGAAAGGACCGATATATCTAGGGCTCAACTTCCCCTTCTTTCCAAATCTCATAACCCTCTTCCAGGGAGATATTCGTAAGAACACTTTATCACCCACTTCAAACTCTAGGTCTTTTCTTCGGTTGTCGGCATAACTTTTCTGTCGACTCTGTGCTGCTCTTATGTGTTGTTGAATAGATCTAACCTTTTCTGCCATTTCATCAACGAGATCAGGTCCTAATAGCTTCCTTTCCCCAACTTCATCCCATCAAGTTGGAGTCCTTCATTTCTTTCCATAGAGAGCTTCATAAGGAGCCATCTAAATACTGGAGTGAAAGCTATTATTATAAGAAAATTCCACCAAAGGTAGGTGTTGATCCCAACCTCCTTTGAAATCCATAGAGCAAGCTCTCAACATATCTTCTAAGGTTTGAATTGTTCTCTTAGACTGATCGTCTGTCTGGGGATGATAAGTAGTGCTGAAACTCAACTCTGTATCCAGAGTATGCTGAAGACTTCTCCAGAACTTTGAGGTAAATCTCAGATCCCGATCAGATATAATAGAAAGTGGTACTCCATGCAATCTTACCACTTCCTTTACATATATCCTGGAAAGCTGATCTAGAGAGAAATCCTCTCTAATAGCAATGAAGTGTGCAGACTTTGTAAGACGATCAACTATGACCCAAATAGCACTATTGCCTTTGGATGTTTTAGGAAGTCCTGTGACAAAGTCCAGAGTGATGTTCTCCCATTTCCATTCGGGTATGGGTAATGGTTGTAACATCCCCTTAGACTTCTGTCTCTCAGCTTTAACTTGTTGACAAACCAAGCATCGAGAGACATATTCAGCAACATCTATTTTCATTCCATCCCACCAGAAGTACTCTTTCAGGTCCCTATACATCTTCATGCTTCCAGGATGAATAGAGAATGATGAACTACGAGCCTCATCCACCAGCTCCTTCTTTAATTCGGGGATGGGAGGAACACAAACCCAATTCTTGAACATTATTATCCCATCACAATCAAGGTTGAATTCCGGAACATTTCTCACCTTCTTTTGTAACTCGACATCTTCTTTCTGTGCCTCTATAATCTTCACATGTATAGATGGTTGAACATTCATTTGAGAAAGATAAGATTTTTCCCCTTCCATTATAATTCCAAGATTCATCCTTTGTAAATCCATAAATATTGGATCTTTTGTGATCCTCATCATGGATAAACTAGCATGGCCTTGTCGACTTAATGCATCTGCCACCTTGTTTGCTTTCCCAGGGTGGTAATGGATTGAGCAGTCGTAATCCTTAATCAGCTCCAACCATCTTCTTTGACGCATATTCAACTCCTTTTATGTGAAAATATACTTTAAACTTTTATGACCAGTATAAATATCACACCTTTCACCATAAAGGTAATGCCTCCAAATCTTTAATGCAAAGATTACCGCAGCCAACTCCAAATCATGTGTTGGGTAATTTTGCTCATCGATTTTCAACTGTCGTGAGGCATAAGCTATCACCATATCATTTTGCATAAGGACACACCCCAATCCCTTCTTGGATGTGTCACTATAGATCACAAACCTTTCTCCACTACAAGGCAGTGTGAGCACAGGTGCACTGGATAACCTTCTTTTCAACTCCTTGAAATTCTCTTCACATTCCTCTGTCCAGACAAACTTAACTCCTTTCAGAGTCAACTTGGTGAGTGGATTAGATAATCGTGAAAAATCTTTTACAAAACGTCGATAATATCTAGCCAAACCAAGAAAACTTTGGATCTCAGTTACTGTTGTTGGTCTTGACCATCTTTCGATAACCTCTGTTTTTGCTGGATCCACAGATATCCCCTCTTTTGAGATTATGTGACCCAAAAATGCAACTTTTTGAAGCCAAAATTCACACTTGGTAAATTTGGCATAAATCTTATCCTTTCTCAGGGCCTTCAATATAATTCTCAAGTGATCTTCATGCTCTTCCTTTCTCTTTGAATAGACAAGAATATCGTCTATAAAGACTACCACAAATTGATCAAGATAGTCTCTAAAGACTCTATTCATTAGATCCATGAAGATAGCAGGGGAATTAGTAAGACCAAATGGCATCACTATAAATTCATAGTGTCCATACCTTGTATGGAAAGCCGTCTTTGGTATATCATCCCTTTTGACCCTTAATTGATGATACCCTGAACGAAGATCAATCTTGGAAAAGTATTGAGCTCCGCATAGTTGGTCAAATAAGTCATCAATGCGTGGGAGAGGATATTTGTTCTTGATAGTGATCTTGTTAAGTTCTCGATAATCAATGCAGAGTCTCACTGATCAATCTTTCTTCTTAACAAATAGAACAGGTGCTCCCCAAGGTGAAGCACTAGGGCGTATAAATCCCTTATCAAGATTCTCTTGGAGTTGCTTCTTCAATTCCTGCAACTCAATTGGGGCCATTCTATAAGGTGTCTTTGAAATTGGCAAAGCACCCGGTATGAGTTCTATTGAAAACTCAACTTCACGATTTGGTGGAAGACCCGGTAATTCCTCCGGAAAGACATCATAAAACTCCCGTACAATGGGAATATTATTAATCGTGAGTTTCTTACCAACCATTTGAGATAAATAACCTTCATTTAGTGGAATCAATACCCATAAGATGGAAGAAATTTCCACTGGAAGGTTATGTTCATCCTTGCATTGATAGACGATCGTAGATTGATCTGGAATATGAAATGCGACTTCCCTTCTTTGGCAATTGATATGAGCTCCATGTAGAGAAAGCCAATCCATGCCAAGAATCACATCAAATTCCACTAAAGGAGGGATCACAAGATTTGTAGGAAGCACTTTCCCACAAACTTCGATCAGATAAGAATTATAAACTTTTGATGCGACTGTTCTGCCATTAGGTGTTGTCACAGCTAACTCAACATCTAATTGTTGAGGTAGTATGGTGATACCCTTAGAAAATTTTTCAGAAATAAAAGAGTGGGTGGATCCAGAATCAAATAAAACATTTTCTACTTTAGAGTGGATGGTAAGTGTACCTTTCACCACTTCGTTATCGTACTCCACATCGCTGATAGAAATTGCATGAGACATTCCTTTGTCTTTATCCTTAAGATTTTGTTGATGTCGAACATCATCATCAACCCTTGGATTTGGGCATTGATTGGCATAATGCCCCATCTCTTTGCACTTGAAACATTGAAGTGTAGTAGGTTCATTCTGTGTATCCCTTCCTTTGTTTGCATCATTAGACATCTTCTTCCCATTATCGCGGCACTCAAATGCCCGATGACCTTCCATTCCACATTTAAAACATTTACTTGTCCCTTTAAGACAACTCCCTCCATGTTTCTTTCCACACTTTGAGCATAAGGGAAAGCTCATCTTCTTTTCAGTGTGCTATTTAGATTTTCCTTTGAATTCCATCTTCCTCTTCTTATCAAACCCATGTGACTGATGGGTTACTCCAATCTCTATCTCGACTTTGAGAGCACATCGAACGATTTCCTCGTAGCTATTGAAGTCCCTTATGGCTAACGCCCTTCGAAGACTTGGTTTTAAGCCACTAGAGAATCGATCGATCTTACTCTCAGGTTGGATTATAATACTAGAAGCGTACCTTGCAAATCTTGTAAAATTTACTTCATAGGTACCAACAGATTCATCATCCCTTTGCTTCAGTTCAAGAAACTCTTTCTCCATCTTTGTTCGGAGAATATGAGGGAACTACATATTGAAAAATAAGTTCTTGAACTCGTCCCATTCCATAGACTCAATTTCATCCCTTTGCCTCGTATTCTTAATAAGATTCCACCATTGATCAGCATCTCCTTCCAAACGATACACTGCTAGGATGACTTTATCATGTTCAGAACATTGAAGAACTGAAAATATCTTTTCAGTAGTACTAATCCATTGTTCAGAAACTAATGGATCAGTAGACCCGCTGAAAGAAGGTGGACGCTGCCTTATGAAGGATTCAACGGAATTTTGCTCCTTAATTTGCTCGTTTGGAAGTCCTGCATGATTCATAGCTTGAGAATGTTGTGTGAGCATGGCTACACGATTTTTCATTCCAGCTCCCATATCGTTTGGTTGCTCAGGGGGACAATCATTGCATTTCCCATCGCATTCCGCATTAACACGGTTCCTTTGGGTTCCAGCCATTGACTAAAACCAAGAAGAATAGTGTGAGCAACACTAATTATAATAGGAAAACCACATAATTCAAGAATAAAATTTTCATGCTTAAGGTCTTATCCTAGGTTATTCATGGCCATTTCTAAACACTAAGATTGTGTTCTATTCTTAGACTTATGCTTAGGGTTCTTACTAAGGCTTTCACATCCTAGTTTCCAAAGGTTGGCTATACCTTTCCTTTGATACCAACTATAACGACCCATACTTTACATACATTGTTAATACTTCAAAATTGAAGCACACTTATTACAACATATGACAAAACCACAAAGGACCATATAGGTAAGTGTCTTTAGAAACTGGGAAACATAAACAACTAGTTCATAAATATTTTACAGTGTCTCCCATTTATTTCATCATCTAGGGTCCCTTTTAGCATATTCTACTTAATATCCATCTTCCTGACCTGGGGAAAAGAAAACATAAAAGGGTGAGCTCAAATGCTCAGCAAGGGAAAATAAAGGAAATAAAAATCATATCATATCTTTTTGAAAATCATAACCTGCAAAATAGATCATAATATCCTAACATGGAATAAATCATAGAAGTGAAAATGAGATCCCCATAATCATAAAATGAAACTTGAAACTTTGTGGCATGCACACATAATCATGGAACATCATTTCTTGTTAGTAATGACTCATTTCCAAGACTATCTTAGTGGACAGAGTCCCTTTCTGAACCGAGTCACCCTCGTTCCAGTCCTGTTTCACTGAACCGGTATAACCTACCATTCCAGCCATGTCTATCTCATGAGATATAAAATCTTTACCCAATGCATTGGAGGGAGATATAGGTCCCACCCATCTTATAATGAATCCTTTCTTATGTGTGCCACATAATCATAAATCATACATCATCGCATAACACATGTAACAAAAATGGGATTCTTGAAACATCATGACATCATAAAACAAATCATATAAGGTAAATGACTTCATAAAAATAATTCCCTCAAAACATAATCAAATCAATGTAATAATAGGGATAAAAACAGAAACCTATATTATCTTAGATGGAAAATAATTTTGATAAAACACTTGAACTCCATTCTTGAGGAAAATATCCTTTCTTCTTCAAAAACACTTTTCTTTTCTTAACATGTCATACAATTATAAACTAAAAGAAGTTGATTATAAATAAACTTGAAAACTTGTAAAGGAATCTTCTTGGAAATAATGTTTTTAAAAATCCATTCATGCCATAAAAGTTAAAAAAACATTCTTCGTACCTTTGTCGGAAAAGTCAAAAAGTACCTCGTACGAAAAAACGACAAAAGATTCCTTTCATATTCTTTACTAAAAAATCACTGAAGGGTAAAATTGGATTTAAACTATTGTAAGTGGATGGAAACAATATTACATGTTGAGGGAACATTGATGTGGATGAGAAAATACACCCCAGTAAATACTTACGAATAAACAATCTCGGATAAAAATGAGATTGTGATATTTCCCTTACCTTAGGTCCGATTTTCTTTGTACGTGTCTGAAGCTCCTGTATAATGGTTTAAATAATGTTATTGACTTATTCCAGAATCATAAATATTGATATGATATCATATATGGTCATATTATTAGCTTCATGTTAGTAATATTTCATTGTTACTTGTTACTCGGGTCCTTATTGCCATTTGTTCTTATGCGTGTTTTGCCGAATAAATTATTATTCTTATTTTAAGGTTATAGATACCTTATATCTAGAATGGTATTAGTGTAAAATATATCATATTTATTCATTCAATTCATTTATATAATTACTATGTAATGATGATCATGTAGAACGAGTCGCATCACATCGTGGAGACGGTATTCCGTACGTACGCACGAGTGATGATATCGTTCCTATGATCGTGGAACTGTATTGGAGTATATATATATTATTTCAGTATCAATATTACTTTATAATAATCATAAATAGTTTCTCATTACACCATTATACCCATCCTTGTAAGGTGATGGTGGAAAATAGATTACACCGCGGCGTGGAGACGGTATTCCGTACGTACGCACGCGCGATTATTTCATTTTTCCATAGGACGGATAGAAGGTAAATTAGGGTTGTTTCATATTTATAATAACATATCATTATGTAAGTAATACTGATGTTATTACTTTATCATGAAACAACTAAAGAAGAAGAAGTTGAAGAAGAAAGAAATTGAAAAGATCGGTAATGGAAATTACCTCTTCTTTGGAACGCCTCTTTGAATCCTCCACTTAGGGAACTAAGATTGGTCTTTGAAGAAGACCAGGAACTCTAGGATTATTCTAGGGAAGTGGAGAGGTGAAAATGGCAGGTGTTGGCCGAGCTTGAGTTCTCAAATTGGTGTGAGGAGGAGGGGGAGGAGGTTCCCTTTTATAAGGGAGGAGAGGGGCACCTTAGGAATATCTCAAAATATTATTTTATATTATTGTCAAAATCGGTTTATAATGATTCCAAAGGGTCTTATTTCGAAGATAAAGTGGGTATGGGTCGAAATCCTATCAACCAATAGGATTTAGACAAGTTTAGGGTATTATTTTAACCTTATCAATTAGATTTAACTCTAAGTTAAATAATTTAACTTTTCCCGTGTCTTTTTGTTTTCTTTCACTATATGGTTAATACACTTACTATAACATGCCAAAAGAACCCCAAATTGTTTATTATTAATATATATCCTTATATAAGTCATTTGGCCGAACCTTATATTTTTAGGAATGAAATAACAATTAGTAATATAATATTTGATTTAAAAACTATTTTGTGTCAATTTTGACACTATTTGATAAATGATTTTTTTGAAAGTCATAACAGAATTATATGATCGAGCCAAATTGATTAAATCAACACTAATATATCATAGTAACCTATCAAATTAGTGGAATTCATAAAAAGTCTCCAATTACATTTATTTTGGTGTTTATAACATCAATTATGTCAATATTTCATTAATTAGATAATTACTGCATCATCATTGTGTCATAAATAAACTAAATTATTTAATGTCTAAAAATTACAAATAAAATACCATTATGTAGGAAATATTTTTAGCGTTCTAATGAATATTTATAGTAGAATTTATCTTATGTATAACCCCATATTAAAAATGATTTACTTATTAAACTTTGATTTTAACTATTTTAACCCTTCTTTAAATAAATTAATAATAAATGTCCTAATCTAACCCAAGTGGGCCTAAATGGTCATATTTTATTCCTAAGTTTGTTTTTGGTCGAATTAAACTTATCCAATATAATTAGGACATGTGTTAGGGTAATAGTAATATCATTTTTACCCTTAGTTACCCTATTTACTATTAACCACGGTAAAAAAAGTAAAAAGTTACTATTCACCAAAAAATTATTTTTATCTCATTGAATCACATTTTACTTACTGATATCAACCGTGTCTGTCAGATTTTCAAAATTCCATTCACAGAAGCAGTAAAATTATGTTTTATGCAAAAATTCAGTTTTTAACCTACCACTTAGTGGTTTCACTATTCATCAAAAATTGAAAGTTTTCAGAAAAATACCAAAATTTCACCCTAGGCTAATTTCGGTATTCCGAATCCAAAAATGAAGTCCATTTTGAAAAATAAAATTTATAAAATTTTAAAAAGTGGTTATTAATATTCATAATGGCTAGTTTTAATAATATTTTAATAGCATATCGTTGTTTAGTGAAACTCGGTATTGCGTACGACGCAAGCTATCGAGGAAGGTTGTGATTGCGTGTAAAGTAAGCCAAGAAAGTGTGTAGTGAAATATTCCTTTGATGATATAACAAAATATTACTCATAAAAATCTCGGGTGTTACATTTTAAAATTATTTCATGAATGATCTTCAATATCTCTCACAAATTTCTTCTCACATGGTACCCTTCATAGACATATCCAACATAAAATCTTTCTTCATATCCTATAGGAATGAAAAGATAAAAAATGACCTCAAATGATCATTAAGCGTAAATGTGGGAGATAAAAATTGTTTTATATAAATTATCTTAAGATAAAAGTTAGGGTATGTGAAAATGATCAATAATTATGAAAATATAACCAATATTTCATAGACCACAAATCATGATTCATGGAATACATATTTTACACAATAAAATACATAATTCATAAGAGTGTGGAATAAATAATAATCAGTCAAGAGCCATGATAGAATATAATAAGGATAATATATATAGGATTTTAAATAAAAGTGTAGAATAAACATAATCATAGGAATCATATTTAAAGAGTACTCACCAAGTCATTAATTGGATAATGGGATGGGTCAAACCACACGTATAACTTCATGGGCTTGAGATACATACCTTTGTACCATCTTGGGATTGGGATAAATACAAGTGAACCCATAAACTCATGAGTTTTAATGGTTTACCAAATTAACTAGGATTTATATTGGACCAACCAACTAATCAATCATAAAAATTTATATGATTTCCAAAATAACGTAACAACATTTATTATTCCTTCATAACTTAATTAAAATTTAAGAAAAAATATGTTTTATAGAATCATTATTAAAACATCACCATCATAAGACATTATAATAAATTATGTGAATGGTATTATAATATCACAACCCCAGTGAAGGATATATGTCCTAAAAGGGTGTTTACATAGATAAAAATACTTTTATAAAATATTTTGAAATAATATTCATTAAAATTGAAAAGAAAAAAATCATTTTATTTTTGTAGCATTAAAAAAATATTCCATAATAAAGGAAATAGAGTTTCCTTGGAGAACCATAAAATCTTATAAATTAATATCTATGATGATGTGATAATATTTTCAATCCTTATAGATTAATATAAAACATTATATGAATGCTTTTGTAAAAATTCCAAAGTGAGGCGTATGGAAAACATTTAAAAATATTCATTTTAATTATGTGTAATGTAATTAAAAAGTGTCACAAAACATATTTATAAAATATTTAGTGCTATATAAGAAAATATTTTTTTTGAAAAATACATTCATGGGAGAGAAATATTCCTTACTCCAACAGAAGAAATGATTTTTATTTTTCTTAAAATCATCATTTTAGTCATTTTGAGAACTAGATAGTGGGAAATTGTGCTAATAATTGAATACAGTATAAATGTATAAATAAGAAGGAAATAGATGTGTAAGAGCATATAATTTCAACAATTTATTTTCAATCAGAAAAAATAAAAATTTAAACTGAGACTAAAACATAAACCCTTTATCTCTGGTCTTGACTTTCTTCGTACAAACTATTAACCTTATCTTATTTGGGTATCTTCATTTGGATTTCAACTTAATCCTTTTTAAAGAGTTTTATTTATACCAAAACTTCTATTACTTTTAAAGTAGAGTTGGTAAGTTATTTGGGAATAACTTTGTTGATCTATGGAGCTAGAGTGATGTAGAGAAGTGAGGATATAAGGTTCTCTTTTTTAGGATAGGAGGGTGGAAAACTTATAAATTCCTAAAAAATTATTATATAATATATGAATTAGTCAATTACATTGTAATAAACTATCAAAATTAGAAAATAATTTATAGGAGGATGTAATACAATCAACCAATGGTATTTATAAATTTATTTGTGTTACCTTGCAGTCGTATCCCTTTACTGAAACCCTTTTAAGCCATTTTTAATTAACTGTGGTGAGAGAATTTTACCATGGTATCTATTGATTGTGGGTAAAAAATTATACTTGTAACTAAATTATAATATTCTGATTCAAAATATGGAATTGATATTTTTATATTAAATTATTATAAGATTAAGAAATTAATGCTAATATAAGCACACAAAATTCATAAAAAATATTTTTTGAAAAAAATGTATTTTTATGTGTAAAAATCAATTTATACTTATTTAGGCCAAATATTCTGGAGTAATGATACTCCCTAAGAATTTATTAACTTATTTTTAAAAAAATTGTATTTTTTTTGCATTTTAACCATTCAATTAATGAATGTATTCATTGAAACACCTCAATAATGATTATGAATTATAAATAATTTTTTATTATCATAAAAAATAACTTATCTTCAAAAACATCAAGCATGGGTATCTAATTGAAAAATAATAGTTTTAAATAATTAATTTTAATAATTATAAATATATTTGTTTGAAAAAAATGGTCCACATATTTTAAATTCAGGATTATATCATAATAATTTCATCAAAGTTACAGTATTCCAAAAAATAGATTTTTTCACTATTTACTGAAAAATAATCATTTTATAAAAAATTATAAAAAATAAAATTAAGTAAATTTTAATATTATGAAATAAAGAAAATAAAATCATTTCTAAAAAATTATTTTTTGAATTTTATAAATATATATCTTTTATTTAAAAATAAAACATATATAATAAAACTTATTTTATATAAAAATGTGAATTTTAAATTTTATGTGTTCTTAAACTAATATGATTTATTATGATTAATAATATAATACATTTTTCCTAGGAAATAAAAAAATATATGTTAGGAAACCTTATATACATATATTTCATAATCATTTTACTCATATTCATACATGGCAATCAAGAGACTAAGCTATAATGACTATATTTATATAATAATATTTCTGTAGTATATCACAATTTGTTTAATCATGATGTTTCCTGAATTATAATCTATTATATAAAAAAATATTATTAAGGAGAAGATATTATAAATTCTTGGGGTGTTATAGAGTCTCATGAATTGAAATAAATGATGCCCCATTAAGGAATTTCATCTACTGAAATATTCAACTCTTCCATAGAGGATAAAAATAATGAATTTTCTTATTGGTGGATTGGTGGTTTTGTTGTGAATAATAAGGATGTTTTGGTGGTATTTGGAATTCAGAATGATTATTTTTCAATCATTTTTTATGGGGTTCGATGTGTAGATTTTTAGAAATTTAGATTTTTTAACATGTGGATATATTGGTTAGCCATTTATGTATTCAAATATCTTCCAATATTTCATTCTTATATAGGTATAAGTAGAATATACCATGGTCATTGATTGAGGAAAATGAAGTAAAATAGAGGTTAGGGATTTAATAATGCTTAGGAATTCAAGTAAATGTGTATAGTATGCATTCGAGGATGGGGAATGGAATTATTTGTGTCAATGTGGTGAACGAAGGATCAATCGAGAAAAGAGGAAAAAATTATCTAAATGGGTTTTAGTTATATTGGGAGATCTCATAGGAGACATAATGTTAAGTGGATATTTAGGGTTAAGATGATGTGTCCATTCAACTCACTAATTTTTTTTGAAATATAGGAAATTGGGTTGTGGTTTACTCAATAGATCATCATGTTTTCTCAATTTGAATTCATGTATATAATATTTATACAAACTATATATATGAATATAAATTCTCCTTCTAGTAATATAATCAGAAATGTTATTTATATGAGTTTATGGTTAAACAAACCATGAACTTACAATTGATGTATCAACATTAATACTATATTATGAAGGATAAAATATGATAAAGGCCTTAAAAGTACTATTTTATTAATAATAGGGACCACAACATGGTTTTATCCTTATCATTATTGAAAAAATTAGGGTTTTTTTTGTAAAACACACCACAAAATAACTTTTGGGAGAATAATGTGGTATATGTAATGTGATGGATTGTTTTTTATGATTTATGCAGGTTGCACACATCTGTCTAGGTAGGATACACTATTTTTGCCCTATATTCCTACTTTCCAAAGGCGGGAGGCATCTATTCCTAATATTGGGACGTTTTCTCCTTGATCGAAACAGGGTGATGGGATGTCAGTTCTTCCTTCTGCGGACTCCTCCTCAGAACTCATTACCCAGTTTAGGTCTCCCTTAAAGATTAATTCATGGTTTTTGAATATCATTCCTGGTTCCATATCTTTGTGGTCACTGATTAATTACACTAATTTTTTCAGGACATTCCATAGGGTCTTGACATGGTAGCAACATTTCGTTGGAGTAGACAGTATCCTCCGGCATGTCAAGGAATATCTGGATTCATGAACATTGGGGAACCTATATTCTTCCTCATAAGAGTTTATCTCATGGGAATAGAACATGAGTCATCCCACATCAGTCACATCAGTCACATGGTATCATATGCGAGAGGCATGTCTCTAAGGTTTTCCTCAGCTTCCCATGTTTATGAAGGGGTATGTCAAGAGTTTAACATCCTTCAAAGACGGTTACGATAAAGGTGTGTCTTTTGACGTTTTCCTCATGCATCTCATGTTTAAAACAAGGTAGGACATGAGTTTATTGTCTTGAGGAGACAATTGAGGGTGATCGGAACATCCCATAGAGACTGATCAGATTGGTACATCCCTAGGAGGGAGCTCCAGGAGTGTTTACTGGGTAAATGGAACAGAACACTCAATAAGAGCAGACCCAGGATGGTCTTTTCCATAAAGTAAATATTTCACACTATAAAGGCTGATCTGGACACTAATGAGGGCAGATCAGGGAGTGTGAACCCCATAATGGGAATGCACAAAGGTTTACCATTGGCTGGGATTGAACCTCATGTAGGCTTCCAACATACCGTGTGTAGATGAAAGTGATAAAAACCCATATAGTTTGAAGGGGTGATGAATTGGGGTGTGCACAAAGGATAATGACCCAAATACATGCTGGGTCTTACAGATGGAAATTCGCCCATCATAACAGGGATACTCTTTTGTGGATTGTTATGGATGTTGTGGGGATTATGCATCGTCAGCTGCCCGGGTGCCGCAAGGAGCGGTGATGGGATGAATGGCATGAACTCACCGAGATGTGGCGGCCTGGGTAAGAATTAGGATGCATTATTGAGAGTTTAATAAAGTAGAGGTGGAATGAAAAGGATCCATCATGAAGGTGATGATAGTGTTGGGATTGATCCTTATAGGGACTTCCAACGTATCCCCGTGGTAGAGAACCAAAGTCCCCATAGTTTGGTGGGATGACGGGACACTTGAGGAGGTGACCCAATGGAATAGATGCATAGATGGGATCTGGAGGAAATAGAACCTCCAGGTTAGGGCTTAATCTTCCTAGAACACATGGGATCAACGGATAGATCAAGATAGGACATGGGTGATGGGATTGAACCTCATGAAGTCTTCCGGTGTATCCTTGTGGTGGGGAATCAAAGTCCACATAGTTCATCAAATTATAGCTTACAATGGATTTGGGGCTTCAAAAGCTTACTGCTTAATGTGGTTGACAACATATTACCACTGAATGGGGTTGACAATAGCTTACTGCTGGTTAGGGGACAATTTAGTGGCATGCGGGAGAAAAGGGGGGTATAGTTTAACATCATGCAGGATAGGGGTGGACCGACGTGGAGTGGTCGGGACTGACTGGAGTTGGTATTGAACCTCAAAGAGGCCTCCTGCATAACTTTCCTTAACAAGGATCAAATTCCACGTAGTTTGGGATGAGTGGCAACCGACGTGAAGGGGTTCGAAACCAATGGTTGTTGGGATTCAACATTAGGGAGGCTTCGTACATACCTTGACTTGGCGAGGATCAAAGTCCATGATGTTCACAAGGGTGGTGGACTAACTTGAATATGGTCGGGACCAATGGATATCGAGCTTGAACTTCAGTGAGGCTTCTTACATACCTTTCCTTTCCAAGGATCAAAGTTCAGTTAGTTTAGGATGGTGTTTGGAAAATCGACGTGAAGATGGTCGGGACAAATGGGTGTTGGACTTGAACCATAGGGAGGATTCCTACATACCTTTCCTTGGCAAGGATCAAAGTCTATGTATCTCAAGAGATGAGTGGGAACCAATGTGATGTGGGTCGGAACTAATGGATGGTGGGCTTGAACTTCAGGGAGGATTCCTACGTACCATGCCTTGGCCAGGATCAAAGACCACATAGTTCAAGATGGTGTTTTTGGTGATTATGCTCTAAGTCTCTCAAAGATGATTCCATAGTCAATGTTTACTACTCTAAGCCCATGTGATTCATGATCAGTCTCAGAAATAAGAGGCGGAAAGGACATGATGATCACAACGCAATGGTGTGTCCATGAAAGGTGATGAATGGGGATTATGCAAGGAAGCTGCCCAGGTCCCGCTAAGGAAAAATAATTTTGGATGGTTATTACGCATGGATGTAGCCCGTGTGCCTCTATAGAGTAAAAATTTTGTATGGGTATTATGCATAGTAGTTTCTCGTGGGCCGCTATGGAGCAACAATGGTGATTGGGTCTTACGCAAAGAAGCTTCATGTGTGTCGCTATGGAGCAGCAATGGTGGATGGGCTTATGCAAGGAAGGATCTCAGGTGCTGCTATGGAGTGGAAATGGTGGATGGGCATCCACAATGAAGTAGCATGGGTGCCTCTATGGAGCGGCAAAGGTGGATGGGGCTTACATAGGGAAGCTGTAACACCCCAAGATTTTATGAAAAATATTCTTTTTAATTTCATTAATGTCTTGTGTTGTACGCTACACCAAAAGGATCTTGCACAACACACATCCTTGACTTGCCTTTCATTACACGCAATCGCGACCTTCCTCAATAGTGTGCGTAGTACGCAATATCGAGTTTCACTAAACAATGATATGCTATTAAAATATTATTAAAACTAGTCATTATGAATAGTAATAACCACTTTTTGCAATTTTTTAAATTTTATTTTTCAAAATGGACTTCATTTTTGGATTCAGAATATCGAAATTATCTTAGGGTGAAATTTTGGTACTTTTCGGATAACTTTCATTTTCTGATGAATAGTGAAAATTACTAAATTTTAATTAAAAAAACCTTTTTAATAAAAATAATTAATAATGATAAATTATTAATTTTAGTGGTTTTAAAGTATATTTAGAATATATTTTTACAATTTAATACAATGTTGATCATTGGATGTAATTCTACATTTAAACCAGACAAAAATAAGTGTCAATCTTTTTATAGTTATTATATCTTAAGAACACGCTATTTGTTTTGACAACGGGAATTAATTTTTAAATTAATTAATGCGACTGATATGTTTTGAATTTGGTAAAATAGACATCATTTTTGAGTTCATAATATAAAATATATCTTAGGCCTAATTTTTGGTATTTTTCTGGAAACTTTAATTTTTTGATGAATAGCGAAACCACTAAGAGATAGTTAAAAAAATGAATTTTTCATAAAACATAATTTTACCACTTCTGTGAGTGGAATTTCAAAAATCCGAGAGACACGGTTGATGTTATTAAGTAAAATGTGGTTCAATGAGATGAAAATAATTTTTGGTGAATAGTAACTTTTTACTTTTTTTACCACGGTTAAAAGTAAATAGGGTAATTAAGGGTAAAAATGTTATTATTATTACCATAAGACATGTCCTAATTCTATTAGATAAGTGTAATTCGACCAAACACAACCTTAGAAATAAAATATGATCATTTAGGCCCACTTGGATTAGATTAGGACATTTATTATTAATTTATTTAAAGAAGGATTAAAATTGTTAAAATCAATGTTTAATAAGTAAATCATTTTTAATATAGGGTTATACATAAGATAAATTCGACAATAAATACTCATTATAAATCTAAAAAGATTTCCTACATAATGGTATTTTATTTGTAATTTTTAGACATTAAATAATTTAATTTATTTATGACACAAAGATGATGCATTAATTATCTTATTAATGAAATATTGACATAATTGATGTTATAAATACCCAAATAAATATAATTTGAGACTTTTTATGAATTCCACTAATTTTCTAGATTACTATGACATGCTAGTATTTCTTTAATAAACGTTTTTCGAACTAATCATTCTGTTATGATTTTTACAAAAATCAATTACTAAATAGTGTCAAAATTGATATAAAATAGTTTTTAAAACAAATATTATATTATTAATTGTTATTTTATTCATAAAAATATAAGGTTCGGCCAAATGACTTATAGAAGGTTATATATATTAATAATAAACAAAGTTTGGTTCGTTTGGCTTGATATAGTAAGTTTATTAACCTTATAGTGTAATAAAACAAGAAGACACGGTAAAAGTAAAATTATCTAACTTAAAGTTAAATATAAATGATAAGGTTAAAATAGGAACCTAAACCTATCTAAATTCTATTTGATTAGAGTATTTCGACCCATACCCACCTTATCTTCTAAATAAATCAATTTGAAGCTATTTAAAACCGAATTTGGCTTCATAATAAAATAATATGTTTTGTTATTCCAAAGGTGCCCCTCTCCTCGATTATAAAAGGGAACCCCCACCCTCACTTCCTCACACCACTTTGAGCCTTAAAGATAGGCCAAACTCTGCCAAATTATCTTCTCCACTTCCCTAGCAACATTTTAGAGGTTCTGGTACTCCTCAAAGACCAATTTTATTGCCCTAAGAGGAGGTCTCAAAGAGGCCCTTCAAAGAAGAGGTAATTTTCGTTACCCATTCTTTCGCCTTTATTTCTTCTTCCACTTCTTCTTCTAAGGTTTATTTATTATGAAGTAATAAAATCAGTATCACTCATATACTGATATGATATTATAAGTATGCAACAACCCTATTTCACCATCTATCCATCCTACGGAAAATGAAATCACCGCGCGTGCGTACGTACGGAATACCGTCTCCACGTCGTGGTGTAATCTATTTTCCACCACCACCTTACTTGGATGGGTATAATGGTGTAAATAATAACTATATATGGTTATTTTAAAGTGATATTTATTATGTAATAGTATACATACACTCCAATAAAATTCCACGATCATGGGAACGATATCATCGCTCGTGCGTACGTACGGAATACCGTCTCCACGGCGCGATGAGATTCATTCTCAATGATTAACCATTAATGAATGATTATAAAGTATATATAATAAGTAATCATGAAATATATGACATAATAATGATACTGTATTTATGTGTATATATATGTATGTCATCTACTTAATTCTATTCAACTCAATAAGGAAACGAAAACAGCGTTCATGCGTACGTACGGCCTACCGTCTCCATGAACGGTGTATTTCATTCCATTTACTGATTTATTATATATATGTATATTATGAATATATATTATATATAAATCATGTTTTATATTCTGGAATTAAGTAATCACGATCTGAGTAATCATATGAATAATTACAAGTCAAAACACGGATGACAAATGAAACGATTTTACCCAAAACGCTCTTTAACATGGAATTTACAAAAGAATGGGTAATATAAAGTCATAAGTGAACCATATATGATATCATAAAAATGAGTATGATTATTTAATAATTAAATTACATTATGTAAATAACTATACATGAGGTTCGGGCACTTATGAAGCAAATCGGACCTAAGGTAAGGGAAATATCACAATCTCATTTTTATCCGAGATTGTTTATACTTTGGTATTTACTGGGGTGCATTTTATCATCCGCATCCATGTTTCCTAAATATGTAATATTATTTCCATACAGCTACAATTTTTTAAATCCAATTTTACCCTTCGGTGAGTTTTTAGTAAAGGATATGAAAGGAATCTTTTGTCGTTTTTCGTACGAGGTACTTTTTGACTTTTCCGACAAAAGTACGAAGAATGTTTTTTTAACTTATACTGCATGAATGGATTTTAAAAACATTATTTCCAAGAAGATTCCTTTAAAATTTTTCAAGATTATTTTTAATCAACTTCTTTTAGTTTATAATTTTATGAAATGTTAAGAACGGAAAAGTGTTTTTGAAGTAGAAAGGATATTTTCCTCAAGAATGGAGTTCAAGTGTTTTATCAAAATTATTTTCCATCTAAGATAATAAAGGGTTATGTTTCTATACCTATTATTACATTTATTTGACTATGTCGTGATGGAATTATTTTTATGAATTCCTTTATCTTATATGAATTGTTTTATGATGTCACGATGTTTAAGATTCCCATTTTTATTACATGGGTTATGCTATGATTTATGATTTTGTGGCACACATAATAATGGTATCATTATGAGATGGGTAGGACCTATATCTCCCTCCAATGCATTGTGTAAAGATTTTATATCTCATGAGATAGACATGGCTGTAACGGTAGGTTATACCGGTTTAGTGAAATAGGACTGAAACGAGGAGTGAACTCGGTTCAGAAATGGACTTTGTCCACTAAGATAGTCTTGGCAATGAGTCTTGACTAATAAGAAATGATTCTCTATGATTATGTGTGTATGCCACAAAGTTTCATGTTTTATGTTATGATTATTGGGATTACATTTCACTACTATGATTTATCCCATGTAATGATATTATGATCTCTTTTTCAGGTTAAGATTTCCAAAATGTTATGTTCTTATGAATATGATGTGATTTATATTTCTTTTGTTTACCATTACTGAGCATTTGAGCTCACCCTTTTTGTTTTCTTTTCTCCAGGATATAAAGAAAGGTTTTAGGTAAAAAAAGGGAATATCTTTATGGGATATGTTGAAGATATTTCACCATGTTTAATAGGTTATATTCCGAGTTTCCAAAGACACTAAACTATTATGGTCCTTGTGTGTCTGTTTTTGTTTTGTATTAAGTATTCTACAAAAGTAATGTAATGTCCATATACGTTAAGCTTCGGGTCTCTACAGTTGGTATCAGTGGAAAGGATTAGTCAACCTTTGGAAACTAGGATGTGAGAACTTTAGTGATATCCCTAGAGATATTTCTAAGGTATGTGTAGGGATTTAACTAAGGTTAAGTATAAGTATAGGTTATAGTCCTAGAATTTTGCTAACGATCTTAGAATTAAACCTAAGATGTTAGATATTGAAGTTACTCCCCCTTTATTATGTTGTTTTCCCTAGAATGATTTTTGCCTCTCACACTATTATTTTTGGGTTTTAGACGATGGCTGGAACCCGAAGGAACCGTGTTGATCAATGCAATGGACAATGCAATGATTGTCCTCCTGAACAAACAAATGTTATGGGAGATGGAGTGAAAAATCTTATTGTTATACTTACAAAAGCTATGAATCATTCTGGACTTCCAAATGAGCAGATAAGGGAACAATATTATATTGAGTCCTTCATGAGGCAACGTCCACCTTCTTTCAGTGGGTCTTATGATCCACTTGTTGCTGAACAATAGATCAATACCACTGAAAATATATTTTCATTTCTTCAATGTTCTGAACATGATAAATTCATCATAGCAGTATATCGTTGGAAGGTGAAGCTGATCAATGGTGGAATCTTATCAAGAATATGAGGCAAAGAGATGAAATTGATTCCATGGAATGGGACGAGTTCAAGAACTTATTTTTCAATAAGTACTTCCCCCGTATTCTTCGAACAAAGATGGAGAAGGAGTTTCTTGAACTAAAGCAAAAGGATGATGAATCTGTTGGTATATACGAAGCGAATTTTACAAGGCTTGCAAGGTATGCATCTGAATTTACCATCCAACCTGAAAGTAATGTTGATCGATTCTTCAGTGGCTTAAAACCAAATATTCGAAGGGCATTAGCTATAATAGACTTCAGTAGCTATGAATAAATTGTGTGTTGTGCTATCAAGGTAGAAATGGAAGTTGGTGTTACTTATCCATCTCATAGTTTTGACAAGAAATGAAAGATGGAGTTCAAGGAGAAATCTCAGAATAATAGTGAAAAGAGGTTGAATGTTTCCTTATGCTCAAATTGTGGAAAGAATCATGGTGGAGATTGTCTTAAAGGGACAAGTAAATGATTCAAATGTGGAAAGGAAGGTCATCGGGCATTTGAATGCCACAATGATGGGAAGAAGATGTCTAATGATGCAAACAAAGGAAGGGATACACAGAATGAACCTACTACACTTCAATGCTTCAAGTGCAAGGAAATGGGGCATTATGCTAATAAATGCCCTAATCCAAAGGTTAGTGATGATCGACATGAGAAAACACTTAAGGAAAAGGAAAAAGGGAAGTCACATGCGATCACCATTGGCGATGTTGAATATGATAACGATGTGGTTGAATGATTAAGTGTTTATGTAATGGGATTACAAAATAATGTTGTATATAGTATCGTGGAATATTGGAATATTTATGTATTGGTCTATTGTGGTTTTCAATAATTTTATGGTACTGGTAAACATGGAAAGTGATTGAGATATTTTTGGAAAAAATATGATATGCGCATAATGAATGGATAAGGAAAAAATTAAATGTTTGACCGTATTCATGAGCTCATGATTGATATAAGGACTAAGTGATATCATGGTTTGAGTATATAGAATTTTGAGGATTTTGGTATGTGGAAAGTGTTAACTTTTAACTGCATTCATGTTTTCACTAAGGTTCAATTGTTATTCAAGAGAATACATGATTAAGGCCTTTGAATGTTTGGAATGTGACCAACAAGACATATCTTATGATATATGGGGACCAACTATGGTATTAAATCTCTGGTAATCGTTTTCACTATATTATGAGAGTGGACTACAGTATTATGGATAAGCCTAAAGATTGAAATGGATTATGTTAGACATAAGTTAGTATTGTTTAAGGATAGAAGTTTTTTCGATATTATTGATGGGATTTTATAGTAATATAGTTCTAGAAAAAAGGACAACCTGCAGGATGGGCGACGGCCCATCGAGTCGGACAAGGCTGTGGAAATCGAACCCACAACCGAAGTGCGACTGGCCTTTATCACCTACTACTAGCCTACAGGAAGTCCCAGTTTAGTAGAAACTAGTTTTATTATGATATAATAAGTAGATGTCCATTTTAGGAACCATATATGATTAATCTCAACATAGATTGACTTATGTATATTTAATAACTTTTGCTAACCTTTTGTTTGAGGCAGATGGAATGACCCGTCATTCTATCACATGATCTGCTAACACTTCACAAATAACCAATTCAACTTCATTGCTTTAAGATATGAAGTGGAAATTGTTCAAGGCACGAAAAACAGTGAGATTGTACCAAAATAAATTAAGTATTTATTCTACTTTAAAATCTTCAACTTTAGGGAAATGATCTTGAAAACCAAAAATGTTGTCCTAGTACTCTTATATCTGATGAATTAGATGGTACCTTAGATCATCACAAATTTATGGCTTTGTGATTGCTGGATTTTCCATAGACATATTCTCTACCACTCTCCATCAGAACATGATGGTTAGATTTCTCTTCCATATACATATTTTAACCTAAGTGGAAACACAGTGATTAGTTTATTTGGGTAACTGTTACATTTCATGCTTTTGTTTTTAAAGATTGGTTTTGGTATTCCTTTTTACGATGTGGTTTTCTATTAATGAAACTTTCGAGTAGTAAACCATTTATAACCGTGACGAATTTTGAGGGCGAAATTCATTTTAAGGGGGATAGAATGTAACACCCTGAGATTTTATAAAAAATATTCTTTTTAATTTCATTAATGTCTTGTGTTGTACGCTACACCAAAAGGATCTTGCACAACACGCATCCTTGACAAGCTTTGAATTACACGCAATCACGACCTTCCTCAATAGTGTGTGTAGTACGCAATACTGAGTTTCACTAAACAACAATATGCTATTAAAATATTATTAAAACTAGCCGTTATGAATAGTAATAACCACTTTTTGCAATTTTTTAAATTTTATTTTTCAAAATGGACTTCATTTTTGTATTCGGAATATCGAAATTAGCTTAGGGTGAAATTTTGGTACTTTTCGGATAAAATTCATTTTCTGAGGAATAGTGAAAATTACTAAATTTTAATTAAAAATACCTTTTTAATCGAAATAATTAATAATTATAAATTATAAATTTTAGTGGTTTTAAAGTATATTTAGAATATATTTTTACAATTTAATACAATTTTGGTCATTGGATGTAATTCTACATTTAAACCAGGCATAAACAAGTGTCAATCTTTTGATAGTTATTATCTCTTAAGAACATGCTATTTGTTTTGACGACGGAAATTAATTTTTAAATTAATTAATGCAACTTATATGTTTTGAATTTGGTAAAATAGACATCATTTTTGAGTTCATAATATCAAATATTTCTTAGGCCAAATTTATGGTATTTTTCTGGAAACATTCATTTTTTGATGAATAGTGAAACCACTAAGTGGTACTTAAAAAAATGAATTTTTCATAAAACTTAATTTTACCGCTTCTTTGAGTGGAATTTCAAAAATACGAGAGACGCGGTTAATGTTAGTATGTAAAATGTGGTTCAATGAGATGAAAATAATTTTTGGTGAATAGTAACTTTTTACTTTTTTACCACGGTTAAAAGTAAATAGGGTAATTGAGTATAAAAATGTTATTATTATTACCCTAAAACATGCACTAATTCTATTGGATAAGTGTAATTCAACCAAAAAAAACCTTAGGAATAAAATATGATCATTTAGGCCCACTTGCATTAGATTAGGACATTTATTATTAATTTATTTAAAGAAGGGTTAAAATAGTTAAAATCAATGTTTAATAAGTAAATCATTTTTAATATAGGGTTATACATAAGATAAATTAGACTATAAATACTCATTATAAAGCTAAAACTATTTCGTACATAATGGTATTTTATTTGTAATTTTTGGTCATTATATAATTTAATTTATTTATGACAAAAAGATGATGAATTAATTATCTTATTAATGAAATATTGACATAATTGATGTTTTAAATACACAAATAAATGTAATTTGAGACTTTTTATAAATTACACTAATTTTCTAAGTTAATATGACATGTTAGTATTGCGTTAATCAACTTTGTTCAAACTAATCATTCTGTTATGATTTTTACAAAAATCAATTAATAAATAGTGTCATAATTGACATAAAATAGTTTTTAAAACAAATATTATATTATTAATGGTTATTTTATTTCTAAAAATCTATGGTTCAGAAAAATTACTTAGATAAGTTTATATATATTAATAATAAACAACTTGTGGTTCGTTTGGCTTGATATAGTAAGTTTATTAACCTTATGGTGTAAGAAAACAAGAAGACACGGTAAAAGTAAAATTATCTAACTTAAAGTTAAATAAAAATGATAAGGTTAAAATAGGAACATAAACTTGTCTAAATTCTATTGGATGAGAGGATTTCGACCCATCCCCACCTTAGCTTCTAAATAAATCAATTTGGATCTATTTAAAACCGAATTTGTCTTTATAATAAAATAATATTTTTAGTCATTCCAAAGGTGCCCCTCTCCTCCCTTATAAAAGGGAACCCCCTCCCTCACTTCCTCACACCACTTTGATCCTTATAGCTCGGCAAACCTCTGAAAATTCTCTTCTACACTTCCCTAGCAACATCCTAGAGGTTCTGGTATTCCTCAAAGACCAATTTTAGTGCCCTAAGAGGAGGTCTCAAAGAGGCGCTTCAAAGAAGAGGTAATTTCCGTTACCGATTCTTTCACCTTTATTTCTTCTTCCACTTCTTCTTCTAAGGTCGTTTCATTATGAAGTAATAAAATAAGTATCACTCATATACTGATATGTTATTATATGTTTGAAACAAACCTATTTCACTATCTATCCATCCTATGGAAAACGAAATCACCGCACGTGCGTACGTACGGAATACCATCTCCACGCCGTGGTGTAATCTATTTTCCACCACCACCATACTTGGATGGGTATAATGGTGTAAATAATAACTATATATGATTATTGTAAAGTGATATTTATTCTGTAATAGTATACATACACTCCAATAAAATTTCACGAGAATGGGAACGATATCATCGCTCGTGCGTACGTACGGAATACCGTCTCCACGACGCGATGAGATTCATTTTCAATGATTAACCATTCATGAATGATTATAAAGTATACATAATAAGTAATCATGAAATAAATGACATAATAATGATACTGGATTTATGTGTACATATATGTATGTCATATACTTAATTCCATTCAACTAAATAAGGAAACGAAAACAGCGTTCATGCGTACGTACGACCTACCGTCTCAATGAACGGTGTATTTCTTTCCCTTTACTGATTTATTATATATATGTATATTATGAATATATATTATATATAAATCATGTTTTTTATTCTGGAATTAAGTAATAACGATCTAAGTAATCATATGAATAATTACAAGTCAAAACAAGGATGACAAATGAAACGATTTTACCCAAAACTCTCTTTAACATGGAATTTACAAAAGAATGGGTAATACAAAGTCATAAGTGAAACATATATGATATCATAAGAATGAGTATGATTATGTAATAATTCAATGACATTATTTAAATCATTATACATGAGTTTCAGACACTTACGAAACAAATCGGACCTAAGGTAAGGGAAATATCACAATCTCATTTTTATCCGATATTGTTTATACTTTGGTATTTTCTAGGGTGTATTTTATCATCTGCATCCATGTGTCCTCAATATGTAATATTATTTCCATCCACCTACAATTGTTTAAATCCAATTTTACCCTTCATTGTGTTTTTAGTAAAGGATATGAAAGGAATCTTTTGTCGTTTTTTGTACGAGGTACTTTTTGACATTTCCGACAAAAGTACGAAGAATGTTTTTTTTAACTTATAAGGCATGAATGGATTTTTAAAACATTATTTCCAAGAAGATTCCTTTACAAGTTTTCAAGTTTATTTTTAATCAACTTCTTTTAGTTTATAATTGTATGACATGTTATGAAAGGAAAAGTGTTTTTGAAGTAGAAAGGATATTTTCCCCAAGAATGGAGTTTAAGTGTTTTATCAAAATTATTTTCCATCTAAGATAATAAAGGGTTCTGTTTCTATCCCTATTATTACATTGATTTGACTATGTTGTGATGGAATTATTTTTTTGAATTCATTTATCTTATATGAATTGTTTTATGATGTCACGATGTTTAAGATTCCCATTTTCATTACATGGGTTATGATATGATTTATGATTTTGTGGAACACATAAGAATGGTATCACTATGAGATGGGTGGGACCTATATCTCCCTCCAATGCATTGGGTAAAGATTTTATGTCTCATGAGATAGACATGGCTGTAACAGTAGGTTATACTGGTTCAGTGAAACAGGACTGAAATGAGGAGTGAACTCGGTTCAGAAATGGACTTTGTCTACTATGATAGTCTTGGCAATGAGTCTTGACTAATAAGAAATGATTCTATATGATTATGTGTCTATGACACGAAGTTTCATGTTTTATGTTATGATTATTGGGATTACATTTCACTACTATGATTTGTCCCATGTTATGATATTATGATATCTTTTGCAGGTTAAGATTTCCAAAATGTTATGTTCATATGAATATGATGTGATTGATATTTCTTTTTTTTACCCTTACTGAGCATTTGAGCTAACCCTTTTATGTTTTCTTTTCCCCAGGATGTAAATAAAGGTTTTAGGTAAAAAAAGGGAATATCTTTTTGGGAGATGTTGAAGATCTTTCACCACGTTTAGAAGATTATATTCCATGTTTCCAAAGACACTAAACTATTACGGTCCTTGTGTATCTGTTTTTGTTATGTATTAAGTATTCCTCAAAAGTAATGTAATGTCCATATACGTTAAGCTTCGGGTCTCTACAGAAGCTACCCGAGTGTCGCAATGGAGAGGCAATGGAGGATGGTGCTTAGGTAAGGATAGTTCCCTTGTGCCGCAATGGAGAAGAAATGGTGGATGGTTCTATGCAATGAAACTGCCTGAGTGCCCCTATGGATTAGCAATGGTGGATGGGGCATATGCAAGCGAGCTACTCGGGTGCCGCTATGTAGTGGCAATGGTGTATGGGGATTACTCAAGGAAGTTTCCCATAATTTCATCTTTTTGTCTGGTGATGATGGCCTCCCAACTCACTGGTGGGCGAGGTATATATTTGGTGTCAACATCTTTACACAATTGTAGAAGTGGGATAACAACCTGGGGCATTGGAATCAGTCCAGACAAAGGGACATGAAAAGTGTGAATCACATGCCTGAAATTCAGAACATGGTAAGGGTGGCGTGGTGATAGAGGATAACTGTTTACTGTGTTTAAAACAAAGCATTCATATCCTTTTAGCCTAAAATAGGGACAAACAAATGAAGGTCAGCTACTGACCGTGTTCGAAACACATGACCTATCTCAATTTTTTTGTCCAAAGTCTTATGTGTTGTTGGCCCAGGATGGTGGGTGAGTCGATGCATCATGGGACCAGGCCGTTAGGGGGTCCCTTCATACATGGAAGTGGTTGAAGACCCAAATAAAGGACATAAAATGAATGAGGTGGAGTGATGGAATGTTTTAATGGATTCCAATACTCTTGAAATTACACCACAATAATAATGGCATGAGGTATCTTATGCTTTTCACATAATCTATCTCTTATTTATAATAAGAGGCATCATATTGTTGAATGATAGGTCATGCTATATTTTAAATTCATATAGAGTAGACTATTATAATCTTATGCTAGGATCGTAAGGCATCTTATTTTTAGAGAAAGAGGCATCCTATGTTTGGAAAATAGGGCGTACTAGAGTTTAAAGTCATATAGAGAGGACTGTCGGCATCTTATGCTTGGAGAATAAGGCATATATTGTTTGGGGCAAGATGCATCCTATGTTTGTCACATATGGAGTACCATAGTTTATAGTCATGTAGAAAATACTGTTGGCATCTCATGCATGGCGCATAAGGAATAAATTATTTTGAGTAAGAGGCATTCTATGTTTGTCATACAAGTAGTTCTATAGTTTATAGTCATGAAGAGAAAAATACAGAATTCTCATGATTAGATCATAGAGCATCTCTTGTATGGAGAAAGAGGCATCCTATGTTTGGAACATATGGCGTACTACAGTTTAGAGTCATGTAGAAAGGACTATTGGTATCTCATGCTTGGAACATAAAGCATCTCTTTTTTGGGGCAAGAGGCATCCTATGATTAGAACATAGGGTGCACTATAGACTATAGTCATGTAGATAGGACTGCTAGCATATCATGATTGGAGCATATGGCATATATTGTTTGGAGAAAGAGGCATCCTATGTTTGAAACATATTGTGCACTATAGTTTATAGTCATGTAGATAGGACTGTGGGGAAGAAGGTGCCTAGGAATGGCTGGTGTTGACACTTACGCAAGAGCGTCCCTTCCTTGTTCAACCTGGTATATGAGCCAAGCAATGGGGTTTGGATTAGTTACTTGAGGAATGGTTCGATACAAGGTACTCGGGAAATTGATGATGAGAATCTCAACTCAAGACATGGGAAACAAACCGAGAGGAATATGTTGACTCAGTGTGTTTAATGATGTGTGGAGGTGTATCTCAAATCGTTGTATTCCATAGGTGAATGTTCGGTGCGCATAAGGGCGTAATGGAAAATGTCGACACCTCAGCCAGAAAAGTTCATGGTCTGACACACCAGCCAAAAAAGTTCATTTCGTGCAAGATTGGACTTTGCAGCATAGGTGTGTGAAAGATTTAGCGACTTGGTACTGTTGTAGGAAATATTGAAGTATTGCATGCGATATTGATGTTTTGCAAGAAATATTGAAAGTTTTACACGCAATATTGGATGTCTTTCACATAAGAAATAAATCTTGCATGCACATGACATTGGTAAAAAAGAGGTTGGGTGAGGTTGAAACCATTGTGTGACCACGTGAAAGCAGACCCATATTTGACCTGTCATGAAATATCTTACATGGAGGGCTCTATTATTCCACTTGGGCATGGAAGAGGCTATATTTTGCATAGAAGAGCGACAATAGACCTCTGGAGAGCTCCACTAAGGGCTGGGGGCTGCACTTGTATTTATCAGCGAACCTAAGAGCGGTTGCCTGTAAGATTTCAGGTGCGGAAGTGATCTTACTTGGTCCCTGAGGAGGGTGTGTGCACAATGGGGAATTTGATGTCTCATTGGGCATGTAATAATCTTGCGTGTGAATTCTCATCTTGCATGAACCTCTCAAAACTTGTGCACACCTTCCTTAAACATTTTCCTGGTGGCCCGGGAGGAAGATGGCATCTCTATGGGCATGTAAAATGTTTGTGCAGCATGTTGCGAGCAAGATTTTATTGTTCTCGCAAGATTCCATTATTTCATTCAAATCATCCAATCTGGTGTGCAAGATTTTAATTCTTTCATTCAAAACCATTCTTTTCCCCAAAATCATCTCGGATGGCCATTTCCAATAGCCTGACTTCGAGCGACCATAACTTCCGGTCCATAACTCCATTTGGGATCCATGACCAGTCAAAACAAGCCTTGCAAAACATGCTACGCTCAAAGATTATGTATGGAAGCATTCGATGAAATAAATGGATGAATTTTCTATTGAAAATGTGGATAACATAGGATAAAGTCCATTAAATGAAAATTTTATAGGTCATAAGAAAAATAAAAAAATGGAAACCACATATTTGGTGGAATAGAAATTTTATAGATCATGGTTTAGCTAAGTGAATGAAAAATTAGTCTATGTATAGATGAAAAAAGGGTATGAATTTTTGGTCACTAGGTAAAAATAAATATTGTGGGTGTAAACAAATATCTTGTGAAAATGAGATATTTCATGTCATGGTGGTCATGGGAAGTAAGAAAAATATTATTTAAGATTTTATCATGAAGTTTTTTTGTTATGGTTTAGAGAATATTTTAAAAAACTTATATTCCATGGATATTCTTAATCATAAATTTTTTTTATGTGTTTGGTCATTTTTTTGGCTATGTTAAGAAAAATAGTTCGGGAAATGATGATGGTTAGCTTGGCTATAATTTTGGGTTTGGAATGTTTGGGAAATGGTCAAAACAATAAGTGAGGTTTCCTCATCATGATTTTCCATATGTTATATGTCACCTATTGAAAATGGGGACTGTAATGTGATCACAACATGGGATTCTCTATTATTATTGTCTGGTTAGAAAAATGGATAAGAAATGAGTATGGTTAGGGAGGTTTGGAAATTTTTAATTACAAGGTTAAGATAAACCATCACCATGACATGGTATTATTTATAAAAATTAATGTTTTATTCATATTCTCATTACTTTAATTTCACTTAGCCCATATAATTTACTTCATTTTCATAAATCCCATATTTTTCCCTCTATAAATATAAAATGGATGTAATTGGTTTATCCGTGGATTCACATTTATGTATTTTCAAATTTCATGGATACTTTTTTTATTCATCAATACCAGTTCCACTATACTTGTTCTAAAATTAGGCCCAATGTAGTATATATTTTCACCACCGACACCCCTATCAATGAACCACAAGTTATTCCTTTCATGTCACAAGTGGTTCCTAACAATATCTCATTATTCAAGTTCACATATCCCATGATCTCCACCAATTTCCAATGATTTCACATTGACACTTATCAATTCCCTAGGATAATTAATTACATATATTCCTAATGTGGATCATGTTCCCTACAGTCCCTCCTCATTTCCTATCCATTCATATATTATATTTAATAAATAAATGTATGAGGTAACTAATTCTATTTTAAAAAATAAATTTTAAAAAATATTAAATTTCAAAAAATATAATTTTTCTTAGTTTTTAAAATATATAATTGAGTTACCTCTATGTTTTGGCTTAATTCAAAGTATAGTGGTCGATATACCTTTTTTCTTTAGTTCAATTCAATGTATACAATGGAATCTTCAATATAACTCTCCAATATGAGCAATAAAATTAATCCACTAAATTTTAAAAAGGTTACATTCCCCATTTCATTATAAATCTCTCTATGATGATATGTTTCAATCACTTTTAAATACATCAACCAAAAAAATTCAAATTACCTAGAAATAAAAACAAAAAAGAGTTAAAAATTTTAACTTATATTTGAGCATGAATTCCCTTTTGTTTATTTTTTGCCTTATAAAATTCTAAGTATTTTAATAGTAAATTCACTTGTTCATATAGGGAAGTTTGGGTTGTAGCCTATTAGTAAAAAAATCTATAATACTATACACAAAAATATTTGAAATGAGTCTCAGAAACATAAAATTTAGAGTATTAGATTTTATTTTTGTGTAGGGTTTTCCATAAAAAGTGGTGTTCTACTGGATTGACACAGGGTGTCATGAGACAGTTGTATTTTTCAAGCATTATAGTGTGGGATAGAGAGATAACTCTAACATCATATTTTCTAACTATATCTGTCTCCCGATGTCACACCTATCATGTGGTAGTATCATGAGTCCGTGATGGAAGGGGGGCCTCTTGTGGTGACTATGGGCATTGGTACTGATGAGATGGTGTTCATAAGTGGGGTGAAACAAGCATGATGGATTAATACGGGAAAAGATAGTCTTTTTGGGAATAAATATAATCATGAGTCTTTACATAATGTAGATCCCTATGTATTTTGAGTGTAATGTCACCCCTCTTCATAAGGATCCAGATTCAATGAATCAGAGGGTATGGAATCTACCATTAGTACCAGTTACTATTCATCTTTGCACGGGGAATTACTTTTTCTGTAGCCTTGAAATTTTGGGAATTGGATATTAAAATTTTATCATTTTTTTAGCATAGGGGATGTTCTTCTATTTCAACTATTTGGGGACTTTAGGGTCATATATTTAGGGAAATTTCCTCTGGGCCTATGGGTATTGTAGGGTTCCCCTTCAACCCAATGAAAAAAATTATTATCCAAAAAATTAATAAAAAATTAATGCACTCAGGTTTTCATACCACGTGTTCTCAAATAAATCCCTCCCAATTTCATGAAAATTATAAAGTTTTATCAATCTCTTTTTTCCTTATTTTTATAATCTAGGTTTACCTTTTTCACAACATAATAAAACTTATGATTTATTTTAACCCATAAGTGGAATGGTTTCTAATATACTAAATAGAATGGGGATATATGAATAGTTGTTTTAAAGGCTATCAACTACTCCCATAATGCATCAAAAAACATTTTTCTATAATTTTCCTAATTATATCTCATAATTTTCTCTTTATTTTATTTCATTTCGCTATTATATAATTCAATTGACCACTTTTTTTTGATAAGGGGTGTTTTTGGTTTATTTTAATCGTTATATTTTAATAAATACCTTTAACAAATGATTTTTAAAGTATATACCTTGATCACTAATAGTTAATCAAAGAATATAAAACCAAGAAATTATATTTCTCTTTCAAAATTTGATCATTTTCTTATCATATTGTTTTTTATTTCATTTGTTTCTACCAATTTATATACATAATCCACACACAGAATGATATATGTGTTTTAAAAGGAGTTATTGAGGTCATACTTGAAATTGATTCCCTGAACTTTAGATACATTGAATTCTAGAATTAGGATTATGAAATTTTATTCCACATTCCATTATTTCTATTTCATTATAGTTGATCACAAGATCTCACATGTTTTCATTTATATATATATATATATATATATATTGTGGAGACTAGCGCAAAAGAATAAAATATATAAAATATTTTATACTATTATTTCTATTCAATGATATCCTATGATAATTTACTATCGACAAAATTATAGATTAACATTCACCTTAGATTCTATAATTCATCACACTGTTATTACATCTCCACGTTACTTTAATAATAATTTTCAACCTCAAAAATAATGTTATTTGTTAGCTAAAAATATATTCCTTTGTTCGTATGAGAAGTGGGAAGATATGGTTCAATTTTTCATGTCTTGCTAAATATCAACAATGGATGATATTGTGAATCAATGTGTATAAATTTCTCATTCAGAAAATCATCATTAACACTATCTCATCTTCAATCTCTTTTAACCTCCAAAATTATTGAGATCCCTACCAAGGACCCAAACTACTTACCCAATAGGTATGGAAAAAATTTACATTCTATTTCAATCACCCCATTTTCACGAAAAATCAAATAAATCATGGGGTTCATTAATAGTGAAAGTTTTAAAAATCATAAGAATAAATTCCTATAATCCTTTGAAAAAAATTTAATTAAAAATAGTGAAACTATTTTTAGATAATTTCATCTACCACAGTTTATAAATCAATATAATATTAGATTTTATTAACATTTTAAACAGTAAAGTTAAATACATATAGAAAATCCCAATGATAAAAGGGAATATCCAAATAAAATTAAATAAATATAAAATTACTATCACCTTTTATTTATTTAAAATTTTGAATAATTCATTGTAAAAAATATAAAAAAGATTATATAAGTAAACACACAGGAAATGGATTAAATATAATAAAAATGGTTTTATATCAACAAATTAAATTAAATTAAATCTATTAGTAAATATTAGAATCCATGAGAATTGAAATCTATAATTAAATCTGATGAAATATATAGCGGTATTCTACCATGTTCGTTGGGTGATAGGGGATGTTTGGAAAAGGGATGAAGATAAAAAATAAGATAGGTGTTTCTTGATTTTGAATGTCTTAAACATTGATGCTTATTTGAGGGTGAGATTAAATAAAAATAAGGATTCAATGGGATTTTAACATGATGGGTATCTGTATGGGAGTCATAGATAATTGTGGAATAAAATTATGAAGGATTCTATGAGAATAAACTTTATAATATAAAATAAATATTTCTTGTTTCAAAATTATGGTGCATGAGTAGGTATGTCATGCAAGTTACCTATGTAACATACTTCTATCCTGATAAAACCCTTCAAAATTTCATAAATTTAACCCAAACTCAAAAAAAAATAGATAACAATAAATCACAAATTAAAATACTTGAAAGTAACATCATGGTGTGATGCATCATGCTTGACAACATAAATGGTTGAAAAGTTTTAATATCCATAATGAAATATTGTACCAACAAAATAAAATTCAATGTTACATATAAGACAAAAATGAGTTATAAGTGATTCTTTATAGATTAAACTATAAAAAAATGAATATAAAAACATTAATCCAAACACATCTCAAGTAATGGAATAACCTATTTTTGGTAAAACACTAGTGTCAAATTATACCAAACCCAATATTTTATGTTTGTTAGAACTAATGGTTTACCAAAACTATAAAAAAAATTAATTACTATATTGATAATAACTGGTGTGTACAAGTAATAATATTTTTCATAGATTACGATTGTTATTGGTCATAACTGATGGGTAATTTATGTACCCAAAATAGAAAATATTGTTGGGAAAAATCTATATTCAAAACATAGATTTAAAAGTAACATTATTTTAAAAAATAATTATTCACATTTAAAAAGTAAGTCAATGATAAAATTTATTTAAAGATATTGTTTCATTATAATTAAAATATATACACCTCAATATTACCACATATAAAAATAACTTTTTACCTTGAAATATACACATTGTAAAAAATAGTGAAAATGAGTTTTAAAAAATTAGTGGATCCAAAGAATAAAATCATAATTTTATGGCTAGGTTTACTAAAAAAATAATGTCAAATATTTTAAAAAAAATTGAATATTGAGTCAAATGACTTTTATGTATCAATGTTTTTAAGAAAACAATACATATTTCTTTGAACATGATCTTATGTAATGATTTTTTATGTTTTCTTTCGGTATTTTGTAACTTTTAATTCTAAATATTGGTAAACTAAATTTAAAGAAATAATTTTTAGAGAAGCATAAATTAAATCTAAACATTTCTATAGAGGATAGTGATACAATTATTTTTTGTACAACCAAACTAAAAAAACTCATATATTACAATTATATGTTTATTATGACAGGGTATAAAATATAGATAAGTCATTAAGAAATATGATACGATTATGTTTCCTTAAATATTTAACTCAATTTTTGTACTACCTAAATAATTTTAGAGTTATGCAATGTAAAATATTTATGTGAAATTTACTATACTATCATGTTGTGTGATTATTTATTATAAAAGACCACAGTTTCTTATTTGTTTTAATTTTAGATCTTCCAATTCTTGTGTTCAAAGACACTATAGATGTTGAATATATTTAATTATAAATGTTTTTTTTCAATGTGGGACATTCAGTAAATTATAATGATATAATAGGATATTAAAGATATTGTTTATTGTTTCCAATAAGTTTAATCAACGAAATTATTATTGTGTAACTTTTATTTTTTTGATGCTTTTAGTTGGAAAATATGCTAGAAAAAACTAGGATAGCTAGGATATCTTTATTAATAATCATATATTTTTTTCTAAAAAATGATGATTTCCCTTGATAGTAATTATTTTCAAATAAATGTCCTTTACAAGTGTATTTGGAATTTTATCCAATATTAAATATTTTTTTACTACATAAATTATTGTTATTTCTGATAGGGTAACATATTTTACTTAAATTAGGTTTCCACCTTTTGATAGCTCTATTTTACAATGCAATTATACTACTTTCACTTTACATCCTCGACTCACACCTTTTTAAATTTTCCTTATTTTCTATATCTAGGGAAAAATTGGTATCATAATGGTCTATTTATTTTTTATAGTCCCAAAAATAGATATCATATCACACCACATTATGAGTTATTTTTTATTTCCTTGCACTAATTTAGAATATAATGAAATATATTCTATTTTCTATGGAATGGATACTAATCATCGATATGAAGACTCCAAATCATTATCTATCACTTATTTCTAATCGAATTAACTATAAATATTATCATGATCAAATGAAGTATTTATTCATAAATATTAGAGTGGGTTATTATTAAATAATGATTTTAAATTTAAAAAAGTGGAAAACAGTTCATTTATTTGTTCACTATAGTTAAAATTTTTGAATATTAGTAAATACACATAGTTCGGAACACTCAAATTTCTCTAAAAAATAACATGTATAGTCATCTTTAATCATATGAAATTGATACCTGAATTTTGTATAATTTTAAAATAACATACTTCAAAGATATAAAGATCTTTATACTATAAGAGGGATGAAAAGTGTTTAATATCAAGAATTTTATTGTCAACCAGGTGAAATATTTTCATGAAAACCCTAGTGATTTATAATATATGGTAATGGATAAAAATACTTGGGTGAGAAAGAAATTCTTGTTAAAATAGTTTATTAAATTTTATTGACATTATTTTAAAATAATGGAAATATAAATGAATGGATATTGATTATAGAAAACAACTTTTGAAACATATTTTGGATAATCATAATGGGAATCTTAAGAAATATGAAAATATGATGAGTAGATTTGTTGTGAAGTATAAGAGGAAAATTTTAGGTGCATTAGCTTCAAAATTCAGTTCTTAAACATCTAGATCCAATGTTCTTAAGACTAGTAATAATGAACAGAATAAATCTAAATATTTTTCAAATATTAGTGGTTTATAAGTTTTTTAATGAGAATTTCATTAACTTATAATATATCTAAGTGGGGTATATGGAATAAATTTTTTTTAAGGCCCACCTTAAGGAAAATTATGAAGAGATCATGAAAAGAGATGATGTATCTAAGGTCATTAGTTATGAAAACAATAAACTATGATACAAAAATACTTGATTATAATCAAATAAAAACAAATGATAATAAATCCATAAAACCTCCTATGATACAAGGAAGATGTGATTTTATGGATACTATAGAAACATGGAGTTATAGAAAATATCTATCTTCTAATGAAAACATTGTTCAAATATGAATAAGGTTATAAGATAATAGATATCTTTATTAAATTACCAAAGAATGAAATATTCATTACAAAAATGATAAAGGATTAATATCTTCTTAATATTTATTTAGATTCATCATCATAATTTTCTTTGTCTTGGGATAATGAATCTATATCATTTGAATAAATGGAAAGATATTTTTTTCCTAGTGAAGAAAAATAAAAAATTAATGAATGACTATAATCATACTAAGGAAGATCTTTCTAAAGCTGATGATATAATTTCTAAACAGATTTTTTAGTTACAAATTAAATCTATTTTAGTATCAAATAATTATGATCATAACATAGTTTTAAAACTGATGTTTAAATTTAATGATTTCAAAAAACATTTTTCAAATTTTACTCCTAGTGGGAAGAACATTGATAACTACTTAAGACTATAAAAACATAACCATGAAAATTATGAAAAGAATTAATTTTGGAATGTCCCATTTCTATTTTAATTATTTTTTACTAAAAATTAAAATTTATATAAAAACTTTCATAGTGAGGCTCATTAAAAAAATAGTGTCACTTAAATGAGGTTGAATTCTAGGGAACTCTTATTGATTAAATTTATTGAAAAAAAAATTATAACACTTTAGGGTTATACAAATTCTAGTTCATAGTTATTTTTTTCTAACGTTGTTAGGACTAATAAAGTATATATCCTAAACTTTTAGATATTTTTCTGAAATAGTAATTTTTTACTAGTGGTAAACGATAAATTATTATATTATTTATGTAATATTCAATTTATAGATGTTATTTAATGATACCTAATGACATATATTATGGATAGAGAATAGTGGAAATGTGATGGATCCTTTCTTTTTTATGTTTGTGATCCTCAAATAATTATTCCCTAAAATAAAGAAATATTGGTAATATATTTCTATGTAGTTTATCATTAATATAATTTTATTTATAATTATTTAAAACACATAAAGAATATTCTATTCTCATGTTCATCTAAAATTATGATCAGTTTTTATATTATTAAAAACACTTAATTCCTTATATATTTTAACGTATTAAAAAATATTTTTTATGGATATTTTTAATTGATAATAAGTTTCACTTCTTAAAAAAATATTTCAATTCATAATTAATGTATCATTAAATTTTATTAAATTAATGAAAAAATAAATAAGGGAGGGGAATAGGTTAAACAAATGGACATTTCCTTATCCATAAAAAAGAAATAGAATGTTTTATTATCATAAAATGAAAGATCATTTTCATTGTTATAGTCAAATTAATTATCACTTTTCTGCTTTGAATATGAATTACCTTAATTAAAGAACCTAAGTATCTCTACATTGGGCCTTTGATACATTGGAGAGAGATTTACCTTTGATAAATTAAATAACGATACTGTAGACATGGTCCTTGGAATTTTATAATAATCCTTCAATAGTTTTATTTTTTGGGGAACAAGATAAAAATGAACACTCATATTTCCCTTTAAATTTACGAAAATATCCTTAAAAGAAGCATAAACATCACTCTATAAAGGATTTTTTGAGAAGAGGAGGTTGAAATCCATGTATCCTTATAATTTTAACCATCAGAGATATTACCCCCATTTACCATACATTATAAAATAATTGTATAGTATTTTAAATTAATTGAAAGGAATACTAATCTACTGGTATATAAATTTCATTTAACTATACTCATGTGGAACTTTTCAAAATAAATTAGTTTACACAGGACGTACAATTCTACCTTAACACATAATCTCAAATTGTGATGGAATGTACTCTTTTATGTAACACTAGATAGACTAATGTTTTCTCTATTAAATAGAATTAATATTTTCATCTGGTTGATGATTCTCCTCACCCATTTTATATATCCCACTTAGATACTATTCAAGAAAATTATTTACAATAAAAAATAATAATAATTACCAATATTTATACCCTGCAGAGTAAAAAAGTGGTCAGGTTAATCCCCTTGAAATTTCTTTTCCATGCCTAGAAAATCATCATTTAATCTTTCCCCTTTTAGTTACATTTCATTATAATAAGAGGAAATAACTTGGCCAAAATATGTACATATATTTAATATAGTGTTTCCATTTTCAAATTGATTGAAAGTCATTTCCTAGAAATTCCATTAACCCTTATCTCATTTCTTATATTTATCATCATTATATCCATTTAGAAAAGACTATAAACAGATAAAATGCCTATAACACTTCTCCCCTTCGTTCCAAATTGTCCGACATCTATAACAAAATACAGGTAGCTTCTCTTATACTATATTAAGATTATATTCATAATTTTATATCGAACAAATAACCTTTTCTTAAAGAGTAGAAGAAAAATATACCTCAATAAGAATCCATGAAAATTATCCAAATTAATATTCCTCTATAGACTTGTATATCTTGATGGGTACATCAGTCATAGAGCTGATGTCGAACAAGATCCATGGGTGCCAAAGTACTCATTTCAAACCAAAGATGTGAATCCATACTTGTGCTCAATAGTTCATAATATAATATAGATTAAATTTGTAACCCTAATCTTGGATAAATGGAAAACCTAGTTATAGAGAAATTGAACGAAACCCCCTTGTTTTTTTTCAATTCCTCAAACAGGAATAGAATATGAAAATAACCTCAATAAAATGGAATTATTATCCTTTCGATGAAGTCCCATGTTTTCACAAAATGGTGACAAAGTTATACACCCACCATACATTCAATCCTAAAGGCAATAAAACCAAATAATTGAATTAAATTAAAGGTATTTAACTTCTAAAATGAATTTTTTTCTTTATGTGATTTTTTTACAAATATACCCACAATATAATTGTTTTAGTTTATTCATAAATTATTTTTAGATAAAATTTCATTTCACTATTTTTACTTTTACTTATCATTTATATTGACCATTACATATTTACAATTCATTGTAAATTAAGTTATTCTGTATGAGTCTATTAATTATTGACCCTTATGTGC
The DNA here is from genome assembly GCA_963277665.1 of Viscum album. Taxonomy (NCBI): domain Eukaryota; kingdom Viridiplantae; phylum Streptophyta; class Magnoliopsida; order Santalales; family Viscaceae; genus Viscum; species Viscum album. Next base: position 876,657,840 of record OY728125.1, read on the forward strand.
ATAAGATATTTTCTATTTTCAACTGCATTTTTTCTTACTGTTTGAACGAATAGGAGCATGGATTATAATATATCATCTATAAATTTTTTTATATTTTTTGATAGTTTCAAATAGATTTATGTATTTTTTTGTAAAAACTTTAGGGAACAACTTCATTAGAAGAGAATAATCCTTAGGTATTAGAAGAAAACTTTTGGAAGGGTATTTATCATTATTATAAAACTGTATATATTTCTCACAAAATTTTTTTTAACAATATTAATTTTTATTGTTACAAAAATTTATGAAAAGGTTGTTTTATTTTATTTATTTTATTATGTTAGAATAATATAATATTTTGATATAACATCAATGGATAAAAGTTGTTGAACTAAGAGGATTTACATTGGATTTGATTCTAATGACCACTATATATATCGATAATCATATTCCAGGATCATATAAATTTTTGTTTGTATATGATTCATAGTTTTATTTTCATTTATAAATTTTTTATAATCCAAAATGAGGAGAGGGGGATTTATTTTTACAATATTATTAGTAAGTGGGTGTGAATCTGAAAAATATATACCAAATATTAACAGTGGATAACATTACTCTTATAAATTCATTTCATATCTAAATAGTGAGTAAAATCTATGGAAGTTACAATGAATTTTTATAGAAAGAGATAATTTTCATGCACCAATATTACATATTATTTTATGAATATTCAATAAATTCAAAAATAATACATGTATAGAGGCTATAGATGTTTAGTGTCTTTGGAAACATGGATATTTATACAACCATTATATAAATGTTCTATATTATTTCTCATTTATTTCTTTACAACTAATTCCCTTCATAACCACGAAAAACATAAAATATTTCTCAATAACATGGTGGTGGGAAACTTAAGAAAGGGTGAGATCAAAATCTTAGTAAAGGTAAAGATAAGATATATCAATAAGTGATCATAATTGATCATAATATAATTATAGGGGTATGATAAGTTGATATAGGAATTAGAATATCATACTCCTCAATTCACATATCATAATGATAAAACATGGAATGGAGTTATATCAATTAGAATATAGAAGACATAAGAGTGTGGAATCGTCATTAATCATTCACGAGACATGAAAACCTACCATAATTATAATACATAAGTTTTTTAATAAAATAATCATATAAAATTATTTTCTTTATCAACTCTAAAAACTATTACTGTTATTTTGGATTGGGTTTACTCCCCATTTAGTTATTTCATGAGTCAACATTCAGTCATAATACTATATTATTGGACAAAGTCCATTACGGAACTAGGAACACTCTACATTACAGACATGATTAAATCATGATATATTCTTTTTTACCCTAGGAAATGGAGGACTATATAATTTCATGGACACCCATGACATAATAAAATCCATACATGTATGTTCCATAAGATCATAAAACATTAATCAAACGATCAAATCATAACCCATGTAAAGGATAATAATAACATAAACATTTCATCATAATAAATATAAACCATACAACAAAAGAATAAATATAAAAAAGATGGATCATATTCCTAGTAAATCATAATAAACAGCAGTGGATGTTTTTTTAATAAAAATACCCTTAAAATATCCCTAGAACATTTCCTAAGGAAAATACCCATTTATTTGAAATCTCATATTTACAATCTAAAATTTTAAAAAATATTAAGGAAAAATTTTCTTTAGAAATTTAAAAGGAATCATATAAATAAATATTCAAATAATTAAATTTTCATATTGTCTGAGAAATATGTTCTTGTAGTTTACATTGAAAAAAACTCCTCCCGCATTCTTTGTAAAATATCAAAAATACCACATTTGAAAAATGAAAAGTTGCTTCCTTTTAAACCTTGTTAACAAAAGTAATATATAGTCAAAATAATTTAAATATCCATTTTAGAACCAGAAAAATATTCTGGAAGTCATTTTTAATAAAATACAAACATAGGGAAAATGATTCTTTGGTTGAAGGGAAAATAAGGTTGGATTTCCTTTGAAAAATTATTTCTCTCACTTCAGTAATTAAATAGTGGAAAATCAGTGGAAAAACAAAATATCAATAAATAAAAATAGGATAATAAAATACATAATATTTTTTAGATATATATTATACAATTTCATTGTTGGAAAAGATAAGAAAAAACAATTCCTATAAATATAATATTATAACACAAAACTCATACCACAATTGTATTTTGCTTAATAAAAAAAGATAACCTCATGTATAATAAATTTAAATTAATTATTATTAAATAAATTAACCATAATAATATTTATAATAAAATATATGGTTTACTAATAACATTTTCTCATCCATTCATTAATGATCATTCATTATCATAATCATTTAGGGTGTTAACATCATTATTTTTAATGAATGTTTTTTGTTTGGATAATACAGTCCTTTTTATGTGATCATGGTTAATTAATATTTTAAATTTGAAACCTGATATAAATATCATATATTTCTATTATATATATATATATATATATATAACAATTTATATAAATTTCTGATGATAAATGAACTATATCACTCTGTGGAGTTGGTCGTTCGTATATACGCATGAGTGAAATTTCCCTTTTTCAAGGGATGAAACCAAAGAAATGTATATTTTAATAAATTATTATAGAATAATTATTATGCCTAAATATTATATATAAATATCAAATATTTCATAATAAGCAACCATAACTGATGGGGGTGGAAAATTATTTTCACTGCTACATGGTGTTGGTAGTCTACACATACGCACGAGCGATACTTAAATATCCCATTGGAATGAAAAGAGGAGGTTAATAATTGTTAAGTAATAATAAGAAAATATTATTATATTTATGATACTATATCAATCATTTTTTTATTGATAACACAATTTTATAGTAAGTAAATGATGAAATAAAATTGAAAGATCTTGTTTTAGATATGTACCTATTCTTTGAGAGACCTCCTTAGGCTTCCTCCTCAAGCCATAAAGGATTAGTATTAGGAGAATACTAGATGATATAAGATGAATTTAAGGAATATATAAGGTTTTTGTATAAAATACCTTCTATTCTATAAAGTTAAAATGGTGTGACTATGGGAGGAGAAGACGTAAAAAATTATGAGTAAGGTGAGGGACACACATCGAATTTCTCAAAAGATTGTAATATTTTTGTTCACATTCATTAGAAAGTGTCTTATAATTCATATAGATTAAAAATTAAAATAAAAAATTTCAAAATATATTCATAATATATAATTTTATAGTTTTTTCTGGAAATACTACCCTTATTGTATGGTCTAACCCCATGGCAAACCCATTTTAACAATAACTGGTGTCACAAACTTTTACTATTTTTGTTATTCACCATGAAAAAAATTAATTTAGACCTATTATATTATATTAATATTTATTATTTAAAATATTTAATCCGTTTTTATATATTTTATTTATATAATTCTTGTAATTTAATTTTAAAGAAGTGTGCAATCCTCATTTAAATCACTTTTCGAAAAGTCAAATTATAAGCGTAAAAACTAATTTATATTCATTGTAGGCCTTTTAAAAACATTAAAAGGAATGTTAAAATATTATATTGAATATATATATATATATATATATTTAATACCATAAATAAATTTACATTAAATTAATTCTATAATATAAAAAAATTCCTGCATTAAAATTGTTTTTTAGAAAAATGCCTTTTTAATCCCAGAAATTAACTTATACAAAAATCATGTATAATTATGATTTATATGTAATTAATTATATTAATATTAAAAAATTATAATTATTTTAAATTAATATCAAATAAAAAATATAATGGATCATGTACTCCAAAATAAATTATAACCATTACAAGAAAATCAGAATTTTTTTTATTCACAAAACAATTCGAAACATTCTAATACATTCACCCTAAGATAATATTGACATGATGATTTTTAAAATTATTTTTAACTTATTCAAATATAATTCAAAAAAATTATATAAATTAATTATAAAGTTCACATGAAAAAATGTGATAAAAACCATTTTTGAAGAAAGCGTATTTTTGAATCCTAAAATAACTTTATAGTAAATTGAGTAATTATTTATTTTCAATTAATCAATAAATTTTCATTAATAAAATATTTTATAATTTTTTTTGATATAGTGGTTATTACTATTCATACCATCCAATTTAACAACTAGGATATAATGGTTTACTATATCACAGTTCATATTGACATGGGGTTAGGTGTAAGGAATGTTATCTAATATTTTAAATTTTTTCGAATGAAATAAATATAAAATCATGGGTTGTTACAATATACACCCATTAATGAGAACATTTACTTCAAAATTAAATCACTTTGGAAAAAAAATATTATATCATTTCTTCATCACATCCTTGGGTTATCATGTAGCTTCCTCAAATTTCTAATTCCTCCAATGAACATTAACCAGGTGAGTGGTCTTGTTTTATAGAACTTTATCTCCACAATCCAATATTTCTAATGATTATTACTTGTATGAAATATAATTCTCCAGTGGCATAATCATTTAGTTTAATAAATGTGATGTATCAATTATATACTTCCATATGACTTATACATGGAACACATTGTGAAATTGAGATAGGTGTGTTGAGAGTGATAAGTGATACACTATAGTGACTATTATATTAATACTATAAAAGGAACCAAAGTCTCAAATTTCCCGTTTTTGAATCTCTTATCCTTCTTCTATGGATACATTTTCATAGAAAACATTCTCACTTACATTGAATTCAATATCTCACTGAGGATTTTCAACATAACACTTTTATCAACATTATGTTTCCATAATGTTTCGGTGAATGGTCATAACCTTCTATATTATTTCTTTATCTAGAATAGTTCCCAATATATTTATTTTTCTAATATCATCCTATAATTTCAGGGTTCTAGAATTTTTTCTATATATGGCTTCAGAATGATCCATCTTAATGATCAAATGAAATAAATTGTGGAAAGAAATATCAACTAGGGGAAGGTGTTTATCCAAACTACCTTCAAAATCTATACAATTTGATCTCAATATATTCTTCCATGTTTGAATTTTCTATCAGACTACCAATATTCCTGAGGATAATAAGTTATAGTTAGGCATTACCCTACATCATGATCTGGATGAAGACTTATCTAGAATTTCATTGTAATCCATGAACACCTTTTAGATACAATTTAATTTGGTACTCCATCTGACCTTAAATTTGATTGATTTTATATACTAGATATTAGATAAATATATAAATATTCTCTAATATAAATGAAGTGTGTTTACCATAAAAGGATTTTGACTCCAAACCAAAAATATTTATGCCCTTTAGATGATTTGGGGAATCAAATAAAGAAATACAAGGTGTTGGTTTCTCATTTTAATTCTAATATGGTTAATGGTTGTAACATCCCCTTAGACTTCTTTATCTTAGCCTCAACATAATAATATACCATGCACTAAACTATATACTCTGCAATATCCCTCTATATACTATCACATAGAAAATGAACTTTTAACTGTCAATATATCTTCATGATTCAACAATTAATGAGCTATGATCTTCTTCCAATATTTCCTTCTTCATATCTAGTATTAATGGAAGAAAACTCAGTTCCTAAAACTTATCATTTCATCATAATCAAGGTTGAACTTAGGGACATTTATCATCTACTTCCATATCTCTACATCCTCCTTTTTCACCTCCTTAATCTTTATGTGGATACGTGTTTAAAAATGCATCTGAGAAATATAAGATTTATCCCCATCCTACAAGACTTCAAGGTCCATACTATGAAAATCAATAACTATTTAATCTTTTTTGATCCTCATCATAGATAATTTATCATGATCATTTAGGCTCAAAGGATCATACACAATCTTCATTTTCCCATAGTGGTATTGAATTGAAAATTCAAAATCATTAATAAACTCCAACCTTCTTGTTTTTCACATATTCAACTATTTATGGGTGAAAATATACTTTAAAATTTTATGATCTGTATATATGTAACACATTAATCAATAAACGTAATTCCTCCATATATTTAATGTAAAGATAACAACTTCTCACTCCAAATCATCAGTTTTGTAATTTCTCTCACGAACCTTCAATTATAGCAAGATATTACTTATCAGTATATCATTCATTATAAGAACAAAACTCATACCCTTATATAATGTGTCAATATAAATAAAAAACTCATATCCATTATAGGGTATTATTATAATAGGTGCACTGACAAACCTTCTCTTCAAGTACTTGAAATTCTCTTTGCATTCATAAATACAAAGGAACATAACTCCATTAGAGTTAACTTGGTGATTGTATTATATAGTTATTATAAATCATTCAAAAAGCATTGATGATTTTTATCCATTGCATGAAAGCTATATATTTCAGCCATAAATTTTTGTTTGGGAACATTTTTAATAACATAACACATTGATGGATTTGTCTATATATACTCTCTTGATATTATGTGACCAAAAAATGAAACTTTATATAGCCTAAATTTGCACTTCGGAAAATTGACGTAAAACATGTCCTTTTTAGGGTCTTTAATACAATCCTTATGTGATTTCCTCTTACTTGATCAAGGAATAAATAAGAATTTTTTGTTAAGGACTAGCACAAACTAATCAAATTAATCTCTAAAGAAATTATTCATTAAATACATGAAGATAGTGAGACAATTAGTAAGTTCAAATGGAATAATTTTGAATTTGTAATGTTTATACCACAAATATAATGTTTTCTTGGGCATTTCTTCACTTTTTAACCATAAATGAGAGAATCCATATTGAATATTAGTATTGGAATAATATTTTACTCCTTTTAATTGATCATGAAATCATCAATATGTGGAAAATGACACTTATTCATGATTGAGATCATGTTATGTTTCTAAAAATAATTTTAGAGTTAAATTGATCGATCGTATTCTTTAGAAAAATTATATTCTCACCCCATGGAGATTCACTTGGCCAAATGAATCCCTTATCAATATTTTCATATATTTCCTTCTTAAAATTCCGTACCTCAATTTTTTTCCATTCTATAAGTTTCTTTGAAATATGTTTGACATTGAGTAAGATTTGTATTTAAAACTCAACATCATGATTCAGATAAAGATAGGGAAACTCTTTTGGAAATACATAAAAAAACGTACATACAATAGTATTATCAATGATTTATGGTTTCCCTCCACAAAACGAGATGAATAACTACTCTGAATAGGAATAATGGATAATTTAATGGATATAATTTCCCTTCAAACTTCATATTTATCCTTAAACTAGTAGGAAGTCATAAGTTGGGTTATAATATTAAATTTTAATTCCCTTCCATAGTAATTGATAAGGGATTCATATAAAAAATCTAATACATACCCAAAATAAAATCAAAATCATCTAGGGGAAGAATAAAAATATTTTCAGAAATCATATTACCACAACCATAATTTGGGGATAATTTAGAGACTTGATATTTGATCATCATACCATTATATGTATTTTTACTATTCAATATGTAGTCATTGAGGTGGTGATGTGATACACTGAGAAAAAGTTTCAGACAAGAAAGAGTGGGTTGATCAAGAAAAAAAATAAGACAATATAAGTTGTATAGTCTATGGAAAGTATACCACTCGCTACGTAATTATGGTACCACACATTGGAAATAGTTATTACTATATATTTCACTTTTTCTCTTGGATGAAGATGTTACTGATGTATATCATCATCATTAACCCTTTTATTTGGTCACTATTTAGCATAATGTCTATTGTTCTTGTAATTGAAGAATTTTAGTGCAGGTGGTGTATTCGTTGGATTTTTCTATTCATTTGAATCATTAGATAAATTATTCCAATTACATCATCATTTTATTTCCTCATGGACATATTTTCACTTTTAAAACATTTACCAGTACCCCTAAGGAAATTCCATCCATGCTTCATTCCACACATTTGGCATAAATGAAAACTATTCACCTTCCCTCCCTGGCATTTGATGATAGAATTTCCTTTCAATTCCATAGTTCTTTTCTTATCAAAACTTTGTGATCGATGGATATCCCAAATCACTATTACCAATTTGATATCTCATCAAATGATTTATTCAAAGCTAATGAGGTCTCTTATGGATGACTCTCTATAGAGACTTGGTTTTAATCCACTGAAGAATTGATCAATTTTACATTTCAGTTCAATAAAAATACTAGAATCACACCTCATGAGTCTTGTAAAATTTTCCACAAATGAACCAAAAAATTAATTATCCTTCTAGTTAAGATCAAGGAATTACTTCTCCATATTAATATTAACAACACAAATAAAAATTTATTAAAAAATAACCTCCTAAACTCATTCCATTCCATGGGGTCAATTTGTTATCATTTCATCATTTTATTGACAAGAGTACACCATTTATTTACATCACCTTCCAAATGATTAATGTTTATGATAACCTTTTCCATTTTTGAGCACTAGATAATAAAAAATATCATCTTAATGGTATTGATATATTAGTTCCTAATTACGAGATCAGTGGACCCACTAAAAGAAGGTATGTGTTGCCTCATAAAGGACTCAAATGTACATTGTTCTTTCCTTTTATCATTTAAAATCTAATCATGATACATCGATTGAGAATATTGTGTTAGAATACTAACATGATTCTGAAATCTAGTTCCCATAAAATGTAGATTCTTAGGGGACAATCATTTTACTATCCATCACATTTAGCATTGACATGGCTACTTCTTGTTTTGAACATTAACTAACACCAAATATAATTGTATTAGTAACAAGAATTATTGTGGGAAATCATTTAATCTTGAAAATAATTTATAGGATATTTAAACCGTGATACATTCTATTAAAACCATGACACGCTAAATTTGACCTAGTCTATCAAATGTCATTATCTATTGAAATACTTCATAACGGTACATAAATAAATTGTGAATTAACCTAAGCATGTCCCCATAAAGAGTTAAACTAGGTTCATAGTAAGGGATCGATAACCATACACCATAATGATGGACAAGATATAATTAACCAACTCTTTTCAGGGTTATCACCCCTGGATTTATATGCATCATAACAATGTCCACTTTTTATATCCAGAAAGGGCTTTATTTTATTAAGAAAACTACACTCCTACCTTTATCATAACTTACGATAATATACTATAATTAGGATTATCCTAAGGTTTATACATAATTATTACTCATCTTGTTTTTTGAAAGTTACTCAACCTTGCCTTTGACACCAACTATTTTTAACCATACTTTTCATACAAAACTGCAATATCATTTTAGATTAATATTCAATACATTTACCAATATTATATTCTTGAGTTTTGTAAGGGATTAGAGAATTTGGAAACATTTAATTGTGAAAACATTAACATAAAATATCTAAATCATTTAGCATTTATTTATTTATAAATAGAACCATTCTTAGACATAATATACTTAAAACATTTATTAATAACCAAGGGAATGTAAACATTAAAAAAGGTGGGATCAGATGCTTAGAAATGGAAAACATAAAAGATATCAATAAATGATCATAAGTTATCATAATATTAGAATAATTGTATGATACAATTATATAAAAATTAGAAAATAATCTCTATGAATTCATATATCAAAACCATTAAACAAAGAATAATGTTTTATAAATTGAAATACATATAGAATAATAGTGTATAATTAATTATAATTATTCATGAACTGTGAAAAAATATAGTAAGAATATTATATAAGTTTTTTGAATAAACATAATCATATAAATGCATTCCTATAGTCATGAAACACTAATAAGACTATCATTTTGGAGAGGGTTCTCTCCACATTCCATTGTTTCCGTAGTCAATGTTCACTCTAAAGACTATATTATTTGAAACAATCCTCATTGAATTAGTTTCAATGCCCACTCAAGTAATTATTATCTAATAAAATATCCTTATTTTACCAATGAATCATATGGATATATAATTCTAGCCATGATCGTCCCATAATTTAATCCATACATATCTATGCCATAAGGTCATTAGAAAAATTCTTATATCATTAAATGTAAATATATGGAAAGTGTCACAAACCAACCTGGCTACCCTACAAACCAAATAATATATTTGACCTTTATATAGTCCAAAGGGTTTTCCTAATCCACCGAGTTTAGTTACTACAACCTTAAAACATACAAACTTAATGTGTAAATGGTTTTCCATAAACATTGTGGAAGTAAAAGAGACAAGACTTTATAAATATCAAAAGAAAATCCATTAGGTGTAATGTTCTAGAAGTCAAATAGGCAAAAATGATCAAATTACATCAGCCAATGTGTAACATCCTGAGTTTTTAAAAGTAAACACTATTTTTCAATAGCATGCATGATATGCCAAATTTATCTTAAATGAATAATTTAATATTATTATTTAATATGATAGTAATCACATAGCCATTAAAATGGTTGTAATGAAAATGATTAACTAAATTATGAAAATATGGATTAAGTTTTTTTATAATTATTAATTTGATACCAAATTAAATAGAGAGTTAAATAAAAACCAATTTAATATAAAATATTTTTTTTCTGAAAAACAATATAATTAATTAAGAGGTGAGTCTATAAAATAATAAAATCAGTATTTCTGGATTTTATTAATTAAATGTATAGGTAATATATTATATTTAATTTTTAAAATTCATCTTATATTTATTATAGATATTATATTATAAAAAATTCATTTCTACAGATAAAATGAGTATTCTTCTAAAACTTTATTTTTACCGCCTTTTGATGGAGAACAATTTTTAGATCTATAATTTTTCAATTTTATATGTTAAATTTGAAAAAAATAAAATTATTCTATGTAATAGGGACATCAAAATTTACTTTTGTTGGATTTTTTATTTTTCTGATAAAAGTTTAATGAAAAGTAGAAAATAATGCATTTTAATTCAAAACTTCTTTTTTGTATATGTTATTTATAATGATAGATAATATTTTTAAATTGATTTTAAATTTTAATTAGATAATTTTTTTATTATTTAAACCATTTTTTTGTCAATTTAAGTAATTTAACATTGAAATTGCATATAAACACACGTAAATCTTTTGATGGTTGTTTACTTTTAAGAAACACGTTTGTCGTTTTGATAATAATGATTATTTTTAATTTCATTACTTAAACTTATGTGCTTTGAAATATAAAAAAATTTCTTCCATGTTTGAAATATATAGGTCAAAATTATGAAAATTGGTCTTTTTTATTTTTCTTACTTTATGAATAGTTACTTTAGTAACTAGTTTAATTGTTACAGTTTAGGGTAAAACAGGTAATTAAAAGTAAAAATTATTTTCTAATAATATAAAACTACCCTAAGACGTGTAATAATATAATTTGATGAAATTATCCAAACCATGATCATCATTGGATTGATTTGAGGACCACTTGGAGTCACTTGGATCACTTTACTACTTTTATAATATTATATTCGATGAATAGTCCTTTTAATTACAACTTTGTTATAAAAAGGTGATGTAATTTAATATGGAGTTATTCAGGGGATCTCTTAAACTATAAATAGTCATTGAAAATATAAAAATATTAGATACATCATGATAATTTATTTATAGTTTTTAGAAATTGAATAATTAAATTAAATTATGTCAAAAAGATGATGTTGTAATTTTTTAATTACTGAAAGAATTAAATAAATGATTTTTTAAATGTTAAAATAAATATTATTTGACATACTTTATGTCTTCCAGGAATTTTATAAATAGTTTTGACATATTTTTTATGAATAAAGGAGCTAGTTCGAACTTATCTTCCTGGTATGATATTCTTAAAAAGTATCTAATGAATAGTCTCAAAATTTACCCTATTGGTATTTTTAAAATATAAAATATTTTATTAAATGATATTAAATTCTTAAAAATATAATATTCTGAAAAATGGTGTGGATGAGTCCAAATATGTCATAAATGGAACTTTTTGGGTCTTTTACATGTTATGGTAATTAAATTAACCCATAATGTGAAAATAACATAATATCACAGTAAAATTTAAGAAGGTAAAATAAAGGTTAAACCAAAAAGATAAGGATTAAATAAAATTAAAAACTTGTATAATATTAATTTGACAATTTTCATGCGACCCAATATCATCTTATCATCCAAATAAATGATTTTGGTACCATTTGGAACTGTAATTAATTTTATATTAATTTAATATTTTAAGAGTATCCAAGGGTGACCTTCCCCTCTTCTATAAAAAGGTACCCACTATTCTCTAATACTCACACTTACAAAGCCTTTTTTCAGTGAAAATATGCCTAAACCCCTTCATATAATCCCTCCCCACATTCATGAGTCATTATTTCTTGTAGAACACCCTCCATAGAGTTGTAAAGTTGTTATTTAAGACTGATCAACCAAAGAAGAGGTCTCGTTTTCCTTATGTATTTCAATTTTTTTTCTTCTTCCAATTCCTTTAAATATTATCCAACCATAATTAAATAATAAATCTAGTATCCTCAATATAATTAAATGTTTTTATGTTAATATCATCACATTAATCTATCTCTAATTTCATCAAATGGGAAATGAACTTTTCTTTCATGTGTACGGCAAACTACCACATCGCGAACCAATATAGTTAATTTTTCATTACCGTCTATTAATAGTGGTTTTAATTATGAAATAAATATTTATATATGATATTAATAAAATATTTATCATTTTAAAATAATAATATTTCAATTATGTTCTTACCTTCCATGTAAATAAACATGGTAACGATGTTCGTGCGTACGTGTGAACTATCACCTCCATGAAGCGATGTGAATAATGTTTATTCACCACATCACTTGTATGATATATATAATTATATTTAAATGATTTTTAGGAGGTTAAAAATATTATTATATTTATTTAAGTAAAAAATAATAATTACCTTATTTCTATTATGATCAATTACAAATAGTAACCTTACTCATGTGTACGTATGACCTACTATCTCTATAATTATAAAATTGTCTAGTTTTTATACCATAAATGAATGTTTTTATTTAAAAATTATAATTAATGTATAAAAGTAATTATTATTTCATAAATAATATTTTTTAGATGATTTACTTAGGACCACATTGACTATGTACATCAACCCAAGTTTATTTTAGACTTAAGTACTAAATATCGACAAAATGTGTGATATGAACATCAATAATTATTTAATTTTTATAACATAGTAATAAGTTTTTAAAAGGAATAATAAATATGAAGAATGTTATCAATAAATTATAAATTAAACTAGGTTTATTATTCATGAATATAATGATTTCACATGATGAGTCGGACTCAAGGTAAGGTACTTCATCTCAATCACCTTTCTGTGAGGCATATTTTCATAACATACACCAATGTATTCTATAAGGTTTAAAATAAAGACATTTTAAATTTAATTTAATTACAATGTTTTTAAAGGAATAGTTTTCAATGATGTTTTTTACAAAATTAAAAAAGGAAATTTCTTTAATGTACGTGGTGACAATAACATTTCCACTGTCATGACCACTATTTCATATTTGGATACCTCTATATGTTGTAATGTTTATACAGAAAAATAAATACCATATTCTATTTTCATGTATTTTGGTATTGAAAATGGTTTTGTTAAGGGATTGATTATGTCAAAATATTGAAATGATATATTGTGATTGTAATGTGGAATTTTTATTTTTCATTTTTTCTTGTTAATGTGTTATGATTATGGTTCTTGGGACTTACTTATGTATACGAGTGGTTTTGTGATAAACCGAGTGTGGGTGAGACCATGATAGTTCTCCAATGCATTGGTTAGTGAGAAAGAGTAAAAAGATAAGGTTTAAACAAATAGAATTAGGGAATATATTGTGTTGGTAATTCCAAACATAACAACGAAGGTTACTCCCAATGTAGATGTGAAATATATAATGTAAGTATGATATGGATTCCTTATATTACCTTTATGATTTATTATTTCTATGATGTTTTTCAGGATTCTAATGATTATATGGGTTTATAAATATTCATGGAATAACATTTTCTTTTCTTATTTTGTATCTCTTAAGGATATTCTTTTTGTCTTACCAATGTTTCAAAAATGTTTTCCAAGGTATGAGGATGGGTGAGAGAAAGGAAGAAGTCAAGAATATTTTTATCATGAAAATAAGATCATGTTTACTTTTAAATATTTTATATAATGGAAGAAATGCACTCTACTTTAATTGTATCCAAATTTTATATAGTAGTTAGTTCCTAATTCTCTATAACTCTAAACCTAAAAAGATTCTTAATCTAAATTCTTGACATAAATCAATGTTATAAAATTTTTAAGGTTGGGGACATATAAAAAGTAGAAAAACAAGGAAAAAATCCATTTTCCCAAAGGTCGCAACTCACCAAGTCCAAGGTTCAACAACCAGATCCACCTACAAGAGATCATTTTCCGATACTCTATCCTGAAAGGAGATAATCTATAGACACTTGAAGGCACATGTAGGGTGTGATTCAAAGATCAGTAGGATATCACCAAAGATTCCATAAAAAGATTCCAATATACAATTAACTAATAATTTGCTTTTAATTTTTAAATAAACTGGTTCAGTATATCAAAATCACATTTAAAAAAAATCAAGATTACAATTTAAAAGATGGAAATAAATTTTTAAATTCATGATTAATATATAAAATGATTGAAATATATTTCAAATATGGTATTTTAATTTCATTAAGGGCGCTTCATACAAATATAACTTTTCACAAAATTGATTAAAGTAACATATTTACATAAAGTAGTTTATATAAATTTTCAAGTAATGTAAAATATTTTACAATAATGACATATATATTGGAAATATGAATAAGAATGTTACATGTTCGTGTTCAAAATAGGTGTGATAGTACCAAGCTATAGGGACCCAACATTTTGGAACAGAATGTATGTACATACACCACTTTGGGCCAAAGGTAAAGGGGACTCATCACCACCACCTAAGGAAAATGTTGTGTTGATATGATGTTTTATAATGTAGCACATTGTAAAGTATTTTCCAACATAAAACACTAACTACCTAAGGGATTTCATGTGCACAAGTAAAAACAATGATGGACAATTTATTTCACGACTACTTTCAATACACATAAATCTCATCCCCCATTTCCAATATGACAATTTTCTTTTTAGAAATAATAATAAATTTTTAACCAAAACCCTAGAATATGAATAATATGTAACCATAAGGTTTCTATAAAAACATTCTTAATGCATATTTTTCTATATATATATTTTTAAACCAATTCATGCAGTTCCATAGTTCATTTAACAATTAAACTCAATAATAAATTTTCATAAAATTCCATCAATGTCATCACAAACCCCCAATTCACTGGAATTGGTATTTGTCAAAATTTTCCATAAAAACTAATTCGAAAAATAAATTCAACAATTTAATTGATTATATTTCTATCGAAACAAAAAATTAAATTAAACAATTTAAATACCACCCATTTATAATTCCATTCCAAAACCCCATTTTTTTCAAAAACCCCAATTCACTAGAATTGGGTATTCCCAAAATCCAATTGAATTATATATAATACAAATCAAAAAAACTTCATTCAAATTCAAACATTTAAAATTTATAGTAAGAAATTACGGTTAATATAAATTGGGGATCATAATAGAACCACATTACTCAAAATCCAATGGATCTCACAATGCTAAACCCTAAGAGGGATTTGTCCACAAAAAATGAAGATCACGCAAACTGGAATCAAACCTAGGTTTAATATTCCAAAACAGAGGGTATTATATCCATAAATCAATATGGGGATCTACAAAATTCTATAAGGAATAATAGGGTTGTGGGAGATAGTGCTTGGGATAAATAAATTATCTGTAAAGAGATTTAACTGTGTTCCTCAAGCATTGTATCACATCTGAGAGAGATCTGAGGGGATAAGAATACATCTTAGGAGTTTTGAGGAAGTTAAAACTAGTTTGGTTGAAATGAGGTTGTTTCGATACATGAAAAAGGGGTTAGGTAATTATTAATAAAAATTAAGATCTCTTAAATTCCTATATGAATTATTTCATGGGTAGACCCACACGGTTAGACCAAACTGTGTGGCCTATCCATGTGGGTATTTTAAATTGGTCACAAAATTTTGAATAATATGGCACATGCCTTGACTAAATTTTCACTATTCAGGAAAAACCCACTACCTTGGGTTGCATGGTTTTCACTGATATGGTGAATCCATTAGAAAAACATTCTACCAACCTTACACCAGCCCAAAAAATTTAAAAAATTTAAATTTTTTACCTAAAACAACTGAAAAAGAAAACCAACCAAAGATAGATTTATTGATGGGTTTAGGAATACCTAAAAATATTAATGTGATGTTATAAAATCCACACCATAGATTCTTTCTATCCCTAGAAATCCTAGTAAAAAAGATTCCATTCTAAAAAGATGAGCCCACATATCTCTCATCAATGATTCTCTAACACATGTCTCATGAAAATTAGAACCATGCTTCCCAAGCATAGGAACCAAAGGTATCATGCTTCCATAAAGTAACTTTATTTATGAATCAACTATCTTGACTGGCCATTCAGTCATGTATAAATCATGCTCAACCACAAGATCATTCCAAATTAGAAAATGAGAAGGATTAGTTATATACTTTCATAAATGAGATACAATAAATAGGTACCGTATCAACATTATATGTGGTGGAAGTGATAGATGGTATGAAAATTTCCCCACCTGGTCAACAACCTAAAAAGGTACCACAAAATGAGTAGAAATCATCCCTTGCCTCCCAAACTATAAATGATACAAATGGGTTGATGCTTTCAATAAAACCCAGTCAAATACTAAAAAAACCAAAGATCTATGATGATTATCAGCATAATACTTATATCATATCTATGTTATCAATATACTCTAATGAATCAAATAAATATTTGATCTTAAATCATTCACGAAACATAACAATACCAAGGAACGTTCCCCAATCTTCGACCAACACAATGGATATTTACCAGGATGACCATACAATGCTTCAAAATGATCCATACTGGTCATAGACTAGTACCTATTTTTATAAGAAAACTCATCCAACCCCAAATGATCATCCCATCCCCACTAAAGTCTAGAACACAAGCGTGAATCATATCCTTAAGAATCTGTATAACTCTTTCAATCTAGCCATCCAACTGTAGATGGTATTCCATACTCAAAAAAACGTGAGGTCCCAATACATTCTTAAGGCCTTTCTATAAACAATATGTGAACCAAGGATCCTTATCAAAGACTATATCACATTGAATGCTGTGAAAACAAAAAATATCTTTTACATGGAAATTTACCAATTCCTTAACTATGGATGAACCACAAATTGGTATAATGTGAGCTCAGTTGGTTATCTTACCAATCACAACCCATATCACATTATTATTTGACTTGGTATGAGGAAACCCATCCAAATATTCTATAGATATATAATCCCACTAAAAATTATTGAATGGAAGTGGCTACAACAAACCCAAAAGGCTTATAGTGCCCTACCTTCAGCTATTACCACATATAATAATGAGGGAAAAACTTATAAATGTGTAATCTCATACCTAGACACTAGAGATTCTACCACATATCATAAAACATCATAGTTTTTCTTGGGTACACAACCCATTGTAAATTATGAAAATTCTCCATCATGAATTTCTATGCTACTAACGGAACAACGTAGAAATTTTGATAACACAAAAAACCTTTTTTAAGAAAAACATTTTGGAAAATGTCTCCCATCTTTGAGGAGAGTATTTTATTCTATATAAATCCTCATCAAGCTGATAATCCGGGAGAATCATTACAAGAGGTGTGGATATCATCTGAATGCTAGATAAAATATCCTAATACCATTTCTCTGGAACTCTAATATAAAAATATGAAAAGAGAGACATAAAATTCCACTAATTATAGGATTCTTTCACATCCTAGGACGTAAGTTTCCAACACAAAGAATCTACTAAAAAATTACCTTTACTGTCAATTTTTCACGACCCGTCCACCAGGGCCCGTGCTGGGACTACCCTAATCCCGCCTTCCATAGGCTGGGGGCTGATGACTAGCACCAGAAAGGCATATCCTGAAACCGGGAAGGCATTTCCTTTTAACCTACAAAAACACACAATTCAAGCACACAGTAAGATACAAGTAAAAAAGTAAACTATATAAAAAATAGAGTGAGTACAGTAAGTAAAGGGGGCTGGAATACAAGTCCAACTGGAGAGTACAAGTAAAACTGAAAACAACTCCTATGAACACCCTCCAAGGATCCTACCTGAAGGGTTGGTAGAGCTCTTGAATGGATGTCTCTATAGTAAATATCGTCTAATGGTCCACCTTCAAGTAGCCTCTAGTTCTGGCACCCTCAGCCTTGATCAATGTTGTTTGTCATCTACACAAGACACAGCAAGGTGCAGGTGTAGCCCATGCACGGTTAGGTATAACAATAATCAGTAGGGACCCCGAGACCCCCGAAGGTCTCTCAGATTCCACATAGGAAAAACCAAAAATCAAGACATAAATATCAAAGCATGAGTAAATAGTCATCAACACTATTTAGGTATATTCCCATACATATACTGAAGCTATAAATATATACTCATCTCACACGTGAGGGAAGAATACCACAAAGGTAACACAATGAAGGTAGAAGTACCACACAAGTAACACCATGAAGATAGAAGTACCTTATAGGTAAAACCATGAATGTAAGAACCATAAAGGTAATTCCACACAGAATAATAACCTAAAGGTATCAACGTAGGGAAGTGTACCACAAAGTTAAAGACTCAACCCACACCAGGTATAAATGAAGTGTGGAAGTATAGATGAGTAGCTGTATTGGTAGATAATATTACTTTGTCAAGAAGATCTTTTTTTTATAAACACAGGATTGAAGATGACCCACAAAGGATCTGAATATGACCTAGAAATGATTTTAAGATGAACCACACAAGATCAATAGATGCTGACCCACAAAGGATCCGAAGATGACCCACATAGGATCAATAGATGACCCACACAGGATCTGAAGATGCTTAAAGTACATCCATCCACAGGGTTTTGAAACTAAGAACGCTTGATTCTAGGAATATACACTCCTCAATCCTTTAATATATAGTTAAAATATCACAAAGTCCCATGAATAAGTATCAGAAAGGCCCACCACGTCATAAGGGACCCAACGTGACAGACGGTGCGTCAATCAGACGCTCTGTCTACATGTTATTAGCATTTTCGTTCTGATGGCCCGGTTGGATTTAGGATCGATCCAAACCAGATATACTCTAACTTTATCCAAAACTCAGGTGGAGTAAACCAAATGGACCATCTCGATCCAAGTATTCTGGTGTTGTAGAAGGTTCATCAAACGGACGCCCAGTTCTCAAGATATGGCCAAAAAGGCATATCTTGATCCAAATGGGTCCAGGTTCGTTCTGACCCGACCCAACCTGGTCTAGCCTGGTTGGGCTAGGCCATGGTGGGCATGGACTGTTGGGTGCTCCCCGCTCAGCGCTGTCGGTTGGGCATGGCCCGATGGGGCGGCCCATTGGGCGCGGGCCCATTTGGACCCAGATAGGCCTTGTTGTCAATATCTTGAGAACAAGACATCCTTTTGATAAACCTTCTATGGAACCATAATCCTTGGATCAAGATGGTCCTTTTGGTATACTCCACTGAATTTTTGGATAAATTTGGAGTATGGCCAGGTTGGATCGAACCTGAGTCCAACCAGGCCCTCAGAACGGAAAAGCTAATAACTTACAGACCAGGCATCCGATTGATGTGTCGTCAGTTGAGTTGGGAACCTTATCACATGGATGTACTTTGGAATACATATTCATGAGACACTATGTCTGTTAAATTATATACCTATAGCTAGAGGAGCGGATCCTCCTGGAATCAAGTGTTCTTACTGCGGGAACCCTATGACTGGTTGTACTTAACTCATCTTCAGATTGTGTGTGGGTCATCTTCAGATCCTGTGTGGGTCATCATCAGATCTTGTGGGGGTCAAAATCTATAGATCCTGTGTGGGTCATCTTCAAATCCTGTGTGGGTCATCTTCAAATCCTGTGTGGGTCATCTTCGATCCTGTTTAGGTCAACAACAAAGATTGTTGACGAAGTAAGATGATCTAACAATAGAATTAATCATATATACATTGGAACTTAAGTTATAACTGGTGTGAGTTGAGTCTTAACCTTTGTGTTACACTTCAGTGTGGTGATACCTCTGTGGTATTCTTCTGTGTGGCGTTACCTTTGTGGTACATACCTTTGTGGTATTACCTGTGTGGTAATTCTATCATTGTGGTGTTACTTGTGTGGTACTTCTACCTTCGTGGTGTTACCATTGAGGTATTCTTCTCTCACCTGTGAGATGAGTATATATTGATAACATATATATGTATAGTAATATACCTAATTAGTGTTTTTTACTATTACTTTAGGCATTGAGATTGAGGTCTTTCTTTATGGATTATCCTTTTTGAATTATGAGAGTCCTTCGGGGGTCTTGAGGTCCCTACTGAGTATTGTTATACTCACCCCGGCATGGGGTATGCCTACACCATATTGTGTCTTTAGTAGACTATGGACATCATTGATCAAGGTTATAGGTGCCATGATCGGAGGCTGCTCGAAGGAGGACCATTAGACGAGATGTGCCGAAGATAAGATTATTCGACAGTTGTACCTACCCTTCAGGTAGGATCCATGGAAGGTGTTTACCAGAGTAGTTTTCAGTTTTAATTGTACATTCTAGTTGGGATTCTATTACAAACCGCTTTACTTACTGTACTCACTATATTTACTATGTTGTTTACTTTGTTCTTGTGTATTACTATGTGTCTGGATTGTGTGATTTTGAAATTTAAAAGTCAAGGCCTTCCAGGTTTTAGGGATATTCCATTCCAGTGCTAGTCCCCAGCCCCTTTCATATGGAAGGTGGGCTTGGGGTAGTAAGAGCATGGGCCCCGGAGGATGTGTCGTGATAAATTAGTATCAGATGAGTCGGTTCTACTGAAGAAATTGGACTCTGATATTTTAATTGTAAATAGTTTTAAGTGTTATGTGTTTTTTTATCAGTTTGGGGAATCTAGTGTTGGTGTGATGGCTGACGTATCCACACACCAGGACCCTGATACTAATTTTTCACAACCCCAATCCCACCTTCCATAGGCAAGGGGATGGTGACTAGAACTTTAAAGGAATATCCCTAAAAACGGGAAGGCATTTAATTTTAATCTACAAACTCACACAATCCAATCACACAGCAAGATAGAAGCACAAAGTAAACTATATTGTAAATATATTGAGTATAGTAAGTACTGGGGGCTAGAATACAAGATCAACTGGAAAGTAAAAGTAAACCCGAAAATGGATCATATGAACACCCACCAAGGATCCTTCCTGAAGCATAGGTACAACTCTTGAATGGTCACCTCTGTGGTATATCTCTTCTAGTGGTCCACCTATGAGCAGCCTCTAATCCTGGCACCCTCAAACTCTATCAATTCTTTCTGTAGTCTACACAAGACACAACAAGGTGTGGGCATAGCCCATGCAGGGGTGAGTATAATAACACTTAGTAGGGACCCTGAGACCATTGAAGGACTCTTAGAATCCACAATGGATAAACCACAGAGCATACCTATGGGGGTAATCTTCAATCAAGTGTGGGTCAACACAAAAGATTCTCAATGAAGTAAGATGATCTATCAATATGGATAATCATCTATACTTCCACACATAATTTATACCTGGTGTGAGCTGATTCTTTACCTTTGTGGTACAATTATTTGTGGGGATACCTCCGTGGTATTCTTCTGTGTGGCATTACCTTTGTGGAACATACCTTCGTGGTGTTACTGGTGTGGCACTTCTATCTTCGTGGTGTTACCTTTGTGGTAATTCTTCCTTCGTGGTGTTACCTTTGTGGTATTCTTCCCTCTTGTGTGAGATGAGTATATATTGATAACTTAGGTATATGTATGGGCGTATACCTAAGTTGTTTTGATGACTATTTCTTCATGCTTTTAGATTTAGGTCTTGTTTTTGGTTTAACCTTTGTGGATTCTGAGATACCTTCGAGGGTCTCGGGGTCCCTACTAATTATTGTTATACTCACCCCTGCATGGATTACGCCCTTACATTGTTGTGGCTTGTGTAGAATATGGACATCATTGATCCAGGATCAGGGTTCCAGGACTTGGGAATGCATGGAGGTGGACCATTAGATGAGATGTACCACAGAGACGATCGTTCAAGAGCAGTACCTACCCTATAGGTAGGATCCTTGGTGGGTGTTCACAGGAGTTGTTTTTAGTTTTACTTGTAATTTCTAGTTGGGCTTTTATTCCACCCCCTTTAATTACTGTACTCACTCTATTTACTATTTAGTTTACTTTGTTCTTGTATCTTGCTATGTGCTTGGATTGTGTGAGTTTTTAGGTTAAAAGAAAACGCCATCCCAGTTTTAAGGATATGCCTTTCCGGTGCTAGTCGCCAGCCTCAGGCCTATAGATGGTGGGCTTGGCGTAGTCACTGCACGGGGCCCGAGTAGCAAAAAGGGCGGGCCCCGACATGGCGGACCACACCCATCCGGGTGGACCAAAACCCATCGACCAGGCCGCACCGAGCGGGATGCACCTAGAATGGGTCGGGTCGGGCCGCCCTTTGCCAGGATGGGTCAGGTCGACCCGAATAGGGTCGGGTCGCCGCAGGCCGGGTCGGGCTGGACCCAAGCCCATCTAGACCCATATATGCCTTTTTGGCCATATCCTTAGAACTGGGAGTCCATTTGACAAGCCATCTACGGTATCAAAATCCTTGTATTGAGGTGGTCCTTTTGGAATACTTCACTTGATTTTTGGATAAAGTTGATGTAAGGCCAGGTTGCATCGAACCCAAATCTAACTAGGCCCTAGGAACAAAAATGCTGATAACTTACAGACCTAGTGTCTGATTGATGCGACGTCTATTGCATTGGGACCCTTATGACATGTAAGTCCTTTAGAATACTTCTTCGTGGGACTTCATGGTAGTTGAAGTATCGACCTATGGCTTGAGGAGAGGAAACTCCTAGAATCAAGCATGCTTACTAGGAAAGCCTATGCCTGGTTGTACTTGAGGAATCTTTAGATCTTATGTGGGTCATATTCAGATCATGTGTGGGTAAACTTTGATCCTGTTTGGGTTAAAAATTGAGATTCTCGATGAAGTAATATGATCTAGCAAAACTGCTAATCATCTATACTTTTGAACTTGTGTTATACATAGTGTGAGATGAGTCTTTACCTTTGTGGTGATACCTCCGTGGTATTATTCTATGTGGCATTACCTTTTTGGTGCATACCTTCGTGGTGTTACCTATGAGGTACTTCTATATTCATGGTATTACATGTGTGGTACTTCTACCTTCATGGTGTTACCTTTGTGGTATTCTTCCCTCAGGTGTGAGATGAGTATATATTGATAACTTAGGTATATGTATGTCCATATACCTAAGTATTGATGATGACTATTTCTTCATTATTTTATATTGAGGTCATGCTTTTTGGTTTATCCTTTGTGGATTCTGAGAGGCCTTCGGGGTGTCTTGGGGTCTCTATAGAGTATTGTTATACTC
Source organism: Viscum album (assembly GCA_963277665.1). Taxonomy (NCBI): domain Eukaryota; kingdom Viridiplantae; phylum Streptophyta; class Magnoliopsida; order Santalales; family Viscaceae; genus Viscum; species Viscum album. The sequence goes on from OY728125.1 coordinate 876,681,653, forward strand.
ACCCCTGCATGGGCTACGGCCGCACCTTATTGTGTCTTGTGCACATAACAGACATTATTTATCAAGGCTAAGGGTTCCAGGACTAGAGGCTACTCGGAGGTGGACCATTATATGAGATGTACCGTAAAGATGACAATTCTAGAGTTGTACCTACCCTTCAAGTAGGATCCTTTCCCAGTGTTCACGTGAGTTGTTTTCAGATTTACTTGTACTTTTCAGTTGTGCTTGTATTCCATCCACCTTTACTTACAGTAATCACTCTATTTATTATATAGTTTACTTTGTGCTTGTATCTTGTTGTGTGCTTGGATTGTGTGTATTTCAGGTTAAAAGACAATGCCTTCTCGGTTTTAGGGATATTCCTTTCCGGTGCAAGTTTCCAGCCCCTGGTCTACGGAAGGTGGTCTTGAGGTTGTCATGGTACTGACCTTACGGGACAGGTTGGGATATTTCCCCATGGTAAATGTGATTTCAATATTGAAATATTGTAGGTATTCTACCCAACACATCTGATAGAGATTAAAATATTTTTGAGAGAAGATATCACTCAATATTTCGTGGTATGAAAACATGGTATACCTTTCTCCATAAAGGTAATGTCACTAACTCTTAAGCATGTGTATCACATCTGCATGCTCAATGTCATGGTTTGGAAAATTCATCTCATGAGGCCTAAGATGATGATATACATAGGAAACAACATGATTGCCTTACATAAGAATGTAGCTCAAACCTGAATCTGATTCATCATAAAAGACCACACAACCCTGATCATCATTTAAAAGATTTAACACCATAATGGTAGTCAAAAGACATTTCATCTTGAAAAAAAAACATTAAAATTAATCCTTCCAAGAAAACTTTATTACCTATAGAGTTATACCAGTCTTCAATGAATCCAACTTGGATAATTCCTTAATGAACTGATGATAGTATCCAAATAAACCCAAGAATATTTGAATATATAAAAAATTTAGTGGTGGTTATAGTATCATATCTTCAATATTTGGTAGTGGATACTTGTTGTTCTTTGTAAGTCGATTGAGCTTTTGATAATCAACATATAGGTGATGTAAGAAACCAGTTTTCATGGAAAAGAGAATTGGTGCTGCCCAAGGTGACACACATGGGTATATAAATATTTTATCAAGATTATAGTTTTACAAGGACATCAATTATTTCAATTCCTATGGTTCTATCGGGTAATAGGGAATAAAATTAGTTGTGTGCCAGGAATTAAATCAATGGAAAACTCAACCTACCTTATCGGTGGGAAACTAGACAAGTTAGGGGTAAACAAGTTTGGAAACTCGACAAAAACTGGGGGAGATCACCACTCAAACATTCTTACTATATATATAATTAAAAAACTAATATTTCTTTCCCCAACTCTAGATACAAAGTTCATTCCCTACTAAACCATGGGTCCCATTCTCCTTAAAATACACGAGACACATTACTAGTTTTAGTAAAGGAGACCCATGGAAGATAAAAATATATCCATACGCTATTTGAAGTGATCCAATATATCCCAAATATGAAATAAGTATATTCCATTGTGATAACTAGAAAGATTCAAGAAATATCAATATCTGATAGAGAGAAGACACAAGAGGATCTATGTAGACCCTTTTCTCTCTATGTACCAAGGGCTATAGTAATATCCATTGCCCAAGAAAAAATCTCCATAGTCAGGTTTACAATATTAAAAAATATGAGTCGAAATAAATGAATGAGATTACCCAATATCAAATAAATAAGTCACTAATGATGAATATTCAGTGATGGTACCCCTCAAAGTCACTGGACCCATCTTCATTTCCTTTGTAGACTCTTCTGCTATGTGAAGTAACTTTCTCCCAGGTACTTGTGGCTAGAACCCTTTTTTGCATGAAGCATCTAACTATTCCAAAAATTTAGAAGGTGTGGATTATCTTTTCCCACTATATGGATTTGAATAGATATGGAAGAACCTCTATAAGTTCCCCATTCATCCACATGAGCCATAGTTCTTAGGTTCCTTGGTGCAAACCCTCTTTGAATATTCTCGATTTACATAATGGTAACAGACTAAAGGACCCCTCCTAGGCACTTAAAGAGGTGTATAATAATAAATATTTCGACAAATACTATTATAATCATAAGGATTCTTCTTTATCTATGAAGAATATACACTTCCACTGGGAGAGAAAGAATCTTCTAAAAACCCTGAATTGTCGTCCATGTTCATCTCAACAATCAGTGATCTATCTAGTACATCAATATAAGTAGGATAATCTAGATTGAATATACTAATAAAGTTTCAACTTGAACATTTGATCCTAAATCTTCTCATTTGATACAATCTTAGATTTTAAATGCATGGGATCATCAAAATGGTTTGCATACTCAATAGCGGTCTTGTAAGCCAACTCAAGCATGAAAAAATATATAGACTTGGCCAAAAACATTGATTCTAGATAGGATTGGTCAATAAGAAAAACTTGAGTTATTTCCACTCTAATCCCTCGTGTTTCTTCACCATAACCATTGTGTCCCAGTATCTCCTTCTTATTCCTTCCAGCACAAAGGTGGAACACTTCACATTGATCTCATCTAGTGTTTCCAAGAACCCAAACAAGAACTACAAATTGATCAACCATTATATAGCCTCTTGGGAACCATTTGAGCCTTTAAAATGGTTAAGTATTTTGGGAAATTAACTATTGAGAAAAATCATTGAGAACAACCCTCTAGGGTACCATGGGTGGGGACCGAATGGGAACTAGAGGTGTTTCTTATCCCAAAGCTTGGATAGTTCTCATAATCACCTCAACTAGATTCAGATAAATAATAATATTCACTCACGGAGGTTCATTTATAGTATAATTTTGGATCTTATTCACATGTCTTCTTAGAGGCATGACGCTACACAACATCAACAAAAAAACAGAAGACAACAAATAATGTTTAGACCAAGAAATGGGGGAAGTTAATCCCGATTGATAGAAAAAACAAGATTAGGATTTCACCCTATCCAAACCAAAATAGGTAAAATACTATAACTAATCCACTAGGAGACTTTCCCTAACCATCCTCGACAGATTAAGGTTCATTATGGGGAATATTTCTAGGAATTCAATCACAACAACCTCCTAATCACCAAAATGATTTCACAATTCATACTATCTTCAAGACAAAAGTTGAGAATCCATTAACACCACATTTTCATGATCAAACTCAGGTACCCTGGTAACCCAAAAACTAAGCCATTACTGACATAACCAGAAGGGAGTTCCCAATCCCCATGGGTTGACAACTAGCATATGGAATCATACGAACTGAACTTGGGAAGGGTTTTCCCACAAAAATAGTAGAAGTAAAAGAGACAAGATAGTATATATATCAAATGAAACTTTTGTGAGAGAATTTTAACAGATGTAAAATATAAAATAATTCCTAAAGTACTGAAACCAAAGTACCCAAACATGGAAAACAATCGATGTACCAGAGGGCACAACTGACTAAGTCCAAGGTTCAACCGCAAGATCCACCTCTAATATATCACTTTCCATTTCTCAAACCTGGAATGATATAATATACAATCAAACAAAATCATAATTTTGGTATTATCCAAAGCACCGTATGATTTCAAAAAATGTTCCATAAAAATGAAAATACAAAATTAACCAACAATGTGCTTTCAATTTTAAAATAAATAGTTTTTTCATATAAAAAGAATAATTAAAAATTAATTATTTACAATTAAAAATATTTGAATATATTTAGAAATTCATGATTCACATTTAAAATGATCAAAATATATTTCAAATATAGATTAATCATTCCTCAAGGGTGATTTAAAATGGTGATTTTAAAAAATTTCTTAAATAAATTCATTTTTATAAAAAAGTTTATATAAATTATCAAGGCATTTTAAAATAGATTACAACATTGGGATACATATTTGAAATAAAAACAAGAAAGAAACATGTTCATGTGACAAATAGGTAAGATAGTTACATGATATTGGGACCCAACATTGTAACGCCCCGACCCCAGTTACCTAGAGTCAGTGCATTATTACATAACATTGGCATGATCACAAAAGATCAAGTCTTAAAAGACCGATTAGTTTAGTAGCATTGGAATCACTAGATACATTCATAAAGTTTACTTTACATCATAAAATGAAAAACTATAACAACATATTGTCTCAATATACCACACTCATGTCCCCTCATACTATCCCTATAGGTGATTCATAAAAAACTTCTTCACATACTAGGAAAAATAAAACATAGAAAGGGGTGAGCTCAGATTCCCAATAAGGATAACCATATAATAGAAACTTTCATAAATATGCATAAATATTTAAGGCAATGTATAAATAAAACAAAATCCTTTTAAACTTGAAGTTCAACATAATATGGCAGAAATAAAATGAAATAATTCTATTTACTTAATCACATGGATATTCTACTAATCGAATAATCACATGCAATATCAATAACCACTTTCATAATGATGGAATGCATAATTACAGACTATTATAACCACATAGTGAAGGCCTTATGCCAAGACTACAAATAAGATTTTGTCAAGGCCTTATAATAAGACACTATTTTGTCTCATGAGACCTACCGATGCATCAAGGAGCTATAGTGGGCTTTACCTGTTACTTATTAATTCCAATTCATTCCTCTTATAAAGAGGTTTAAACATAACATAAACATTTATATTTAAACTAGCATGAAAAATTTCAATACTTATCCATAAACCATGAATGGTATAAAAATAACACATCTATAGTCAAACATTTCAAAAACCCTTAAATACAATATAGAAGTTTTGTATCATAATAAATCTACTTCAAATAAGCTTAAAATCCATTAAAGGATGTTGACATAGATGAAATAAAAACTATTTGAGAGAAATATCTCTTTTTTTGGAATCATTTAAAAGTCACATAATTATAAAAGAAAACATTTACTTTGAAAATGTTTTTATAAGAATTTAAGGTAAGTTTCGACGATTTTATAATGGTGGAAAATAGCCGCACCCTTCGTATAAGTTAAAAAAGACATTCTTACCATAAATTTTTCTAAAATGTTAAAAAGGACATTTTTGGAAAACAACAGAAAGATTCCTTTATAAACATCTTATAAAAATTCATATGAGTGTATAAATGACTTTAAACCATAGTCTATAAAATATTAAGAATTTTTTGAAATATGTTTTTAAGAAACATGGATGTGGATGATAAAGAGGTCCCAGTAGATAATCACGTATATACAACCTTGGATAATGAAGAGATTGTGAAATAAACCATTACCTTGTACTTTTCCTTGGTCGAGGGTAGGTTAACCTCCTGTATAATGGTTAAATAATTTTTATTAAATTATTAAAGAATCATATTCATTAATATTATATGATATATGATCTTTTAACATTTCATTGTTAGTAATATCTTAATATTATAGTTGTTTCGGGTTTTAACATACTCGTTTTATTTTATATTTTTTGTTACATAAGTCATGTTTGTTATGGATAGGTTGTATGTTATTCGTATCCAGAATTATATCAAGTCCTTAAACATTATTTTTAATCACAAAATGAGAATTAGACTTGAATTGATATGATGGGGAATAAATCACATCACGTTCGTGGAGACGGTAGTCCGTACGTACGCACGAGTGAAAATATCATTATTTTGTTATTAAAATAATATGTAATTTGACGGTATATCATATATACAGAATCAGTATAATGTTATATTTATTATTTACTTCAATTAGACATCAATATCATACCCATCCAAATAATAATGTTTTGAATAACAATTACACCACGACGTGGAGACGGTAAGTTGTACGTACACATGTATGGTGACATATCATTCAAAGGATGGATAGAATACTGAATATGGTTGTACCATATTTATTATAACATCAAAGTATATAGAAGATACAAGAGTTATTTTTTTAGAATGGAAATAACAAAGAAATAATAATTTGAAGAAGAAAGGAACTTGAAAGAGGGTGGTCAAATTATTACCTCTTCTTCGAGTTCTTCCTTTTGATTTGATCAAAAGGGCTCCTTAAATTGGATTTATGACTAAAGGAAGGCCTTTAGGGTGAAGTGGGGGAAGTTGAGAGGATATTTGGGTAGGGTTTTCTGAACCAAAAGGCTTTGAAGGTATGAATTTGAGAGAAGGGGGAGTAACCTTCTATAAAAGGGGTGCGGAGCACCTTAGGAAAAACATAAAATATTATTTTATAATAAATTCTTATTCGGTTTATAATGGCTCCAAAGTGACTTATTTTGAGGAAAATGTGGGGATGGGTAGAAATACTTTCATTTAATATATTTTAGATAGGTTTGGGTCACTATATTAACCTTATCATTTATATTTAACTCTTAGTTAAATAGTTTGACATATACCATGTCTCTTTGTATTTTTATATTATACGGTTAATAAACCTACTATATACATCCAAGAGAACCACAATTGGTTCATTAATGATACACCTATAATTGTATATGTCCTATGTCTGAACATTAAATTTTTAAGTATATTATATCAATTTATAATATAATATTGTTTTTAAAAACTCCTTTAATTTTGACAATATTTAATAATTGTTTTTTGTTAAAGTCTTAAAAACATTATTAATTCAAACCAAAATCATTTAAACAATCATAACATTTAATATTAACCTATAAAATTATATTAATTCAAAAAAGTCTAAAATTACATTTATTTGGATATTTATAATATCAATTATTTGAATATTTCATTAATTAGGTAATCACTGCATCACCATTGTGTCATAAATAAATTAAATTATTTAATGTATAAAAATTATAAATAAAATACCATTATGTAGGAAATATGTTTATCTTTCTAATGAATATTTATAATCGATTTTATCTTATGTATTAGCCTATATTAAAAATGTTTTAATTATTAAACATTGATTTTAACTCTTTTAACTATTCTTTGAATTAAATAATAATAAATGTCCTAATCTAATCCAAGTGGACCGAAGATGTTCATATTTTATTCCTAAGGTTGTTTTTGGTCGAATAAAACCTATCCAATAGAATTAGGACATGTGTTAGGGTAATAATAATATCATTTTTACCCTTAATTACTCTATTTACTTTTAACTGTGGCAAATAAAAGTAAAAAGTTACTATTCATAAAAAATTATTTTCATCTCATTGAACAAAATTTTACTTACTAATACCAACTGTTTTTCTCAAATTTTTGAAATTCCACTCACATAAGCGGTAAAATTAAGTTTTATGTGAATTTGCAAATTCTCCTAGGAGATGGGTAAAAGACGGTGAAAAGATCAGTAAAATTTTTATATATCTAAAATTATTATAAACTGACTCTAATGAATTACATTGAACTTATATAGGTATTATGTATCTATTTTGACCTAAAATAAATTTAAATAAAAATTTGGTTTTAAACTATAACTCAGTGCTTTTCACTATTCATCAAAAATTGAATGTTTTCAGAAAAATTCCAAAATTTCACCCTAGGATAAATTTGATATTCTGAATCGAAAAATGAAGTCCATTTTGAATGATAAAATGTATAAAATTTTAAAAAGTGGGTATTACTATTCCTAACGGCTTTTTTTATTGGTTGTGGTGTGTTAGAACTCGAAGTTGCGTACAACACACGCTACTGTATTATTCAAAGAGAAGCGTATCATGGAAGCTTGGGGTGTTACATTATCCCCTCCTTAAAATAATTATGTCCTAGAAATTTCAAGAATACTACCGCATGAAAAGACTCGGGTGGTTCTTTATCATAATTTCCATGGGTTTCCACATTTCCTCTTCCATCTTATGGTTTCTCCATACAACTTTTACCAGATGAGTCATCTTATTTTAAGCACTTGTTCTCTTGTATCAAGAATCCTGATGGGATCTTCGTAATAAGACAAATCGGGTTCCAGTTCTACTTCCTCATAAGTGAGTACATGCTTTGGTTCTGGCATGTATTTTCTCAACAGTGATATGTGGAATGCATCGTGAACTTTGGAGAGACTTGGCGGCATTGTCAAACGGTAAGCTACTGTCCTAATTTGTTCTATAATTTTGAAAGGTCTTATGCACCTTGGACTCAATTTACCATTCTTTCCTAAACGTATAACTACCTTCCATGGAGATACCTTCAAGAAAACATGATCTCCTACCTGAAATTCCAAATCCTTCCTTCAGTTGTCAGTATAGCTCTTCTACCTACTTTCAGCTGCTTTGATGTGGCTTTGGATTACCTTCACCTTTTCCATCATTTCCACCACTAGTTCTGGGCCTACGAGTTTTCTTTCACCAACATTATCTCAATAGGTTGGTGTGTGACATATTTTTCCATATAATTCTTCCTACGATGCCATCAGAATACTTGAATGGAAGCTATTGTTATAGGAAAATTCTACCAGAGGTAAATATTTATCTCACATACCCTGAAATTCAAGTGAGCAAGATCTCAACATGTCTTCTAAGGTTTGAATAGTCCATTCTGATTGTCGATCAGTTTGGGGGTTGTAGGCAGTGCTCAAACGAAGTTCAGTATCCAGGGATTTCTGAAGACTTTTCTAGAATCTTGAATTAAAACAAGGATCACGATCAGAAACAATCGATAGTGGTACTCCATGAAGTATCCAACTTCATTAATATATGGTCTTGCTAGACGTTCAAGTGTAGATCTTCTTTTATAGAAATAAAGTGTGTTAACATGGTAAGACGATCAACAATGAACCATATTGCATCGTTCCTTCTAGGTGTCTTTGGTAGCCATATGATGAAGTCCATCATAATATTATCTGATTTCCACTCAGGTATTGGAAGAGGTTGCATGACTCCTCCAGGATGTTGCCTTCCAGCTTTCACTTATTGACAAACCATACATCTTGACACAAAATCAGCAATCTTTCTCTTTATATTGTACCACCAAAAATGTTCCTTCAAATCCCTTTACATTTTGGTGCTCCCAGGGTGTATAGAGAAATTGGAACTATGAGCATCGTCCCACAATTCCCTTTTTAGATAAGGTATATCGGGAACAAAAATTCTCTTCCTAAATTTCAAAATTCTGTCTTCACACACAAATTCACTCAACCTCCCATCATTCATAACTTTAATCTTCTTTTGAAACTCTTTATCATCGGTTTGATAACTCTTTATCCTTTCTAATAAAGATGGTTTGGAAGCCATTTGGAAAATTATCGATGTTTAACCTTCCATGGTTATTCCCATATCCAACTTTACTAGATCCATGAAAATGGGATCCCTTTAAACTCTCATTTGTTCAAAGTTCCATGATAATTTCTTCTTAAAGCATCTTCCACCTTATTTTCCTTCCTTGGGTGGTATTATATCATTCAATCATAATCCTTGAGTATTTCAAGCCATCGCCATTACCTCATGTTGAGTTCTTTCTGTGAGAAAATATACTTCAAACTCTTATGATTAGTATAAATCTCACATTTTTAACCATAGAGGTACTGTCTCCAAAGCTTCAAAGAAAATATTATATCAGCTAACTCTAGATCATGAGTAGGATATCATTTCTCATTAATTTTCAGCTATCATGATGCATAGGAAATAACCCTATCATTCAGCATAAGGACACAACCAAGTCCTTTATTTAAAGCATCACTATAAATAAAAAACCCAATATTCCCCAATGGTAGAGTCAATATAATATCATTGACTAATATTCTCTTCAGTTCTTCAAAACAATCTTCACACTCTTTTGTCCAAACAAATTTAACCCCTTTATGTGTGAGCTTCATTAATGGGTTAGCCAATCGGGAAAATTTCTAGAAGAAACGTCGATAATAACCTGCTAACCCAATAAAACTACGTACCTCGGTTATACTCATTGGTGCTTTCCATTCTTGGATTGCTCTTGTCTTAGAAGGATCAATAGAGATTCCATCCTTAGAGACAATATGTCCAAGAAAATAAATCTCTTGAAGCAAGAATTCACACTTGCTAAACTTCCCATATAATTCATGTCTTCTAAGAGTCTTCAGGATAATGCGCAAGTGATTTTCATGATCTTCATAGCTTTTGGAGTATACCAGGATATCATCAATAAATATCACTATGAAATCATCGAGATATTCCTTGAAAACTCTATTCATTAGACCCATGAAGACAGAGGGTGAATTAGTCAATCCAAAAGGCATTACTGTAAACTCGTAATGCTCGTACATGTTTTGAAATGATGTCTTTGGAATGTCTTCCTTCCTCACACGTAACTGATGGTATCCAGATTGAAGTTCAATATTTGAAAAGTATTGAGCTCCATGCAGTTGGTCAAGTAAATCATCAATGCGTGGTAGGGGATACTTGTTCTTTATTATTATATAATTGATCTCCCTGTAGTCAATGCAGAACCTCCTAGAACCATCTTTCTTCTTAACAAAAGGAATAGGGGCTCCCCATGGATAAACACTAGGGATAATAAATCCCTAATTACTCAATTCCTCTAGTTGTTTATTTAGTTCCACTAATTCCACAGTGGCTATTCTATAAGGGGTCTTCGATATAGGCCTTGATCCAAGAATTAAATGAATGGAAAACTCAATTTCTTGTTCTGGAGGATGTCCAGGTAAATATTACAGAAACATATCTACATATTCTTTCACAATAGGTACATCCTCTATTTGAACATTCCTTTCCTCACCCACAGTTATTTTATTGTCTTCCCACCCAATAATTAAATTTAGTTATGCTACTAGGGGTGGATCTAGATAAGAATTAGGTGGTGAAAATTCTGATCTAAAAAAATGTTTTCTTTATCATCATCATCAAAAATCGTAACCTCCTTCTTCTTACAATAAATCCGCACATCATGGTCTGAAATCCAATCCATACCGAGGATTATATAAAACTCAATCATAGGTATGATGATGATATCGGTAGATAAAGAACATTTATATGCTCTAATGGGAACTATTTCACAGAACTTTGTAGCAATGATACATCGCTTAGGAGTTTTGAATTAAAACTTCCTTGTTAAATCAAATTGGAAATATCTAATTTTCTTATCAAACTGGGATGATATGAAACAATGAAATGATCCAGAATCAAATAATGCATTTTCTAAACCTGAGGAAACCATTAAATTACCTGCCACTATGTCTTTCGGAGCTTCTACCTCAGTAGTAGTGATAGCATAAGCTTGGCCTTGATCCCTTGGCCTTTTCTGAGGTAAGTTCCCCAAACTCTTAAGACATTCTTTTTCATAATGTCCCATCTCCCTGCAATTGTATCATTGAACATCAATAGCTTCTTTTTTCCCCTTGCAATCACAATCTTGGGGGCCTTTTTCACTACACTTATAACAGACTCCCATTCCCTTCATCAAAGTACCAAGGTGTTTCTTCCCACATTTACTAAAGGATGGATATCCAACTTTTCCCTTATTCCCCTTATTTCCATTTCAAGAGTGATCAACAGATCTTTTCTTCTATTTCTTTTCTTCAAAGTCATATGACTTATAGAATTCCTTTTCTATCTTGATACCACAAGAGACAATGTCTTCGTTATATGAGAAGGATTGTGAGACCAATGCTTGATAGAGAAATGGTTTTAACCAATCAAATAAATGATCATTATTACTCATTGGGTTACTTATATAATCTGATGCATTCCTCTCTAACCTTGAAAAGTTAGCCTCATACTTTGTGACATTATCATCCTTCATTTGTCTCAAACTCAAAAATTTCCTTTCCTTATCTTCTCGATGGTCACGAGGAAATAATTTTCTTAAGAAAATCTCTTTAAACATCCTCCATTAGATATTTGATACTTCATCATCTTCCTTTGTGTTTTGAATCAATGACCATCATTGATCAGCATTCTAGGAAGGCGGTAAACTGCCATGAAAACTTTTTCCCTTTCACTACTCCCCAAGGCGTGGAATATTTTCTCTAAGGAAGTTATCCATTGCTCAACTACTAATGGATTTGTACTCCCATTCAATGTTGGTGGTTGTTGCCTCATGAAGCGATCTAACATTGATCCTCCATGCTGTGGATCTGGGTGCTCCGTACGAGTAAGATTATTATTCATAACCTGAGTGAGTTTTCCAAGTATGGTGATTAGTTGATCAGCACTAGTTGCATCACCAACTACACTATAATTATTTTGAGCATGAGGTAAATCAATACATGGAGTGCGTGCATTGATATAGTTTCCATTTCTTCAACTAGGATCCATTTCTAAATAATGGCATACACTATATTAGTTTATGAATCACAATAAATAAACCCAAAATTGTAAAACACTTAACATAAATTGAACAATTTATCGATATAATCTATAATCATAAAAATGTTTTCTTTGAGGAAGTATATACATATAAACCCTTCATAATGGTTTGTAAAGAAAATTAAAATTATCCTAAGCATATCCCTTAGGAGTGTCGAAACCAATAGTGCATCAAAGCCCGTTGTCGTGCACTAGTTCTCGTTCGAGTCTAGCTCAAAGCGGTGTTTTCGGGTTTTACCCCTAGATACATCTGTGCCAAAGCCACCTCTAACTGGTCGTATCCAGACAGGGATGTATTGCTCAGAAAACTCACAAAATCTCTACAATACCAAAATTATAGGAAGTTCTTCTATACTAATAATCAAAGTCCATCTTAGGTCTATGTGTTCTAATCAGAGTTTATCTAAATCTACCTTTCAATATTTGTGCTAAAATTCTTCTGATACCAACTGTAAAGCCCCAACCCCAGTTTCCCAGATTCAGTGCATTATTACATAACATAGGCATGATCACAAAAGATCAAGTCTTGAAAGACCGATTAGTTTAGTAGCCTTGGAATCACTAGATGCATTCATAAAGTAAACATTACATCATAAAATGAAAAACTACAACAACATCTTTTCTCCATAGACCACACTCATATCCCCTCATACTATCCCTACAGGTCATTCATAAAATACTTCTTCATATCCTCGGAAAAATTAACCATAGAAAGAGGTGATCTCAAATTCCTAGTAAGGATAACAATATAGCCGAAACTTCCATAAATAAGCATAAACATTTAAGGCAATGTATAAAAAAAAAGCCTTTTCAACTTGAACTTCAGTATAATATGGAAAAAATAAAATGAAATAATTCCATTTACTTATTCACATGGATATTCTAATAATCATATAATCACATGAAATATCAATAACCACTTTCATAATGATGGAATGCATAATGCCAGACTATCATAACCACATAGTCAAGGCCATGTGCCAAGACTACAAATAATATTTTGTCAAGGCCTTATGACAAGACACTGGTTTTCCTCATGAGACCTACCGATGCATCGAGGAGCTATAGCAGGCTCCACCTGTCACTTATTAAGTCCAATTAATTCCTTATATGAATAGGTTTAAACATAACATAAACATTAATATTAAAACTAGAATACAAAATGCAAAAACTTTCTACATAAACCATGAATGGTATAAAAATGACACATACAAAGTCAAACATATCACAAAACCTTAAATACAATATGGAAGTTTTGTATCATAATAAATCAACTTCAAATAAGCTTATAATCCATCAAAGGATGTTGACATAGATGAAATCAAAACTATTTGAGAGAAATTTCTCTTTTTTTTTGAAATCATTTAAAAGACATATAATTATAAAAGAAAACATTTACTTTGAAAATATTCTTATAAACTTTTAAGGGAAGCTTAAATGATTTTATATCGGTGGAAAATAGCCACACCCGCTGTATAATTTAAAAAAAATACATTCTTACCTTAATTTTTTTGAAAAGGTTAAAAAGGACCCTGTTTGGAAAACGATGGAAAGATTCATTTATAAACATCTTAAAAAAGTCAAAAAAGGGTATAAATGACTTTAAACCATATTCTATAAAATATTATGAATGTTATGAAATACATTTTTAAGAAAAATGGATGTGGATGATAAAGAGGTCCCAATAGATAATCACATATAAACAACCTCAGATAATGAAGAGATTGTGAAATAAACCCTTACCTTGTACTTTTACTTGGTCGAGGGTAGGTTAACCTACAATATAATGGTAAAATAATATTTATTAAATTATACAAGAATCATATACACTAATATGATATCATATATGTTCTTTTAACATTTCTTTGTTAATAATATCTTAGTATTATCGTCGTTTCGGGTGATAACTTACTCATTTTCTTTTATATGTTTTGTTACATAAGTCATTTTTTATGGATAGGTTATATAGTATTCATATCTATAATGATATCAAGTACTTAAACATTATTTTTAATCATAGAATGAGAATTAGACTTGAATGGATATGATGGGGAATGAATCTAATCACGTTCGTGGAGACGGTAGTCCGTACGTACGCATGAGTGACAATATAATTCTTTTGATATTAAAATAATATATAATTTCATGATATATCATATATACAGAATCATTATAATTTTATATTTATTATTTACTTCAATTACACATCAACATCATACCCATCCAAATAATAATGTTTTGAATATCAATTACACCACGACGTGGAGAGGGTAAGCCATACATACGCACGTATGGTGACATGTAATTAAAAGGATGGATAGAATACTAAATATGGTTGTACAATATTTATAATAACATCACATTATATATACGATACTGGAGTTATTTTTTTAGAATGTAAATAACAAAGAATGATGAAGTGGAAGAAGAAAGGAACTTGAAAGAGGGTGGTGAGATTATTACTTCTTGTTCGGGTTCTTCCATTGGATTTGATCAAAAGAGATTCTTATGTTGGATTTTTTACTAAAGGAAGGCCTTTAGGATAAAGTGAGGGAAGTTGAGAGGATATTTGGGTAGGTTTTGGCAGAACCAAAAAGCATTTAGGGTATGAATTTGAGAGAAGGGGTAGAAACCTTTTATAAGAGGGGTGAGGGGCACCTTAGGAAAAACTTAAATTATTATTTTATAATAAATTCAAATTCGATTTATGACGGATAAAAGTGACTTATTTCTAGGATAAGGTGGGTATAGGTCTAAATAATTTCATCCAATTGATTTTAGATAGGTGTGGGTCACTATATTAACCTTATCATTTATATATAACTCTTAGTTAAATAGGTTGACATTTACCATGTCTCTTTGTATTTTTATATTATATGGTTAATAAATTTACTATATACATCCCAGAGAAAACCAAGTGGTTAATTAATAATACACCTATAATTATATAATTCCTTTGACCAAAAATTAGATTTTAGAGATATTATATCAATTTATAATATAATATCTGTTTTAAAAACTCCTTTATGTCAATTTTGACACTATTTAATAATTGATTTTTGTTAGTCTTAAAAACGTTATTAATTCGAACCAAATTCATTTAAAAAATAATAAAATTTAATATTAACCTATAAAATTATTTTAATTCATAAAAAGTCTCAAATTACATTTATTTAGATATTTATAACATCAATTATTTTAATATTTAATTAGTTAGGTAATTACTGCATCACCATTGTATCATAGCTAAATTAAATTATTTAATGTCTAAATATTATAAATAAAATAACATTATGTAGGAAATCGTTTTATATTTCTAATGAATATTTATAATAGAATTTATCTTATGTATAACCCTATATTAAAAATTTTTAGTTATACAAATTTGATTGTAACTCTTTTAACTCTTCTTTGAATTAAATAATAATAAATGTCATAATATAATCATAGTGAACCAAAGAGGTTCATATATTATTCCTAAGGTTTGTTTTGGTCGAATTATACTTATCCAATAGAATTAGGACATCTGTTAGGGTAATAATAATATCATTTTTACCCTTAATTACCCTAATTACATTTAACCGTGATAAATAAATGTAAAAAGTTACTATTCACCAAAAATTATTTTCAACTCATTGAACCATGTTTTACATACTAATATCAACCTTGTCTCTCGGATTTCTGAAATTATACTCACAAAAGCGGTAAAATTAATTTTCATGTGAATTTGCAAATTCTCTTAGGAGGTGGGTAAAAGACGGTGAAAAGATCAATAAACTTTTTATATATCTAAAATTATTATAAACTGACTACAATGAATTTCATTGAACATATATAGGTATTATATTTCTATTTTGACCTAAAATAAATTGAAATAAAATAAATAATTATATAAACAAAAATTCGGTTTTAAACTATAACTCAGTGTTTTTCACTATTCATTAAAAACTAACAGTTTTCAGAAAAATACCAAAATTTCACCCTAAGCTAATTTCGATATTAAGAATCCAAAAATGAACTCCATTTTGAATGATAAAATATAAAAAATTTCAAAAAGTTGATATTACTATTCATAACTACTAGTTTGATTGGTTGTGGTGTGTTAGAACTTGAAGTTGCGTACAACACACACTATTGTATTATTCAAAGAAAAGTGTACTGTAGAAGCTTGGGGCGTTACAATCACTATGAAATGACATGTATGCACATAGGCCCCTTTGGGCCTGTGGAAAAGAGGACTCATCATTATCCCATAAGGAATACTGAAGTTCAAATATGAGGTATTATAACTTTTTTAGTTGTGATGTGTTTTCCAACATAACACACTAACTACCTAAGTCTTTCATGTTATTAAGTACAAAAAATTGTGGGTATTTTATTTCAATGGTGATTAAAATAAAATTAAATCACATACCCAATTTCAAATATTCCAATTTTCAATTTAAAACCCATAGTGTGTTTTTAATAAAAAACATGCATTTTCACAAAGATGAAACCCTAATTTTTTCATTAAAATATTTTTAAGATTTTTTTATAATATAAGGATTTGAAACAAATTAATGAAATTTTAAAATACATTAAACAATTAAACTCAAAAATTTAATTTTTTAAATAATTCCATCAATTTCATCACAAACCCCTATTACAGTAATTAGTGTCTTTCAAAATTTTCCATTAAACCAATTCCACAATTAATTTTAAAAATTTAATTGATTCAACTTACATCTAAATAATTATTAAATTAAACAATTTAAATGTAACCAATTTCTAATTAAATGCCAAAAACCCATTTTTTTCAAAACCCCAATTCATCAGAATTGGGTTTTCTGAACATACAATTGAAATAAATATAATCCATATCCAAAAAACTGCATTTAAATTAAAAAAATTGAAATTTAAATAAATAAATTAGTGTTAATATAAATTGGGCATCGTAATGTAACGACCTACCTCAAAATCCAATGGATCTTGATATTATAAATCCTAATTGGGATTTGTCCATGAAGAATGATGATCACAAAAATGGGAATCAAACCTAGGCTTAAGTTCCAAAAATAAAGCGTATTAGATCTTTAAATCAATATGGGGACCCACATAAACCTAGAAAGAATAATAGAGACCATGAGATAATGAGATCGGGACTAGGAAACTCACTATAATGAGATAGAAGGGTGTTCCACTATCTTTATATCACATCTGGGAGGGATATGAGGGTGTAAGAATCCTCCTTAGGAGCTCTGAAGAAGGGTGAAATGGTTTTGGGTTTAAGGAGGTCCATATGAGAGACCTAAAAAAGGGTTTTGTTAATTTTTAATAAAAATTCAAATATCTTTAAATATGAAATGCATTGTTTCATGGGCCAACCCACATAGTTAACCCTATCCATATGGTCTAGAAATGTTCCCATTTTAAATTACTCGCATTTTTTCTTCTAAGAGGGAGCATGAAATAACTAAACGTGCACTAACCATGAAAAATCCCACTTCCTTAGGATGCACAGTTTTCTCTAATAGGTCCCATGGTTTGGGAAATCAATGCACCAACTGTGCACCCGCCGTAAAAATTCAAAACTTTTAAATTTTCAACCCTAAACAACCCCAAAAAACCCAACTAAAGATAAATTAATATTGGGGTTTAGAAATACCTAAAAACCATAATAGGATGTTTTATAAACGATACGAGTTTTAAAAAAATTTAATCATATTAATCATAAACTATCTAGAGAAATAATTCACATGGTTAAATTGGATCATAACCCCCTTAAATCATAAGATATAAAAACAGATGTTGTTGTACAGTAAAATACATTTAAATTATCACTTAATAATTTCATAAGGAAATTACCCTTATTCTTTGAAATAACATATTGAGAATATAATGACTTTAGAAATACAAAGTAAAATATTTTCTTCGAAAATAAACAAGAAAATCTATAAATTAATCTTCAAGAAAAATTTATTCATGATGGTGAAGTAATATGTTTATACTTTTTATGTTAAAAATCCATAATTTTTTTAGTAAAAATTCAAAAATACCTCATCTGGAAAATGATAGGAACGTTCCTTTTAAACATTTTAAAGGAAAAGAAAATATAGTCAATATGAATTTAAATAAAATTTTTATAATAGTAAATAGATTTTTGAAATGAATTTAATGAAACTATAGGCATGGAATAAAATATTCTCATCTGAAGTGAAATTATGGTCAATTTCCCTTTGAAATATTCTTTATGTCTATTTAGTACATAAAGATGGGAAAAAAGGAAAAAATGAAATCTATAAAAAACATTGTAGAGGAAAATTCCTAATATTTTGGAGAGACATATCTTAAAATTTAATCATTATAAAATTTAATCATAAACAATCTTGATAAAAATGATATTGTATCATAAAACCTTTACTTATAATCCATCTTTCATCGTAAGTTCTCAAAACTACTTTATAATAAATGTTAATTTATTATAATTATATATAAACACATAATAATAAATATAATATTATACATCGTTTACATAAAACATCTTATCACATGTTATTAATAATCTTTCAATATCAATATCATTTCATTTGTTAATGGATTCATTTTTCATGTATGTTTTGGTATAAGGGTTATGATACTTTCAATTTAATATTTTTTCTTATCTATAACTTGTTAATAATGAAAAAAATTATATGTATTCATTATATAAATATTTATAAACATTCATATATGTGGTGATGAATAATTAATTACATCACTATGTGGATATAGTAGTCTGTATATACACAAGAGTGACATTTCCTTTTTTGATAGATGAAATGAAAGAAAGGTAAATATTAATTAATATTTTTAGAATAGTTATCATATGAAATATCATATATAAACATTAAATCTTAAATAATAACAAAAAATTAATGATCCGGGTGTAAAATTGTGTGTATCACTACGTGGAGTTGGTAGTCCACACGTACGTGCAAGGGATTTTCTTCCATC
This sequence comes from Viscum album, assembly GCA_963277665.1. NCBI lineage: Eukaryota > Viridiplantae > Streptophyta > Magnoliopsida > Santalales > Viscaceae > Viscum > Viscum album. Next base: position 876,700,913 of record OY728125.1, read on the forward strand.
TATAATTAGTTTAAGAAGTTGTGGTGAATGGTTTTTATATCATCAAGATAACATATAAGATTATTTATGATACTGAATTCAACCTTTTTTGATATATAAAATATGTTTATTTGGAGTAAAATAAGAAATAAATTTAAAGATCTTGGTTAATATCAATTTCTCTTTATTGATAGACCTCCCTTGGCATACTTCTTAAGTTGTAATGGATTGATATTAAGAGAAGCCCATAAGATCTAGGAAAAGGGGAACAATTTTAAGAAGGTTTTAAAGATGGTGTTTCTTATCTAGAAGGATCTAATGGTGTGACTATGGGAGCATAATAAGTTCCCTTTTATAAGTAAAGGAAGGAATAAACATGAAATTTATTTAAAGTATACAATAACACAAGGTCCCTTTCATGGGAAAGTGGCTCTAAATGGAAACGAATTATGAACTAGGATAATATAATGTTGAAATAGATTCAAACATAATTATTATATAGGTTCTTAGGTGAATAAAACCCTTATCTCATTGTTTAACATGACCACTATCAACAGATAAACATGTTTTAACCATAATTGTTGGAACAAAAGTTTACTGCTATTACTATTCACTATGAAAAAAAATTTGTTGAACCTATTATAGTATATTAAATATTATGATTAAAAATATTTTATCCATTTTCATTGATTAGATTTCTATAAATGTTATAATTTAATCTTAATTAAGAATGCAAACTGTAATGAAACCCCATTTGGAAAAATGATTTTTTATGAAAAAAACTAAACTTAATTTCAATAATTGACTTATAAAAACAATAAAATTATAGTCACAGTATTATATGTAATATATAATAAATAAATTTAATTAATATAATTAATAATTATATAACAAATTAGTTTATCATGATAAAAACACATTGCATGCATTGAAACAAGTTTTCTTTTAAAATGTGTTTTAATCCCAAAAATAAACTTATACCAAAATAAATTATAATTATGAATTTAATAATATTTATTAGATTAATTATAATTAAATTATAATTAGGTTACATTAATATCATATTATGAAACATAATGGTACATTTATTTGAAACAAAATTACAATTTTTAGAACAAATAGTATTTTCCACTATTAATGGAAAAATAATTCTTCTTAAATTTTTTTTAAAACATCACCTAAAGATAATATTAACATTATTATTTTACAAGAATTATTAATTTCAATAAATAATATTTCTAAAATTCTATAAATTAATTATTAATTTCATGTGAAAAATGTGATAAAATTCTTTTAGAAGTACAAAATGATATTACTAAAAATTGAGTACTTATTTAATATGAATTCATCAATAAATTTAAATCAATAAAAAAATATACAGGTTTTATATAATATTTTTAGTAAAATTGATACCTTCCATTTTAATTACTTGGTTATAATGGGTTACTTTTTGACTTCATATAGTCTCATGGTTTCGTGTATGGAAACTTAGAGAATACTTCATCTTTTATTTCAAAGTAAATTTACATAAAATATAATATTGTTGCACTTTTATAGTATTAAAAATTTTAAATTTAAACTTATTATTTACATATTAATGTTTTTCTCCCTTTTTGTTTCTTAATTTTATGTTAATCATTTTGAAAATCATTTTGAGGTAGAGATTTGAGATGTGTAATTTTTTCTTAATGTTTTGGGGAGATTTGAGAAAACTAGATTTTCCCATTGATTAAGGAGTGGAATTTTCTATACTTATATGTTTGTCTAATTGAATTTTAAATTATTAAAGGAATATATGTGGATTATATTGAACAATTTAATCATTTCTGATGTCAAACTCAAAAATACTTTCATCAGTTGTTATAAGATGTTAATTATTTCAAAATGTAATTTAAAATTATCTTTCATGAAGGATTTTAAATTATAATAAATAGGATATTTTGGATCTAAATTAATTTTTTTTATCCTTATTTTTAAAATAAAAATAATATTTTATTTTAATTTTATTTGATTAAAATGTTTTTTTATATCCAATTTATGTATTTTATAACATCTGATTCTATATTACAAAAAAATGAGTTAAATCCTATAAATCTTATAGAATTGTGAAGTAATTATAAAAATTTCATTTTAATATTTCGTTACATAGGATTTTGTTATAATCAAAACCAATCAACCTAGATATTACTATTGGAAGATTATTATAACATAGTCTATTTATTGAGGCTAGGATTAAAAAGATGATAAAATTGAACTAAAAGTTTACATCGAGTTATTAATAAAATAAATGATTTGGGATTTCTCACTTTTAATTTTTTTTATGTGCCATTTATAAGAGATTCAATTATGTGAGTAGTCATCGTAATGTATCTTATATTTTTGTTTTGTAATCATTCTACTTATCATTGTTGAGGTCGATCATATTTTGGGTGTGTATTCAGCTTTTTTGGGAAATGTTTTCTTGAAGAATCCAAGTGTTAACCTTGAGACTTATTTGGTTGTTCAAAATGGATATTTGGAATAAATAAAAATTATATTAATGAGTGTTTTCTAAAGATGATCCTGCTGAATAATTTATATCTTATTACATGTTTTGTCATAAAAAATCATGTGAAGAACCTGAATAACATTGTTATAGTTTTCAAACCTCATAATCATTTATGATAAAAGATAATAGCTCCATTTATATAATCTATATGATAATTAATATCCTTTATATAAGTATTATTATTGTTACCTAGAACTCTATGTTTACTTTCTATTCAATTTTTTTAATTTCCAATTGGATTTTTTGTTTTACATAAGTTAGTTAATAATCTTTTGATAGTTCTATTTTTCACTACATTTATACCTTTATGTTACTCTGATTTTCAATAAATTATAACTTATCACAACATAATTTTTGAGAGGGTGAAAATTTTGAGTTTTATAATAAGACTTCAATTCATACCCTCCCCTATCCTACAAGATTCCATAATTTCCTAATGTAGAGAATCAAAAAAATTATTATTTTCACTACATAATTTTTTAGTTGGTAATATCATTGTTAATAAAACTGAATGTGTTTATGAATTATATCATCACCCCCCCAGACACACACACACCACCATGACAACCAAGAAAATTAACCCAGTACCTGTCTCCCCGCTAGTGAAATTTTTAACCAATGTTATGTTCAGATTGTTGACTTATAACCCATACAGGTTTATATAGAGACTCAAACATTACATAAAAAATATTACATCTTATTAGAAGAATATGTATTACATATCAATATTATCTATGGTAAAACCACTAAGTTTAATTGTATTTAGGAACATGGATACATAAAAAACTATCGTATAAACAATCTTTATCATTTCTCATTAATTTCTTCACAACTTCCACCCTTCTTAGACATAACATAAATAAAACCATTCTTCATAACATGGGTAGGGGAAACATAATTGAAAAATATTACCCATCCTCATTGGATTGAGTTGATATATAAGTGATAATTATCCTAGGTTGCATTCTTGATGTACTAAAGTTTGGGAATAAATGTCAATGGACAAATTATCATTTTGAGGATTATTTTCCCACTGAAAATGAGACATTAAAAAAATCTATTCCCAAATAAACCACAACATGATCCATGTTAACAATGAAATAATAACCAAACATCTTGTTATATCAAAACCAATACAAAGAGTACCATAATGGAGGACTACAAAACAACCAAGTACACATCGAAAGACTAAAAAACCATCAAAACACCATGACATAAATGAATCAAAATATCACACATTCTCCATTATAAAATTCTACAAAATAGCACAAATATCACAAGGTACTACTAGAGAAATGTGGTACAGTACCTTTTCTTTTTCCTAGGTAAATGATATATTAAAATTCTCCAAAGTTCCAAAGTAGGGGTGAGTAATAAAACTCGATTGGTTTTCCTGAATCAATTCCCTACTCATGAAACTAGGAAAGAACTTGTTATTACATTTATAAATAAATAGTTTATTTCATAAAATTAAACCTAAAAATAAACAAGTTCCACAATTAATAAGTTATCACAAAACTATTAATTTCTCTAGTGAAAACAACCAAATAATACTCTAAACCATTTTATATATTCCATTTTTACATAAATAATTCAATTCTGCATATCCACAAATCCAACCATGCTTACAAATTGGACCTTCTTATACTCACAAGTGGTGGGTCATCATTTCAGAAAGACTTTACTTAATGAACCATTTTAGGGGATACATCCATGACCCTTATAAATACTACTATTGATATAAAGATTATTTACTCTTATCCATCTTGAATGCATATAAACACACATAACCATTAATCTAAAAACCAATTCCAAAACAACCATTCCCAGAAAACTGCACATTTTTAATAGTATAACAACCCATAATTTTAATAAAACCATCCTTTTATTGAAAACTATTTTAGAAAAACCAATTCAATCCATTTCAATAAATCCATCGTTTTATTGAAAACCATTTCTAACAGTCCAATTCAGTCCATTTAAATAAAAAAACATTTTTTTAAAATTACACAACTCAAATATTTACCAAAACCCGAAAAAACACTTTTTAAAATAAAAATTTTAAAAATCAAGAAAACAAACCACATTTCACAACCCCTTTAAAATATTCCACTATTTTACAAAAAAAATAGATAAACCACTCAACCCATCAAAAAAGAGGGTTTTACCATGATATTCACATTAATTTCAAAATAAATTTTAATCCAAACAATTTATGTGAAATAAATCCTTTAAGTTATAAACTGAGTAGTTGAGAGTGATATAACCCACCACTAAGGGATTCATGAAAAATAAGAATGACACAAAACACTCACCAATTCGGGTCAAAAATCTAAAGACCAGCCTTAAAATCCCATCCCTAACATCAACAAAGCCGAAACTAACCTTGATTGGAATCATCAACCCTAGATCTATCTACAATTGAATTAAATATAAGAAACATGGATATAAAGAGTAGTGAATATAATTAAATCAATATAACTACCATGAATGATGACTTACCATGGAAGATCTGGATTTACCACACCAAGAAAACCCTTTAAATCACTTCTAAAATTAGGGGGATAGGTTCCCTAACATTTGAGAGTAGGAAACCTCGATTTTTTGTTTCTATTCCACCCAAGATGTTGTTTTTAGGGTTAAACATACATGAGGTCCATTTTTTAATACCCCACTTTTTGAACCACGCTTTTTTAGTCACACGGTTTTGAAAACCATTCACTAACCAGTATCCAGCAACTACCTCAATGAGATGCTCACACGGTTAGACAAACTATGCACCAACTGTTCCAAAGTTCATTGTACCAAGTTACATGGTCGACATTGGATGGATACACAGTTTATCCAACCATTCACCATAACTAAGAACCTAGTTAGACAAACCATTCTCCAACCATGCTAATGTTCACTGTCCAATGTTTCACAGTTTACTTGGGGTGATTTCATGGTTTTTCCAACAATATGAATTAAATTTGTGCCTTCCCAGAGCCATTTGCCTCATTATTCAGGATTTGTGTGAGAAGTTTCATAGTTTTTTACCTAAACCATCATTGAAGTTAGTAAAAGTTTAAAATTTATATTCCTACTAAATACTGTATATGTAAAAAGCAGGGTTGAACCCACAGGGAAGGTAAATTGGCCACTACTCAGCTAAAAACATTGAAAACTCCACTTTTGTCAGCAGCGGAGTGGTTTTTTATAATACTTTATAACTATTATTTTTTTTATGTTTTTTAAAACTGCAAAGTAAAACCACAAATTGTTTTGTAAATTTGTTCTAACCTATACTGAAACTGAGAACAACTGAAAATAAGATGCAACAAATAGAATAAAATGATGATAGAAGACATACAAAAAAATGCGCAGGGGTTACTCTAGTCTACGGGTTCAAATTTTTTCTCCTATTAATATAAAAATACTGAATTGTAACACTACATAAATGTTACTTTATTCCCTCACCAGGAATTAAGTCACATAAAGTTTACAACTTAGTGTTCGCCACTCCAAATAATTACAACTTCAGAAAGATGACTTAAAAATACAACAGTACAAACTCACCGTAAGTACTAAATTTTTCATTACAAGTTGATTACTTAAAATATGAATCCACAATCAAACTCACTGGATGATTACAAAGTTTTGAAAATTTAGTGATTGAGGTACAAAACAGAAATGTGTAATTAGAGTTTATCTCACCGATCAATTCTAATCACAAGAAAAATGTTTAATGAAAAGGATGATAAATGATCACCAGTAGAACCAGAACTCTCCCCGAACTAAAAACATAGAAAACTAATATATTTTTCATTATCACTGACTCGAATACAAAAGTAATTCAGTTACAGAGAAAGAGATTTGAATGAAAAAATAGGAAGAAAACTCCCTCTTCTCACATGAGATGCTGCTCATGGACCTCGGATCTCCAGAGGATGGTTCTCCAAGAAGTGCTCCAGGTACTCTACTCTGCTCCCAGACTGGTGTGTTCGTCGAATGAGTGTGTCTTCTAGTGAATAAATGCATCAAAATATGCTTCTTGCACTACTTAAGTATAATCTGTCATCTGCTACACGTCACTGCAACATCTTCCACCGACTTTAAAAGTTCTTCACGCACACACTGCAAAATGTGTGTTTTTTCATGACAAGCACATCGGGCTAGTTTTTCCTTCATAACTAAATCTGGATGAGTTAGTTGGAAGCACTTGGACGTGTTCCCACCTCTTGAATGAACCTACGTAAGAAAAATAAACATCACAATAACTACACCAAGGAAATAAAAATTTATAGTATAAGAAATCAATAATCCATTAAGAATAATTAATAACTCTTAAGTCATGTTGTTAAATAAAATATTGTATTATCATTAATAACAATTAGAATCTATATTTTAATTAACTATTATAAAACAATGATAAATTATGTATTATAAGTTGAATGAATATGTAATTAAAAAATAGTTTATTATTATTATTATTATAAGAAGTTTTGTTAATTATTCATTTTGATGCTAAATTTTTTATAAGTTATCATTAATTAATTAATTAACATTAAAATATAAACATTAAGTTTATTGTTATTACAAAAGTGTATATTATTAACAATGAAACTAACTAGTTAGTTTAATTATAATTAATTTTATACCTTATTGTTACTATTTTATTTTATAAACAAAATTTATTATTAAATAATTATTAATACATAATATTAAACTATAATAAATAAAAAATTTAATATCTATCCATTAATTAAATAATGTTCAGTTAATGATTAATAATTCTTTTTAATAAGATATTTTATATAAGTTATTTATTTATAATTATTAATGTTTATTTATTTTAGGTTGAGGTTTTTAATTTTGTTTTAAAACATTAGTTTTTTAAGTGTATGTTTTTTATTAATTCCTGTCGTGCTACAGGAGGTGGTACGGTTTTGGTTCTTCCCCAGCACCGCATTCGGCGGTCTCCTTGGCTCCGTGGCAGCACGACAGACTCCCTCGAAGTAGCTGGTCCGACGGACCTCCTCCATAGCTCCACGGCGACACTCCAGCAGGTACGGCGGTCTTCCTCGGTGACACTTCAGCGGGGTGTACTTCCAGTGGCAACTTCCGATTTCCCTCAGCTCTGGCGTAGCACGGTGGCTTCAGTAGGTGAGTATTATAACCTTCGACTATCACGATGACACGGGCTCCAAAGTGAGGGGCGACACAAACCTCGTTTGGATTCCTCCTCCCACTACTCTTTCAAATGATGATGAACAGCGGCTCACTGTATTCCAGAGACAGTGAGCGCTTCCACCACGGCATTCTAGTGGTGTCCCGGCTAGGACTCAATTAGTGGTTAAACCTCCTTCCTCCAGCTTAGCCTATTTTCAGATTTTTGGTTTGAGGTTTTGATTTGTGTAAATTGAATGTGATTTGAGTCTGAAACTGGTCCCGGTCTGTATTTTTAGTTTCTTTGATTCTATAATATTGAGTCATTGTGGGATCATTCGCTGGTGATGGTGAAAATGGTGTGAAGATGATGGGTATTGCAAGGGTGGATAAGCTATCGGTGAGGGAAGGGTATAATAGTGAGGAGTGAATGTTGTCTATCAGTGAGGATGGGCAGCGGCTGGAATGGTGAGGTAGAAAGATGATGGCTATCAGTGATGGAGAAACCGATAGAGACAGTAAATAAGTGAGGAGCAGCGTGAACAAACCTATCTGTGAGGGTGAGATATCGGTGAGGAATGAGAGTGAAAAAAGAGGAAAAAGAGCAGGTCACTGGTTTGCAACATTATTGGTGAGGTAAGAAATAAATGGTATAAAGGGCCTTATCAGTGAGGTCACCTCCTAGTAGCTGCAAATACACGAAACACCAACACATGCATTAATTGAACTTCAGCTAAAATAAAAAATTAATTAAACTAATAATTAAAAGATCTAAATCATTAATTAATTTAAAATAAATAAAATTTCAACAAACCTAAAAAAACTAAAAAATTAACTAATTAAATTATTAGAATGTTTAAATAATACAAAATTAAAGTATGAATTTAAAGAAAAATAATTAAAAATAATTCATTGAAATAAGAAATTAAACTGCATAAAACTTAATAAAATTTAAAAGTTTAAAACAACAATGTTAATTAATTAAATAGCTCTAAAAATGGACATTATGTTATATTAGAAAAATTAACCTAAATCTTTTAAGCAGATAACTATACTATTAAATTAATAAAGTTAATTTATATTAATGGATGAAAATTAAATTAAATTAATAACTAAATTATATAAGAGCATTTAAAGCTGGGAAAAGGAAATGGTGACAAGGTCACCGGTAAAAGCGAGATCTCAAATACAACGAAGTAACAGCGAGGTGCGGATTGGTAGTAACGCTACCAATAAAAGGGGCGTTACACATCATAAATAAAAGGGTCATTGTTTGTGCTCGTATACCTCACCAGTAGAATAAAAAAAATTTGGTGACTTAATAAATAATCATTATGCAAAAATAATAATGTTAATGTTTAAAAAACTATTAATTAATTAATTAATTTATTATTTGAACACATAAAATTAAAAGTGAAATAATTTATTTAATTAAAAACACATAATATATACTTACATGACTGGCAGGATAACTAAACATATTAATTAATATTGTTAACCTATTCTAATGAATCCAAAAAAATAGATAAAATATTAAAATAAAGAGTAACTTAATAAAATAGAATTCCATTGATTAAATAATTGTTTAAAATAAAAATTAACTCATTAAAAATACAAGCAGAATTAACATAACCATCCTTAATACTCCCTTGTATTTATAAAATGAAAGGTTCACCGCTAGTTAAAATTACAGGCTACCGTTATGCTTAAATGAGATCTACCGGTAGGAAAGAATAGAGGTGACAAAGGTTATCAGTATAAACAAGGTCACTGTTACATCTCAAAACAGGCTATCGGTAAGCAAAAAGAAAGCAGGTCATCGTTACACAATACCAGTAACCTGGCTACCGGTAGAGAAAATGTAACCCTGTTATCGGTAGCTCAGCTACCGGTAGTCTGGAAAGTGGTAACTAAGTTACCGGAAGAGTAAACTTTTAAAATTAAAAGTAAATTATTTATCAAACTCAATAATTACTAATAATAAATAGATAATGATTAAGTAGACAAATTGAAAATTAGTTATATCAAAAACAAATAAAGAATAAATTAATTATTTAAGGGTCCATAATTAAATAAATTGTTATAAAAATAAATATTTGACAAATTTAATTATAAAAATACAAAAATGCATTTATTAGATAAAAAGTGTAAAAATAACTAATTAAATAATAAAAATTTAAAAAAAAGGATATGGCAAACTGTGTAAAAATAAGTCCACATCAAATTACCCCAAACTTAAGCATTGTTGGTCCTCAAACAATCCCATGCATTATTATCTTTGGAAAATTTTAAAATGTATTTATGATTAAGATCACACTGTAACATTTCCAAAATTCAAAAAATAGGACAATATATAACAATAGGCTTTTAGAAAATGATTTACTCATATGAATCTGGCTTATAATAAATACACACTAGTAATTAAGAAACCAAAGACCATACTTCAAAGAAGATTCCATGCCTCATATGTGATAAAACTTAGTGACTCACTTCAATCCAATATCATGTTCTAAATCCAAGAATGAAATGAGATAAAATATCAATGGAATTAAGGACTTAACTGTGGAAATTTGTACTTCGACTCTTTCACAAAGGTTCTAAAATAATTATTTTGTTTGTGAATCACCTCAATGATACAACCTAAATGATTTCCACAAAAACCAATTGATCCCTTCTTCATCTGGTGTTCATCATTCCCCTCACCCTAATTAGTTCATTTTTTACCCTCGACACTTTATTTATTTTTCCCAACCCATGTATCATTGTGATAAGCACTGTATAATATGAACTTATTAAAAGTGTATAGAGGGCTTATAGTAAATAGAAATGCACCCAGCATCTAGGGTCTCAGAGACTCACCGTGGAATCCCATATTCCCAAATTACTCTAGTTTCAAAAGATTTATATCAAAAATAATTTACATTGGATCATTAAAGAAATTACTTTTAATAATTAATATAAAAGAATGATGCTTCTAGAATCAGAATCAAAATTCTAGTTCCAGGAGTTATGATCATAATTCCACAAACAGGGTACCCATATCAATTCCAGAAGAAGGACCTAAACCGAATATCCATCAAATCACTATGTAATAACACTCAACAATCATCCAAACTCATTAATTTTAGACTCTAAGTAGTTCTTACTACTAGCAAGGAACTTATCCTGAGGCAAGATTCAATTGAATACAGTGTAAAGCATAAAATTATGAAAGAATTTTGAAAAATATTTATTAATTTTTTAACAAAAATTTTGAATTTTCAGTGGGAATTGATGGGATTACATTAATGTATAGTTTAGCATAGTCAAGAATTGACCCCCTCCCCCACACTTAAAACCCAAATTTTCCCCAAAAGATAACTTCTAAACATAGAGAAGAACAATTAAGAAATTAAGGTTCAAAACAGATTTAGAATTAAGCTTATTTATGACAAGTATAAAGGGTCCCAATGAAGTTCAAAAATTAATTTTTACCACAAAAATAAATAATCAACAGGTTCATTAAAAATTACTAATACTAAAATTTAAGTCCATCTAAAAATAGTTTCCATATATCTCAAAAGTAACATGTGACGTGTAAGTGCAATGTGATTTCGGTGCAATCATTTTAACAGATTGAGTTCAATAAAATGATCAATAAAATAGACAAAGTTCATGCTAAACACCTCAAAGATACAAGAAGATTCAAAACAAGATTTTTCAGACTGCATGAACCCCCCGCCCCCACACACACTTATGTTCAAGCAGTGAAAATATTATTTCATTTTTTCAGCAAAGAGGCACATGAAAAAATTTTCAATTCAACATAGTGACATGCAGCAGAATTTTATTCCAATATATGCAACAGATTTTCAGAAAAGAATTAAGGAGAAAAAAGAAGAAACAGAATTTAACCGTAAGGTACTTCCCTAAAAAGATTTCCATTACTCCTTTATAATGGAAATTCCACTCCTTTGATAACAACAACAACATCCTAAAAACACAAAGCATGAAGACCAGGAACAAAAATCTAGCAGAGACAGTGCATACAGGAGGTAGCAAAGCAACACTTTATTCAGTACAAACTAGTACAAAAATAAAAACAATGAAAGAGCATGGATTGACTCCCATGAAGCACTAATTTTAAATTCTACAGTTAGAATTTATTTAATCACAATTTTTTTATTTATTAACAAAACAAAAAACCATGGGTTTCCTTCCTTGCAACGCTAGGTTTAGAGTCCCCAGCCATACTCTTCTCAAGAAAAATTTTCTAGCACAGTGAAGGCAGTCAAGCCGTTTTGTTGTCCCTCAAAATAAAGTTTCACTCTTTTCCCATTGACCAACATGGGTTTATTCTCTTCACCAAAAATTTCAACAACTCCATTCTTCAACACTTTCACTACATAAAATAGACTGGACCACTTGGATTTCATCTTTCCAGGAAAGAGTTTATGTCTAGAATTAAAAAGAAGGACCTTCTATTCTGGTTTGAACTTTTTGTTCTGAATGATAGAATAAAGAATGATTTTAGTCCTCTCTTTATAAATTCATGGGTTATCATAACTCTCTCTTCTAATCTCATCAAGTTCACTGATCTGAAGTAATCTCCTCTCACCAACACTCTTAAAGTAAAAGTTCAGAGCCTTAACTGCCCAATATGATATATGTTGCAACTCCACAGGTAAAGGAAAACATTTCCCAAATAGTAACATGTAAGGAGACATACCTATTGGGGTCTTGAAAGTAGTTCTATATGCCCATAAAGCATCATCTAGTTTAAGAGACTAGTCATTCCAAGAATTTGACACAGTTTTCTCAAGAATTTGTCTAAGTTCCATGTCTGAAATTTCCACTTTTCCACTGGACTGTAGATGGTATGGAGTACTCGTTTTGTGAACACAACCATATTTCTCCATTAGAGCATTAAATTTATAGTTCTTAAAATGTGTTCCATTATCAGTGAAAAAATCTCTTGGGACTCCAAATATTGTAAAAATATTCTTTTTAACAAATTTTATTACACTGTTTGCTTGATTGTTGGGAAGAGAAAATGCCTCAACCCACTTTGAAATATAGTGAACAGCAACTATAATGTACTCATTCCGATGAGAAGATGGAAATGGTCCCATAAAATCTAAACCCCGTACATCAAAAATTTAAACATCTAGAATACCCTTTTGTGGTAACTCTTTCTTTCTACCCACATTTCCTAACCATTGACACCTATCACATCCAACCACAAAGCTCCTAGAGTCCTTAAAAAGAGTAGCCAATAGATTCCAAATTGTAGGACTTTTTGAGAAGTTCTATCACCACCATGGTGACCTCCCCAAGGTAAAGAATGAAAACTTTCTAATACAGGCAGCATCTCTTTGTCAGGTATAAATATACAAGAATACCATCAGCACACATCCTAAATAACAAGGGATCATCCCAATGTTAGTATTTAAGTTCAGAAATTAATATCTTTCTTTGATTGTTGGACTGATTTTTGAGAATGACACCAGCTGTAAGGAAGTTGGAAAAATCTGCAAACAAAGCATACTGCATGACTGGGACAATAAGCAGATTTTCATAAAGAAAGGAAGAGTTAATCTCCCTAGGATTTTTAGAATCAGAGTGAGTAAAAGTAAGCCTAGATAAGTGATCAGGAACTAAATTTTCATCTCCCTATTTATCCCTAATTTCTAAATCTAGCTCTTATAACAAAAGAATCCATCTAATCAGCCTGGGTTTAGTTTCTTTTTTAGACAACAAGTACATTAAAGAAGAATGATCAATGAAAATGAAGACTTTAGAACCTAACAGATATTGTCTAATCTTTTACAGAGCAAACAAAACAGCTATGAATTATTTTTCAGTGGTTAATTATTTTGGGCATCATCTAGCAGTCTACTAGCATAATACACCACATATAACTTCTTATCTCTCATCTGTCCAAGGACAGAACCTACAGCCATGTCACTAGCATCCCACATAAGCTCAAATGGTAATTTCCAATCAGGTGCAGTGATGATAGGTGAGGTAGTGAGTTTCTCCTTAAGCAGATTAAATGATTTCAAACAAGTTTCATCAAAATTGAATGGTTCATCCTTTACCATAAATGAACACAAGGGCTTAGTTATTTTAGAAAAATATTTTATGAATATCTGGTAGAAACTAGAATGCCCTAGAAACTTTCTTACACCTTTAACATTAACGGGAGGTGAAAGTTTTTGAATAACTTCGATCTTAGTAGTATCAACTTCTAAACCTCTCTTTGACACCTTATAACCAAGTACAATACCTTCAGTAACCATGAATTGAAATTTTTTCCAAATTAAGAACAAGGTTGGTTTCAATGCATCTCTCCAAGACCAATTAAAGATTTCCTAAAAAAATTTCAAAAGTACTCCCCACAATAGAAAAGTCATCCATGAAAACCTCAATGATTCTCTCAATCATATCTAAAAAGATAGCCATCATACACCTTTGAAAGGTGGCTTGAGCTCCAAAAAACCCAAAGGGCATTCTCTTGTAGGCAAACGTTCCAAAGGGGCATGTGAAAGTTGTCTTCTCCTAATCATCCAGATCAATAGGAATCTGTTTGTAACCAGAATACCCATCCAGAAAACAGAAAATTTCATTTCCAGTAAGCCTCTCAAGCATTTGATCCAAGAAGGGAATTGGAAAATGGTCCTTACTAGTGGCTGCATTATTTTTCGTGTAATCTTTACAGACTCTCCATTTTGTGGCTTTCCTAACTTTGACTTCTTCATTATTTTCATTTTTCACTATAGAAAAACCTCCCTTCTTGGGAACAACCTGGACAGGGATGACCTAAGAACTATATGAAATGGGGTAAATCATTCCAGTTTCTAATAGTTTAATTACTTCCTCTCTCACAACTTCTTTCATGTTTGGATTTAATCTTCTTGTACATTCTACCCAAGGCTTATGGTCAGGTTCCATAAGAATCTTGTGCATAAAAAATGTGGAACTAATACCCTTGATATTAGCTATTGTCCAACCTAAGTAAGATTTAAACTTTTTCAAATCATTCAATAATCATTGTTCTTGATTTTCATCCAGTTCTGAAGAAATTATTACAGGCATAGTAGAGTTATCACCCAGAAATGAATATTTAAGATGATCTGGGATGGGATTCAGTTCAAGAGTGGGTGGTTTTACACTCAGAGGTAGACTCTTAGGGCTAGGAGGTCCTAGAACATCAACATATTTCTAGTAAGGAATATTAAAAGATGAATGATTTTCAATTTCACGTTCAGATTCAGACGTAACAGTGACACTGTCCAGCGTGGGCAAGTATGCTGTCCAGATATTCTAGATTAGATTACAACAGGTTTATCACAGAACAATCATCAAGGTGTCTTATAAGTTATCCATTATTATTATTAAATTGATAAGCAAGGTTTTTGTAGACATAAACACCCTCAAAATCACTCAGAAAGGTCCTAAGTTCAGAAACAGAGTACTCTTCTACAATAGAAACTGGACAGTTTTCCAATTCTGTAAGATTTCCCAGATTGGTTGTTACAGCAGAATTTTCAGTTTCCAAAATAGATTCACAAAGATTTTCAGCATCACAATTAATTTCTTCAATGATGGATTGAATTTAATATTTTTCAATATGTTCAACTTGATTCTTATAAGAACTTTCATCTTCACGAAACTCAATTTTTGAACAGTTTTCAGAATAAGTTGGTCCTTTAATATTTTTAAAAACAATGAACTCTTTTTCTTGTTCTCCAATTTTTAATATCAGCTGACCCTTTGACACATCAATAACAGCACCACCTATGGCCAAGAAGGGCCTACCCAGGATGATAGGTACCTCTTGATCACACTCCATATCTAAGACAAGAATTTCAGTAGGTAGAAACAACTTCCCAAATCCATATAGCAAGTCATCTACCCTACCCACAGGATGAGTGAAGGATCTATCAGCTAATTGCAGTATGACAATGGTGGGTTGAAGATCACCCAGCCTCAACTGTCAAAATAGTGAGTATGGGAGCAGTTTAATGCTAGCACCTAGATCACACAGACAGTTCAGGTGACCATAATTTCTTAGAGTACAAGGGATGAAAAAGCTACCCGGGACATTAAATTTTGGTGGGATTTTATTTTGAAGCACAACACTGCACTCTTCAGTGAGGTTGTAGGAAGAAAATTATTCAAGGGTATTTTTGTTTGAAATAATTTTCTTCATAGATTTCAGATAAGATAAGATTTGAATTAAGGTTTGTATAAATGGGATGTTCACTTGAGGAATAGAAAAGAGACCAAGGAACTGAAGTAGTTCAGCCCTGGTATTACTTTGAGGTTTCGGCTTCTTTAGAAAAGGGATGGGTGGCGAAATATTTCTATGTAAAGTAGGAAAATACCTCACCTCATCCTCTACTTTTTCTTTTTCTTTATTCTTTTTATTTTTCAGATAAGTTTAAGAAAGAGTTTCAGGAGACAAAATCAGTTTCTCATCATTTTCAATATTTTTCTCTGAACTTCTAGCATGTGTGTAAAGTAGATTTTTATTTCTAGGATGAAGAATATTTTCATTTTGAGGATTTTCATGGTCCTTTTCAGCAATAGAGTGAGTATTAATCCCACTGCAAGTGACAACAGCCGTAGCACTTTCTCTAGGGTTAAGTTCAGTTATACTAGGCAACCTACCTTTATCCCTAGAAGTCAAATCTCTAGAAAGTTGGCCAATCAGTGTTTCCATATTCTTTATTCTCACATAATTTTTCATTTTGTCTGACTCGTATTGATTTTGATGTTTGGTAAGTTGATCCATGTACTTTTCTTCTTGTGAATTAATTTTATTCAAAATTTGATCCTGTTTATAAGACATTTGATTATCATTATTTCCTGGAGTGTTTGAAGACTCCCCCTTTGTTGACTTTGAATGTTCATTCTTGGTTGGTTAGATTAGTTAGGAGAAGTTATTGGTTTAATGACTCCTTGATCTTTCCATGAATGATTTGGATGGTTCCTATAGCCATGGTTGTAATTATTTGAAAATGGATCTTCTTTTTGAGGAATCCTAGGACCATAATTAACAATGTTTGAGTTTTCAGGTTGTTGGGATGTTAAATCACCATTAGGCTAAAATATTTTCAGAGCTCCCAAACATACCACATTGAGTGCAGTATTTCATTAGTAACTAATACTAATTCTGATTTTCAATTTGATTTACAGTTTATTTTGAGTTTTGTTTCATTAAATATTGAAGTTGGTTGGTTATTTCGGCTACTTGAGCTTGAGTTTCATTCATTGAACCAGTGTTAGCACTCTTATTCACTCTAATTCTTCTTGAATTTTTATGTTGAGAATTAAGGGACAGGTTGTTAAAGATTTTTCTATGTTATTTATCTGTTTTATCATTGAAACTACCCCCAGCAGCTTGATCCACTAAATTATGACCACAGGAGGACAACCCTTCATAGAAGGTATCTATGAGGAGATGATATGGGAGTTGATAATGAGGACACAGCCTAATCAGGTCCCTAAATCTATCCCAAGAATCATGAAAATCTTCTTTATCCTCTTGGTAAAAACTAGTGATCTTAGTTCTCATTTCTCCTTTTAATCTTTGGGGATAAAATTTCATAATGAATGAGTTGTAAACATGATCCCAATTCTCAAAAATGTTTTCAGATAAACTTAAAAACCAATTACTAGTATTCACTTTAGGGTAAAAGGGAAAGAATCTCATCCCTATCTCATTTTCAGTGGGTCCTAATAAAGTAAGTTGATGGACTGTGTTGTATAAATATCTAATGAAGGCTAAAGAGTCCTCATTAGAGAGCCCATTAAATGTAGGCAGCAATGAAATGTGTTACTGTTTCATCTCATAGTTGATATCTCTAGGACTAAGACTAATCAAATATGGGTTTCTAGACACATGGGGAAGTTGAAACTCCCTCATCCTAGGTCTCTCATGTTCATCTAAGAGTTCTGGCTGATGTTGGAAGTTATTATTAGGAACTCTATTATCTTGATTTTCCATTTAAATTTTGTTTTCCTTCCTTAGAGCAGTGAGATTTTTATCAGTTTCAAGGTTAAGTGGCTCAAATCTAGCACAACAAGATCTTGTTATCATGAAAACTATGGTAGAAAGTATTAGTAGTTTCAGTTCAGAAATAAGAGACACATTTTTTTTAACATTTTTTAAAAAATTGAATTTTTTTTTAAAGATTTTAATATATGTGTTTTTTAAATGTTTTTTTGAGTAATGGCTCGTGCTTTCCCCAGAAATGGCGCCAAAAAATGTCCTCAACCATCTTTGAAGTCGGTAAAAGTTTAAAATTTATATTCCTACTAACTACTGTATATGTGGCAAGCAGGGTCGAACCCACAGGGAAGGTAAATTGGCCACTACTCAACTAAAAACTTTGAAAACTCCACTGTTGTCAACAGCAGAGTGATTTTTTTCTAATATTTTTTAAATTTTAATATTTTTCTTATGTTTTTATATACTGAAAATGAAATCTATACGTTGTTTTGTAAATTTTTTCTAACCTATACTGAAACTGAGAACTACTGAAAATAAGATGCAACAAAGAGAATAAAATGATGATAAAAGACAAAAAAAAATGCACAGGGATTACTCTAGTCTACCGGTTCAAATTGTTTCTCCTATTCATATAAAAATTCTGCATTATACCACTTCATAACGGTGAATTTATTCCCTCTCCAGGAATTAATTCACAGAAATTTTACAACTTAGAGTTCACCACTCCAAATAAGTACAACATCAGAAAGATCACTTCAAAAGACAACAAAACAAACTCACCGTAAGTACTGGAGTTTTCATTACATTTTGATTACTTAAAAGATGAATCCATAATCGAACTCACCAGATGATTATAGAGTTTTGAAAATTCAGTGATTGAGGTAAAAAAAGAAATGTGTAATTAGAGTTGATCTTGCCGATCAATTCTAATCCAACAAAAATGTTTAATGAAATGGATGAAAAATGATCACGAGTAGAACTAGAACTCTCCTAGAACTAAAAACATGGCTAAATAATATATTGTTAATTATCACTGACTCAAATACAAAAGTCATTCAGTTACAGAGAAAGATATTTGAATGAAAAAAGAGGAAGAAAACTCCCTCTACTCGCATGAGATGCTGATCATGGACCTCGGATCTCTAGAGGATGGTTCTCCAAGAAGTGCTCCAAGTACTCAGCTCTACTCCTAGACTGGTGTGTTCATTGAATGAGTGTGTCTCCAAGTGAATGAATGCATCAAAATATGCTTCTTTCATTGCTTAAGTATCATCTGTCATCTGCTACACGTCACTACAACAACTTCCACCGACTTCAAAATCTCCTCACCAATGCACTAACAAATGTGCATTTTTTTCACGACAAGCATGTTGCGCTAGTTCTTCCCTTGTAACAAACTCTAGATGAGTTAGTTGGAAGAACATGGACGTGTTCTTACCTCTTTAATGAACCTGCGCAAGAAAAATAAACATCAAAGTAACTACACAAAGGAAATAAAAATTTATAGTATAAGAAAACAATAAGCCTTTAAGAATAATTAATAACTCTTAAGTCATGTTGTTAAATAAAATATTTTATTAGCATTACTAATAATTAGTAAATATATTTTAATTAACTATAATGAAACAATGATAAATTATGTATTATAAGTTGAATGAATATGTAAATTAAAAAATTATTATTATTATTATTATTATTATTATAAGAATATTTATTAATTACTAATTTTGATGATAAATTGATTATATGTTATCATTAATTAATTATTTGACATTAAAATATAAAAATTAAGTTTATTGTTATTATAAAAGTGTACATTATTAACAATAAAACTAACTAGTTAGTTTAATTATAATTAATTTTCTAACTTATTTTTAATATTTTATTTTATAAACAAAATGTATTATTAAATAATTATTAATACATAATATTAAATTATAATTAATAAGCTTTTTAATAACTATACATTAATTAAATAAAGTTTAATTAATGATTAATATTTCTGTTAAATAAAATATTTTATAAGTTATTTATTTATAATTATTAATGTTTATTTATATTTGGTTGATGTTTTTAATTTTGTTTTAAAACTTTAGTTTTTTTAAGTTTAAGTTTTTTTAATTCAACCCCCCCCCCAATCGGTGCTACAGGAGGGGGGTAGGGTTTTGGTTCTTCCCCAGCGCCACATTTGGCAGTCTCCTTCGCTCCATGGTGGCGCAGCGGACTCCCTCGAAGCAGCTGGTCTGGAAGACCTCCTCCACAACTCCACGGTAAAACTTCAGCAGGTGTGGTGGTCTCCCTCAGTGACACTTCAACGGGGTGCACTTCCAGTGGAGGCTTCTGGTTTCCTTCATCTCTGGCATAGCATGGGGGCTTCAGCATGTGAGCACTCTAACCTTCGACTATCACGACGACATCGGCTCCAAAGTGTGGCACAGAAAAACCCTCGTGCGGATTCCTCCTCCCACTACTCCTTCAAACGATGGTGAACAGTGGGTCACTGTATTCCAGAGATAGTGAGCGCTTCCACAACGGCATTCCAGCGGCATCCCAGCAAGGACTCAATCAGCGGGTAACCCTCGTTCCTCTGGCTTAGCCTATTTTCAGATTTGTGGTTTGAGGTTTTGATTTGTGTAAATTGAATGTGATATGAGTTTGAAACTTGTCCCGGTCTGTATTTTTAGTTGCTTTTATTCTATAATATTGAGTCATTTTGGAACCCATCAGCGGTGATGGTGAAAATGGTGTGAAGATGATGGGTATTGTAGGGGTGGAGAAGCTATCGATGAGGGAAGGGTATAACAGTGAGGATTGAATATTGTCTATCAGTGAGGATGGGAAGCGGCTCGAACGGTGAGGTAGCAAAATGATGGCTATCCTTGAGGGAGAAACTGATAGAGACCAGAAATAAGTGAGGAGAAGCATGAACAAACCTATCGGTGAGGTTTTGATATCAGTGAGGAATGAGAGTGAAAAACACAGGGAAAAGAGCAGGTCACTGGTATGAAACATTATCGGTGAGGTAAGAAATAAATGGAATAAAGGGTTGTATCAATGAGGTCACCTCCCAGTAGCTGTAAATACACGGAACACCATCATAAGCGTTAATTGAACTTCGACTCAAATAAAAAATTAATTAAACTAATAATTAAAAGATCTAAATCATTAATTAATTTAAAACATATAAAATTTCAACAAACCTAAAAAAACTAAAAAATTAACAAATTAAATTATTAGAATGTTTAAATAATACAAAATTAAAGTATAAATTTATACAACAATATTAAAAAGAATTAATTGAAATAAGAAATTAAACTTCATAAAACATTATTTATTTTAAATGTTTAAAACAACAGAGTTAATTAATTAAATAGCTCTAAAAATGAACATTACGTTATATTAGAAAACAAAATCTAATTCTTCTAAGCAGATTACTATACTATTAAATTAATAAAGTTAATTTATATTAATGGATGAAAATAAAATAAAATTAATAACTAAATTATATCAAATAATTTAAAGCTAGGAAAAGGAAATGGTGACATGGTCACCGGTAAGAGCGAGATCACTGATACAATGATGTAACAGTGAGGTGCGGATCGATAGCAAGGCTACCGATAGAAGGGGTGTTATGCAACATAAATAAAAGGGTCACCTTTAGTTCTCGTATACCTCATCGGTAGACTAAAACAAAATTTGGTGGCTTAATAAATAATCAGCCTGCACGAAATAATAAAGTTAATGTTTAAAAAACTCTTAATTAATTAATTAATTAACTATTTGAACACATAAAATTAAAAGCGAAATAATTTATTTAATGAAAAACACATACTATATACTTACATGACTAGAAGGACAACTAACCATATTAATTAATATTGTTAACCTATTCTAATGAATCCAAAAAATAGATAAAATATTAAAATAAAGACTAACTTAACAAAATATAATTCCATTGGTTAAAAAATTATTTATAATAAAAATTAACTTATTAAAAAGACAAGAAGAATTATCTTAACCGACCATAATACTCACCGGTATTTATAAAATTAATGGTTCACCAATAGTAAAAATTAAAGGCTACTGTTATGCTTAAATGAGATCTACCGGTAGGATAGAATAGTAGTGACAAAGGTTACCTGTATAAACAAGGTCACCGTTACATCTCAAAACAGGCTACCGGTTAGGAAAAAGAAAGCAAGTCACCGTTAGACAGTACCAGTAACCTGGCTACCAGTAGAGCAAATGTTACCCTGCTATTGGTAGCTTAGCTACCGGTAGTCTGGCAAGTGGTAACTAAGTTACCAGAAGAGTAATATTTTAAAATTAAAAGTAAATTATTTAGAAAACTCAAAAATTATTAATAATAAATAGATAATGATTAAGTAGAAAAATTTAAAATTAGTTATATAAAAAACAAATAAAGAATATATTAATTATTTAAGGGTCTATAATTAAATAAATTGTTATAAAAAATTGAATATTTGACAAATTTAATTATAAAAATACAAAAAATGCATTTATTAGATAAAAAGTGTAAAAATAAATAATTAAATCATTAAAATTTAATAAAAAGGATGTGGAAAACTATATAAAAATAAGGCCACGTCTATTTTCCTTAACTATTTTCAAACAATGAACCCTTATAAAATCCCAAAAACCATTCAAAACCCTCCAATATTGCCCAAACTATCCTGAACCACTTTATATTCATAAAATTAAAAAATAAAGGGTTACATCCCATAATCATTAGGTGTTACAATATGAAAGGGTGACATCATATTATTCAAAATGGTAAACATAAGATATATCACACAATTATTATAAGTGAGAATAAGAAAAAAAGGTTATGAAGACATAATATTAACTCTATAAAATCATACCTATCAATTCATAGATCAAAACCCTAAAACATTTCATAATGTTTTATTAATATAAATATTTAAGTCATAAGAGTATTGAATCATAAATATTAAATCATGATCCACGAGAACATATAATAATCTTATGACAAAATAACTGATAAAAAAAGAATATAGAATCCTTTATTAAGTCAAGGTACACTAACAAGACTATCATAGTTGATTAGGTTCACTCCTTGTGTCACCATTTCCTTAGTCGAGGATGAATCCCATGACTAACTTATTAGAAAAAATCCATTAAATAATTTGGTTCATTTCCCATTAAATTCAGTATTATCTCATGACATATCCCTATTTATGTAATCCATTAGAGGGATATATATTTTTAGGACCGTCCATATTATAATTAAAACCCTATATATTTGTGACAAACATCATAAAACATTCATCATATCATCGAATCATAACCCATTGTTTCATAAAACTTTCTTCCTCATTATCATAGACTATCAAGAGAATGAATAAAGATGTTAACATTAGATCATATATCTAGTATATATTAAGAAACATCAATGTATATTCTTGTAGAAAAAATATCTTCAACAAATCACTAGAACATTTCTTGAGAAAAATATCAATTTCATTCGAAATCGCTTATTTAGAATTTAAAATTTTATAAAATATTGGTGAAAATAATTCTTTGAAAATAAAAAAATGAAACCCTTAAGGGATTCATTTAGGAAAATATTATTCATGGTTTTAGGGAAATTCATTCATGTGGTTTATGTTAATAAAAATTCCTTTGCCATTATCAGTAAAAAGTCAGCAGTACCTCATTCAGAAAATGATTAGAATATTATTTTAAAATAAATTATATAAAGAAAAAAATGGTAAAAAAATTTAATTTATAAATCATTTGATATTATTACACACATTATTGATAACATTTTAAATAAAAATATGTACATATAATAAAATATTTCGCACCGAAGAGATAAATGAATTTAGTTTTCCTTTAAAACATATTTCATTATTTTGAGTAATTAGAGATAGAAAAATAAATAAAGAAATTTAAAATATATAAATAAACAAAGGATAATTAATATTTTGGAGATATATATCATATAATTTCATTATCATAAATTTATGTTTAAAAAATCTCTGTAATAAATGAGATTGTAACATAAAACCCTTACATCAAGTTTGATTTTCTTTATAAGTTCCCTGACCCCTCTTATAATAAATTTAATATTATTATAAATCAATAATAAAACTATAATAATAAATATAATAGAATATATGTTTTACTTGTAATATCTTATCAACTGTTCATTTATAATCTTTCATAATCATCACTATTTTAGGTATTAACTTCTTATTTTTTTATCAATTTTTGTTGTTCAGTGGTTATGGTCCTTACATATTGATCACGATTAATTAATATCTTAAATTTTAGTCATTATATAAGTGTAATATATTTTTATTATATAAAATCATTAATATAAAGCGATTATGAGAAATTAATTGCATCACTACATGGGGACAGTAGTCTATACATACACAAGAGTGATGTTTCAATTTGTTAATGGATAGAATGATATAATGGTAAATAATAATTTGACTTTATAGAAAAATTATTATAATATAAATATGTTATATATAAATTAAAAATAACATGATAAAAATCTAAGAAATATCAGTATGTAAAATGATTCATATCACTCTGTGAAGACGGTAGTCCACACAAACACTAGAGTGATACTCTCATCTCTAATTTGATGGGGAAGAGGTAGAAAATTCCAATTACATCTCCATTCTAAAATATAATTTTATTTATGATTTTATCGTCATCATGTTTTATGAAAAAATATTTTTAAATTTATTATATTAAGAAATATAATTCAAATAGCTTGGTTAGATCTATACGACTTCTTTGAGATACCTCCTCTGAATTACACCTTTATCCTTAAAGGATTGGTTGTAATAGAATATTGTAAGAAATAAAATGATTGGAATTAATCAATGAATTTTTTTAGTTGGTATTTCCCATGATATTATGCTCAAATATTTTGAATTATATAGGGGAATATGAGTCCATTTATAAGTGAGGGGTGGTATACACATGGAATTTCATAAAAAATTTCAATGATATAAGGTCTCCTTCCTAGGAAAGTAGAACCAAATGTTAAATTGTTCTCTAGTAGGATAATATAACATTTAAATATATTAATACAATTAAAATTTCATAGATGTGTTCTGAAATACTACATTTATCTCTTATTTTACCCCCGGTAAACCCATTTAAACCTTAACTGTGGAAACAAAAAATTACTGGTTTTACTATTAAGTAAGTAATTCCCTTTTAGATCAATAATTTTTTAATCATTAAACATAATTTATATCCATTAATTTACATGTAATAAACATTAAATAAATTATATTAGATTTAATATATAATCTATAAATTTATTTAATACCATTAATAAATAGTGAATAATTTAATTTATGAAGATAAAAGAATATTGTAAACACAAAACTGTTTTTAGAGAGTTGTGTTTTCAAGCCCAAAAATGTACATATACTAAAATTAAGTATAGTTATTATTCCAATATAATTAATTATATTTTTTATAATTAAAGGATAATTAAGTTAATTTAATATCAAATTAAAAACATAACATCAATTTACTTGAAAATAAACAACCTGTTTTACAAAAATCGATCTTTTTAACTATTCACAGAAAAATATTTTTTTTATAAAAATACAAAAAAATCTGCCACATAATATAGAAATTAATATTTTAGAAAAGGTTTTATGTTTTCATAAAAAAAATTCTGAAAATAGAATAAATTTATTATAATTTTCATGTGTGAAAATTTGATAAAAAACTATTTTTGATGAAAACATATTTTTAAATCCAAAATTGAATTCTCTAAAAATTGAGAAACTATTTATAATAAAGTAATAAATACATTTAAATTATATAAAATCATTATATGTTATAATAAAAAATTAGTTTTTACTATTCAAAAATTCCAATTTTACATCATGTTTAAAATATTTTATTATATTGAAATTCATATACAATCAGGGTTGTGTTTAAGGCAATATATCGAATACTTCATGTTTATTTCAATGTAAATCCATATAAAACCATGAGGTGTTACATTTTACCATACTTAAATGTAATTTAACCCAATAAATTATATCATTATTATACAAAAAATGAGAATATATCTTCTTTATCATATCCTTAAGTTCATATTAGCTTACTTAAATTTCCTATTCCTCCAAATATCATTAACTAGGAGAGTGGTATTATTATATTGAAATTTTTATCTATGGTACGAGACTTATAATGGTTATTTTTCAAAGGAAATAACATTATTAAATCTTATAAGATCTAATTTTATTATATTTCATAGTTATTTACTTCATGAAGAAAGGCACGTGGAATATATTGTGAACTTGAGAGAGGTTTGATGGGAGTTCCATATGACAAAAACCATGTAAAAAATCAAGAATCTATAAAGGACTAAAATACCTATAGAATATATTTCCCTTAATTTTGAATCTGATAAAATTATTCTATGGGAAATTTGTAGCAAAAACAAATCACAAAATTTAAAATCCAGATCTCACCAATGATTGTCAACATAACTCTTCTGTCTACTCTGAGTTTTCTTGATGTGGTGTTGAATTCCTCTTAACTTATCTTCTATTACCTCTATTATATTAGTTCACAATAGATTATTTTTAAAAAATAATCTCATTGTGTCATAGTTATACACTTCTACAAAGATAGGTCTTAATAAAGAGACATCTGGATGCTTGAGTAAAATCAATTATTATAAGAAAACATGACTAGAAGAAGTTATTGATCCCATAAACCTTTGAAATACATAGAATAAGATCTCAATATATCACCTTAGTATTGAATCGTTATCTTATAATAACCATCTATATAAGGATTATAGGATGTGTGGAAGCATAACCCTATATTTAGAACTATCTAAATACTTTCCCAAAACATCAAGGTAAACCACAGACTTTTATCAAATGTAATAAAACGTGGTACACAATGAAACATTACCAATTGTTTGAGTTATATAATAGAAGGGGAACAAAGAGATAAATATTATCTGATAGTAAAGAATTATGTTGAATTAATAAAGTTATCAAATATGACCCAAATGCAAATATGGTCTTTAGATTTTTTGGGGGGTAAAATGATGAAATCCATGGTGATATTCTCCCAATTCCATTTTGGTATAGGTAATGATTGTAATATCCCATTAGACTTATATCTTTAATCCATAACTTTATTACATAAAAAAAATTAAGACACATAATCTATGATATCTCTCTTCATGTTGTACCACCACTAATACTCTTTCATATCTCTACACATCTTCATAATTCTTGGATAAATAGAAAATGATGTGCAATGAGCCTCTTCTAATTATTCCTTATTCAAGTTTTCTATTGATAAGATACATAATTGGTTCATGAACATTATCATTCTATCACAATCAAGGTTGATCTCATGAATAATTCCATCTTTATTTTTCAACCCTACATCCTACTCTTTTACCGCTTGAATCTTCACATGGACATATGGTTAAAAACTCATTTGAGAAATAAAAGATTTTTAAACATTCATCAATACTTCATGGTCCATACTATGATAATCCATAAATTTTATATCATTAATGATCATCATCATAGATAAGTTGGCATGATAATTTTTACCCAAATTATCATCCACCTAGTCCACTTTCCCAGGGTGGAAATATATCGAGTAGTCAAAATATTTAATTTAATAAATACATCATTTATTGGGAATAATCCACTCATTTTGTGTGAATATATACTTTTAAATTTTATGATCAATATATATTTCACACATTTTTCCATAAAGATAATTCCTCCAAATCATCATTTTAATTATTATTATTGATAACTCTGGATCATGAGATGGGTAATTATGATCCTAATCCTTAAATTATCATGACTCGTAAGCAATAACCATATCATTCTATATAAGAACACACCCAAGATGATTTTTTATGCATCACCATAAATCAAAAACCCTTCCCCATTGTAGGGTAGTGTGATCACAGGTGCAATGAACAACATTATCTTCAGTTACTTGAAATTTTCTTCATATTCGTCAATGAAAAATTACGTAAATCCCTTTCGAATTAATTTTATGAATGGATTATGTAGTCTTGATAAATACATCATCGATCTCCAATAATATATAGTAAATACAAGAAAAATATAGATCACTTTCATATTTCATGGTCTTGTCTAATGTTCAATAACTTCTATTTTTGAAGGGTATATTGATATACCCTTTCTTGAAATTATATATCCAATAAAGAAACTCTCTTTTCAAAAATACACACATATTAAATTTTTCATAAAACTTCTCCTAATTTAGATTTATCATAAATATCCTCCAGTGTTATTAATGCTCATCATTGATCTTAGGATATATAATAATATCACCTATAGATACTACAAAAAATGTAATAATGGTAATCTATAAAGGCTATATTCATTAAATAAATTATGATATCTAGGGAATTATTAATACAAAATGTAATCACTATAAATTAATAGTGTCTATTAATTGAATGGAAATATTTCTTGGGTATGTCTTAGTTTTGAACCTCAACTTATCATATGCAGATCAATGAAAAATATTGAAAAAATATTCAACTCCTAGTAATTGAAAAAATAATAATTACATGGAAAATGATACATATTATTGTTCATAATCATGTTAAGTTACCAATAATAAATAAAGATTCTCATTCACCTATATTTATTTTAATAATAATTATAGGTTCACCCCATGGTGATGCTCTTGGTGGAATCAGTCCATTATGAAGATTCTCTTTTATTTTTTTTCTTTAATTACTACAACATAATTGGGTCCATTCTATATAGATTCTTTAAAATAGGTGTCTCATTGAGTGGGAGTTCTATTAAAAACATGAATTCATGATTCAGAGTAATACTTTGTAACTATTCTTAAAATATATAAACAAAATCACATTAAATATTCATACCTTTGATATTGGGTTTCTCCAAAACCATATAATATAAATTCCCCCTTTGAATAGGAATCAAGACCCATGAAATCGGTGTAACTTACATTAGAATTTTGTATTTATCATCACACTAATATACAATCAATGGTTCGTTCAGAATATCAAATATAACTTCCCTTCCTATTATATTGATATGGGGTTTAAATAATGAAATATAATTAATTTCCAAAATCCCATCAAATTAAACTATGAAATGAATAAAAATATTTGTCGAGATAAAATCCCCATAAAGTTTAATTGGGGAGTATTCATAGACTCGAGATGTGATCATAGTACCATTATGATTTTTTACTAATATTTAATCATCTAATCATTTAGGGGGTAATTTGAGACCATTATAAAATTCATTAGATATAAAATATATGGTAAAACCAGAATCAAAAAAGACATTAGTAGTTCTAGAGTTTATAGTGAGTATACCTTTCCCAACATTGTTATTTTACCACGCATCAACAATATTGATCACATCATATTTCCTTTTTTCTCTACGATTAAATGGTTACTAACATCAATCGTCATTATTAAACCATATAATCAAGCAATTGTTATAATAAAGTCTAAACTCTTTGAAATTATAGAATTAGAGTGTTGGTAGTGAATTATCGGGATATTTATCTCTATTTGTATCAGTAGTTAACTTATTCCTAGTACATCAATATTTAATTTCCTGATGGATTTATTTTCTAAACATATTACATTTACCATTCCCCTTAAGACAATTTCATTCATACTTCATTATAATTTTTTATCGTAACAGAACACTCACCTACTTCCCTCTATAGTTTCCGTTAATACTATTTCAATTGAATTCCAAAATTATTTTCTCACCAAAACCATGAGAATTGTGGGGGATCAAATATATATTTTCACCTTGATAGGACATTGAACAATTTCTTCACAACTTCTGAGGACCCTTTTGGATAACTTCCTAAAGATAATTTGTTTTATTCCACTAAATAATCGATCAATATTACTTTCTAGCTGAAAAATAGTACCATAAACATACCTCACAAGTATTGTAAATTTTACCTCATTTTTATAAATAAATTCATCATCCTCATACATAATCTCAATTAATTCCTTCTCCATATTCATATAAATAATATGGGGAAGTAATTATTGAAAACTAATATCATAATATCATCCCATTCCATGGAGCCAATTTCTTCCTATTTTATTGTATTCATGATATGGTCCCACCATTGATTTACTTATCCTTCTAAATGATAAATAGCTAAGATAAATTTTTCATGTTCAAATAAATGGAGAATGGAAAACATATTTTTAGTGATAATGATCCATTCCTCATTAATTATGGGATTAAAGGAACCATAAAAAGAAGGTGTACATTGCCTCATTGGAGGAGAGATCTCATTGGAGGAGGATATCTCATTTAGTGGAGATATATGTTTGAGGAGAGATTCTGTTTGATGGAGGAAGTGAACTCGTGGGTTTGTGCTTGGGAAGTAGGGATTGACGGAGGAGAGATCTATTCAACAATGTGCGGAGAGATCTATTTGCAGGTTAGCTAAGATTATTTGGGGTATTTTTTCCAAAACTTTTTAAAACCATAGAAAAATATTATTTGGGGGGGGGGGGGGTTCCCTACGGTTTTAAAAAAATGTAGGCAAATAACCTCTAATGTAATAAATTTCCAATGGTTTAATGAAACCGTTGGGAAAACACATCAAATTATTACTTAAACCAACGATTTTCTCAAACTATTGGTATGCAGGTGTTGGTATAAGTGTAATTTACACCAGTGAATGTAATTTAAAATATCATATTGAATCTAGCTATGTACAGGTAAATTCATCCAATGTGGTAGTTGAATCAACCCACCAAAAGGAGGATAGATTGATGGATCCAAATCTATCTTTATAAGCTATAATTAAAAAAAGTGGACATAATGGCCTGGATTTTTAAATGAAAAGGTGTTAAATCCATACCAATAACAACTAGTGGTATCATACAAAACCTGATTTATTGCAACTAATATCAAGCCATGATTTAGTGAAAGAAATCTGTTGTAAATAGGAGTGCATATTTGGAGAAACCTAATATTGTTGAAATGGGGGAAGTTAGAGATAGATTGTAATGGATATTCAACCTTATCTAAGATTAAAGAAACCTATAGAGACTAACTACACCCCCCCTGCCCCACTCCCTTTTCCCCCTTGCCCGCTGCCCCACCCCCTCCCCCTGCCCTACAGACCCCCCTACAGACCACCCCCTACCCCTGCCCTGCAGACCTCCCCACTCCACCCTTCCCCCTCCTCCCACCCCTCCCCCGCCCCCTACCATGTAGACCTCCCCCCTGCCATGTATACCTCCCCCACCCCCCTGCCCTAGAGACATCCCCCTGCCCCTGCCCCCCTCCACTCTGCCCTACCCCTACCCCTACCCCCTCAACACTACCCCTTCCCCCATGCCCCCTTCCCCCTACTCTGCAAACCTCCCCCTACCCCCTTCACCCCTCCACCATGCCCCCTGCTCCCCTTCCCCCTCCACCCTACCCCTTCCCCCTGCCCCCTGCCCCCCTCCACCCAGCCCCTAGCCTGCACGCCCCCCCTGCACCCCCATCCCCCTAGCCAACACCAGCCCCACTAGCCTGCACCACCCCTAGCCTACACCGGCCCCCTTGACTACACAACCCCCTGTGAGTCAAAAATATCTTTAAAGATGCATGTGGTGTCTCAAATGAGAGGAAAAAGTATTAAAATGGGAAACATAAATGAAATAAAGTCAAGAAACCTATATAAGCATAAAATACCACAAGAGGATCCTTATATATATGCTCACATGCATAAGAATGGGCTATTATGCCTCAAGAAATATTTAGTTAAATGTTCCCATTCCTTCCCTTGTTCTTCATAAATTCAATACATTTTGAGGAAGTGAATAGGTAATTTTGGTTTCTTCTTCCACTTATAATTCCAAATTGATTTGATTATATGATGCCTCAAGCAATAGATCATAGCCTCAAAGTAATGACTTTGCTAATAAGTTTTTGAATTTCCTTCCCAATGGAAATTGGATTTAAGTCTTTAATATCCACTACATTATCCTTTTTTTATTCAAATTAATAAAATTGGAATTGATTCCATAATGAATAGAAGCATGATTAAAGAATTATCTCATATAATTATGTAATTATATATGAAAAATAACCAAGTAAACCATAAAAAATTTGATTGTGGACCCATCAGGCCCGACCACACTCTCAAATAATTAGAAGAATAAATTATTTACCTCTTTATCATCACAAGATTTATTTAAAGACTTATTTTTTTATTATCAACAACACAAGTAATTTTATCCATCATCTGGAAGGTAAAATATTCTCCTTTATTTGATAATAGTCTTCCAAAATAGTCAACCATAACATTAGAATATTGATTTTATGAGTTCTATAAAGACCCATTGATTCTATGGGTAGCGACTCCTCTTCCAATTCACTTTTCCTTGTGTAGATAATGAAAAAATACAGTTTTTATCTCTCCATTCTATATCCATATTATATTATACTAGTTTTATACTATCCTTTCTTTCAGAAAATATGTTTTCATAAAGCTGAAATAAGGTTTTGATCTCATCATTTGAAGGATCATTCTGATTCTGATTAATATTATGAAATTTTAGTAAGGATTTCTCAGTCTCTTTGATATCATTACCCATAAATATACCTTGTTCCAGAAAAGATTCATCCTTTTAACATTCTTCAACTTTTTTTCCATGATATGAAGAGGGATTCCTTAAATTTCCATTTTCCAAGTAAAGATGATAATCTCCTTACAACTAGGCAAAACAATTCGGGAATTGTTGAATTCAAATGGAAGGGGAAATGATATCAATTTATTTGTGAAAATATCCACCATAAAAGTATTGGGATCATAGTGACATTTTTGGGAGATCTAGACCCGATACATCAATAACATAATTATTGTCATTAATATGAACAAAAAATCAATCTAATTTGCTAGCTTGTAATACATTGATGGTGTATCTACACCAGGTTTAGTAACCACCCACAATTGTAACTTCAACCATGCTATATTTATCAAAATTGAATGAAAATTCATAATCTTCCATCACATTGATGTGTAGACCAGTTCTTTCCTCATGCCTTAGAATAGTGTTAAAACCCCTCAGAATCACCCAACTATAAGAACACTAAGAAATTACCCCTTCATGATTATCCAATATATCTATTGTTTTCGTGTAAAATTTAGATGAATTAACAAAATATAGGGATATTACAATTCCATGGGTTCCAATATCAACTAACAAGTCTTACATATTTTTTGTACATGAATGCAGGCTGATACTGTCATACTTTAAAATACAGGGATTCTCAGAGTCATTATCACTTTATTTTTGTGATACATATTAATATCCAATGGAGTACCATTTAAAGTCACTCTATTTTTCAAAATCTATATTAGGTTTAGCTAAACTAATCATCATGGGTTTTTTGGGTCTAATAAAGTATATTTGGGATGTGATTGTGAGAGAGTTCCCACGACCTTGAAAATTAAAAAAGATAATCTTCATTTATAAAGGGATTTTATAGATCTTGTTTTGAAAAACGCAATGAATTAAGATAAATCATATATATTTCAAAACCAGTTATCAATGCCCAGAACCAATTGTTCAAGATGAGTCGGCTCGGCCTGGGAACTCTTGTTCAAAATTTCTCCTAAACTTTGAATCTCTTCATTGAAATCCCTTTCAAATTTCCTGCAAATTTCAAATATTCATGAGAAACCATGTGTGCAGGCAAGGAAAAAACTAAAAGTACAATCACCTTACATGAGACAATCCATGACCATTCTGTCTCTGGAGGAACGACGAGGGAGGAGGGACAGTGAGGGAGAGGGAGTATTCATTGGGGGAGAGGGTCGATGGTGGGAGGAGAATGTCGAGCGCGAGGGTGGGGAGGCCACCGTGAAACACTGATGTCCGGGAAGTGTAGCAGTGACGTCAGGGAGGAGTGCACGGAGAGCAGGTCTAGGTTGAGGGTTCGAGGAGTCATAGACAGTGGGGATTAGGTGCTCACAGATCGAGGGAAGAGAGGAGGAGATCATCGTATAGAGCGTCGTGAGTGTGACACAGACTGGGGAGGAGGAGATCACGGATCAGGGGAGAAGAGGTGTCTCAGACTAGGTAGGAGTATCCCGATACATATTAAAAAAACATTTCAATATATGTTTTTACTATGTGGCTATAAATTATGATATAGCCACCGTTTTAATAGAACTGTGGGTATAAACTAGGCTATAGCCATGGACTTACAAATCTGTGGCTATAGGTCCGTGGCTATATCCTTGGTTTCTAGTAGTGTCCTCATTTATTTTCCCTTTATTTGTTTTGGATTGTATTAGATCTAAGAAATGATAAAAACACTAATACCATGAAAACTCAATTGATAGAAAAAGAAAATGAGAATAGCTCAAGGGGAATTTAGTACTTACCATTTCACATCCAATGTGATTTAAAAAAAGCTTGATCAGATCCTAGATGACAAAGATAATTGAATCCCTAGCTTTTGACGTCAAAAATATCTTAAATGAAATCCATGGAGGTAATTCCAATATAATCTCATGTTAGGGAATAAAGAGGGATATTGATAGATCATGAAGGTAAATTTTGTAAAATTTCATAGAAAAGTGGCATGTGCACAATGTCTCCACATGGTTTGACAAATTGTGTTGAAACTATGCGAGGTTTTACGGGTAAAAGGGGAAATTTCATATATTTCCTATATGACTATGCTTAAACCATGAAAGTGGTTCTATCAAGAAATTTCAATATTCCTGGTTATCCAAGTAATGCCCCAAATATTCTCTAACTATATGGCCAATCCAGTTTTCAAAAAAAGATGGGTTTTGGGCTTTGACCTTTCCCCATACACCCATGAGACCTTTAATATCCCATAAGAATCCATATTAGGACCATATTTGTAACATCCCGAGATTTTATGAAAAATATTCTTTTTTATTTCACTAATGTCTTGTGTTGTACGCTACACCAAAAGGAGCTTGCACAACACGCATCCTTGAATTGCCTTGCATTACACGCAATCGCAACCTTCCTCGATAGCGTGTGTGGTACGTAATCTTGAGTTTCACGAAACAATGATATGCTATTAAAATATTATTAAAACTAGCCATTATGAATAGTAATAACCACTTTTTAAATTTTAGAAATTTTAACTCTCAAAATGGACTTCATTTTTGGATTTGGAGTATCGAATTTAGCGTAAGGTGAAATTTTGGTACTTTTCGGATAACTTTCATATTCTGATGAATAGTGAAAATTACTAAATTATAATTAAAAAACAACTTTTTTAATCGAAATAATTAATAGTGATAAATCATTAATTTGAGTGGTTTTAAAGTATATTTAGAATATATTTTTACAATTTAATACAATGTTGGTCATTGGATGTAATTTCACATTTAAACTGGACATAAACAAGTGTCAATCTTTTGATAGATATTGTTTCTTAAAAACACGCTATTTGTTTTAACAGCGGGATTTAATTATAAAATTAATTAATGAAACTTCTGTGTTATGAATTTGGTAAAATAGACTTCATTTTTGAATTCGGAATATGAAATATAGCTTAGGATGAAATTTTGGCATTGTTCTGAAAAACATCAATTTTTGATGAATAGTGAAACTACTCAGTGGTAGTTAAAAAAACGGAATTTTGCATAAAACTTAATTTTACCGCTTCTGTGAATGGAATTTCGAAAATCCGAGAGACACGGTTAATATCAAGGACTAAAATGTGGTTCAATGAGATGAAAATAATTTTTTGGTGAATAGTAACTTTTTACTTTTTTTACCGCGGTTAATAGTAAATAGGGTAACTAAGGGTAAATATGATATTACTATTACCCTAACACATGTCCTAATTCTATTGGACAAGTGTAATTCGACCAAAAACAAACTTAGGAATAAAATATGACCATTTAGGCCCACTTGGATTAGATTAGGACATTTATTATTAATTTATTTAAAGAAAGGTTAAAATAGTTAAAATCAAAGTTTAATAAGTAAATCATTTTTAATATGGGGTTATACATAAGATAAATTCGATTGTAAATATTCATTAGAAAGATAAAAAGATTTCCTACATGATGGTATTTTATTTGTAATTTTTAGACATAAAATAATTTAATTTATTTATGACACAAAGATGATGCAGTAATTTTCTTATTAATGAAATATTGACATAATTGATGTTATAAACACCAAAATAAATGCAATTTTAGATTTTTTATGAATTCCACTAATTTTATAGGATAATATGATATATTAATGTTGATTTAATCAACTTGGTTCGAACATTTAATTCTATTATGACTTTCACAAAAATCATATATCAAATAGTGTCAAAATTGACACAAAATAGTTTTTAAATCCAATATTATATTATTAATTGTTATTGTATTCCTAAAAATCTAAGGTTCGGCCAAATGACTTAGATAAGGATATATATATTAATAATAAACAATTTGGGGTTCGTTTGGCATGTTATAGTAAGTTTATTAACCATATAGTGAAAGAAAACAAAAAGACATGGTAAAAGTTAAATTATTTAACTTAGAGTTAAATCTAATTGATAAGGTTAAAATAATATCCTAAACTTGTATAAATTCTATTGGTTGATAGGATTTCGACCCATCCCCACTTTAGCTTCGAAATAAGACCCTTTGGAACCATCATAAACCGATTTTGACTTTAATATAAAATAATATTGTGAGATATTCCTAAGGTGCCCCTCTCCTCCCCTATAAAAGGACACCTCCTCCCCCTCCTCCTCACACCAATTTGAGCACTCAAGCTCGGCCAACCCCTGCCAAAATCTCTTCTCCACTTCCCTAGCAACATCCTAGAGGTTCTGGTCTTCCTCAAAGACCAATTCTAGTGCCCTAAGAGGAGTTCTCAAAGAGGCACTTCAAAGAAGAGGTAATTACCGTTACCAATTCTTTCATCTTTATTTCTTCTTCCACTTCTTCTTCTTAGGTTGTTTCATTATGAAGTAATAACATCAGTATCACTCATATAATGATATGTTATTATAAGTATGAAACAACCCTATTTCACCATCTATCCATCCTACGGAAAAAGAAATCACCGCGCGTGCGTACGTACGGAATAACGTCTCCACGCCGTGGTGTAATCTATTTTCCACCACCACCTTACATGGATGGGTATAATGGTGTAAAGAATAACTATACATAGTTATTAAAACATCATATTGATTCTGATATATTGTATAATCCACTCCAATTCAATTCAATATTTATAGAAATGATATCATCGCTCGTGCGTACGTACGGACTACCGTCTCCACGACGCGATGAGATTCATTCTCCATGTTAACCATTTAAGAATGATTATAATGTATATATAAGAAATAATAATGAAATATATGACATTATAAAGCTACTGGATTTATGTATATATATACATATGTATGTCATCTACTTACTTCCATTTCAAGACAATAAGGAAAGAAAAACAGCGTTCATGCGTACGTACGGACTACCGTCTCCATGAACGGTGTTTTTCATTTTATTTATCTATCTATTATATATATATATATACTGAATATATATGATATATAAATCATATTTTATATTCTGGAAGTAAGTAAATCATGATATAAGTAATAATGATGTCAAGAACAACAAGTCAAAACACCTACGATAAATGAAACGATTTTACCCAAAACGCTTCTTTAACATGGAATTTACAAAAGAACGGGTAATATAATGTCATAAGTGAACCATATATGATATCATAACAATGAATATGATTCTGTAATAAGTCAATGACATTATTTAAATCATTATACAGGAGGTTCGGACACATACGAAGCAAATTGGACCTAAGGTAAGGGAAATATCACAATCTCATTTTTATCTGAGATTGTTTATTCGTAAGTATTTACTGGGGTGTATTTTATCATCCACATCCATGTTCCCTCAATATGTAATATTATTTCCATCCACCTACAATTGTTTAAATCCAATTTTACCCTTCTATGAGTTTTTAGTAAAGGATATGAAAGGAATCTTTTTTCATTTTTCGTACGAGGTACTTTTTGACTTTTCCGACAAAAGTACGAAGAATGTTTTTTTTAACTTATACGGCACGAACAGATTTCTACTGTTTTATAAAGCCTTATTTTCATGAAGCTTCCTCTAAAAGATTTCATGACTATTTTCAATAAAATCTCTTTCTTTTAAAATTGCATGATGTTTTGTGAAAAGAAATTGATTTTGAAGAAGAAAGGATATTTTCCTCAAGAATTCAATTCAAGTGTTTTATCAAAATTATTTTCCATATAAGATAATAAAGGGTTTTGTTTCTATCCATATTTTTACATTGATTTGACTATGTTGTGATGGAATTATGTTTATGAATTCCTTTATCTTATATGAATGGTTTTATGATGTCATGTTGTTTAAAAATCCCATTTTTATTACATGGGTTATGCAATGATGTATGATTTATGATTCTGTGGCACACATAAGAAAGGATTCATTAAGAGATGGGTGGGACCTATATCTCCCTCCAATGCATTGGGTAAAGATTTTATATCTCATGAGATAGACATGGCTGGAATGGTAGGTTATACCGGTTCAGTGAAACAGGACTGAAACGAGGATTACTCGATTCAGAAAGGGACTTTGTCCACTAAGATAGTCTTGGCAATGAGTCTTGACTAACAAGAAATGATTCTCTATGATTATGTGTGTATGCCACAATGAGTAATGTTTTAAGTTATGGTTTCATTTTCACATCTATGATTTATTCCATGTTAAGATATTATGATCTCTTTTGCAGGTTATGATTTTCAAAAAGATATGATATGATTTTTATTTCCTTTATTGCCCTTGCTAAGCATTTGAGCTCACCCTTTTATGTTTTCTTTTCCCCAGGATATAAAGAAAGGTTTTAGGTAAAAAAAACGGATGACATTTATGGGAGATATTGAAGAACTTTCACCACGATTATAAGATTACGTTCCGAGTTTCCAAAGACACTAAACTATTACGATCCTTTAGTGTGTGTTTTTGTTATGTACTAAGTATTCCGCAAATGTAATGTAATGTCCATGTATGATAAGCTTCGGGTCTCTACAGTCGGTATCAGAGGAAAGGTTTAGTCAACCTTTGGAAACTAGGATGCGAAAACATTAGTGAGATCCCTAGAGATATTTCTAAGGTATGTCTTGGGATGTCTCTAAGGTTAAGTATACGTATAGGTTATAGTCCTAGAATTGCGCTAACGATCTTCGAATTTAACCTAAGATGTTAGATATTGAGGGTACTACCCCTTTATTATGTTGTTTTCCCTAGCATGATTTTTGCCTCTCATACTATTATTTTGGGGTTTTAGACGATGGCTGGAACCCGAAGGAACCGTGTTAATGCGGAATGTGATGGGCAATGCAATGATTGTCCCCCTGAGCAACCAAACGATATGGGATCTGGAATGCAAAATCTTGTAGCCATGCTCACACAACTTTCTCAAGCTATGAATCATGCAGGACTTCCAAACGAGCAAAGGAAGGAGCAACATTCTGTTGAATCCTTCATGAGGCAGCGTCCACCTTCTTTCAGTGGGTCTACTGATCCATTAGTTGCTGAACAATGGATTAGTACTACTGAAAAGATATTTTCAGTTCTTCAATGTTCTGAACATGATAAAGTCATCCTAGCAGTGTATCGTTTGGAAGGAGATGCTGATCAATGGTGGAATCTTATTAAGAATACGAGGCAAAGGGATGAAATTGAGTCTATGGAATGGGACGAGTTCAAGAACTTATTTTTCAATAAGTACTTCCCTCGTATTCTTCGAACAAAGATGGAGAAAGAGTTTCTTGAACTGAAGCAAAGGGACGATGAATCTGTTGGTACCTATGAAGCAAATTTTACAAGACTTGCAAGGTATGCTTCTGGAATTATCATCCAACCTGAAAGTAAAGTTGATCGATTTTTCAGTGGCTTAAAACCAAGTCTTCGAAGGGCATTAGCTATAAGAGACTTCAGTAGCTATGAAGAAATTGTGAGTTGTGCTATCAAGGTAGAAATGGAAGTTGGTGTTACATATCCATCTCATGGGTTTGACAAGAAACGAAAGATGGAGTTCAAGGAGAAATCTCAGAATAATGGTGAAAAGAAGATTAATGTTTCCTTATGCACAAAGTGTGGAAAGAAGCATGGTGGAGATTGTCTAAAAGGGACTAGAAAATGTTTTAAGTGTGGAAAAGAAGGTCATCGAGCAGCTGAGTGTCGAAGTAATGGAAAAAGGGTTTCTAATGATAAAGCAAACACTGCAGAGAACGCACCGCCAACACTTCAATGCTTCAAGTGCAAGGAAATGGGGCATTATGCTAATAATTTCCCTAATCCAAGGGTTAGTGATGATCAACATGAGCAACCACTGAAGGCAAAGGACAAAGGGAAATCACATGCGATCACTATTGGCAATGTTGAATATGACAACGATGTGGTGGAATGATTAAGTGTTTATGTAATGGGATTCCAAAATAATGTTGTATCATTGAGTATTGCAATATTTATTGATGTGGTATTCAAAGTGATTGAGATATTTTTTGGAAATAAGATGATATGCGCATAATGAAGATGAGAAAATGAAATGTTTAATAGTATTCATGAGCTCATGATTGATATAAGGACTAAGTGATATCATGGTTTGAGTATATAGAATTTTGAGGATTTTGGTATGCGGAAAGTGTTAACTTTTAACTGCACTCATGTTTTCACTAAGGTATTCAAGAGAATACACGATTAAGGACTTTGAATGTTTGGAATGTGACCAACAAGACATATCTTATGATATGTGGGGATCAACGACAGTATTAAATCTCTGGTAATTGATGTCACTATATTATGAGAGTCGACTGCAGTATTATGGATAAGCCTAAATATTGGAATGAATTATGTTGGACATAAGTTAGTATTGTTTGTTTTTTTTTGATATTATTGATGGGATGTTATATAGTTTTGGAAAAAGGACAACCTGCAGGACGGGCGACAGCCCATCGCTTCGGACAAGGCTGTGGGAATCAAAACCACAACCGAAGTGCAACTGGCCTTTATCGCCTACCACTGGCCTACAGGAAGTCCCTGTTTAGTAGAAACTAGTTTTATTATATTAAGCAGTATGATATATGAAGTATAAGTCCATTTTAGGAACCATATATGATTAATCTCACTATAGATCGACTTATGCATATAAGTTTTGCTAACCTTTTGTTTGAGACAGATGGAATGACCCGTCATTCTATCACATGATCTGCTAACACTTCATGAATAACAAATTCAACTTCATTTATTTAAGAGATGAAGTGGAAATTGTTCAAGGCACGAACAACAGTGAGATTTTACCAAAATAAAGTAAGTATTTATTCTAAGCAAATTTTCAACTTTAGGGAAATGATCTTGAAAACCAAAAATGTTGTCCTAGTGATCTTATACCTGATGAATCAGATGGTACCTTATATCATCACAAATCTATGGATTTGTGATTACTGGCTTTTCCATAGCCATGTTCTCTACCACTCTCCATCAGAACATGATGGTTAGATTTCTCTTCCATATCCATATTTTCACTTATGTGGAAACCCAGTGATTAGTTTATTTGGGTAATCGTTACATTTCATACTTTAGTTTTTAAAGCCAAGTTTTGGTATTCCCTTTTACGATGTGGGTTTCTATTAAAGAAACTTTCGAATAGTAAACCATTTATAACCCCGACGAATTTCGAGGGCGAAATTCATTTTAAGGGGGGTAGAATGTAACATCCTGAGATTTTATGAAAAATATTCTTTTTTATTTCACTAATGTCTTGTGTTGTACGCTACACCAAAAGGAGCTTGCACAACACGCATCCTTGACTTGCCTTGCATTACACGCAATCGCAACCTTCCTCGATAGCGTGTGTGGTACGTAATCTTGAGTTTCACGAAACAATGATATGCTATTAAAATATTATTAAAACTAGCCGTTATGAATAGTAATAACCACTTTTTAAATTTTAGAAATTTTAACTCTCAAAATGGACTTCATTTTTGGATTTGGAGTATCGAATTGAGCCTAAGGTGAAATTTTGGTACTTTTCGGATAACTTTCATATTCTGATGAATAGTGAAAATTACTAAATTATAATTAAAAAACAACTTTTTTAATCGAAATAATTAATAGTGATAAATCATTAATTTGAGTGGTTTTAAAGTATATTTAGAATATATTTTTACAATTTAATACAATGTTGGTCATTGGATGTAATTTCACATTTAAACTGGACATAAACAAGTGTCAATCTTTTGATAGATATTGTTTCTTAAAAACACGCTATTTGTTTTAACAGCGGGATTTAATTATAAAATTAATTAATGAAACTTCTATGTTATGAATTTGGTAAAATAGACTTCATTTTTGAATTCAGAATATGAAATATAGCTTAGGATGAAATTTTGGCATTGTTCTGAAAAACATCAATTTTTGATGAATAGTGAAACTACTAAGTGGTAGTTAAAAAAACGGAATTTTGCATAAAACTTAATTTTACCGCTTCTGTGAATGGAATTTCGAAAATCCGAGAGACATGGTTAATATCAAGGACTAAAATGTGGTTCAATGAGATGAAAATATTTTTTTTGGTGAATAGTAACTTTTTACTTTTTTTACCGCGGTTAATAGTAAATAGGGTAACTAAGGGTAAATATGATATTACTATTACCCTAACACATGTCCTAATTCTATTGGACAAGTGTAATTCGACCAAAAACAAACTTAGGAATAAAATATGACCATTTAGGCCCACTTGGATTAGATTAGGACATTTATTATTAATTTATTTAAAGAAAGGTTAAAATAGTTAAAATCAAAGTTTAATAAGTAAATCATTTTTAATATGGGGTTATACATAAGATAAATTCGATTGTAAATATTCATTAGAAAGAAAAAA
Organism: Viscum album; assembly: GCA_963277665.1. Lineage (NCBI taxonomy): Eukaryota > Viridiplantae > Streptophyta > Magnoliopsida > Santalales > Viscaceae > Viscum > Viscum album. The sequence continues at coordinate 876,743,591 of OY728125.1, forward strand.
ATATTTCCTACATGATGGTATTTTATTTGTAATTTTTAGACATAAAATAATTTAATTTATTTATGACACAAAGATGATGCAGTAATTTTCTTATTAATGAAATATTGACATAATTGATGTTATAAACACCAAAATAAATGTAATTTGAGATTTTTTATGAATTCCACTAATTTTCTAGGATAATATGATATATTAATGTTGATTTAATCAACTTGGTTCGAACATTTAATTCTGTTATGACTTTCACAAAAATCATATATCAAATAGTGTCAAAATTGACACAAAATAGTTTTTAAATCAAATATTATATTATTAATTGTTATTGTATTCTTAAAAATCTAAGGTTCGGCCAAATGACTTAGATAAGGATATATATATTAATAATAAACAATTTGGGGTTCGTTTGGCATGTTATAGTAAGTTTATTAACCATATATTGAAAGAAAACAAAAAGACATGGTAAAAGTTAAATTATTTAACTTAGAGTTAAATCTAATTGATAAGGTTAAAATAATATCCTAAACTTGTCTAAATTCTATTGGTTGATAGGATTTCGACCCATCCCCACTTTAGCTTCGAAATAAGACCCTTTGGAACCATCATAAACCGATTTTGACTTTAATATAAAATAATATTTTGAGATATTCCTAAGGTGCCCCTCTCCTCCCCTATAAAAGGACACCTCCTCCCCCTCCTCCTCACACCAATTTGAGCACTCAAGCTCGGCCAACCCCTGCCAAAATCTCTTCTCCACTTCCCTAGCAACATCCTAGAGGTTCTGGTCTTCCTCAAATACCAATTCTAGTGCCCTAAGAGGAGGTCTCAAAGAGGCACTTCAAAGAAGAGGTAATTACCGTTACCAATTCTTTCATCTTTATTTCTTCTTCCACTTCTTCTTCTTAGGTTGTTTCATTATGAAGTAATAACATCAGTATCACTCATATACTGATATGTTATTATAATTATGAAACAACCCTATTTCACCATCTATCCATCCTACGGAAAAAGAAATCACCGCGCGTGCGTACGTACGGAATACCGTCTCCACGCCGTGGTGTAATCTATTTTCCACCACCACCTTACATGGATGGGTATAATGGTGTAAAGAATAACTATACATAGTTATTAAAACATCATATTTATTCTGATATATTGTATAATCCACTCCAATTCAATTCAATATTTATAGAAATGATATCATCGCTCGTGCGTACGTACGGACTACCGTCTCCACGACGCGATGAGATTCATTCTCCATGTTAACCATTTAAGAATGATTATAATGTATATATAAGAAATAATAATGAAATATATGACATTATAAAGCTACTGGATTTATGTATATGTATACATATGTATGTCATCTGCTTACTTCCATTTCAAGACAATAAGGAAAGAAAAACAGCGTTCATGCGTACGTACGGACTACCGTCTCCATGAACGGTGTTTTTCATTTTATTTATCTATCTATTATATATATATATATACTGAATATATATGATATATAAATCATATTTTATATTCTGGAAGTAAGTAAATCATGATATAAGTAATAATGATGTCAAGAACAACAAGTCAAAACACCTACGATAAATGAAACAATTTTACCCAAAACGCTTCTTTAACATGGAATTTACAAAAGAACGGGTAATATAATGTCATAAGTGAACCATATATGATATCATAACAATGAATATGATTCTGTAATAAGTCAATGACATTATTTAAATCATTATACAGGAGGTTCGGACACATACGAAGCAAATTGGACCTAAGGTAAGGGAAATATCACAATCTCATTTTTATCCGAGATTGTTTATTCGTAAGTATTTACTGGGGTGTATTTTATCATCCACATCCATGTTCCCTCAATATGTAATATTATTTCCATCCACCTACAATTGTTTAAATCCAATTTTACCCTTCTATGAGTTTTTAGTAAAGGATATGAAAGGAATCTTTTTTCGTTTTTCGTACGAGGTACTTTTTGACTTTTCCGACAAAAGTACGAAGAATGTTTTTTTAACTTATACGGCACGAACGGATTTCTACTATTTTATAAAGCCTTATTTTCATGAATCTTCCTCTAAAAGATTTCATGACTATTTTCAATAAAATCTCTTTCTTTTAAAATTGCATGATGTTTTGTGAAAAGAAATTGATTTTGAAGAAGAAAGGATATTTTCCTCAAGAATTCAATTCAAGTGTTTTATCAAAATTATTTTCCATATAAGATAATAAAGGGTTCTGTTTCTATCCATATTTTTACATTGATTTGACTATGTTGTGATGGAATTATGTTTATGAATTCCTTTATCTTATATGAATGGTTTTATGATGTCATGTTGTTTAAAAATCCCATTTTTATTACATGGGTTATGCAATGATGTATGATTTATGATTCTGTGGCACACATAAGAAAGGATTCATTAAGAGATGGGTGGGACCTATATCTCCCTCCAATGCATTGGGTAAAGATTTTATATCTCATGAGATAGACATGGCCGGAATGGTAGGTTATACCGGTTCAGTGAAACAGGACTGAAACGAGGATTACTCGATTCAGAAAGGGACTTTGTCCACTAAGATAGTCTTGGCAATGAGTCTTGACTAAAAAGAAATGATTCTCTATGATTATGTGTGTATGCCACAATGAGTAATGTTTTAAGTTATGGTTTCATTTTCACTTCTATGATTTATTCCATGTTAAGATATTATGATCTCTTTTGCAGGTTATGATTTTCAAAAAGATATGATATGATTTTTATTTCCTTTATTGCCCTTGCTGAGCATTTGAGCTCACCCTTTTATGTTTTCTTTTACCCAGGATATAAATAAAGGTTTTAGGTAAAAAAAAACGGATGACATTTATGGGAGATATTGAAGAACTTTCACCACGATTAGAAGATTACGTTCCGAGTTTCCAAAGACACTAAACTATTACGATCCTTTAGTGTGTGTTTTTGTTATGTACTAAGTATTCCGCAAATGTAATGTAATGTCCATGTATGATAAGCTTCGGGTCTCTACAATATTAAAGTTTTAGACCAAAATTTAATTAATCCATGCCTAGGTGAAAGACCTAGTCCTTACAGTCTTCCCCCATTAAAATAACTTATCTATGAGTTCACCTTTAAAAGGTGGATAGACGTTGTCTAAGAACAACTCTTGCCATTGGGCACACATGTCAACTTCCCTCTCCCAAGTCTTGTCTTATACACGACTCTGTTTACCAAGCACCAATACTAGATAGACAAACAAGCCGCGAAGTGACTTTCTGCTCTAATCAACAGTGCACACTGGATACTCCTCAAAGGTATCATCAACATCTAACCCAACTTCTTTAGGAGAAAAATTATGAGATGGTTCAACATGATGTTGAAGAATCTACAAATCATTAAAGACACCGCGCATGACATGAAACCTTTGAGGCAGTTGTAACCTATAGGTTACAATCTTGACTCTTTCTAGAATCTAAAATTTCCTAAAAAAATGAGAAAACATTTTTCTCTAATTTTGTAGCCATTTATACCCTAGCTTGGGAAATACCTGAAGAAAAACATGATCCCCAACCTCGAACTCAAGATGTCACCGTTGGTGAACAACATAAGATTTCTATCTAGACTGAGTAGTATTTATATGCTTTATAATCGACAATAACTACTCTGAAGTCTCCTGAATGATATGAGGGCCAAGTATGGTTACCTCTCCTGCCTCTAACCAACATAGGGGTGAATGACCTGACCTACCAAACAAGGCCTCAAAAGGATACATCTGAATTGTGGAATAAAATCTGTAATTATTGTTTGCCCCAGAAAACCCATCCCCAAAATTTTTGATATGCTTCTATACATGATCTGAGATCGTAGTCCTTTTCTCAAGATTCGATTTGGTAGGCCGCAGGGCCTGAACGGAGTTACAGATTAGGAGTTATGGACATTTGAAGTTGGGCGGGAAAACTAGTTCGTGGAGCCTGTTCGCGAAGCCCCCTATGCAATCGCGGAGCGCCGCCACGAAGCAAGGAGGCAGGATGCTCCGCGATCCCATTTGACATTTGAGATGTGTCGTGAGGACCTTCCATGAAGAAAGGAGGAGGGATTCTCCATGGACCCCTTTGATGTTCGTGAACCCACCGTGGAGCAAGCTCCGTCTTCACGCCGAGCGAGCTCTGCTTCGCGGAGCCCCTTGCCCATAAATACCCAGCTCACCCCCCTTCAAGTGGAAGCCACTTTTCCCCTTATGTGGCCGATCTCCTGGTTCATGGAGCTCTACATTGCGGCTCTGTGAGTTCATGCTCCGCGAGTAGCGTCCTTCGCGATGCTCTTCCATGAGTCCATGCTCCGTGAGTAGCTTCCTTTGTGATGTTGCTCCGTGAGTCCATGCTTCACGAGTACTATGCGCGAGGCCTTTGCTTCGCGAGCCACCTTTTCTCCATGAGTATCCCTTTGCTCAGTGAGCATCCCTTCCTTTGAAAGAGGCCTTTTCTCTACGATACCATTTCTCCTCGAAGCTACTTCGCAAAGACCTATCCTTTGCGAGGATCCTACCTTCATGCCCACCGGTCCATACCGCAGGGGTTGCACCCTCGTACCCCCACTCAGGGGGTCAGTGCCGGACTGCAGTCCCGGCCCTCCGAACAGGTATCTTCCCTACCGTCACTTATCCACATGTAAAATGGTGAGTCGCACCGCAAACTTCTCGGGCCGGGCCATCAACATTTTCCATTGTACCCTTATCTGCACCTACCTTCCTCCTGTGGAATACCATGATTTGAGAGACTCCTCCACACACCATGAAACACCTTGAGTTGACATATTCCTCTTGGTTTCATTCCGATAACGTGAGTTGAGATCCTCATCATAAATTCCCTGAGTACCTTAAGTCGAACCATTCCTCAGGCAACTCTTCCAAACCCTATCACTTGGCTCTTATGCTAGGTCGAACAAGAAAGGGCCGCCCTTGCGTAAGTCCCAACTCCAACCATTTCTAGGCGCCTTATGCCTAATATTTCTTTCTACATGACTTTAAACTATAGTAATACCTATGTTCCAAACATAGGATTCCTCTTGCACTAAACAAGATATTCATTATGCTCCAAGCATAAGAGGCCTAATAGTCATATCTACAAGACTTTAAACTGTAGTACACCCTATGTTCCAATCATAGGATACCTCTTGCACTAAACAAGAGATTCCTTATGCTCTAAGCATAAGATGCCTAGCAGCCCAATCTACAAGACTATAAACAATAGTAATCCCTATGCTCCAATCATAGGATGCCTCTTGCTCTATACGAGAGATGCCTTATGCTCCAAGAATAAGATTCCAATAGTTCTATATACACGACTATAAACTGTAGTACTCCCTACGTTCCAATCATAGTATGCCTATTTCTCTATAAGAGAGATGCCTTATGCTCCAAGAATAATATGCAAATAGTCCTCTCTACACAACTATAAACTGTAGTACTACTTATGTTCCAATCATAGGATTCATATTTCTCTATACGAGATATGCCTTATGCTCCAAGCATAAGATGCCAATAGTCCTCTCTACACGACTATAAAATGTAGTACTCCCTATGTTCTAATCATAGGATGCATCTTGCTCCTAACACAAGATGACTTATGCTCCAAGCATGAGATGCCTAATTCCATGATTATAGTGGCGTAATTTCAAGAGCATTGGAATCCGTTCAAACATTCCATCACTCCACCTCACACTTTGAGTGTCCTTCATTCGTATCCTCATCCACTTCCATGTCTAGAGGAACCCCATAATGGCCTGGTCCCATGTCGCATCAGCTCACCTACCATCCTGGGCCAACGCCCCGGAAGACTTTGGACAACACATCAAGTCAGGTCTTGTGTATCAAACATGTTCAACAATTGACCTTTGTTTGTTTGTCCCCACTTCAGGCTAACATAATATGGATGGTGTGTTTCGAACATGGTCAATAGTCATCCTCCATCATCATGCCACCCACAACACCTTCCGAATGTCAGGATTGTGATTCACACATTTCATCTCCCTTTGTTCGGACTAATTCCAACGCCCTTGGCGTTATCCCTCTTATACACTAGCGTATAGGTAAATGCCTTAACCCACTAGTGAGTTGGGATGCCCTCATGGCCAGACATGAGCAAGACACCCGGGCAACTTCTTTGTATAAGCCCCAATCACTATTGTCGATCCAGAGTAGCACCCATGCAACTTCCTTGCGTAAGCCCCATCCATGATTGCTACTTCATACCGGCACCCGGGCAGCTTCCTTACCTAATCCCCATCCAGGATTGTCACTCCATAGCGGCACCCGGGAAGCTTCCTTGCGTAATCCCTATCCACGATTTCCGCTCCATAGTGGCACCTGGGAAGCTTCCTTGCATAAGCCCCATCCACCATTGCAGCTCCATAGCGGCACTCGGGTAGCTTCCATGCGTAAGCCCCATGCACAATTGCCGCTCCATAGCGGCACCCGGGGAAGCTTCTTTCTAAAAGCCCCATCCACGATTCCCTCTCCTTAGTGGAACCCGAGAAACTTCCTTGCGTAAGCCCCATCCAACGTTGTCGCTCCATAGCGGCACCCGAGCAGCTCTCTTGCGTAAGCCCTATCCAACGTTGTCACTCCATAGTGGCACCCGGGAAACTTCCTTGCGTAAGCCCCATTCATGATTTCTGCTCCATAGCGGCACCTAGGCGGATTCTTTGCGTAAGCCCCATCCACCATTTCCGCACCATAGTGGCACACGAGGAACTTCCTCAAGTAAGCCTCATCCACCATTGAGGCTCCATAGAAGCACCCTGGAAGCTTCTTTGGGTAAGCCCCATCCACCGTTGCTGCTCCATAGCGGCACCTGGGAAGATTCCTTGTATAAACGCAATCCACGATTGCAGATCCATAGCGGCACATGGGAATCTTCCTTGCGTAAGCCCCGTCCATGATTTTTTCTCCATAGCGGAACCTGGGAAACCTCTTTGCATAAGACCCATCCACGATTTCCACTCCATAGCGGCACCCGGGATGCTTCCTTGCGTAAGCCCCATCCACGATTGTCGCTCCATAGTGGCACCTGAGAAGCTACATTGCATAAGCCCCATCCACGATTGTTTCTCCATAGCGGCACCTAGGACGCTTCCTTGTGTAAGCCCCATCCACTGTTGCCTCTCCATATCGGCACCCGAGTAGCTTCTTTTCGTATTCCCCATTCATCGTTGTCGACCCATAGCGGCACCCAGGCAGCTTCCATGCATAAGCCCCATCCACGATTAGTTTTCCATAGCGGCACCCGGGAAGGTTCCTTGCATACGCCCCATCCACGATTGCTGCTCCGTAACGGAACTCGGTTAGATTCCTTTCGTATGTCCCATCCACCATTGCATCTCCATTGCGGAACTCAGGCAGCTTCTTTGTGTAAGCGCCATCCACCATTGTCGCTCCATAGCGGTACCCAGGTAGCTTCCTTTCGTAAGCCGCATCCACCATTAGTGCTCTATAGCGGCACCTGGGCAGCATCCATCCCTAAACCCCATACACCATTGTCACTCCATAGTGGAAAATGGGCCTCTATCAAGGAAGTAAGTCCCGGAACATTGGGTCATTCAATGCATAAGCCCCCCCCCCACTTCACTTCCCACGGACACACCCTTCGCGATGTGATCGTTAGGTCCCTGCAACCTCTTGTTTCTCAGATTGAGCATGAATCCTGTGATCTTAGAGTGAGCACCGACCATGACACACCTTGGGCTGCCTCAGAGCGTAATCCCTAAATGCCCCCCGTCCCGCATGATAGTAAACTGTACACCTGAACTACGGGGACATTGATCCATGTCAAGGCATGGTACATAAGAAGCCACCACGAGGTTCAATCCCACCATCCAGTTGTTTCGACACCCCCTTCATGTCTGTTCAACAGCCCCTCTCACCCAAAATACGGGGACATTGATCCATGTCGAGGCATGGTATGTAGGAAGTCTCCACGAGGTTCAATCCCACCACCTGGTCATTCCTATCTCCTTCACATCGGTTCACGAACACCTGGGCAGCCTAGAGCATAAGCCCCACACCCATCCTGAACTATGTGGTCTTAGATCCATGTCAAGGCATGGTACATAGGAAGCCTCCAAGAGGTTTAAGCCCACCTCCCATTGGTCACTCTGACCCCCTTCACATCAGTTCACCAACACTTGGGCCGCCTAGAGCTTAATCCCCACACCCATCCTGAACTACATGGTCTTTGATCCATGTCAAGGCATAGTACGTAGGAAGCATTGATGAGGTTCAAGATCACCACCCATTGGTCGCTCCGACCCCCTTCACGTCGGTTCACCAACACTTGGGAAGCCTAGAGTGTAAGGCCCACACCATCCTAAACTACGTGGTCATTGATCCATGTCAAGGCATGCGGCATATGAAGCATACCTGAGGTTCAATCCCTCCATCCACCTAGACCAAGGTCCTTATTCACGTCAGTTCTCTGACACCCCCATCCTGAACTACGTGGTCTTTGATCCATTCCAAGGCACTGTACATAGGAAGCCTCCCTGAGGTTCAAGCCCATCACCCATTGGACCCCTGTTCCATCTTCACATAGGTTCGCCGACACAAACAATCCCGAACTACGAGGACATTGATCCATGTCAAGGCATGGTATGTAGGAAACCTCACAAGGGTCAATCCCATCACCCATCAGACCCCTAGTCCATCTTCATGTTGGTTATCTGATACCCCCTTCCTGAACTACGTGGTCTTTCATCCATGTCAAGGGATTGGACGTAGGAAGCCTCCACGAGGTTCAAGCCCACCACCAGTGGATCCCCGGGTCCACCGTCATGGCGGTTCGCTATCGACACCATCCTGAACTACATGGTGTTTGATCCTTGTTATGGCAGGGTATATAAGAAACCTCCCTGAGGTTCAATCCCAGCCAATGGAAAAACCTGGTGTCCCCCCATTCTGGGGTGCACACTCCATGATCCTCCCTCAGTAGTGTCCAGATCAGCTTTAATGGTGTGAGATCTCCCCTCTACGAGACACACACCTCTGATCTGTCTCTATGGAACATTCTGATCACCCTCATTCCATCTCCACAAGACGTTAAACTCAAGGCCTACCTCATGGTAAACATGAGATTCCTGAGGAAAACCTTGGAAAACAAGCCTATGGCATAACCATCTCCACAAGATGTTAAACCCGTGGCCTACCTCATGTTAAACATGAGATACCTGAGGAAAACCTCGGAAGATACGCCTATGGCTTAACCATCTCTGCTAGACATTAAACTCATGGCCTACCTCGTGTTAAATATGAGATTCCTAAGGAAAAACTCGGAAGACAAGCCTATGGCATAACCATCTCTGCAATACGTCAAACATGTTCCATACCCTTTGTTAAACATGGGAAGATAAGGAAAAACTTAGATGCATGCCTATGGCATATAATTCCCTGCATTCGACGTGGGATGACTCGAGTTCTACACCCTTGAGATTCCCTCTTATGAGGAATAATACTGGTTCCTCAATGTCCACGCACCCAGAGATGCTCCGACATGCCAGATGTCATCATCTACTCCGAACAAAGGTTGCTACCATGTCAAGACCCCATGGAATGTCCTGACAGAAGTAGTCTAATTAACCAGCATCCACAAAGATAAGGCACCGGGAATGAGATTCATCAACCATGACCTAAATCAATGAGGGAGACCTGGACAAGGTGACAAGTTCTGAGGAGGAATTCATGGAAGGAAGAACCAACATCCCATCATCCCGTTTTGATCAAGGAGCAGCTGTACCTAAACAAGGGGTGAATGTCTCCCACCATTGGAAAGTGGGAATGCGGGGAAACAGCTTCGAATCATCCATAGACAGATGCGCGCACCCCGGTGAAAGCTTCGGAAATAGAAATGGTGAACCCGATGTGAATCTCTTCTCCATCAATATCAACTAGACCAAATATATTGGGAAAATTGAGGCATCACCCATGTGAATCCAATCTCCTACAAGTGTGACAGGATGAGTACCATCTGGTATTTGAAGACTACAGTCCATCGGCTCCTCACCGACTCTACCACCTCAGGAGGCCACACAGTTGGCATTACCCACACCACTTCACCGGCTCCACGCTGAATACGCCGCCTCAAGAGGCTACGCAGGTGGCATCTGCCACCCCACTTCATTGGCTCCTCGCTGACTCCACCACCTCAAGTGGCCATGCAGGTGGCATCCGCCACCCCACTTCATCGGCTCCTCACCGACTTCGCCGCCTCAAGAGGTCGCATAGGTGGCATCTGCCACCCCACTTCATCGGCTCCTTGCTGACTCCGCTGCCTCAAGAGGCTGCATAGGTGGAATCCTCCACCCCACTTCATCAGCTCCTGGCCAACTCTGCCGCCTCAAGAGGCCGCACAGGTGGCATCCACCACCCAACTTCATCGGCACCTCGCTGACTCTGCTTCCTCAAGAGGTAGCGCAGGTGCAATCCGCCCACTGACTCCATCGGCTCCTCGCCGACTCTGCTAACTCAAGAGGCCATGTAGGTGGCAACAGCCACCCCACTCCATCGGATCCTCGCTGACTCCTCCACCTCAAGAGGCCGCAAAGGTGGCATCCTATACCCCTCTTCTTTGGCTTCTCACCGACTCCGCTACCTCAAGAGTCCGCGTAGGTGGCATCCGCAACCCAACTCCATCGACCCCTCACCGTCCCTGCCACCTCAAGAGGCCGCACAGGTGGCCTCAACCACCCCACACCATCAGCTCTTTGCCGACAGCGCTCCCTCAAGAGGCTGCAGAGGTGGCATCCACCACCCAACTCCATCAGCTCCTCACCAACCCCACCTCCTCAAGAAGCCACACAGGTGGCATCATCCACCCCACTCTATCAGCTCCACGCTGACTCCGCCATGCTAAGAGGTCGTGCAGGTGGCATCCGCCACCCCACTTCATCAGCTCCTCACCGACTCCACCGCCTCAAGAGGCCGCGCAGGCGGCATCAGCCACCCCACTCCATCAGCTCCTCGCTGACTCCGCCACATCAAGAGGTCGTGCAGGCTGCATCCCCCACACCACTTCATCATCTCCTCGTCGACTACACCAGCTCAAGAGGCCACGTAGGTGGAATCCTCCACCCCACTTCATTGACTCCTCACCGAATCCACCACATCAAGAGGCTACGCAGGTGGCATCCGCAACCCCACTTCATCGGCTCCTGCCCGACTCCACCACCTCAAGAGGCCGCTCAGGTGGCATCTGCCACCTCACATCATCGACTCCTTTCCAACACCACCGCCTCAAGAGGCCATGCAGGTGGCATCCACCACCCAACTTCATCAGCTCCTCACCGACTCCGCCGACTCAAGAGGCTGTGCAGGTAGCATCGACCACCCCACTTCATCGACTCCTCCCCGACTCCCCCGCCTCAAGATGCTGCGCAGGTGGAATCCTCCAGCCCACTTCATTGGCTCCTCATCGACTCTACCTGTAACAACCCGAAATTTTGAATACTTTTTGATTCCTAACTTTCTGTGTTATTTTATTTCATACTCAACAAAACTTTTTCATTTAATAAAATGAGTATAATTAAAATGAGTCTGTTGGGTTTTGACTATTATATAACCATTAGTCAGTATAACCTTTGGAAACTAAATGTTGAGATTATTGTCTCTAAATACAAGTGATATTGGTTAATTAATATAGAAATAAGATTCGATGGCCTCATCCAGTAGTCTCCAGCCAATCGAAGCCCATACAACAGAACTTGGGAAAGAGGTATCACCACTGGGATTTTCTATGGACCAAACCCAAGCTGAAATTCATCCTGTGAAGCTAGAACGAAATCGCCTTCGTGATAAGTTCAAATTGATAGAAATTACTACTCGTGCGATGTTGGCTGAGCCGCCCTTCGATTCTCTCACCTTTGCACACCTTACACTTAGGTCATATTCTGGGGTTATAAGGGGCTATGTAAGGAGACCGTAACTACCTTGTGTAATCCTTTTATTTAAATAAAAAATTGTGATTTCTTCTTATGATGAAGTTTGTAAATTTTCAAATATACAGATAAATATAGTATGCATAATTTTGATGAATTCTAGAAAAAGGATATTTGATAATATTCATGTAAACCTTAAAAAATTAATTATGTGTAATGATTTTCAAAAAATGGTCTTATAAAATTATGTTCAGTAAGAAATTTAGAGTCTAATAAGATCAACTTGATTTTTGATGAATAGTAAATTATGAATAGTGATTTTATGCTTAGGATTAGTAATTTAACCAAATGGATTAGTAATATCACTTAAAGAAAATATTAATATAATCTACGCACCTTGATTAATCAATGTGATTCAATAAAATAGGTAAATAACTATTTCAGAAAATATTAGTCAAGTATCAGTTTTTTCAGGTGAATAGTTTTTTTAATTAAAAATATTTCCAAAATTATTTTTATAAAATGGAGTTCATTTTTGAACTCATAGCATCGATATTATGTTAAGGTAATTTTTGGGGATTTTTCCGAAAAAAATGAATTTTCGGTGAATAGTGTATTTATTTAAAAATTAAATTAAAAATATTTAGAATTTTTTTATAAAATGGAGTTCATTTATTAAATCAAAGCATTGATATTTTGTTAAGGTGAAATTTTGAAATTTTTCTGAGAAATTTGAATTTTTTCTGAATAGATAAAATAGAGTTTTTATGTTACGGGTGTTTAATGACATCATTAAATGATTTATTATGTATGTAATCAATATGGTAGACTTTTGAATATTAAGATAAGTTATGTGGTGTCCCAATTGTCCAATACCCTGGAAAAATACCATGGGCAAGCCCATGGTTTTTCTAATACCACCAATGAGGTTTCCCTTGGCCATTAATGTCGTGTTCCCTCGCTTTCCCTATAAATACCATGCCATTATCTCATACTTTCAACTCCAACATAATCCTCAACGAAGTTCTAGTCTACTTACCTCCCAAAGAGTCCTTCCAAGGTTCCCTCAAGCCTCACAAGGTCTCAAACTTCAATAATTTGAAGTTACTCTTCAAGGTAAGGGATCCTACCTCCCTCTTTCTTTCCAAGTACTCTCCTCTATGTCATATCTTTTATGCTCCATGTTATTTTGTTGGAGGATGTTCTTTTATATTCATCCTACATTCCTTTTAATGTCCATATGATGAGATAACCCCTATTTCTCTCATAATTCCATTTTATGAATGTTAAAGTGGCATCGTTAGGCTGCCGAATTTTTAAGGGATTCTTTCACCCTTCTCGTTTTCAAGATCTATTTTCATGCCAAGTATTTCATGTTTCTTTTTATTATGTTTGGGTATGATCTCTATAAAAAAATACTGATATTTTATGTTAATATGATGAGATCCCCTATTTTATCTCTTCAATTCAGTATTTTGATGTTTTAGATGGCGCCGTTAGGCTGCTGAATTTTTAAGAGATTCTTTCACCCTTCTCATTTTCAAGATCTATTTTCATGTCAAGTATTTCATATCCCTTTTTATTATTTTAGGGCATGATATCTATATCTATCATATTGATATTTTAGGTTCATATTATGAGATACCTTATTTTCTCTCTTCAATTCAGTATTTTGAAGTTTTAAGTGGCGCCGTTAGGCTGCTGAATTTTTAAGGGATTCTTTCACCCTTCTTGTTTTCAAGATCTATTTTCTTGTCAAGTCTTTCATGTCCCTTTTTATTATGTTGGGGTACAATCTCTATATATGTGGATCACATTATGATAAAGAAAAATTTATGTGTGTTCCCTGATAGTGCTCTAATGCATTGGATAATGATGTAACCACTAGAGATTACAATTTTAATGATATCTTGGTGAATAACCTTGGTAATTTCAAATGAAACCTTGGGGATGGACCTTGGTGATATGTTCATGATTGTCTAAGTTAAATGTTGTATCCATTTATTACAGTTATAAATCATGTTCTTTCCATTAGGATATGCCTCATGATCTCTTTCTCATTCCTTAAAGCTGTTTTTCATGACTTTATTGATGTATCTCAAGTTCACAAGTTAAATGTTTCCCCTTGTTTCCCTTACTGGGCCTTCTGCTCACCCTTTCTTTTGATGTATGTCCCCAGGTTATGAGATGCAGTAATGAACCTAGGATGAACATAGGAGAAACCTTTCAAGTGTTTAAGAAGAATGTTTTTGTTGTCATGTGTTAAGTTCCTGGTCTCCATGACACTGAACCTTAAAGATCCTCGATTTTGTATAATGAAATGAAAATTTATGTGATGAAAAGGTAGGATGTTATAGTTGGTATCAAAGGATGTTTTATTTTTTTGTGGAAATTAGGATTTGAAAACATTACAAGGTTTCTTAATGAAAATATTAAATACAGGAAAACATCTATTGTTATGTATCACATGTTGATGTTTTGAAGTTGTTCCTGTTGAAAAAAAAAATGATTAGGGGATTAAAAGATGAATACTTTTTTGGAATATGTTCACTAATTTGGGAACCCTATATGATCAAGGTAAATAGATTACTATAGTATTTTCTTTGAGGAGTAAAGGATGACTTATATTTTGAAGAATTGATGAATTTACGGAGAACTTATGGTAATTATGTTACTTATGGAAATGATTAACCTATCTTGGGGAAAATGTGATTAGGATAGTTACTTTTGTTATAAGACGTTAAGAGTGGATTTTTTTGTTTGGAGATGATTGATAAAGTTTATCTTTGCAAACTATGTTATTAAATCCTTCTGAGTTTTGGGTTCCAATATTAGTTTGGATTATTCTGAAGAATTTTAAGGATGGTTGTGTATTGAATGGTCTTCCTTGAACTTAGGGGACTTTTGCTGAATTTTGGAGATTAATACTCATATTTATTTTTATAAAGGATTATACTTTTGTGGGATTATATGTTCTTATACTAGCCTTTTTAGTTTTAGTAGATGACTAAAGACAAGGGGAAAATATAGTTATTCTTTTGTGGATTATGTGATTCTTTAGAAGATGATTCTTGTGATTTGATGAGACCAAGTATTTTTTAATGCTCATCGTTTGGAGAAAAGATTATTCTTGGAAGAAACTTATTAAGGGATGAAACTCTACTTGAAGGTAAATATATTTCCCTGTGTTCTTATTCTGTGTAGTAAATGAATTCCTAAAAATTATTAAAGGAAAGTAAAACAAAAACGTTTCTGGTTTATGTTTCCTACTGGTTAATCAAAGACCGATTAACCCATCAGAAGTTTGTGATTTTCTGGTGGTTAAATTTCTATTGGACATGTTTTCTATCATTCTCCCTCAGAACCTGACCCTTTGTTTTCTCATCAATATCCATATTTTCCTACATGGAATCCTAGTTTGGGTTAATGTAGGTGACCTTTATAATTCCTTTTCTTTCTTTTAAAGTAATAGTGTTAATGAATCGTTTTCCAATGTGGGACTTTCAATGAAATTTCCAAGCTCAATTTTAAAATTGCGAGGACACAATTTCTTAAGGGGGGAAGATTGTAACGACCCGAAATTTTGAATACGTTTTGTTTCCTAACTTTTTGTGTTATTTTATTTCATACTGATCAAAACTTTTTAATTTAATATAATGAGTATAATTAAAATGAGACTGTTGGGTTTTGACTATTATATGACCGTTAGTCAATTTGACCTTTGGAAACTAAATGTTGTGATTATTGTCTCTAAATACAAGTGATCTTGGTTAATAAATATAGAAAGAAGATTTGATGGCCTCATCCAGTAGTCTCGGGCCAATCGAAGCCCATCTAACAGAACATGGGAAATAGGTAGCACCACTGGGCTTTGCTCTGGACCAAACCATAGCCAAACTTCATCATGTGAACCTAGAATGGAATCTCCTTCACGAGAAGTTCAAACTGATAGAAATTACTACTCGTGCAATGTTGGCCAAGCCGCCCTCAGATTCTCTCACCTTAGCACACCTTACACTTAGGTCCTATGCTGGGGTTATAAGGGGATATGTAAGGAGACCGTAACTGCCATGTGTAATCCGTTGATTTAAATAAAACATTTTGATGTCTTCTTATGATGAAGTTTGTGAATTTTAAAATTTCTGGATAAATATAGTATGCATATTTTTGATGAATTCTAGAAAAAGGATATTTGAAAATATTCATGTAAACCTTAAATAATTAATTATGTGTAATGATTTTCAAAAAATAGTCTTCTACAATTATGTTCAATAAGAAATTTAGAGTCTAATAAGATCAACATGATTTTTGATGAATAGTAAATTATGAATAGTTATTTTACGCTTAAGATTAGTATTGTGACCAAATGGATTAGTAATCTCACTTAAAGAAAGTATTAATATAATCTAGGCACCTTGATTAAGTAATGTGATTCTATAAAATATGTAAATAACTGTTCCAGAAATTATTAGTCAAGTATCAGTTTTTTCCAGGTGAATAGTGTTTTTAATTAAAAATTAAATTAAAAATATTTAGAAATTATTTTTATAAAATGGAGTTCATTTTTGAACTCAGAGCATCGATATTATGTTAAGGTAATTTTTGGGGATTTTTCTGAAAAAAATGAATTTTCGGTGAATAGTGTATTTATTTAAAAATTAAAATAAAAATATTTAGAAAATTATGTTTATAAAATAGAGTTCATATTTGAAATCAGATCATCTATATTTGGTTAAGGTGAAATTTTGGGATTTTTCCGAGAAAGATGAATTTTCGGTGAATAGTGAAAATACAGTTCTTAAGTTATGGGTGTTTAATGACATCATTAAATGATGTATTAAGTATGTAATCAATATGGTCGACTTATGAATATTAAGATAAGTTATGAGGTGTCCTAAGTGGCCAATACCATGGGCATGCCCATGGTTTTTCCAATTCCACCAATGAGGTGTCCCTTGGCCATTAATGCATTGTTCCCTCACTTTACCTATAAATACCAAGCCATTATCTCATCCTTTCGACTCCAAAATCATCATCAACGAAGTTATTGTCTCCTTACCTCCCAAAGAGTCCTTACAAGGTTCCCTCAAGTCTCCAATTTTCCCAAACATCAAGAATTTGAAGTTACTCTTCAAGGTAAGGATCCTACCTCCCTCTCTCTTTCAAAGTACTATCTTTTATGTCATATCTTTTATGCTCCATGTTTTTATGTTGGAGGATGTTATTTTATATTCATCCTAATTTCCTTTTCATGTTCATATGATGATAAAACCTCTATTGATCACATCATTTCATTTTAATAATGTTAAAGTGGCGCCGTTAGGTTGCCGAATTTTTAAGGGATTCTTTCACCCTTCTCATTTTCAAGATCTATTTTCATGTCAAGACATTCATGTTCCTTTTTATTATGTTGGGGTATGATCTCTATATCTATCATACTGATATTTTATTTTCACGTGATGAGATACCCTATTTTATCTCTTCAATTCAGTATTTTGAAGTTTTATGTGGCGTCATTAGGCTGCCAAATTTTTAAGGGATTCTTTCACCCTTCCCATTTTCAAGATCTATTTTCATGTCAAGTATTTCATGTACCTTTTTATTATGTTGGGGTATGATCCCTATATCTATCATACTTATCTTTTATGTTCATATTATGAGAGAACCTATTTGATCTCTTCAATTCAGTATTTTAATGTTGTAAGTGTCGCCGTTAGGCTGCCGAATTTTTAAAGGATTCTTTCACCCTTCTCGTTTTCAAGATATATTTTCATGTCAAGTCTTTCATGTCCCTTTTTATTATGTTGGGGTATTATCTCTATATCTATCATACTGATATTTTATTCTCATATGATGATATATCCTATTTGATCTCATCAATTTAGTATTTTGATGTTTTAAGTAATGTTGTTTGGATGCTGAATTTTCATAAGAGAAATCTTATTTTTGTCTTCCTTCGATGTTTTTCATTTCATATGGTATGTCTTTCAAAATTCATTACGATTTCTTATATCCTTTTTGTTCTGTCCCTCTACTATTTTATTGATCATTTATGAGTGGGTGACCCATGTCCCCTCACTTTTCAATGTTTTCTAAAACCCTGTAACATAGCCGTTATTCTACATAATTTTCACCTCAAAATGTCTCTCTCTTTTTCTCAAATTATTTTATTTTATTAAGTGAATACTCACAGATATTTCTTCTACAGGGTCATTCACATATATATCAAAATTTTATATTTTAATTTCTGGGATTTACATTCATGAAACCCACTTTCCTTTTCTGTGGGTTTAAAATAACATAAAGATCATGTCTTAAAAGCAGTTTTTAAAACGTTATGATTATGAAATGAAACCCATTTATTTTATGATATATGGGTTACTTATGAAATTTTTGATGATGATATATGCGTCTCACATGATGATAAATGAAAATTTAAGGGTTTTCCTGATAGCGCTCCAATGCATTGGGTAATGATGTAACCACTAAAGATTACAATTTTAACAATATCTTGGTGAATAACCTTGGTAATTTAAAATGACACATTGGGGATGGACCTTAGTGATATGTTAATGATTGTTTAAGTTAAATGTTGTTGCCACATATTAAAGTTATGAATAATGTTCTTTCCATTATGATATGCCTCATGATCTCTTTCTCATTCCTTAAAACTATTTGTCATGACTTTATTGATGTATCTCAAGTTCACATGTTAAATGTTTCCCCTTGTTTCCCTTATTGGGACTTCTGCTCACCCTTTCTTTTGACGTATGTCCCCAAGTTATGAGATGCAGTAATGAACCTTGGATGAACATAAGGAGAAGCCTTTCAAGTGTTTAAGAATAATTTTTGTTGTTGTCATGTATTAAGTTCCTGGTTTCGAAGACACTGAACCTTAAATATCCTCGATTTTGTGTAATGAAATGAAAGCTTATGTGATAAAAAGGCGGGATGATATACCACCGCCTCAAGAGGCCGCGCAGGTGGCTTCTATCACCCAACTTCATTGTCTCCTCGCTGACTCCTCCGCCTCAAGAGGCCACACAAGTGGAATCTTCCACCCCACTTCATCAGCACCTCACCGACACTACCGCCTTAAGAGGCCATGCAGGAGGCATCCACCACCCCACTTCATGGGCTCCTCACCGACATAGTTGCCTCAGAAGGCTGTGTAGGTGGCATCTACCACCACACTTCATTGGATCTTTTCCAACTCCGCCTCCTCAAGAGGCCGCACAGGTGGAATCCACCCCCACTTCATCAGCTCCTCGCCGACTCCACCGCCTCAAGAGGCCGCGTAGGCGGCATCCGCCACACCACTTCATCGACTCCTTGCCGACTCTACTTCCTCTAGAAGCCACGTAGGTGGCATCAAACACCCAACTCCATAGGCTCCTCAACGCCGCCACTACCTCAAGAGGTAGTGGAGGTGGAATCCACCACCAAAATCCATCACCTCCTTGTAGACTCCACCTCCTGAAGAGGCCGTGTAGGTGGAATCTTCCACCCCACTTCATCGGTTCATCGCCGACTCCGCCGACTCAAGAGGTCGTGTATGTGTCATCTGCCACCCAACACCATCACCTCCTCCCCGACGCCACCGCCGCAAGAAGCAGCGCAGGTGGCATCCGCCACCAAAATCCATTGACTCCTTGCCAACTCTGCCGCCTCAAGAGGCCACGCAGGTGGTATCTGCCACCCCACTTCATCAGCTCCTCACCGACTCGGCCGCCTCAAGAGGCCACAAAGGTGACATCTGCCACCCAACTTCATTGGCTCCTCACCGACTCTGCCACCTCAAGAGGCTGCATGGGTGGTATACTCCACCCAACTTCATCTGATCCTCACCAACTCTGCCACCTAAAGATGCCACGCAGGTGGAGACCGCCACCCAACTTCATCGGCTCCTCACCAACTCTGCCACCTCAAGAGGCCGTGCAGGGGGAATCCTCCCCCAAATCCTTTAGCTCCTCTCCGATCCCACTTCCTTAAAAGGCCATGAAGGGTCCATCTTCCCCCCCCCCCACTCTATTGGCTCTTTTTCGACCCCTCAATGTTATCACCAGCCACTAAAAAGGTTCTCCTTGTACTGAAACAGTTCAGAATGAAGTCATATACACGTTTTGGGCCCCGTTTCCCCCGTTGTACCGACGCTCCAGGCTTCTACACCTTCCAGGCTCCATTGCCTCGTCATACCGACACCCAGGATTCGACACCTTCTAGGTTCCATTTCCCATGTCGTAGCGACGTTCCAGGCTTCTACGCCTTCCAGGCTCCATCACCCCCGTCTTACTGACGTTCCAGGCTTCTACGCCTTCTGGGCTCCATCGCCCCCATCGTACCGACACTCTAGGATTCTACACCTTCCGCGATACATCGCCCCATCATACCAACATTCCAGGATTTTACACCATCCATGCTCCATCACCCTTGTCGTACCGAAGTTCTAGGATTCTACACCTTTCGGGCTCTGTCACCCCCATCGTACCGACGTCCAGGATTTCACGCCTTCCGAGATATATCGCACCATTGTACCGACATTCGAGGCTTCAATGCCTTTCGGGCTCCGTCGCCCCCATCGTACCGATGTCCAGGATTCTATGCCTTCTGGGCTACATCGCCCCATCAAATTGACATTCTAGGATTCTACACCTTCCGGGCTCTGTCGCCCCCATCATACCAACATTCCAGGCTTCTACGTTGTTCGGACTCAGTCGCCCCCGTTGTAATGACGTCTAGGCTTCCATGACTTTCGGGCACTATTGCCCCCATCGTACCCACATTCCAGGCTTCTACGCCTTTCGGGCTCTATCGCCCCCATCGTACCAATGTCCAGGCTTCCACACCTTCTGGGTTCCGTTTACCCCGTCGTACCGACGCCCAGGCTTCAAAGCCTTCCGAGCTCCATTGCCCCGCTGTATCGACTCCCAGGCTTCGACGCCTTCCAGACTCCATCGCCCCCATCGTACTAACGTTCTAGGCTTTGATACCTTCCTGGCTTCGTCGCCCCCATCGTACCGACGTCCAGGATTCCAAGCATTCTAGGCTCCTTTTCCATGTCGTACCAACGTCCAGGATTTCATGCCTTCCGGGCTCCATTGCCCCACCGTACCAACGTCTAGGATTCAATGCTTTCCAGGATCCTTCAACCCATTGTATCGATGCTCCAGGCTTCCATGCCTTCCGGGCTCCATCGTTGCATCGTACCCACGATCCTGGCTTCGTCATCCCTCTAGACTGAGGGAATGTAGTCATCCATACTACCCTTGTGACACACTGTGTCATCCCAACTGCCACGTTGCATCAACCACAGAGGTCCTCCCTGTGGTCTTGAAACTAGCACATGGAAGGATCATTATGATCAAGTGATTTTAGGGAAATCCCATCATATAGATTCCTCCCTCATCCCAACCCACCGGAATGGGGTAGATAATACCATCCCTCTACCAACACAATTTGTGTGGATTCATCATCCTGCATGACGTTAAACTGCATCTTCATCTATCAAGATGTTAAACTGATCATTATCATCCTACATGACTTTAAACTACATCATTGTCTTGCATGACGTTAAACCGTCAATCTTCTTCCTTCATGACGTTAAACTAATCATTATTGTCCTGCACGACTTTAAAATGCATCATCGTCTTACATGATGTTAAACTGTTCATCTTCATCCGTCATGACGTTAAACTAATCATTATCATCCTGTACGACATTAAAATGTATCATCATTCTACATGACGTTGAACTTTTCATCTTCATCCATCATGATGTTAAACTAATCATTATCGTCCTGCATGACTTTAAACTGCATCATCATCCTGCATGACGTTAAATTTTTCATCTTCATCTGTCATGACGTTAAACTACTATTTATCATCCTTAATGACGGTAAACTACATCATCGTCCTGCATGATGTTAAACTGTTCATCTTATTCCTTCATGATGTTAAACTGATCATTATCATCCAACATGACTTCAAACTGCATCATCATCCTGTATGATGTTAAACTATTCATCTTCATCCGTTATAATGTTAAATTGATCATTATCATCCTGCACGACTTTAAACTGCATCATCATCCTACATGACGTTAAACTATTCATCTTCATTCTTCATGACGTTAAACTACTCATTATCATCCTACATGAATTTAAACTGCATCATCATCCTGCATGACGTTAAACTATTCATCTTTATTCATCATGACGTTAAACTGCACATTATTGTCCTACATGACAATAAAATGTAAAACGGTCCAAGCTCTGTGACCTTAAACTAAGATCACCACCATTCTCACCGCATGAAGTTAAACTGCATTGCCTTCATGAACCATGTATGGATTGATTCCCTTCCGCATGGGATGCATAGGAATGCCCGAACATTATGTCTGCTGGCCCAGCCTAAACACCAGAATCTTCCCCCAGGATCAAGATGTATGGCGAGGGTGCACTTTTTCCCCAATTCATTTTGAGCTAACCTCGATCTGGC
The DNA here is from genome assembly GCA_963277665.1 of Viscum album. NCBI lineage: Eukaryota > Viridiplantae > Streptophyta > Magnoliopsida > Santalales > Viscaceae > Viscum > Viscum album. Next base: position 876,766,011 of record OY728125.1, read on the forward strand.
CTTACGTCCCACCCCCTGAAGGCGTTCTCCTCTTTGAGAGATGGGTATAGCTATGCTTCGCCCACTCCATGACTAGGATTCCACAACCTTCCCCATCCAGAAGGACCCCAGAATGGTATGGATGCTAGGCCAAAGGTCTCTCTCATACCACTTTAAGAAAACGCCCTTGAGGATGCCGATAAACAAGCTGATACAAGTCCCACGTTTCAAATATGTTTAGCGGCCGATGCCCATTTGTTGCTTCTAAATGGTGACTATAGGGATGTCGTGTTTCGAACAGGGTCAACAGTTGTCCTGGATCGTTAAGGCCACCCCAAGCGGTCCTGAACATCGATTATAGTGGTTCATTCTTCCTTGTTGTTTCTCCAAGCGACGAACTTCTTGTAGGAAATGCCAGCCCTCAGGCCACTTGGCCTTCTCGGGCCCCCAACCCTCATCCTCACTGCAAGATGTTAAACTACAAGCAAGACTGGCCTTCTTTACTGAGGCTCAGCATCAGGCCCATTGGCCTTTTCGGGCCCCCGACCCTCATCCTTACTGTAAGACGTTAAACTTCTATCTGGTCAGGCCTTCTTGACCAAGGCCCAGCCTCAGGCCCGTTGGCCTTATTGGGCCCCCTGCCCTCATCCTCACTACCAGATGATAAACTGTGATCTGGTCAGGCCTTCCTGACCGAGGCCCACCTTCAGGCCCCTTGGCCTTCTCAGTCCCCCCGCCCTCTTCCTCACTACAAGACATTAAAATACAAGCTGGTCAGGCCTTCCTGACTAAGGATCAGACTTAAGCCCACTGGCATTTTTGGGCCCCCGGTCCTCGTCCTTACTGCAAGACGTTAAACTGTGAGCTGGTCAGGACTTCCTGACCAAGGCCTAGCCTCTGGCCCCTTGGCCTTCTCGAGACCCCATCCTTCATCCTCACAGCAAGACGTTAAACTTCGAGCTGGTCAGACCTTCTTGACCAAGGCCCCTTGTCCTTTTCAGGCCCATGTCCCAAATTCTCTCTCATGGGATTGTGTGATGTGGTGCGGGATTATGTCCTCATTCATGTCGGGTTATTTGTCATGCCGTACACCTCCCTTGATTGGAGTATCATAATCCCCCCATCGTCCTTACTGCAAGATGTTAAACTATGAACTAGTCAGGCCATCCTAACTAAGGACTAGCCTCATTCCCCTTGGCCTTCTTGGGCCCCCAACCCTCATCCTCACTATAATACATTAAACTACGTGCTGGTCAGGCCTTCCTCACCGAGGCCCTGCCTCAGGCCCCTTGGCCTTCTCAGTCCCCCAGCCCTCATCCACACTGCAAGATGTTAAACTATAAGCTGGTCATGCCTTCTTGACCAAGGCCCAGCGTCAAGACCCTTGGCCTTCTAAGGCCCCCGGCCCTCATCCTCACTACAAGACGTTAAACTGCAAGTTGGTCAGGCCTACCTGACCAAGGCCCCTTTGCCTTTTCGGGACCCTATCCCTGGTTCTCTCTTATGTGATTGTGTGGTGTGGTGCGGTATTATGTCCTCATTCACGTTAGGTTACTCACCATTCTGTAAACTTTCTCATTAGGGTATCCGACCCCTCGGGTATCTTCAAGAACTATGTGTGGCTTGATTTCCATTTTTATGGGATACGTAGGACCACTCAAATGTCTAGACTTCCAGTCCAGCCCCATCTCCCATAAATATTCATTTCAATTTGGCCCCTTGGCCTACCCTCTCCCTCCTAATAATCCTCATCGACCCTCTTTGGAGATTCAACAATGTGCCTAAGGGTACTCTGGTTTATTGCCTGGAATGTCAGACTCTGCTCGGACATGCTTTCACCCGCTTTTCAGGCTTTATGTTCCCCTTTATTAGGGCTCCCATTACCTTTTACACCTGAAGGGACCCCCGAGTGGCATGGATGCTAAGCCTATGTGCTCCCCTACCGTTACGGGCCCTCAGTGGCATGGATTATAGGCCTAAGGGATCTCCTAACATTACAGGACAATGCTCCCAAGGGTCGCGGACGACAAACCGATACAAATCCCGCGTTGAGAATATGGTCAGCAGTCGATGCTCATTTTTTGTCCCACTTCAGGCTAATGTGATATGGATACTGTGTTTAGAATATGGTCAACAGTTATCCTCCACTGCCACGCCCACCCCATTAATCCCAAAATTCCGGTTACATGATTCACATCATTCTTCACTTCATCATGTCCAAGTAGAACTCTGAAACTCTTGGTACTATCCCTCAGTGCGCATCCACACATTCGGAGGACCAAATACATCATTAGGGGCTCCACAGTAGTTTCACTTTGGTGTGCTTCCCAAGTATTGCAAAATATATTCACCTTCCTTGTTTCCCACACCGAGTTTAACTCATGTGGGCTTAGGAATCGGGTTGAGGTCTGCAGTTACTTGGAGGGTTTTCGCCCTCTACATTCCGAGCTCTAAGACCATAAGCTAAGATCTTGTTCAGAACTATGTGAGGATTGATTGTAATCCTTCTGGGATACATAAGACCACCTGGACTCCTTGTCTTTAGGTCCAACTCAATTGGAGGCTAGTTTCTCCTACCTCTTTCCCACTTACCCCTATTTGGGCCCCTTGGCCTAGGGTTCCCCTCTCAGAATTGCGTACGGTGTGATAAGTGATCATTTCCCATTCACATCGGGGATGTTATATTGTACCATACACATTCCCTGTGTAGCATCATCTTAGTTACGCCTGAACTACACGACGTTAAAATGCACGCCCGGTCCCATCACATGACCCTAAACTATGATATTATTGTCCTGACTACATGAAAAAAAGGTACTACGTTTTGATGACCTCATCAAAGAGGACATCCCAATGGGTACTGGTCATTCACCATACCATTGGTCAACACCAACTACAGATTGATTCTTGTGGTGATGTTAGGGACTGCTACCCTAGGCTTGTCGCTTCACAAAAAAAACCACTCACCTTAAAGGAAAAACAAGATTTATCAAATACCGATTCTCTTGGTATGAGGGACACACCTGCATGCCCCTTTTATCCCTGGTATTGGTACCTCACCATGCCCCCCTCAAGAACTACGTGCAGCTTGATCCCTATCCTCATTGGGTATGTAGGAATAACTATGCACTTCGCTTCAGGCCCATCTCAACTCTCGTTTTCGATCCCTCGACCTAAAACCTCTCCATGTAACACATAATGGTCAGATCCCCGGTTCCCATTCAAATTCGGTATTTGTTGTTACCCCTCCAGGTGCCTCCCGTGTTTCCTACCATCCATGGTCTGAGTTCTATGACCCTAAACTAATATCCCCCCATGGGAATGGATTCGACTCCCTCTATCTAATATGTCTCGGTGTCATATTTAGACGCGTTTGACAAAGAGCCTGATGTGTGGAATTTTCATAGGGACATTCCCCTCATTCCATGTCAAAGCTTTGTGAGCTCGCTATTTAGATTGTCATCCTCTTCCACATCCAAAAAGACCCTTGGAAGATATGGATGCATGGCCTATGGGATCTCCATGGATGCAAGGCCTAAGGGCTATCCTACCGTTTCAGGCCAACATCCATAAGGATCTCGGACGACATTTGTGACAGGTCCCGTATTTCGAACATGGTCAACAGTTGACACTCATCTGTCTGTCCCCATTCCAGGATAATGCGATGTGGATGCTTCATTTCCGCCATGTTCATCAGTTATCCTTTATCATCATGCCACCATCATTGTGGTCCAAATTTCGAGCATTATGATTCACATATTTCCACTTCCTCATGTTCAAGTGGAATCATGACATACTCAGCTCTACCTCTTCACGCGTTTAGGTGCACCATATGAACGGGTTAGCATCATTGGGCTATTATTCACTGATCATCCCTTCGTCCTATAATGTAATTCCTATGTCAAGAAAGTCCCACCATTACTTTTTGGTTCCCACATTGAGCATAACTCACGTGGGATTAGTCATTTTGGCAGGATGTGTACCGGCACGTCCAGGCTTCTCATCATCCCGCAAGACGTTAAAATGAGCTCTCAAGAAATATGTATGGCTTGATTCCCATCCTCATGGGGTACATAGGAATGACCAACCACTCTACTTCAGGCCCAGACTAATTCTCACTCTTTTTCCCTTGACCTGAAGAGTTTACTCTGGGGGTACGTGGTGTGATTTGGACTCCAAGTCCTCATTCACATCGGTTTCATAGCTACCGCACCACATACTCCCTGGGATCTTCCCTTTCATTCCATGTCCTATCATATGATGTTCAACTACAGGAGTCCATATGTCCACAATGCATGACACTAAACTTCGTTTCTACCCTGAACAAGTTCAGGATGCCCCATGTTAGTCATGGGATGCACCAGAGCCTCTGCCAGAGAGGATTTCACCTATCAGTGTTAGTCTATGATTACACTGCACTTTAAGGACTATGTATGGCTTGATTCCCATACTCATGGGATACATAGAGACACCTCGGTATTTCACCTGGGGTCCATCCCCTAGAATCCAAAATCTCATCCCTTCTCACCATCGTCCCCTCGACTAAACTCCTTGTAGGGAACCGTGTAATTGAAACATTTCCCTGAACAAGTTCAGGATGCCCCAATATGTCATTGGTAAGTGACTAATCCCTCCCTAGAGAGGCCCTATCTGAACGAAGTAATGATCCATGATCAAACCGATGCATCCATCTAGTGTGCTTCCACCACGTTGAGGTAATTTCAAGAGTGTTGGATTCTGTTCGAACAAACCCTTACTCCACATTCCATGCTTTGCATGCCCCTTATTCGGACCCTCTTCTTCTTTCACGTCAGGAGGAACCCCCTAACAGTATGGATGCTCAGCCAATGGCCCACCTATTGTCCTGGGCCAACTTTCCGAAAGACCACTGGGTAGCATTTTGAGTCAGGTCTCGTGTTTTGAACATGGTCAACGGTCGAACCTCATATGTTATCTCCATTCTAGGATAATGAAATAAGGATACTATTTTTTGAACACAGTCACAGTTATCCTTCATTTCCACACCACCCCCATAGCATTCTGGATTTTGGGTATCGTGATTCACACCTTCCACTCCCCTATATTCGGATTGATTCTAATGACCTTGGTTTTACCCAGCTCATGCGCCAGAGCACGGTGAGAGAAGCAGGTCAACTGTCCAGAGAGCCCTGTTCTCCAGCGACGACCCCTCTCTCTTTTAGGATTCTCCCACATGGTGATCAATGTACCATGTTGATTCCTTTACACCTTATGTTGTTTAACAATATCATACAGAAGCCCCTATTATCTATTATTTCCTGCACCGAGCATGGCTCGCGCAGGCTTATAGATTTAGTCAACTATATCCTCAATACGATAAAGATACAATGGACCCCAATTCAGGCATTTTCTTCAGTAGTTTCCTCATAACATGGTCCGCCTCACCCTCATCGACCTATTTGGACCCCGATTTTAGGGGTGGAATTTGTTGACTCAGAAAATACATCCTCAAAATTTTCTAGATGCTTCCATACATGATCCAAGATCATATTACTTTTCGAAATCTTCGATTTGGTAGGTAGGAGGGCCTAAACGGATTTACATATTAGGAGTTATGGACATTTGAAGTTTGGATGGAAAACTGGTTCACGAAGCCCGTTCACGAAGCACCCTCAGCAATCGCAGAGCACCGCCACGAAGTAAGGAGTCGGGATACTCCGTGAACTCGTATGACATTCACGACACGCCATGAAGACCCTCCACGTAGGAAGGAGGTGGGATGCTCCACGAACCCCTTTGACGTTCGTGAACCCACTACGGAGAAAGCTCTGTATTCACACCGAGCGAGCTCTGCTTTGCAGCATCCCTTGCCTATAAATACCTAGATCACCCCCTTTAGACGGCGACCACTTTTCCCCTTGGGTGGCCGATCTCCCAGTTCGCAGAGCTCCGCTTTGCGGCTCCATGAGGGAATGCTCCGCAAGCAGCATCCTTCACTGTAGAGTCCCAAAGCTTGACGTACATGGAAATTACATTACTTTTACGGAATACTTAATACATAACAAAAACAGACACACAAGGACCATAATAGTTTAGTGTCTTTGGAAACTCAGAATGTAATCTTCTAATCGTGGTGAAAGATCTTCAACATCTCCCATAAAGATCGTCCCCTTTTGTTTTCTTACCTAAAAACTTTCTTTATATCCTGGGGAAAAGAAATCATATAAAGGGTGAGCTCAAATTCTCAGTAAGGGTAATTATGGATAAAATGAAACAAATCATAAACATTTGAACTTAAAAACATGAACATAATGTTTAAACAACAAAATCTTGAGCAATGACATAAAACATGGAAGAACATAAGGCATAGATCATAAATAAACATTTATCATGATAAAATAGCATGGGAAGAAAACATGTGATTGTGGAAACCATTAAGCACATGATATGATTTCCATAGTATCCAAGGCATTGCTTCCAAGACCATCTTAGTGGACAAAGTCCCTTTCTGAATCGAGTTCACTCCTCATTCCAATTCTGTATTATTGAACCAAATTAAATTACCGTTCCAGCCATGTCTATCTCATGAGATATAAATATTTACCCAATGCATTGGAGGGAGATATAGGTCCCACCCATCTCATATTGAAAATATTCTTATGTGTTCCACAACATAAATATAAATCATTCATCATAACCCAACGAATAAATTGCATTTCATAAACATCATTCCATCATAACATAATCCATTTAAAAAAATGGATATCATTTCATCAAACGAAAAGGGAAACCATATAAATCATAGAGACATTAAACTTGAATCTTACACATATGAAATAATTTCATCTTATATGAAAAATGGTTTTGATAAAACATTTGAAATGAATTATTGAGGAAAATATCCGTTCTTCTTCAAAATCAATTTCTTTTCACAAAACATCATTAAATTTTAAAAGAAAATGATTTTATTGAAAATAGTCATGGAATATTTTGGAGTAATCTTCACGAGAATACGGCTTTATAAAAGCATAAAAAATCCTTTCATGCCGTATAAGTTAAAAAAATTCTTCTCATACTTTTGCCGGAAAAGTCAAAAAAGTGCCTCATAACGTAAATAAAAGAATGATTCGTTACATACCATGTAGTAAAGTCATAAATGGGTAAAAAGGAAATTAAACATACATGAAAACAATTTTATAAAACATGGACATGGATGATAAAAATAACCCCAGTAAATACTTACGAATAAGCAATCTCGGATAAAAATGAGATTTGCAAAATTATCCCTTACCTTAGGTCCGATATGCTTCGTATGTATCCGAACCTCCTGTATAATGATTTTAATAATTCCATTGACTTATTAATGAATCATATTAATTATTATGATATCATATATGTTTCACTTATGACTGTATATTACCCATTCTTTTGTAAATTTCAAGTTAAAGCAGTATTTTTGGTAAAATCATTTCATTTATCGTATGTGTTTCGACTTGTCGTTCTTGATATTATTACTTATATACTGATTTACATAATTCTAGAATGTAAAAAATGATTTATATATAATATATATTCATCATATACATATGTATATTATAGATCGATAAAAGGAATGAAATACATTGTTCATGGAGATGGTAGGCTGTACGTACGCATGAACATTGTTTTCGTTTCCTTATTGAATTGAATGAATCTAAATAGATAACATAAATATATATATACATAAATCCAGTAGAATTATTATTTCATATATTTCATTATTATTCATTATATAAACTATAAGATCATTCATGTATGGTTAATATGGAGAACGAATCTCATCGCATCGTGGAGACGGTAGTCTGTACGTACGCACGAGCGATGATATCGTTCCCATAATTATTGAATAAAATTGGAGTGGATGGTATAATATATCAGAATCAGTATGATGTTATAATATCCATATATAGTTATTATTTACACCATTATACACATCCATGTAAGGTGTTGGTGGAAAAAAAGATTTCACCACGGCGTGGAGACGGTATTCCGTACGTATGCACGCGTGGTGATTTCGTTTTCCGTAGGATGGATAGATGGTGAAATAGGGTATTTTCATACTTATAATAACATATCACTGTATGATTTATACTGATGTTATTACTTCATAATTAAACATCTGAATAAGAAGAAGTTGAAGAAGAAATAAAGTTGAATGAATCGGTCACAGACATTACCTCTTCTTTGAAGCGCTTCTTTGAGACCTCCATTTAGGGCACTAAAATTGGTCTTTGAAGAAGACCAGGACCTCTAGGATGTTTCTATAGAAGTGGAGAGGAGAAATTGGCAGGGTTTGGCAGAGCTTAAAGGCTCAAAGTGGTGTGAGGAAGAGAGGGAGGAGGTGCCCTTTTATAAGGGAGGAGAGGGGAACCTTTGGAAAAACAAAAAATATTATTTTATTATAAAGCCATATTCGGTTTTAAATAGCTCCAAATTGATTTATTTCGAAGCTAAGGTGGGGATGGGTCTAAATCCTCTCATCCAATAGAATTTGGACAAGTTTAGTTTAATATTTTGACCTTATCATTTAGATATTACTAATCTAATACAAGGGAACTAGGGAAACATTTTTAGTTTTCAAGATCATTTTCCTAAAGTTGATGAATTAAAAGAAATACTTACATGATTTTGGTACAATCTCACTGTTGTTCGTGAATTGAACAATTTCCAATTCATCCCTTAATGAAATGATGTTGAATTTGTTATTCGTGATGTGTTATCAGATCATGTGATAGAATAATGGGTCATTACATCTGTTTCAAACAGAAGGTTAGCAAAAGTTTTAAGTCCCTATTATGGGTAGATTAATCGTATATGGTTCCAAAAATGAACTTATACTTCATATATCATACCGCTTAATAAAATAAAACTAGTTTCTACTAACCAGGGACTTCTTGTAGGCCAGTGGTAGGCGATAAAGGCCAATCGCACTTCGGTTGTGGGTTCGATTCCCACAGCCTTGTCTGACGCGATGGGTTGTCGCCCATCCTGAAGGTTGTACTTTTTCTAAAACTACATTGCTATAACATCCCATCAATAATATCGAAAAAAATTCCATCCTTAAACAATAGTAACTTATCTCCAACATAATCCATTTCAATCTTTAGGCTTATCCATAATACTGCAGTCCACTCTCATAATATAGTGAAAACGATTACCAGAGATATCATATAACAAGCATGTTAATTCCATTTTTGATCCCCATATATCATAATATATGTCTTGTTGGTCACATTCCAAACACTCAAAGGCCTTAATCATGTATTCTCTTGAAAAATGAATACCCATTGAACCTTAGTGAAAACATGAATGCAGTTAAAAGGTAACACTTTCCACATACCAAAATCCTCAAAATTATATATACTCAAACCATGATATCACATAGTCCTTATATTAATCATGAGCTCATGAATACAATCAAAAATATCATTATCTTCTTATTCCTTCATTATGCGTATATCATCTACTTTCCAAAAATATCTGAATAATCTTCCATGGTTACTGGTACCATTCAACATATACATTCAAATACTTTACGGAAAAAAATAGTGTAACAAACCTTAGATGATTCTTTATTCCATAGTACCATTAACTATACAACATAACTCTCGATAAACATACAATCATTCCACTACCTTCTAAAACAACTGACTGAGCTTCAACACTTCTTTCGGCTCATATATCATTTGTAGTCTCCTCATCACCATCCACATAAATACTACCCATATGACCATGCTGATTCTCTTCATGAGATTTTCCCTTAGGGTATTGGTTTTCATAATGCCTATACATTCCACATTTAATATATCTAATCATTGTTGATGTCGTAGAAATACCATTATACTTTTCCATGGTGTTAACTGAACCTTTTCCTTTGCACTTACTAGCTTTGTGTCCTTATTTTCCACACCCAAAGCATCTTGCAGTTCCTTTGAAACAATCTCCCTGATGCCTCTTCCCACTGATTTACATGTGGGAAATTGAACTTTCTTTCCTCTATGATCATCATGAAACTCCATCTTTCTCTTATTATCTGAGTCAGGAAACTTACCAAAGTTTAGATTATTGATCATATTATGAGATTTCGGATTAGGCCAAATAACAATGTTTGTACTTCCAAATCCCATTTCATTTGGTTGCTCATGAATAATATCATTCCATTGTCTGTCATATCCTCCATTATCGTGAATCTTCCTATTTCCGGCCATCTTCTAACACCCAAAAAGAATAGTGTGAGAGGAAAAAATCATGATAGGGAAAACAACATAGTAAAGGGAGAGTGCCCTCAATATCTAACATCTTAGGTTAAATTCTAAGATCGTTACCGTAGTTCTAGGACTATATCCTATACGTATACTTATCCTTAGGGACATCCCAAGACATACCTTAGAAATATCTCTAGGGATCTCACTAACGTTTTCGCATCCTAGTTTCCAATGGTTGACTAAACATTTCCTCTGATACCAACTGTAGAGACCCAAATATTGACGTACATGGACATTACATTACTTTTGCGGAATACTTAATACATAACAAAAACGGACACACAAGGACCGTAATAGTTTAGTGTCTTTGGAAACTCAGAACGTAATCTTATAATCGTGGTGAAAGATCTTCAACATCTCCCATAAAGATATTCCCCTTTTATTTTATTACCTAAAACCTTTCTTTATATCCTGTCGAAAAGAAAACATATATAGGGTGAGCTCAAATGCTCAGTAAGGGTATGCACGGATAAAATAAAACAAATCATAAACATTTGAACTTAAAAACATGAACATAATGTTTAGACAAAAAAATCTTGGGAAATGACATAAAACATGGAAGAACATAAGGAATAGATCATAAATAAACATTAATCATGATAAAATAGCATCAGAAAAAAACATGTGATTGTGGAAACCATTAAGCACATGATATGATTTCCATAGTAGCCAAGGCATTGCTGCCAAGACCATCTTAGTGGACAAAGTCCCTTTCTGAATCGAGTTCACTCCTCGTTCTAGTCATGTATTACCGAACCGGATTAACTTACCATTCTATCCATGTCTATCTCATGAGATATAAATCTTTACCAAATTCATTGGAGGGAGATATAGGTCCCACCCATCTCATATTGAAAACATTCTTACGTGTTCCACAACATAAACATAAATCATTCATCATAACCCAAAGAATAAATTGGATTTCATAAACATCATTCCATCATAACATAATCCATGTAAAACAAATGTATATCATTTCATCATAAGAAAAGTGAAACGAAATAAATCATAGAGACATTAAACTTGAATCTTACACATGTGAAATAATTTCATCTTAGATGAAAAAATGTTTTGATAAAACATTTTAAATGAATTCTTAAGGAAAATATCTGCTCTTCTTTAAAATAAATTTATTTTCACAAAACATCATTAAATTTTAAAAGAAAAGGATTTTATTGAAAAGAGTCATGAAATATTTTGGAGTAATCTTCATGAAAATAATGGTTTATAAAACCGTAAAAAATCCTTTAATGCCGTATAAGTTAAAAAAACATTCTTCTCGTACTTTTGCCGGAAAATTCAGAAAAGTACCTCATAACGTAAACAAAAGAAAGATTTCTTAAATAACATGTAGTAAAAGTCAAAAAATGGGTAAAAAAGAATTTTAAAATACATGAAAACACTTTTATAAAGCATTGACATGGATGATATAAATAACCCCAGTAAATACTTATGAATAAGCAATCTAGGATAAAAATGATATTTGAAAATTTATCCCTTACCTTAGGTCTGATATGAATCATACGTATCTGAACCTCCTATATAAGGATTTAAATAATGTCATTGACTTATTACAGAATGATATTAATTGTTATGATATCATATATTTTTTACTTACGACTTTATATTACCCGTTCTTTTGTAAATTCCATGTTAAAGCAGCATTTTGGGTAAAATCATTTCATTTATCGTATATGTTTCGACTTGTAGTTCTTGATATTATTACTTATATCTGGATTTACATAATTCCAGAATGTAAAACATGATTTATATATAATATATATTCATCATATACATATGTATATTATAGATCGATAAAATGAAAGAAATACATTGTTCATGGAGACGGCAGGCCGTACGTACGCATGAACGCTGTTTTCGTTTCCTTATTGAATTGAATGAAACTAAATAGATGACATAAATATATATATACATAAATACAGTATCATTATTATTTCATATATTTCATTATTATTCATTATATAAACTATATTATCATTCATGTATGGTTAACATAGAGAATGAATCTCATCACGTCGTGGAGACGGTAGTCCATACGTACGCACGAGTGATGATATCGTTCCCATAATTATTGAATAAAATCGGAGTGGATGGTATAATATATCAGAATAAGTATGATGTTATAATAACCATATATAGTTATTCTTTACACCATTATACCCATCCATGTAAGGTGTTGGTGGAAAAACAGATTTCACCACGACGTGGAGACGGTATTCCGTACGTACGCACGTGTGGTGATTTCGTTTTCCATAGGATGGATAGATGGTTAAATAAGGTAGTTTTATACTTATAATGACATATCAGTATATTATTTATACTTATTTTATTACTTAATAATGAATCAACTAAATAATAAGAAGTGGAAGAAGAAATAAAGTTGAAAGAATCGATAACGGGCATTACCTCTTCTTTGAAGCGCTTTTTGGAGACCTCCTTTTAGGGCACTAAAATTGGTATTTGAATAAAACCAGGAACTCTAGGATGTTTCTAGGGAAGTTTAGAGGAGAAATTGGTAGGGTTTGGACTAGCTTTAAGGCACAAAGTGGAGTGAGGAAGAGAGGGAGGAGGTGCCCTTTTATAATGGAGGAGAGGGGCACCTTTGAAAACCCGAAAAATATTATTTTATTATAAAGCCATATTCGGTTTTAAATAGCTAAAAATTTATTTAGTTCGAATATAAGGTGGGTATGGGTCGAAATACTCTCATCCAATATAATTTGGACACGTTTAGTTTACTATTTTATCCTTATCATTTAAATTTAACTTTAAGTTAGATAATTTTACTTTTATAGTGTCTTTTTGTGTTCTTACACTATAAAGTTAATAATCTTACTATAACAAGCCAAACGAACCACAAGTTATTTATTATTAATATATATAACCTTATCTAAGTCATTTTGCTGATCCTTAGATTTTTAAGAATAAAATAATAATTAATAATATAATATTTGTTCTAAAAACTATTTTATGTCAATTTTGACACTATTTGGTAATTGATTTTTGTGAAAATCATAACAGAATGATTAGTTCGACAAAAGTTAACTAAAGCACTACTAACATGTCATATTAACCTAGAAAATTAGTGTAATTCATAAAAAGTCTCAAATTACATTTATTTGGGTATTTATAACATCAATTATGTCAATATTTCATTAATAAGATAATTACAACATCATCATTGTGTCAAAAATAAATTAAATTATATAATGTATAAAAATTATAAATAAAATACCATTATGTAGTAAATCTTTATATCTTTCTAATTAATATTTATAGTCGAATTTATCTCATGTATAACCCTATATTAAAAATAATTTACTTATTAAACTTTGATTTTAACTATTTTAACCCTTCTTTAAATAAATTAATATTAAATGTCCTAATCTAATCCAAGTGGGCCTAAATGGTCATATTTTATTCCTAAGGTTGTTTTCGGTCGAATTACACTTATCCAATAGAATTAGGACATGTTTTATGGTAATAATAATATCATTTTTACCCTTAATTACCCTATTTACTTTTAACCGTGGTAAATAAATGTAAAAAGTTACTATTCACCAAAATTATTTTCATCTCATTGAACAACATTTTACTTACTGACATCAACCATGTCTCTCGGATTTTTGAAATTCCATTCACAAAAGCGGTAAAATTAAGTTTTATGTAAATTTGCAAATTCTCCTAGGAGGTGGGTAAAAGACGCTCAAAAGTTCAATAAAATGTTTATATATCTCTAATTATTATAAAATGACTCCAATGAATTAAATTGAACTTATCTAGGTATTATTTGTCAATTTTAACCTAAAATAATTTTAAATAAAATAAATAATTATTTAAATAAAAAGTCGGTTTTTAAATAGTAACCCAGTGTTTTCACTATTCATAAAAATTGAAAGTTTTCAGAAAAATACCCAAATTTCTCCCTAAGCTAATTTCGATATTCCAAATCCAAAAATGAAGTCCATTTTGAAAGATATAATTTACAAAATTTCAAAAAGTGGTTATTACTAGTCATAATGGCGAGTTTTAATAATATTTTAATAGCATATCGTTGTTTAGTGAAACTCAGTATTGCGTACAACACACGCTATCAAGGAAGGATGAGATTGCGTGTAATGCATCCAAGTTAGGGTTGCATGTTGTGCAAGATTCCTTTGTTGGAACGTAAAACACAAGACATCAATAAAATTAAAAATAATATTTTTCATAAAATCTCGGGGTGTTACATTCGTGATGCTGCTCCGTGAGTCCATGCTCCGCGAGTAGCTTCCATCGCGATGCTGCTTCGCGAGTCCATGATCCACGAGTACTACGCAAGATCCCTTTGCTCCATGAGTCGCCCTTTCTCTACAAGAGGCCTTTTCCCCACAATCCACCCTTGATCCGCGAGATGCCCATTACTCTGTGAGCTGCCCTTGCTCCGCGGGAGGCCTTCGCTCCGCTAGCCACCCTTGCTCCGCGAGTAGCCCTTTGCTCCGCGAACCGCCCTTGCTCCGTGAGAGGCCTTTGCTCCATGAGACCTTTTCTCCCTGAAGAAACTTTGTGAAGACCTATCCTTTGAAATGATCCTACCTTCGCGCCCACCAGTCCATACCGTAGGGGTTCCACCCAAGCACCCCCGCTTGGGGTCAGTGTCGGGTTGTGGTCCCGTCCCTCCGGGCCGGTCCCTTCCCTACCATCACTGACGCCCCTAGAAAATGGAGAGTCGCACTGCAAATTTCTCGGGCTGGGCCGTCAACATTTCCTATTGTTCCCTTATGTGCACCTACCTTCCACCTATGGAATACCATGATTTGAGAGACTCATACGCACACCATGAAACACCTTGAGTTGACATATTTCTCTTGTTTTCATTCCCATTTCGTGATTTGAGATCCTCGTCACCAATTCCCCGAATAACTTGAGTCGAACCATTCCTCTGGAAACTCTTCCAACCATTTCTAGGTGCCTTATGCCTAATAGTCCCATCTACATGACTTTAAACTGTAGTAATCCTTATGTTCCAAACATAGGATGCATCTTGAAATAAACAAGAGATGCCCTATGCTCCAAGAATTAGACGCCTAACAGACCTATATACAAGACTCCAAACTCTAGTACACCCTATGTTCCAATTATAGGA
Organism: Viscum album; assembly: GCA_963277665.1. Lineage (NCBI taxonomy): Eukaryota > Viridiplantae > Streptophyta > Magnoliopsida > Santalales > Viscaceae > Viscum > Viscum album. Next base: position 876,781,419 of record OY728125.1, read on the forward strand.
TGCCTCTTGCACTAAAAAATAGATTCATTATACTCTAAGCATAAGACGCCTAACAGTCCTATCTACTTGACTATAAACTACAGTAATCCCTATGCTCCAATCAAAGGATGCCTCTTGCTCTATACGAGAGATGCATTATGCTCCAGGCATAAGATTCCAATAGTTCTCTCCATGTGACTATAAACTGTAGTACTCTCTATGTTTCAATCATAGGATGCCTCTTTCTCTATACAATATATGCCTTATGCTCCAAGCATAAGATGCCAATAGTCATCTCTACCTGACTATAAATTGTAGTACTCCCTATGTTCCAATCATAGTATGCCTCTTACTCTATATGAGAGATGCCTTATGCTCCAAGAATAAGATACTAATAGTCCTCTCTACATGACTATAAACTGTAGTACTCCCTATGTTCCAATCAAAAAATGCATCTTGCTCCCAAAAAGAGATGCCTTATTCTCCTAGAATTATATGCCTAATGCCATGATTATATTTGCATAATTTAAAGAGCATTGGAATTCATTAAAATATTCCATCAGTACACCTCACGCTTTGTGTGTCCTTCATTCGTATCCTCTTCCACTTCTATGTCTAGAGAGACCCCCTAACGGCCTGGTCCCATGCCACATCGGCTCACCTACCATCCTGGGCCAACGCCTCAGAAGACTTTGGACAACACTTCGAGTCAGGTCCTGTGTTTTGAACACGGTCAACAATCTACCCTTGTTTGTATGTCCCCACTTGAGGCTAACGTGATATAGATGTGGTGTTTCGAACATGGTCAACAATCACCATCCATCATCACACAACCCTCACCATGTTCTGAAAGTTAGGCATGTGATTCACACATTTCATCTCGTTTTTTTCTGACTGATTCCAATGCCCTTGGCGTTATCCCTCTTGTGCACTAGAGCATAGGTAAATGCCTCAACCCACCAGTGGGTTGGGATGCCCCCATGGCCAGACATGAGGAAGACACCTGGGCAGCTTCTTTGCATAAGCCCCATTCACCGTTTCTGGTCCATAGCTGCACCCGGGCAGCTTCCTTGCATAAGCCCCATCCACAATTTCTGCTCCATAGCGGCACCCAAACAACTTCCTTGCCTAAGCCCCATCCATGATTTCCGCTCCATAGCGGAACCCAGGAAACTTCCTTGCATAAGCCCCATCCACAATTGACCCTCCATAGTGTCACCAGGGAAGCTTACTTTTGTAAACCCCATCCACCATTTTCGCTCCATAGCGTCACCTGGGAAGCTTCCTTGCGTAAACCACATCCACAATTACAACTCTATAGTAGTACCTGGGAAGATTCCTGGCGCAAGCCCCATCCACGATTTCCGCTCCATAGCGGCACCTGGGAAGCTTCCTTGTGTAATCCCCATCCAACGTTGCCTCTCCATAGAGGCACCCATGCAACTTTTTTTCTTAACCCCATTCACGATTGCCACTCCATAGCGGCACCCGATAAACTTTTTTGCGTAAGCCCCATCCACTGTTGCTGCTCTATAGGGGCACCCGGGTAGCTTCCTTGCATAAGCCCCATCCACCTTTGACGATCTATAGTGACACCTGGGTAGCTTCCTTGCATAAGCCCCATCCACGATTTCTACTCCATAGTGGCACCCGGACAGCTTCCTTGCATAATCCCCATCCACGATTATCACTCCATAGTGGCACCTGGGCAGCTTCGTTGCATAAGCCCCATCCAGGATTGCCGCTCTATAGCAGCACCCGGGTAGCTTCCTTCCGTAAGCCCCATCCACGATTACCGCTCCATAGCGGCACTTGGTAAGATTCATTGCATAAGCCCCATCCATGATTTCAGCTCCATAGCAGCACCCGGGAGCTTCATTGCGTAATCTCTATCCACAATTGTCGCTCCATAGTGTCACTTAGGCAGCTTCCTTGAGTAATCCCCATCCACCATTGTCGCTCCATAGCGGCACCTGAGCAACTTCGTTGCGTAACCCCCATTCACTGTTGTCGATCCATAGCATCACCCGAGCAGCTTCCTTGTGTAATCCCCATCCACGATTGCCGCTCCATAGCAGCACCTGGGTAGCTTCCTTGTGTAAGCCCCATCCATGATTTCCACTCCATAGCGGCCCCTGGGAATCTTCCTTGCATAATCCCCATCCACCTTTCCCGCTCAATAGTGGCACATGGGCAGCTTCTTTGCGTAAGCCCTATCCACCATCGCCACTCGATAGCGGCACCCGGGAAGCTTCCTTGCGTAATCCCCATCCACTATTGTCACTCTATAGCAGCACCTGGGTAGCATCCTTGCATAAAACCCATCCACCATTACTTCTCCATAGCGTCACATGGGCCTCCATCCTGGAAGTAAGTCCCGACACGTTGGGCCGCTCAACGCATAAGCCACCCCCCCCTCTTCGCTTCCCACGGATGCACCCTTCGCGACATGACCGTCAAGTCCCTGAAACCTCTTGTTTCTCACACTGAGCAAGACTCTCGTGAGCATATAGTGAGGACCGACCAGGACACACCTTGGGCCACCTCGAAGAGTAAGCCCCAAATGCCCTCGTCCCACATGACATTAAACTGTACACCCGAACTATAGGGACTTTGATCCATGTCAAGGCATGGTACATTGGAAGCCTCCATGAGGATCAAGACCACTAACCAGTTGTTCCAAAACCCCCTTCATGTTGGTTCAACAGCCCCTATCACCCGAACTACGGGGACATTGATCCATGTCGAGGCATGGTACATAGGAAGCCTCCATGAGGTTCAATCCCACCACCCAGTTGTTCCGATCTCCTTCACATCAGTTCACTAACACCTAGGCAGCCTAGAGCATAAGCCCCACACCCATCCTGAACTACGTTTTCTTTGATCCATGTCAAGGCATGGTACATAGGAAACCTCCATGAGTTTCAATCCCACCACCCATTGGTCTCTACGACCCCCATCACGTCAGTTCACCAACCCTTGTGAAACCTAGAGTGTAAGCCCCACACCCATCCTAAACTACATGGTCTTTGATTCATGTCAAGGCATGGTACGTAGGAAGCCTCCACGAGGTTCAATCCCACCACCCATTAGTCACTCTGACCCCCTTCACGTCGGTTCACCAACACTTGGGAAACCTATGGTGTAAGCCCCACACCATCCTGAACTATGTGGTCTTTGATCCATGTCAAGGCATGGTATGTAGGAAGCCTCCCTGAGGTTCAATCCCACCATCCACCTAGACCAAGGTCCTTATTCACGTCAATTTTTCGACACCCCCATACAGAACTACGTGGTCTTTGATCCATGCCAAGGCACGGTACGTTGGAAGCCTCCCTGAGGTTCAAGCCCATCACCCATTGGACCCTCGGTCCATCTTCACGTCGGTTCGCCGACACACACCATCCCGAACTATGAGGAAATTGATCCATGTCAAGGAATCGTACGTAGGAAACCTCATGAGGTTCAAGCTCATCACCCATAGGACCCACGATCCATCTTCACATCGGTTCTCTGACACCCCCTTCTTGAACTACGTGTTCATTAATCCATGTCAAGGCATGATACGTAAGAAATCCTCCACGAGGTTCAAGCCCACCACTAGTGGATCCCCGGGTCCACCATCATGTCAGTTTTCTGATGACACCATCCGTAAATACGTGGTGTTTGATCATTGCTAAGGCAGGGTACGTAGGAAACATCCTTGAGGTTCAATCCTAGCTAATGGAAAACCTTGGCGTCCCCCCATTCTGGGGTGCACACTCCCTCATCCACCCTTAGTGGTGTCCAGATCAGCTTTCACGGTGTGAAATATCCCCTCTATGAGACACACACCTCTGATCCATCTCTATGGGACGTTCTGATCACCCTCATTCCATCTCTGCAAGACGTTAAACCAGCAGCATACCTCATGTTAAACATGAGATGCCTGAGGAAAACCTTGGAAGACACGCCTATGGCATAACCGTCTCCGCAAGAATTTAAACTCATGGCCTACCTCACTTTAAACATGAGATGCCAGAGGAAAACCTCAGAAGACACACCTATGGCATAACCATCTACGCTAGACGTTAAACTCGCGGCCTACCTCATATTAATCATGAGATGCCTGAGGAAAACCTCGGAACACACGCTTATGGCGTAACTGTCTCTTCAAGATGTTAAACATGTAGCATACCTTGTGTTAAACATGGGAAGATGAGGAAAACCATAGATGCATTCCCATGGCATATGATTCACCACATTCGATTTGGGATGCCTCGGGTTCTACACCATTGAGATTCCCTCTTATGAGAATGAATACAACTTCCCCATTGTCCACACACCCAAAGATACCCCGACATGCCTGATGTTTTCATCTACTCTGACTGAAGGTTCCTACCATGCCAAGACCCCATGGAATGTCCTGACATAAGTAGTGTGATTAACTGGAGTCCACAATGATATGGCACTGGGAACGATATTCACAAACCACGACTTAAATCTATGAGGGAAACCTGGACTAGGTGACGATTTGTGAGGATGAATCCATGGAAAGAAGAACCGACATCCCATAATCCCATTTTGATCAAGGAGCAGACGTCCCTGAACAAGGATCAAATTCCGCCCACCTTTGGAAAGTGGGAATGCAGGGAAACAGATGCACATACTCCATAGACAGATGCACGCGCCCCAGAAAAATCATCGGAAACAATTATAAAAAACAAGAAAAGATGGATATGGTTCCCCCAAGAACCATCGAAATCATGAACACGTGCTTGAAGTATATCCTCTAGAACCTTCTTTATTCGTTCTAATTTTCTATCATTCTGAAGTTGAAAATTTGTGCTCATATTATATTGATTTCCCATGGCCTTCTTCAATCCCTGCCACAACTATGACATGAAATGAGCATCCCTCTCTGAAGTGATGATATGTGTAACCCCGTGTAGTCATATGATCTCATAGAAATATAGTCTTCCCATCTCAATAATTGATAAATTCTATTTAATTGGAATGAATTCGGATGATTTTGGTAGTTGGTCAATGAATACAAATATATCATCGCTACCCCTTGGCGACCTAGTTAATCAAACTACGAAATCCATAGAAACATTTACTCATTTCAATTCTAGGACTTGAAGTAGTTAGAGAAATAATACAGGTCTTTGGTTCTCCACCTTCACCTTTTATAAGGTGGAACACCTTGTAATAAATCCTGTTATCTAATATTTCATCCCATGCCACCAATACTGGAGTCGTGTATCTCAATGCATTTTGAAGATTCCTAGATAAAAATCCCACTAAGAAGTATGGGACACATGCATAAACTCTTATCTCTTATTTTTAGGATCACAAATATGTCCATGTAGATGCAAGATGTTTTCTATATCCACAAAACCATCTGATGGAAGGTTATCACCCGGTATACTCTCATTGAGTACCAAGCCTTATGGATATGAAAACTGTCTACTCTTCAACTTCCCAAGGAGGGAATAGGTAACTATCAAGGATGAGAGGTAATACCACTCATGACTATCATGAAACTCTAGATGTGTTTTAGAAAAGAGTTTCATTAACATTTATTCATCACTAGCTTCCCATAATACTTAAGCCTGAGTTTTCTGACTTAGTGCATCTATAACCACATTTCCTTTCCCATGCATATATTCAAGCTCAAAATCAAAGGATTGTAGATATTAAAACCATATTTTTTATATGAGGTTCAAGTCATGTTGATTAAATATATATTTGAGGATCTTGTGGTCTGTGTACACCATAAGTCTCTCACCCATTAGATAATGTCTCCAGCAATGTAAAGCATGGAAAATTGCTCCTAGATCATGGATGTGTGTTGGGTAGTTTCTCTCATGAGGCCTCAACTGCTGAGATCCATATCCAATGATTTTTTCCTCCTCCATCAACAATAATCTTGGCCTGATTCTTGATGCATCACATAAGATGGTATAACCTATATCTAGCTCTGGAAGACTTAGAATATGTCCTGATACAAGCCTCCCCTTAAACTCTTGAAATGATTTCTGACATTCCTCTAACCATATAAACTTTACAACCATATTTTTAAGACTAGTAGTAGGTGAATAAAGACATGAGAAGTCTTTTATAAAATGCCTCTAATATTCAGAAATCCTTAAGAAAATATATATGTCAAACATATTCTTCAGCTGCTCCTAGTAAACTACAACACTCACCTATTCTAGGTCAATAGATACTCCTTATTCTGATAAAATGTGACCTAATATGTGAACTTTGTTGATTTATAAGTTTCACATAGTAGGATTGGCATAAATATAATTCTCTCTGGGTGTATTCAAAACTATCTCAAGATGTTTGACATGGTCGCTACGACTGTGAGAATACACCAAGATGTCGCCCAGGATGACCATGCCAAAAGAGTCCAAATAGGGGTGGAAATTCTTATTCATCAAATCCATTAAAATGGAAGGCGTGTTTGTAAGACTAAACAACATAATAAGGTATTAACATAGACTATAAATGATATGGAATGATATTGAAGGCATGTATGATGGTGTGACTCATACCTAATGATAAACTAATCTCAGGTTGATCTTGGGGAACACATTTTCTCCATGGAGCTAGTAAAATATATCATCTATTCAAGCTAGTGTATATCTTTTCTTGACCATAAACCGGTTCAACCTTCTATAATCTACACACTGTAGTAAATTTTTTTCCATCTTATTAGAAAAAAGAATAGTCCAACCCAAAGAGAATGTACTAGGTCGTATAAAATCATTGGAAAATAAATCCACTAACTACCGCTTGAGCTCCTAAAGCTCTATAGGTTACATCCTTTACTGAGGAATGGACAATGCAGCTTATCATTGAACAAGCTCAATTTTATACTCTACCTCTCTCTTGGGAGGTAAGATATAAAAATCATCTATAAAGGCATCCCTAAAATGATCCACTACTGTAGGTAAATCATTTTGGTGCAAATCCTGATTCTTCATGGAGATATTTGCAATCTAGGCGGTCACTCCACCTAGACCATGATGATATGGTCCATCTCTACCCATTAGAACATCCCACTAACCTTTTTGTAGATAAATTCTACCGTCTGGTGATATAAAATATGCCCTATGATGATAGCAGTCTAAAAAAGTGTGATGGTGAACCAACCAGTTCATCCCGATGATGACATATAATCCAATCATCTAGAGAACAAAAAGATCCCATAAGAAATGGTAAATTCATAACTGAAGGGGACAGTCCCTAAACTAGTGTATTCCCTATGATAGTATCCTCAACAGTGTTTCTAGAGTCATTACACCACAGTAATGTTGTATCTCTAGTCTGAGACTCACCATGATAGATACAAAGAAAAAAGTATTTGAAAGACGTGTATCAAATTAAGCAGATACAATAGTAGAGGCTACTAGAATTGTAGGTCGTACTATAGATGGTCATGTAGCCTAGTCCTCATGTATCACTTGTAATGTATGCAATTGGCCTGATCCATGACCATGTGCAACAGATGGACTACTAGGATTAAAACTGCTCTGCTGGCACTGCTGGCACTGCTGGTGAATATTAGTCTAGATACTATGGCCATGACCACCTATTTGGGAAAACCCGCTAGTTCTACTCCAACTCCCTGCCCAATGTGGCGTAAAAGAACTCTCTCCTAAAGGTGGACTTGGTGCTGATCCTTTCCAACTTAAAGGTGGTGGATAAGTCCTGTAGAAACACTGAAGATGACCCATACTACCATAAGACTGGAACTCCATAGGTTCTCTGTCCCATTTTTTCTCCTTATTCCCTATTCTCCCACACTAATAACACACCATGGAGCTATAAAAAAGGATACTATGGCTACCACTTCCCTTACAAGAAACCTCACGGGAACAATTCCTGCCACCAGAATAAATACATTCCTACTGTGGAACTGATCCTCTATACCCAGTACTATTTTAGTCCCTTAGGTTGTTCTCATTAATAAGGACCTAATTGACTATTTTAGAAAACTTGTGATGGTAAAAGAAATTCACCTACATATGAGTGGTTTACTAGATACCATCCTCTAAATTTATATCATGTGAATTACTTCATAAGTTAAAAGCGGTGAAAAGTGAAAAAACTCTATGAAATGTGCTGAATATTCTATAACTAACATAGAACCCTACTCAAGATGAATGAACTATGTAGATCTATATGTTATCAGTTCCTTATGAATGAACTGATCATAGAAGTTAGTCTAGAATTTTACCCCATAACATTCCCCAAAGATTCCATCATGGGTAATCACATCCCACCAATGTTTGGATGAATCATGAAGCATGTATGTAGAAAGTTTGACCCTCCACTTTGGAGGAGTCTCTAGATGATCAAAGATAGACATGGTGGCCTCTATCCAAGACTCAAAAGCCTATGAACATCTATCCCCTAATAAAGAATAAGGATTATTCTACTGGAACTCACGAGTTAGATCACACATCATATGTGTAACTAGTGGAGAACCATGCATTGACTGCATTAGACAAAGAAAACTATCATGAACTTGTCCATCAGTGCTCAGATTAGGTACAACAGGCAGTAACTCAAGTGGAACTCATGGAGGTATGACTGGCACCTCAAGTCCCACCACATCTGGATCATGGTCATCACCACCTTCTTGGAATATTACATGAGGACGTTTTGGCGGCATTGATCTTTAATTTCCAAACACACACCTCAAACAATATTAGAAGCATAAATATAGTGACACTAGTGGTAGATGGATATAAGAAAACTCACTACCTAAGTAATACTACCCCAACTACCTACTTAAATGACAATGTATCGATTCGTGATAAAGTATAAGTTTCATTTCACCTTACATTTTATCACCAAGTTCCCTCTTTTACCTTTCATAAACATTATAATGAGGGATAAGGATGTGAGAAAATATCAATTTGATATCATTATTCACAATATAATGGATATCCATTTCTAATGAATCAGTGCCCATACCCATATCACTAATAAACACCCATATAGTTATAGAATAATGGCTCAACTTAGTAAATTACTCATCCGAACCAAGGAGGGCCCATAAACCTCATAAATTGAGACATAAAATTAGTGAATTGTAACCAATAGTAATGAAGGAAAAAAGATAACTATCACAACATCACTCAATAATCATATGAATATCAAGAAATGTGAATTAGTGAAATTCACCTATAGGGCATAGAAATATGCATGACATTGGCATCCTAGGTGCTAGTAATGATGAATGTAACAATCCTCCAATCGCTCATATCATTGGTCCATAGATGCCAAAAAAATCTTAAATTGATAAATAATCAACAACATCACATATCATCTTGATTTACCAATAGTCAAATAATGTCATCTGTAATTGAAAAAATCACAACAACAATTTCAATTTAGGAAACTTAGTTTTTACCCCAAACATGGGTTCGTGATTCCCAAGAACAGCTTGTGAAAAAGTCCCAAGCATCTCAAATATCCAATATATTATCTCCAAATATTAATTTAAGAAAACAAAATTTATATGATAACACTTTGTGACATCCCAGACACGGATTCCACTCAACGGGTTCCCTGATCCTAGTGGGCCATAAGGCCTCAAGTGCATCTCCCAGAACAAGAAAGGTTTCCAACTATAAGTGAGGGACTAGGGTGTTTCTGTGGGGACACTATGTCATCATTACCAAGTGTAGTTGATTAGCCCCTAAAAGAGGCTAATATTAATTTTTTATAATATAATATTTATGTTATTTATTAATAATATACACAATTATTATTGCATTTTACACATTGAACATTATTTCACATTATGATTGTAATTCCTTCTTAAAATGCACTATTACATGGTACCTTATTGAACATATCATAAAACACATAATGATATTGATTTTATGTTTATATTTTATTTTCATGTCTCCCATGATATAAGGAATAATTCATTATTTTGGAGCACTTTGAGATTTAATTTGGAAGACCAACAAAGTGGGCATTGAACCAACCACATTCTGGGCGATGTGATTTGGACAACAGCCCAATAAAAGTACTATAGAGGACAAACTTTAAACCCAATGATTCCAACAATTTAAATGAATATATAGGATATTATTGGGAACATTTCATTTAATAATGGGTTAAGATAATTAGGAGTTTTCAATGGTGTTCCGGGTGGTCCAATTTGATGATGAAATTCTATGCCAGATTCTGAGGCCCAGAAAAACATTTCACAATTTATATCATATCTCACAAACCACATACTATTTTGTGCTGAAATTTTAAAGATATTTAAACGACATATGGGGATACATTGTATATGTATATGGACCACTCTAATTAGTTCATATAGATGGTCCTTTTGGCGTGTCATTCCAGTGGATGCAAGCTGGATTCCATTTTGGGGGATGAGTGGAAAAGTCACATCTCCATTAATTTTCCACCCACCATTCCCCAACACAATTAATTAATGGCACATGGGATGATGGGGGATCATAAAAATACTTCCAAATTCCTATTTAAGTATGTATTGGTGCAAGATTTGAGGGATCTTGGAGCTTTGTTTTCATTGTAATGTTATTATGCCAATTTGTCTTAGTAATGTTGTTCCTTCTCATGTAAGTTGTTCGAATCACCTTAGTTTTCAATAAAGGTACTTATTATTGTATTAATAGGTTCTTATTAATATCACCTTGATACTGTTTCTTCAAGGTGTGAACTTGTTCACACCAAACCTTGTGATTTTGTTCACACAACGGTAGAGTGTTCGTTATTTTGTAGTTTTTACTTCTTCAATTCCGCCCTTGTAAGTCTATTTCCTGCTTCCATTGACAAAAAGTCATCAATGGAGGGATAAATCCTTTATAAGTTGATACAAGGGAGTAGAATGGGGCCATATTGGATGTTATATATCACTCTTTAAATGTTATTAATTTCTTTTATTTGAGTTTCTTTCACTCAATGATTTTCTCTCTTCCTCTTCCTTATTTAATTTATTCACCCCACTTTTATGTTCTAAGTAGATCCTATAACTTGGAGTGCTCATGAGAATGATCCTACAAGTTTATATATTATTATAATTTGTTTTTTGAGGTTACTAATTAGTAAGTGATGAAGTTTTTTTTATTTCATTGTATGAATATTTCTCAAGATAATGAAATTGAAATTGTAAAAGAAAAAAAAATAATTCATCCAATCCACCCCAAGAAATAACCATGGATCAACTCAGTTTTTCCTAATTTGTATTCATATAGACCTTTTAGTGATATTTTAAAACCATATAAAATCAACCATATTTGGCCACTTCATATCCAAAAATCCATCTCTTTTCATTGAGTGTCTAAACGTTCTTCTTAGGTCACTAAGGATTCGACAACCCAAGCTACACTGCATGCGACAACTTTAACATTAGAACTTGGGTAAATTTTTGTGAAAATAAATTTTGGTTCTGTTTCTAAGGACCAAGTAAGTTATTTAGACCAAAAACATTCTTTTAATACCCCCATTCTTCAATTCTCACCCAAATTCTTTTATCTTGACCCTTTCTCGATTTTTTTCTTTTGGAGCATGTATGCCTACACCCGCAATAACTCAAACAGATTAGTTATGGTGGAAACTCCTAGGATAGGGGAGTCATGTTCATCTAAGGGATTGTTTAAATTTGATCAAAATATTCTTGAAACTCCAAATTCACCAATTAAAAGAAGTCCAATGGAGGTTATTCAAAGAAATCAAATGGTAAACCCTATGGGTGATGAAATGGAAAACCCAAACCAAGAAGCTCCAAAAATAGGGAATTTGGTTGATCAGACCATGAATGACTACCTCACTCCAGCATGGACCAATCCCCACTCATGCATTAGGAACAATTCCCTAGGAGATTCCAACTACATATTTAAAGCCCATGTTTTAAACCACTTTCCAACATTCTATGGAATGGAGTCTGAGATGCCCTACCTTCACATTAAGGAGTTCAATGACATTGTAGAAACCATGTGTTCCCCACATCAACATGAATTAGCTAAAATGAGGATATTTACCTTTTCACTAAAGGATAGATCTAAAATTTGGCTAAACAATTTGAGACCATCATTCATCAACTCATGGGACCAATTACAAAGGGAATTCTACAAAAAATACTTTCCCCACCATAGAAAAATACCAATTAAAAAGAGAATCCAAAACTATTTTGAAAAAGAGGGAGAGTCATTCTATGAAACATGAGAGAGATTCAATGACACCCTAAACATCGTTCCACCCCATGGTTTTCCTATTCCTGAACAAATGAGAATTTTATATGAAGGTTTGGGCTTAGGGAACAAAAAATTCATTGACATGATGTGTAATGAGACCTTTAAAAACAAATCCCCAAATGATGCTTATGAGTATCTAGAAATCCTTTCTAAACAAAACCAGACATGGGGAACATCACCTTATTCTGAAAAGCCACAAAGAACTATTGAAATGAATACACTTAAAGAAGAGGAGATCCTTAGGGATAAACTCTCAGCACTCACTAGGAAGGATGAAGAGATAGACCTTAGACAAATCCATGAAATCCAAACTGTAGACCCTGTTTTCACAATTTCTGAAAAACATGACCACAAAACAGACAACTGCCCAACCATTCCGTCTATAAAGAATGTTCTTCTAAGAGGAACACCTGCTGAAGTCAATTCCCTAAACTTTAAAAATCCCTAATACCAAAACACATTCAACCCAAGGTATAAAGACCACCCAGGTTTCCGTTGGAGAGATAACCAACAACCTAGCCAACCAGAGGGACAAAATCTGTACCCCCATTAGAACTACCAAACCCATAACTACTTCATAATCCAACCTATCCAATACCAACAACCACCAGTCCATATTTAACAAACCATTCCACCTCCAAAATATCCCCCCGGGATAAACCAATATTCTCAAGAACCAACCCAAACTATTCCACAAAGCCTACTAGAAGTGGGTAATCAAATGAAAAACCTGAAAAAATAAGTCAGAAACCATGTGAAGCTTCAAACACTAATGAAAATTCAAATGAAACACAAGATCAAACTGAGGAATCTAATAACAATGTGAAAGAAGAAACTCTTCAACAAACAACCCCACAACCTTCACAAATCCCTCAATGCATGAGGGGGGAAACCAAGCCTGAATTGAGTGAAACATTGAGGGAAATCTTCTCACAAGTCAGGTTGGACATTCCCCTTCTCAATGCCATCCAAACCATACCTACCTAGTCCAAATACCTTAAGGAATTTTTCACTTTTAAAAGAAAATTTTCACATAAAAACCAAGTCCTTTTGGATGTTAATGTGAGTACCACTATTCAAGGGACCATTCATCCTAAGTTGAATGACCCTGGTTACCCTTACATCAATGTTGAACTATGAGAGAGCAAAGTTATCAAGGCCTTGTGTGACCTAGGTGCTAGTTTCAATCTCATCCCATATGCTGTGTACTACCAGTCAGGCCTAGAAGAGCTCCAACCCACATCTGTCACACTTCAACTTACTGATCGTAGCACTTTGGTTCCAAAGGGTATTTTAAAGGACTTTCTGGTAATGGTTGAAAACCTCATCTACCCTACTAACTTCATTGTCCTTTACAACCATCCAAACATATGAAATAAGGAACAAACCCCAATCATCCTTGGTCATCCTTTCCTTGAAACAATCAACTCTTTTATCCAAGTACTAAATGGGAACATGACCATCACCTTTGGAAACATGAGTCTAGACTTGAACATCTATAATGCAAGCTCACAAATAGGGTATGATGAGGACATTCAAGAAGTAAAAATGATAGGAAGAATTGATAATTAATCCATAGAACATCAAGGAATATTTGATGAATGTTTACGTCACGATGAGATTGATTTACTTTGTTCACATGAAAGAAGTGTATCTCCTTGGATTGAATCGTTTTCAAATTACTCTTATGATGAAGTCTTATGTCCAATAATCAGTGAAACCTTTCATGAAACCACATTCATGGAGACCAATAAAACATCCTTCCATAAATCTGATCAAACCAGTCTTGTAGATGAATCTTCTATATGTGGGGAATTAATCCTATCTGAAACTCTAAATAAAGAAATTGATATTGATCTAATCTCCCAATATTCTGCTAAAATTCTGAACCAACCTGATCTTAAATTGAAGGAAATTCCTGCTTCACTCAAGTATGCCTTAATAGGGGATAATCAAACACATCCTATTGTCTTTTCTTCTTCTCTTAAATCCAATCATGAGAGGATGCCTCTAGATGTCCTTAGTAAACATAAGAAAACCATTGGTTGGACCCTGTATAATATTCCTAGGATTAGCCCACTTATTGGGACTCATAGGATTCTTATGGAATCTGATTCAAAGCCATGTTGTCAACCTCAACAACAACTCAATCATAATCTCATGGAGGTAGTAAGTAAGGAACTTCTAAAATTGTTAAAATCTAGTATCAAATATCCCATAGTTGAGAGTGAGTGGGTCAGCCTAATCCAAGTGGTTCCCAAGAAGGAAAGAATCACAGTGATAACCAATAAGGATGGAGAGATTCTTCCAACTAGGGTGAGTAGTGGATGGGGGGTCTATATTGACTATTGGAAGATAAACTCATTCACCAAGAAGGACCATTTCACCTTACCATTCATTGACCAAGTCCTTGAGAGAGTAGAAAGTCATGCCTTTTATAGTTTCATAGATTGGTAGTCAGGGTATAATCAAATTGAGGTCTCCCTAGAGGTTCAAGGGAAGACTACATTCTCATGTCCCTTCGGCACCTTTCCTTTCAAACGCATGCCATTCGGGTTATGCAATGCCCTTAGAACCTTCCTGAGGTGCATGATGGGAATATTCTCAGACATGGTAGGGTATTTTCTTGAGGTATTCATGGATGACGTCTCTGTGTTTGGGGATACATTTGAGGGATTTCTGAGGAATTTGGATAGACTCTTTTCAAGATGTGAAGAAAAGAATCTGGTCCTAAACTAGGAAAAATGACATTTCATGGTTAAAGAGGGACTGGTTCTAGGCCATATGGTCTCAGGTAGGGGGATTGAAGTTGATAAAGATGTGGTTGACATCATTTGTTACCTTACATCACCAAAAATTGTCAAGGAAGAGAGGTCTTTATTAGGACATGCTGGTTTCTAAAGAAGATTTATCAAGGACTTTAGTTCAATATCTCATCCCCTTTGTGTTATCTTAATAAAGGATCCTCCATTTAGTTAGACAGAAAGTTGTGAGGGTTCATTATCAATCCTCAAATCCTCTTTTACCTCTCCTCCCATTATGAAATCTCCAAATTTGAACCTTCATTTTGAACTTATGTGTGATACCAGTGACTTCGCTGTAGGATCTGTGTTAGGAAAACATTGTGATAAAACTCCTTATGTCATTGCTTATGAAAGAAAATCCTTAAATGATTCCCAAGTCAACTACACCACCACTGAAAAGTAGTTACTTGCTATTTTTTTTCTTTAGAGAAGTTTATTTCCTACGTCTTAGGATCCCCCATCACTGTGTTCACTAACCATTCTGCACTAAAATACCTCTTCCAAAAACAAAATGCTATGGCTAGACTAATTAGGTGGGTCCTTCTCTTACAAGAATTTGACATCACAATAAAGGATAAAAAGGGCTTTGAAAATGTTTTATCTGATCACCTCTCTAGGATGGAATTCAAACACAATTCAAATCACCTTTTTGTGTCTGATTCATTTTCTGATGAACACCTATACTCTATGAGTTACTGCCCTGGGTATGCCGACATAGCTAATTTCTTAGTTATAGGAGTCATTCCAAAATTTTTATGGACTCAATCTCGAAGGAAATTCCTTTCTGATGTTAGACACTATGTGTTTGATGATCCATACCACTATAAGTTCTACCCTGACCAGGTCATTAGGAGGTTTGTCCCAGAATATGAACAACAGTCTATCCTTAAATTCTGTCATAGTGAGGCTTGTTGAGGTCACTTTTCCTCTAATACAACTTCTTCTAAGGTTCTTCAGAGTGCTCTCTTCTATCCCACCTTCTCAAGGGACTCCTACTCATTTTTTTCAAAGTTGTCCTAGGTGTCAACATGCATGGTCCATCACAAAAAGAAATCAAATTCCACTCACTCCAATCTTAGTGATTGAAATCTTTGACTGTTGGGGAATCAATTTCAAGGGTCCCTTCCCAAACTCTAGGGGATATTTGTACATTATTTTAGCTGTCGACTATGTCCCAAAATGGGTTGAGGAGATTCCTACAAAATCTAATGATCATCAAATTGTGATTATATTTCTCAAGGAAAACATCCTCTCTAGATTTGGAATTCCTAGGGCTATCATTAGTGATTGTGAAACTCATTTTTGCAATCGTCCATTCTCAGCACTCATTGAAAAGTATGGAATTTCTTATAATGTGTCAACTACTTACCACCCACAAACCAATGGTCAAGATGAGTTACCCAGTCGAGAAATCATTCAAATTCTGGAGAAAATAGTTAACCCATCTTGGAAATATTGGTCAAACAAACTATTATATGATCTTTGGTCCTATCGAACAGCATTTAAAACTATTTTAGGAATGTCCCCATATAGGTTGGTTTATGGTAAAGCATGCCATTTTCTGGTGGATATTTAACACAAGGACTTTTGGGAAATTATGAAAATGAATTATGACCTGTCATTGGCCGAAAAAAAGTAAATTAGATCTCAATGAACGTGAGAAACTTAGGATGGAGGCTTATAAGAATTCAAGGATCAATAAAGCTAAATTAACATCCTACCAATCTCAAAATCCTAAAGCAAAACACATTTTATCGGGTAAACCAATTCTTTTGTATAGTTCTAAACTTCATATACACACAGGAAAGTTGAGGTCTAGATGGTCAGGCCCATACATAGTGTATAAGGTTTACCCCCATGGGGCTGTAGAAATTCAAGATCCCACCAATGGTCAAACATTTAATGTTAATGGACATAGAGTCAAACCATTCATTGAACCATTTCAAAAACAAGAAGTTATTGATGACTTCTGTGAACCAACCTTAGATGAGGAAAATAATTAAACAATTAGGGGTTTAAGTTGAGATAACGACGTTAAACAAAAGTGTTTCATGGGAGGAAACCAATAGTTTTCATGTTTTGTTTTATTTAATAAGAACTTCAGACTATTGACCGGTTCTTATTTAATGAGTAAGGATGGGTATGAAAGGGGAGCACCATATTCACCCGTGTCACGTGGTGTGATCCATGAGTAATACCTTACCCATAAATTTAAGAGAAGATAATGTATCATCAGTTTTTTTATATCTATGAGTTTGTGTTTTAAAAAAAATTAAACTATTGACATGTTCTACTTTTATGAGTAAGGATGGGTATAAAAGGGGAGAACCCTATTCACTCTTGTCACGCAATGTGATCCCTAAGTAATACCTTACCCAGAAATTTAAAATAAGAAAATGTATCATCAATTTATTTTATTTTATTTACTTTTTTGTAGGTTAAAAAAAATTAGACTATTGACATGTTCTTTTTTTATGAGTATGGATGGGTATGAAAGTGCAGTGTCGTATTCATATGTGTCACGGGGTGTAATCCCTGATTAATACCTTACCGAGAAATTAAAAAGAAGATAATGTATCATTAGTTTGATTTAAAAAAACAAAAAAATAGGGAAAACCATAAAAATGATGATACTTGGAATTAAATAAATCGTTGTGTTGTTTGTTTTGTCCGTTTTGTTCTTATTTGTATGGTTCATGGACTATTTTTAGTGATACATGTTCAATCATGTAGGTGACCACATCCCGCAAGAGATCAAAGGAGTAATCTGGAGCATCATGAACTTCATCTTCAAAAACCAAGTGAATTTGTTCCATGTTTATCATTTTCAATTTCTTCTTTGAACTCCTCTCCTACCCCCTTATAAATTTTCTTTTCTTTAAACACTGGGGACAGTGTTATTCTATGTTGGGGGAGATATAAAATAAAAGCATTGATTTTGTTTTCATCATAAAATATGTGGAAGGAAAATTTTCCTAAACCTTGAACATGATAACACACATTGAAAACTCTGAAATTTGATATCAAAAAATTTTGAATGCCTTGATTCTTATTTTAATGCAAGTTTAAGTTCATGTGCATATATTTTGGAAAGATCAGTTGTCCAATGTGATTTTTCACCGTTTAAGTTTTCATCCATTTATTTTAAAAAACACAATGAACATCCTTTAGATTTTGGGGTATTAGTTTGAGTTCTTGGGGTCCATAATAAATGTCATAGGGTTGGTAATCATTTTAATTTTAACACGAGTATTCAAAAAAAATTGTGCCTAGAGAAATGAATTGATCTAATGTGTGGCTTTCAGCACTTGGGGATCAAGACTCCTTAGTTGTCTGGCCCAGAGTCGGTAATTTTATCTCTTTTTGTGGTAATTTGAATTTGTTTTTTATTGAGTTAATTTGAGATGATGCCCGAGTATGTGAGCTTCACTTGGTTCCTGAAGGTCATTGAGCCTGGGAGTCATTGGCAAGGTCTTGCTACATGGGTTGAATCGATTGAGTTTAATTTTAATTACCATGGAAAAATTAAAAAAAATAAAACAAAATAAAAAATTAGTACTCATCTTAATATTAAAATTTCATTTCTCCTAGTTCTTCCATATTTTCTCCGTCGAATGAAAATAAACCCCCTTGTCTATTGTGACACACAATACTTCATCATGATTAATTAAAATTGGATGAAATATGGCGATGAATTTGAAAAATGTATTGGGATTGGTATTGGGTTATGCCTCAGGACATAGCTTGTTTTAAATGATTTGTATGGGTTTCATAATTTTTTGCTATGAGTTCTTTGGGTGAGCAATGTTTATTACAATGTTTTTGGAAAAGGGAATTCAAATTTCAAATTTTTGAGAAATATTTTTCTCAGGACTAGAAAAACTCAAGTTGGGGGGGTGTGATTATCCCCTAAAAGAGTATAATATTCATTTTTTATAAAATAATATTCATGTTCTTTATTATTCATATACACCATTATTAGTGCATTATACACATTGAACATTACTTCACATTATGATTGTAATTCCTTCTTAAAATGCACTATTACATAGTACCTTATTGATCATCTCATAAAACACATAATAGTCTTGATATTTTGTTTATATTTTATTTTTAGGTCTCCTTTGATATAACGAACAATTCATTCTTTTGGAGCACTAGAAGATTCAATTTGGAAGACCACCAAAGTGGGCTTTGAACCAACCACATTCTGGGCGATGTGATTTGGACACCAGCCCAATAAAAGTACTATAGAGGACATATTTTAAGACTAGTTATTCTGAAACATTATATGAAGATAGAATATATTATTGGGAACATTTAATTTAACAGTGGCCTAAGCTAATTCAGAGTTTTAAATGGTGTTCCAGGCGGCCCAAGTTGATGATGAAATTCTGGGCTAGATTCTGAGGCCCAGAAAAACAGTCCACCATTTATATCATATCTCGTAAACCATATATTATTTTAGGCTGAAAGTTTACATACCTTTATAGGACATCCAGGGATATATTTTTTCCTTCTATGTTCCACTATAATTCGTTCATCTAGAAGGTCCTTTTGGCACGTCGTTCTGGTGGATGCAAGTTGGATTCCATTTCGGGGGAAGAGTGGAAAAGTCACACCTCCATTAACTTTCCACCCACCTTTCCCCAAATAAATTTATTAAAGGCACATGGGATGATGGGGTATCAGCCAAAAAATTCCAAAATTATTATTTAAGGCATTATTGTTGGAGGATTTGGGGGATCTTAGAGCTTTGTTTTCATTGTAATGTTATTATGCCAATTTGTCTTTGAAATGTTCTTTCTTCTCATGTAAGTTGTTTGAATCACCTTAGTTTTCAATAAAAGTACTTCTTATTCTATTATTATGTTCTTATTAATATCACCTTTATACCTTTTCCTCAAGGTTTGAACTTGTTCCCACCAAACCTTGTGATTTTGTTCACACAACGTTGGAGTGTTCATTATTTTGTTGTTTTTACTTCTTCAATTCCACCCTCATAAGTCTATTTTCCGCTTCCATTGACAAAATGTCATCAATAGAGGGATAACTATTTTATGATTTGATCCATGGGAGTATCAAGGGGCTGTATTGGATGTTATTTATCACTCTTTAAAGGTTATTAAGTTCTTTTATTTGAGTTTCATTCATTCAATGATTTTCTCACTTCCTCTTCCTTATTTAATTTATTCACCCCACTTTTATGTGCTAAGTAGATCCTATAACTTGGAGTGCTCATGAAAATGATCCTACAAGTGTATAGATTATTTTCAAGTGTTTGTGAAGGTGATTAATTAGTAATTTATGAGGTTTGTTTGATTTAATTTTTTGAATCCTTCTCAAGATAATGAAATCGAAATTGTAAAAGAAAAAAATAATTCATCCAATCCACCCAGAGCAATAACCTTGGATCAACTCATTTTCTCATAATATGAATTCACATAGATCTTTTAGTGGCCTTTTAAAACCATCTAAAATCAACCCCAGTTGGCCACTTCATAGCCAAAAATCGTTCTCTTTTCATTGAGTGTCTAAAGGTTATTCTTAGGTCTCTAAAGATTCGACAACCCAAGCTACACTGCAAGAGACCGCTTTAACCATAAAACATGGGTAAATTTGGGTGAAACCAGTAGTGTAGTGGCTGGAATTAAACATAGGTAAATATCAGAAGAAATATAAGTACATAGAAGGAACAATATAAAATATAGATAACAAAAATAATAACTGAAATCACTGGAATAGTATTCAACAACTGATGATGATATGTCAGGTCACTATAAAACTAGAAAACATGGATATAAGATAGAAGTTATAAAACGTTCCACAAAAATATAAAATAAATCAAAAGTATATCCCAATAATCTTGAGTTCCAACTTGGTCCTTTATTATCAAGCTCAAACCTAACAATAATCAATCAACTATTCGAAGTTGTATTCTTCCCTTCATCAACAACTGCAACCATGTAATCTACTCTGAGTACCAAATGGTGCCCAGAGAGGGTGTGATATAAATCTCAGTGGGCCACCACCAATATTATCTATAACATTAGTCCTGTGTAATGGAATATAAGAATGTGAAATTATGAAATATATAATGTGAAGTAGTATAATTTAACTAAATAACCAAGTATATACTTCATCCCTCGGCTAGTTTCTGAACATTTAACCAGTTCATTGATAAATCCATTACCATTTTTTATTAATATTTCACGTGTACTAATATACACTAGTGAAGTCCCGAGGTAATAATAATTGTTATTTAAAATACCTCAAGGGTCTCCAAATCAGTAGTAACTGCATCCTTTTAAGAGTAATATTGTAATACAAGGAACATAATATAAGTAATTCCACAAGAAGAAGTCTACGAAGTCCAAGGTGATCGACCAAGGTAAAATGGAGATAAGCAATGATAGGGATCAATGGGTTGTAACCATGGCACCTAAATGTAAATTCTATAACCAATGAGTTTATCCAAGTCATACTATAGTAATTTAAGGGATACTTTGGTGTCATGCCAGTCATCTAATGAATATACATGGACCAAAATCTGGGTGGATATTAACCTAAGAAATCTGCATCCTTGAATTGGGATGGGGTCCTTGAGTGCTCATGGAATTCCCTGATAATAATCCAAGGAGTTCTCGAGTTATCCCATTCCTATTTGACATTGAAATCATGTAAAAATTTATTTGGTTCAAGCCTTGTCTTCCATTAGTATGGATTGGTCATGTAGCATTGTGACCATTTATTTATCGGTTCAAGCCTTGTCTTTCATTAGTGTGGTTAGGCCATGTTTCATTGCAACTATTTATCAAATTGGTTCATGCCTTTCCCTTCAATAGTTTGAACATGTCAAGTTTCATTGCAACCATTTAATCAAGTCCTAATTAATAATTATGTTCATTGGGTTCACATCATTCCTTTCATTAGCGTGACAATGCCAAGTAGCATTCAACCATTTTGTAAATCCATTAAGGTATATTCATTTGTTAATGATCGCCCTACCTCCCTCAATCAACATGGAAAGGGGTGCTACAGTCATTAAAAATTTATTCAATTACATTTAAATCCAAGTCATATACTTAGTATACTTTACAACTCACAATTCACATTTAATCATCAAATTGAAGCACTTACCGTAGGTGGGTCAAGTGGTATGCATACATGGTACTTTCCATTAATAAATTCTCAATATAATTTATGCCATTTATTATAGGAAATATTTCCTTTTAGAAGGTCAAGATAAACCACACCCAAATGGTGGTTCAAACATGACAGAACACTAAAACACAAATATGGTATAACCTTTAGTATGGGATGAATTGAATCTTGGGTGTAACCGCTATCAATAAATCACATATTTGGAAAGAGTATAACCATACGATTATAACATGTGTAATCATCACATACAAATTTAAAAGACGACATCTAATGAAATCGATGGGCCCCACCCAAATATTCTAAAATCAACGAACTTTAGGGATGAGTGATAGACCACCCACTATAGGATTGTATGAATCTCCTCCTCTGGTATTGGCCCTTTATTTGGCATGGATCAGAGTATATCTAAGAAAAAGAGAAAAACGCTCATACCCCAATAACCCAATTGAGAGAAAAAGAGAATGAGAATGAATTAAGAGGACTCGAGTACATACCATTGCACATATAATATGAATAATGGAAGCTCAATCAGATCCTAGATGATAGAGATATTTGAATCCATGGATTTGGCCTTCAAAAAGCTCCATGATGAGGGCCATGGAGTTAATTCCTGCATAATCTCAGATTATGGAAGAAGGAGGGAGAATAATATATCATTGAGGACAATTTTGTTAAATTACCAAGAAAAATGGCATGTTCACATTTTTTTTCCACATGATTTGAAAAAATGTACATAAGCCATGCGAGATTTTCTAGTTAAAAGGTCACATTGCTCAGTTAGGCTACATGGCCACTTGCAAACCATGTGAAGTTGTTTGGTCTAGAAATTTAAATCATCACTGTTAGCCAAATCATGTTCCAACCATGCTCTACCCTTGTGAAGTATTCAGTTTTTCCAAAAATATGGGTTTCGGGCTCCGAAAATGCCTCGAAAACCCCCTGTGAACTTTAATAATCCCTTAGTAATCCATATTAGGACCAAAGTAAATATTTATACTGAAATTTAATGGATCAATGACTAAGTGAAAACCCGAGTTTTTATATGTCCCTAAGGAGTTTTTGAACAAGTGTATAGTAAATGTCTATTCACTATGAACTAGAATGATTTCTCAGATATACCCAACAAACTCTTTTTGAGGTTATAACCCATAGAAACATCTCTGTAAAAACCATTTCCACATGTTGTATCAAGAAAGGGATATATTTTATTATGAAAACCACACTCATTTATGTACCCTAACGTAGTATATTCTTCAATAATTAGTCTTATTCTAAGTGTTTTAACAAAAAAATATTATCATATCTTCTTAAATTAAATCATCCTTACTATGATACGAACTATTTTGACACAAACATTATATATAAAAATACAACATGTTATTAGTGGAATATTAATTTCAAATAAAATTGATCTATACTAAATATGCAAAACTTCAATTTATTTCAAAACATAGAACAAAAAAACTGGTACGTATATAGTGACCAGACATTTTCCTACATTACTATTACATCATTTCAAAGATAAACAACATAATAGTATTACACATAGAGGATCCAAAGGTTTAGTGTCTTGATAAAACTAGGACCATACATAACAAATAAAACATCAACCATAAACATTTATTTAATTTCTTCTTCACTAGCTTCTTAGTGGCACTTCTCCTCTCCTTAGTACATGTAGCCACCTGAGGATATACATCAAAAGGGGTGAGCTAGAAACCCAGTAATAGGATAGATAAGAACAATATAGCATGGGGTGAGCATAATCACAACATAGGCAAAAGATCATGAACACGAGAGGAGCATAAATAAAAGACTTGAAATGTAGCAATGCATAAAAATGAAACATCATGTATTAGTGGTTAACTACCACACATACTTGTGAACCAAGATAGCATCTTTTTCACACATAAATTTAAATTTACTCATGAGATTCATCATTTTACCCAATGCATTGGAACGCTGTATAATTTCGGGTGCACCCGTCACATTTAAACATTCATATTGTGCTATATAATTCCGGGCACACACGTCACATCATAACATTATCATTTATCATGCTTGCCACAATGAACATATAACATAAATTAACATAATAAACACATGAAAAGGAATGGGTTTCATCTCATAATAACATATTCATAAGCATTGGGTTCCCAAAAGAAAGAGGGAATAATTTACATGTTACAAGAACCATTCAATTTGAGTGAGAATTAAAAGGGGTGTTTTTAAAAGAAGAGTTACAATACTAGAAAAAGATGCATTTCCAGCGGTTCACAACTGTTGGGAAAGGCCGCAGAACCGTTGGGAATATTTATCCCAACGGTTCTGCAAACCGTGGGGAAGTAAGCCGTTGGGAAAATTTTTCCCAACAGTTTACAAAGAACCCTTGGGATAGGTTAGAAAAATCAACCTATCCCAACTGTTGGCATATGTTTTCCCAATAGATTTAAGTAAACCATTGGGAAAACCCAAAAAAATCTCTCACTTTTCCCAATGGTTCACTCAAAACCGTTGGGAAAGAGTTTATACCAACGGTTTCATCTGAATTGTTGGTATAAACATCCTTATAAGACTATGCCAACGGTTTCAAACCATTGGCATAGCCTATGCTGTGCAAATTGCACAGGAGACTACAATTTGCACAGAAGCCTACAATTTGCATAGGGGAGGAGCAGGGTCTCCATTCACCTGTGATTCTTCAATCCCTATCCTTTACCTACAATAACCAACTAACATATACATATAAAGAACAAATTCAAATGCACTTAACATATAATACATCCTGAAACTATACACATTCATAATTAAATCAGAATTCATAACGTAATTATAAAGATAAATAATTTAGAACTCATTTAGAATTCATTTTAAAATTCATTTAGAATTCATTTTAGAATTAATTTAGAATTCAATTTCAAATTTAGATGACAATTA
The DNA here is from genome assembly GCA_963277665.1 of Viscum album. Classification (NCBI taxonomy): domain Eukaryota; kingdom Viridiplantae; phylum Streptophyta; class Magnoliopsida; order Santalales; family Viscaceae; genus Viscum; species Viscum album. The sequence continues at coordinate 876,806,542 of OY728125.1, forward strand.
TATGTGAAATTTGGAATTCAATTCATAATTTGACCGGTTTTTTGTATACAGGTGTTTTTACTATATATGATATCCATTTTAAACAAAATACATGCACTTGGAGTAGTACCAGTCACACCATGCCTCATATTGAGGCATGATTGACTAGTGCACGTCACACATGACCCATTGATCATTTTCCTAAAGTATCAACATATTCCGAAAGGGTTTCGTTGGTTTTCCGTATGCCAGTTATTATCACTTAAAATGTGGTTCATTTGAAAAAATGACATTTTTGAGTGATCCCCACCACACCGCGACTCATATTTAGGCGGGGTTGACTCGTAGACGTCACAAATAAATCATGGATTTTTGTCCTAAAGTTTCAATAGAATCTGAATGCATTTGGTCTGTTTTTCGTATGTCAGTTGTTGTTTTCACTTAAAATGCTTTCCAATTCAAATAAAAGTGATACACTTTGAGTTGTGGAAGCCACACCAAGGCTCAGATTGAGGCGTGGTTGACTCGTACACATTAAAAATGACCCATGGATCCTTTTCCTAAAGTATCAACACAATCTAAATGTGTTTGGTCGGTTTTCTGTATGTCAGTTGTTCTTTTTACTTAAAATGAAGTCCATTATAAACTATAGAGAGGCACTTAGAGTGATATCGGCCACACCGTGACTCGGATTGAGGTGGGGTTGACTCTTACACCTCAAAAATGTCCCATGGATCTTTGTCCTAATGTTACAACGGAATCCTAATGCATTTGGTTGGTTTTCAGTATATCAGTTTTTGTTTTCACTTAAAATGTTTTCCAATTCAAATAAAAGTGAGTCAATTTGAGTTGTATCGGCCACACCAAGGCTCTGATTGAGGCACGGTTGACTCGTAAATATAAAAAATTAACCATGGATTGTTTTCCTAAAGTTTCAACAGAATCCAAATGCGTTTTGTGGGGTTTTAGTATGTCAGTTGTTGTTTTCACTTAAAATGTTTTCCATTTCAAAGAAAAGTGAGTCACTTTGAGTCGTGGCGGCCACCTCGAGGATTGGATTGAGGCGCAGTTGACTCATAAAATTCACAAATTACCCATGGATCCTTTTCCTTAAGTATCAATATAATCCGAATGTGTTTGGTCAGTTTTCCTTATGTCAGTTGTTCTTTTCACTTAAAATGATGTCCATTTTAAACTACAGAGAGACACTTCGAGTGGTTCCGGCCACACCACTCCTCGGATTGAGGTGGGGTTGACTCGTACACATCACATATGACTCATTGATTGTTTTCCTAACGTTTCAATGGAATAAGAATGCATTTGGTCAGTTTTCCATATGTCAGTTGCTGTTTTCACTAAAAATGATGTCCTTTTGAAACAAAAGAGAGTCACTTCGAGTAGTTCCGGCCTCACTGCACCTTGGATTGAGGTGGGGTTGACTTGTACACATCACATATGACCCATGGATCGTTTTCCTAAAGTTTAAACCGATTCCTAATGTGTTTGGTCATTTTTCCGTATGCCAGTTGTTCTTTTAAGTTAAAATGATGTATATTTTAAACAAAAGAGATACACTATGAGTGGTGTCAGCCACACCGCACCTCGGATTGAGGAGGGGTTTACTTGTACACATAACGTATGACTCATATATTGTTGTTCTAAAGTATCAACTCAATCAGAATCCGTTTGGTCAGTTTTCCGTATGTACTTAAAATGTTTTCCATTTTTAACAAAAGAGAGACACTTAGAGTGATCTCGACCACAAAACGACTCGGATTGAGCTGGGGTTGACTCGTAAACATAAAAAATGACCCATGGATCTTTTTACTAATGTTTCAATGGAAACCGAATGCATTTTGTTGGGTTTCAGTATGTCGGTTATTTTTTTCACTTAAAATTTTTTCCATTTCAAATAAAATTGAGTCACTTTGAGACGTGGCGGACACACTGAGGCTCGGACTGAGGTGCGTTTGACTCATGCACATCTAAAATGACCCATGGTTCCTTTTCCTAAAGTTTAAACACAATCTTAAGGCGTTTGGCCAGTTTCTTGTATGTTAGTTGTTGATTTCACTTGGAAATAAGTCCATTTTGAACAAAAGAGAGGAAGGTTGAGTGGTCCCGGCCACATCATGCTGTGGATAGAGGATAAGTTGAATCTTACACGTCACATTTTACCCATGGATTGTTTTTCTTATGTTTCAACAGAATCCGAATGAGTTTGGTCGGTTTTCCGTATGTCAGTTGTTGATTTCACTTAAAATTAAGTCCATTTTTAACAAAACTGAGGCACTTTGAGTGGTGTCGGCCACACCGGGTCTCCGATTGAGGCGGGTTTGACTCATAAAAATCACATATGATTAATGGATATTTGTTAAAATGTATCAACACAATCAGAATCCATTTGATTGGTTTGGCGTATGTACGTAAAATATTGTCCATTATAAACAAAATACATACACTTGGAGTGATATCGGCTACACCGTGCTTCATAATGAGCCAAGGTTGACTTGTAAACATCAAATATAACCCATGGATCGTTTTAATAATGTTTCAATACAATCTGAAGGCGTTTGGTTAGTTTCCAGTATGTCAGTTGTTGATTTCACTTAAAAATAAGTCCATTTTGAACAAAAGAGAGGGAGTTTGAGTGGTCCCGGCAACACCGCACCTCATATTGAGGCGAAGTTGACTCTTACACGTCACATTTGACCCATGGATCGTTTTCTTTAAGTTTCAACAGAATCTGAATGCGTTTGGTCAGTTTTTCGTACGTCAGTTGTTGATTTCACTTAAAATTAAGTCCATTTTTAACAAAATAGAGGCACTTTGAGTGGTTTTGGCCACACCGGGCCTCGGATTGATCCGGAATTTACTCATACACATCAAATATGAGTCATGGATCGTTGTGAAAAAATATCAACACAATCAAAAGCCTTTTGATCGGTTTGATGTATGTACATAAAATATTGTCCATTTTAAACAAAAGAGGGACAATTTGGGTGGTTCCGGCCACACCGCGCCTCGGATTGAGGCAAGGTTGACTCGGACATGTCACATATGACCCATGGATCTTTTTCCTAAAGTTTCAACATATTCCCAATGCATTTGGTCAGTTTGTCGTATGCCAGTTGTTGTTTTCACTTAAAATTAAAGTCATTTTGAACAAAAGAGAGTCATTTTGAATGGTATCGTCCACACCGCACCTTGGTTTAAGGTGGGGTTGACTTGTACACATCACATATGACCAATGGATCATTTTCTTTTAGTATGAACAGAATCCGAATGCGTTTGGTCGGTTTACCATATGTCAGTTGTTGATTTCACTTAAAATTAAGTCCATTTTTAACAAAACAGAGGTATTTTGAGTGGTGTCAACCACACTGAGCCTCGTATTGAGGCGGATTTTACTCTTACACCTTACATTTGACTGATGGATCATTTTCCTTATGTTTCAATATAATCTGAATGCATTTGGTCGGTTTTCCGTATGTCAGTTGTTGATTTCACTTAAAATTAAGTCCATTTTTAACAAAACAGAGGCACTTTGAGTGGTGTCGGCCACACCGGGCCTCGAATTGAGGCAAGGTTGACTCTTAAACATCAAATATGAGTCATGGATCTTTGTGAAAAAGTATAAACTCAAACAGAATCCGTTTGATCGGTTTGGCGTATGTACATAAAATATTGTCCATTTTAAACAAAAGAGGGATAGTTTGGGTGGTTCTGGCCACACCGTGCCTTGGATTGAGGCGAGGATGACTCGTACATGTCACATATGACCGATGGATAATTTTCCTAAAGTTTCAACAGATTTGGAATGCATTGGGTCAGTTTTCCATATCCAGTTGTTGTTTTCACTTAAAATTAAAGTCATTTTGAACCAAAAAGAGACATTTTGAATGGTACCATCCACACCGCACCTTGGATTGAGGCAGGGTTGACTCATACACGTCAAATATGACTCATGGATATTTTTCCTGTAGTATCAATAGAATCTGAATGCATTTGGTCGGTTTACCGTATGTCAGTTGTTGATTTCACTTAAAATTAACTCCATTTTTAACAAAAAAGAGGCATTTTGGGTGGTGTCGGCCACACCGAGCCTCGTATTGAGGCATAGTTGATACATACATGTCAAATTTGACTCATGGATCGTTTCCTTTAGGTTTCAACAGAATCCGAATGTGTTTGGTCGTTTTTCCGTATGTGAGTTGTTGATTTCACTTAAAATTAAGTCCATTTTTAACAAAACAGAGTCACTTTGAGAGGTTTCGGCCACACCGGGCCTCGAATTGAGGCGGGGATGACTCGTACACAACACATATGAGTCATTGATCACTGTGAAAAAGTATCAACACAATCAAAAACTATTTGATTGGATTGGCGTATGTACGTAAAATATTGTCCATTTTAAACAAAATACATACACTTGGAGTGATACCGGCCACACTGCGCATCGGATTGAGGCGGACTTCACTTTAACATGTCACATATGACCCATGGATAGTTTTACAATAGTTTCAACACAATCTGAATTCATTTGGTCCATTTCCCATATGTCAGTTGTTGATTTCACTTAAAAATAAGTCAATTTTGAACAAAAGAGAGGCAGTATGAGTGATCCTTGCCACACCGTGCCTTTTATTGAGGAGGGGTTGACTTATACACATCACATTTGACCCATGGATAGTTTCCCTTATGTTTCAATAGAATCTAAATGCGTTTGGTCAGAGGGGAAGGGTCTAGTCGGGTACGCGGAGATGCTCGTCTACCTCTGGTACGAACCTCCCTCGTACCATCGGCCTAAGCACTGAAAGAATGGAATAATGAAAAGTGCACATACTTATGTACCTGTAAAATCGAAACATAAATAGAACATATCCACATCATGTCATAAAAAATAACACCAATGATCAGACAAAATAAAAATAGTCATGCAGAGTAATGACAAGTGCACATACAGATCAGAAGCAGCTAAATAATTGTTGCATACATGCCATGTTTATTTCCTAAAACAAAGTAAAAAAAGCACAATGATGAAACTCTAGAACATGGGTTTCCTCCCATAAAGCACTACATTTTACGTCTTCATCCAGATGTATGGACACTGGTCAATCGTCTTGGTCCATCAGCTCAGAACTCCTCTGCCTCTTACCAGAACTGGTGGCCGTGTCATCAAGCTCACAGGGATGCTTAGTGGGATTGATCACTTCAGGAGCATAGCAGGTGTGAATCTGGTGTGGAAGTAAGAGAATCTGGTTCTCGTCATCTGCCAGGCACTGAGTCACCCATCGTGTGAGGTCAGATGGAGACGGGACGTGCACATCAATGATCATGGAAGAGGCAGACAAGCTAGACATTGTTGGTTAAGGTGCATCCACAAATAGATTCATTTTTATATATTAGAACCTTTATAAATGTTTGTCCCATTTTTAAAAACAATTAATTTGTGAAAATTATGAAAAATAACTTATCGGATATATAAAAATGGATTTACTCATGTGCATGATGCAAACCATCTCAAATATTCCTCATTGGATCCCAATTTGAAATTTTAATCCATTATCAAATGTCTTATATCAATTTATTTTTATTTGGATCCTTAAGGTTGAATTTTTTTTGTAAAATCTAGCCAAGGGAGGATAGACTAGTGACTTGGAATGAAATTGGATGCTATGTGGTGAAAACCACATTATAAGTATTGTTTAGGATATTGTTGAGGTGGTTTGAGGATCAAATTTATCTTTTTAGAGAAAATTCAGCATGTCCAAGTTTGGTGGTCAATGTTTTGAAGTGGGGGGTATTTGGTGGTTGAGGAGGGGGATGAGGGGGATGTCAAAGGTCTAGGAAGAAGGGTGGGGGCTGTCCAGGGTCCAGGAAGGGGGGTGGGGGCTGTCCAGGGTCAAGGAGAAGGGGAGAAGGGTTTGTCTATGGTCCAGGAAGGAGGGGGGGCTGTCCAAGGTCCATCGAGGAGGGGGCTATCCAGGGTCCAGGGTGGAGGGGGGGGGCTTCCTAGGGTCCAGGGTGGACGGTGGGGGGCTTCATAGGGTCCAGGAAAGAGGGGGACTATACAAGGTCCTGGGAGGAGGGTGGAGGGGGGGGGGGGGTTGTCCAGGGTCCAGTAGGGGGGATGTCCAAGTTTCATGAAAGAGGGGGGCCAGGCTGTCCAAGTTCCAGGAGGGGGGGGGGACTGTTCAGAGTCCAAGAGGGGGGTGTACAGGGTCCATGAGAAGTGGGGGATCTATTAAAGGGAGGAAATCACCAAATAATTCATTGATAATTAACTAAACTGAACCCAAAAAACATCACAATTCCAATCCATCACCCAACCAACATCCAATTCATCCTAAATATCACTAACCATTGCATGCCATAAACAACACAAACAATTTGACACCAAATTTAAATAGAAAACATAAATAATAGATGAAAAACATTAAAAATAACGTAGTACATACAGATTTAGAGTGTATAAATACAAAGTTGTTTGATTTAATATGGATCTATCAGTGGAACGAGTTTCTGAGTCTTTATATAGAGAGATCCCAAACGTTTAGGTCAAATCAAAATAGAAAATAAAAAAATAGATGAAGAACATTATAACTGAGGTAGAACTTATAGATTTGAAGTGTAGAACAGAAAAATTGTTTGATTGAAGAGGACAGATGGAGTTTCAGAGACTGTGTAACGAGAGAGCGTCGGGAGAGGTTCGATTTAGGGCTATAGCCGAGCGGAGGGGGACTACAATTGAGCGGAGGGGCTACTAGACACCCGAACTGGATTTAGGGGAAAACTTTCCCAACAGTTTTTAAAAACCGTTGGGAATGTAGCAACTTATACCAATGGTTACTGTATAACCGTTGGTAAAAGTGTCTTAATTTAATCCTATACCAACGGTTTTACAAACCTTTGGTAAAATTCTTCATAAAAGCCTCTATTCCAACGGTTTTCTTAAAATCGTTGGTATACATAACCATTCCCAATGGTTTGATAAATCATTGGGATATAAGTGGTGGTAAAAATGGTATTTCCAGTAGTTTTATTTTGTAAAAAAATTTGTATTACATAAAAACCATTGACAAACATTTATATCCCAGAAAATTAAAGGAAATGATGAACAAGTGATATTTGAGGAGTAACCATATCAAAAATAGAGTGAAAGAGGTGTTATTTTGGAAAAAATTTTGTTAGACATAAAAAATAGTGACAAACATTTATATCCCATAAAATTAAAGTAAATGATGAAAAATGATCTTTGAGGAGTAACCATATCAAAAATGGAGTGAAAGAGGGAGAACCTGAAGGAAGAAAATTGGGTTTGAGATTTCCCCTTACCTTGTACCCGAATGCTTCCTTCTCTTTAATGACCTGTATAATGACATTATATTCATAATTAGAAATCCAGAAATATTTTTAAATTAATAGGTTTCATTCTGGTTTCATTATGTCATATTATCTTCTTTTGGATGATATATATAGTTTAAAAAACATTGATCAGGGATGTTCGTTTTTATGATTTTTCTTGGGTGGTTCACTTATATTCTTAAATTGACGTTCGAGTAGATCATGTGTTAACATACAGAAATTATATTACATGTTATTAGTGATATTACAGGATCTTGAAAGATTTTATAATGAATTATATTATATCCATGTGGGTGAATCATTAGATAAGAATTAAATGATGATTATTTGGGTTAATTTGAGCGGTTTTTGGATCACAACAAATTTGTTTTAACTTTTCACTTAGTAATATGGCCATATTTTATATACAGAACGTAAAATAAAACATAATACATGTAACATATTCTGTTTTAACCATTAAAATGGTTTCATGACCAGGTTTGAAGGTAGAAATGGAAGAAGAGAGCATGTCATTTTTGAAGGTGATAAATTAACACCTCACGAACAACGTTCTCTTTAATAAAATAAAAGGTAGAGGGAAAGTGGATTGGATGACATAATATCTTAATAGAATAATAAAATTACATTATATGTATAATACTAGAGTTACAATACAATTTGGATGAAGATAGGTGGGGAGAGATCAATAAATGAACTTGAACTTGAAAGGGAATTAAAGGAGAAGAGGGAGGGAAATTACCTCTTAAATCCTTCTCTTGAGAACCTCTTTAAGGGCCTAATCTTGGTCTTTTGATGAGACCAGAAGCTCTTGGATGTGGGAGAGGGGCTAGGGTAGATGATTGGATAGAGGTTAGACAATGATTGATGATTGAGAGGTGTGGTTTGGCAAGAGGAGGGGAAGGGCTTATTTATACATGAGGAGATTTTGGTATAAAATATTAAATAAAAATATATATAAAGATTTATACTTGTAATAGTAGTTTTTTGACATCATAAATCATATATTAATATAATATAATTAGTTTTAGACTTTAATTCTTCTTTATAATTCGAATTCATTAATTTATTAAAAGGAAAATGAAAAAAGAGAAAAAGATACTTTAAGAAATCACCTTTTGACTTTAGGCTTTGGAATGTTCTTTTTAGGTTTGAGAATTAGATTTATTGTATTTTAAGGAACCATTTATGAGATTTAATATAACATGGCCGAAACTAAAGTTCTAGAATTTTTATTTCATCATTACATCATTAATGATGCAATTTTGTATACACTGATTATACGAAAAACTGTATTTTTACTATTCACCAAAAAATTGAGGTATTTCAGAAAAAACCCAATAATTTAAACCAACCATTTTTCGACATTTAGAATCCAAAAATGAAGTCCATTTTTCAAATATAATTTTTTAAATGTTATTAATTTAATATTTAATTAAAATCATAATTTTCTTAAAAAACAGTTTTTAAAAGTTAAAAATGATTTTATAGTGCTTTCAAAAATTACGCAGGGTCTTATAAAATTATCTAAAACTATGAGACATTGATTAAATAATTTATAAATACATTTTAGGGAAATAAATATTCTTTTAAATTAATTAGTTAATTATACTTAATTATTCATGACTGAGAAAATACCAATACGTTTACTAATGTCAAATTGTTACTTTCTAAGATGACTAAGATTTATTTCATTATCTATAGGTAATTTTACTCTTATATTGGATTATTTACTATTCATAAGGGTCATATTACTATTCATAATGGTATGTTACTATTCATAAGGGTAGGTCACTTTTCATAAAATATTACTTTTGTTTCATTAGACTCCAAAAATCATCTAGAACACAATTGTGTATGTCGAATTTTCAAAATTCCAAACATAGGAGTGAAAAAATTATGTTTAAGGGTCACTTATCACTTAGTAGTTCATTATTTTGTGTTTTAATGTTATTTTATGACATAAATATAAGAAGGGAATTTTCAATTGAAAAACATTGGGTCGTTACATTCTTCCCCCCTTAAGAAATTTCGCCCCCAAAATCTCACTTTACACAAACAGGCGAGGGTACTTCTCTTTAATTACCTCATCTGGTTCCCAAGTTGCTTCCCCAAACTTATGGTTCCTCGACAACACTTTGACAAGATGGGTTTTCTTGTTTCATTGAACTTTTTCACTTCGGTCCAGAATCTTTATTGGCTGCTCCTCATAGGAGATATCATCTTCCAGCTGTACCACCTCTTAGTTTAGAACATGTGAGGGGTCTGGTATGTAATTCCTCAGTAGTGATACATGAAAAACGTCATGAACTTGAGCCATATTCAGTTGAAGTGAAAGACGATAGGCCACGACTCCTATACGCTCAAGGATCTCAAAGGGGTCTATATACCTTGGGTTTAGCTTCCCCTTATTCCCGAATCGGATGACTCTCTTCCATGGAGATATTTGAAGGAAGACTTTATCTCCAACATATAACTCTAAGTCCCTTCGAAGGTTTTCATCATAGCTCTTTTGCTGACTTTGGGCAGCTTTTATGTGTTTCAGGATGACTTGAACCTTCCCTATCATCTCTTGAACAAGATCGGGCCCAAATAGCTTTCTTTCTCCAACTTCATCCCAGCAGGTTGGAGTTCTACATCGCTTTCGATACAGAGCTTCATATGGAGCCATCTAAATATTTGAGTGGAAGATATTGTTGTATAAGAACTCAACCAATGGGAGATGCTGATCCCAACCACCTTTGAATTCAAAAGAGCAGGCTCTTAGCATATCTTCATGTGTTTGAATAGTCCTTTCAGGCTGGCCATCAGTTTGGGGGTGTAGGCCATGCTGAAATTTAATTCAGTACTCAAATCATGTTGAAGGATCCTCTAGAATTTAAATGTGAACCTTGGATCACAGTTAGAGACAATTGAGAGTGGAACACTATGCAGTCTCATCACTTCCTTCACATATATCCTTGCAAGTTGTTCAAGTGAGAGGTCTTCCCGAATAATGATAAAATGGGCAGTCTTGGTGAGTCGATCAACCATAACCCATTTCGCATTATTTCCCTTTGACGTCTTTGGGAAGCCTGTGACAAAGTCCATATTAACATTTTCCCATTTCCACATGGGTATAGGAAATGGTTGCATCATACCTTTGGACTTTTTATGCTTAGCTTTAACTTGCTGACATACCAAGAACCTTGATATATATTCTGCAATCTCGTTATTCAAGTTATCCCACCATAAGTGTTCTCAGAGATCACGGCACATCTTGGTACTCCCATGATAGATAGTGAAAGTTGAGCTATGTGCATTATCCAATAGCTCTTTCTTTATCCCGGGTGATGAAGGTACATAAATTCGTGCTCCAAACCGAATCACACCATCATCACCGATATGGAACTCTTGCAACTTCCCTTACTTTACTACATTCACCCTCTTTTGTATCTCCACATCATCCCTTTGTGCTTCCTTAATCTTATCTTAGATGGATTGTTGCGCAATCATTTGGGAAAGGTAGGATGTATCCCCCACCATTATGATTTCCAAATCCATTATTTTCATATCCAAGAAGATAGGATATTTCTCAATCAGCAACATGGATAGAGTAGCAGGTTCTTTTCTGCTTAGAGCATCAGCTACCTTTTTCGCCTTTCCAGGATAATAGTGAGTAGAGAAATAGTAATCCTTGATTATCTCTAACCTTTTACTTTGATGCATGTTGATCTCCTTTTGCGTGAATATATACTTTAAGCTCCTGTGGTCGGTGTATATGTCACACTTCTCGCCATAAAGGTAGTGCCATCAGATTTTCAAGGAAAAAATCACGGCTTCTAGCTCTAGATCATGTGATGTGTAGTTCTACTCATGGATCTTTAACTGTCGTGAGGCGTAGGCTATCACATTATCATTTTTCATGAGTACACAACCCAAGACTTTCTTTTAAGCATCATTGTATAGAACAAAACTTTCTCCACATTTTGGTAGTGTGAGTACAGGTGCAGTGATCAGCCTTCTCTTTAGCTCCTTAATGCTTCCCTCACATTCATCCATCCAGACATACTTTACCCCATTCCTTGTTAACTTAGTTAGCAGGCTTGACAATCATGAGAATTTTCTCACAAAACGTCGGTAGTACCTATCTAATCCAAGAAAAATATGAATTTCTGTGACACTAGAGGGCTTGTTTCATTCCTCAATCGCATTTTTCTTTGAAAGATCCAAAGAAATTCCCTCACTTGTGATCACATGTCCCAAGAACATGACTTGATTCATCCAAAAGTCACATTTGCTGAACTTGGCGTACAACTTTTCCTTTCTCAATGTCGCCAACACAAGTCTTTGATGTTCTTCATGTTCCTCCTTTCTCTTGGAGTAGAAGAGAATATCATCGATAAACACTACCACAAATTTGTCAAGGTAATGTCTAAAGACTATATTAATCAAATCCATGAATATTGAAGGGGAATTAGTAAGTCCAAAGGGAATCACCAAAAACTCATAGTGTCCATACCTTGTACGAAAGGCAGTCTTCTGAATATCTTCACTCTTCACCTTTACCTGATGATATCCAAAACTAAGATCCACCTTTGAAAAGTATTGAGCTCCTCTTAACTGGTAGGAACAAGTCATCAATCCATGGGAGAGGATACTTGTTCTTTATGGTGATCTTGTTGAGTTCCCGATAATTGATACACAGCCGCATTGTTCCATCCTTCTTCTTCACAAAGAGCACTGGTGCACCCCAAGGTGATGCACTAGGGCGTATGAACCCTTTGTCCAGATTCTCTTACAGGTGCTTCCTCAACTCCTCCAGTTCGATAGGAGCCATCCTATAGGGGCACTTCGAGATAGGAGTAGAACTGGGTTTGAGTTCAATTGATAACTCCACCTCACGATCCACGGGAATTCCGGGCAACTCTTCGGGAAATACATCATCGTATTCCCTCATGATTGTAATTTCCTTAAGGTTGGCACTTTACTTTGACTCAACCATTTGGGCGAGGTATGCTTCTTCATAGAGAATCAACACCCACACCATTGAAGGATTTTTCAATGGATATTCATGACCTTCCTTTCATTTGTAGAGGAGCATGGGATGGTTCAAAATATGAGAATATATTTCCTTTTCCCGATAGTTGATATGTGCTCTATATAACGAGATCCAGTCCATTCCCATTATAGCATCGAATTCCACCAAGGGAAGTATTACGAGATTTGCTGGAAGAATCTTCCCACATACATCAACAGTAGAAGAGTCAAACACTTGGGTTGCAATGATTTCACCACTTGGTGTTTTTACAGATGTCTCTACTTCAAGGTTTCGGGGCTTTGATTCTATAGTTCTAGAAAACTTGCAAGATATAAAGTAATTCGTAGAACCTGAATCAAATAAGACTTTTTCCATTATTGAGTGAATAAGAAGTGTACCTTGTATGACTTCATTATCATGCTCTACCTCCACAGTAGTGATGGAATAATCCTTCCCTTATTCCTTTGGATTTAGTGGTTGATAACGCTGATTACCCTTGAGAGCTCGAGGTTTATTGCACTGGTTTGCATAGTTCCCTAGCTCCTTACAGTTGTAGCATTGAACCATGAGTTGTTCTGTCTTTTCATCGGCTAAATTCTCCTTCCTTTTCAAGTTATTTTGACACTCTTGAGCATGGTTTCCATCTTTCCCACACTTGAAGCATTTCCTCGTCCCTTTGAGGTAGTTCCCATGGTGCATCATCCCACATTTGTGGCATGTGGGTCATTGATTTTTCTTCCCACCTTTGTCACTAGATCCATCGGCTTGAAATGCCATCTTCGGTTTCTTATCCCCATAGCCATGGGACCATTCTACAAACTCCATATCCACTCTGAGATCACACCGAACAACTTCTTCATAACTCTCAAAGTCATAAATTGAGAGATCCTTTCGAAGGTGTGGTTTTAATCCACTAATGAATCTATCAATTTTTCTATCATTGTTAATAACAAAACCCGAAGCGTACCTTGCGAGCCTTGTGAAATTTGCTTCATAGGTTGTGACAGATTCTCCTTCTTTTTTCTTGAGATCTATGAATTCTTTATCCATCTTTATGTGAAGGGTTTGTGGGAAATACTTGTTAAGAAACATTATCTTAAAGTCTTCCCATTCCATCTCTTCAATTTACTCCCTTGGATTGGTGTTCTTAATCAAATCCCACCATTGATCAGCTTCTCTGTCTAGAAGATAAACAGATAGAGTCACCTTCTCTATCTCAGAACATTGATGTACAGAAAATATCTTCTCCATGGTGTTGACCCGCTATTCCGCAACTCGTTGATGGGAAGATCCACAAAACGTTGGTGGTCGTTGCCGCATAAAACATTCAATAGCCAGCTACTCCCTCTTTGGGGAAGGAGGACGTTCCCCATTATTATGGTAATTATTCATAACCTGAGATAATTGGGTAAGCATCACCATGAATTTTTGAATTCCACCTCCCAAATCATTAGGGATGTCGTTCGGGAAATCGTTGCATTGTCCCTCGCATGAGTTGTTGGCCTGATTTCTCCTGGTTCCCACCATTTTCTAAAATAGAAAAGGATAGAACAAAACATAACTAAAGAATTCCTGAATAACTTATTTATTTAATCAATTATACCATAAACATAACATATCGGATCCCTAGGTTAATATTCTTGTGTGCATATTTGTACTTAGTCTCATGTTATAGGTTTTCTCTAGGGTTCACTAATCCTAATTCCCAAATTAACTAAACATTTCCTCTGATACCAACTATAGCGACCTGGCCATTTATTACATTACTATTACATCATTTCAAAGATAAATAACAAAATAGTTTACACATAGAGGATCCAAAGGTTTAGTGTCTTGGAAAAACTAGAACCATACATAACAAATACAACATCAACCATAAACATTTATTTAATTTCTTCCTCACTAGATTCTTAGTGGCACTTGTCCTCTCCTTAGTACATGTAGACACCTGAGGGTATACATAAAAAAGGGTGAGCTAGAAGCCTAGTAAGATGATAGACAAGAGAAATATAGCATGGGGTGAGCATAATCATAACAAAGGCAAAAGATCATGATCATGAGAGGAGCATAAATAAAATACTTGAAATGTGGCAATGCATAAAAATGAAACATCATGTCTTAGTGGTTAACTACCACAAATACTTGTGAACCAAGATAGAATCTTGTTCACACATAATTTTACATTTAATCATGAGATTCATCACTTTACCCAATGCATTGGAGCGTTGTATAATTCCGGGTGCACCCGTCACATTTAAACATTCATATTGCGCTATATAATTCCAGACGCACCTGTCAAATCATAACATTATCATTTATCATGATTGCCATAATGAACATATAAAATAAATTAACATAATTAACCCATGAAAAGGAATGGGTTTCATCTCACAATAATGTATTCATTATCTTTGGGTTCCCAAAATAAAGACGGAATAATATACATCTTACAAGAACCGTTCACTTTGAGTGAGAAGTAAAAGGGGGGTTTTTTAAAGAAGAGTTCTTTTGGAAAACATTTTTTTGGACATAAAAACCAGTGATAAACATTTATATACCATAAAAGTAAAGGAAATTATGAATAAATGATCTTTGAGGAGTAACCTTACCAAACATGGATTGAAAGAGGGAGAACCCGAAGGAAGAAAATTGGGTTCGAGATTTCCCCTTACCTTGTACATGAATGATTCCTTCTCTTTAATGACTTATATAATGACATTATATTCATTAATTAGAATTAAAGAACCATGTGTACATTAATAGGGTTCATTCTGGTTTCATGATGTCATATTATCTTCTTTTGGATGATATATAGTGTTTAAAAAACATTGTTCGGGGATGTTCGTTTTTATGGTTTTTCTTGGGTGGTTCACTTGTATTCTTAAATTGAAGTTCGGGTAGATCATGGGTAAACATTCAGAAATGATATTACATGTTACTAGTGATATTACAGTATCTTAAATGATTTTATAATGAATTATATTAGATCCATGTGGGTGAATCATTAGATAAGAATTAAATGGTGATTATTTGGGTTAATTTGAGCAGTTTTTGGATCACAACGAACTTGTTTTAACTTTTCACTTAGTAATATGGCCATATGTTATTTACGGAACTTAAAATATAACATAATACATATAAAATATTATGGTTCAACCATAAAAATTGTTTCATGTCCATATCTGAAGGTATAAATGGAAGAAGAGAGCATGTCATTTTTTAAGGTGATAAATTAACTCCTCATGAACAACGTTCTCTTTAATAAAATAAAAAGAAGAGAGAAATGGGATTGGATGACTTAATATCCCAATAGAATAATAAAATTGTAGTATATTTATAATACTGGAGTTAAAATACAATTTGGATGAATATATGTGTGGAGAGATCAATAAATGAACTTGAACTTGAAAGGGAATTAATGGAGAAGAGGGAGGGAAATTACCTCTTAAATCCTTCTCTTGAGATCCTCCTTAAGGGACAAAGATTGGTCATTTGATAAGACCAGAAGCTCTTGAACGTGGGGGAGGGGATAGGGGAGATGATTAGGTATAGCTCAGACAATTCATGAAGCTTTATAGGTTTGGTTTTTCAAGAGGAGGGGGAGGGCCAATTTATACATAAGGAGGGAGGTTTTGTGGTATAAAATATTAAATAAAAAAATATATCAAGAGTTAGAATTTCTATAGTAGTTTTTTGATATCCTAAATCATATATTACTATAATATAATTCTTTTTAGGCTTTAATTATTCTTTATAATTCTAATTCATTAATTTATTAAAAGGAATGCGAAAAAAGAGAAAAAGATACTTTAAGAAATCACCTTTTGACTATAGGCTTTGGAAAGTTCTTTTTAGGTTTGAGAATTAGATTTGTCTTATTTTAAGGAACCATTTACGAGATTTAATATAATTTGTCCGAAACTAAAGTTCTGGAATTTTTATGTCATCATTACATCATTAATGATGCAATTTAGTATACACTGATTATATGAAAAACTGTATTTCTACTATTCACCCGAAAATTGAGGCATTTCAGAAAAAACCCAAAAATTTACCCCTACCATTTTTTGAAGTTTAGAATCCAAAAATTATGTCCATTTTTTAAAAATAATTTTCTAAATATTATTAATTTAATATTTAATGAAAATCATAATTTACTTAAAAAATGGTTTTTAAAAGTTAAAAATTATTTTATAGTGCTTTCAAAAATTTCGTAGGGTCTTATAAAATTATCTAAAACTTTGAGACATTGATTAAAAAATTTATGAACACATTTTAGGGAAATAAATAATATTTTAAATTAATTAATTAATTTTATTAAATTATTTATGACTTAGAAAATACTGAAATGTTTACTAAGGTCAAACTGTCACTTTCTAAGATGACTAAGTTTTATTTATTTCTCTATAGGTAATGTTACTCTTATATTATATTGTTTAATATTAATAACGGTAATATTACTATTCATAATGGTTTGTTACTATTCATAAGGGTAGGTAACTATTCACCAAATATTACTTTTGTTTCATTAGACTCCAAATATCATCTTGAACACAACTATGTATGTCGAATTTTCAAAATTCCAAACATAGGAGTGAGAAACTTATGTTTAAAAGTCACTTATCACTTAGTAGTTCATTATTTTGTGTTTTCATGCTATTTTATGATATAAATATAAGATGGGAATTTTCCATTGAAAAACTTTGGGTCGTTACATTCTTCCCCCCTTAAGAAATCTCACCCCTGAAATTTCACTTTACACAAATAGGTGAGGTTACTTCTCCTTCATTGCCTCTTCTGGTTCCCATATTTCGTCCTCAAACTTATGGTTCCTCCACAACACATGGACAAGATGGGTTGTCTTGTTTCTTAGAACCTTTTCACTTCGGTCTAGAATCTTTACTGGATGCTCCTCATAGGCGAGAGCATCTTCCAACTGTACCACCTCTGAGTTTAGTACATGTGAGGGGTCTGGTATGTACTTCCTCAGTAGTGATACATGAAACACATCATGAACTTGAGCCATATTCGGTGGAAGTGCAAAACGATAGGCCACGGCTCCTATGCGGTCAAGGATCTCAAAGGGGCCTATATACCTTGGGGTTAGCTTCCCTTTCTTCCCGAATCGCATGACTATCTTCCATGGAGATATTTGAAGGAAGACATTATATCCAACATAGAACTCTAAGACCCTTTGATGTTTGTCAGAGTATCTCTTTTTCTGACATTGGGAAGCTTTGATGTGTTTCTGGATGACTTGAACATTCTCTATCATCTCTTGAACAAGATCGGGCCCAAGTAGCGTTCTTTCTCCAACATCATCCCAGCAGGTTGGAGTTCTACATCGCTTTCCATACAGAGCTTTATATGGAGCCATCTGAATACTCGAGTGAAACCTATTGTCGTATGAGAACTCAACCAATGGGAGATGCTGATCCCAACAACTTTTTAATTCAAGAGAGTAGGCTCTTAGCATATCTTCAAGTGTCTGAATAATCCTTTCAGATTGGCCATTAGTTTGGGGGTGATAGGCCGTGTTGAAATTTAATTCAGTACTCAAAGCATGTTGAAGGATCCTCCGGAATTTAGATGTGAACCTTGGATCACGGTCCGAGACAATTGAGAGTGGAACACCGTGCAGTCTCACAACTTCCTTTACATATATCTATGCAAGTTGTTCACGCGAGAGGTCTTCCAAAATAGCAATAAAATGGGCAGTCTTGGTGAGTCGATCAACCACAAACCATTTCGCATTATTTCACTTTGATGTCTTCGGGAGGCCTGTGAAAAAATCCATAGTAACATTTTCCCATTTACACATGGTTATAGGAAATGGCTGCATCATACCATTGTACTTTTGTCGCTCAACTTTAACATGTTGACATACGAAGCACCTTGATATATATTCTGCAATCTCCTTCTTCATGTTATCCCACCAGAAGTGTTCTCGGAGATCACGGTACATCTTTCTACTCCCATGATGGATAGAGAAAGTTGAGCTATGTGCATTATCCAATAGCTCTTTCCCTGTCCTGGGTGATGAAGGTACAGAAAGCCGTGTTCCAAATCGAATCACATCATCATCGCCGATATGGAACTCTTGCATCTTCCCTTCTGTTACTGCATTCACCCTCTTTCATATCTCCACATCATCCCTTTGTGATTCCTTAATATTCTCTTGGATGGATGGTTGCACAATCATTTGGGAAAGGTAGGATGTATCCCCCGCCCTTATGGTTTCAAAATCCATTCTTTGCATATCCAAGAAGATAGGGTATTTCTCAATCTGCAATATGGATAAAGTAGTAGGATCTCTTTTGCTTAGAGCATCAGCTACTATGTTCGCCTTTTCAGGATGATAGTGAATAGTGCAATCATAATCCTTGATTAGCTCTAACCATCTCCTTTGACGTATGTTGAGCTCCTTTTGTGTGAACATATACTTTAGGCTCTTGTGGTCAGTGTATATGTCACACTTCTTGCCATAAAGGTAGTGCCGCCAAATTTTCATGGAAAAACTCACGGCTGCCAGCTCTAGATCATGTGTTGGGTAGTTCTACTCATGGATCTTCAACTTTCATGAGGCGTAGGCTATCATATTATCATTTTGCATGAGTACACAACCCAAGCCTTTTTTTGAAGCATCACTATATAGCACAAAACTTTCTCCACTTTTTGGTAGTGTGAGTACAGGTGCAGTGATCAGCCTTCTCTTTAGCTCTTTGAAGCTTCCCTCACATTCTTTCGTCCAGACATACTTTACCCCTTTCCTTGTTGATGTAGTTAGTGGGCTTGACAATCGTGATAAGTTTCTCACAAAACGTCGGTAGTACCCAGCTAATCAAAGAAAATTACGGATTTCTGTGACACTAGAGGGCCTGGTCCATTCCTCAATCACCTTTGTCTTTGAAAGATCCATAGAAATTCACTCACATGTGATCACATGTCCCATGAACGTGACTTGATTCATCCAAAAGTCACTCTTCCTGAACTTGGCGTACAATTTCCCCTTTCTCAATATCGCTAACACAAGTCTCAGATGTTCTTCATGTTCCTCCTTGCTCTTAGAGTAGATGAGACTATCATCGATAAACACTACCACAAATTTATCGAGGTAATGTCTAAAGACTCTATTCATAAAATCCATGAAGATTTCAGGGGCATTAGTAAGGAATCACCAAATACTCATAGTTCCCATACCTTGTACGGATGGCAGTCTTCTGAAAATCTTCCCTCTTCACCTTTATCTGATGATATCAAGAACAATGATCCACCTTTGAGAAGTTTTGAACTCCTCTTAAATGGTCAAACAAGTCATCAATCCTTGGGATAGGATACTTGTTCTTTATGGTGATCTTGTTGAGTTCCCGATAATCAATACACAGCTGCATTTTTTCATCCTTCTTCTTCACAAAGAGCACTCGTGCACCCCAAGGTGATGCACTAGGGTGTATGAACCCTTTGTCAAGATGCTCTTGTAGCTACTTCTTCAACTCCTCCAGTTCGATAGGATCCATCCTATAGGGGCACTTCGAGATAGGAGTAGCTCCGGGTATGAGTTCAATTGAGAACTCTACCTCACTATACGAGGGAATTCTGGGTAACTCATCGGGAAATACATCACTGTATTCCCTCACGATTGGAATTTCCTCAAGGTTGTCACTTTCCTTCAACTCAACCATTTGGGTGAGGTATGTTTCTTCATAGGAAATCAACACCCACACCATTGAAGGATTTTTCAAAGGAGATTCATGATCTTCCATGCATTTTTAGAGGATCATGGGATTTTACAGAATATGAAAAGATATTTCCTTTTCCTGATAGTTGATATGTGCTCTATATAATGGGTGCCAGTCCATTCCCATTATAGCGTAGAATTCCACCAAGGGAAGTATTATGAGATTTTCTAGAAGAATCTTCCCACATACGTCAAAAGGAGAAGAGTCAAACACTTGGGTTACAATGATTGCACCACTTGGTGTTTTTTTAGATATCTCTACTTCATGGTTTCAGGGATTTTATTCTATAGTACTATAAAACTTGCAAGATATAAAGGAATGCGTAGAACCTGAATAAAACTATATTTTTTCCATTCATGAGTGAATAAGAAGTGTACCTTATATGACTTCATTATCATGCTCCACCTCCGTAGTAGTGATGGTATAAGCATTCCCTTGTTCCTTTGGATTTGGTGGTTGCTGACGCTGATTACCCTCGATAGCTCGAGGTTTATTGCACTGGTTTGCATAGTTCCCTATCTCCTTACAGTTGTAGCATTGAACCATGAGTGGTTCTCTCCTTTCATTGGATACATTCTCCTTCCTTTTCATGTCTTTTAGACACTCTTGAGCATGGTTTCCTTCTTTCCCACACTTGAATCATTTCCCCATCTTTTTGAGGCAGTTCCTATGGTGAAACATCCCACATTTTGTTCATGTGGGTCGTTGATTTTTCTTCCTAGCTTTGTCACTTGATCCACCAGCTTGAAACTCCATCATTTTTTTCTTATCCCCATAGCCATGGAACTATTCTCCAAAATCCATATCCACTTTGAGAAAACACTGAAAAACTTCTTCATAACTCCCAAAGTCTCGAATTGCGAGAGCCTTTCGAAGGTGTGGTTTTAATCCAGTAAAGAATCTATCAATTTTTCTATCATTATTGATAACAAAACCCGATGCATACCTTGCGAGCCTTCTGAAATTTGCTTCATTGGTTGTGAAATATTCTCCTTCTTTTTGGTTGATCCCTATGAATTCTCTCTCCATATTTGTGCGAAGGGTTTGTGAGAAATACTTGTTAATAAACATTATCTTAAATTCTTCCCATTCCATTTCTTCAATTTTCTCCCTTGGCTTGGTGTTCTTAATCAAATCCCGCCATTGATCAGCTTCTCCATCTAGACGATAAACGGATAGAGTCACCTTCTTCATCTCAGAACATTGAATTACAATAATGACATTCTCCATGGAGTTGACACACTGTTCCGCAACTAGTGGATCAGAAGATCCACAAAACGTTGGTGGTCGTTTCCGCATAAAACATTCAGTAGCCAGCAGCTCCCTCTTTGGTGAAGGAGGACGTTCCCCATTATTATGGTTATTATTCATAACCTGAGATAATTGGGTAAGCATCGCCATGAAGTTTTGAACTCCACCTCCCAAATCATTAGGGATGTCATTCGGGAAATCGTTGCATTATCCCTCATATGAGTTGTTGGCCTAATTTCTCTCAGTTCCCACCATTTTCTAAAATATAAAAGGATAGAACAAAACATAAATAAACAAGTCATTAATAAATTATTCATTTAAACAATTATACCAAAAACATAACATTTGGTATCCCTAGGTAAACATTCTTGTGTGCATATTTGTACTTAGTCTCATGTTATAGGTTTTCTCTAGGGTTCACTAATCCTAATTCCCAAATTAACTAAACCTTACCTCTGATACCAACTATAGCGACCCGACATTTTCTTACATTACTATTACATCATTTATAAGATAAACAACATAATAGTATTACACATAGAGGATCTAAAGGTTTAGTGTCTTGGGAAAACTAGGACCATACATAACAATTACAACATCAACCATCAACATTTATTTAATTTCTTCTTCACTAGATTCTTAGTGGAACTTGTCCTCTCCTTAGTACATGTAGCCACCTGAGGATATACATCAAAAGGGGTGATCTAGAATCCCACTAATAGTATAGATAAGAACAATATATCATGGGATGATAATAATCATAACATATGTAAAAGATCACGAACATGAGAGGATCATAAATAAATGACTTGAAATGTGGAAATGCATAAAAAGGAAACATCATGTCTTAGTGGTTAACTACCACACATACTTGTGAACCAATATATGATCTTTTTCACACATAATTTTACATTTACTCATGAGATTATTCACTTTACCCAATGCATTGGAGCACTGTATAATTCCAGGCGCACCCGTCACATTTAAACATTCATATTGCGCTATATAATTCTGGGTGCACCCGTCACATCATAACATTATCATTTATCATGCTTTACACAATGAACATATAACATAAATTAACATAATGAAAACATGAAAAGGAATGGGCTTCATCTCATAATAACATATTCATAAGCTTTTGGTTCCCAAAGGAAAGAGAGAATAATATACATGTTAGAAGAACTGTTCACTTTGAGTGAGAAGTAAAAGTGGTCTTTTTAAAAGAGGAGTTCTTTTGGAAAACATTTTCTTGGACATAAAAAACAGTGAAAAACATGTATATCCCATAAAATTAAAGGAAATTATGAACAAATGATCTCTTAGGAGTAACCATATCAAAAATGGAGTGAAAGAGGGAGAACCTAAAGGAAGAAAATTGGGTTTGAGATTTCCCCTTTCCTTGTACCCGAACGCTTCCTTCTCTTTAATGTCCTGTATAATGACATTATATTCATTAATTAGAAATACAGAACCATGTGTACATTAATAGGGTTCATTCTTGTTTCATTATGTCATATTATCTTCTTTTGGATTATATATAGAGTTTAAAAAACATTGTTCAGGGATGTTCATTTTTATGGTTTTTGTTGGGTGGTTCACTTGTATTCTTAAATTGAAGTTTGGGTAGATCATGGGTAAACATAATGAAAATATATTACATGTTATTAGTGAAATTAAACTATCTTGAATGATTTTATAATGAATTATATTAGATAAATTTGGGTGAATCATTAGATAAGAATTAAATGATGATAATTTGGGTTAATTTGAGCGGTTTTTGGATCACAACAAACTTGTTTTAACTTTTCACTTAGTAATATGGATAGAGGTTATTTCCAGAACTTAAAATAGAACATAATACATATAAAATATTCTGGTTCAACCATAAAAATGGTTTCATGACCAGGTCTCAAGGTAGAAATGGAAGAAGAGAGCATGTTGTTTTTGAAGGTGATAAATTAACACATCACGAACAGCTTTCTCTTTAATAAAATAAAAGGAAGAGGTAAAGGGGATTGGATGACATAATATCCCAATAGAATAATAAAATTACATTATATATATAATAATAGAGTTACAATTCAATTTGGATGAAGATAGTTGGGGATATATCAATAAATGAACTTCAACATGAAAGGGAATTAAAGGATAAGAGGGAGGGAAATTACCTCTTAAATCCTTCTCTTGAGAACCTCCTTAAGGGACTAAGATTGGTCTTTTCATGAGACCAGAAGCTCTTGGACATGGGGGAGGGGCTATTTGAGATGATTGGATAGAGCTTAGACAATTCTTGAAGTTTTATAGGTGTGGTTTGGCAAGAGAGGTGGAGGGATTATTTATACATGAGGAGGGAGGTGTTTTTGGTATAAAATATTAAATAAACAATATATCAATAGTTAGACTTGTAATAGTAGTTTTCTGACATCCTAAATCATATATTAATATAATATAATTATTTTTAGGCTTTAATGATTCTTTATAATTTGAATTCATTAATTTATTTAAAGGAAAGTGAAAAAAGAGAAAAAGATACTTTAAAAATCACCTTTTGACTTTCGGCTTTGGAATGTTCTTTTTTAGCTTTGAGAATTGGATTTATTGTATTTTAAGGAACCATTTATGAGATTTAATATAATTTGGCCAAAACTAAAGTTCTATAATTTTTATGTCATCATTACATCATTAATGATGCAATTTAGTATACACTGATTATACGAAAAACTGTATTTTTACTATTCACCCAAAAATTGATGTATTTCAGAAAAAAAACCCAAAAATTTACCCCCACCATTTTTAGATGTTTAGAATAAAAAAATGAATTCCATTTTTCAAAAATAATTTTCTAAATATTATTAATTTAATATTTAATTAAAAACATAATTTACTTAAAAAACACTTTGTAAATGTTAAAAATGATTTTATAGTGCTTTCAAAAATTTCGCAGGGTCTTATAAAATTATCTAAAACTATGAGACATTGATTAAATAATTTTTTAATAAATTTTAGGGAAATAAATATTCTTTTAAATTAATTAATTAATTATATTTAATTATTTATGACTTAGAAAATACCAAAACGTTTACTAAGGTAAAATTGTCGCTTTCTAAGATTACTAAGTTTTATTTAATTATCTATAGGTAATGTTACTATTATATTGGATAATTTACTATTCATAAGGTTCATATTACTATTCATAATGGTATGTTACTATTCATATGGGTAGGTCACTATTCACCAAATATTAATTTTGTTTCATTAGACTCCAAAAATCATCTTGAACACAACCGTGTATGTCAGATTTCCAAAATTCCAAACATAGGAGTAAAAAACTTATGTTTAAAGGTCACTTATCACTTAGTAGTTAATTATTTTGTGTTTTCTTGTCATTTTATGACATAAATATAATAAGGGGATTTTCCATTGAAAAACTTTGGGTCGTTACAATGTATGAAATCGACAAAATTTCTCATTAAGGTCTTCGTAACTAATACCCTTTATGAAAAAACATACTTAAAATGCTTCTCTATAACCATTAAAATGGAAACAAAAGAAATTTTGAGATTATAAGCTTAGTTTGTTTAAACATAAGAGATACCAACCAATGATCATAAGTGTGTATAAGATAATTATATTGGTATGACAACAAGATCATACATTATAAAATGAAATCCATTAATTCATATATCATAATCTAGAAACACGTAATAAATTTTCATTAACCCAAATACATAAAAAATACAAGTATTGAATCATCAATAATTAATCATGAGTTATGAGAACATATCATAAGAATAATACATATGTTTTAGGCATATACAAAAAATTAAAATCACTTCCTTTTTCAAGTCCCACTACTAAGACTATCATAATTTATTGGGTTCACTCCCCATTCCATCATTTCATTAGTCAATGTTTACAACCAAGACTATCTAATTAGAAATGTCCCTTACTATACTAGGATCACTCCACATTCACATCCTTATTATATCATGATATATTATTATTTACCCAATTCATTGGAGGGATATAAAATTTTTGGATCACCCATCTCCTAATAAAAACAATATATATGTGTTACACAGTATAACATAACATTAATCATATAATCTAATCATAAACCATGGAAAGGATATTAATTTAATTAAAATTTCATCATCATATTGATAATCATCTAGAAAATAATATGGATATTAATAATGGATCATATCCTCTTTGAATCATAAGAAACATCAAAGGATGTTTTTATAGGTAAAAATACCTTTAATAGATCACTGTAACATTTCTCGAGGAAAATAATATTTTCATTTGAAATCTCTTATTTAGAATCTAAAAGTTTCTAAAATATTTAGGAAAACATTTTATTCGAATGTTACCAATGAAAAATATAAATTTATCCTTAAATAAAAACTTATTCATGGTTTTTGGGGAAATCATATCATGTAGTGTACTCTAAAACAACAATTTGTTTCACATTTTGGGAAAAATGTCACAAGTACCTCACTTAGAAAAAGATGAAAAGGTTCGTTTAAAAAATAATTAAATTCAATTATACATAAAAACTAATTCAATAAAGCATTTTATAATATTAAAAACATTCTTATAAATATTTTAATGAAAAAAATAGACATTGAAGAAAATATTCATGATTGAATAGTGAAATGAAGCCAATTTCAATAAAAACATTATGTCTATTATTTGAGTACTTAAAGCAAGTTAAAATAAAAGGAAAACATATAATATCTTGAAATACATTGATAAAAAGAAAATAAAAAATATTTTTGAGATATATGTCATGCAATTTTATCATCTTAAAGATAAGAATAAATAATTCTGTTAAAAATGAGATTGTAACATAAAACCTTTATCTTCATCTCATCTTGATTCACAAGAACTATAACCCCTTTTAAAAAAATTAATAATTTTTATATATTTATAAAATAATTATAGTAATAATTATAATTCAATTAATTTTTTACATATAACTTATTAGCAACCATTCATAAATAATAATTCATTATCATCATCACGTCAGGTGTTAACTGCTTCATTTTTTTATATATGTTTTGGTTTTGAGGTTACGGTACTTGTACTTTGGCCTTGTTCCTTTATATAAATAATTTTAATCATGATTTAAATATCATATACATTCCTTATATATATATATTTAAAACTATTCATATAAATTGGTGATGGAAAAATTAACTGTGTCACTAAATGGGGACGGTCGTCCATACGAACGCACATGTGATGTTTCTTTTTTTATGGATAGAATGAAATAAAGATAAATAATATTTAAACATTAATAAACCATTATTAAATTATAAATATAATATATACCTTAAATATACCATAATAACCAAAAAAATACGGGGATGGGAAATTATTCATATTGCTTCGTGGAAGAGGTTGTCTAAACATACGCATGAGTGATACTTTCATCTCCAATTTGATAGATAAAGGGAAGAAAATGGTTTTGAAATCATAAAATATTACATTAAATTATATTTATGATACTATATTAAAATTGAATGATCTTTGTTAATATATATATACCGCTTCTTTGAGTGGAATCCTTATATTTACTCTTCATGACATGAAGGATTGGTATTCCGATAAAACCAGATGATATATGATGATGGGAATAAATTAATGACGGGTTTTTAGTAGTTAAATTTATATCTATAATCTTTAAATGGTGTGATTAAGGTATGATAATAGGATCAATTTTAAAAGTGGGGGGAGGGTCACCCATGGAATTTCCTAAATGATTTCAATGATATATGGAGACATTCATTGTAAGTGAATCCAAATGGTCAATGTTTAAATGGTAGGAGGATATATGTTTTGAATATCTTAAAATAATAATAAGTTTATAGTTTAGGTGGCAATAATTCCCTTATCTCTTTGTTTAATTCCCCTGTCCTCTTGGTAAACCCGTCTTAACCATAACTACTGTTAAAAAATTATACTGTTTTACTATTCACTATGAAAAAAAATTAAGTTGAAATAATTATATTATAATATTTATTAATATTAAAAAAATTAAATCATTTTAATAGATTCAATATATATAAGTTTTTGAATTTGATTTTCAATTATCACACAAACAGCAATGAAAACTCATTTTAGAATAATGAATTTTTAAGCACAAGTAATAATTTACATTCATTCTATAACATGAACAAACCATAAATGAATGTCAAAATTTTAAATTGAATATATAATCAATATATTTCATTAAAACCATAAATAAAAAGTTATTAATTAATTTTATTATGATAAAAACACATAGTGTGAAAAAAATAGTTTTTAGAAAAATGTGTTTTTATAAAAAAAATGAACATATAATGAAATCATGTATTATGATGATTACTATGTAATTAATTATATTATGTCATATTAATGGATAGTTTGAATTCTTTATGATCAAATTAAAATAATTGTCATAATTTTATTGAAAATAAATGAAATGTTTTACAAAAAATGATATATTTCACTATTTAATAAAAAATACATATTTTTAGAAGAATAATATAAAATTCTCATAATATATATATATATATATATATTATTTCATAATTGGTATTCATTTACAAAAAATGGAATAAATTAATTTTAATCTTTAGGTACAAAAATATGATTAAACCCATTCTTAAACAAAAATATTATTTAAGAAAAAAATGAAACTAATTAAAAGTGAGTGCCTATTTATTTTGAAATAATATATACATTTTATTTATCTAAAACATTTCTGGATATTTTTCATAAATATTTTATAACTATTCAATCATAATAATTTAATGGCTATGTTATAATGGTTAACAATATATCTGTTCATATAGACTCAAAGATGCATGTAAGTTAGGTTATCGAATACTTCAACTTTACTTCATATGTAATAAATAAAAAATCACAGATTTCTATATTTAATGATTAAAATAGGTGACTCCCTTAATAAAACAAGTCAAGTAGAACAAAATACTATGCTCTTATAAAACATAGTCACACTGCCCATTATTTTAATTAAAAAGGCGACTTTTAATATAACAAAAAGAATTAAGGAGAAAAAATATGAGGTCATATTAAAAAAATAATAACATTGAAGAAAGAAAACAGAGAAAATATTAAATTAATGGAACTTTTGGAACTAATGTAATAAAACATTACAAATAGAGTTTATAGAGTAATACAAAAACAATATCATACATAAACAAATTAAACATAGACCGATGAGTCTTCAAAAAAAATTATTTGATCTAAAAACCTCAATGGATGCATACTTAAATAAACCAATACAATAAGTTATTATATAATATAAACACTATTTAGTTAAATTAAATATTAAACTTTATAGAAACTTTCCTTCTAAAAACCTACAATACCCAAATTTATATATCATGATATTTAGAAAAATAAATAATATATAAAAATGTTATATACTTATATGTGAAAATTAATTAATTATTTAAACAAATAAACAAAAATATTAATGAAACATTTACCCACTTATATTATTTAAAATTATTTTCTTACTTTATTTTTCATTTGAAAAACAATTGTCAAGAATGTTGTAGGTATAACCTGAAAACTCTATTGAAGGGTTGAGACAACCTACCATGATTATAAGAATGATTTCCCAGTCTATCTGAGAGTATAATAGCCTATAAAATCCATTAATAAATATTATATAACCATAACAATCCAAACTATAAAACATAAGAATCAAAAAATAATAATCCCCTAAGAAAACCTAGGTAGATAACCCCTGGAATACAACAAAGAAACTAGTTGAATAAATATATAAAAAAACCTTTTCATCTTCATTATTCATAAACAAATTTAAAACCCCATGGAATAAATCATAAAAAAATTATTATAATTAAAAAATTTATAATGAAATTTAAAAAAACATATAATATATTCCTTTATATAAGAGAAGAGGAATTCTTTATCCATGAGGTTATTTCACCATTCGTTGGTGAAATCAGAACTAAACATCCCAAACCATAATGGATGAAATCAAAGAATAAGGAAGTACAAAGAAATAAGTGATGATATGGGATGATTTTACATTTAATTTATTGACTAAATCCCATTGGATCAACCGTGAATTAAGTAGAAAGGGGAGCGGTTGAAGGAGGTCAAGAGAGTCTTATATAGGATCACACACTTAGCTATGACAAATGTTGTTCAAACTCTATCAAAGTGGTGTTAAAAATATTTAATAAAAACTAACCAAATTTATCCCTTTGAAGATAAATTACTCCCATGGTATTCCAAGAATCTAATATGGGGCCATCAAGTACCCCATTACACACCCGAAGCTACCAAGCCATTTGTCTCACTCATCGGCTACCTGATGTAAATTATAATTCTGAACTAAAGTATTTTAACCCCAAACTATTCTTGAACACCTATATCAACTACCAAACAAAAACCCATGTTCAAAAATTACTAACATAGCCTCATTGTACTTCAAAATTCATTAACAAGTCCCAATATAGAATATAACCTCTCTCTTATAATAAAAAATTCAAACAAACCCTTGTTTCCATCATTAAAATATTCATGTTAAATCTATAATGATTATTTAATCAATATAAGGGAGATATTTGTAAATTTTGGAGTAGCATGTTTGGTATTTAAATATCATATTGATCAATTTGATTGAAAATTAATTTAATGCCAATATCTCACAGTTTTATTTTTGGATCTATGAATTAGACTTCTTTACAAATCTTATATTTAATTTGGATATATTGTTAGACCCTAAGAACGTTTATTTAAATATTTTTATGATTTTCCAAATAATTTATTCAATGATTAATTATTTTTTGTGATTGAAAGGATATTGAAAATATTCAATTTGAGACTTCTCCTGATTCTCAATACAAATGATAGCCCTATCCATAATGTGGGTGGGGTTGAGTGGTCTGATTAGTGTGAGAGATCCTTCCAAGGGATGAAGGGGGTATTTAATACCATTATATTCTTGACATTACACAATCTAGGTAAGGATTATATTGAATATTTTATTTCACTAATAATTTTTATTAGAATAATACTTGTACAAGACTGTTGGATAGTTGATTATGGATTTAAGTAGTTGGTGATACCTAAGAAAAATTATCCAAATCATGATGTTAAGATGGATACAGTGATTTATTAGTTAAATTTTTGATTTCATTATATTATTAGTGATAATTTTTTTTACGCCAAAAAAAGAGCCTTAATGATATATTAACATAGAATAACATGAACCATTATCAAAGTAGATAAGATTAGTACCTACAATTATTTTACTTTGATATAGAATACACTCATGGGAAATAAAATGAAAGTAACTCTAAGTATAAATATGCAGGAACATGCGGTACCTGAAGTTTGGGATGATTAGTATTTTATGATTCTTTTACAAGATGTCTTTAAATTTTTTGATGTATGGAGGTCTACACAGTCTACTTTGAGAATCACCCAATCACTTTTAGATTGTGGGAAAATAGTATAGTGTTTGACTTAAATATATGGGTGATATATGATAGCATATATGGTGGGGATCCTTCTCCATACTAGACACATGAAAATGGTGGGGTATTATATATGCATGACAGGGTGGTTGTATCAATGAGGATTGAATAGGTGTATATAGAGGATTACCATCCCTTAAAATTCATAGTAGACCCTGGGTTGACCAAAATATACCATAATAGTTACTAAAATCTTTAGATAACCGAGATGAAGAGGAAAATAGTATGTCTTGTATCATGGTCCTTCCCATGATAGGAACTGAATTTCAAATACCAAAGGCATACTAATTGTTTCTAACACTTTCTTCGAGGGGCACATATCTGTCTATTGGAGGATGACGATGACATGTTGAATGTTTCCCTGTATTCTTGATTTCCAAAGGCGGGTGACATCCGTTGCTTATTCAGGGATATTTTCTCCCTGATTGAAACGGGATGATGGGATGTAGGTTCCTCCTTCTGTGGATTCTTCCTCAGAAGTATTCACCTAGTCTGCATCTCCCATATATATTAAGACATTGTTCGTGAAACTCTTCCTAGTGCCATATCTTCATCGACACCGGTTACTTATACTACTTCTTTCAGAACATTCCAAGGGGTCCGGTTAGGGCAGCAACCTTCAGTTGAGGGAGTAGTCATGTTGGACATCACTGGTGTGTCATGACGCTGGAACACTGGTGTGTCTGGGTTTCGTCCCCTTATTATAGGGCTTATAGAGGGCACGAAATCTCAAGGAATACCACGTTGAATACAGGGAATTATATGCCATATGAATGTCACTGAGGTATTCCTTAGATTCCCATGTTTAACACAAGGTATTATGTAGGATTAACATCTAGAAGAGACGGATCAGACTAATCGGAACACTGACTAGAGTGGATTAGATGCGTGCCACCCCAGGAGGGAACACTAATGTTGGGGCTAAAGCATGGTTAGCTACCCAGTAAATGCTAGGAGTAGTGAATAGGTGAATTGGCATGATCTCACCATGATTTGGTGGACCGGGTAAGAATCAACATGGATAATGGATGGTCATGTGATGTGGCTAGAGAATGAGATGGAGTCAACTCGTGGGTGACAGCGACGTTGGGCTTGAGCCTCTAAGAGACATTTTTACGTATCTATGTGGAAGGGAATAAAATTCCACATAGTGTTGGATGGGGGTATAGAATCGGGGTGTGCGCAAAGCACAATAACCTGGTGATATAATGGGGATTACACGTGGTTAGAGGCCCGAATCTAGTCTTACACAACTGGGACAAACCAACGATATGGGTCCCAATAGAAAGGATAACAATGGCTTACCACTGGCTTTGGGTTAACAATGTCTTAACACTAAATGGGTCTCACAATGGATTACTATTGCATGAGGTTCACACTATATTACTGTTGGGTAGGGGATCACAATGGCATACCATTGGATGGGGCACAACAGCATACCGCTAGATGGGGTCATAATGACTTTCCACTGGATGGGGCACAATGGCTTACCACTGGATGGGGTCACAATGGATTGTCACTGGATGGGGGAACAACGAATTACGTATGGATGGGGTTGAACCTCATGGAGGCTTCCTACGTACCCTTTCTAGGAAACAAGGATCAAATCCCATGTAGTTCAAGATGGTGGATGCAGTTTAACGTCGTGTAGGACGAAAAGTGGCATGCAATTTAATGTCATTTGGGATGAAGGTGGTCTAATGTGAAGGGGGTCAGAACCAGGGGTTGTTGGGCTTGAACCTTGGGGAGTCATCCTACGTACCATACCTTGGAATGAATGAAAATCCAGGTAGTTCATGATGGAGGTGTTGGTGAACTGAGGTAAAGACGATCGGGACTAATGGATGGTGGGATTAAACTTTAGGGCGGATTCCTATGTACCCTTCCTTGGAAAGGATAACAGACACATAGTTCAGGATGGTGGGAACCAACATAAAGACTATTAGAACCAATGGATGGTGGGATTGAACCTCTAGGAGAATGCCTACATACCCTGCCTTGACAAGGATTAAGGTCCACGTAGTTCATGAAAGGTGTTGGTGACCAGACGCGAAGGGGGTTGGGACCAATGGATTTTGGGCTTGAACCTTAGGGAGACTTCCTACATACCTTACCTAGGCAAGGATCAAACTCCACATAGTTAAAAATTGGTTGGATCACTGATGTGAAGGTGTTCGGGACCAATGGATAGTGGGCTTTAACCTCACGGAGGCTTCCTATGTAACTTGACTTTCCAAGGATCAAAGTCTACGTAGTTTAGGATGGGTTGGTTCACCGAAATGAAGATGGTTGGGACCAATGGATGGTGGTCTTGATCCTTAGGGAGGCTTCAGACGTACCATTCCATGACAAGAATCATGGTCTAGGTAGTTCAGGATAAGATGTATCACTGACGTGAAGATGGCCGGGAACAAGGAATGGGGGGCTTGAACCTCATGGAGGCTTCTTACGTACCATGCCTTGTCAAGGATAAAATTCCACATAGTTCAGGATGGGTTGGTTTGCCAATGTGAAGATGGTCAGGACTAATGGATGGTGGTATTTAACCTCAGGGAGGCTTCCTACGTACCTTTCCTTGGAATGGATCAAATTACATGTTGTTTCGGATGGTGCTGGTGAGCCGACGTGAAGGGGGTTTGGACCAAATGGTGTTTGTATTGAACCTCATGAAAGCCTTGTTTGTACAATTCCATGGAAAGGATCAAAGTCCACGTAGTTAGGGAGACGTGGGAACCTAAGTGAAGATAGTCGGGACCGATGGGTGTTGGGCATGAACCTCGGGGAGGCTTCCTAAGTACATTTTCTTTAGAAAGGATCAATGATCACGTGGTTCGGGATGGTGTTTGGTAAACCGATTTGAAGATGGTCGGGACTGATGGGTGATGGGATTGAACCTCAGTGAGGATTTCTACGTACCTTGCCTTGGAAAAGATCATTGTCAACGTAGTTCAGTATGGTTGTTGGGTTTGAACCTCGGGGAGGCATCCAATGTACCTTTATATGGAAAGGATCAATGTCCACATAGTTTGTGATGGTGTTTGGTGAACTAACTTGAAGATGGTCGAGACTGATGGGCATTGGGATTGAACATCAGGGAGGATTCATACGTACCTGGACTTGGCAAGGATCAAAGTCCACATAGTTGGGGATGGTTTTTGGTGAACCGATGTGAAGATGGTCAGGACTAATGGTTGTTGGGCTTGATCCTTAGAAAGGTATCTTACGTACCTTGCCTTGGGAATGATCAAATTACATGTAGTTTGGTATGGTGTAACTAATGTGAAGGGGGATGGAACCAATATATGGTAGGTTTTCTACGTACTTTACATGGGAATGGAACAAAGTCCAAATAGTTTGGGAGGGGTGTGTGGGGCTTACACTCTAGGATACCCAGAGAGGATGTCATGGTCGATGCTTACTCTAAGCCCACATGGGTCAGGCTCTATGTGAGAAATAAGAGGCAGTAAAGACCAGATGATCACGTCGTGAAAAGATGATTCTTTGGTAAATGGAGTGGGTCTTACATGTGATTAGTGGTCCAAAATGGAAACAGGATGTTACACGTGGTCCGCAACCCAGATAGGAAACAAGAGCTTACGCATGGTTAATACCCCAATGAGTTAGATATTGGGACTTACTCCAGGATGGATGCCTGTTGGTGACATAGACAAAAGGCATATGGATTTGGAAAGGAAGAGAGGTGGGCTCCAGTGCCCATCCCCCCCCCCCACTCTCTGGTCATTGGCTTGGAAGAAATAGGAGGGGCAAGGATGCTGCCACACTTAAGAATGGATAGGGGCTTACACCAAGGTGATTTTCCTTACCTCAGAGATTGACATCACTCCAGAAAAAATGATCTCATTCCATGTGAGGAATAACTCACTCCTCTAACTCCTTGACCCTAGTTACCTAGAGTCAGGTCTTTATTTTAATACATTAGCATGATACAATGAAATCATGTCCCAAAATAAATATTAGTTTACTAGTATTAGAAATAGATTACATACATCAACTTCACATTACAATTTCAAACATAAAATACAGCATAGATAGTTCTTTGAGAATTCCATTATTCTATTTTAGCTTAACCCAACATATCAATCACAATACACTTATATGAAATCCTAGGAAAATAAAACATAATAATGGGGTGAGCTCAAATTCTTAGTAAGGATAACAATATAGTGGAAAATTTCACAAATAAGCATAAACATTTGAGGTAATGTATAAACCTAAAAAAAAGCCTTTTAAACTTAAACGTTAGCATAATATGGAAAAGGTAAATCAAATAATTTCATTTAATTACTCACATGGATATTCTAGTAGACGAATAATCACATGTAATATCAATAGCTAATTTCACAATGATGGAATGCATAATGCCAGACTTCATAACCACATAGTCAAGGCCTTGTTCCAAGACTATAAATAATATTTTTTCAAGGCCTTGTGTCAAGACACTAGTTTCTCTCATGAGACCTACTGATGCATCGAGGAGCTATAGCAGGCTCTACCCTTGACTTAATAAGTCCCATGCATTCCCCATATGATAAGGTTTAAATATGACATAAAAATTCATATTAAAACTAGAATATGAAATGTCAATACTTTATCCATAAACCACGAATTGATTAAAAATAACACATCCATTTTCAAAAATATCACAAAACCGTAAATACAATATCAAAGATTTGTATCATAATAAATCTTCCTCAATCAAGAATAATATCCGGTAAAGGATGTTGACATAGTTGAAAATGATCAGTAAAAATCATTGAGATAAATTACCCTTATTCATGAAATCATTTAAAAGTAACATAATTTATAAAGGAATTTATTTAAAATATATTTTTGAATCAAAGTTCTCCATACCACTTTGGAACTTTTGAAAGGAATTAACATTTTAAAACATTCATGTCTATATAAATAAATACTTGAAACCATTTTGAAAACATTGATATTAATGAAAAATGTTTAGAATAATAAATCTTTAAAACATTTAAAAAGTTGTTTTAGTAAAAGAGTCACTTAAAATTAATCCCTTTGAAAACACTTTTAGGAAACATGTACATGGATAATAAATATATCCTAGTAAAAATTCACACAAAAACAATCTCGAATAATAATGATATTGAGAAATTAATCCTTACCTTGCACTTTCCGTTGGTCGAGGCTACATTTAACCTCCTATATAATGACCATAGTATGTTATTAAATTATACTAAAACCATATTAATATTTATTATACATGATTCATTTATGAATTTATACTACCCATTTAATAATGATTTCCATATTAAATTAACATTCTGGGTAATAATTTCTTTCTTTATCGTACATGTCTTAACTTGTTATTCTTCATGGTATCATTAAAATCATGATTTAAATACTTACAGAATGTATACCTTGATTTATATATCATATTTATTTAGAATATTAATATTTATAATAGATAGATATATGAAATGTAAGGCACCGTTTATGGATATGGTAGGTCGTACGTACGCATAAATGTTGTTTCCGTCTTCATATCGTATTGAATGGAAGTAAGTGAATAAGATATATGTAAGTATATACTTATATATATATATATATATCCAGTAGAATTATAATGCCATATATTACATAATTATTAATGATATATATTTTTATAATCATCGTTTAATTGTGAACGTGGAAATGAATCACATCGCGTCATGGAGACGGTAATCCGTACGTACACACGAGCGACAATATCATTATATTGATGTTAAAAGCTTATGTAATTGAATGTTATATCATATATAAAGAATCATTAACATGTTATATTTCTTATTTACATAAATTATACTAATTATTATAGCCATACAAATAATGAAGTGTTTGAATAACAAACAACACCATGACATGGAGACGGTAAGCAGTTTATACGCACGTATGATGACTTTTTCATTTATAGGATGGATAGAATAATGAATATGGTTGTAACATATTTATAACAACATCACAATATGTAAAAGGTACTTAATTTATTATTTTGGTATGGAAACAACAAATAAAGAGGAATTGTAAGAAGAAAATATCGTGAAAGAGGGTGGTGAAATTATTACCTCTTCTTCAGGTGTTTCCTTTTGAGTTGATCAAAATGAATTCTTAGGATGGATTTATGATCAAAGTAAAGACTCTAGTTTTATTTGAGGGAAGTTGGGAGGATATTTGTGTAGGGGATGGCTGAGACAAATGATTTTGGAGGAGTGATTTTGAGAGAAGGGGAAGTGCCCTTTTATAAGAGGTGTGAGGGTCACATTATGAAGAGATTAAAATATAAATTTATTATACAATAATTTTCAGTTTATAATGGATCCAAATGAGTTTATTTTGAGCCTTGGGTGGTTATGGGTCGATATCCTCTCAACCAATAAGTTTTAGACAAGTTTAGGTTACCATTTTAACATTATCTTTTAGATTTAACTCTTAGTAAAATAGTTTAACGTTTACCGCGTTTTGTTGTATTCTTACACTATATGGTTAATTTTTTTTGATGTTTAGGGTCTAGCCTCATTTATTATTTAAATCAATGTAAAGACCTATTTTAATTGGGTAGGGGGAGACCCATTACATAGCCTGAAGGCCCAAAGGGCATTTTGCCCATTACATGGCCTGTAGGCCCAAATTTTGGGCCAAGGTCCATTCTATGAATAGTACTATTACAGTACTCTACTGCTACAATAATGCACAATATCCTCCACTGCTACAGTACCTGCCGCTGCTATAGTGCCCGTCGTTGCTACAGTACTACTACAGTACCTGTGCAGAGTACTACACTACTATAGAACATCAAGTGTTTCATTAATGACATATATAATATTATTTAATCCCTTTGGTTGAACCATAGATTTTTACGAATATTATATCAACCAATAATATATTATTTGTTTTCAAAATTAATTATCTATATTTTGACACTATTGTGTATTTGGTTTTTTGTGAAAGTCAACAAAACATTATTACTTCGAAAAAAATACGTTAAATCAATCCTAACATGTCATATTCAACTAGAAAATTATTTTATGACATAAAAACTTTCAAAATATGTTTATTTTAATATTTACAATACCATTTATTTGATTCTTTCATTATTTAGGTAATTACTGCATCATCATTGTGTTATAAATAAATTTAATTATTTAATGTCTAAAAATTATAAATAAAATATATTTATGTAGGAAATATTTTTAGCCTTCTAATTACTATTTATAGTTTAAAATATAACTTATATGACCTTATGTAACAATTTTTTTACTAAAAGATATATGTTTATATCATTTTTGTCTTCACTTTAAATTATTTAATATAAAGTGTCATTATTACAGTCAATTGGATCCATGGGGCAACAAAATTGACACATTTATGCCCAGGGTTGGACATGTCTCAACAAATAGGAATAGGACACATGTTAAGGTAATTTAATATTATTATAATATTATTGTTTTACCCTAATTTACAAGATTTACCCTTTAACCATGGTAAATAAAATATTTAGTGAATGAAATATTCTTAATGTCTAAAAATAAAAGTTACCTATTTACACAATTTGGACCTCATGATTCCAAATATTGAGTACATTTTTCCAAATTCAAAACACAGAAGTGGCAGAAATTAATTTAAAATTAAGTCTCGTTGTTAAAACACAAAATGTGTTTTTAAGAAATAATAACTATCAAAAGATTGACACTTGTTTATGTCCAGTTTAAATGTAAATTTACATCAAATGACCTAGATTATATTAAATGATAAAATTATAGTCTAATAATACTTTAAAACCACTCAAATGTATAATTTAACACTATAAATTATTTCGATTAAAAAAGATGTTTTTAAATAAAATTTAGTATTTTTCACTATTCAACAAAATATGAAAGTTATAAGAAAATTACCAAAAATTTGTCCAAAATAAATATTTATTTCCCTAAACTAAAGAAGAACTTAATTTCACTAAATTGAATATATAAAAGTATCAAATATTGGATTTAAAAACGGTTCACCATTAAAAAGCTGAAAAACTGCTTTTTTTTAAAATACCTCTTTTATCTTAAAATTTGATTTTTTTTTATTATATTATGTCTAAGAAACAAAAAATATGAATGTTAAAATTATATAGTATACATAAAATTTAAAATGTGGTTAATAACATTCATAACCTCTTTTTTTGAATGGCAAGTTTCGTAAGTCGTGGTGCGCTTGAACTCAGTGTTGTGTGTAGCGCATGTTATTGAAATACATTAAAGAGATAACATACTATAAAATCATGGGGTGTTACATTCTACCCTACTTCAATAAATTGCTTCCCAGAAATTTGAAAATGTTTTTTGAAAATAAATGGTTAAAATAGAAAATACATTTATGAAAAACCCACATCGAAAATTTGGTTAATAAAAGTTAGTCTTAATAAGAGGGAAAGAGAAATGAAAAAGTCACCACAAAATTATGAGCATGATTAGGAGAACATTGGTGGAAATTAGAGACACATAATTAGAGAAGAAACATAATTATTAAATGAAGTGGTTGAGGTCATCATTCACAAACAACTGTAAAATTGAGGGACTCAAAACCATGAATCTATGATGATTTAAAATATCATCAGTTCAACAAAATATAAGGTATTAGGATAAAACATTTTTTGTTTTAAGATACCTTCCATAAAGGTTAAGAATAAATTTATTCATAAAATAAGTATAAAAAATATTACATTACAAGTAGAGTTCCATCTAATAACTAATTTCTACCACAAACTCATCTTTCACTCCAAAAGATAATAGAACTCAAAAATATCTTATTTATCCTAACCGTATAGGGTTCTAAAAAATGAATTTATAATTCATCTGTCAGAAAATTTTAAAAAACTACATTATACAAACCAGGACATCACTTGGGCCAGTGTTAGGTGATGCACTCTTATCACCCTTCAGTTGCGGGTTCAAGTCTCACAACCTTACCAGATGCGATGGGTTGTCACCCGACCTCCGGGTTGTCCTTTTTATAACTATCCAAAAAAATATTATGACATTTTCTTAACCATAAATAATATTATCAAATTTTTATCTTAATTCATTCCAACCATTAGACTTATCCAAAATACTTCTTTCCAAACTCACAGTCAAAAATTTATAAAGAAGATAAACAAAGATGAAGATCCTTTTTTCCCACATAATAACATGTGAATATATTCAACATGTAGTCTTTTAAAACACTATAACACCCAAAATTACCATAAAACCTTATTTATTACATTATTTCTCCCTTATTCCTTATATAATACTATAAATACTCCTTATGTCCAAAAAATTTGTAAACTCCAACAATGATGAAATATACAAATCATTAATCAGTTTCAAGGTAGTCAAGAGTATCCAATATAATTTATCAAAATAAATAATATATTATTCCAAAATTACTACCTCGATATGAGAACCATAATATGGTTTATCTTTCTCTCAATGATATATTTTCAAAACAAATTAACCCCCTATAGAGTCACTATTCATGGTTCCACACATTCTCAATTCTTTAATGAAATAGTACTACAGGACAAT
Organism: Viscum album; assembly: GCA_963277665.1. Lineage (NCBI taxonomy): Eukaryota > Viridiplantae > Streptophyta > Magnoliopsida > Santalales > Viscaceae > Viscum > Viscum album. Next base: position 876,846,998 of record OY728125.1, read on the forward strand.
CCTTTTATACTCTATAATTATTATAACATTTACATCATTATTACAATACTCAAATGAAAAAAATACTTTAATAACAACATAGGAAATCTAGTCATTCCTCTTCATCTTCGGTAGTATCATAACTTTATTATTATCCAATAACAACATTTGGGGTATACTCTAATGATTTGGACATTACTTCGCGTAGTGTCTCAACTCCTTGCAGATAAAGCGTTGTACATTTGAAACATTTTTTAACCTTGCAATCGCGTACTTGGTGTCCTCTTTTTCCACACTTATAAGAAACACTCATTCCCTTTTAGAATTTACCAAGGTGATTATTTCCATAGTTATCACATATGGGAAATTCCTTCTTTCTCATATTCCCTTTATCCATCTTTCAATATACCATCCTTCTCATTTCTTTATTCCCTTCAAAACCGTAGGACTTTGATAATTTTTCACATCTCTTATTAACACATGATACTATTTCTTCATATGATGAGAATATGTGGGAGGATATTTCCCTTTTAAATAGTGGCTTAAGACGAAGAAAGATATGATACTTCTTACCCTTTGGATCATGCATATTGTCAGAGTTCTTATTCCTTCTACTGGGCACCATTTCTAAATGACGACACACACTAGGTTAGATCATATCATACTCTATAATCTAAAAACTAGAATTATTATCAACATTAATTGAATGTTTTCACACATCTAGTCTCATAATCATAAAAAATGGTTTCATTTCTGAACTATTTACTCATATATCTTTTATGATAGTTTTTAAATAAATTTTGAATTATCCTAAGCATATCCCCCAGGATTGCTGTAATCAAGTGTACAACAAGGCCCATTGTCATTTACCAAGATACTCTGGGTCATGCCTGAAACTACTTTTTGGAGTTTTCACTCAAAGGTACATCTATTCCAGAGCCACCTCTACCTGCTCGTATCTAGATAGGGATGCATTTCTTAGAAAACCCACATAATATCTACATTACAAAAAAAATTTGGATGTGATTCTACACTAATCATCAAAGTCTATATTAAGTTAATTTTCTCTAATCATCATTTTTTTAAATCTAGTTTCCAAGGGTATAGCTAAATTTCCTCTGATACCAACTTTAATGCCTCCACCCCAGTTACCCAGAGTCGGTTCCTTGTTTTAATACATTGGAATGATACAAGGAAATCTTGTCCTAGAAGACCGATCAGTTTAGCAGTCTTGGAAATATATTACATACATCAACTTTAAATTACAATTTCAAATATAAAATAAAACATAGATAGTTATTTGATAACTCCATTATTCTCTTTTAGATTAAACCTGTATATCAATCATAATAAACATATTATAAATCCTGAGAAAATAAAACATAAGAAAGAGGTGAGCTCAAATGCTCTGTAAGGATAACAATATGGAAGAAACTTTCACAAATAAGCATAAACATTTAAGGCAATGTATAAAACTAAAAAAAAGCCTTCTAAACTTATACTTTGGCATAATATGGAAAAGTTAAATCAAATAATGAAATTTACTTATTCACCTAGATATTCTACCACTCCAATAATCACATGTAATATCAATAGATAATTTTATAATGATGGAATACATAATGTCAGACTTCATAACCACATAGTCAAGGCCTTATGCCAAGACTACAAATAAGATTTTGTTAAGGCCTTATGTCAATACACTAGTTTGTCTAATGAGTCCTAACTATGCATCGAGAAGCTATAGTAGGCTCCCCCTGTCACTTACTAAGTCCAATTCATTCCTCATATGAAAAGGTTTAAACATAACATAAACATTCATATTAAAACTAGAATATGAAATATTAATACTTTATTCATAAACCCTAAATGGTATAAAAATAATACATTCACCGTTAAACATATCACAAAACCTTCAATACAATATGGAATATTTTTATCATAATAAATCAGCCTCGATCAAGAATAATATCACGTAAAGGATGTTGACATAGTTGAAAATAATCAGTACAAATCTTTGAGAGAAATATACCTTTTTCATGAAATAATTTAAAAGTCACATCATTTATAAAGGAATTAATTTAAAATATAGTTTTGAATCAAACTGTCCCATACCACTTTTAATTTTCTGAAAAAAAAATTATCATTTTAAAACATTCATGTTGATATAAATAAACACTTAAAACCATTTTGAAAGCCTGGACATTAATAAAAAAGGTTCAGAAGAATAAATCTTTAAAACATTGAAAATGATGTTTTAGTAAAATTTTCCCTTAAAAAATAAACCCATTGAAAACACTTTTAGGAAATGTGGACATGGATCATATATATGTCTCAGTAAAAACTTACTCATAAACAATCTCAAATAATAATGAGATTGAGGAATTAACCCTTACCTTGCACTTTGCTTTGGTTGAGGGTACGTTTAACCTCCTGTATAATGACCATAGTATGTTACAAACTTATACCAGAACCATATTCATATTTATTATACATGATTAATTTATGACTTTATACTACCCATTTAATAATGATTTCCATGTTGAATTAACATTTTGGGTAATAATCGTTTTCTTCATCATACGTGTCTTAACTTGTTATTCTTGATCATATCATTTAGATAATGATTTAAATACTTCCATAATATAAAACTTGATTTATATATCATATATATTTATAAAATAAATATTTATAAAGAATACATATATGAAATTTGAGGCACCGTTTATGGAGACAGTAGGTCGTACGTGCTCATAAACGTTGTTTCTGTTTTCATATCGTATTGAACAGGAGTAAGGGAATAAGATATATATAAGTATATATATATATCTCTCCAATAGAATTATTATGTCATATATTACATACTTATTAATAATATATATTATTATAATCATCGTTGAATGGTGAATTTGGAAATGAATCTCATCGCATTGTGGAGATGGTAATTTGTACGCATGCATGAGCGACAATATCATTATATTAATGGTGAAATAATATGTAATTTGATGGTATATCATATATAAAGAATCATTAAAATGTTATATTTATTATTTTCATCAGTTATACTCATTATTATATCCATCCAAGTAATTAAGCATTTGAATAACAAACTACACCACGACGTGGAGATGGTAAGTCGTACGTACACACGTATGGAGACTCTATAATTTATAAAATGAATAGAATAATGAATATGGTTTTACCTTATTTATAATAATATCACAGTATGTATAAGGTACAAGATTTATTGTTTTTGTATGAAAAAAACAAATAAAGATGAAGTGTAAGAAGAAAAAACTTGAAAGAGGGTGGTGAAATTATTACCTCATCTTCAGGTGTTTCATTTTGAGTTGATCTAAATGGCTCCATTGGTTGGATTTATGATCAATGTAAGGACACTAAGATGATGTGATGAAAGTTGGGAGGATATTTGGGTAGGTTCTGGCAGAGCCAAATGGCTCTGGAGGTGTGATTTTGAGAGAATGGGAAGTGCCCTTTTATAAGAGGGGTGAGGGTCATTTCAGGAAAAGATTAAAATATTAATTTATTATACAATAATTTTCGGTTTATAATGGCTCAAAAAAAATTTATTTTGAGAATTAGGTTGTAATGGGTCCAAATAATCTCAAATAAATAGGTTGTATATAAGTTTTTTTTACCATTTTCACCTTATCCTTTAGATTTAACTCTTAGCTAAATAGTTTAACTTTTACCGCGTCGTCTTGTATTTCTACACTATATGGTGAATAAGCTTACTCTAAAAATCCAATAGAACATCAAGTGTTTAATTAATGAAATACATAATATTATTTAAGCACTTTATAAAACTTTCGATTTTTAGGAATATTATATAAACTAATAATATATTATTTGTTTTAAAAATTAATTTATGTCAATTTTGACACTATTTGGTATTTGGTTTTTTGTGAAATTAAAAAAACATTATTACTTCAATTAAAATACATTACATCATTCCTAACATGTCATATCCACCTATAAAATTCATGTATGGCATCAAACCTTTCAAATTATATTTATATTAATATTTACAATACCATTTATTTGATTCTTTAATTTATAAGGTAATTACTGCATCCTCAGTGTGTCATAAATAAATTTAATTATTTAATGTATAAAAATTATAAATAAAATATCATTATTTAGAAAATATTTTTATATTTATAATTAGTATTTATAGTTGAAAATATAACTTATATAATTCTATGTAAAAATTGTTCTACTGAAAGATATATGCTTATGTCATTTTTTTCATTACTTTAAATTAATTAATAGTGTCATTATCACTTTCATGTGGCTCCATGGGGTCCCAAAATAGACCCAAGGATTCCCATGGTTGGACATGTATCCCGAAATAGGTATAAGACACATGTTTGGGTAATTTAATATTATTATAACATTATTTTGTTACCCTAATTTACCGGAATTACCCGTTAACCATGGTAAATAAAATATTTACTGAATTAAATATTCATAATGTCTAAAAATAAATTTTACCTATTTAAACAATTTGGTCCTCCTGATTCCAAATATTGATTCTATTTTTCCCAATTCAAAATATATAAGTGGATGAAATTAATTTAAAATTAATTTCTATTGTTAAAAAAGAAAGCTTATTTTTAAGAAATAATAACTATCAAAAGATTGACAGTTGTTTATATCCAGTTTAAATGTGAAATTAAATACAATGACCTAAATTATATAAAATTATAAAAATATATTATAATGATACTTTCAAACCACTCAAATGTATAATTTAACACTATAAATTATTTCGATTAAAAAAGTTGTTTTTAATAAAAAATTAGAATTTTTTCACTATTCATCAAAATATAAATGTTCTTAGAAAAGTACCAAAAATTTATCCAAACAAAAATTTTATGTCCCTATTATAAAGAAGAATTTAATTTCACTAAATTGAATATATAAAAGTTTCAAATATTGGATTTAAAAAGGGTTCTCCATTAAAAGGTGGGAAAACTGAATTTTTTTAAAATATCTCTTTTATCTCAAAAAAATTAAATTTTTCTTATATTATTTCTAAGAATCACAAAAGATGAATTTTAAAATTATATATGATATATAAAATTTAAAATGTGGTTAATACTATTCATACCCTCTTTTTTGAACTGCTAGTTTGGTAAGTCATGGTGCGCTCGAACTCGGTGTTGTGTGTAGCACATGTTATTGAAATACATTGAAAAGTTGACATAAAATAAATTATTGGTGTGTTACAACTCTTTTGGAGACTAGTGGGCATAGAATGTCTGAGATGGGGCACCCTGCATATGATTCATGGGGCAAGGCAATAGTTTAATGTCATATGATGAGGATGATGGTGCTTGGAAATTTAATGTCCTACAACACAGATGAGGTGGGTTCACTCCACACCCCTAGGATGTACATAACTGATACCCACTCACCCTTGAAGAAGGGAAGGCATCATCAATTCCATGGCGAGGGGGTGTTATGGAGTGATCTATTAAGGGTTCCACATTAGCATGGATATGCCTAAATGCAATAGTCGTTAGCATGCCTATGTAAAGAACCATGAGGTGGAGCAACACAATAGGAAGTAACACACAATGGATATTAAAATTACTTCATGCAAACCTATAGGGTCGCATAGAAAAAGGAGATGCAGAGTAAAAGGGTTCATAGGTAGAAGCCTTGCGAAGATCTGATGATCTATATAGATTAGGGGCTTCGTGAAGGGGTATGCCTTGAAAAGTGAAGTGGCCTAGCCTAGGAATTGGTCATTGGTTCACATAGAATTTTCATCTTTATGTGGGAAGGAATTCATGGGGTAGTGCTTATTTAAGCAACGGTACCCCACAAAGCATATCATTGCGAAGCAATGTGCTTCGTGAAGCACAATGACCCAGCCTTAGCTTGTGGGTCACAAGTGTATGGAGGGTACTTCACAAAGTATAAGTGCTCCACAATGACCTGATTCCCCTTAGGGATCCCCTTCTTTCACGGATGCCCTTGGGCTCTACAAAGAGAATCCATCTTTTAAGAGGGGTTGAATTCAAACCAAGGGAGATGCACTTCGCGATGTTATTGTACCTTGAAGAGATCATGGTTCACAGAGCTGAATTTTCTTCATGATTTCAGAGCTAAAAAGGTGAAAGGTCAAAGGATTCTTCCTTTAGGCTAGAGTGGAGCCTAGTATTTATAAGCAAGAGGAGCTGTGAAGCAGAGCTCGTCGGGCGTGAAGACATATGGCATTTTGTTGTAACCATGAATCCTCCCTCCTCCTCCCTCTATAGTGGGTTCATAATTGTCAAAGCGGATCATAGAGCCTCCCGCCTACTTGCTCCGCAGCGGGTTTGAAAACGTCCAAGGGGCTCGCGGAGCCTCTCACCTCCTTGCTCTGTGGGGGATTTGAAAATTTCAATGGGGGTCGCAGAGCCTCCCGCCTCTTTTTTCCAAGGTGCCTTCATAGAGGATAAGCTTTGCGCTAGCCACATGGCTGTGAGGGCTCTACGAACATGCTTCTCGAGGTTTACCATAAGGCTTTCCTTTTGTTCTTGTTCTTCCCAAATTATGGTGCCAACAATTTCTCCCTCAGACTACAAACCAAGAAGAAAGAGAGGTTCAAAATATGAGGATAAATCTACAAATTTCTCATCTAATCATGAAGATAACTCATGAAAAAAGGCTCACGATGTGGTCGGGCAATGTACGAGCAGAGAGAGCTGTGAAGCTTGCCTTCTTCAGACGCGTCGCAAAGCACCATGTTTCCTCGCCTATAAATAGGGGATGTTGACCTCAATTTTTTCCTTTCTGATCTCCATGATTTTTCCTTTTATCACTCTCAATTCACGAAGCTCCACGTACTCCATGATTTCTCTCCACGAATTGGGCCTTCTGCTTTGCGGCACAAAACAAGTTTTTTTACTTCACGATGGTGCGCTCTGCGGCTTGTGTCTAAAGGCCGAGGTAGGGCTCTGCGAACAATCATCGCAAATGAACTCCATGAAAAAGATCCATTAAAGGGCTCCATAAACAAAAAACAAAATATTCTCAAACACAAAAATCGAATGGCTCACCAAGAGGCTACTAGGGGGATCATTGAAGATGTTTCCTGGAGTGAAGAAATAGCAAATAGCTCAGAAATATGGGAGTTTGTGCAGATCCATTCTGACCATAACTTGTAGGTGGCATAGCTGTTGTAAATACAGAAGGACTATCCACTATGTAAGATGCTACCTCTGTATAGATTTGGATTGAGGGATTATGTCTTTATCCCTAAAGAGAGTAGGGACAAGCTAGCTTACTGATTCAGAAGCATGTCGTGCCAGCACCAGTGGTTCAGGGTGGCTGATGGCCATACCTGAGAGGACTTTATGCCTATCAATGCTGACTATTTGTAAAATCATTTTAAAAAAATTGACAAAAAGTAACTACAGCCAGAGACATCCCCCCCCCCTCTATAACACACCAACATGAAAGAAACCCTGAGGAACTCGAGAAAGGGGTGGTCCGATGAGTGGGATCTACGTTATGGTGGCATGTTCATAGATAACTGGGCCTAAGCCTACTGGGTAGGTGCCTCGTGAGAGGAATTTGGGTTAGAGATGTGAAGAGTGTGCCTGTATAAGGTGGCTTGGTCCTCCCAATTACTTATCTATCAACCAAAGCAGCTGATGCCGGAGTTTCTGAGTAGATAGTCATTGGGGACCAATACCTTCCATTTTCACATGGAGAGGTCGGCATTAGTTTATGGGATGTTCATCATATCTCGGGTGTCCCGAGACTAGGAGAGATTTATGATGACTTCATCCCTATTATGGGTGTGTGGGAGGATCTGGATCAAATTCCACCCCTGGCGATGGCGTTGATGAACCTAGTACCGGGAGGGGATAAGCATTCAATGAGGGATGTCTACTTCAAATGGTGGTTCAAGAATTTCCTGAACATTCTGGAAGATATGTTGTTTTTGGTGAGGCTTTGAACTTGCCCTAAGGGGGGTCAAAGAGGCAAGGAGAACTTGTACTGGTGGGTTTTTGAGGATATCTAGTGCTAGATGTGGGGTTTCAGTGTCAGTACTGAGCAACAACCGGTAGTCAGGCTGGCTTCATTAATTGCGATGCTCATCTATTTTTGGATCGCATCGTTGAGAGACACGAATACGGGTGTGCGACTGAGCACGTTTTTCATGGTGTCTATAATGGTGATTAGAGGGTCAGTTAACCTTGAGATCCCAATGCTTTCCATGATATACAAGATATTGTGGCATATCAGTGGGGGGAAGAATCCACATAGAATACTTGGGGCATTCCACCTCATGTATGGGTGGATAGCGGTGCACATCAGGGGGTCTATGAATATCTGATCCTCATCTCCCCTCTAGGATCAAACTTCCACCCGTCCATTATGAATGTCATAGGGAGCTTTCTGGCCTATCTGACCATGCAGTCAGTACTGAATTGGTTTTAAAAGGTAGAGGATTTATATATTCACCCATTCATGTTGTCAATGGGTGTATTTTCTAATAATGGCTAGGGAACGGAAGAGCATCGGTCCTATCACCTAACCTTCTGAGGTGGAGTCCTTATGGAACGAGTGGACCGTGATCCCCTCTATGAGTCATACACCCACACCAATTTTCAAGCTAATTTCGGTGCACATAGTGAATGAAACCCCAAGTCTATTTGGGGGTGCACAATGAGGGACATATGTGCATGATGAGGCATATGTGTCTCATGTTCACATGGAAAGATGGGATGATGGAAAATGAGATAAATCCACCCATGGCAATCTTTGGACGGTTGAAGGAGTACGCCAAAAGCTGGGATGTAGCCTACCCTGGGGAGATTCTAAAGTAGAAATCTATTCAGGACAATGATGGTGAGCCTCCCCAACATTGAGGTTGGGACGGGATGGTGGCAAGGACATCCCGTACTGGTGGGGATATCATACTAGAGAGGCCCACACCGATTGAGGGGGAGGCAGTGGCAGCAGATCTTGCAGTGGCAGCAGACCAGGCGGTCCCAATAAGAGAAGATTTATCTTAAGGTGAGGCCACCAATAGGGATCCGCAAAATATCCACAAAGGATCTAGGTAAGAGGTTACTCCATTTAGATAGGTCGGATAATGTTGTCTTCCTGGAGGCCTGGGACATCTGGGATGTCAACAGGAAATTCTTCAGCCCGTATGAGAATTGGAAACACTTGAACCATCTTAGGATGGATTTTCAAGGGAGAGGCCCCATCAAGGACGACTTTACAGTATCCCAAGAAGAGGCGGAGCAATACCTGGCATAGTTGGAGGACATCGTGCACTCTCGGGGCACCCCACTTCTAATGACAGACCGCATGAAGGTGTTGTTGAATCAAACCCCCCCCACCCCCCCTCCCCCCGCATAGTTTCCAGCTACATAATTGAGGGAGTGCTTCCCTCTTCCGAAAGAGTCAAACGAGTCCTACTAGGGAGAGGATGCCAGTAGAGGGAGCCCATTGAAGGAGGGTGAAGTTAGTGACTCAGACAGAGAGCCTGAAGATTTTCCAGAGGATCTCGAGGTAAGACCATGAGTTCCTTCCCTAGGATATTCTTGAAGGATAATTTGGATCCCTCAATAATATTTAAACTATGTAAGAGGTCCTCATAAAAAACCCGTTCTCATCCCTCAGTGGATGCAGATGCAGGGCCTTTAGTATCCATGCCATCAGCGATGGTGATTATCACGTACAGTGGGGCTAGGACACCCAAGGATGCTCCTCCAGAGTTTTCAGACCTTCCAACAATATACGGAGGGCCATGACTTGGGGACCCAATGGAAACAGCCCAGGAATGAGATCGAGAATTCGATCTCTATAAGCCTCCTCTACAAAATTCATGATTTCCACCCATCGATCTGGTGAACTGACATCTATGCACTTTTTGTTATGCACAATTCTTAAAATAGTGCGGGATTCATGGGTGAGGCTGGTTGGTACTCCTATTAGTGCCTTTCCCAAGGGAATGCTAGTGGCCGTGGAAGTGAATATTCAGACCTACCAAATTGTGGCACTCCCGATCACTAGTGGGAATGTTATCAGGGATGAGAATGAGATTATTGAGGTGGGATATGATGATGAAGATCGATCGGATGGCGTTGGTACTTCCATACTTGATCAGATAATAGATTTCGACCATGCTGATGAGTTCTTGTGGTGGTATTCCCTATTCATAAACCTTCCAACCTCGTAGACTATGACGAGACAGTGACTGAGAAAGAGGAAAGAAAGATAGTCTGTCATCGGCCATGGAATCTAATCAAGACCTTATCAATGACACCCCTCAAGCACAATAGATAGACCATATGGAGAGACTTCATTTGTGACTTCGTGAACTGTACGCTGGGGGAGTGGATGCCCAGTGTCCCCACATGCTTGTGTAAGATCTCATGGTTGAGAAGATCTGGGAGTATAACCATTGAATTAGTGTGGGTTGGTAGTAGAGAAAAGAGGTGAACATCAAGAGGCTCTGGTAGGCTGAAAACAAGATTCAATAGCTACACATCCAGGAAGATTGACATTCTTCTTCCCTCAATATACATTCAGATATTATATTGCGGCTGAAGGCCCAGCTAGCAGAGGCCAAAGAGCGCATGAGGAAAGCCTCTGAGGAGATGACCATTATCTAAACCAATGAGAATTGGGCTCGAATCACAGATGAAGAACTGCACCCCATCACTACCAAGGAGGAGCGGGAACTGAACAGGTGACAACAAATCCAAGACACCACAATCCAGATGGTGGCGGATCTGAAACACTATTTTGATGGGGTAAACCCGTCCATAGGAGGGGTTTCTCCTAAGGTATTGTAATTCATGTAACTTTTGAACACACTTTTATTTTTTTGACTATTCATGCTAGATGCATGCATGAGATCTATTATTCATCTTTGGTCTATTGCATTTCTGCTACATTTATGGAGCATCCATCAACCAGTCACTATGCTCACATGGGTTAGGCCAGATGCAAGAAATATGGGATGACAACCATTCGGTTCCATCTGAATATAAGATTTCAAACCAAGATCTGGGAATTTAGGGTTTGAATAACCGGTCTAGATTTCTAGGATGAAGGGGATAGGCCAGACTGGAGGACGAGGACCTCATAACAGTTGATGTGTCATCCTCCCAACGTGCTCTAGTGAATAAGAAGGGTAACACCAGGGGAGTTTGAAATCAACCTGAACATAAGGGAGTGGAAAGTGTGAATCAGGATACCCTATATTCGGAACACTGTGAGGGTGGCGTGGAAATGAATGATAACCACTGAACACATTTGAAATGCAGAATCTTTATTGTGTAAGCCTAAAATGGAGATAAAAAATGAGGTCTGACCATTGACCGTATTCAAAACATAGGGCCTAACTTGGAACATCATCCATTGGTCTTCTAGAACATTGGCCCAAAACTGTAGGTGAGCAATAGGCCGATCATCCATAATTTTAGGGGGGGTCTTTTATACATGAAAGAGGACACGGGTTTGAATAAAGGGAATGCAAAGTGTTGAGTATGGAGTGATGAGTTGTTTGAATAGAGTCCATTTAGAGTAATACTATCTTGACCAAGATTGGGCCTAGGGGAATAAGGGTTAATGACCCTGGGGTTGGGCCCAAGGCAAAACTCTTAGGCATCACTACGTATCCCATGATGATGAGAATCAAGACAAAGTTAGTTCTTAAGAATGGTGTGGCTGAAGGCCAACACTGATTGGGGAAATCCTCTATGGTAAGGGATTTTCTGAATCCCATGATTAACATGGGGTAGCATAAACTTGTTCAGGATAGAACCTCAGTTTAGTTTCACTTGTTGAAGATATATGGACTTGTAAGGTTTAATGTCATACAATAGGACGGGGAGTGAAAGGTAAGATCCTAGTAAGGGAGTATGTGGTGTGGTAGATATAAACCCAACATGAATGTGGACATACGGAGTATACACCACACTATGTATCCCCGGAGGAAGTTCTTTAGGTCAAGGGACCAAAGGTGAAAGTTAGGTTGGGCCTGAGGCAAGGTACCTGGATGTTCCTACATACCCCATTAGGATGGGAACAAGACGCGCGTAGTTCTAGAGTGCAATTTAAAATCTTATAGGATGATGAAAGGAATGTGTGGCATGGTTGCACCAATACACATCCTACCAAAGCTTCTAAGCCCACATAGGTCATGCTTGATATAGGAAAAACAGAGTAGTGATGGGAATTTCCTAGTATTGGGAGGCACACATTAGAGGCAATGGGACGCTATGTGAATGGCATCCCAATAATACCTTTATTCCTACTTAACACACCTAGATAAGATAAGGGTTAATGTCAAGTATGATAGAATTCCACTTGAACATAAGGAAGTGAAAATATGTGAATCATGATTCTCGAGATCTAGACCACGTTGATGGTGGAATGATGATAGAGGATGACTACTGACCATTTTCAAAACACAGTATCTATTTCACATTATCCTAGAATGGGGACATGCAAATGAGGGTCGACTGCTGACCATGTTCGAAACATGGGGCCTGTAGCAAATTTCATCTGAGGTCCTCAGGGATTTTTTCCTAAGATGGTATGTAAGATAATGTGGCACGATACTAGGCTATAAATGGGGTCCCATCAGATGAGGAAGAGGATGGGGATCCAAATTATTGGATCATGAAGCTTTGACATGGAACAAAGGGATAAACCTGTATAAATTCCACACATAGGGCTCTTTGTCACAATGCATCTGAGTACAAAAAAGGCATGTCAGATAGAGGGAGTCGGGTACCATTCCAAGGACAAGGGTCCTAGGGTTGCACGATTCAAACTTAATGGTCATAGGATGGGCCATTAATGGGGTCATGGTTTAATGGACTATTTAGAGGGTGGTGAAGTGGCCAAACATGACGTGCGGTTCCCATAGGGAGATCTTAGTTTAAGGTCATAGAACTCGGACCAGGTTGAAAAGGACATGGGAGGAACATGGTGTGGCTATTGAAAAACTTGACATGAATGGGAATCCATGTGGTACTCACCACACCACATGTTCCCAAAAGGGTTTGGGCCTAGGGTCCGAAAGAGAGGGGATAAGATTTTAGATTCCTGGGGCTGGAATTAGATACATATGTTTGGGTGTTTCTATATATCCCATGAGGATGGGAATCAAGTCATACATAGTTCTAAAAGATTTCATGCATTTTAACTTCTTGCGGTACGAATATGGAGTGGTCTTAGTTTATGTTCATAGAGATCAAACCATGGTGGAACATAATAAGGGAGACATGTGGTGAAACAATTACTCAACCTAACATGAGTGAAGACAGTAGGAGTCTGTATCACCACAATGTGATCCATGGTAAACTTCTAGGTCAGGGGACCGAAAGTGAAAGATAGGTTGGGCCCGAGGAAAAGTTACCGCACGTTCCTACATACCCCATGAGGATGGAAATAAATTCATATATTGTTCTACGGGTCGCATTGTAAGATACTAGCACCAGAGATAATGAGGTCATGTGGGTCTGGCCCTTTCACCAAAAGAAGCAGAATTTAATAGATCTTGTTTTTCCTTGAGGATGAATGTGTTTTTTTATGAAGTGACAGAACTAGGATAGAAAGTTCAGACATCACCACAAGAATCAAGCCATATGTAGGCATTGACAAATGGTATGTTGGGTGACCGATACCAAACATGATGTCCCCTTGAGTGATATCACCATGATGGAGTTCCATTCTTCTTCATGCAGTCCGGATGATAATGTCATAGTATAGGGTCATGTGATGGGACCAACCATGAAATTTAATGTCATGTATTACAGACATAACAGTTTAAAGCCATGTGGGACTAGGGATTATAGTTCAAAGTCATATGGATCAGACATATACCGGAGAGGTGAGGTTCAAGAGGGAATATGCACAGCGTGATAAGTCATACCCGATGTAATTGAGGATGAGGCCCACATCACTCTGCACACGATTCCAAGGAAGAAACCTCAGGCCAAGGGGCTAGAGAAGGTTATGGAATATGGGGCAATCAATACTAGCTCTCAATTGAGATAGAACTAAATAAAAGATGTTCTATCATTCCTATGTATCCCACAAGGATGGGAATCAGGCCAAACATAGTTCTTGAGAGCACAATTTAGCATCATGTAGGACAACATACTGTTTAATGTCATGTAGGACATCATACAGTTTAATGTCTTGCGGGACATGACGTAGGAGGGACTAGCTCTATGAAGTGGAGTCTGTCATACAGCTATTATAAACCTAGTGTGAATGAAGGAATAAGTCCACACATGCCACACCATGTGGTCATATAAGATTCAGGGCCTGAAATGTGGAATATAAGAGATAAATTAGTGGAACTCGAGCTGGACCCAAATATGAGATTTCTTGGCTTTCCTACATATCCCATAAGGATGGGAATCAAGAAATACATATTTCTAAAGAGGGGATGTATAAATAGATCATAGTTTAAGGTCTTAGAGATCAAACCCTGGAGAATCAGAACTCTTCCAAGTGGGCGCAGACCTCGATCTAATCCCTAAGACAACATGAGTCCAACTTGGTGTGGGAAAAAAGGGCGGAAGGAGTCTTTCCAACACATGGTATGGGCGTAAAGTGGATGTTAGTGTGGAGCCCCGAACAATGCCTCACCATGGATTTGTCCTCCTAATGTGCATATGTTCACCGAGGGATAGTACCAAGAGTGCCACAATTCCACTTTGTCATGGTGGGGTGTAAAATGATGTGAATCATGTAACTGACAATTAAGGCTTGATGGGGGTTGGTGTGATGATGAATTATTACTATTGATTTTGTTCGGAAAAAAAAATCCATATCGTGTGACCTAAAATGGAAACCACAAATGAGCATCAACCGCTGACCATATTAACAACACGGGACATGTATCCATTTTTTGTTTGAAATCATCAAGGATGTTGGCCTGTAATTGTAGGAGAGCCCTTGGGCTAAGCATCCATTCCATTTGGTGGTCCCTTCGAATGTTAAAGGTAATGGATTCCCAAATGAAGGTGAAAAAGAAGCTTGAAAAATGGGTGAAAGCATGTTCAGGTAGAATATGAGACTCCAGGATCTGAACCAAAGTACTCTTGGGCACATTGAAAAATCACCGTAGAGGGTTGAGGGACCCAAATTAAGAGCACACGACTCGATAAGATGAATGTTGGGAAAGGGATATAAGGGTGATAAGGAGAGATAGAGGAATGTGGCAAGGTTGTTATAAACCTGACATGATTAAGTACATGAGTACATACCACACTATGTACCCCTCCCTTGGACGAATGCAGGCCAAGGGGCCAAGATGTTAGGGAGGTTTTTAAGAGAAGGGACTGGACCCGAAGACTAGACATTTAGGATGTCTTATGTATCCCATAAGGAAGGGAATCAAGCCACACGCAGTTCTAGAGAAGGATGATGTGCATTTTATCGTCATTCAGCAAGGACACAAATAAGGGAAAGATACCCCAACGAGGGATGTGTACGGCACAACAAGTAACCCGGTATGAATGAGGACATATTCCCATACCACACCATAGAATAATAAGTGAGAGATTGGGATAGGGGTCTAAGAAGGTCGAGCGACCTGAGGCTGGGCCATAGAATGAATGTAAAATCCATCTTGCAGTTTACCGTCTTGTAGTGAGGAGGATGGTGATATTAGTTTGAGGTCATAGATCTTGAACCATAGAGTCTTGGATTAGGTTTATATCCATGGGTTAGATGAGTAGAGAGGGAGAATCATCATGCCTATGGAAGATGACAAAGTGGCAATGATGATAGAGAACAATTGTTGACCAGGTTCATAACATAGTATTCTCCCTTGTATTACCTGAGTTTGGGGAAAAGTAATTGAGCATCGTCCATTGACCATACTCGCAAAATGGAAATTCTATCAATTTTTTACTCGCAATCCTTGAGAACATTAGTCCATAATGGTAGGAGAGCCCTTGGGTCGAGCATTTATGCCATTTGGGGGTCCTTTTGGACATAGAAGACAATGGAAACCCAAATGATGGGGCTCATGAAGCACAGCAGGGACTGTGCTTGTAGAAAAGATGATAAATGGAGGGATGTATCAAATGGGGTTTCCTTGGAATGGAAATATAGCCCGATGTGAATAAGGATGTGAGTCCATACCACACCGTATACTCCTAAATGAGAACTCATGCCAAGGGGCTGAAAGGGTCGAGGGACCTGAGGCTGGGTGTCCCAGCCAACTTTAGCCAAATGACCTATTGTCACACCTGGATTTCTAAAACAATTTTTATTTTATTATTTTTTTTATTTTTATTTTCTTTTGAAAATCTTTGTCTATGTGTGGGTCGAGCCCGATTGAAATTTTTCATTCTGCTGATAAATTGATATTTTGAACATGGCAGTGTCTGACGCATGGGCAGGAGATTGGCGAAGCCACACGACCTTCCCCAGGTCACCGAACGACCTGCTTGATGTTTATAACAAATAAACGAAGTAAAAATAAATAAATGAGGTGGAAGATAATAGATAAATGAATAAATAAATAAATAAATGAAATAAGTTTAAAGAATTATTTTAATAATAATTGAAGTGGTGATTTTTTTATTATAATTATTATTATTCTTATCATTATTATTATCGTCATTATTATTAAGATTAATACTTTAATTTAGTTCTTCACATTAAACTATAACTTTGATAACTTTTATTATCAATATTGCTATCATTTTTTAGGATTATATTAAATTATTTTATGTCTTTTATTAGGTTCGAATTCTTTATTTTATTTTTTTCTTATTTATATTTTCCCCTTTTTTATCTTTTCTTTTCCTTTTATTTTTATTTATTTCTTTTCTCTCCCTCACCTTCTCTCCCTCCCCGTTTTTCGCACGAGACTCTCCTCCCCCCTAACCCTAGGCGCCGTTTTGGCTTCCCATTCCTGGCTAGCCGAAATCACATCGGCTCCCTCCTCCGGTGAACCCAGTTCACGCCTCCATCTTATGGAGACCTTGCTCACGCTGTTCGCTGCCTCCCCACCACCCACTGCTATTGGCCATTCTGCCTCTGACAACCGCCGGACCCCCCCTGTTCCTGCTTCGTCCGGCCACCCCGACCTCCCAGCCGCCCACAAAACCCCCTCGCGCCGACCCCGAGCCCTTTCCAATGCACCCATCCTCCTGAATCCTTGCATTCCCAGCTCCATAGAAAAGCCACTAAACCCACTTTCCAGCTGGCCTTCCCCTGCCTCACACACACCACCACACCCCCTCGATCCCGAGCATCCCCTCCCATCTCCGGCGACCTACGGCGATGTCTCCCCCTTTTTTTGTGCACACCCCAGCAGTCGTGCACCCTCTTTCCAGCTGTGTGCTTCACCAACACGCCCATGTCCAGCGTCACCCCCTCGCTGGCATTTCTCCCTTGACAGTGTCCTCTCCCTCAGGCGATGCCCTACCCTTTAGGTAATGGGTTATTGGTTGTATGTTCCTTGATGAAAGTTTATTTATTTTTGCTAAAACCTTATGTATTGGGGTTCAATATTTATTGCGTAGGGTTTAATTAAAATTATGAAGTGTACGGTTGTGGTGTGAATGGTGTTTCGTTCCATTTTTTGGGTGTTATTCATCAATTGAGGTGAGTTTCCCCTTTGCACAAATCTTCTTTATTTAATATTCACATGTTTCGTGTATTTCACATTGTTTGTGATAATAAATTGTTGGCTTATGATGTTATTATTTTTTTTATAAACTTTTATCTTGTTAATTAAATATTATATGTGGTGCACATTATGGTTTGGGAATATTTTGAGGTGCACATGATTTCAAAAGTAGACTTTTAGATTACTGTTTTTAAAGAAGTGTGTGCATGGTTTCAAAATGGGATTTTGTTGTGTGGTGTATTTTTATTTTGTTATGAAATTAGTTTATTTAGCGGTGCAAGTGCTGCACGTTCTGATACGATGTGTTACGAATGCATGTTAATTATAAAAATTGGTTTTGAAAAGGTTTTGGGTATGTAAATATGTGGTTTCTCTTTGAATTTGTTCAATAAATTTTGAAGTGGCGTTGTAAACTTTGTCGATGGTGTGAGTGGTGTTTTGAAAATGATTCGAGGTGGTTCTTTCGCGTTTTTTTTCTCGTTTGGGTTGTTTTAAGTCTGTTTTTGTGTAATTTTAGTTATTGTGCATGTGTTGTAGTGTGCTTGAATGATAACCTCGCAGTACTGTGGTCGTTGATGTGCACGTGTTTGTGCGTCTGTGTGAGGCATGACATGCCTTTGTGTCTGGACAGTGAGCTGAGGTAGGTCCCCCACTGCACTTACTTTTAGATTTAGAATTTTTTAATTCCTTGATGTTTTATTAATTTTAATAAATTGGAAACAATATAATATAATTAAAATTTATGTGATTATTTAGTGCAAAAAGAGCCATTTAATTTATACCGAACATTTGAAACATTTTCTTGATGAGCAGACACCCAGTATTCAAAGAATACCCGTTTGGACTTTAAACAGAATCCCTGGAATTTCAAATGTACTTATAGTTTTAAAGATAAATGATTTCTTTTGAACAAGTGTTTTGGGTTTTCTCGAGAAATGAGGTTTTTCTTTAAAATTGGTGAAGGCCTGATTGGCACTTTAATAAAATAAATTATTTCGGAAAACCCAATCAGGGGTGATCTTTGGTGTGCGTTGATTGCATGAGCTATATGTGATGTTGGTTCATCATGACTGATTGTTTGGAATTGTTGATTCACCTCTCTTATATTATATGTGTTGACATGGGAACCTGGCATAGTGAGTGAATCTTCTGAGAACGATTGCTCCACTAGTTTAGACCACGCACTGGCTGGTGGCCCCATAGTAGGGGAATACTGAGTTATTGCTGCTATGGGGATTGAGCCCCTCGGTTAGGCCATGCAGGGCTATACCGGGTAGTATTATGGGCGTTATGATGTCATCGAGTTAGGGCATGCCTTCAGGATGAGTCACATGTATAGTATGTTCTGGATTGTTCATGATCTCTTAGGTTCGACCCATGTATATTTTAGTGTTTATTTGTATGTGGATAACGATTGAGTGGTGTTGTTCGGTTTTTGGCCCCGTGTTCCACCTTTTCCATTGCCCTTAGTGTGTGTTGTATGTTGTGTGTGTGGTTTTCCATTTGACCAACAACTAAAATATGAATTTCTAAATTGTTCGCAAAAGTGTTTTAAAATGAAATGCATCTATTTTTCCAAACACTAAACTTGTTTAATATAAAAAAGGGAAATGGATTGTTAATTGTTTTAGAAATGAAAGTGTGTGTGGAAATCAATATTTTATATAATTTAGTTCAAACCTGAAATTGATAAATTCTTTATTCAATGGTATGTGCATTGGGAATTGGTCTACGCTTGTTGTTGATTGAAGTTATATGCGTCCCAAATTAATTACCCATTCTTAGAACTTTAGTATAGAATAAGTTTGGGGTTGATCCACAGGGAACCGTGGAGTGCATGAATTTAATTGAGTTAACACTTAATTAGGTGAAGTATGAAAAATTTAGAAATGATTGGGTTAATTTTTGGGTTTTAATTAAAACCAAACTGATTTACTTTGAAGAATGGATACAGTTTGAAATAAAAAAACGGGTAAATTAAAAGAGTTTTTAGAAATGGAAAGAGAAGACGTGTCGGGGCTGTGGTGAATAAGGAGTTCTTATGCAGATTGTTTAAATTGTTGTGTTGTTCATAATAATTCAATCATTCAGGATTTCATTTTGTTACAATATTTCCTTGGTCCAGTTCCACTTGTTTGGAATTAGAGTAGTTGACTCCTTGGTCCGGTAGTCAATGTCCTTAATTCTTTATTATGTCCAGTCCATTAATTGAATTGGTGAAAACCATCCAATGGTCATGGATGTTTTCACCGTTACTTTCCTTTTGTATCGCTGAGAATCCTTCCCTTGGTCCGACTAAGATTTCTCAGAAGAGTAAGATGAATTACAACGATTCAAACACAACTATATAAAAAAATATACAAATTATGATCCCATCATCCACAGCCCCACCATAAGGGGTTTAGTTACACATATAATTTAGGAGAGAAACGACACACATGATACCTGACAGATTCATCGTGTAGGTGCTGAGGTAGAGAATCCGAAGGTGGAATGATGGAATAGCGGAATGATGGCACCTCGGTGGTTTCAGGAATGGTGGTAGCAGAGCTTCTCTCTCATCCAATGGTTCTCAACCCCCTTAAATCCATAAGCCAAGGCCTCATTTTATAGAAAAATAAAGTACACGATGTGTAGAGAAAGTACACGCCGTGTACTTTTCGTCAATGCATATTGGCGCCATTTTCTCCGCTGGCAGGTGGCCGAGCACGCCGTTCTTGACTTTTTCACACGGCTCCGCCTGCAAGTTGAGTGAACATGGCGTGTAGCGCCACCATACACGGCGTGTAGCGCCGCCATCCCCTTCTAGAATAGTAGACACAACGTGTAAACGTTCAAACATGCCGTGTCATCATCAACGACCACATGGTCGTGTGGACTTTTCTCCGTAACCAATGCTTCTAGAAAGTGGTACACGACATGTATCACCGACCCACATGGCGTGCATCTTTGCCTGGAGACATGGGCGTGTACTCCTTGCTTTGTTGTGTTTCCTTGTCTAGATGTACATGGCGTGTATATAAAGTACACGCCGTGTAGTTCCAGAAATTTAACAAACATACCATGATCCGTGTATTAAGCCAGAAATCTCCTATAAGTAAATAGATTCACCAAAATCAAAGAATATATTCATGAAACCATAGATATTTTCTGAAAACATGCTTTTATCTTCAATTATATATATAGAAATGTATACACTAATTGGGTGCATCAAATTCCCCCACACTTAGTCGTTTGATTTCCCTCAAGCAAAATCTCAACATCTAATCAAGAGAGTCTATACTTTGAAAAGGACGGCATTTAGTTAATCAAACGTATAACTAATAAAGTTACAAAGGAAAAATTCTAAAAGGCACAAACAAATTCAATTCATAAGATATTAATATCATGCCTCATATATAATGTAATTAACTACTCTGATCCTCTTTCAACACATTGTTCAACCTTTCAAAAATAAGCATGTCACATGATGATTTACCTTAACAGTTAAAATCACACTCCACAATTAAGATGTTTTTAATCGAAGTTATGATCAATCTAAGGAATATACATTCTATCCATAGGTTTGCAAGATATATTTTTCTCCACTTTATAAAAATTGAATTATCAAAAATCATGAGGGCTTTGTCAATAAGGTTTAGATGTTTCTGTGGCTAAGGGTGGGTAGGTTCAGATGTGAAAATAAATTCTGACGCTTGATAAAAGATGACTAATTCTTTTAAACAACATTTCATGATATTCAAAGTAAATCTCATTGAAAATACATCCTTCAAAAGCTCAGTCAAATGATTTTGTAATCGTTACCAACTCCCTTAGGTAAGTAGGGTTTATGGGTGAATAAGTATGAGGTCCCCATGTTGTTTGTTTGTTGTTGTTTTTTTTCAACAAAACACAAGGGCATCCCTTATGAATACAATGAGTACATGTTTGGAACACATTTTTTCCCAAATAATCAAGAGGCACTCCCCCACACTTTATTGCATGGTTGTACACAAAAATATTCCATGTCTTGCCAACTCCCTCTTTAAAGCTTAAATGAATAATCATACAAAGTTTAAAAAGAAATAGGGTAGGAATGGAAATAGGCTTGTAATGTGGCTTCCTATAAAGGTTGTTCATGGCTTCAATGGGCTTAACGAAGATTAAATGTAGGGTAGGTCTCAAGATAAAGGGGTTGAAACAATCTAATGCCTCAATCATGTTAAAGTAATTCAAATATTTCTTCATGTTTCAAAAAGAAAAACTTGCAAATTCTAGTAGTGATGCATATCCTAAGAATCTCTCAAGAAAGAGGGTATTCTAAAAGAAATACGAAAAAGGGGTTTAGAATACCTCTTAGGAGTGGAAAATAATAAAGGGACAATCAGTTCATGGAATGCATATAAATGATTAGCCTAATTAATGTAATTTAATCAAGGATGAAAGGTTGTAATTAAAACTATATCAGCAATCATTTTAAAATACTTAAAAAAACGAAAAAGCATGTAACCTTTCCAAAAGTACCTATTGATAACTCTATCATTTATAAGATTGATTAACAAAATTTCTTTAAATTTACAAATATAGAGTCTAATAATGATGTCTCTTAGGTTAGTTTAAGGGCAAAGACTAAGGTGAAAGATATAGATGTGCCCCCACACTTAACACTGCACATGGTCCACCAAGTGCAACACCAAGGTAAAGGGTAGGCAGCAGGTAGAAATGGGGGACAAAATGAGGGAAAGTAGTGGAAGAAGTAAATCCAAAAATAAAGAAAATAGAGATGGAAAAATACTCCCCTCGTGAAAAAGTGATGCCCAAAGCACTCCATGCCCGTACCTGTGACTGTCGAGAAAAAAGAATACTAAAAACATGCATAACATCATAGCATAGAAAATAACAGAAGAGATATATAAGATAAAGGAGAATGTCACTATCATGGTGTCGCCTCAGGGGAAGCATCATCCTGTACAGAATCGGCCGGGAGAGACGGCGTAGGAGCCGTGGAAGGGTGAGGATCTGACTCGGCATCAGGAAGGGTATCTAAAGAAGTAGGAGCCGCAGGTGCTAGACTCGGGATCGGAAGCTCAGTAGCCGGCCCTGGTCTAGAAGAAGTGGTAGTAGAAGAGCTCACTGTTGTCATCCGAATGGAATCAGTGGCTAGCGTAGGAGATAGAGATGGAGCAGTAGAAGAAGGGCAAGGAACGAAGGCAGGGGCTGGGGGCTGAGGCAGTGGGACACCAAGATGTTGAGCAATATGTTCCAAAAGATTCTCTATCTGGTCCTGGAGCTCGTCCATACGAATCAAATGGCGTGCAATGGTGTCCTGGCAGCCGATGATACTGGCCAACTGCTATTCCATCATGGCTAGGTAGAGGGAAATGGCCAGATTGACTGAGGGTGCAGGGGTAGGTGGGAGGGGAGATGGGACAAAAGAAGGAAGGTCAGAAGAAGAGGGGTCAGTAGGAGGTGGGTTAGGTGGAGAAGCTGTATGTGGTGGGGAAGGAGGTGCGTGGTTAGTAGGTGGGGCAGGGTCAGCAGGTGGAGGGGCTCGAGCCTGAGCAAGGATGTAGGCACCCCCTGCTTCTAGACCAATCCCTTGCGAATGAGCATGAGGAAGTCCATCTGCTGGGGGGAACCTAACAAGTCATGAGGTAATGAGGGCTCGAATACCCCCAAGTGGGGGGAAAGACGGGTGGTGTAAACCCCATCATTCAGGTTTCCCTGACGGTAGGTAAACATGGAGTTAAAATAGGAGGCGGCAAGAAAGGGGAGGTCCGGGTAGGCATGCCGGATGACACAGGTAAGAAGCTCCATGTCACGGCCGGTCACGACCCCCATATCCTCATGGCGGGGGAAGAGTATGGCGCTGAAGCACTGGTGGGTGGAGCGAAGGACGGGATCGGCTATAAGAGTGCTCTTCTGAGAAGTGGGGGAGTACCAGTGGTCAGGCCCAGCAATCTCTTGCCACAAGGAAATGAGGTCAGAGCGCTCGGGCCAGGTCAAGTTAGAAACGGGGGTGGGGGGTGGGGTGAAAGGATGGGGGTAGAAGCCGCACCCTCGACTGAACTTTGTCATCGTCAGAGAAAAACGTCAGCCACCTAGTCGGAATCGAACTACGGGTACTGTATCACCCGATGTCTCTCGTTACTCTGCTCCATAGAACGCAATGGAGGATGCAAACTCCAAAAATAAATCTCAGAACACAGGTGTGATGACCTAGAAAATCTCGAGGAGTACGGTGTGCCGGAGAAGTACGTCCAACTCCTCCCAAATACCGAGCCACTGCGGAATGCTGCTGTCAAGGTATTGGCCGCTCAATGGTATCGACTGAGGAGAAAAGCGTCAGAGCCTGTGGAATGTGAGGTCGGTGACCGGGAATACCGTGCAGGGATAGGGAGCACCTGCAGGTCCCGACCCAGGTGCCGGTGCAGTAGCAGCATCTGGATCTGGAGGTGGATCCGCCGAAGAAGAAGGTGGCTCAGTGGAAGCTGTGCTCGAAGAGGGACCAACTGCTAAGGATGATGGTACAGTGTAAGTGGTAGCTGGTGTAGCAGAAAGAGGCACTGCCTCATCTGAGTGAGTGAGTGGTGGCAGAATGGCAACGGAGGGAGCTCAAAGACCGAAGCGTCAGGGTCCGGATGAGTAGGTGGTCAGAGTCAGATCCGACGATAACTGGACTCCTCGCCCTTAGTGGTGGAGGATGGACGCTTCCCGTGCGAATGATCATGATCTTCCATATCCTGAAATAGAAAGAAAAAAGAAAAAGAAAACAAAACAAAAGAAGAAAATAAAACAAAGAAAATGTGAGAAAATTGGAAAATAAAAGTACACGGTGTGTACTACAGAGTACACGGCGTGTAGTCAGAAATAGAGAGTATCCCATGTTCCCTGGAAGGACATGCCGAGGGTGGAAAGACACAATGTAATACGGCACGACGTGTACCAAACATACATGTCGTGTTCACATCAAAGTGCTGGTGGTCGTGTAACAAATGACAGGACCATGTTTTTATCAGTTCTGAGAAAACAATACACGTCGTGTAGTTTCTGGACACGGCGTGGATGACATACGAAGAACATGGTCGTTCAGAGGGGGAGACACGGGCCGACCACATATATAAATGACACGGCGTGTACCGAATAGACATGTCATGTCCTGGAACATGGGGTGACAGGTCATGTTATGCACCACACATGAAGGGGCCAACAAAAACAATGGACACGGCGTGTACCAGACACACACGCCGTGTAAATGAAAATGGTGTGTGAGACTGTGTGCAAAGGTGTACGTGGGCATGATGAAACGGACATGGTACGTACCGAACATACACATCGTGTATATTCAAATTTCTGAAAATTCATTCTGAGGCCATGTTCAGAAGTACATGGCGTGTGTTCTTCATTTTGTGGTCGTGTACTGCCGGAAGCCGAACGGTCGGCAGATCTGAAAAAAACACCTTAAACGAGTCTAAAAATTTGAAACAGAGGGTGTAGAATGGTTTACCTAGATCGAGGATCACAATGTGAGAGGAATCAGAACTTGAAATGCCCCAAATCGACGGATTTGGCAAAATGGGGGTTTGGATGGAATTCGGGAGAGAAAACGAGAAGAAGGGATGAATGGGGCGGCCATGCAACATGGCCTCAAGCCGGGTGGTCCACGACTTATATAGCCGAGGTACACGGCATGTATTTAAAGTAAACGTCGTGTATATCTTTTTTTTTGAATTATAAAACATAATTATTATAGTAAACTATATAATAGTTATTATTAAAAATAGAAATATTGAAAAATTCTATTATACGTAATCCAATACACGAAGTATATCGGGAAATACACGCCATGTATTTTAAAATAAGAAAAAGAGTAGTACAACCTTTGGTCTGGTGCTTGGGGTGGGATTCGAACCGGCGATCGGCTGATTCGAACAGACGCCCTCACCCACTGAAGCAAAGGTTGTTCTTCTGTTTATATTTATTATATATATATATTTATTCTATACGGCCTATACACATGGAAATAATGAAAATCATGGCGTGTGGTTTTTATTTAGGAAAGGATGGGGGTGAAGTGGGGAGATTAGAGTGATTCAAAACCGGGTCTTGTGAACCTGGTGTCGAGACTTTTCCAATCTGCCAACTTCACACACATGTACTCTCTTATTTTAAAAATGTTTTCATTTATATTTGAAGAATCATGGCGCACACGATGTATATCGGAGTACACATCGTGTGGTTTTATTAAAAGAACAAATGATGGAAATGGGACGTTTGTCTGGGTTCGAACCCGGGTCTTTTGAAACTGGATTAAGATTTTAGCCAACCGGCCCATCCCCATCATCGGTTTTATTAAACACATTTATATAAATATATAGATTAAAAATACCACACACGTCGTGTAATTAAAAGGATAAACCCTGTGCTAATGGTAGGTTAGGAGGATTCGAACTGAGGACGGCTCGAATAAAATCCAGTGACTTTGCCATTGGCACTGGCATCATCCCTAGTTAGTTATTTGTTATTCAATATATTTATACTATTAAGTTTAGAAATGAAAAAGCTTTAGTACACGCCGTGTATATAAGTGGTACACGACGTGTAACCTCTGGGTTGCCTCCCAGGAAGCACCTTTGTTTTAGATCGTTGGCTCGAACTACTTACCTTGATTACCGAAGGAGTGTGGTGGACAACGTTCCCACCATGTTATCTGTAGGATGGTAAGCTTTCAAGTGCTGCCCATTTACCTTGAATGGTTGACCAGCTTCTCTATAAATTTCTACCGCTCCGTGATGGAATACGCGTATAACGTGGAATGGTCCCGACCAGCGTGACATTAACTTCCCTGGAAATAAGCGAAGACGAGAATTAAAGAGAAGTACCTGATCACTGGGTTAGAAAGATTTTTGTGATATCATCCAGTTGTGAATGGCTCTTGTCTTCTCTTTGTATAACTTGGCATTCTCATATGCCTCTAATCGGATCTAATCTAGTTCTGACAGTTGGAACTTCCGTTTCTCATCAGCTGCCTTTATATCAAAATTCAAGGCTTTGACGGCCCAGTAGGCTTTGTGTTCCAATTCTACTGGAAAATGGAAGGGATTTCCATAGATGAGACGGAATGGGGACATTCCCAGTGGTGTTTTGAATGCAGTCTGATATTCCCATAAGGCATCATCTATCTTCTTGGACCAGTCCTTCCGTGAAGTGTTCACTGTTTTTTCCATGATCTGCTTGAGCTCTCGATTGGAGAGCTCTACCTGTCCACTGGACTGAGGATGATATGGTGTCCTCATCTGATGCTTTACTCTATACTTCGACAGTATTCCTCTCATCAGTGTGTTGTCGAAGTGAGTCCCTCTATCGCTGATCAGTACTCGAGGAACTCCAAATCTACTAAAGATATTTTTCTTTAATAAATTTATGACAACCTTGGCAGTGTCGTTAGCTATAGCAGTGGCTTCCACCCATTTGGAGACATAGTCGACGCAGACCAGGATGTAATTGTTCCCAAAAGATGGGGGAAAAGGACCCATGAAATGTATGCCCCAGACGATGAAAATCTCGACCTCCAGGATGGGGGTGCTGAGGCCTCTCAGCTCTATATCCCACATTACCTATCCTCTAGCACTGATCGCAATAGTAAACAAAGGCCCGGGCATCTCTATGCATTGTGGGCCAGAAAAATCCAGACTTCAGGATCTTAGCTATGGTACGGTCCGGGCCATGATGTCCTCCTACTGGTGAGGCGTGACAGAACTCCAGGACACCATGAACTTAATTCTCTGGGATGTAACGGCGGATCACTCCATCTTCACAGGATCGGAATAGCAGAGGATCCTCCCAGAAGTACCTTTTCACATCAGAGAAAAATATTTTCCTTTGTCGGAAGGAGAGGTCGGGATGAATGACACCTGTAACCATAAAATTAGCGATATCAGCATACCATGGTCGAGGTGTTTCACAGATCGAAAAGAGGTTCTCATCAGAAAAATCCTCTCTGATCTCCCGATCTTCCTTCTTCTCCAAGTGAGGTAGCTCTAGGCGGGAGAGATGGTCTACCATGAATTTGTCACTCCCTTTCTTATCCCGGATCTCAAGATCAAATCCTTGTAGGAGGAGTACCCAGCGGATCAATCGGGGCTTCACGTCTTTTCTGTTAAGTAGGTACTTTAGTGCTTCATGGTCAGTATAAACAATAAATTTAGACAACACTAAGTAAGAATGAAACCTGTCAAATGCAAAAACCAATGCGAGCATCTCCTTCTCTGTGGTGGTGTAGTTAATCTGTGCCTTGTTGAGCGTCCTGCTGGCATAATAGATAGGTCGGATAATCCGGTCAAGTCACTGGCCCAAGACTGCTCCCAGTGCGTAGTCACTCGTATTGCACATCACCTCAAATTGTTCCTCCCAGTTGGGAGAAATCATAACTGGAGCTTCCACAAGGCACTGCTTTAGATGCTCAAAAGATCTGACACAATGGTCATCGAACTCAAATATGGAATCCTTGGTTAGAATATTGGTGAGGGGTTGGGATATTTTGGAGAAGTCGTGGACAAACTGCCTGTAAAATCCTATATACCCCAGGAAGCTGCGGATGGCGCGGACGGAAGTCAGTATTGGTAGTCGTGAAATGACCTCGATCATCACCGGGTCAACCTCTATCCCCTTCGCTGAAATTATGTGGCCAAGTACTATGCCACTTTGCACCATAAAATGACACTTTTCCCAGTTCAGGACTAGGTTAGTGTGCTCACATCTTTCCAAAACAAGCTCTAGGTGTTGTAAACAAATGGTAAATGATTATCCATAAACGGAAAAATCATCCAGGAATACCTCAAGGATTCGTTCCGCCATGTCATGGAAGATGGCCATCATACAGCTCTGGAAGGTGGCGGGGGCATTGCACATGCCGAAAGACATCCTTCGATAAGAAAATGTGCCGTAGGGGCAAGTGAATGTTCTCTTTTCCTGATCCTCCAGAGCAATGGAGATTTGGTTGTAACCAGAAAAACCATCGAGGAAGAAATAGAAGTTGTTCCCTGCTAGCCTCTCTAGAATTTGATCCATGAATGGCAAGGGGAAGTGATCTTTTCTTGTTGCGTCATTCAACTTCTGGTAATCCACACAGACTCGCCAGCCCATGATAGTACGTATAGGGATGAGCTCATTCCTTTCATTTGAAATCACTGTGATACCACCCTTTTTGGGTGCCACTTGGAGAGGACTCACCCACGGACTATCCATGATGGGATAGATGATTCCTGTATCCAATAATTTGATCACCTCCTTCTTTACAACTTCCTTCATGGGAGGATTCAAGCGCCGTTGTGGTTGGAGAGATTGCTTGGCACCATCTTCAAGTAGCACCTTATGAGTGAAAATGGTAGGGCTGATGCCCTTAAGATCAGAGACTGTCCACCCAATAGCATGCTTCCGCTGTTTGAGAACCTGCAGAAGTGCATCTTCCTGCTCCTGTGATAGTTCTGCATTAAGTATAACATGCAAAGTTTGATTGGGTCCTAAATACCCATACATGAGAGAAGATGGAAGAGGCTTCAGTTTGAGATTAGGTGACTTTAAAATCAAAGGTACAAGTGGCTGCACCTTGTCCCGTTCCAAACTATCAGGAACAACTACATGCTGCCAATAGTGGTCGCCCTGGCCTTCTATGAATTGCAATTCTTCTGGCGCTTCTTCTAATAGAATATCTGGACCAGTTAAATTATTCGAAATAAAAGAACATACCAGTTCATCCCCTTTGCCGCTAAAATGATTATCCATGGTAGAAACTGCATAATAGTCCTCATGCTATGAAAAGGAAGCACGTTTGACGGATTTGAGGACATTATAGGAAACTCTTTCATCACCTACCCAGAAAATCAACCCTCCTTGGTTCACATCGATTAGTACCTTCCCAGTTTCCAAGAATGGCGTTCCAAGTATAAGAGGTGCTTCCTGGTCATCCCCCATGTCGAGGATGATGAAATCAGCATGGAGAATCAGCCTACCCACCTTGACCAGTACGTCCTCAAGTAGTCCTTTCGGGTGCTTGATGGATCGATCAGCAAGTTGAAGGGCGACGCGTTTAGGCTTGAGCTCGTGGAGTCCCAGCTTCTTGAAAACTTGGAGGGGCATGAGGTTCACACTGGCCCCTAAGTCGTAGAGGGCCTTCCCAAACTAACAGGATCCAATAGTACAAGTAAAGGTGAAACTACCTGGATCATGGAGTTTTGGAGGAATAGAATGTTGACCCACCGCGGAGCACTCCTTAGTTAGTGCAATAACGCCCAAATCCTCCATCTTCCTCTTATTCGAGAGGACTTCCTTCATGAATTTGGCGTATGTTGGCATTTGTGTCAGGGCTTCCACAAATGGTATGTCGATATGTAGCTTCTTGAAAACATCCATAAATTTTCTGAATTGGTGGTCCAGCTTCCTTTGCTTCAATCTTTCTGGAAAGGGTAAGGCGGGCTTGAATGGTTGGATTACATACTATTCTTTATTTTTTAAAGCCTTCTTCTGTGGGCTATTAGATGAGGAGGGGTCGGTATTGGTACCTTTTACTTCAACAGTGGGTGTGGATGCACCTTGCTGTGCTGATTGGTTCTGGTGGAGATCTTTTCCACTCCGGATCATGATAGCATTGGCCTCCTCCCTTGGATTCTTTTCGGTGTTCCCTGGTAGTGTACAGGGCTTCCTCCCTGAGAGTTGATTTTCCAGCTGGCCAATCTGATTCTCTAAGCCTCAAATCAAAGCTTCCTGATTCTGGAACCGAGTCTCATCAGTAGATATGAATTTAGTCATCAGATCCTCTAACCTTGAGGTGTTATCCTGCTGAGGTGGTTGTTGATCCGGTGGAGGAGGAGGTTGTCATGGCTGCTGTGGATGAGGGTTTTGATACCCTTGTTTCTGATAAAGACCCTGCTAGGGTTGTTTCGTCCTTTGGAATTGGTTCTGATATAGAGGTTGGTTGTAGTTGGGTGGTCGCTGGGGCAGAGGATCCTGCTGTTGTTGACCCCAGCCTGTGTTCTGTTGATCTCGCCATGCCGGGTTTTGGTACTGATAGTACTGGTTGGGCCCTCGATTTTGGGAAACATAACTCACCTCGCTTATCGAGGGCCCTCCAGCCGATCCCGGAAATTCTCCCATGATGTGGTTATCACCACAGTCGCCACAAGCTCGATGGTGCACCGCATGAACTTGAGATGCTTCTTTGAGGTTCAATGTGTCGATTGTTTTGGACACAGCGTCCAACTGATCAGCTAACATAGTGGTAGCATCAATGTTGTGCATACCTCACTTTTGAGTCCCCTGCTTGGAGTGCCACTCGAAGCTATTGGATGACATGTCTTCCAGTAGTTTGAATAGTTCTTTGGGGGATTCCGCATCACCATACCTCTAGAATCAGCGTCCACCACGGATTTGGTATTCATGTTAAGTCCTCCATAGAAGGTCTGGACTTGCATCCAGAGTGGAAGTCCGTGATGGGGGAATTTTCGTAACATCTCCTTGAAGCGTTCCCAGGACTCGTACAATGACTCGGAGTCGTGCTGCTGGAAGTTATGAATCTCATTTCAGAGTGTCACCGTCTTGGATGGTGGGAAGTATTTGGACAGGAACGCCTGGGCTAGCTCCTCCCAGGTGAGGATAAAGCGTTGTGGCAACCCCTTGATCCAATCTTTTGCCTTATCTCGTAGAGAAAAGGGGAATATGAGAAGACGGATGGTGTCTTCGGACACGCCATGGTACCGAAAGGTGTCGCAGATCTCCAGAAAATTGGAGAGATGGGCATTCGGGTCCTCACTGGCCAGGCCACCAAATTGGACGGTGTTCTGGATTAGCTGCATGATAACAGTCTTTATCTCGAAGTGCTGGGCCTGGAACGGAGGACGAACGATGCCCGTATCAGCTCTGTGAATCGATGGAAGTCTGTACTCCATAAGGGTACGTCTTGGAGGTTGTTGTTGATGGGGTGGAGCTTGCATAAACTTCTCCTAAGGGGCAAAAAATGGATGTGGAAAGAGTTGTTGTGGCGGCTATTGGTAATCCCTTAGGAAGAATTCCATGAAGGCTCCAGGAGGTTGCTCAGGTAGACCAGCAGCAGGAGGCTGCTGATCCTGGTACTTATGCTAAGTCACAGCATCTACGGCTGGTGCTCCTTCTTCCTTGTTCGCCATGGGTTTTGGTTGATGGTTGTGAGTTTCTGTCCGTGTACGCCGACGATGAAGCAGGGTCCGTTCGATTTCTGGGTCAAGCGGAACAAATTCCGAAGACTCGGCACTTTTGGATCGTGCAAAGCATCGAAACATACACTTGAAGTGCTTCACAACACAAAAATGAAAACCAGGCGTAAAAGGGAAAAATAAAAAAAAAGAAAATTTGAAATGGGATTAGAAAAGAAATTTTTGATAATTTTTTATATTTATTTTCACTTAAATCAATTATTAACACAATTTAAATCTTTTCAGTAAAACCAAACGGTAGTTCCCCGACAACGGCGCAAAAATTTGGTCTACGCTTTTCGTTGATTGAAGTTAAATGTTTCCCAGATTAATTACCCATTATTAGAACTTTAGTATAGCATATGTTCGGGGTCGATCCACAGGGAACCGTGGTGTGCATGAATTTAATTGAGTTAACACTTAATTAGGTGAAGTATGCAAAATTTAGAAACGATTGGTTTGATTTTTTTGTTTTGATTAAAACTAAACTTATTTACTTTGAAGAATGGATACAGTTTGAAATAAAACAACAAGTAAATTAAAAGAGTTTTTAGAAATGGAAAGAGTAGACGTGTCGGGGCTGTGGTGAATAAGGAGTTCATATGCAGATTGTTTAAATGGTTGTGTTGTTCATAATAATTCAATCATTCAAGATTTCATTTTGTTACAATATTTCCTTAGTCCGATTCCTCTTGTTTGGAATTAGAGCAGTTGACTCCTTGGTCCGGTAGTCAATGTCCTTAATGCTTTATTGCGTCCAGTCCATTACTTGAATTGGTGAAAACCTTCCAATGGTCATGGATGTTTTCACCGTTACTTTTCTTTTGTATCGCTGAGAATCCTTCCCTTTGTCCGGCTAAGAATTATCAGTTATATTATACAGTGTTCTAAGAAGAGTAAGATGAATTACAACGATTCAAACAAAACTATATAAAATAATATACAAATTATGGTCCCATCATCCACAACCCCAACACGAGTGGTTTAGTTACACATAGAATTTAGGAGAGAAACGACACACGTGATACCTGATGGATTTATCGTGTAGGTGTTGAGGTAGAGTATCAGAAGGTGGAATGACAGAATAACGGAATGACGGAACCTCGGTGGTTTCGGGAATGGTGGTAGCATAGATTCTCTCTCCTCCAATGGTTCTCAACACCCTTAAATCCATAGGCCAAGGCCTCATTTTATAGAAAAATAAAGTATATGACGTGTAGAGAAAGTACACGCCGTGTAATTTTTGTCAACGCGTATTGGCGCCATTTTCTCCGCTGGAAGGTGGCCTAGCACGCCGTTCTTGACTTTTGCACACGGTGTCTCCTACAAGTTGAGTTAACACGGCGTGTAGCGCTGCCAGCCCCTTCTAGAATAGTATACCCGGCGTGTAAAAGTTCAAACACATCGTTTCGTCATCAATGACCACATGGTCGTGTGGACTTTTCTCTGTAACTAGTGCTTCTAGAAAGTGGTACACAACTTGTATCGCCGACCCACACGGCGTGCATCTCTGCCTGGAGACATGGGTGTGTACTCCCTTCTTTGGTCTGTGTCCTTGTCTAGATGTACATGGCGTGTATAAAAAGTAAACGCCGTGTAGTTCCAAAAAATTCACAAACTTCTCGTGATCCGTGAATTAATCCAGAACGCTCATATAAGTAAACAGATTCACTAAAATCAAAGAATATATTAATGAAACCACAGATATTTTCTTAAAACATGCTTTTATCTTCAATTATATATATATAAATCTATACACAAATTGGGTGCTTCAGGAATAGAATTTGTTAGGCCTACCTACTGAGTTTTAATACTCACGCCTATAGTGTTTTCCTGTTTTTAGTTTCTGTTAAAGGTTTGACTCGAGCTTGCTTGTCGTGGGTGAGAGTTGGTTGTGGTTAGTTGGGCGACTCTTGAGATCATGAGGGGTTTTAGTCGTGGTCAGGTTAGTTGTTATTTTTGTTGTCGTTCGTTCTTTTCGTTTTGTTTATTCACTTTGTGTCCTTTTTTCCTTCCTCTATTTTATTTATTTTATTGGGTGAAATCATTACCTATTGCTCTCTTTTACTGCCCTGGTGCTTGTCACCAGCCTGGGAGGATCGGGAACGCCTCTCGGGCCATGTCTCGGGCCGGCTTGGGTGACCGGTTCAGGGTCGACCCGGGTTGGTTCGTTGTAAAATGGTATCAGAGGGAGAGGTTTACTCATTTGGGTCGTTTTCTTTTGGGATAGAGTATGTGTAGACCAAAGTTAAGGGTGTCGGAACTCGACGTTCTTGTTATGAGTAAGGTTCCTAGCCAGAAAACCTCGTGGCGGGACTCGAGATACCTGGGTAAGTTGAGTTTTGTCGAGTCTTTGGTCCTCGTGATTAATCTTATTTAGGGGAAATGAAATAGGAGTGGGGTCAGTGGTCCTAGTGATCTCGCAGGGTCTGGCAAGCCTTGTGGATCCGAGGACACTGTCCTAAAATACTCTCTATGGCCAGTGGTGTGATTGGCGTATGGCCGCCAACCATATGTTCTAATCACCTGCTAACGCTAGTTTCCTCCTGCTTTGTTCCTTGTCTCTTTATTTTGGATTCATAGAAACTTGGTTTTTATGAAAGAAAAGTTTCGGTCTTGATAATTGTTTTGAAATGAATTGTTTAAAAAAATTATGATGTGTAAGGTTTGAAAAGTGTGTGTTGAATGTTTTGGTTTTGAAGGAAAAAAATGGAAAGGTTTGGTTTTTTTTCATGGTGTTCTCATGGGAAACCACATGCATGAATATATATATATATATATATAAGAGAAATGGTCAATGGCATGAGTGGATGAGTGCCTGGATGGACATGTGGTGGGTGCCGGTGTGGCACGAGAACATGAATGTGTGAGGTCAATGGGACACCATTGGTGTTTGTGCAACCCACAAGCTTTGCTTATTTTCAAAATGTTTTGTTAAATGAAAATTTTTTGTTTTAGTAACCGATGATTTCATGGTGTGTCCTTGTGATTTTGACATGTTGGATGTGAGGCATTTTGGTGTTGAGAATCCTTTTTGATTGAATTGTGATCGAGTTTGAATTCTTATTTGTATGATGGTGTGAAAGTGTGTGGTTAGTGGTTTCTTTTGAGAAGTGTTTCGGGAAGCCCTTGTAGTGGTTCCCTCTGCACATGTAGTGTTCAATTGTAGTATGTCTTGACCATTGGACCAATTTTATTGGGTCCATGGTTTTATTTCTTAACTAGTGTATGCCCCCAAATAGTGTTAACACATGATTGAAGTGCAGCCACAGACAACTCGTCATTGGTCGATCCTCTAGTTGATTAATGTAAGGACTCTCTCTTTTTAGTGATAGTGAAAAGTCTGCCTCTTCTTCTGTTAGGATAAGCAAATCCTCTAGCAGTAGGATGATAGAGGTGAGGGAAGTTGATAGGAGTTTTGGTCACTTTGACTTGTCTGAGTCATCAGGCATAAAGTTTGACACTATTGCATATAAAAGTCCCCCTAGAAACAATGAAAGGAATTACAACAGGGAAGGGTGAAGGCGGTTTAGAGCCATCGGTGCTGCATGATGTCTTGAAATGATTGTAGTGCTTTCATCGGCTGCACGAGTCCTGTTTGGTGACGTCTTCCAGCATGATTTCTCCTTGAAGAGCATGTATGGAATTCGTAGAATTCATCGGGAACCCCTGTTTCTATAGGAGTGTGTCCTCTCGGGGACTTCCAATTTTTCTGATCAAAGGTGAGTGTTTGTAATGTGTCTTTCCTTCTTAGGTTTATTGGTTAAGGTGAGGAGGTGATGCATGTGTGTCATCTAAAACTTTGTTCTGGTGGACGTGTCGCGAGGGAGTGGGTGGATGTCAGAGTGTGTCGTGTCTGATGGTGTTATCTCGTTTGCGGTGTGGTTGCGTGTGACACCAAAAGGAGAATCTTCATTTGAAAGTCATCAATACCTGATTACGAGGTATGAGATGCTTCAAACATCAGGGCTCTAGCCATAGGCCTCAGAGTGAAGATGGCACGTAGTCAGGAACCCCGAGAGTGTATGGGATCCCGATTTAATTTCTATCACTAGTGTTGAAAGTAAAAGCAATTTAAATTGTCTTTTGTGGTTGTTCCATTCTGACGACCCATCTGGGTGTGTGAGGTATCTCATGGCTACGAGGAGGTGTGGTCACCTCATACCTTAAAGTCTTGACAGATGCATCCCACTGGATTTAATCTCTTTTACTAGTCCTTATGAGGTCTGTTTGGGGAAATCAGTTCTAATTTTTATTAGTGATCATCCAAGAATGGGGGGATGACGAGCTGTCTTGGGCCATGCTTTTGATGCCCCAGTAGTTGGGCCCACCCTCCCCACCCCTTGTGGTGGGGTGTTTTGTCCCTTTAGGGAAATTTTTGAAGTTTATATATTTTTTTCTGGTAGTTCTAATGGTGGGAAGACCCACATTGGGTCTCGCTAAGATGTGTTCGAAATGAATCGGTGATGGCCTTTCCATAATGGGGGGGGAGTCCGCTCAGGCCTCCCCGTGTCAATTTCCCTATCTCATCTCGAGCGTCAGTAAGTTTCTAATGTTGGGGAGCCCCTTCAGGATTTCCCCATGTTGGATTTTAGTTATGTCCTAGAGATGACTGTGTGGCGACTGATAAGAGTGTTTATTTGATGAATTTGGTTTTATTTGTTTGTTCCAGTGAAACAGTGTAGTTTTCATTTAATAGTGGTTGAGGTATTTAGTCTTGTGAAGTTGGTTTTCGTGGGTGTGAGGATTCCTTTTCTTATTCCATCAACTGGAGGTGTGTTTGCACTTTAGGGAGGATGGCAATTAGAGGGTTTTTTTCCTTTTTTTTCTTCTTTTTATGGGTTTCTTAAGGTTGTATTTTGAGTCACTTTCTCTGATCACGTTCTTTTTCCTCTTCACTTTCCTTTCGTAGGGATCCCTTTTGAACCCCAAGGGGCTATCGATTGATACTTCGGGGTTCAGCCTTAGTTGTGGCTTTCCGGGGACGGAAAGCGCTATGGTGGGGAGATTTGTCACACCTGGATTTATAAATCAATTATTATTTTATTATTTTTATTATTTTTATTTGCTTTTTCAAATCTTTGTCAAAGTGTGGGTCGAGCCTGATTGAAATTTTTCATTCTGATGATAAATTGATATTTTGAGCTTGGCAGCGTCCGACGCATGGCCCGGGGATGGGCGAAGCCACACGACCTTGCCCGGGTCACTGCACGACCTGCTTGATGTTTATAACAAATAAACGAAGTAAAATTAAATAAATGAGGTGGAAGATAATAGATAAATGGACAAATAAATAAATAAATAAAATAAGTTTAAAGAATTATTTTAATAATAATTGAAGTAGGGATTTTTTTTATTGTAATTATTATTATTCTTATCATTATTATTATCGTCAAAATTATTAAGATTAATACTTTAATTTAGTTGTTAACATTAAACTATAACTTTTATAACTTTTATTCTCAATATTTCTATCATTTTTTTAGGATTATATTAAATTATTTTATGTCTTTTTTTAGGTTCACATTCTTTATTTTATTTTTATTCTAATTTTTATTTTCTCCATTTTTTATCTTTTCTTTTCCTTTTCTTTTTCTTTATTTCTTTTCTCTCCCTCAGATTCTCTACCTCCCCCTTTGTCATGCGAGACTCTCCTCCCCCCTAACCCTAGGTGCCATTTTGGCTTCCCTTTCCTGGCTAGCCGATATCACATCAGCTCCCTCCTCTGGTGAACCCAGCTCGCACCTCCCTCTCATGATGACCTTGCTCGCACTGTTCATTGCCTCCCCGCCACCCACTGCTTTTGGTCGTTCCGCCTCCGACAACCGTCGGACCACTCCCTGTTCCTGCTTCATCCAGCCACCTCGACCTCCCGGCCGTCCGCACAACCCCCTCATGCTGACCCCGAGCCCCTGCCAATGCACCCATCCTCCTGAAACCTTGCATGCCTAGCTCCATAGAAAAGCCATTGATCCACCTTTCCGGCTGGCCTTACCCTGCCTCGTGCACACCACCACACCCCCTCGATCCCGAGCAGCCCCTCCTATCTCCGGTGACCTGCGGCGATGTCTCCCCCTTTTTTTCTGCGCACACCCTGGCAGTCGTGCACCCTCCTTCCAGCCGTGCGCTTCACTAACACGACCATGTCCAGTGTCACCCCCTCACCGGGGTTGCTCCCTTGACAACGTCCTCTCCCTCCGGAAATGAACTACCCTTTATGTAAAGGGTTACTAGTTGTATGTTCCTTGATGACATTTTATTTATTTTTGCTAAAATCCTATGTATTATGGTTCAATATTTGTTGCGTAGGGTTTAATTAAAATTTTGAAGTGTGTGGTTGAGAGTTTTTTTTAATACATTTTTTCAAAAAAAATAATTTTGAAAATACCACCAGGTTAAAAAAAATTATTTTTTTACCCCCCAAAGGCGGCACCTAATGTGCCGCCTTTGGGGGTTTTTCCGCCCAGGGCAAGGCGGCACACGGTGTGCCTCCTTTTCCCAAAAACTAACCGCAAAGGCGGCACACCAGGTGCCACCTTTGCATAAATATTTTTTTTAAAATTTTTTATTTTTATTATTATTTTTTTGTTTTGTTTTGTTTTGTTATATATATATATATATAAAAACTTTTCAGCAGAATTTTTCTGCTATTTAATATCCAGCGGTTCTGCCATTACAGCAGTCTGGATTCTGACTGATACTCTCACCCAGGACTCCCTTTTTTAAGGGGGTTTTCCCTGAAAATCAAACTGCATTTCCGATGTGGGATTCTGGTTCTTCTTTTCCTGTGCAGTACATTCTGCGTTTCCGATGTGTGATTCTGTTTCAAGTACACAACTTTGAAAGACTATAAAACATAAATTATAAGACCAATATAAATGAAACTTTAAACAGCGATTAAACTTATAAGAAATAGTTGAAAACAAAAATAATTTCATAAAAAATGTTGATACAAATTAATTTATAAGCCTTCAAAACCACCTACTTAAAACATAAACATATTTCAAGTACATGACTTTGAAATCTTATAAAAGATAAACTATAACACCAATATAAATTAAACATTAAACATTGATTAAACATATAAGAAATAGTTGAAAACAAAAATAATTTCATAAAAAATGTTGACCAAAAACAATTTATAAGCTTTCAAAACAATCAACTTGAAACTTAAAAATGTTTCAAGTTCCTGACTTTGAAAGACTATAAAACATAAACTCCAAGACCAATACAAATGAAACGTGAAACATTAATTAAACATATAAGAAATAGTTCAAAACAAAAAAATTCCTAAAAAATTTCTATAAAAATTAATTTATAATCTTTCAAAACCGTCTACTTGAAACTTAAAAATGTTTCAAGTACGCGAATTGGAAAGACTATAAAACATAAAATTTAAGAACAACATAAATGAAACATTAAACATTGATTAAAAATTTACTACATATAGCTTTGAAAAAGAAACATTGCTACATATATCTTTGAAAAAGAAACAATGTTTGGTTAACATATGATAAAAATTCTTGGAAAAAATGAAATGTAAATCTGTAGGAATTAGATTTTTTATCAAAACATGGCAGTCATGTGAATTGAATCCTTTTAAATTCATATAATTCATTAACACAATGTTATTTATATTTGATAAATACCCCTCTAGAACCTTTACATCATTGAACAAGTTGAAAAACAAATATATCTCTCCTCCCTAGAAAGAGTATAAACAACATGAGGAAGAAACATTGGATTTTCACCCTTCACAGGAGCCAACTCTTCTCGTATTCCCATGTCAACCATGTCTAACCTTGCCTCAATTCTATCATTTGTTTTTTTAGGGGCATTTAACAATGTTCCTATAACACTATCACATACATTTTTTTACACATGCATCACATCAAGAAAATGTTTGACATACAAAACAATTCCAGTGTGGTAATTCAAAAAAGAACTGGTCTCTTTTTTCAACTGATTTTTGTAAGGTTTTTTGAAAATGGTTTACCAAAAAGTGTGTTCAAATATTTTACTTTCTCAAACAGCTGATCACCTGTTAGTGGAGACGATGTTTCATGTTGTTCTGAACATCCATTGAATGATGTTGTCCAAGATCGGTACTTATACTGATGAGGTATAAATCTACGATGTCCTAGAAACACAGATTTAGATGAATGTTTCGACCTAATTGATTCTTTATTTTCTTCGCACATGGGACACCCTTGAGTTCTTTTAATGCTATAGCCCAACAGATTTCTATAAGAAGGGAAATCATTTATTATCCCATACAAAATCACTCTTAATATTAAGTATTCACTTTTAAAAGCATCATACATTATAACACCTAAATCCCAAAATAACATCAAATCCAAAATCAAAGGAGCCAGATAAACATCAATATCATTACCTGGTTATTTTGGTCCTGATATAAGCATATATAACATGATGAATTTCATCTTCATGCATAACCAGGGTGGAAATTTATAATTTACCAACATAATAGACCATGTACTATGAGTGATGGAGAGTCATCAAGATGACATAATTTCCCATATTTATTTCTTTTAGCTTCATATTCCCAGTATGGGAGCTCATTTTATTCTGGGAGCATGTCATTCAAGAGAGCAAGTAGTTCCGTAAAACTGATATCACTCCATCTATTGCATACTTTCAATTTATACAACATCAATATAGTTGAAAATGCTGAATATTTAGTGCAACCAGCATACAATGACGTCTTTTCACAACTCTTTAACTTCTCAAACAATTTTTGGAAATCACGGAGTTTATCTTCAATTTTCTTTGTCATTTCCTCAATACGATCGTCATCATCATTGAAATCTATAATCACATCCTCCATACGGTCTTCTTCATTATCCATATTTGTATTCATATCTGATGATACATAAAATGTAGTTTTATCCCAGCCAGTAACTATATTCTCTTTTTCTCCATGTTTATTCCAACATTTATAACTCCGATCTATTCTGTGACATATAAAATGTTCTTCCAACTCCTATGGAGTAAGTAGTCCAGAATAACAACAATGTAAACATGGAAAATGGATTTGAGAAGGATCCTTTGCATGATCCTTTGAAAACATTATGAACTCTTTCACTCTGTTCTCATACACTATTGTCAAACGATTAGAATCCATCAAATCATTATTCATATCCATCCTACTTGAATCTAAAATATTAGTATTTATGGTTCAAATACACAAAACAAGACTTCCAAATATAGTAGAAGAGAACCACTTCCTTACAAAAAATAGAGATTAATTGAGCCTAACCATTTCTAATAATGATTTGGAAATCAATAGAACCAGGATAGACCCCCCATCAAAATCAACACAATTTCCAAACACAAAGTGGTTTGTGGGGATAATCACTTGTGTCATAGATGGTAAAACTCACATGTCATCATCCTCTATGACTCATCCTCCTCTATTGGGTCAACCCTTCTATGGTCAACTAGTCCATCCTTTTATACCTCCCAAACATAAAATACAGATGGATGAAAACTAGTAGCCAACTCTATTTGTAAAGAAAGGATTATCATAATACCTATAATATGGAATTCATAAAATATAATTACTTTAGATTCATTATAGTTTCCTCAAATCACCCTAGTCCAAACACAAGAATAATCAAAAATGATAAATCTACCACTCCTAGGTCTCTGCTCTACATTCAATATAATCATGCCTAATATTTTTGGTAAGCTCAAGTTACTTACTTTAAATCACAAGGGGGGGGGGTAATCACTTGTGTCATAGATGGTCTCTCATGTTATTCCATATGAAAATTTTAACAAATATTATTTACCTATCATCCCATTCTATCCCCATTAGTGTCTAATTCTAAACTCCATCTTATGTGTAATATCAAATGAGTATATATTAATAAATTACCCTACATCCACTTCCCCACTAATATGGTCATTCTCACAATCTAATTGAATATTTATTATACTTAGACCCCTTATATATAATCCCATAACCATATATCCACACATACACATGTCACAAACACATAAAAAAATATCCACATAAAAACCACACATCACATCAAAATCACAGTATGATATCGTGAACATGAAGGACATAAAAATCGTAATCTCCTCCTACAATGCACAACCCCCACTTTGTATCCACACCAAATACACATAATCATGTAAAAAAGAATATATATACACCAAAACCTAAAATCATTATAGGTCGTATATATACACCCACTGTGATCCATTAAAACGCATATTAAGTGTGAAGGGGGGAAGGGAATAGGGAGTGGTTCTATATGTGTTCCCTCTATAATCTAGATATTGAGAAAAACACTCAGAACCAAAGTACCCATATGGATTTCAATCAGGTTTCTCGACTCAAGTGGTGGTGTGTAAGAAATAATAAGAAAATATAAAAAGTATATAGTCACACATAAATCTTTCCTAAGGGTTTAAACCAAACTAACACTCCGAACACCCTCGTCAACCATTTCGTTGTTACTACCACCCT
The DNA here is from genome assembly GCA_963277665.1 of Viscum album. Classification (NCBI taxonomy): domain Eukaryota; kingdom Viridiplantae; phylum Streptophyta; class Magnoliopsida; order Santalales; family Viscaceae; genus Viscum; species Viscum album. The sequence goes on from OY728125.1 coordinate 876,889,335, forward strand.
TTTATAACCAATTCCATTATAATGACACAAATAATCCCCAACAAATCACATAAGCATCCATATCAACATTACCAACTTCTTATTTCATTTAACATTATAATTTCTTGGATTTTTATTACCATATGAATTTCAATTGTTAACCATTTTAATGTAAAAACAATCATTAAATCACTACCCACTATAATCCATTCATTAATCATTAATATGATTTATTCTGTCATTAACCATTTATTAAAAATATGGAACTACGGTTTTATCAGTGCTAAAAAATCACTCATAAATCATTCCTGTATCAGCGCTAACATTTTAGCATTGATACATGCCTTCTTTATCAGTACTTTTTTTTTCATTGATAATGGGGATTTTTATGAGTGCTTTTTTAGTGATGATAAAGATTACCCTGCATCAGTTCTAAAATTTTAGCACTGATACATGGCTTCTTTATTATCAGTTTTTTCTTAGCGATGATATAAAGTGGTGCTTCCTTTCCCTGTTTTTTGTAGTAGTGATAGCTTTGTCAAATGCTTTCCATTTACATGACTGAGATGGTGATTCCACAAATGGGTGTTGTATGAGTCAGTTGAGTTTGTTTCTTTATCGATTTTCAACACTTGGTTTTCATAATTTAATACATACAAACTGTTATTTAATTGTGTCATATCATAACATTCGTTGTTCTTATAAAAGAAACAACCCTTATTTCCAAACTTGAAAATAAATCCATCCATATCGAAACATGATACAGAAATTATGTTCTTGGTAACACTAGGTACATAATAATTGTTATGTAAAACCAGAAGCATTCCAGTTGGCAATGAGAGATGGTAATCGCTAATGGCCAACGCAGCCAGCCCCGCGCCATTGGCAGCTCGAAGATCCACCACTCCTCTGGAAATATTCCTAAAAATACTTATTTACAACATTTGAATAAAAATTTGATCCCTAAATACAATATTTCTTATATGTTTAATCAATGCTTAACGTTTCATTTGTATTGGTCTTAGAGTTTATGTTTTATAGTCTTTCAAAGTCGAAAACATGAAATATTTTTATGTTTCAAGTTGATGGTTTTGAAAGCTTTTAAATTATTTTTGGTCAACATTTTTAATGAAATTATTTTGGTTTTCAACTATTTCTTATATGTTTAATCAATGTTTAAAGTTTAATTTATATTGGTTCTATTGTTTATCTTTTATAAGCTTTCAAAGTCACGTACTTGAAATATGTTTAAGTTTCAAGTAGGTGGTTTTGAAAACTTATAAATTAATTTGTATCAACATTTTTTATGAAATTAGTTTTCTTTTCAACTATTTCTTATAAGTTTAATATGTTTTTAAAGTTTCATTTATATTGGTCTTATAATTTATGTTTTATTGTCTTTCAAAGTCTCGTACTTGAAACAGAATCACACATCGGAAACACGGAATGTACTGCGCAGGAAATGAAGAACCAGAATCCCACATTGGAAATGCAGTTTGATTTTCAGGGCAAACCCCCTTATAAAAGGGAGTCCTGGGTAAGGGTATCAGTCAGAATCCAGACTGTTGTAATGGTAGAACCGCTAGATATTAAATAGCAGAAAAATTCTGATGAAAATTTTGGTTATATATATAAAACAAAACAAAACAAAACAAAAAAATAAAAATAAAAATAAAAAAAAGTTTAAAAAAAAATTTATGCAAAGGCGGCACCTGGTGTGCCGCCTTTGTGGTTAGTTTTTGGGAAAAGGCGGCACTCCGTGTGTCACCTTGCCCTGGGTGGAAAAACCCTCCAAAGTCGGCACACCAGGTGCCGCCTTTGGGGGGTAAAAAAGTAAATTTTTTTAACCTGGTGGTATTTTAAATTTTTTTTTTGAAAAAATGTAAAAAAAAATAACTCGTGTGGTTGAGGTTTGAATGGGGTTTCGTTCCATTTTTGGGGTGTTCTTCATCAATTGAGGTGAGTTTCCCCTTCACACAAATCTTCTTTATTTAATATTCACCTGTTTCGTGTATTTCACATTGTTTTTTATAATAAATTGGTGGCTTATGATGTTATTATTATTTTTATAAACTTTTATTTGGTTAATTAAATATTATATGTGGTGCACATTATGTTTTGGGAATATTTTGAGGTGCACATGATTTCAAAAGTAGACTTTTAGATTACTGTTTTTAAAGCATTGTGTGCATGGTTTCGAAATGGGTTTTTGTCATGTGGTGTATTTTTATTTTGTTACGCAGTTAGTTTATTTAGCAGTGCAATTGCTGCACGTTCTGATATGACGTGTTATGAGTGCACATTAATTTTAAAAATTGGTTTTGAAAAGGTTTTGGGTATGTAAAGTTGTGGTTTCTCTTTGAATTTGTTCAATAAATTTTTAAGTGGCGTTGTAAATTTTGTCGACGGTACAAGTGGTGTTTTGAAAAATGATTTAAGGTGATTCTTTTGCGTTCTTTTCTCGTTTGGGTTGTTTTAAGTCTGTTTTTGTGTCATTTTAGTTATTGTGCATGTGTTGCAGCGCGCTTGCGTGATAACCTCGCGGTATTGTGGTCGTCGACGTGCGCGTGTTTGTGCGTCTATGCAAGGCGCGACACACCTTTATGTCTTGACAGCGAGCCGAGGTAGGTCCCCCACTGCACTTACCTTTAGATTTAGAATTTATTAATTTCTTGATGTTTTATTAATTTTAATAAATTGGAAACAATATAATATAATTAATTTTTATGTTATTATTTGGTGCGAAAAGTGTCGTTTATTTTATAACGAACATTTGAAACATTTTCTTGACGAGCGGACACCCAGTATTGAAATAATACCAATTTGGCCTTTAAAAATAATCCATGGAATTTAAAATTTAATTCTAGTTTTAATTATTAATGATTTCTTTTGAACAAGTGTTTTGGTTTTTCTCTAGAAATGAGGTTTCACTTTAAAATTGGTGAAGGCCTGCTTGACACTTTAATAAAATAAATTATTTTGTAAAACCCATTCAGGGGGATCTTTGGTGTGAGTTGATTGTGTGAGTTGTATGTGATGTTTGTGAATCGTTACTGATTGTTTGGCATTGTTGATTCACCCCTCTTATATTATATGTTTTGACGTGGGAACCTAGCATAGTGAGTGAATCTTCTGTGAACGATTGCTGCACTAGTTTAGACCACGCACTGGCTAGTGGCCCCATAGTAGGGGAATACTGAGTTATTGCGGCTATGGGGATTGGGCCCCTTGGTTAGGCCATGAAGGTCTATAATGGGTAGTAGTATGGGCGTTATGATGTCATCGAGTTAGGGTATGCCTTCCAGATGAGTCACATGCATAGTATGTTCTGGATTGTTCATGATCTCCTAGGATCGACCCATGTATCTTTTTGTGTTTATTTGTATGTGGCAGACGATTAAGAGGTATAGTTCGGTTGCTGGCCCCGTGTGCCACCTTTACCATTTCCCTTAGTGTGTGTTGTGTGTGTGGTTTTCCATTTGACCAACAACTTAAATTTGAATTTTTAAATTGTTCACAAAAGTGTTTTAAAATGCAATGCATCTATTTCTTCCAAACACTAAACTTGTTTAATATAAAAAAGGGCAATGGATTTTTACTTGTTTTAGAAATGAAAGTGTGTATGGAAATCAATATTTTATATAATTTAGTTCAAACCTGAAATTGATAAATTCTTTATTTAATGGTATGTGCATTGGGAATAGAATTAGTCGGGCCTACCTACTGAGTTTTAATACTCACGCCTATAGTGTTTTCCTATTTTTAGTTTCTATTGCAGGTCTGACTCGAGCTTGCTCGCTGTGGGTGAGAGTTGGTTGTGGTTTGTTGGGAGACTCTCGAGATCGTGAGGGGTTTTAGTCGTGGTCAGGTTAGTTGTTGTTTTTTTGTCGTTCTTTCTTTTCGTTTTGTTTATTCACTTTCTGTCCTTTTTTCCTTTTGTTATTTTATTTATTTTATCGGGCAAAATTGTTCCCTGTTGCACTCTTTTGATGCCCTGGGGCTTGTCGCCATCCCAGGATGATCGGGAACGCCTCTCGGGCCATGTCGCGGGCCGGCTCGGGTGACCGTTTCAGGGTCGACCCGGGTTGGTTTGTGACACCTATCATGTGGGTATTTCCTTAACTCACCTCCTAATCCCACATAAGCAATGAATAGTGTGGGAAAAAAGAGTAGGAATAGCCTCTTTGCATCACATAAGGTTCTAACAACTTGAATCACATTCCTACCCAAGGTTGGCTAAAACTTAAAGAGACAGTTGGAAATAATGATCCACTACACTCAACATTTGGGACTTATGGGGGTGATAAAAATGAAAAAGGATATCTTTTGAGCAAATTTGAAACACAACATCCACACCATGGTAACCTGAAATTGGAACAACAAATGAGCATCCACCGCCGACCATATTCGCTACGCGGAACTTGTATCAATTTTTTGTTCAAAACCCTTAAGGACATTTCCCCATAATGGTCGGAGACCCCTTGGGCCAGGAATCCAATCCAATTGGGTGTCCCTTAAAATGTAAAATATAATGAAAGCGCAGATGATGGAGTGTGTGGAGAATAAATGTGCTCGTGGAACTTAAATTCAAGCTTGACAAAAGAAGAGGTAGGGATCTTCAGGGAGGAGGGATGCACAGTACAGTCATGATGAACTTTACATGGATGAGGGAAAAATTGTGTACCAAACGATGTGCTTCGACCCAATGGGAGGACCTGAAGTTTGGGGTTGGACCTACAGATAAAATTTCTCGGCATTCTTATGAATCCCATAAGGATGGGAATGAATCCATACATAGTGCTGAAGGCCTTGTAGTTTAACTTTGTGGAGTGATGACGTGGAAGGAGACATGAATGAGGTAGGGAACATGGTGAAATCATCTTAATCTTGACATGAACGGTGCAAAAGAATTGTATATGACACTATGTGGGATCCTCCAAGGGAATTATACTTAGGGGGATAGTCAAAGAGGACATTGGGGTTGGACTCGAGATGAGGCGTTTGAGACTTCCTACATATCCCATGAGGATGGGAATCAAGCCAAACGTAGTTCTTGTGATTTAATATCTCGAAGAGAGACAAATGGTTTAACGTCATGTGGGACAACATACAGTTTAATGTATTGTGTTATGACATATAGTTTAACGTCATGCAGGGCGACATACAGTTTAACGTCGGGCAGGATGATATATCGTTTAAGGTCTTTTAGGAACAGATAGTTTAAGGGCATGTAGGACCTAATGGTTTAAGATCATGTAGAAACAGAATGTAGTTTTGGTTCATGCATGACAGTACAGTTTAATGTCATGAGAAACCATAATGTCGATTGGGGTTATGCAGGACAATACAATTTAAGGTTATGGGGGACCACAATGCAGTTTGGGGTCGGGCAGGACCGTTCAGTTTAAGGTCATGTGGGATCGCAATGTAATTTGGGGTCATGCAGTATTGTACAGTTTAAGGTCATGTGGACCACAATGCAGTTTGGGGTCATGTAGGACCATACAATTTAAGGTCATGTTGGACCATAATGTAGTATGGGTTCATGCAGGACCGTACTGTTTAAGGTCATGTGGGACCATAATGCGGTTTGGGGTCATGCATGACCGTATAGTTTAAGGTCATGTGGGACTAGGTAAATCTGTCAAAGTATTGTTTGATGAACTTGGAATTGGTAGGAGGAGTTATACGCTCACCATCCATGGTAACCAGAGAGTATGTGCCATTGAAGAAAACCTTGTGAATGATGTAAGGACCTTCCCCTTTGGTCTCCAACTTGGGTGGTTTCCTTCCAGGTATCATTGGTGTTCTCAGGACAAACAACAAATCGCCTTGCAGGAAGGAGCGGAGGTGAACTTTCTTATTTAAATATCTGGCTATATTTTTTTGATGCGTTTCCAGATTGTGCAGGGCATGAAACATGTTCTCGTCGAGTGCTTCCAACTCAACTAGATGGATTTCATCTACATTATCAGGTGTTTGATGATCATATACAGCTTTGTGAATTGAGGGAAACTGAATATTGATGGGCAGGATGGACTACGTTCAGTATACTATGGAATATGGGTTCACCTGGCTGGAATTACGAGTCGTCGTCTGATAAGCCCAGAGGACGTTGGGGATCTTGTCTGGTGAACACTTCTTATTCTGACCAACCATTTTCTGCAGAATGGTAGAGACGGTTTTGTTGAACTCCTTGACCTATCCATTTACAGGTGGATGATAATGGGAGGTATGGTTAGAATGGATGTTGTACTTAGTGTATTTTTTCTTCATCTCAGCTGCCCAAAAGTTCATGTCGTTATCGGTGAGGACGGTGTGAGGGACTCCAAATTAGGAGATGATATTGGTGATCACAAAGTCAATAATGGAACAGGCCTTGACCTCCTTGAGCGGAATTTCCTCTACCCACCTGGAGAATAAATCTGTAGTGGTCAGGGTGAACCTGCACATGTGAGCTATCACCTGTGGATATGGGCCCACGACATCGAGTCCCCACACCGAAAATGGCCAAGAGCACTTGGTGGAGTGTAGAGGCTATGGCGGCTGATGCATAAAGATAGAATTAATTTGTCGCACATGAAACATTTTGGATAACTCTATGTTTTCATGGATCATAGTGGGCCAAAAGTACCCCTGTCTCTAGATTCTAAGAGATAGCTTCGGCCCAGTCGGATGAACCTCGTAGGAACCAGAATGAACCTCTTGCATGACTTGGGAAATTTTGACTCCTTGAATGTAACATAGGATAACCCCATCATACCCACGCATGTAGGGGATCTACTCATGACCAGGACCATCCTGGAGGGTAAACTGTAACATTCCTCATCGGATTTTCTTGCGCTGAACTTCATCTTCCAAGAGATTACCATTCTAGAGGTACTCGACAATGGAGGTTCTCCAGTCAGGATTCACTTCAATCACTACATCCGGGGGACTTGGGGGTTCTAACGTGGAGGTGTCGGCTATAAAGTGGCTTACCTTCGAGCTGTCATTGTCACCTACAGTGACGGCCACAGTAACTCTCCATTGTGTTGTGTGGATAATCAGATCATCCTGTTCGGACTCTACAAGTGATGTAGCTAGGCCAACTAGGGCGTCATCTCAGTTGTTCTGAGATCAAGGGACATGAGTAACTTTTGGCCGAGATGGGAATGATGCCATTAACTAGAGAGCGTGCTCCAAAAATGGTACGAGCTCTGGATTTTTAATGACATGGTCACCATTTATCTTCTTTATGACTAGTTTGGAGTCCCCTTTCACATGAAAATTGGGTGAATAAATATCGAGGGCCAGTATGAGGGCAGTAATGAGAGCCTGATATTCTGCCTCATTGTTGGTGAAGCCTTATAAAAACAAGAAAAAATACGGTAGAAGGAATTGTGATGGGGTAATGAATACAATACCCAGGTTTTAAAGACCTAAAAATTACATGTATGTTGTTTTCTTAATTATATGGGATTTTTACGAGTCCGCAAAAATTGATGGCGCATGATTTCGATGCCTGGTGTTCTTAGAAAGAATTTATGAAAAAAAAATCAAGAACATTTAGTAAAAGTGCAAGAGAGTTTCTGTAACTTTTGAACTAGTGCTCATAATTGAAATCTGAGGGCATCGTTGAACTCGTAGCATCAATATTCACTTAAGGATACCTTTAACTTGACCGTAGTAGGTCGAGGGTGGAAGTTTGGATTTCACATTTTTGTGGGAGAAGAAAAATAAAAAATATTTAAAATATTTATTTTTCTTTTGAAGATCGTCTATATGAGTTATGGATGTGGGGACCACCCAAGCTAGGAAACTAATAATTTTAATTCATGGTGGTGGGGACCACCTGGACTACTCTTAATGGGGGAAAACCCCTCAACTCCCCAATTAAATTAATGGATCCATCTACAGTTAATTAAGTGTGCCGACTTTAATTAATTATTAAACTTATTTTAATGAATATTGGATCCTCACATCAGGGTTGGAAAATCATTGGAAAAGGAAGAGGAGTAGATGAGAGATCTTTTGGGAGGAACTCTTATTGTCCAATTAAGAACACTCCTCCAATGAAGAACGCCTCTCAAATGAAGAATGGAGAACTGACCCCGAGCCCGACTTTAGAAGCATGTTGTGGTTGTGAAGATCATTGGCACCCTATTCCTCTTCACCGATTTCATCTCACGACACATCAACAAACCTTTGAAGAAGGTTTTTTTGTATTAATACCCCTTTACCCATTCTTGATGTTCTTCATGATTCAAGAATTGTTACGCCGATTGCTACTGCACTAACACGGAGGGTGCGGGCCAGAAGAACATGGAAAAACCTCTCTGCAACCTTTGTGGTTTTGTAATTTTTTTTGCAGTGGAGGAGGATGGAAACTGGTGATGGATATTGGAACCATTGGGACTCAGAAGTGGCGGTCGGCACCACGACCGATAACAAAGATGGTGGCGCTGCAACTGCGATGTCAGAGAAGAGTCACGGCATGTCGGCTGCGGAGAAGCAAGGATGGTGGCTGGAACTCCATCAGGCTGCGCGAAGGGGCAGTGGTGTGAGTCCACACCACCTGGCATATAAAAGTCACGGCCTTATACTACAACGACGAAAGAAGGGTGGCCGGCAGAACCAGCCACCGATGATGGTGTGGCATGCGACCGGATGAACCGGTCGCCGGTGATGGTGCGGCGTGCGACTGTGACGTGTAGAGGAGGGCTTTCCATCCGGAAATCTGTGAGCCCAACGTGATCCACTGCACCACAGGCTTCCCAGCTGGCCGGGCTAGGCCAGGTCAACCTAAACCGGGCCGGGTCGGATCGGACCTGGACCAACTTCGACCACTTTTCACTCTTTCAACCATATATTGAGCTACAAGAGTCTATTTGACGAACCATCTATAGAACCAAAAACCTTGGATCAATACGGTCCTTTTGGTATACCCCACACGAGTTTTGGATAAATTTGGGGTATTTCTAGGTTGGATTGAACACAAATTCAACCGGGCCCTTGGGACTAAAAGGCTAATATATTACAGACTGGGTGTCCGATTGATGCACCGTATGTTGCATTGAGACCCCTTTTATGTAGAGGTAATTTGGGATACTTCATCGTGGGACTTCATGGTAGTTGGAGTATCAACCTGTGGCTTGAGGAGGATATCCTCCCAGAATCATTCAAGATTAGTGAAGGAACCCTATAGCTGGATGTAACATGAGAATGGGATCCTATGTGGGCATGTGCTTGGGATCCTTCATAGGTTTGTTATTTCGGGTACCACATGGATACGTTCTAGTAATCCATGCGAGACTACTCTAGGATCCTTCGTGGGTTTGCGATACAAGGATATTATTTGGGTCTGATGATGTATAAGGATCATATGTGGGTCTGATGATTTAGGGTCCTATGTGGTTCTGATGATTTAGGATCCTACGTGGGTCTGCCTCTTAACATAGTAAGATGATTCAATAGTTACATATAATAATCTTTACTACCATACCAATGTTATACCTAGTGTGAGATGAGTCTTTACCTTTTTGGTAATCTTCAGTGTGGTGTACCATTGTGGGATTTACCTTCATGGTGATACCTTTTTTATAATCTTCTGTGTGGCGTACCTTTGTGGTACTTACCTTCATGGGGATACCTTTGTGTTATTCTTCTATGTGGTGTACCAATGTGTTACTTTCCTTCATGGTGGTTACCTTTGTGGTATTCTTTCCTTCATGGAATAGATGTAATTTGGATAAGGGTTTAGTTCTTGTGTTGAGATGGGTTTACATGATATTTTAAGTATATGTATGCTCATATACCTAAGTAGGGATTTCAATTGTTTTCCTGATTTATTGTTTATCTTTTGTGAATTTTGTGAGATATTTGGGGGTTTTGGGGTCCCTATTGAGTGTCGTTATACTCACCCCTACATAGTCTACGCCTGCACCTTGTAGTGTTTGGTGCAGATGACAGACAATGCTGACTGGGGATGAGAGTACCAGGACCAGAGGTAGCTTGAAGGTGGACATTAGAAGAGGTGTACTGCAGAGATGGCCGCTTGAGATATGTACATACCATTATGGTATGACCCTTGGCGGGTGATCAAATGATCTGTTTAGTTTACTTTTACAACCCAGTTTTACTTGTACTTTCAAGTTGGGCTTGTATTCCAGCCCAATTTTAAATTCAGCACTCTTTTACTATACGAATTACATTGTGCTCGTATCCTACTTTGTGATTGGTCATGCGAGGTTACAGGTAATAAAGTAAATGCCTTCCTGGATTTAGGGAATATGCCTTTCAGTGCTAGTCGCTAGCCCCTGGCCTATGGAAGGCGGGCATGGGGTAGTCATGGCGCGGGCCCTAGGGGATGGGTCATGACAAATTGGTATCAGAGGAGTCAGTTCTACCATAGAAAATTGGACTCTGATCTTTCTTTTAATAACTATAGTGTTAACTGTTAGGAGTATAGTTATCAGTTTAGGGAATCCAGTGTTGGTGTGGCAGCCAACGTATCCATACACCAGGACATTGACTCCTAATTTCTGACGTAGTGCATGAAAAAACTGATTGCATTTGTGTTTTGAAATGTTTTCTTTGTGATATCTTTGAGTTATATCACTAGGTATAAATTTTTGACAGTGGCCCCCCTGTTTCTTTTCAAGATGCCTCCATGTAGATAGCCAGCTGGGGTTCTAGGAATAGTATGCAATGATATCCCACCAAGCGATGAGGCCTTGGTGCAGGGCCCTCCTTCAGCAGAGGCACCAGTAGAGGCACCATCAGTACGATTAGCCATTGGTCCACAGATTCCACCAGCCCTAGTAATAGAGTGTGCATGCCACTTGAGCACATTATACAAGTTTTAGTGCAAGAGTCCACCTAGATTTAGAGGACAGATGGACCCACAGATGGCTGAGGATTGGATGGAGGCCATGGTGGGAGTCTTCCGACTGGTAGGGACACCACCTGATCTCATGGTGATCCTTGTTGCCAGTCTTCTACAGGCATCAGGAGGCAGATGCTGGAGTTTGATTGTTCAGTTCCACGACAAAGTGACACTTCTCTAGGGCAGACGTTGAGAGCCTGTTTCAGGAAGAGTTTGTTCCAGTAACCCTTCACACAGTGTGCCTTCAAGAGATTCTTCATCTAAAGTAGGGAAGCATGATTGTGGCTCAATACACAGTGAGGCTCACCGACCTCTCACGCTACTCCACTAATATGATGCGAGACCCATTCTGCAGGTCTTAGAACTTCGATCAGGGACTCATGAGGGATATCATCACTTCAATGATTTCTCTCAACATCCTGAAGTAGGCAGGGGTGTTAGAGTGATCCCTCTTAGTGGAAAGTTTCCATCCTAAGTAGTCACCCGCAGTGAGACCCACCATAGGGAGTCACATGGTAGAGTCTTCTACCGTGGGTATCTGATAGGTGTCACATAGGTCCAAGAGGTCTAGACCTAAATGAGGATGACCGTAGGATTCAGGGTCGGTTGTTTGGGGCACTGGATACAGAGCCAGTCATGTGAGGAGAACGCAATGTTACACATATGGTGGGCAGGGTCACATGTCTCGTGACTATCCAACCCACCGTATGGGTGATCATCATGCAGTCGAAGGACCTCCCAGGAAGAGGTAGAGGTTCAACTAATGAGGTCCATTGGGAGTAGGCAGATGTGGCAGAGGAGCTGGCCGTGCAGTTGGTGGTGGGTGACAATTCGAGATGTTACTACCACCACCACCAGCTGGTCCACCATGAGCATAGAGAGATATAGGATAGGGGAAGCTCAGCTCTAGATAGCTGAGGCCTATGATCATGGTGCTTCGGAGATGATATGAGGTACGATCTGTGTCTACTTCACCTTAGCTACAGTACTTATAGACACCGGTTCCAATAATCCTTCTATTGCCATTCTCCTCGTTCAGAGCTCAGAGATTCCGGTGGAGCAGTTGGCTCGATCCTTACAGCTAGAGACTCTTACAGGAGCAGATTCAATGATTATGCACTAGTGCCTGCAGTGTGATCTTACTCTAGGATGCAAGAGCTTCGGCTGGGATCTCCTCGTATCGGCATAGAGGCCTTAAGACGTCATATTGGGTATGGAATGGTTATCTACAATCCATTCTCATATTGTCTGTATTAGGCATAAAGTGTGGTGTATCCACATGGATGGGACTAGGTTTACCCTCATTGGTCAGAAGGGAGCCTTTGCAACACAGGCTGGACTTACCCAAAGGAGATTGCAGTCGATCACTTATTAGTTGGCTAGCCTTACCCTCGGAGCGGTTGATGTGGAGATTCTAAGATATCCTATAGTGGTGGAACAATACGCAGATTTCTTCCCTGATGATGTTCTATGTCTACCTCCATATAGAGAGTTATACATTTACTTTGACTTGTACCCTAAGACGACACTGATATCTACACCAACATATCAGATGGCCCCCACAGAGCTTCGTGAGCTTCGGGTACAGCTAGAGGACTTAAAAGGGAAGGGGTTCATCCGGCCCAGTTTTTCTCTATGGGAAGCCCCGATTTTTTTCACAAAGAAGTCGTATGGGAGCTTGAGACTTTGTGTTGACTATCGATTCCTGAACCAGGTGACCATGAAAAAAAAGTACACACTCTCAAGGATTGAAGACCTCTTTGATTATATGAAGGAATCACAATGGTTCTCGAAGATAGACCTTAGATCAGGCTATCACCAGCTTAGAGTTCGAGATGAGGACATGCAGAAGATGAATTTCAAATGTCAGTATGGCCATTATGAGTTTTTGGTTAAGCCATTCAGTGTGACCAACGCTCCAGTAGTATTCATGGGACTCATGAACATGATATTTCAATCATGCCTTGATCGCTTTGTAGTAGTCTTCATCGACGACATTCTCATATACTCGGCTACCGAGGAGGAGCATGTCTATCATTTGCAAATAGTTTTGGACACACTCAGAGAGTACCAGATTTATGGAAATCTCTCAAAGTTCCAGTTCTAGATCGAAGAGGTTCACTTTCTGGGACATGTAATTTTGGAGGCTAGAGTTGCAGTGGATCGAGTGAAGATTGAGGCAGTACTTTCTTGGGATCCACTCAGGAGTGTGACGGAAGTACGGAGTTTCTTGGGTTTGGCCGGATACTACCGGAGAGTTGTTTCAGATTTCTCCGAAGTTGTAGAACCATTATCAGCATTGATGGAGAAGGGGCAACCCTTCATGTGGCCAGAGAGATGCCAGCAGGTTTTTTAGGAGCTAAGGTAGAGGCTGACTAGTGCCCACATCTTGAGGCTTCCGGAGGAGGTTGTTGGGTATATAGTCTACTGAGAGGCATCAAGGACTAGACTCGGATGTGTCCTGATGTAGGAGCGAGAAAGGATTTCATATGGTTCTCAACAGCTGAGATAAAATGAGCAGAACTACGCTACCCAAGACCTAGAGTTAGCAGTAGTGGTCTTCACCTAGAAGATGCGATGACATTACTTGGTGGGTGAATGTTTTGCAGTCTACTCTAATCACAAGAGTCTTAGGTATATCTTCTCTTATAAGGACGTGAACATGAGACAGTTACTTTGGCTTGAGTTTCTTTAGGATAATGACTTCGAGATAGTCCATACTTCTAGGAAGGGGAACATTGTAGTAGATACACTCAGTAGTAGATCTGGTATACAGCTTCTAGGTGAGGCGACAGAGCAGCTGGCCACTTTGCAGATAACCTTTGTGGATCGAGATGGAACATATTTTCTTCAGTCTCTTGCATCCACTCCACCACTTCTTCAGCGAGTTAGAGAGGTGAAAACTAGGGAAACTAACTACGAGGCTCGACGTGCTCAGATATCCACAGGATAGGCACCTGATGAATTTCATGAAGTTGGGGAGCACTTCAACCTTTTCAGAGGACAAACTATGGTACTGGTGTCTTTATAAGAGGATGTTTTGAGAGAGTTTCACACATCCCCTCATAAAGTAAATCTAGGAGTGGAGATGATGTACCAGGATCTACGATGACAACATCAGTGGCTAGGAATGAAGAAAGTATTATCACAGTTTGTCTCTCGATGCCTCACATGTCAGCAAGTGAAGGTGGAGCATCAAGTACCAGCAAGCTTAGTTCAGCCTTTAGAGGTCCCAGAGTGGAAGTGGGATGGGATATACATGGACTTTATGATTGTTCTTACATGTACATCTAGGGGTCATGATTCTATCTGGGTGATCGTCGACCGACTCTTCAAATTGGCCCACTTTCTACCAATCAGAGATCAGGGTTCAGTAGAGAGATTGGAATGCCTCTATGTGCATGAGATTGTGTAGATACATGGAGTATCCTTGAAAATTATCATTGATCATGATGAATGTTTCCCTTCTTGGCTATATAAGGGGTTGTAGGAGGCTTTCGAGATGTAGCTTCGTTTGAGCACCACCTTCCATCCTCAGACGGATGGCCAGATAGAGAGGACCATTCAAACCCTCGAGGACACGCTACGTGCTTTCATCCTCGACTTCGGTCATAGATGGGAAGATCACTTACCCTTGGTGGAGTTTACATACAAAAAAATATATCACTCCACCATTCGAATGGAACCTTTCGAGGCATCATACAACCGACCTTGAAGATCGCCTTTGTGTTGGACTGACCCAGGGGAGTCAGCACTCATGGGACCAGAGATGGTACAGGATACCACAAAGAAGGTGCAGATCATCTAGGAGTGCACAAAGTAGGCATAGGTCTTATGATGATAAGAGATAGAGACCTCTGGAGTTCGAGGATGGTGACCATGTCTTTTTACGGGTATCACCTCAATGAGGATTCGAAGATTTGGTCGGGGTGGTAGGTTAACTCTAAGGTTCATCGGACCCTTTCATATCCTTAGCAGAGTTGGTGAGGTGGATTACATCATAGCTCTTCCACCTCAGTTGCACCGGGTGCACGACGTTTTCCACATATCCCAACTGAGGACACATGTGCATGACCATTCACACATCATCAACCACAACAAGCTGGACATCGACGATGGGGCGACATTTATGGAAGATCTAGTAGAGACTGAGTATCAACAGGAGTGGGTCATTTTTGGGCGGTCGATACCTTTGGTTCGTATACATTTGCATCATGGGAACCTATAGAAGAGCACATAGGAGCTGGAAGCTCAGATACGTGCTCAGTACCCCCACTTGTTCCCTTAGTTTGAGTTGTGGCTTACGGGGACACAAACCCCTGAGGTGGGGAGAATGTAAAGACTCGGGAATTTCATGTATTTTTAATTATATGATAATTTTACATGTTTGGGGAAATTGACGGTGTGTTATTCCAAGGCCTGTGTGACCAGAATGAATTTCTGAAATTTTTTCTGGTACGTTCAGTAAACGTGCGAGTGGGTTTCGGTAACTTTTGAAGCGGTGTTCGGAATTGAAATATGGTGGCACTGTTGAACTCACGTCACCTATATTCTCTTAAGGAGACCTTCACCTCGACCGTAGTATGTTGAGGGTGGAAGTTAGTTTTTCACTTTTTCATGGGAGAACAAAAATAAAAATATTTTTCATTTTTCATTTTCATTTGAAACCCCTCTATATGAGTTATAGAGTTGGGGACCACCCGGGATAGGAAACTTATGATTTGAATTCATGGTGGTGGGGACCACCCAAACCCCTCTTAATGGGGAAAACCCCTCAACTCCCCAATTACATTATTGGATCCATCTATAATTAATTAAATGTGTCAAATTTAATTATGTTTTAAACATATTTTAATGAATATTGGCTCCTCACATCATGTTTTAGAAATTGTTGGCAAAGGGAGAAGAGTTTTGGGGAGGGATTTTGGGAGGAACTCTTCTTCTCCAATGAACAACACTCCACCAATGAAGAACGTAACTCCAACGAAGAACGAAGAACAAACCCCGAGCCTGACTTTGAAAGCATTTTTCACAAGCGACAATCATTGGCACCCTCTTCACCTTCACCAATTTCATCTCGCGACACCTCAATGAACCTTCAAGGTAGTGTTTGTTGTATGAATACCCCCTTACCCGTTCTTGATGTTCTTCATGATTCAAGAATTGTTGAGCCGCATGTTACCACCCTAATGTAGAGGGTGCAGAACAAACGAACATGGCCCAACCTCTTGACAACCTTTGTGGTTTTGTAATTTTCTTCATGGTGGAGAACGATGGTGAATGGTGCCGGTGATTGGCACCAGTGGGACTTGGAAGCAGCAGTTGGAACCACAACCGGCAACGAAGAAGGAGGTTGTGTAACCGCGCCGCCACAGAAGAGCTGTGGCCCTTCAGCCGCGGAGGAGAAAGGGCGGTGGCCGACACACCATTTGGTGACAGAAAAGGGTCAGCGGTGTGTGTTCGCACCACACAGTGGAGAAGAGCTACGGCCTTGTGTCGCAGCAGCGAAAGAGGGGTGGCCGACCGAACTGACCGCTGGTTATGGTGTGGCATGTGACCGTGTGGTGTAGAAGAGGGTTGGACGTCTAGAGAGCCATGATCCCAAAGTGAGCCCCCACACCACGGGCTGGCCATTGGGCCGGGCCGGGTCGACTCAAACTGGGTCGGGTCAGACCGGACCATGACCAACTTCAACCATTTTTCACTCATTCAGCTATATCTTGAGCTACGGGAATCCATTTGACGAACCATCTGTAGTAACATAAACCTTGGATCGTGATGGTCCTTTTGGTATACCCCACTTGAGTTTTGGATAAAGTTGGGTTATGGATGGGTTGGATCGAACAAGAATCCAACCGAACCCTCGAGACTAAAAGTCTGATATCATATAGTCCGAGCATCTAATTAATGCACAGTCTGTTACATTGAGACCCCTTTTATGTGGAGGTTATATGGGATACTTCTTCATGTGATTTATTGGTGGTTGGAGTATTGACATGTTTCTTGAGGAGTGGATCCTTCCACAATCAAGTGATCTTTGTGCGGGAACCTTGTAGCTGGTTGTAACATGATAATGGGATCATATGTGGGTTTGTGCTAGGGATCATTCATGGGTATGTGATTGAAGGGCCCACATGGATCCGCTCTAAGAATCCATGCAAGACTACTCTAGGATCTTTCGTGGGTCTGATGTACTATGATATTAGGTGGGTTTAATTATGTACTAGGATCCTATGTGGGTATGATGATGTAGGATCATATGTGGGTCTGATGATTTAGGATCCTACGTGGGTCTGACTATTAACAGAGTAAGTTGATTCAATAGTTACATGTAATCATCTTTACTACCGTACCTAAGTTATACCTAGTGAGAGATGAGTCTTTACCTTTGTTGTAATCCTTTGTGTGACGTACCTTTGTGGTACTTACCTTCATGGTGATACATTTGTGGTAATCTTTTGTGTGGAATACCGTTGTGGTACTTACCTTTGTGGTGATACCTTATCACTATTCTACTGTGTGGAATACCTATATGGTACTTACCTTTGTGGAATTATTTCCATAGTGGAACGGTTGTACTTTGGCAAAGGGTTTAGACCTTGTGCTGATATAGGATTACTTGATAACTTAGGTATATGTATTGGAATATACCTATGTAGGGTTTGAATATCACTTCATGCTTTGTGGTTTATCCTTTGTGGATTTTGTGAGACCTTTGAGGGTCTTGGGGTCCCTACTAATTATCATTATACTCACCCCTGCATGGGCTATGCCAGCACCTTATTGTGTTTGGTATAGACTATGGAAAACACTGACTGGGGATGAGAGTACAAGGACTGGAGGTAGATCGGAGGTGTACATTAGATGAGGCATACCACAGAGACAACTAATCAAGATGTGTACCTACCCTTCAGGTAGGATCCTTGGTGGGTGATCACAGGAGCTGTTCAGATTACTTGTACCTCCCAATTTTACTTGTACTTTCCAGTTGTGCTTGTATTTCGGCCCCTTTTTTACTTTCATCACACTTTTACTATACAGCTTACTTTGTGCTCATATCCTGCATTTGTTCTTAGTCGTGTGAGTTTAAATGTTATAAAAGCATTGTCTTCCCGATTTTAGGGAATACACCTTTCGGTGCTAGTCACTAGGCTCTAGCCTATGGAAGGTGGACTTGGGGTAGTCACAGCACGTGCCCCAGGGGACGGGTCATGACACAGGCCTACATTGTTGAGTCTGGGGTCTTTTATCCTTCTGTCGATGGGACTTTGGGAAGCAACATCGATGTGTATTTACTAGAATGACACGGCTTATACTACTGAGAGAATTGCTGCATCCGAGAAATCAAGATCCACGGACTGGTTCGCAGGAGGCGGATGGTAGCAGGGAAGTTTGCCAATGCATTCCCCTTGACATAATTTTGAGGGAAAAAATGATTTTGAACTACTAGAGAATCACATCCCCCCAATCTAGATGACCTGTCAACATGGGGAAGTTTAGGATGTCCTTTAGCGAATCTACTCGGGACACCAGTTGTACCTCGTGGTGCTACAAGTAATGCCTCAATTTCTGTAATGAAAATACCAGTACAAGGAATCCCTTCTAGATAGGGGCTTATCTGGTCTCCATATTGATAAGAATGTGGCTGAGGTAGTAAAGACTATTCTCTATCCCCTCTTTATTCATTTGGGAGAGAAGGGCGTCGAGAGACCATTCCAGGGTGGTCACATAAAGGACCAGTGGCATTCTGGAGATTAGGGCATTAAGACCGGAGGCTGGAGTAGGTATTACTTGATTTCCTCAAAAGCAATCTGACAATATTCAACCCACTCATAGACACTTCCTTGCTTCATGAGCTGTGAAAATGGATTACACTTGCCGACCAGATTCGTGATGAATCAGCGTATGTAGGCCATGTGGTCTAGGAAGCCTTGAAGCTCCCGAATGTTGCTCTGGGAGACATCTTACTAATGGCCTTAATCTTATCTTGGTCAATCTCGATGCCCCTATATCAAAAAAATGAATCCAAGAAACTTTCCAGAGGTGACCCTCGAAGGCGCACTTCAATGGATTCATCTTCAAGTGATGGGAACGGAGGAAGCTGAACACTTTCTCAAGGTCTTCCAGATAGTCTTGATACTGGTGAGATTTGAACACTAGATCATCCACATATCATTCCACTATGATTTAAAGGATCGGCTTAAATATTTGATGTGTAACCCCCTAATAGGTGGCACCTACATTATTTAAAGAGAAGGGCATGGAAAGGTAACAGAAAGTACCTTATGGTTCCATGAAAGTTGTAGACTCCTCATCCCCAAGGTTTATTAATTATGGTTATACCCGGAGTACCCATCCATAAAGGGGGGGTCTTGGAACCCAATTTTAGCATTGATCAACAATTCCATCACAAGAAGGAGAAAATAATTCTTCAGATAGTGAAGGTTGAGATCTTGGAAGTCGATGCAGACTCCAATCTCTCCGTTCTTTTTCCTGACTGGCACAATGTTGGCCATCCACTTGGGATATTGGATGTTCTTAATGAAATTGGCTGATGAGCTTAGAATCTTCTTCATCAACCATGGCACCGTGAGAGGTGTGCATCTTTCTGGGAGGCTGCTTGAACCCGTGATAATTTGCCGGGAGACAAAGGCGTTGGACGACTACCTAAAGATCTAGTCCTGGCATCTCATCAAAACTCTAGGGGAATACATCAGGGTGTTTTATAGGGAAGTCTATATACTATTGTTGCTCCTCAAGGGGCATAGTGGCACTGATCAGTGTGGGTTTCAGGTCTTCCTTTATACCAAGGTTCACATGTACCAATTCATCAACCATAGAAGAGATGCCCTCTTCAAAGGCAGGGGAGCATCCTCTAAATCCTATTCTTCATTTATAGAGGATGGATCCTTGGTGGGAGGAGTTTATTCTAAGTCAACAGATCCCAATGGGAGGTTGTTACAATCCTGAGCGGCAGTGGGCACTGCATCGGGGAGCTCTTTGGATGTTGCAACCATAGCGATGAAGGTTGTTGATCTAATCCCATCTAGTCTTCTGCCCAAGGGGTCAATTTTGATGATATCAACGAAATAATAGAGTTTTTCCTTTATATGGTTAATTCCAACCTTGATAATGAGGAATGTATGATGTATTGTCATTGCCATGGGGCGGACAACCAGATACCTTATGGGAGTAGGAGGCTCCAGGATCACCAGAGCTTGGTTTGTGTAGGAGTATGAGGTGATCCTCTGGCGTTGCTTAGAACTGGGAATGTGTTCCCACCTCATTCTAGAAAAAACAAAGCATTGTACCATTTCTGGAGTTGCATCCTCCAATAAATGGATTGTAATGATGTAGGAATCATCTAGATCTATCCATGGGCTAGTTTTGGTCATGGCATGCTCAACATTGATATCCTAAATCTTCTAGACTTTGCTCTTGTAATATTCAGCATCCAGATAGAAAGCTTCACAAGTGGAAAAGGGAGATGCGTCACCTTGGAGAATGCCCCCTCGACCATTAAGGGAGTACTTGTGGCAATGGTGCTGTGATGAGGGAACTGCATCATGCAGGTGGAGCCATGACCTACCCATTAATTCATTATAGGCAGTGTCCTGGGAGACCACCATAAACTCGACAATGGAAACTGGACCACCGAACTGGGTCTTTAAATGGATCTTGTCAGCTGGTGTCTGTTTCATCCTATCATAACCTTATATTCTTAGTTCAGAGAGACTCATATCATCTTCGGAGAACCCCATCTTTCGTAGTGTCTGAGTCGGGATTAGGTTGATTCCAGAGCCTGTGTCAACAAGATAGTGATGAACCTCTATTTCATTAAAATATCTAGTGATGTACAGTGGGATAATTTTCCCCTATATATGAGAGCCTTCATCTTCTTTAGAGAACGAGATGATGGTCTGTCATTCAGCATGCTCGACCACCTTAGCATGAAAGGCTTCAGCGAGTATTACCTCTTTTTCAAACTGGAGGGGGCCTCTTAAAGCCATGCGTGAGGGATTCACGCATATATGATGACAAGAGAAGGGCCTCAAAGATAGATATATTTGTTGGAATGCTAGAAAGATGCTTGAGGATATCATACATCTGTGCCAGGAGTGAACTTCTTCTTACAAGAGGTCTCTCTATAAAAGGATGTATGTTGGCCCTGCCAACTGGACCGGTGGCTGACTGGTGCTAGGAATATCCCCCTGATCACTAGTTGATTCATACAAAATGACTACCGGATGAAGACCCGATGACAGAGGCCGGTGTGGAGAAATGTGTGGCAGATCATGACGTAGTCAAGGGGGATCTGCCTGATTCAGCAACACGAACAATGACGAAGGTAGACCTGATGTCACTAGATGAAAAGGTTGTGTGTCCTGAGCTCTACGCTGGGCATGCAGCCTGGTTTCGATCGTGTGCAGAACCTGGAAAGATGTACTGACCTAGGCACTCCAAAAACCTAGATATCCATGACTCTATCAACACTGACGATGGTTGGGGACGTTGGGAGGATCCACCTGGCACTCCTCATCGTTAGGAATTATGTCGGGGTTTAAAAGCTCTAAGATATTAACTGAGGTGTGACCTTGACCATCAATCAAATAGTTTTACACTACTGGATGGATTCTGGGAGGGATCGGAATCTCTGGGGGCATGAAGTCGCTGAGGGTATAGGATGACGATGGCATTGGCAGGGGACTTTGTTTTCCCTTGCGTTGTTGGTGCCAACTCTTCTAGGAAGGGGACTGCTGAGATGACGATGTAGAAGTAGATGATGTGGATTCTGAAGGCTCTGTCTAATTCAGGTGTGCATGAATAACACCATAGGCATATGTGACTACTTTACAAGCCATCAAATCATTATACTTTTGGGACCCACATTTAGAAACCAGATGCCACTCACCTTCGTTTTCTATGCTACTATCAAGACTTACGAAGAAACATGGCACCTATGCCAGAGCTAGGCCTATCCAAACTATATTTTTATCCACCTGGTCTTGAATCCATCCTTTAAACACATAGAACTATTTAAGGGTTTGACCAAGGATCCAGTAGTAGGGGATGTAATTAGGGTGATTAGCGAGGTTCACCTCTTTTGGCCTTCTGCATTTAGGAAAACGTTCAATCCCCTTCTCTAGTGAACTTCAGAAATAACTAGGAACTTGTTCCTCGTTGAATGTGTATGTAGAGACCCGAAGCTTATCGTACATGGATATTACATTACTTTTGCGGAATACTTAGTACATAACAAAAACACACACACAAGGATCGTAGTAGTTTAGTGTCTTTGGAAACTCGGAACGTAATCTTCTAAACGTGGTGAAAGATCTTCAACATCTCCCATAAAGATCTTTTTTTTACCTAAAACCTTTCTTTATATCCTGGGGAAAAGAAAACATAAAAGGGTGAGCACAAATGCTCAGTAAGGGTAAACAAAAGAAATATCAATCACATCATATACATAAGAACATAGCTTTTGGAAATCTTAACCTGCAAAAGAGCTCATAATATCATAACGTGGGATAAATCATAGAAGTGAAAATGAAATCATAACTTAAAACATTACTCATTGTGGAATACACACATAATCATAGAGAATCATTTCTTGTTAGTCAAGACTCATTTCCAAGACTATCTTAGTGGACAAAGTCCCTTTCTGAATCGAGTAATCCTCGTTTCAGTCCTGTTTCACTGAACCGGTATAACCTACCATTCCAGCCATGTCTATCTCATGAGATATAAAATCTTTACCCAATGCATTGGAGGGAGATATAGGTCCCACCCATCTCTTAATGATACCATTCTTATGTGTGCCACAAAATCATAAATCATACATTATTTCATAACCCATGTAATAAAAATGGGATTCTTAAACAACATGACATCATAAAACCATTCATATAACATAAAGGAATTCATAAACATAATTCCATCACAACATAGTCAAATAAATGTAAAAATATGGATAGAAACAGAACCCTTTATTATCTTAGATGGAAAATACTTTTGATAAAACACTTGAAATGAATTCTTGAGGAAAATATCCTTTCTTCTTTAAAATCAATTTCTTTTCACAAAACATCATGCAATTTTAAAAGAAAGATATTTTATTGAAAATAGTCATGAAATATTTTAGAGGAAGCTTCATGAAAATCAGGCTTTATAAAACAGTTTAAATCCGTTCGTGCCGTATAAGTTAAAAAAAACATTCTTCGTACTTTTGTCGGAAAAGTCAAAAAGTACCTCGTACGGAAACAAACGACAAAAGATTCCTTTCATATTCTTTACTAAAAACTCACCTAAGGGTAAAATTGGATTTAAACTATTGCAAGTGGATGGAAACAATATTACATATTGAGGGAACATGGATGTGGATGATAAAATACACCCCAGTAAATACTTATGAATAAACAATCTCGGATAAAAATGAGATTGTGATATTTCCCTTACCTTAGGTCCGACTTGCTTTGTAAGTGTCCGAACCTCCTGTATAATGATTTAAATCATATCATTGACTTATTACAGAATCATATTCATTGTTATGATATCATATATGGTTCACTTATGACATTATATTACCCGTTCTTTTGTAAATTCCATGTTAAAGAAGTGTTTTGGGTAAAATCGTTTCATTTATCGTAGGTGTTTTGACTTGTTGTTCTTGACATAATTATTACTTATATCATGATTTACTTACTTCCAGAATATAAAATATGATTTATATATCATATATATTCATTATATATATATATATAATAGATAGATAAATAAAATGAAAAACACCGTTCATGGAGACGGTAGTCCGTACGTACGCATGAACGCTGTTTTTCTTTCCTTATTGTCTTGAAATGGAAGTAAGTAGATGACATAAATATGTATATATATACATAAATCCAGTATCTTTATAATGTCATATATTTCATTATTATTTCTTATATATACATTATAATCATTCTTAAATGGTTAACATGGAGAACGAATCTCATCACGTCGTGGAGACGGTAGTCCATACGTACGCACGAGCGATGATATCATTTCTATAAATATTGAATTGAATTGGAGTGGATTATACAATATATCAGAATCAATATGATGTTGTAATAACTATGTATAGTTATTCTTTACACCATTATACCCATCCATGTAAGGTGGTGGTGGAAAATAGATTACACCACGGCGTGGAGACGGTATTCCGTACGTACGCACGCGCGGTGATTTCTTTTTCCGTAGGATGGATAGATGGTGAAATAGGGTTGTTTCATACTTATAATAACATATCAGTATATGAGTGATACTGATGTTATTACTTCATAATGAAACAACCTAAGAAGAAGAAGTGGAAGAAGAAATAAAGATGAAAGAATTGGTAACGGTAATTACCTCTTCTTTGAAGTGCCTCTTTGAGACCTCCTCTTAGGGCACTAGAATTGGTCTTTGAGGAAGACCAGAACCTCTAGGATGTTGCTAGAGAAGTGGAGAAGAGATTTTGGCAGGGGTTGGCCGAGCTTGAGTGCTCAAATTGGTGTGAGGAGGAGGGGGATGAGGTGTCCTTTTATAAGGGAGGAGTGGGGCACCTTAGGAATATCTCAAAATATTATTTTATTATAAAGTCAAGTTCGGTTTTAACTAGCTCCAAATTGATTTATTTCGAGGATAAGGTGGGGATGGGTCGAAATCCTCTCATCCAATAGAATTTAGACAAGTTTAGGGTATTATTTTAACCTTATCAATTAGATTTAACTCTAAGTTAAATAATTTAACTTTTACCATGTCTTTTTGTTTTCTTTCACTATATGGTTAATAAACTTACTATAACATGACAAACGAACCCCAAATTGTATATTATTAATACATATATCCTTATATAAGTCATTTGGCCGAACCTTAGATTTTTAGGAATAAAATAACAATTAATAATATAATATTTGATTTAAAAACTATTTTGTGTCAATTTTGACACTATTTGATATATGATTTTTGTGAAAGTCATAACAGAATTATATTTTCGAACCAAGTTGATTAAATCAACACTAATATATCATAGTAACCTAGAAAATTAGTGGAATTCATAAAAAAGCTCAAATTACATTTATTTTTGTGTTTATAACATCAATTATGTCAATATTTCATTAATAAGATAATTACTGCATCATCGTTGTGTCATAAATAAATTAAATTATTATATGTCTAAAAATTACAAATAAAATACAATCATGTAGGAAATCTTTTTAGCTTTCTAATGAATATTTACAATCGAATTTATCTTATGTATAACCCCATATTAAAAATGATTTACTTATTAAACTTTGATTTTAACTATTTTAACCTTTCTTTAAATAAATTAATAATAAATGTCCTAATCTAATCCAAGAGGGCCTAAATGGTCATATTTTATTCCTAAGTTTGTTTTTGGTCGAATTACACTTGTCCATTAGAATTAGGACATGTGTTAGGGTAATAGTAATATCATATTTACCCTTAGTTACCCTATTTACTATTAACCGCGGTAAAAAAAGTAAAAAGTTACTATTCACCAAAAAAATTATTTTCATCTCATTGAACCACATTTTAGTCCTTGATATTAACCGTGTCTCTCGGATTTTCGAAATTCCATTCACAGATGCGGTAAAATTAAGTTTTATGAAAAATTCAGATTTTAACCTACCACTTAGTAGTTTCACTATTCATCAAAAATTGATGTTTTTCAGAACAATGCCAAAATTTCATCCCAAGCTATATTTCATATTCCGAATTCAAAAATGAAGTCTATTTTACCAAATTCATAACATAAAAGTTGCATTAATTAATTTTATAATTAAATCCCGCTGTTAAAACAAATAGCGTGTTTTTAAGAAACAATATCTATCAAAAGATTGACACTTGGTTATGTCTAGTTTAAATGTGAAATTACATCCAATGACCAACATTGTATTAAATTGTAAAAATATATTCTAAATATACTTTAAAACCACTCAAATTAATGATTTATCACTATTAATTATTTCGATTAAAAAAGTTGTTTTTAATTATAATTTAATAATTTTCACTATTCATCAGAATATGAAAGTTATCCGAAAAGTACCAAAATTTCACCTTAGGCTAAATTCGATACTCCGAATCCAAAAATGAAGTCCACTTTGAGAGTTAAAATTTCTAAAATTTAAAAAGTGGTTATTACTATTCATAACGGCTAGTTTTAATAATATTTTAATAGCATATCATTGTTTCGTGAAACTCAGGATTACGTACCACACACACTATCGAGGAAGGTTGCGATTGCATGTAATGCAAGGCAAGTCAAGGATGCATGTTGTGCAAGCTCCTTTTGGTGTAGCGTATAACACAAGACATTAGTAAAATAAAAAAGAATATTTTTCATAAAATCTCGGGCTGTTACATTCTACCCCCTTTAAAATGAATTTCGCCCTCGAAATTCGTCGGGGTTATAAATGGTTTACTATTCGAAAGTTTCTTTAATAGAAACCCACATTGTAAAAGGGAATACCAAAACTTGGCTTTAAAAACTAAAGTATGAAATGTAACGATTACCCAAATAAACTAATCACTGGGTTTCCACATAGGTGAAAATATGGATATGGAAGACAAATCTAACCATCATGTTCTGATGGAGAGTGGTAGAGAACATGGCTATGGAAAAGCCAGTAATCACAAATCCATAGATTTGTGATGATATAAGGTACCATCTGATTCATCAGGTATAAGATCACTAGGACAACATTTTTGGTTTTCAAGATCATTTCCCTAAAGTTGAAAATTTGCTTAGAATAAATACTTACTTTATTTTGGTACAATCTCACTTTTGTTCGTGCCTTGAACAATTTCTACTTTATCTCTTAAATAAATTAAGTTGAATTTGTTATTTGTGAAGTGTTAGCAGATCATGTGATAGAATGACTGTTCATTCCATCTGTCTCAAACAAAAGGTTAGCAAAAGTTATTAAATATACATAAGTCATTCTATAGTGAGATTAATCATATATGGTTCCTAAAATGGACTTATACTTCATATATCATGCTGCTTAATATAATAAAACTAGTTTCTACTAAACAGGGACTTCCTGTAGGCCAGTGGTAGGCGATAAAGGCCAGTCGCACTTCGGTTGTGGGTTCGATTCCCACAGCCTTGTCCGAAGCGATGGGCTGTCGCCCGTCCTGCAGGTTGTCCCTTTTTCTAAAACTACGTTACTATAACATCCAATCAATAATATCGAAAATCTTCTATCCTTAAACAATACTAACTTATGTCCAACATAATCCAGTCTAATCTTTAGGCTTATACATAATACTACAGTCCACTCTCATAATATAGTGACATCGATTACCAGAGATTTAATACTGTCGTTGATCCCCACATATCATAAGATATGTCTTGTTGGTCACATTCCAAACATTCAAAGTCCTTAATCGTGTATTCTCTTGAATACCTTAGTGAAAACATGAGTGCAGTTAAAAGTTAACACTTTCCACATACCAAAATCCTCAAAATTCTATATACTCAAACCATGATATCACTTAGTCCTTATATCAATCATGAGCTAATGAATACTATCAAACATTTAATTTTCTCCTTATCCCTTCATTATGCGCATATCATCTACATTCCAAAAATATCTGGATAACCTTTCATGGATACTGGTAACATTAATCATACACTTTCAAAACACAAGGAAAGACAACAGTGTAACAATCCATAGATGTCTCTTTATTCCAAAATTACACATGATAAACATGTAATCATTCCACTACATTCTCAAACCATTGACCGAGCTTCAAAAATTCTTTCATCTCACATATCATTTGTAGTCTCTTCATCATCATCCACATAAATACTACCCATATGACCATACTGATTCTCTTAATGAGTCTTTCCCTTAGGGCATTTGTTTGCATAATGCCCATACATTCCACATTTAAAACACTTAACCATTTTTGATGTCGTAGCAATACCATTATCCTCATCCATGGTGTTAACCGACCCTTTTCCCTTGCACTTACTTGCTTTGTGCCCTTCTTTTCCACACCCAAATCATCTTCCAGTTCCCTTGAAACATTCTCCTTGATGCCTCTTCCCACATGATTTACATAGGGGAAATTGAACTTTCTTTCCTCTATGATCATCATGGAACTTCATCTTTCTCTTATTAGTCGAGTCAGGAAACTTACCAAATTTTACTTTATTGATCATGTTGTGAGATTGCTGATTCGGCATAATAATGATGTTTGGACATCCAAATCCCATTTCATTTGGTTGCTCATGAAGAATATCATTCCATTGTCCATCATATCCTCCATTATTGTGAATCATCTTGTTTCCAGCCATTTTCTAAAACCCAAACAGAATAGTGTTAGATGCAAAAATCGTAATAAAGGGGGAGTAACTTAAATATCTATCATCTTGGGTTTAATCTAATATCGTTACCATAGTTCTAGAACTATATCCTATACGTATACTTATCCTTAGGGGCATCCCTAGACATACCTTAGAAATATCTCTAGGGATCTCACTAACGTTTTCGCATCCTAGTTTCCAAAGGTTGACTAAACCTTTCCTCTGATACCAACTGTAGAGACCCGAAGCTTATCGTACATGGATATTACATTACTTTTGCGGAATACTTAGTACATAACAAAAACACACACACAAGGATCGTAGTAGTTTAGTGTCTTTGGAAACTCGGAACGTAATCTTCTAAACGTGGTGAAAGATCTTCAACATCTCCCATAAAGATCTTTTTTTTACCTAAAACCTTTCTTTATATCCTGGGGAAAAGAAAACATAAAAGGGTGAGCTCAAATGCTCAGTAAGGGTAAACAAAAGAAATATCAATCACATCATATACATAAGAACATAGCTTTTGGAAATCTTAACCTGCAAAAGAGCTCATAATATCATAACGTGGGATAAATCATAGAAGTGAAAATGAAATCATAACTTAAAACATTACTCATTGTGGCATACACACATAATCATAGAGAATCATTTATTGTTAGTCAAGACTCATTTCCAAGACTATCTTAGTGGAAAAAGTCCCTTTCTGAATCGAGTAATCCTCGTTTCAGTCCTGTTTCACTGAACCGGTATAACCTACCATTCCAGCCATGTCTATCTCATGAGATATAAAATCTTTACCCAATGCATTGGAGGGAGATATAGGTCCCACCCATCTCTTAATGATACCATTCTTATGTGTGCCACAAAATCATAAATCATACATCATTTCATAACCCATGTAATAAAAATGGGATTCTTAAACAACATGACATCATAAAACCATTCATATAAGATAAAGGAATTCATAAACATAATTCCATCACAACATAGTCAAATCAATGTAAAAATATGGATAGAAACAGAACCCTTTATTATCTTAGATGGAAAATACTTTTGATAAAACACTTGAAATGAATTCTTGAGGAAAATATCCTTTCTTCTTTAAAATCAATTTCTTTTCACAAAACATCATGCAATTTTAAAAGAAAGATATTTTATTGAAAATAGTCATGAAATATTTTAGAGGAAGCTTCATGAAAATAAGGCTTTATAAAACAGTTTAAATCCGTTCGTGCCGTATAAGTTAAAAAAAACATTCTTCGTACTTTTGTCGGAAAAGTCAAAAAGTACCTCGTACGGAAAAAAACGACAAAAGATTCCTTTCATATTCTTTACTAAAAACTCACCTAAGGGTAAAATTGGATTTAAACTATTGCAAGTGGATGGAAACAATATTACATATTGAGGGAACATGGATGTGGATGATAAAATACACCCCAGTAAATACTTATGAATAAACAATCTCGGATAAAAATGAGATTGTGATATTTCCCTTACCTTAGGTCCGACTTGCTTTGTAAGTGTCCGAACCTCCTGTATAATGATTTAAATCATGTCATTGACTTATTACAGAATCATATTCATTGTTATGATATCATATATGGTTCACTTATGACATTATATTACCCGTTCTTTTGTAAATTCCATGTTAAAGAAGTGTTTTGGGTAAAATCGTTTCATTTATCGTAGGTGTTTTGACTTGTTGTTCTTGACATCATTATTACTTATATCATGATTTACTTACTTCCAGAATATAAAATATGATTTATATATCATATATATTCATTATATATATATATATATAATAGATAAATAAATAAAATGAAAAACACCGTTCATGGAGATGGTAGTCCGTACGTACGCATGAACGCTGTTTTTCCTTCCTTATTGTCTTGAAATGGAAGTAAGTAGATGACATACATACGTATATATATACATAAATCCAGTAGCTTTATAATGTCATATATTTCATTATTATTTCTTATATATACATTATAATCATTCTTAAATGGTTAACATGGAGAACGAATCTCATCGCGTCGTGGAGACGGTAGTCCGTACGTACGCACGAGCGATGATATCATTTCTATAAATATTGAATTGAATTGGAGTGGATTATACAATATATCAGAATAAATATGATGTTGTAATAACTATGTATAGTTATTCTTTACACCATTATACCCATCCATGTAAGGTGGTGGTGGAAAATAGATTACACCACGGCGTGGAGACGGTATTCCGTACGTACGCACGCGCGGTGATTTCTTTTTCCGTAGGATGGATAGATGGTGAAATAGGGTTGTTTCATACTTATAATAACATATCAGTATATGAGTGATACTGATGTTATTACTTCATAATGAAACAACCTAAGAAGAAGAAGTGGAAGAAGAAATAAAGATGAAAGAATTGGTAACGGTAATTACCTCTTCTTTGAAGTGCCTCTTTGAGACCTCCTCTTAGGGCACTAGAATTGGTCTTTGAGGAAGACCAGAACCTCTAGGATGTTGCTAGGGAAGTGGAGAAGAGATTTTGGCAGGGGTTGGCCGAGCTTGAGTGCTCAAAGTGGTGTGAGGAGGAGGGGGAGGAGGTGTCCTTTTATAAGGGAGGAGAGGGGCACCTTAGGAATATCTCAAAATATTATTTTATTATAAAGTCAAGTTCGGTTTTAACTAGCTCCAAATTGATTTATTTCGAGGCTAAGGTGGGGATGGGTCGAAATCCTCTCATCCAATAGAATTTAGACAAGTTTAGGGTATTATTTTAACCTTATCAATTAGATTTAACTCTAAGTTAAATAATTTTGCTTTTACCATGTCTTTTTGTTTTCTTTCACTATATGGTTAATAAACTTACTATAACATGCCAAAAGAACCCCAAATTGTATATTATTAATACATATATCCTTATATAAGTCATTTGGCCGAACCATAGATTTTTAGGAATAAAATAACAATTAATAATATAATATTTGATTTAAAAACTATTTTGTGTCAATTTTGACACTATTTGATATATGATTTTTGTGAAAGTCATAAAAGAATTATATTTTCGAACCAAGTTGATTAAATCAACACTAATATATCATAGTAACCTATAAAATTAGTGGAATTCATAAAAAATCTCAAATTACATTTATTTTTGTGTTTATAACATCAATTATGTCAATATTTCATTAATAAGATAATTACTGCATCATCGTTGTGTCATAAATAAATTAAATTATTTTATGTCTAAAAATTACAAATAAAATACCATCATGTAGGAAATCGTTTTAGCTTTCTAATGAATATTTACAATCGAATTTATCTTATGTATAACCCCATATTAAAAATGCTTTACTTATTAAACTTTGATTTTAACTATTTTAACCATTCTTTAAATAAATTAATAATAAATGTCCTAATCTAATCCAAGAGGGCCTAAATGGTCATATTTTATTCCTAAGTTTGTTTTTGGTCGAATTAAACTTGTCCAATAGAATTAGGACATGTGTTAGGGTGATAGTAATATCATATTTACCCTTAGTTACCCTATTTACTATTAACCGCGGTAAAAAAAGTAAAAAGTTACTATTCACCAAAAAAATTATTTTCATCTCATTGAAGCACATTTTAGTCCTTGATATTAACCGTGTCTCTCGGATTTTCGAAATTCCATTCACAGAAGCGGTAAAATTATGTTTTATGAAAAATTCAGTTTTTAACCTACCACTTAGTAGTTTCACTATTCATCAAAAATTGATGTTTTTCAGAACAATGCCAAAATTTCATCCCAAGCTATATTTCAAATTCCGAATTCAAAAATGAAGTCTATTTTACCAAATTCATAACATAAAAGTTGCATTAATTAATTTTATAATTAAATCCCGCTGTTAAAACAAATAGCGTGTTTTTAAGAAACAATATCTATCAAAAGATTGACACTTGGTTATGTCTAGTTTAAATGTGAAATTACATCCAATGACCAACATTGTATTAAATTGTAAAAATATATTCTAAATATACTTTAAAACCACTCAAATTAATGATTTATCACTATTAATTATTTCGATTAAAAAAGTTGTTTTTAATTATAATTTAATAATTTTCACTATTCATCAGAATATGAAAGTTATCCGAAAAGTACCAAAATTTCACCTTAGGCTAAATTCGATACTCCGAATCCAAAAATGAAGTCCACTTTGAGAGTTAAAATTTCTAAAATTTAGAAAGTGGTTATTACTATTCATAACGGCTAGTTTTAATAATATTTTAATAGCATATCATTGTTTCGTGAAACTCAGGATTACGTACCACACACACTATCGAGAAAGGTTGCGATTGCGTGTAATGCAAGGCAAGTCAAGGATGCATGTTGTGCAAGCTCCTTTTGGTGTAGCGTATAACACAAGACATTAGTAAAATAAAAAAGAATATTTTTCATAAAATCTCGGGCTGTTACATTCTACCCCCCTTAAAATGAATTTCGCCCTCGAAATTCGTCGGGGTTATAAATGGTTTACTATTCGAAAGTTTCTTTAATAGAAACCCACATCGTAAAAGGGAATACCAAAACTTGTCTTTAAAAACTAAAGTATGAAATGTAACGATTACCCAAATAAACTAATCACTGGGTTTCCACATAGGTGAAAATATGGATATGGAAGCAAATCTAACCATCATGTTCTGATGGAGAGTGGTAGAGAACATGGCTATGGAAAAGCCAGTAATCACAAATCCATAGATTTGTGATGATATAAGGTACCATCTGATTCATCAGGTATAAGATCACTAGGACAACATTTTTGGTTTTCAAGATCATTTCCCTAAAGTTGAAAATTTGCTTAGAATAAATACTTACTTTATTTTGGTACAATCTCACTTTTGTTCGTGCCTTGAACAATTTCTACTTTATCTCTTAAATAAATTAAGTTGAATTTGTTATTTGTGAAGTGTTAGCAGATCATGTGATAGAATGACTGTTCATTCCATCTGTCTCAAACAAAAGGTTAGCAAAAGTTATTAAATATACATAAGTCATTCTATAGTGAGATTAATCATATATGGTTCCTAAAATGGACTTATAATTCATATATCATGCTGCTTAATATAATAAAACTAGTTTCTACTAAACAGGGACTTCCTGTAGGCCAGTGGTAGGCGATAAAGGCCAGTCGCACTTCGGTTGTGGGTTCGATTCCCACAGCCTTGTCCGAAGCGATGGGCTGTCGCCCGTCCTGCAGGTTGTCCCTTTTTCTAAAACTACGTTACTATAACATCCAATCAATAATATCGAAAATCTTCTATCCTTAAACAATACTAACTTATGTCCAACATAATCCAGTCTAATCTTTAGGCTTATACATAATACTGCAGTCCACTCTCATAATATAGTGACATCGATTACCAGAGATTTAATACTGTCGTTGATCCCCACATATCATAAGATATGTCTTGTTGGTCACATTCCAAACATTCAAAGTCCTTAATCGTGTATTCTCTTGAATACCTTAGTGAAAACATGAGTGCAGTTAAAAGTTAACACTTTCCACATACCAAAATCCTCAAAATTCTATATACTCAAACCATTATATCACTTAGTCCTTATATCAATCATGAGCTCATGAATACTATCAAAAATTTAATTTTCTCCTTATCCCTTCATTATGCGCATATCATCTACATTCCAAAAATATCTGGATAACCTTTCATGGATACTGGTAACATTAATCATACACTTTCAAAACACAAGGAAAGACAACAGTGTAACAATCCATAGATGTCTCTTTATTCCAAAATTACACATGATAAACATGTAATCATTCCACTACATTCTCAAACCATTGACCGAGCTTCAAAAATTCTTTCATCTCACATATCATTTGTAGTCTCTTCATCATCATCCACATAAATACTACCCATATGACCATACTGATTCTCTTAATGAGTCTTTCCCTTAGGGCATTTGTTTGCATAATGCCCATACATTCCACATTTAAAACACTTAACCATTTTTGATGTCGTAGCAATACCATTATCCTCATCCATGGTGTTAACCGACCCTTTTCCCTTGCACTTACTTGCTTTGTGTCCTTCTTTTCCACACCCAAAGCATCTTCCAGTTCCCTTGAAACATTCTCCTTGATGCCTCTTCCCACATGATTTACATAGGGGAAATTGAACTTTCTTTCCTCTATGATCATCATGGAACTCCATCTTTCTCTTATTAGTCGAGTCAGGAAACTTACCAAATTTTACTTTATTGATCATGTTGTGAGATTTCTGATTCGGCATAATAATGATGTTTGGACATCCAAATCCCATTTCATTTGGTTGCTCATGAAGAATATCATTCCATTGTCCATCATATCCTCCATTATTGTGAATCATCTTGTTTCCAG
Source organism: Viscum album (assembly GCA_963277665.1). NCBI lineage: Eukaryota > Viridiplantae > Streptophyta > Magnoliopsida > Santalales > Viscaceae > Viscum > Viscum album. Next base: position 876,923,928 of record OY728125.1, read on the forward strand.
CCATTTTCTAAAACCCAAACAGAATAGTGTTAGATGCAAAAATCGTAATAAAGGGGGAGTAACTTAAATATCTATCATCTTTGGTTTAATCTAATATCGTTACCATAGTTCTAGAACTATATCCTATACGTATACTTATCCTTAGGGGCATCCCTAGACATACCTTAGAAATATCTCTAGGGATCTCACTAACGTTTTCGCATCCTAGTTTCCAAAGGTTGACTAAACCTTTCCTCTGATACCAACTGTAGAGACCCGAAGCTTATCGTACATGGATATTACATTACTTTTGCGGAATACTTAGTACATAACAAAAACACACACACAAGGATCGTAGTAGTCTAGTGTCTTTGGAAACTCGGAACGTAATCTTATAAACGTGGTGAAAGATCTTCAACATCTCCCATAAAGATCTTTTTTTTACCTAAAACCTTTCTTTATATCCTGGGGAAAAGAAAACATAAAAGGGTGAGCTCAAATGCTCAGTAAGGGTAAACAAAAGAAATATCAATCACATCATATACATAAGAACATAGCTTTTGGAAATCTTAACCTGCAAAAGAGCTCATAATATCATAACGTGGGATAAATCATAGAAGTGAAAATGAAATCATAACTTAAAACATTACTCATTGTGGCATACACACATAATCATAGAGAATCATTTCTTGTTAGTCAAGACTCATTGCCAAGACTATCTTAGTGGACAAAGTCCCTTTCTGAATCGAGTAATCCTCGTTTCTGTCCTGTTTCACTGAACCGGTATAACCTACCATTCCAGCCATGTCTATCTCATGAGATATAAAATCTTTACCCAATGCATTGGAGGGAGATATAGGTCCCACCCATCTCTTAATGATACCATTCTTATGTGTGCCACAAAATCATAAATCATACATCATTTCGTAACCCATGTAATAAAAATGGGATTCTTAAACAACATGACATCATAAAACCATTCATATAAGATAAAGGAATTCATAAACATAATTCCATCACAACATAGTCAAATCAATGTAAAAATATGGATAGAAACAGAACCCTTTATTATCTTAGATGGAAAATACTTTTGATAAAACACTTGAAATGAATTCTTGAGGAAAATATCCTTTCTTCTATAAAATCAATTTCTTTTCACAAAACATCATGCAATTTTAAAAGAAAGATATTTTATTGAAAATAGTCATGAAATATTTTAGAGGAAGCTTCATGAAAATAAGGCTTTATAAAACAGTTTAAATCCGTTCGTGCCGTATAAGTTAAAAAAACATTCTTCGTACTTTTGTCGGAAAAGTCAAAAAGTACCTCGTACGGAAAAAAACGACAAAAGATTCCTTTCATATTCTTTACTAAAAACTCACCTAAGGGTAAAATTGGATTTAAACTATTGCAAGTGGATGGAAACAATATTACATATTGAGGGAACATGGATGTGGATGATAAAATACACCCCAGTAAATACTTATGAATAAACAATCTCGGATAAAAATGAGATTGTGATATTTCCCTTACCTTAGGTCCGACTTGCTTTGTAAGTGTCCGAACCTCCTGTATAATGATTTAAATCATGTCATTGACTTATTACAGAATCATATTCATTGTTATGATATCATATATGGTTCACTTATGACATTATATTACCCGTTCTTTTGTAAATTCCATGTTAAAGAAGTGTTTTGGGTAAAATCGTTTCATTTATCGTAGGTGTTTTGACTTGTTGTTCTTGACATCATTATTACTTATATCATGATTTAATTACTTCCAGAATATAAAATATGATTTATATATCATATATATTCCTTATATATATATATATAATAGATAGATAAATAAAATGAAAAACACCGTTCATGGAGACGGTAGTCCGTACGTACGCATGAACGCTGTTTTTCCTTCCTTATTGTCTTGAAATGGAAGTAAGTAGATGACATACATATGTATATATATACATAAATCCAGTAGCTTTATAATGTCATATATTTCATTATTATTTCTTATATATACATTATAATCATTCTTAAATGGTTAACATGGAGAACGAATCTCATCGCGTCGTGGAGACGGTAGTCCGTACGTACGCACGAGCGATGATATCATTTCTATAAATATTGAATTGAATTGGAGTGGATTATACAATATATCAGAATCAATATGATGTTGTAATAACTATGTATAGTTATTCTTTACACCATTATACCCATCCATGTGAGGTGGTGGTGGAAAATAGATTACACCAAGGCGTGGAGACGGTATTCCGTACGTACGCACGCGCGATGATTTCTTTTTCCGTAGGATGGATAGATGGTGAAATAGGGTTGTTTCATACTTATAATAACATATCAGTATATGAGTGATACTGATGTTATTACTTCATAATGAAACAACCTAAGAAGAAGAAGTGGAAGAAGAAATAAAGATGAAAGAATTGGTAACGGTAATTACCTCTTCTTTGAAGTGCCTCTTTGAGACCTCCTCTTAGGGCACTAGAATTGGTCTTTGAGGAAGACCAGAACCTCTAGGATGTTTCTAGGGAAGTGGAGAAGAGATTTTGGCAGGGGTTGGCCGAGCTTGAGTGCTGAAATTGGTGTGAGGAGGAGGGGGAGGAGGTGTCCTTTTATAAGGGAGGAGAGGGGCACCTTAGGAATATCTCAAAATATTATTTTATTATAAAGTCAAGTTCGGTTTTAACTAGCTCCAAATTGATTTATTTCGAGGCTAAGGTGGGGATGGGTCGAAATCCTCTCATCCAATTGAATTTAGACAAGTTTAGGGTATTATTTTAACCTTATCAATTAGATTTAACTCTAAGTTAAATAATTTAACTTTTACCATGTCTTTTTGTTTTCTTTCACTATATGGTTAATAAACTTACTATAACATGCCAAAAGAACCCCAAATTGTATATTATTAATACATATATCCTTATCTAAGTCATTTGGCCGAACCTTAGATTTTTAGGAATAAAATAACAATTAATAATATAATATTTGATTTAAAAACTATTTTGTGTCAATTTTGACACTATTTGATATATGATTTTTGTGAAAGTCATAAAAGAATTATATTTTCGAACCAAGTTGATTAAATCAACGCTAATATATCATAGTAACCTAGAAAATTAGTGGAATTCATAAAAAATATCAAATTACATTTATTTTTGTGTTTATAACATCAATTATGTCAATATTTCATTAATAAGATAATTACTGCATCATCGTTGTGTCATAAATAAATTAAATTATTTTATGTCTAAAAATTACAAATAAAATACCATCATGTAGGAAATCTTTTAAGATTTCTAATGAATATTTACAATCGAATTTATCTTATGTATAACCCCATATTAAAAATGATTTACTTATTAAACTTTGATTTTAACTATTTTAACCTTTCTTTAAATAAATTAATAATAAATGTCCTAATCTAATCCAAGAGGGCCTAAATGGTCATATTTTATTCCTAAGTTTGTTTTTGGTCGAATTACACTTGTCCAGTAGAATTAGGACATGTGTTAGGGTAATAGTAATATCATATTTACCCTTAGTTACCCTATTTACTATTAACCGCGGTAAAAAAAGTAAAAAGTTACTATTCACCAAAAAAATTATTTTCATCTCATTGAACCACATTTTAGTCCTTGATATTAACCGTGTCTCTCGGATTTTCGAAATTCCATTCACAGAAGCGGTAAAATTAAGTTTTATGAAAAATTCAGTTTTTAACCTACCACTTAGTAGTTTCACTATTCATCAAAAATTGATGTTTTTCAGAACAATGCCAAAATTTCATCCCAAGCTATATTTCATATTCCGAATTCAAAAATGAAGTCTATTTTACCAAATTAATAACATAAAAGTTGCATTAATTAATTTTATAATTAAATCCCGCTGTTAAAACAAATAGCGTGTTTTTAAGAAACAATATCTATCAAAAGATTGACACTTGGTTATGTCTAGTTTAAATGTGAAATTACATCCAATGACCAACATTGTATTAAATTGTAAAAATATATTCTAAATATACTTTAAAACCACTCAAATTAATGATTTATCACTATTAATTATTTCGATTAAAAAAGTTGTTTTTAATTATAATTTAATAATTTTCACTATTCATCAGAATATGAAAGTTATCCGAAAAGTACCAAAATTTCACCTTAGGCTAAATTCGATACTCCAAATCCAAAAATGAAGTCCACTTTGAGAGTTAAAATTTCTAAAATTTAAAAAGTGGTTATTACTATTCATAACGGCTAGTTTTAATAATATTTTAATAGCATATCATTGTTTCGTGAAACTCAGGATTACGTACCACACACACTATCGAGGAAGGTTGCGATTGCGTGTAATGCAAGGCAAGTCAAGGATGCATGTTGTGCAAGCTCCTTTTGGTGTAGTGTATAACACAAGACATTAGTAAAATAAAAAAGAATATTTTTCATAAAATCTCGGGCTGTTACAGTGTAGGTCTGGTTCCTCCTGTCTAGGATGGGGGACCTTGGATCCTAACCCTAACGTGGGGCTGGAGGGGCCATCTAAAGAGGTGGATCCTAGTTATCTCATCTAGGTGGTGGCGATGCATTGCGCGGGGGCACCTAACTATTCCGAGGTGGGAGCTGTTGGGCTAGAGGCTATGCCGGTGGTGGAGGGCCTCTACGAGGCTCTAGAGTTGGCTCCACCAGTAACAACTCTAGTTTACTTAGGGACTATATTTGATCCATTGAGGCGGGCTCGTCCCTAGTGGCCCTTCACATAGGAATTACAGGAGGCAAAATATGTGCCTGCTTAGCCTACTGTAAGGCATCCTCTAGGTGCTGGGCCTTATGAAAGAAGTCTCAAAATACAATGGGGTTGTTCTGGGTGATCAAAGAGGAGACCAGTTCTATCTTGAAATTCCATATACAAATCATTAGTTATTTGTCCTGAGTCAGCAGCATGTCAAGAGAGAATGTGATCCCTTTCCACTGGGAAAAAAAATCTACAATGCGCTCATTAGGCCCCTTCTTTCACTTGAAGAGGTCCAATATAATCATCTTTTAAGAGGTGGAACTGAACCGGTAGAGGAATTTCCTATAGAGGTCTTTCTAGCTAGATACTGATCTAATGGGGAGATGGTTGTGCCAAAAGAACGCCTAACCCTTCAATTTTTTTATGAAACACCGGAGTCTGGTGACTTCCTACTGTGTTGGAGTTCATAACATAGGCCCACACCTTGAGATAATGCGGTCCAGGAGCTGCAACGGGTCCCATGTTCCATTAAAAGGGGAAAAGTTGGATTTTAAAAACACAGGGGTGTTGGCATATCATCCACCCAAGCTAAATATGGATTTCCATCAGGTGGGACTTCCACCTGTCGAGTCTCTAAAGCTTCGAGGCGAAAGATCAATGCATCCATTAGATCATCTGGGCAGGGATTCATGTATTGACGGGGGTCCCTAACCACAAGTGCATTAGCAGGTTCTTCAACACTATAAGTAGGCCCATCGGCTCATGGAGAGGCTGATGGAATGACCTGTGGTGTAGCTGGGGGAACCTGAGCTGGGTCCCAAAGATTTTCACTCCGTTGAGGAGGATTTGGCCACACATACCGCACCCTATTTTTGTACGTTCCAGCCTCAACCATGTTTTCTTGGGAAGGATGGTTAGGGTCACCTAGGGGCAGTTCACCAAGGGGAAGTCGTGCCTTCCCCTGTTACCCCAGTCGAGGATCACTGTAGTCTAGATGTCGCTTTGTAGCGCATTTAGTAAGGAGTTCGTCGCCCATCTTCTTGTGTTCGGTGAGTTGCAGATGCAAAATGGATTTTTTGGGATCGTCTTCTACATTCTACATTGAGCGAGATGGTTCGGAGGGTTTGACATCTCCAAGGAGTTCCTTTCCCTTGTTGGGATTCCAGCTGAGGACTAGTTCCTCGGTGGGCAAGGAAGACCCATTGTATTTCTCTGTTGGAAAGTGACCATTCCCAATAGATCCAATAGATATGACACTCTCTCAGGGGGTATTTCCCCATCAAGGATCTCCAACTCATTCTCTCCCTCGGATAGGTCATCCATGTTAACCACGACCCTTCTTAGGGGAATATCCTCTATGTTTCCTGGAAAATTGGGCTAGCACCAGATGGAACAGAAATGGATGGCTATGTACTACCCCCATCCATAGATTTTCACATGGGGAGAAGCCTCCTGGATTATCCTACAAAGAACTTTAAAGCTCTGGATTCATTTTTGTTGGAGGATCATATGACGATCGTGTGACTTAGGGCACTAGGACATGGGGAGTGAGGCCAATTTGACCAAAGGACATTGTTGGAAGATGTCTTTGAAGTGTACCTATATTTTGGGGTAATCCACTCATCGATTTTGAAGGCAAAAATGAGTCGCCCAAAGGGTCTGGCGAAAGCATCCAACCTCTTCCTGGGTGAGTGCTTCAGGTGCCCTAAAACATGGCTCTGAAACTAGCAAAAAAATCTCAGGGAAATGGTCCATTGTGATAACATCCCACAAAATACTTGGTACAGAATTAGTGTATGGCTCTTCACTGCTCCACTCATCTACTGGAGGTGGCTGGGGAATCGGTAGTGGTACTAATGCAAACCGCTGAGACAGAAGGCTAACCGGAAGAGAATACGGCGAGCGAGCTGACAAGACGTCACATCTTGGGATATCCTCTGAAGAGTGCAATGACTTAGCGACCACATCTTGGTAAGAAAAGCTGTTGACCGTAGTTTCTGGCATAGGGAATACAGATACCGATGATGGACCATGAAACTATTCGTCCACCATTGGTCCCTATAATAGCTCTATCTGATCTCTAATCGAGGTAGAGTACTTCTGATGATGATGGAAACTATTTCATGGACGGAACCTATGGGGTTGCCATATTTTCGTCCTCATGGATGTATCTATGGAGGGAGGTGGGAATTATATGGACCTCACATTCTGGAATTATGAGGCTGGTGTACTTTTCCCTACCTTGGCCCTTGACATAAAGAATCTAGGTGAGAGTTCCATCATTGAGTCGTATTCCAACTCAAAATGTTAGAAGAAAACTGTTTGATCTTAGTTTAAATCTTCTCGGAATTATTTTTATGGTGAATATGACCTTCCCTCCTACCCCGAGATGGTTCATTGGGATAGGGTAGATTTCTTGTATGAGGAGGTCCTTCGGCCATACTGGTGCTAGGGTGGGGAGGACTTCATCCTGAGTGAGATGGGTTGTGAGGAGCACCTAGATAGATATCAAAGGGAACAAGGGGAGGACCTCCATGTCCACCAGGTGATGTTCAGAGGGGACCTCCACTAGTAATTCTGGAGTAGGTAGGACCTCTACTAGATCTGAAAGGAACATGGGTGGGACATCCATTCTTAATTCCCCTGGCAGTGTCCGTGCGAGGAGGGTCCTTGTACTGGTCAAGCCAAACATGGGTATGACTTCAATGTTGGGTGCCAAATAAGAAAGCCTTACCTTCACCCCTATGATATTTGAGTTGAGGAGGACCTTCGTTGGCTGCTGTAATGATATGGGGAAGGCCCCCATCCTGGAGATTGACCGGATGCGTAACATCTTCATATCGGTGGTCTATGGTGGGAGGAATGACCCCATAAACGATGTAACGAGCATGGGAGAGGCTTTCGTACTAAGTATCACTTCGTTGGGGATTATCCTTGTTTGGATTGAAGGTATCATGGAGTAAACCTCCATTCTGAGCATGGATGTGGGGAGGACCCGCGTTCTCCATGGGGAAGGTATGGGGCAGACCTCTATAATGGGTGTCGCTGTCACGGTTCGGTCCGAAGAGGGTTCTCTATGAACCAATGACCAAGGGAGTTTACCAAGCCTACCTGTGGGGAAGTTGGGGCCTTTATCCGAGAAGGTTATATAAGTTCCTCTACTCATTGTACATAGAGGGATGATGATACATACCGACGGTGTTCTGGGCCATAGTAGTTTCTGATGTTGACGCCCCTAGGTGGGAATCCTCCTTAGCTTGTGCCTAACAATGGAATCATGTTATTCATACCGATATCAGTGGTGTAAGTACATATATTACCTTCTCTTCAGTCCGTGGGATTGTTTTGTGGTGCCAGCATGGCCTAGTGGGAGCTCTTCTTAGGAGCCCCTGAAATGGGATCATGGATGGGCTGTCCCAGACATCCGCCAACTCATCGGCGTAGGGGAAGGAATCATCAAGATGTTCCAGGGATAGGCTCCAAAAAACGTTGCATGTTGGATTGGGTATAAGTGGCTCCCTGTGTGGCCCATGGGGTGGCGGTGCCGATGAGTCGCAGATGCCTCTAAATCCTGGCGGGACATATCCGGAGTTAGGATAATCCCATCCTCCTCTTATCGGTGTATGAGGTCAGTTATCACCCTTCATTTTACTAATTTAGTATGGGAGATAGGTAGTGAGAACCCAGATTCTATAGGTGTGGAAGCTGTTGTAGAAGTGGTGGAGCCACATGATATTATTGTGTTGGCATTTCCCCTACCCCTACATCAATGGGTAGGTGGAAATTGGATTCCTAATGCAACATATTGGTTCATAAAATTAGGGATATTAAAACATTAGTATTGAAACAAATAAATTAATGTCTAGTGCCCCAACGCCATTCTATCTCCCACGGATGGTAAGAAGGATCCACGCTGAGAACGTCGCAGACTGGGATGTCCAATGTTTAACTGCCCCAACTTCTGTTGAGTTTCATCCCAGGACCGCTTTTTTCTAGGTAGGACCCAACACTGGATAATTGGATCAGGTGACATGATAATCCATTGATGTCTTGAACGTTACTAATCTCCTCATTGAACAGATAAAATTCATGTCGGGTTCACCATTTCTATTTGGGATTTTTTCATCGAGTCACGCATATCTGTCTATTGGAGGATGAAAATGACGCACTGAATGTTGCCCCACATTCCCGCTTTCCAAAGGTGGATGACATTCATCTTTTATTTAGGGACGTTTCTTCTTGATTGAAACAGGATGATGGGATTTCGGTTCCTCCTTCTGTGGATTTTTTCTCAGAACTCGTCACCTAGTCTAGGTCTCCCTTATAGATCATGATGTTGTTCATGAAACCCTTCCATGTGCTATATCATCATGGACACCAGTTAATTACAATGCTTCTGTCGAGACATTCGAAGGGGTCCAATCAGGGAAGTAACCATCGGTCAGGGGAGTAGTCACATTGGGCATCACTGGCGTATCTGAATGCTGGAACACTAGAGAATCTGGGTTTCTTCCCCTTATTGTAGGGATTATTGAGGTCATGGAATCCTGAGGAATCCCACATCAAATGCGAAGAATTATAGGCCATAGGCATGTCTCTGGGGGTTTCCTCATCCTCTCATGTTTAACACTGGGTATGCCGCATGTTTAATGTCTAGTGGAGACTGATCATACTGATCAGAACACTAACAACAGTGGATTATATGGGTGCAACCCCTGGATGGAACACTAATGTTTGGTATAACACACTGTTAGCTACCCGATTACTACTAGGAGCAGTGAACAGGTGAATTGGCATGATCTCACCAGGATGTGGAGGTATGGGTAAGAATCAAGATGGATAATGGATGGTCTAGTGAAGTAGATGGAGAATGAGATGGAGTCGACTCGTGGGCGATCGTGACGTTGGGATTGATCCTCGAAGAGACCTCCTACATATCCCCATGGAAGGGAATCAAAGTCCACATAGTTTAGGTTGGGGGTATAGAATTGAGGTGTGTAGAGAGGACAACGACCCGATGATATACTGGTGCTTACACATGGTTAACATCCCAAGGTGGGTCTTATTCTACTAGGACAGACCAGTGATATGGGTCCCAACAGAAGCGAAAACAATGGCTTGTTGTAGGGTTTGAGTTAACAACGGATTACCACTAAATGGGGCTCAGAATGGATTACCGCTACGCGAGGTTCACAACAGCTTACCGTATGTTAGGGTATCAAAATGTCTTACCGTTTGGTAGGGTATCACAAAGGATTACCATTGGATGGGGCACATCGGATTACCGCTGGATGGGGGCACAATTGATTATCATTGGATGGGGCACCATGAATTACCACTGGATGGGGTAACAATGGCTTAACACTGGATGGGGGCACATGGGATTTCCACTGGATGGGTTTGAACATCATGGAGGCTTCCTATGTACCCTATCTAGGAGACAAGGATCAATGCCCATGTAGTTCAAGATGGTGGATGCAGTTTAACGTCGTGCAGGATGAAGAGGGGGTATGCAGTTTAACATCACGCGGGACGAAGGTGGTTCGATGTGAAAGGGGGTCGGAACAAGTATATGTTTGGCTTGAAACTTGGGGAGGCTACCTACGTACTTTACCTTGGAAATGAACAAAGTCCACATAGTATAGGATTGAGGTGTTGGTGAACTGACATGAAGATGATCGGGACCAAGGGATGGTGGGATTGAACCTCAGGGAGGCTTCCTACTTACCCTTCCTTGGCATGGAAAAAATTCCTTGTAGTTTGGGATGGTGGAAACCGATGTGAATGGGGTCAAAACAAATGGATTGTGGGATTTAACCTCTGGGTGTCTTCCTACATACCCTACCATGACAAATATCAAAGTCCACGTGGTTTGGGAGAGGTGTTGGTGAACTGATGTGAAGGGGGTCAGGACCAATGGATACGAGGCTTAAACCTCTGGGAGTCTCCCTATGTTCCTTACCTTGGCAAGGATCAAGGTGCACGTAGTTCAGAATGGGTCGGTTCACTGGCGTGAAGATGGTCGGGACCAATGGATGGTGGGCTTTATCCTCAGGGAGGCTTCCTACGTACCTTACCTTGGGAAGGATCAAAGTCCACATAGTTCAGGATGGGTTGGTTCACCAACGTGAATATGTTCGTGACTAATGGATAGTGGGATTGAACTTTAGGGAGGCTTCCTACATACTTTTCCTTGACATAAATCAAAGTCCACACAGTTTAGGATGAGTTGTTTCACTGATGTGAAGATGGACAGGACCAATGGATGGTGGGATGGAACCTTAGAGAGGCTTCCTAGAAAACTCTCCTTGGCAAGGATAGAAGTCAATGTAGTTCATGACGTGTTGGTTCACAGACACGATGATGGTAAGGACCAATGGATAGTGGAATTGAACCTCAGTGAGGCTTCTTACATACCTTGCCTTGGCAAGGATCAATGTCCATGTAGTCCCAGATGGGGTAGGTGAGCCAACGAGAAAGGATTCGGGACCAACTGGTGTTGGGATTGAACCTCATGAAGGCTTCCTACATACCTTTCCTTAGAATGGATAAATTTCCATGTAGTTCAAGAGAGGTGGGAACTGACGCAAAGATGGTCGGGGCCGATGGGTGGTGGGATTGAATCTCTGGGGTGCATCCTACGTACCTTGCCTTGGAAAGGATCAAATTCCATGTAGTTCGATATGGTGTTTGGTGAACTGATGTGAAGATGGTTGGGACCAATGGGTGTTGGTCTTGAACCTCGGGGAAGCTTCCTACGTACCTTTCCTTGGCAATGATCAAATTCCATGTAGTTTGGGATGGTGTTTGGTGAACCAATGTGAAGATGGTCGGGACTGATGGGTGTTGGGATTGAACCTCAGAGAGGCTTCTTACGTACCTTGTCTTGGCAAGGATCAAAGTCCACATAGTTCAGGATGTGTTTTGGTGAATTGACGTGATGATGGTCGGGACTAATGGGTGTTGGGATTGAACCTTGAGGAGGTTTCCTACATACCATTCCTTGGGAACGATCAAAGTCCACATAGTTCAGGATGGTGGGAACTGATGTAAATGGGTTCACAACCAATGGATAGTGGCCTTGAACCTTTGGGAGGCTTCCCACATACCTTGCCTTGGCAAGGATCAAAGTCTATGTAGTTCGGGAGGGGTGTGTGAGGATTACACTCTAGGCTTCCTAGAGAGGATGTCATGGTTGATGCTCAGTCTAATCCCACTTGAGTCAGGCTCATTGTAAGAAAAAAGAGGCAACAAATACTTGATGATAACATTGTGAAATGTGCATCCCTGGGAATTGGAGTGGGGCTTACTCGTGGTTAGTGTCCCAAAATAGAAATAGGGTCTTACGCATGGTCTACAGCCCAGAGAGGAAATTGTGGTATACGTGTGGTAAGCAGTCCAAAGAGGTGGATATTGGGACTTACTCTGGGATGGAGGCCAGTTGGCGACCAAGACCAAAGGGAGACATATTTTTCATGGAAGATAGGAGGGCACTGGTGCCCATCCCCCACTCTCTGGTATTTTTCTATGAAGTATATAGGAGGAGCAAGGATGTTTCCTCCCCCAAGAAAGGCTAGGGGCTTACACCAAGGTGGTTGCCCTTAGCCCATGGGCTAACGCCACTCCATCAAAGAGGATATCATTTTAAGTGAGGAAGATCTCACTCCTGGGGAGACCAGTGAGCATAGAGAATGTCGGATATGGGGAACCCCATATATGATGCACAGGGTGAGGCCACAGTTTAATGTCATGTGTTGAGGACAATGGTTCTTGGCAGTTTAACGTCCTGCAGCTCGGACGAGGCAGGTTCACTTCGCACCCCTAAGACTTACATAACTGACATCTGCCTGCCATTGAGGAAGGTAAGGCATTAGCAATATCATAGCGAGGGGGTGTTATGGAGTGATCCATTGATGGGTCCACGTTAGTGTCGCTATGCCAAGAAGCAATAGCCATTAGCGTGCCTATGCGAAGAAGCATGATGCGAAGCAATGCTACAAGAAGTACCACCCAAGGGATCTTGAAACTACATCATGAAAACCTAGAGGGTTGCATGGTAAAAGGAGTTTCAGAGAAAAGGGGTTCATAGGTAGAAGCCTTGTGAAGCTCTGGTGCTCCATGTAGTGCAGGGGATTTTTGAGGGGTATGCTTCGCATAGTGAAGTGGCCTAGCCTAGGAATAGGGCATTGGGTCACATGGATTGTGCTTCACAAAGTGGAAAGGCATTCGCAAAGCAGTGCTTCGTGAAGAAAGGGTTCCCCATGAAGCATATCATTGAGAAGCAATGTGCTTCACGAAGCACAGTGACCCTATCATAGCATCTAGGTCATATGTGTATGGAGGGTACTTCACGGAGTATAAGTGCTCCACCAAGACCCGAGTCCCTTTGGGGATCCCCTTCCATTGTGGAGGCCCGTGGGCTCCACGAAGGGAATCCCTCTTTGAAGAGGGTCTGAATTCAAACCAAGGGAGAGGCATTTCGTGATTCTAAAGTACCTTGAAGAGATCATGATTTGTAGTGCGTAATCTACTTCATTATTTGCGAGCAAAGAAGGAAAAAGGTAGGAGGATCTGTCCTTTGGGCTCGAGGGGAGACCAATATTTATAGATAAGAGGTGCTGCGAATCCGAGCTCGCTGGGTGGGAAGAAATGTGTAATTTCTTCATAACTATGAAGCCTCCCACCTCCTCACACCGTGGTGGGGTCGCAAAAGTCAAATTGGTTCGTGGAGCCTTCTGACTCCTTGCTCTGTGGCGGGTTCGCAAACATCAAAGGGGCTCGCGAAGCCTCCCGCCTGCTTTCACTGTAGAGGGTTCGTAAATGTCAATGGTGCTTGTAGAGCCTCCCGCCTCCTTTCTCTGTATCAGGTTTGGAAACATCAAGGGGGCTCGCATAGCCTCCTTCCTTCTTACTTCACGGCACCTTCATGGAGGAGAAGCTTTGCGCCGACCATGGGGTTGTGAAGGCTCTACAAACCTTCTTCTCAAGGTATCCGTTATGGCTTTCCATTAGTTCTTGTTAATCCCTAATTTTGGTTCCAACACTAATATTTTCCCACTTCCATCGATCCCTATGTAGAAATGGTATGAGGTCACCATGAAATTTGTGATGGGATTTATGAGGAAAACATGATGTAGTGGTATTATGTGGTTCATTATTAATATTTTAACAATTTTATCAAACTTTTTTTATCATTTAAAAAAGTTTAATTATAGTAATCAGAGAGTTGTACTTTTTAGATATTGTATGAATTCATTGATTTCTAAAGAGTATTAATTTAGATACAAATTTCAAGGTTACTTCCCATTTCTAGCAGGCATTTCTGAGGGCATTGAGTACTCAATTAAAACTTAAGAGAACATATTATACTCAAATTAATGGGTTTTATAAGAATAACGTATGAGTATTAGTGGAAATGATTCAAGGGTGTTTATGAGATCTTGGAACATAATGGGAGATCTTTATTTCACTTGTAGAGTTTACCAATAATAATATTAATTAGTAATTGATTAATATTTAACCCTTGAAATATTTGGGTAAAAGGATATTCTAATCTCCAATATTCTAGATGGTGGAACGAGAGAAATTGGTTAATGGTATAAATCTTATTAAATAAACCTTGGATCATATTTAGGATATATGAAATAAATTGTTGACCACTTATAACATTAAAAGATAATAGAAATAATGAAGATGTACTCTTATAGAGTTTTAGGTAGGAAATATTATCTTTTTTTGAGTTATTACACAATTCAGACATAATAATTTAAGAAGATAGAGGATATTTGTACCCCATTTTTGGGTTTGTTTGAGATTTTTAAGAGAAATGTTATTATGGCTTATCAACTAGTGATATTATAGAGATACATCCTTATAAATGACGTCTTTATTGTATATTGGCTCCAAATATATGAGTCGAAAGCCTTGAACAAGCGGTCATGACATGTAAAATTTATTATGATTTTAAGGTTGATTTATAGTATAGGAATGACCTTAGTTTATCTCTCATGGAGTGTTGGTGGTTTTAGTGTGAATTTTAAATGCAAATTACTAAAATAAGGGGTGGATTTGAAAATAATTTTAAAATAAAATGACGTTAATTAATGAGTTTAAAAGATTATGAAGAAGTGAATTTTGAAGAATAAATTATGATTATGTTATCATTGCTAAGTTACTACACCAATTGAAAAGTTCTTTTTTCTTAATTGATTATTAGGTTTTCATGTAATCCATTTATTGAGGGTTAACCATGATCGTGGGTACCTAAAACCCCTAAAATAATGAAACAAGGACTAAAACATGGAATAAAAATCATATAGTCATGTTCTAACCACTTGAAATTAATTGAGGTTTGTCAAAGAATAATGAAATTTCAATTTTTTTGGGAAAGAAGAAGAGTCTTATGTTATCAAATCGGTACAACACAAGTCGCACACATAAAATTTCACACTGAACTGTTATGCAATAAAAAGTGTTTCAATTAAATTCATTAAAACATGTGAATATAAAAATTAAAGAACAATTCCAAATTGTAACATACACCAAACCAGTTGAGAATTTTGTTTCGTAACTCCCTCTTCATGTGTGTATCTCCCTCACAATGATCACCCACCATTTAGCCCTCCATCAAGAAGAGGAGGAAGCTCTAGTGGAACTCCTTATTTATTCTTGATCCCCCTAAAAGGATAGGGGCCTCAAAAAAATATTGGATAAGGAGGATACTCTTATTGGACTCCAAGTGACATATATTTTCTTATGGTTTGAACATTCATATGAGAAACCCGTGCTGCCTTTTTGTAACCAAAATGGTAAGTGGTTTTGGGAACCTAGTTTTCAAGATACCACATGGGTCTCATTTTTTGGGTTGGTTAACAGCTATATCATGACTCAGAAAAAAGAGGAAAGTTTTTAGTAGGCATCTTGAATATCTCATTGTCAATTTGGGAGGCCATGGGACAACTTTATTGTGAGATAGTAGGAAAATATTGAACCTAACTTTTAAATTCGGGTAGATTCTATCCTATGGATAGATTGGTTCTGATGGTATCCTTAATGGAGAAATTGGGATTAGGTTTCTTGAGATGAATTGTAGTGATTGTCTCCAAAACATTTATCCCATTTGAAGTAATGGATAATAAATAATTTGAAAAATAGTGGACAGGTTTCCTTGGGCTTCCATGTAGTTTGGCCCGTTTTCCTTCTGGATCATCTTCGAGGCCTCCAAATAACCTTGACCTATAATGAAAATATCAAAAAAAGTATAATTTCCCCTCTTAAAATTGATGCATATTAAATAATGGAATAATACATTAAGTGACATCTGATATCATATTTTTAATTTACAACACAAAAAATAGTTTAATACAATGGTGTAAGGGTGAAATAAAATAGTGAATCACAATGAGATCACAACCCCGCACCTAAACATTTTCACTCATGGGAAAAGTCACATTTCAAAAAAAATATGCATTTAGATATTCATAAATTCATGATGATTTAACATTTAAGAAAAATTTAATTTATAATAAAATTGTGATAAAAAAATCACACCAAGGAGTTATACTCAGTGATCAAGGAAAAATACATCCCAAAAATTGTATGAGAACAAAATTACAAGAGACGCATGATACAAATAAAATAAAACAATTAAAAAGTTAATCATGTAACTATTTATCTACATGTGTGTGTGTGAACCATTTAATTCTATTTTTTCCACTTTCTATTGAGTAAATATACGTTATTCTAATTTTTTTTGCTTATATGATCTTTTCCACTACACCTTCCCTACATCCTTTATAATCAAATTTCAAGACCCATACACTTAAGAACTCCCAGAAGTAAAAACATAAAATAAAAACCTATATACCTCTATATTTTGTAAATTTCATCACTCCCCTCACTATCTATTGTTTTTGGTTTTATTTTGTTTCTTTAGGTCATACAAGAGTTGGATAACTGATACACATTCATAGGTCAATCTTTTATATTAATTAAATATATTCGATAAAAATGAAGGTGTAGAATTTTTTTTTTAAAGTAGATAAAAATTAACCTAAATTTTATTCATATTATATTAAGTAATAATTTTTCACACTTCATGGTTGGGTGAAAATATGTGTGGACAAATTAGGTGATATAATTTTCCCTCAAACTGTTAACATAAAGGTTACCATTCTTGTCAAAGGTTTCAAAATTTTACAACCATTTATATCATCACAAAAAACAAAATGTCAAGCTAAATTCACACCATTATGTTGAATTCATGCTGAAATGAACATTTCAACAAAAAAATTGAATGTTAAAATAGTATGAAATAGATTCATTTTCCAAGAATATTCTATAAATTCCATGATTAATTGTGAATCATTATCCATGATAATGTGGATATAAAAATTTAAAATTTCGTCACAAAAGTGAGGGGGAAATGGGTGGGGGAAAGTAACAATAATATACAAAAATTAAAAAAGTGAAAAAGAAAAAAAAATCAATGAAAATTCCTAACTAACCCAAGAATATAACCATCCCTGCACACCTAGAGCATGTAATGTCCTCACTATAATAAAAGAGAATGTGGGAAGGAATTATAAAACTTGGTGGGTTTCATTGGTACGATGATTCTTGAACATGGAGTTCCTCCATCAGGGACTCTAGAAGGGCTTCATGAAAGTTATTAATTTTCTGCCCATTGATAGTAAATGTTTGTATGGTTTCTTCGTTTTGAACCTAAACAACACAAAACGGATAATCCTTAGTAAAAATGTATGGTCCAAACCAGTGGTAATGAACATTACCAGGATGAAACTCTATCCTTGAATTTTTAAAGGATTACCTTATACCCAATGTGTAATTAACGATGATGGATGATATGATCATGGGTTGCCTTTGTTCACTACATATAAATTCAAGAATTCACTTATGAATCTCTATGCATTTTCTCTATCTTCGGGATTTGTCACTTCCTTTGAGAACCCACACCATAAGGATTATAATTTTGTGGTTTTATTCCCCATAATTCTTGGTTATCTATCTCAACAGGGAGGTGAAAACTCTTTCCAAACACTAGTCTATATGGTGACATGACAATGTGAGTTTAGAAAGAACTACGTTAATCCCATAATAAATCAGAGAGTTTAAGACTCCTATATTTTCTATTGGGTTGAATCATTTTTTTAATAATTTATTTTCCCTCTATATTTGATACCTCATCATTACCATTGGTCTATAGGTGATAAGTAGTACACAATCATTTCCCATCCCCATACCAAAACTGAAGTGTTTGAATTGTTTGGTTGCAGAAATGAGAACTCTGGTCACTAATGATAATCCTAGGTAATCTAATCCTATAAAAAATGAGATATCAAAAATTAAAAAATTGTCTTGGAATCGTCTGCCCTTGTGGTCCATGATTCAACACATTTTCACACATAGTCCACTCTCATAAGAAAATAATATTTTCCAAAGAATTGGAAAATGTATCCTTAAAATTAATTCCCCAAACATCAAGATTTTCATAAAATAGAAAATCTTATTGTGGTATTTCATTTATATTGGAGACATTCAACATTCTCTTACAGTGTGAAAAATATTTAATAAAATCATGGGAATCCCAAAATAATGTTGGTCAATAGATTCTAGGATCTAGGACCTTGTGAGTAGTCTGTTTGGGACCAATGCGGCCACTGTAAGCAAGAGTGTGGAAGAACATTAGGATAGACTAAAACTCAATATCGCGAACACAACACCTTAGGACATGATCACTACATGTGCACTAAAGGTAGGGGTCATCCGAAATGTACCAACAAGAATAAGGTTTTATAAATTAATCTTTGGTTTTATTGAAATTAGAAGGAATACATGATTCTACTAAATAAATTACAATTTTAGAATACCAAGCAATAAAATCTTGCACTCGACAAAATTTTTCATCATGAAAAATTTCATTTATAGGAATATAGTGTGATGATTAAATGTTTGAGGATAGAAGGATCCTAATAATATGGTATGCCACCACATTTTATTCTCCTTTTTATCACTAATATCTATATTTAATTCCTAAGGAGGGTGAATCTATAGAATGAGACTTGGTTTGGCTCTTGATTTCATAAGGAGATATCAGAGGACTGCATGGTCTGAGAACACAATGACATGGACTATAAAAGGTATAAACTAAATTTAAGCATAGAAACCACAATGTAAAATAATTATTGTTTAGTCGTTAATGTTTCTTATGTAGGTTCCAAAGTATGTGAGGCGTATGAAATGACATGCGGAGCTCGATCGACCCTTTCTAATAAGAAATCCCCAACATCATAGTTATATGAATCCCACATGATCTGAAATGGTATATCCCATCAAGGTTATTGGATTACCGGAGGTCATGTGTTACTCAATTTCAATTTTTTAAATTATTATTCACATTATTTATTAAAAAAATTATTTTTCTTTTTAGAGTAAGTGGGAGAGGGGGTGAAATTTTAAAAAACTTCACAAATGAAATGATGGCAGAATCCAGTAAGACTAAAGAGAAAACACACATCCGACACATTTTTTCTGGGAATGGTAGTGATGAAATGACTTCAACATTTGATATATCTACTTGGATACCATCCCCATAAATAACATGCCCAATTATTAAACCTTTTTGCATCATGAAATGGAATTTTACATAATTTAAAACAAGATTACTTTTAATACAGTGATGTAGGAAGGAACCTAAACAACTCAAAGATTCATCAATGGAATATCCATACACAGTGAAATAATCCATGAATACTACTATGAAATTCTCTAGGTAATCCGAAAAAATACTAACCATGCATCGCTAGAAAGTACCTATAGATTTCCATAGACCAAATGGATTCCTCTTATATGCAAATGTTCCAAAGGGGAATGTAATGGTTATCTTTTCCCAATCCTCGAGTTAAATATGGATATGAAATTATCTAGAATAACCATCAAGAAAATAGTAATGGTACTTCCCTACTATACTCTCTAGTATCTAGTCTCAAAATGGAAATGGGAAATGGTCATTTCTAGTGTTCTAGTTTAATCAGCGATAGTCTATATAGACATGCCAACTATTCTGAACATGAGTTCAAACCAATTCATTATTTTCATTTTCAATTACGATAAGACTAGCTTTTTTAAGAACAAATTACACTAGACTAACCCATTGGCTATCAGAGATGGGAAAAATGATTCCAAAAACCAATAATTTTGTTACATATTTTTTGAAAACATCTAGGAGGCTTGGGTTCAATCAATGTTTTTTCTACCTCACTCATTTAGCCTCATAATTTAACAATATATGAAGTGTAAAAATTGTTGGTCTAATACCATGAATGTTAGTAAGTTTCCATACCAAAGTGTTTTATACTCCCTCAAAATTTCAAGCACTCCCAATTCTTGCTCAGGAGGTATTTGACAAGATATGATGATAAGAAACTTTTTTTCATTATCAGTATTGGATTAATTTAAATCCTGAGGTATTTGTTTTAGTTTCAATTTAGGATGATTTTGGATTGATGGGAGTGTGTGTGAAAGTGATAGGTTACTAATATCATGTAACCACTCAATTTTATCATTCTCAGATGTGGAATGAGCATTTACCATCATGGTAGTGTCATAGATGGTCATCATATCCTCAGTGTTCAAGATATTATCAATTAAGAAAAATACCTGACATTTTTCTAGACCTATAAAACATTCTATGGATGATTAATTTCCAATAATTTCAATAAATGATAAAAAATCATAAATGTGGTCATAGGAGATAAACAAAATATAGGGAATTGAGTACACCAACTGAATTAGCAAACTGAGGAATGTACTTTTGGGGGTGCTTCATGGAATCAAGGATGTTGAAGTGGAAACCTTCACAACCAAACTCAATAGATAATGTACCATTGTGAACATTAATTATGGTTTTGTAATTTTTCATGAAAGGTCTCCCCAATATAATCAAGGCATTTCCATTCATTCTATCATCTTCTATTTTATGAACATAACAATTAGCAGGAAAAATTACAGTTTCCACCCTCACAAGAACATCCTCTAAAAACCAGAGGGGTGTGTAGTACTCCAATTTTCTAATTGAACCAAAATTATACTGGTATTCATTTCTAAAACCTAAAATTAATAGTAAAGTGAGTAAGGAACCATGTTTATATAAGAACCCAAATCAAGAATTGCATTGGAAAAGTAATAGTACCCTATAGAGCACAACAATTGGACAACTGTTGATTCTAGTATTTTAAAGTTAGTACTTAAACCTTATGATTACTAACTAACTATGATTATTTCTTGGCATGGTAGTACCACATACTATATAATCTTATTTATTTGATACAAGTGCTTCAACCTCTATCATATATGTGTCCATCGAGGAAATTCTCGGACAAGAGATACAGTTTTAATATGGTGTAATGACCCTCGGATACCACTTTGTGATGTCCCAGACCCAAATTACACTTAATAGGTGCCCTAAGCCCTGTGGGACACATATCATCAATATCACACACCGTAGTCCCTCTCATTTAGTTGGTATCATCTGGTGTTCGGGAGATTCAATTGAGGCCATGTGGCCCACCAGGCTTAGGGCACCCATTAAGTGGCATCCAAGTCCTGGAGGTCAAACATATTCAATTTCGTGTTAAGTGATGGCTATATAAATTTTGATATATTCCACCCTAATATCACCTTATCATCACCTTTAGGTCACCTTTTTTGTGGACACATCTCCTTCAAAAACGAGATGTATCTTGGGATTTCCTTCACGATGTCTATCAAGTGGATATTAACCTATAATTTTTTGAATGTTTTCAAAGATTTATTTATCAATTTTAGTTTCTTTTTTTCTTTGTTGGGAGACCCTTTTAGGAAATGGAAGAGGAATTTTTGGGCTTAGTGACTCACCAACATAAACACTCTTTCCTTTATAAGGGCTTCTCTCATGATATTTTTCTTCAACATTTGGACAAATTTAAATAGTTGGGGTGGTGTTTTCCTTAGAAAGCTATTAATCTAGTGGAGGGGTAATTTGGATTTTAAGTTGAGTTCTACTCTGAAGGGTGATGGAACTAACATTTCCCTTATCCCAAGGGTTATCTTTTGGTTAATAGGTTAGTTTACTTGACCCATGAATTTGGATTTCCCCCACTGAGTTGGAAAGTTAACCTAATTGGGTTTTTTAAGTCATGTATGGTCTCTTGGGTGGTCTTTTGGAAATGGAGATTATTGGAAGAAATCATTAATCATATATTATAGAACAGTATTTGGTTTTGGAGGTGGTTGTTGTGAATTATTTTGGGGTGGTTGTGGATTTTTGGGTGGTGGTGGTGGATGACTACTCTACCCTAGTTGGTTCCAAGGTTGATAAGGTTGTTTTGAATACCCCCCCCCCATGCCTCTAGTCATGGTTGTCTTTCCACCAATGGTCTTTTGGATTGTATGGCTCTTTTATATTTTTTTGGTTATAGGGGAGTCCTATAAATGTATCCTCACAACTCTCATATGTTTCTCTAAATTGGGGGAATTGGTCTAAATAATTGGTGTTGGCAGAGAAGATACCACAGTGGATTAGAGGAGGATATTGGGATTTCCCTTGGGAATGAGAAAGTTGTTAAAGAATGGTACTAACCTATTCATTATTTGTTTCCACATTCTTCTCTAATTTAGTTCTTTGGACCTCATGGACTCCTCAAATGGGTACAATAAACCTTGATCAGAATTATTTAGTGTTCTAAACCATGTTCTCAATTAGGGTTCTTGCAGAAATTGGGTTCCTATCAACTATAAAGACACTTGAAGTAGTGTCAATCATGTTTTGATCAATCAGAATCAAACCTTCATAAAAATACTATGTTAAAATTTGATAACTTATTTGGTCGTGTGGGAACCTTAAAAAAATTCCCTTAAATATTCCCTAGTATTAATTAAGTGTTTCCCATTTTGATTGTCTTATACCACATATTTTTTCCTTATAGTTGTAGTTATAGAGGCTGGAAAGTAGTTTTTTAAGAAAAATTTGTCTCATGTCCAAGAAACCTGTTTTTGGTGAATTAACATATTACAATCAATATTTCATAGTGTCATCAAAAGAATAATGGAATTCTCTAAGAATTACATGTTCTTATTCCACATTAGTAGGTTTTAATTTCAAACACATAATATGAAATTCTTTAAAAATATTCTATGGATCTACCCTTGTGAGTCTATGGAATCATTGAATTAAGTGAAATAAACTGGATTTAAGTTCAAAATTTGGTGCCTCCCCTTGAATTTGAATGTATGTGGGTTGGATATCAACATAATATGAGGTTATTGATTGTAATGTTTAGTTATTTTCATCCATTTTATGAAATTTAATTTCAGTTTTTATGTTGGTTTGAGATGAATAAGGGTAATGATCAAGAAGTCTTTCGGTGTTTTATGTGTCCTCCTTCAATGGATAGTTAGGTGATTATTAGTGTTAATGACGTAAGATCCTCTCTAGTTCATGTTAAATGGAATTAGTTCCTTTTTATAAGATCATGTTTTTCATAATTCCTATAAAAGGACTTCTTTTAGAAATCAACATACAAAAATGATGGAAGAAAACAAGTGAAAAAATAATTTAAAAATACACAATACTTTTATAAAAAAACACCCTAAAAATTGCACTCCCTGGAAATGGTGGAGAAATTAGGACATAAGGTCATGAAACATCAAATTTATTATGATTTTAATGTTCATTTATTGTATAGGTCAAACCCTAGGTCATCTATCAATAATTTTTGGTGGATTTTAGTGACTTTTTAATAAACATTACATAAATATGGGGGTAGTTTTGAAAACAATTTTAAAATAAAATGACATTATTTAATGGGATTAAATGTTTAAAAATAAGTGCATTTTGAAGAATAAATGATGATTACATGACCATTTCATTTTTATTACACCAATTAAAACGTTCTTTTTTCTTAATTGATTATTAGGTTTTGTTGTAATCCTTTGATTGAAGGTTAACCAATATCTTGGGTACCCACAACCACTAAAATGATTAAAATAGGTCTAAATCTTGACATAAAAACATATAATCAAGTTCCATACCCTTATAATGATTTATGGTTTGTCAAGGAACCCTTAAATCTTAAATGTTTTGGAAAGAAGAAGAGTCTTTTGTTGTCTAAATGAAGCAACACAAGTCACACTTGTAAAATTTCACACTGGTCGGCAATGAAATAAAAACTGTTTCAATTAAATGCATCAAAAAAATTTAGTATACATATAAAATAATATTTTAAAACCATAATATACACTAAAACAGTAGGTAATTGTGTGGTATAACTCCCTCTTCAAGGGTGTAGCTCCCTCGCAATGATCACCAACCATTTAGCCCACTATCGAGAGGAGGTGGAAGCTCAGGTGGAACTCTTTCTTTGTTCTTGAACCCCCCTATGAGGATAGGGATAAATAACTCCTAGGATGAAGAGACTCATATAGGACTCTAATATAGTAGATATTTTCTTCTGGTTTTAACTTTCAAATGAGTTACCCAGGGTTCCTTTTTATAGCCAATATGATATTGGATTTGGGCACCCAATTTTTAAGATACCACTTGTGTCTCATTTTTGGGTTAGTAAATGGACAAATGGAAACATGGAAAAAATATTAGTGTAATTTTAAGTCCTATTTAATATGTCTATGTCAATGTTTTCAGCCATTGGACACCTGTATTGGGAGATATTTTCCAAATACTGTACATAACATTTGAATTTGGGCATATTTTGTTCAATTGACATATTGGTTGGGACGAGCCCCTTAATATAATAATTGGGATTGGGTTTCTTGAGATGAGTTATATCACATGGATTTTTTGGATATTCGCACAAAATTTAAATCCATTTAAAGTCACTTATTTTTCATAATGTTAAAAATAGTGGACACGTTTCTTTGGGATTCCATGTAGTTTGCGCCATTTTCCTTCTCAATCATCTCCATGACCTCTAAATCACCTCCACCTACAATGAAAATTTAAAAAAAGGTATAATTTCCCATTTCATGGTGATAAATATTAAATAATGGAATAAAAAATGAAGTTAAATTTTATATTATATTTTAAATTTATAATAAAAAATAAATTTAAAACCATGGTGTATGAGTGGAATAAAATAGTGAATTGTGGTGTTATCATGCATCTCATGTGATCAGTTTGAATGATATGGAGTTGGAAGTAGATATGTTTTTTGAGAAGAAACACATATAAATTGTGTGAAATAATGAAAAGATACTATATAATAGGATGGTACCTCTAGTATGTGTGAGGTTGGGAAACTAGAATATCAAATAGAGGACTTTAGAGAAATAGGTGGATATATGATTGAATTGGATGAATATTTCCATAAATGAGGCTTGACGGTACATTATAAAGAGAATAAGTGATATGGTGGGAACTATGTGATGACACGTGAATATAGATGTATGAATATAATTAAATTTTGGTCATTTCATGGTTATATTGACTTATTATGACTATCTTTGTGGTTTTAAGGGGATGATAATTTGAAAACATGGAAAATTGTGATGTGGTTAAAATCTAAAAAATAAGATGATTTCTATCAAGTGAATTGTATGGGTCATATAATTTATATATTATTTATTATATGGTTTTTCCTCACCACTAAGTATCCATTTGAGGGAACTAAATTCCTATTGGACCTCCATAAGTCTAGTGGGTTCCATTAGGCTTTTATTGAGACCTCCAACTAGCCCACACTATGGGGAAATTTCTTAGTTATTTTGGGTTCTTTATTCTTTTTAACTCTGTAATTCCTCCTCCTTAGCCTTCTATAAGAAGAATCAATCCCTCGTTATCATATCCACTTATTTTGGATCTTTCTCCAAGATTTATTTTTTTAATTACCCTTAATTCATTACTTTTAAAATCAATTTGTGAGGCTATACTTATTTTACCTCTAATTCCCAGTTTCTCTCACAAGAACCTTTTAATTAATTCAAAATCCAAAAATAATGTGTTTATATCTAGTTTAATGATTTATTATTTTGAATGAAAACTTAATCAATGATATTCAAAGTTTAGGATCATTATATAATGAGGTTGAATATCCTTATATATTCCCAAAATTTTATGAGTTTCTTCTGACATATGATTTGTATATGATGGAAATCAATTGGGGCGAGCTGGAATAGAATAGATTTGGTTTTCTTTATGAATTTAGAGAAGAATATGGACTTTTATCCCATAATACATCCTCTCATAGTTATTATATGATGAAATTTCCATGTATTGTTGTGTATATTATAACAATGTTTGAGAAATGGTAGAATGTGAAACCATGGAGTGTTTCTTTCATTATTATCTGAGTTTATTGATCATAAGAGGTTCCCTCGAGTGTTCCTTGAAAAATGGGAAACAATTTTATTAATAATATATTGTTCATATTTGTATACTAAAATTCATTGTTAATATTCCCCTAAATTTAACATCATAAAGGAAATTACTATATTTAATTTTTTTTGAGTATTTTGGAGTTTATTATGAAATGGACTCATGTTGTTTTTTACTGATTTTAATAATATTTTTTACTTCAATTCCATGTTCAAACATTAAATATGATTTTTATTTGATTAATGGGTGTATGAGGACCATCCGGACCGTTCCATATAAATATAAACTTCATTTTATAAAAAAAATTGGATGATTAAACTACCCTTCAAGTGTGTTGTATATGATTAAAATAAATTTTGATCCTATTAATAAGAGTAACTAAGAATCTGGCCTTACATTATATAATTAAGTCATCAATTATAGTTTGCATGTCAAATTAAAATGTGACACACATTAGATTAATGTGTAATTATGTACTATTAACACAATTTTTAAGCATTCCCTATATGATTTTATACTTTTCCAAATAAATTATAATATGACCATGCCAATGTAATATTAAATTTAGAATTTTGAGGGATATATGAAATCAGTTAGAACATATATAATAAAATTTAGTTGTTATGTAAGAAAAAAATGTTTTTAATGGGTAATATAATAAGATAATAGAGCTCAAGTAAGAATAATCTCTTCTTGGACAGAGTTTTATAAGAAACTTTACTATATAATATGAAAAAGATAGCTGAAATTAATTCCAAAGAGTGGAATATAATGCCTTAAAGATAATCATGGTCCATTTTATAACCCATTAATTAGATAAGTTATACCATATGATGCTTGATGTGAACCTATGTAACCAAATCATGAAATATTCTACCAAATTTTTCACATTTAATCAAATATAGGGAAGAGAAAGTAGACATGCTCAAGGGAACTGAAACACACAAAGGATGATGTGTAGCCTGGAAGAAGAAATTCAATACACTATGATCTAGTTCACTCAAAAGAGAGTTTGAAGGTTATAATGATTATATAAATTTATAAATATTCATTCCTAGATTTAAAGGATTCCAAAACTATAGACTTTTTTTCTTTTTATTACTTTTTCTTTTTTTATTTTTTGATTATGTTGTTACAATATCGGTTTTCAAGTTTTTTTTAAGGAGAACTATAATTTATATCAATCCAAGAGAGAATAAATCAATAATGAGTCTTTGTGTTTTTAATATTTATTTATTTAATTTAATTTATCTTTTTTTTAGTTTTAGTAGTTTATATTAAAATATATTAGGTTTGATGATGACCGTTCTTTCCATATACTTTATTCGTCTTATAACCCTGTTTTTTTATTTCATAGCTTCCCCTCACTATATTTTCCATCATATTATATATTTTTGTTCTACAATGGGGAGTGGTATTCTGATATGTTCCATGCCTAGTGGAAGTATCTCTTTGGTTAGGCTAAAATAATAGTATTTTTTAAGTCTTCATACAGTCGGTTAAGGTATGGTGACTAAAATTTGAATTAAGAGGAATATATGACCTCTAATTCAATATCTGATTTTATTTTTCATCATAATAGGGAAATTTGTGAGGATTAGTGGATAATTATATTTACTCACTCATGTACATAAAAATAAAATGAGGGTAAAATATTTCATAATAAAAGTGATAGGATACTCATGGTGGATATCTTGAAGAATGATGTAAAGACCTTAAAATTTCAAGGGAAATTTTTTCTTAATTTTCTTTGGGATTTTATGAGTACGCAGTTTCTAACGGCACCTGATTCCGAGGCCCGGTGTGCCCGGAATCAATTTCTGAAGTTTAGCTCGGGTATGTTCAGTGAACGAACGAGCGGGTTTTTCTAACTTTTGAACCGCTGCGCGGAATCGAAATCTGAGGGCACCAATGAAACTGCAGCGCCGATAATTTCTTAAGAACACCTTTTCCGGAGTTTTGTTTGCTTGGATGAGGTTATTAATTAAATGGGTTAACTAAAGAATAAAATAAAATTTTGTGCTACAAATTTTATTTCTATTCTAGGTAGTTTAAACCTATGCTTGGTGGTTGGAGTGGGACCCACTAATATCCTAACTCCACTGGGTAGGATATTAGTGAAGTGGGGCCCACACGAGCCCCATCCCTTCAAATCCCTTTTAACCTCCCTCTCGTGCATTTAATTTATAACTCACCCGCACCCCGTATTAATGGCAAGTCAACCATCAAAATTAATTTGAATATTAAACGCTTCTCAATTAATTCAATTAATTGAATGTGATCTGTTTGATTTTCAAATTAATGTCTTGTGTGTGTGTTAATAAAATAAGACAAGACTTATTTTATTCAGGGTAATTTCATTGTGTGAAAGGAAAGGGAGGACTCTTGCGCTCTTGAGGATTATTTTCTTCCTCCTTTAAGAACATGAAGAACACACCATCACCAATGAAGAACACCGACCACCGACGAAGGACGAAGAATAAATGCTGATTCCTCGGAGATCGATGATGTAACTCCATGTCCTGCGATGCCGATGGTCCTCTTCTCTGCGATGCCGTGAACCGCGAGGCCGACGATCCTCCTTCTGCGACGCCGTCTTCCACAACGTCTCTTTCCCGCAACAAACCTCGTTCGACGACTCGATCAAGGTAGGGGTTTGAAATTTTGTTCATGATTATTCTTGCCGTTCTTAATCTTTTTTTATGGCCACCTGTTATCCAATTAACAGGAGGGGGCCGGACCACATGAACACGGCTGACCTTCCTCCCCCTTTTGATGATGTGTTTTTCGCGGTATGAACAAAGGTAGCACGGTGCAACGGCACCGCGCGGAAACAAAGAAGAACGGGCGAAGAAGCGTGGCGTCGTCACGCCGCGCCATTGAGGCCAAACGAAACTGTGACTGGAGACGGGGCTGCAGAGGCGAATCGAAGACTCCGCAGATTGTTTATTTGACGTGCGGATCGACGGGCGGTGACTGAACGGGTTGCAGAGGTGATTTGATGATTCCAAAGTAGAGTACGTGACCCGAAATGAACACTAGTGCAGACGGAATTGAAAACGGCCCACTGGAGCAACTCCGGTGGGCCACAGACTTTACCGGTGGGGGCCAGCACTGGCCGGCCGCCTAGAGGGGGCAGCATCCTAGCACGCCGCCAAGAGGGACCACCGCGGCGGTAGGCGACCGGTCCCGCGGCTGCATAGGATCCGGGGGAGACGCGGCGCTCAGCGCCGTGTCCACTGGTAGAAGGGAGCAGCCCCCATGTGGGGCCGCGACTTCAATCAAGGGTGGAAACCACCCATGCCCCCTCCCCATTCCGCAATTGCACAGCCTGCTCGAGCTGGCTGTTCAGGGCACGCCTGCGTCGGGCCAACCGGCTGCCTTGGGCCGGACCGGCCGCACCGGGCCGGGCCGCCCAGGCAGGGCCGGGCCGCGCCGGCGGGGCGGGGCCGTGCCGGTGGGGCCGGGCCGCGCTGGCGGGGCGGGGCCGTGCCGGTGGGGCCGGGACGCGTTGTAATGGGCCGGACTGAGACCCGGTTCAGGTCACCCCGGTTCGGGCCGACTAGGGGGTCTCAAGCCGGGTCGGTCCGGCCCCCAAACCCCCTAAACCAGACAGGTTCGTACTTTTTCCCATATCATGGGCTACGGACCTCCGATCGATACACTATCAGTTGCGTAGCGATCCATGGAATGAGATGGTCAATTTGGTATATTACACTAAAGGTTTCAAAGAACTTTGGGTATGGCCTGGTTGGTTCGAACACGAAACAAATCGGGCCCTCGGAGCAGAAACACTTATAACTTGAGTTCCAGATGTCCAATTGATGTGCTATCGACTTTGTTGGATTCCTCTTAGTGAGACGGACCATTTGGCTTACTCCTCTAGGGGTTTGGATGTAGTTATAGTGCGGTAGGGTTGGTTTTGACTTAAAAACCAACCGGGCTTCTAGAACGAAAAGGCCAATAACTCTCGGACCGGGCATCCGATTGACGCGCCGTCTGTCACGTTGTATTCCTTTTGAGGAGATAGAACATTGGGATACATCAACTCCGGACCACGTGTTAGTTGATGTATTGACCTCTTGGATTATGTAGTGGACCCTCCATGAACGAGCGTGCTGTGTGCGGAAACCCTAGAGTTGGATGCGTTTGCGACAACGATGACTTTCGTACTGGAATCCTTCTTGGGTTCGACGATAGCGACAACCGTACGGGAATCCTCCGTGGGTTCAGCGGTGAAAACTACGGTACTTTCAATCATTATGAAACCCTAGAGCTAGCTGAGACTTGACGACTGCTGATTGATCGACTCGGTGTGTTTCAGATATCCCAGTGGGGAGCGCTTGGTTTTACCGGCAGACCCAGGGTGGAGGAGCGCTTGGTTGTAGCGACATACCCACGGTACTCAACAGGAGTACCTCTGGAAGCCATGAGGGGGAGAGCTTGGTTGTAGCGGCAGACCCATGGTAGAAGCGCTTGGTTGTAGCAGTAGGCCCACAGTACCCAATAGGTGGAGTACTACAGTAGTCCAAGGTTAGTGGGAAGCACTTGGTTGTAGCAGCAGGCCCATAGTACTCGACAGGTGGAGTACTAAAGCAGTCCAAGGTTCGTGGGAAGCACTTGGTTGTAGCGGCAGGCCCACTTTACTTGATAGAGGAGGAGTTCCCCAGCAGCTATGGTTTCAACATCATGATTAAATCCTTGTTTGAGCTGAGTCTTGACTTTCAGTCATTATCTTCGATATTATTGACTTGCTTTCCTATGTGGATTGTGTTGTGCTTTCCTGTGTGAATTGGGTTGTACTATCCTGTGTGGACGTGATCGAACTTTGGCTCGGATGTTGGAGCTGAACTGGAATTGATGACATAGGTATATGTATGGGCATATACCTAAGTAGTGTTGGATGTTACTTCGTGGTTTTATCTTTCCTTTCTGGATTATCCTTTGTGGGTTATGGGAGACCTTCGGGGGTCTCGGGGTCCCTACTAAGTAGCGTATACTCACCCCTACATGGGATATTCCCACACTACGTTGTGTTGGTTGCAGAAGACGGACATCGCTGATCGTGGTTGAGGCTTGTGGAGCTAGTCGGTACCTGGAGGTGGACCACTGGGCGGGATGTACATAGAGCAGAAGGCTGGACCCGAGGAGCTGAGGAGGCTATCTATACCCACCCTTCAGGTGGGACTTCCAGTGGATGGCTTGACATTGATGCTTTACTTTCAGTTGTGGTACATTCTTTCCAGTTGTACTTTACATCAGTTTGGGTTTGTATTCTGGACCATTTACTTTCAACACACTTGTCATATTGTTTTACTTAGTGTTACTTCTTCTTTCTTAATCTATGGTGTTTATTTACTTTATAAGGAAATGCCTTCCCTTTTTTTATCGGTTTTACGCCTTGGTGCTAGTCACCAGCCCCTGGCCTATCGGAGGCGGGCTTGGGGTAGTCACGGCACGGGTCCTGAGGACAGGTCTGACAAATTGGTATCAGAGGAGTTCGGTTCTACCACAGAACTCAGGACTTTGATCTTTCTTCTATGTGAAGCAATAGTGTTAAGGGTATTGAGTGTGGTTATCAGTCAAGGGAGTCCAGTGTTGGTGCGGCAGGTGACGTATCCGTACACCAGGACCCTGACTTCTGATGTCCAACTCAATACACGAAAACATTGATTGCATGTGTGTTTCAAAAGTTTTCTTTGTGATTACTTTTTGTCAGCTCACCAGGTATAATGTTTTGACCGTGGCACGCCTATTTCTTTTTAGGATGGCCCCACGACGGCAGCTAGCTATGGTTCAGAGCTTTGAGAGAGACGACAGCCCACCGAGCGACGAGGACTCGGTGCGAGGCCCTTTTTCAGTGGAGGCACCATTGGTACCATTACCTGCCGAGCCACCAATGCTACCAGCCCCAGCCGCTGAGAGTGCATGTTGCCTTAGTGAACTTCATGAGTTTCAGCGTCAGAGACTGCCCAGGTTCTACGGGGAGACGGACCCTCAGGCAGCTGAGGATTGGCTGGAGGCAGTTGTGCGAGTTTTCAGGTTAGTGGGGACACCACCTAACCTCATGGTGATCCTTCCAGCGAGCCTCCTGCACGCGGAAAAAGGCAGATGGTGGAGCTTGATGCTCCAGGTGCACTCCGAGGCATCTCTTCTTTGGACGGACTTTTAGAGCCTCTTCCGCTCAGAGTTCGTCCAAACCACCCTCCGTGCGGTGCGCATCCACGAGCTACTATAGCTGCGGCAGGGTAGCATGACGGTAGCCCAGTACTCGGAGAGGTTTACTGATCTCTCACGCTATTCCACATACATGTTACGGGACCCATTATTCAGGGCCCGAACCTTCGAGCAGGGTCTTAGGCAAGAGATCAGAGCTTCAGTTGTTTCTCACTACATCCTGACGCAGACAAGGGTGTTGGAGCGAGCCCTCTTAGTGGAGAGTTTCCTTGCTGAGTAGTCTCCAGCAGCAGGACCCACCACTTGCCGGCATGCGGCTGAGTCTTCTACAGCGGGCAGTAGACATATGATGTAGAGGTCCAAGAGGACTAGACCTATAGGTGGTCGACCGCATGACACATGATCATTTTTGTGAGGCACCCGGGGTGGATAACGACTTACCATGAGTGGACAGTGTTACTCCTGCAGCGGGGTTGGTCACATGGCTCATGACTATCCGACACGCCATATAGTTGACCAGCAGTTAAACAAAGGACCTCCCAGGTAGAGGCAGAGGTTCGATTGAGGCAGACCGCAAGGAGCAGGAGACCATGGCAGGGGAGCTGGCCGTGCATCTGGAGGTGGATGATGATTTGAGGTATTTCCACCACCACCACAAGGAGGTCCACCCTGACCGCAGGGAAGAAGTGGACATGGTAGAGATCAACTTTAGGTAGCTGAGGCATTTGACTATGGAGCTCCGGAAGCTGGCGGAAAGGAGCAAAACTAGTTCTAGGAATGGAGGCCTTTGTTGATGGTTCTTCTAGATTTCTTTTTTTTTTTGTGGTCGTATGTGTCTTTGTACATGAGCTGCAGTAATAAAAGACACCTTTCTTGTGGCTTTTACTTTCCTGTCCTCTATTTATGTTGTTACTAAGAGGTTCCAATTCAAAAACTGTTGACTTGACCCTCACTTTGAGATACCTACTGGAGGAGACCCAGTGAACACACACTGATGCCGATAGTGTGACTCAACCCTTGGAGGTGAGAGTAACGATTGGATCTCTTCGTAGTAGCGTCGAGGCCTTACGACGCCATCCTTGGTATGGATTAGTATCATCCATGTCGGGATTGACTGTATTAGGAAAAGAACATGGTTTATCCAAGGGATGAGACCAGATTTCTCTTATCGGAAAAGAAGAAATCCTAGCAGCTCTTGTAGGACCAGAGAAGGTCTAGGCCATCCAAGAGCAGATGAAGATAGCTCAGAGCTGGCAAAGGTCTTGTGCTGACAGGAGGCGGTGACCACTAGAGTTCGAGGATGGCGACGACATCTTCTTGCGGGTCTCACCTCGACATGGATTAAATAGTTTTATCCATGAAGAAAAGTTATCTATGCGCTTCATCAGACCCTTCTAGGTCCTCAACAGGGTAGGCAAGGTGGTTTACCGCTGGACCCATCCACTTTAGTTGCATCAGGTGCACAGCATTTTTCCTCGTATCTCAGCTGAGGAGATACGTGCACAACCCGACTCATATGATCGACCATGGGGAGTTGGGAATTGATGATGGGGAGACTTTCACATGGGTTCTAGTGGAGAACAAGGATCGACATGAGCGGGTCCTATGTGGATGGTCAATTCCTCTGTTGCGCTTTCACTGGAAGCATGGGAAGCTCCAGGAGATCACATGGGAGTGGGAGGCTCAGTTGCATGCTCAGTACCACTTTTGTTTCCCTAGTTTGTGTTATAGCTTTTCGGGGATGTAAAGCCCTGAGGTGGGAGTAATGTAAATAAACATAAATTTTAAGGGAAATTTTTTCTTAATTTTCTTTGGAATTTTACGAGTACGTCGTCTCTTGACGGCACCTGATTCCGAGGCCCGGTGTGCTCAGAATCAATTTCCGAAGTTTAGCTCGGGTACGTTCAGTGAACGAAAGAGTGAGTTTTTCTAACTTTTGAACCGGTGCTCGGAATCAAAATCTGAGGGCACCAATGCAACCGCAATGCTGGTAATTTCTTAAGAACACCTTTTTTGGATTTGCGTTTTCTCGGGTGTGGTTATTAATTAAATGGGTTAACTAAAGAATAAAATAAAATTTTTTGCTACAAATTCTATTTCTATTCTAGGTAGTTTAAACCTATGCTTGGTGGTTGGAGTGGGACCCACTAATATCCTAACTCTACTAGGTAGGATATTAGTGAAGTGGGTCCCACACGAGCCCCATCCCTTCAAATCCCTTTTAACCTCCCTCTCGTGCATTTAATTTGTAACTCACCCGCACCCCAAATTAATGGCAACTCAACACTCAAAATTAATTGGAATATTAAACGCTTCTCAATTTATTCAATTAATTGAATGTGATCTGTTTTATTTTCAATTTAATGGCTTGCGTGTGTGTTAATAAAATTTGACAAGACTTGTTTTATGGCGGTTAATTTCCTTGTGCGAAAGGAAAGAGAGGACTCTTTCACTCTTGAGGGTTATCTTCTTCCTCCTTTAAGAATGCGAAGAACACACTATCACCAATGAAGAACGCCGATCTCCGATGAAGGAAGATGAATAAACGCTGATTTCTCAGAGATAGACGACGCGACGTCGTGTCCTGTGACTCCGACGGTCCTCTTCTCCGTGATGCCGTGAACCGCAACGCCGACGATCCTCCTTCCGTGATGCCGTCTTCCGCGACGTCCCTTTCCCACGAAAAAACTCGTTGGACGACTCCATCGATGTAGGGGTTTGAAATTTTGATCGTGATTATTCTTGCCAATCTTCGTCTTTTTTTTATGGCCGCCTGTTATCAGATTCACGGGAGGGGGCCAGACCGCACGAACACGGCTGACCCACCTCCCCATTTTGATGATGTGTTTGTTGCGGCATGAACAAAGGTAGCACGTTGCAATGGCACCGTGCGGAAACAAAGAAGGACGGGCGAAGAAGCGTGGTGTCATTGCGCTGCACCATTGAGGCCGAATGAAACTGCGACTAGAGTCAGGGCCGCAGAGGCGAATCGAAGACTCCGCAGATTTTTTATTTGACGTGCGGATCGACGAGAGGTGACGAAACGGGCCGCATAGGCAATTTGATGATTCCGCATTAGAGTACGGGACCCAAGATGAAAACTGGCATAGACGGAATTAAGAACGGACCACCGGAGCAAATCCAGTGGCCCGCAGACATCACTGGTGACCAGAGGAGGCGGTCGGCACCGATCGGCCGCCTGGAGGAGGTGGCATCTCGAGGTGCCACCAGGAGGGACCACCGCGGCTGAAGCCGCGGTTGTAGGCGACCGCTCCCACAGCTGCGCGAGACCCGAGGGAGACGTGGCGCTCAGCACCGTGTCCGCCGGCAGAAGAGAGCAACCCCCCATGTGAGGCCGCAACTTCAATCAAGGGTTCCCCCCCTGTTCCGCAACGGCACGGCCAGCCCGAGCAGGCCGTGCGGGGTGCTCCTGCGCCGGGCCAACCGGCCTCCGAGCCCAGACTGGCCGCACCGGGCTGGGCCGCCAAGGCCGGGTCGGGCCGGGCCGCGTCGGCGGGGCCGAGCCGCGTAGTTTGGGCCGGGTCACGCCCTAAGGGGCCGAACCCGGAGTCGAGGCAGCATAGGTGAATCAAAGACTCAACAAATTTTTTATTTGACGTGCGGATCGACGGGCGGTGAAGGAACTGGCCGCAGAGGCGATTTGATGATTCCGCAGTAGAGTACGGGAACCGAGATAAACACCGGCGCATACGGAATTGAAAACGGACCACCGGAGCAACTCCGGTGGCCCACAGACTTCATCAGCGGAGCGGGTCGCCTGCAGCTGGTACTGGCTGGCTGCCCGGAGGGGGTGGTGTCCCAGCGCGCCGCCAGGAGGGACTGCTGCGGCTGAAGCGGTGGCGGCAGGCGACCCCTCCCGCGGTCGTGCGAGACCCGGGGGAGACGCGGCGCTCAGCACCGCGTCCGCTGGCATAAGGGAGCAACCCCCCACGTCGGGCGCGCCCCGCAAGGTTTGGACATCGTTGGAGTGCGGTCAGGTTGGTTTTGACTTAAAAACCAACCGGGACACTGGAACGAAAACGCCAATAACTCTCATACCGAGCGTCTGATTGACGCGCCGTCTGTCGCGTTGTGTTCCTTTTGACAAGATGTAACTTTGGGATACATCAACTCCAGACTAAATGTCAGTTGGTGTATCGACCTCTTGGCTCGTGGAGTGGACCTTCCCAGAACGAGCGTGTTGTGTGGGGAAACCCTAGAGCTGGCTACGTCTGCGACGACGATGACTTTCATACTGGAATCCTCCGTGGGTTCGACGACAGCGATAACCATATGGGAATCCTCCATAGGTTAGGCGGTGATGAATATGGTACTTTCAATAATTATGAAACCCTAGAGATGGCTGAGACTTGACGACTGCAGATCGATCGACTTGGTGTGTTTCAGATAGCCCAGTGGGGAGCGCTTGGTTCTAGCGGCAGACCCACGGCGGAGGAGCGCTTGGTTGTAGCGGTAGACCCGCGATACTCAACAGAAGGAGTACCTCTGGAGGCTATGAGGGGGAGCGCTTGGTTGTAGAGGCAGACCCATGGTGGGAAGCGCTTGGTTGTAGCATCAGGCCCACAGTACTCGACAGGTGGAGTACTATAGCAGTCCAAGGTTAGTGGGAAGCGCTTGGTTGTAGCAGTAGGCCCAAAGTACTCGACAGGTGGAGTACTACAGCACTCCAAGGTTAGTGGTAAGTTCTTGGTTGTTGCGGCATTCCCACTGTACTCGATAGAGGAGGAGTTCCCCAATAGCTAGGGTTTTGACATCATGATTACATCCTAATTTGATTTGAGTCTTGGCTTTCAATCATTATCTTTTATATGATTGACTGGCTTTCCTATGTGGATTGTTTTGTGCTTTCCTATGTGGATTGGGTTGTACTATCCTGTGTGGACATGATCGAACCTGGGATCGGATGTTGGATCCGAACTGGAATTGATGACTTAGGTATATGTATGGGCATATACCTAAGTAGTGTTGGATGTTACTTCATGGTTGTATCATCCCTTTGTGGATTATCCTTTGTGGATTCTGGGAGACTATCGGGGGTCTCGGGGTCTCTACTGAGTAGCGTATACTCACCCCTTCATTGGACATGCCCACACTATGTTGTGTTGGATGCAGACGATAGAAAACGCTGATCGTGGTTGAGGCTTGTGGAGCTAGTCGGTACCTAGAGGTGGACCACTGGGCGGGACGTAGATGGAACTGACGGATGGACCCGAGGAGCTGAGGAGGCTATCTGTACCCACTCTTCATGTGGGACTTCCAGTGGATGGCTTGACGTTGCTGCTTTACTTTCAGTTGTTGTACTTTCTTTCCAGTTGTACTTTACATCAGTTTGGGTTTGTATTCTGGCCCATTTACTTTCAGCACACTTGTCCTATTGTTTTACTTAGTGTTACTTTTGCTTGCTTACTCTGTGGTGTTTGTTTACTTTATAAGGCAATGCCTTCCCTTTTTTATCGGTTTTACGACTTGGTTCTAGTCGTCATCCCCTGGCCTATGGGAGGCGGGCTTGGGGTAGTCACGGAACGGGTCCCAAGGATGGGTCGTGACAAATGACCTCCCTTATTCATAATATTTTATTTCATTTTATACTTGCATGACACCTTAATAGTCAAAACACCTATTTACTTATTTATACTCATTAAAAAATTAAATTAATGAAAATAAAATAGTATTTTTTGAGTTTAATATCTATCTTTGTGGGGAGAAAACATTATTGGTTTCACTATATAGAACTCATTTGGAAAATTTAAATATTATATTGATCACCCCTTTGAAAAGAACCTAATTGAAAATTTATGTCATTATAGAGTAGTTCTTAATGATTTGTAAAAACTACTTCATTATTTTTTTATTATATTGGATGAAAACTAAAAAGAATTTTAAAAAAGGAATTATTGACTCAACCATTACCTTGATTAATACTGTTACATTACCTTCCAATAAAGTGAGGGGGGTTCATAAGTTTCTGAAATGGTAAGAAGTTTTTAAAGATCTATTCAAGTGCCTAAAATAAAAAATTTAATATCAATTCCTAAAATATATTTTAATATAACAATGTGGGTGCTCATAATATTTTAAATAATTCTATGTTAGAGTGGTGGGGCAGCAGTGTTAGTTGTAAAAAGTAGTACAAATACCCATGACCTTTGAGGAAGATATAAAGTAAATTGAGAAGAAATTATATTACATTCAACTTCTTGATAAAACTAATTTTTAAAATAAATAATATAATGATAATAATGTAGATAAGATAATTATGGGAGAACTATATTAGTTAGATGAGTATATATATGGATATTGGTCAAGATATACTTGGGTAATATGACAATATAGTCCTCCCATACATGGTAAAGATGATTCATCACAGCTAATTTATATTATGAATGATGAATATAGAAACTCAATTTATGGGTTTTACTTTGAAGAAATAATTGAAGGACCACTACCTAAAACAAATATGACTGGTTTTTTTGGGTTATTACACGAGTAATAGTGTTTCAGTCTATAATTCACAAGGGATTTTATTAAAATTTAAATTCATTTTATATTGAATTTTCAT
The DNA here is from genome assembly GCA_963277665.1 of Viscum album. NCBI lineage: Eukaryota > Viridiplantae > Streptophyta > Magnoliopsida > Santalales > Viscaceae > Viscum > Viscum album. The sequence goes on from OY728125.1 coordinate 876,962,800, forward strand.
AATATTAATAATTTCATGATCGCCATTTCACATTATATATTGAAAATAATTTTTGCAAGACCAGACACAAGATGATATGGCTATAGAGGAGGTGGCCTAGTTTAAAGAGATGTTGTAAGAGAAAGATCTATATTCCACTAGAGTATATGATAATGATTGTACCAATGAGAACATAAATGAATAATAATTTTTGGATGATTAACTATAGGATAAGTCGCATCATGGAATTTGATGTTAAGAACCAGTGAACTAATTTTTTTTCTATTTTATACTGATAAGAATGACACTTTATTATTCATCTTTCCACCCCCTAAACATAATGATCATTCCAATTATTAGTGGGTTATTAAGAAAAAAATTTATTATAGGGACCTCTAGAATAATTTCATCTATATAAAAATATGAAATTTCATGTCATGATTCATATCAATAAAATCACAACCTTTCTTATTACATATGTACTCAAGACTATATGGTTATACGAATTTAAAATATAGCACATATTTGGATAGTTAACCCAATTTTATTTCCCCTTTTTCTCTATTTAATTTTTTTATTTTAAATAAAAATTATTAAGTTATATTATTCTTTTGTATGTCTATAGAATAATCAATGGATAGAAGCATTTCATGACTGCTAATGGAAAATAACATAGGTGGTCTCCGTCCTTCTCATTTAATTTAACTATCCAAATCTTTTTTACCGTGATTAAATTAAATAGGTGGTATTATTATTTATTTGTGGTGAGTATGGTTCAACTATATCTTAGGTTTTCTAATCATTAATATTTTTTATTTTTAAATTATTTTATAAAATATTGAACATACAAAAAATATTATGTTTATGGGAATACCCAATTGTATATATTTTACTTATTATAGTTTAATGGGATAAATTCATTTGAGAATTAAAATCCTTCAAGTATTATTGATATACATTTACTACCCTAATTTAATTTTTAAACACAATAAAAAATTTATTAAATAGAACCGCATACTATAATAATTTTCAAATAAAATTTTACACTTTTTAGAGTGTTTTGTAACTTTTTTTGTATCATGTTTAAATTGTATATTTCTTGAGATATTTGAACCATATTTTTGTAATAATAAATTACTAAGAATTATAAGAAAAAATGTTGATATTTATAACTTATGTAAGAAATTATTGAGTCATCCTTTTTGAAACCCTTTGTTGAAATTAACCTATATTTAAAACTATTATAACATCTGAACTTTTCATTAATCCCCTAGAATTCTAGAAATATTTTTAAATCTACCACATTAAAGATTAAAAAAAGAAACACACCTTAATCTAAATAAAAAATTCCAGATCTCGGTTGAAATCAAGTATGGTTGGAAGGATTTTTATTGGGTAAGTAATGGGATAAATATCATGTTAGGAAAGATAGAAATGAAATATACTTCAAATGGGAAAGGAATACCATACAACTCTTCAAACTAAAAAATTATCCTCTCAATGTACAAGATAAGTCTATATATAATGTTTAAAAAAATATAAGATTTAAATGTACAGATAATATCGAATAAACATTTTCTAATAGAAATGGAAGAAGTGTGTATCTCAAAAAGGTCCCTAAAGTCTTTTTGGGTGAATAATTGTAAATAGAAAATACATGAGGATACATTCATTTATTTTTCAATGATGAATCATGTATTATTTTTTTATAGAACTAAATCCCCTCATTATACCTTTTATCTTTTAACTTAATCACCAACTAACCTTAAACCACATAACATCGTTATAATTACCCATAATTAAAACAAGTTATTAACTTGTTTAGTGGATAACTTAGAGATATGAAAAGTATATTTTTACCATTACATGATACCAATTTGGAGATAACTTTTCTTAAAGTACATACTCTATTAAATATAGGTAAAGTTTAGGAAGGTGGGTGAAAGTGTTCGATGGTAAAAGTTGAATATTGAAATGAATTTGATGGGAAGAGACAAAAATCAAGGAATTGAGAAAATATGGGAGGCATGATAGGAGTGATGATGATTTTTATTGAAAATAAATGATTTTATATTGTATATAGATCATTATTATTCTATTTTGAAGAGTTTAATTATGTATTATTTTTTATAAATACCACTGTTAATACATTTTGTAATTGCATCTTCATTTCTCATCATACATGTAATTATTTTTTAAAATAAAATAATTATTTCACCATTATAAAATACCTTCTAAAACACATTATATTTATTATTTAAATTTTAAATTTAATGATTTGGTTAAAAACTTTATGGGGAATATTTTATTCTTCTAGAGAAATGAGGGATTCATATGCGAAGATAATCATTTGGGTCCATGAATTTATAAATTGTTAGGGAAAGAAAATTGGACACCTGATGACTTAAATGGATGTGTTCCCACATTTAATGTATAATAATTAATAAATTTAAATCATTTAGAGATGAAAATAGTAGAAAAAAATTAACTATGGGTTAAGATAATTAAATTGTTTCAAAAGTGATAATAAGAACCCAGTTCTTCCTTGAGGTACGAATCCTTTTATATATATCAATTTTTGTTTAAATGTTTAAATGTGGCCTATTGAAAATTACCTTTAAGGTAATGGAGATATCAGGGGTTTTTAGGGCTGGATTAGGGCCCAGAACACATGTTTTGGGGTGAAATAAGCTCAGATCATGGTTATTTTAAATTATGTGGGGGTAGGCCACATGGTTAGATAAAACTGTGTGAGGTTAGACAGTATGGAGCTACATAATGCACGTTAAGGCCAAACTATACAATTTGGGGCAAACAGCCGTGCAGACATGTTTTTTATTTTCATTGTGTAATTTTTCGTGGTTAGTCAAACTGTGTAGGAAACCATGAAAAATATTTCCTTCTTATAGTACATCATGCAAGGTTGGCTCACAGTTTGAAAATCGTGTCACCAAACTATGTGACCCTATTATTTTTGGTGAAATAACCTAAATAACACTAATTAAATCTATTTTTAACTATTTTCTCTCATTCCCCTACAACATAGAAAACTATCACTTTTGAATCCTCCCTTGACGACTAAACGTGGAATCATGATAAGTTCATCATCTGATCTCAGAATAAAGATCCATAAGAAGCATTGGGTAAGTCTCAATAAGATCTCCATTCATTTTGTGTCATTATTCCTGTGTCTTTGTATCAACTATTTTATTTAGGTTCGAGCTAAGTTTCATTATTAATAGGTTCTTCATACGTTCTTCAATTTTCTTCCCATATGAGAAAATTTATGAACTCATACTGGATGAGATATCCTCTAAAAACCTATAGTAGGTGGTCTCTTGATCATTGTTAAAATCCAAAGTGTTTATATATTGTCATTGTTTCATGCGTCCAATTCTCATGTGGCTCCTCCAAATGAATTTTGATCCTAGAATTAATTTTTTAGGCATGACCTATGTAATTAAAGTGGATTGTTAATGGTTCTTCATAGGTTTATAAACATAAATAAATTAACCCTTTGGTAATGTGGATTATTATAAATGGTCCTCAATTTGTGGAATTTTGAATTATACCTTTTGGATGGCATATAAAATTTAACATATTTTAGGTGTTCCCTTTACCCTTGTCATGGGATTTTATTATTAAATTGATAACTATGAAGTATATTGTGATATCAAATTTGATTTAAATTGTGATATCAGTTTTAATTGATTTGATTAATTGGAAAGGAAGAATGACTATGACGCTTGACCCTTTCCTTGTAATAGATTTTTTAATCTTGAGATTCTTTTTATAATGAATTTACCTTGTAAGATAAATAGAGGCACATCATCTAATCTTTTCCAATGAATTGATTCACCTTTATCATACAATTGAGTTTTAAATGATATGCTCATGTTTTTTGACATTGATTTATTTAAATCAAATGTACTAAATTGATGAAATGGTATTGAATGATATTGAATACTTATATACCTTGGGAGACACATTGATTCAAAAGAAGAATTACATGGACTCAATCATTTGGATTTAACCGTAGTTATTCCTAAGGGACACTTTAACTCCTCGTATGGTTTTACAAGGACGGAATTAGATGGGTTGAATGTTACATGTCAAGTGATAATTGGGTCCCATATGGGTTGATAAGGATGGACTCAAATGGCATTGATCATTTGTTCCATGGGTGATACTCAGGCACCCTTAATGGATCTCCAAGGACGGACTCTAGTGGAAGAGATGTTATACCACATATAGAGCAATACTTGGGTTCTTGTGAGTTCACCATGGATAGGATTGTAAGTTGTCGGTTTATATTATACCTAGATCTATAATAAGATTCCAAATAAGGAATTTTAGGGATGGGTATAGGTACTAAATAGATTAATGAATGAAATGGATTAAATGATGCATCTTCCAAGAAAAATCATAATCTTTGATTTGGTCATTATATTTCATTTTATGGATAGATTATTTAGGAATCCTTTGATCATGTAATAATGAGGGATGCAGAGAATTATGCTAGGTCTCAAGACTTATTATTTAAATAAGATATTATGGTTAAATGAGGTTTATTATAATGACACAAGCATGGATATTAATTCATAGATTTAATTCTTAAATGAAATTGATTAAAAGGACTTGATTATAAATAAGAACCTGGAATTTATATGATTTTCACTTATAGTACTTCTTTTTCTTATTTTATTAGTGCATGCACACTGTTGTTATATATATTCACTGAGTAGATGAAACTTGGCCTTGGGTAGTCTCCTACAGGGATTATGTCTCAAAACCTATTTGGGCCACCTTTGTGTACCAAAAAAGACTATATGACTGCATGTATAGAAAACGGAAAGATCCCTACTATAGGTTCTTGAGGATTTATTAGGAACAGGGGAGCATGGGACTGAGTTGAGGCTCATGATGCTAGATGGAATACTTTATTCCATTTTTTACTTTAGTTCCATGCATTGTACACTGGGTATGTATACCTGTTTTGGAAACTTTATTAGATACATATGACATGTATTGTTGTATGCGAGGTTCCTTCGAGCATAGTAATCTATTCCTACTATTTATCAATTGTCTATAAGATTTATTTCTTCTTCTTCTTGACTTATATTAAAATTTCACTATGTTAAACATTGGTAATTGGGTGTAGTATCCCCACTGACGCACCCTATTATCTCACTGCTAGTTGGTAGCCTCTAGTGTTCGGGGATATGCACTAGAGTCCATGTGGCCAACTGGGCTCAGGGAACCTTTCAGTTGAATCTGGGTCCAAGACAATACAAATTTGTATCAAAGGATTATTCTTCTGTTTTATTTACTATTTTGAGATGATATAAATTGAAAAGAAGGAAATGGAGTTTTATAATGAGTTGTGTCTGGGCGTAGCTAACTCACGTATAGAAAAAACTCCAAATTTCCTTGAATTAATTGTTGTTTTCTAGATTTTTACTACTAATGTTTGTTTGATTCCCATATTTGGTGATGCAGTTGATTTTTAATCTTATTATTGACATAACTATTGGTTATGTTGTGTTTTAACATGATTAGATGAGGGTATTCCATCTCATGAATCATTGTTGGCACTTTATAAGAATCACATGTCATGCATTATTCCATTCCATTTAGGATGCACTGCCCATTGCATGCTGTTATGATGGGTTTTATGATTTAAATACAAACTGTTTTAATAGGTAATTTGGAATGTTCTACAGTGTCAATTAGGTGGACATCATACTTTGGTTCTTGATTAGTATGGGACCTTATGGACCAGAATATGGTTCAAGAGATTAAAATTAAGTGAGATTAAAATGTAAAATGAATATGAATTAAAGTGAGAATTAATATATAAATCCATGTAAAAATTAAATAGAAAATAAATTGATTATAGGAAGGAAAATGACCTAGACCCAACATTAGTAGTCAGAATTCAGAGGTATGTCTTGCTTAAAAATGATATGTACGATGAAAAGACCTAACTCTATGAGTAGGTAGATGATTTTGTTTTTATAGAGGAAAGATCCTATATATATTACGTAAATATCTACACTTTTGATATGTAGACATTAATAATTATCTTTATTTGAGGCATGATCTCAAAATTTTTGGAGGTATTCCACTACAATATCCTCGAGTCGTACACTAAGACAGTGGCGATGACCACACATCAAAGGTGGTAGGCCATGGGATACTAGCGGATCGTCCACTTTTTCTAGATGTGACACCAGAATTTCTATCAAACACTGGTGATGAGGCACAGTTCTGTGAGGGATTATTGTGATTTATTCGAGCCATTTAAGGAGCACCAAAACCTTCCAAAACTATGGTAGAGTTTCCCTATGTGTTATAGTAGTAGCACACACCCACATTTTTAGGGGATGGTAGACCACAAGATGAAAATCCATGGCTATAGACCATGTTATTTGTCTTAAACCATCTTGAGAAACCTCTTAAGAGGAGGGTCAAGCTTCATATGTATATGATATATTATTCCTCCAAGTGATGGTAAGATTTCATAACATACATGTATCATCATAATGACAATTACTAAAGATATTTTCATAATTTCTTCTATGATTACTTCTATACCAAGACATTGAGGGCTGATAAATCCCAATATTTATTTCACCTGGAGTAGGGTGAACTGTCTATTATGGATTACTCATCCCATTTTACTATGCTCCAACATTTTATATCTATTTTAATGGGTGATGATTTATCTATATACTGTTTATTTTAGGATGGTCTTAGGTTTGAAATTTGATCAAAATGTGGTTGAATTTTTTCTATATATTGTTTATAGAATGGTTAATTAAAATATTATCACAAAGAATAACCTGAGTGATGTTGGGGGGGTGTGATCTTGTCTGCTTCAATATCTAGACATGGTAATGCATCAATTGGTAGTAGGAATAGTCATCTATAGCTTCCATGTGGTATCATTCATAACTAGAGTACACATCCATGTATCCGGTAGAGGTGATAATGGTGTGGTAGGTAGATAAATATGATGCCACAATGTATATGGGACCCAGCCGAGTGTTTATCTTGTAGTAATATGGGCCATATAGAGTGTTTATGCAGATATTTTCATCCAAAAGGCAGTGAGAGAGGGACTGAACTGACTCCATGTCCAAGAGCGGGGATAGAGGATTCTCATTGAGTTGGGATCTACAGTACAATTGGCCAATTAGGTGAGATTTTGATCGTTGTCGTGGTAGTCACACAATAATTTTAAAGTAACAGCGAAGTGCATCTGGTTAGGGTATCTAGGAAGTATCATAGGGTTGTGGTTTAGGCCAGATATACATAGTGAAATATACCATTTAGGCTAAGTATCCCAAACATTCTACTATTTTAGGAATTACTCTAGTAGCCTCTACCTTAGCTTATCCACTTTTTTATATAGTGGCTTCTCATATATTTATATTTGTGCCTTTTGTAGAGAGCCTTATGATAAATGTTCAGTTTAAGAAGGTTTTATGGTTGTTCATACCCATTTGGGGATTAAAATGGATAGTGTATATTACTTTAAAGAGTTCCCCCTTAATATTGGAGGGTGTCACATCATAAGGGACCTATTTTTTCCTAAGATGACAGTTTTTGACATCATTCTCAGAATAGACTATTTTGTTCTCTTTCATTCTTTATTTTATTTCAATCATTTTAGAGTGAATTTCACATCACTAGAGGGTGGATATTTTATTCAAAAAGGTGAATTGAATTTCCACAAGATATAAACTGCACCAAAGCATTGTGGTCTAGGTAGGATGATCTCCCATATTTCAAGTCTATATCAAGATGATTAAGGAAAATGTTAGGCTGATTTCCCTCAAATGGTTGATCATTTCAGGTATTCATTCCCAGATGACTTTTCATGATTACCAGTAGTGATATAGGTAGATTTCTCTATCGAACTAGTGTCAGGAGCTACACTGGTATCCATTCCTTCTTATAGTATGGATACTTCTCAGAAACAAGAGCACAAGAGGGAGCTGGAGGATTTAGAGGCAAAGTGTATTGTCCAACACAACACATCTCTATTGGGTTCACCGATCCTTTTTTGAAAAAGGATGATGGTACCCTCAGGATATGTGTGTATTAATGGAAATTGAACCAGATGATGATTAAGAATCAGTATCCTTTGTCATGGATAGATGATCCCTTTGATAAGCTCCATGGATCTTAGGTCTTCCCAAAGCTTTATTTTACCTTTGGTTATCATCAGGTGCGTGTTATACCATCATACATACCTCACAAAACTTCTCATAGTAGTTATGGTCAATATAAGTATTTGGTTATGTCGTTTGGTCTTAAAAACCTTCCAATGGTCTTCATGGATCTGATGATCGAAGTTTTTTATCCTTATATTGATTTTTTTGGTGGTTTTTGTGGATGATATCTTAGTGTATACTAAAAATCGACATGACCATTACAAACATTTTGAGATCCTTTTAAATATACTGAGAGATAATCTTTTTTATACTAAGATCACAATGTTCCACTTCTGGATGGATCAAATTCACTTCATGGGTCACATTATCTTAGATACATGAGTACCAGTCAACCCATAGAAGGTGAGATATGTTGTTTTTCAAGAGTATCCCAAGAACGTATTTGAGATACGAAGTTTATTTGGGATAGATAGTTACTACTTGAATTTCATACAGGGATTATCATCATTAGCAGCACCATTGATAGTCCAGACTAATTATGGTGTGAAGTTTATATGGTCATATTCATACAATACATCCTCTTAGGATATGAAAGGGAGATTGACTTCAGTTTTGAAACTAGTTTTACCACATCCATGTAGGTGTTATGTTATGTACTATGTTGCATTATTTTTATGACTAAGAGTAGTTCTTATGAAATGATATATATACTGGCATACAGGTCTCGTAATTGAGGCCACATGAGAGGAACTACTTGATGCATGATCTCAAGTTAGCTGTAGATGTTCATGCTTTTCACTATTGGAAACATTACTTACTTGGAGAGAATTTTGTGGTGTACATGGACCAAATAATTCTCATATACATATTTACACAGTGTGATATGAATCTAAGGCAGTGATGGTTAGTTAAATACATATAGTCTTTCAACTTCTATCTTTCCTACATGCATGGTAAAGGCAATATAGTGTCCAATGCACTGACTAGGAGGAATCAGATATAGGTGGTGCAACAGGCCAGTAGTGAGTTGATGTTTATGGATTTGTTCTCTGAGATACACTTAGAAGTGAAGGAAGGTCAGTGACAGGCCTTTCTATCATCTTTAGTTGTTACCTCTATCCTCTGGGATATAGTAAGGATGAGGTAGAAATACAATTTTAAAGGCCTAATACTATGAGAGTGTGTGGTGGGTGAGAACACTCTTCCTACTTAGAACATATGTAAGGATGAAATTGTTCTAGTACATAGTCATGTATGGGTTTCTACAGTCACACATGAGGAGTTGGTGTGATCTTTTGATGATTCATCTTGGGAATATAACCCGTGCATCACCAATATATTTTTCGATTTATATCTCTAATATAGGTGGTCATGTATGAAAAGAGATATAAATAGTTTCATCATGTTTTGTTATACCTATCAGCAGGTGAAGGCAGAACACTAGTGACCAGCTATACATTTACAGTAGCTACCCATTTTCATATAGAAATTTATTAGTGTCATGATAGATTTCAGGATATGTTCACTGAGGCCTCATTTATGTAATGAAGTTATATTGGTTTTTTACAGGCTCACAAATATTTCAAATATCCTTCCGATCAATGAAACATTTAGTGTGGATAGGATTATAAGGTTGTATATCCATGAGATTTTATGAATTCATGGGATCCCACATGCTATCATTTCATATAGATATGTTTGGTTTACCTAATGTTCCTATTATGAGATTAAAAGGTTTTTAGGTACATCGGTCATTCTAAGCACAACATACCACCCATAGACTGATCTCCAATTAGATCACACGATTCAAGTTCTTGAGGACATGCTGGGGGCATGCATCTTGGATTTCAGGAGATCTTGGGAGAGGCATATACATGAGGTTGAATTTAATTACAAAAATAGATTTTAAGATACTATTCATATGTTGTCTTGTGATCCTTTTTACATTAGGCCATTCTGATCACCTCTGTATTGGTTAGATGCGTGATATACTACAATTCTACGACCTTGTTTGGTTCACGAGACCATAGAGTAGGTACAGTTGATTCAGATTCAAATTTCTACTATGAAATCTTCTTAGATATCATATAATGATCACTGAAGATGTCCCCTAGAGTTTGAGTTTGGGATTGAGTTTTATTTCATGTCCCACTGATGCTGGGACATATGAGGATTAAGAGGTATGTTAAGCTTTCACCATAGTATGTCGGAGAATTCTATATTTTAGAGAGAGTCATGCCAGTATCCTATTGGTTGCAGTTTTTTCAAAGGTAGTAGGCTATGCATGACGTCTTCCATGTTTCTCATCTGCGATTATATTATTTAGACCAGTCTCATTCCTTTTAGCCTGAGGAGTTTGAGTTGTATTTTGATGTGTCCTTTGAGGAGCATCCTATGCATATTTTGGATCGCAGCATCAAGGTTATCTGAGGTTGGCTAGTTCCTCTAGTATGGATTCTATGGAAACAACACTAAGTATAGGATGAGACCTGGTAGTGGGAGGATTGTTTATGATAATAGTTATCGGAGTTATTATTAGAAAATCTTGACCACCCTTGAGAGGGAAATTTGGGGAATAATTTTTTTAAAGGGGAATGTTTGTAAGAATGTGGTTATTTTTTGAGGTATGGATACATTTATTTCAATTAAGTTTCTATTTAAATGTTTATATATGGTTTACAATGAAAGCCTTTTGAGGTCAAGGAGGTAATGAAGGTGTGTGGGGCTAGATCAGAACCTAAAACCCATGTTTTGGGGTGAATAAATCCTAGAATAAGGTTAATTTAAACTGTGTGGGGTAGGATGCATGGTTAGATAAAAAAATTCAAGGTTGGACAGTGAAGAGATATAGGCCACATGGTTAGAACAAACAATGAAATTTGGGGTGCACAGTCCCATGACCAGGTCCGTAATTTTGAAAATTGAATTTTTCAGGGTTTGTGCATTGTTATTCAAGCTACGTGGCCAAACTGTGCGAAGTATTCCCTTCCTATAAGAGACCATGCATGGTTGGTGCACAGTTTGGAAACCATGCGGCCAAATCATGGGACTCTATTACTTTAGGAGAAATTACAAAAATACCCTAAATTTAATATATTTTCAAACCTTTTTCTCTCATTCCTCTCCCACACAACAAACTCTCCCTTTTGAAGCCTCATATGATGACTCGACATCGAGTCAAGATAACTTCTTCATCCATGATTGGAATCAAGATCTATCAGAAGCATTAAATCCACCTTGGTAAGATCCTAATTCCCATTCTGTCATTATTTTTCTGTCTTGGTATCGAAGATTCTATTTCGGTTCAAGATAAATTTCCCTATTAATTGGATCTACATCTGTTCTTTTATTTTCTCTCAATATGAGTTAAATCAGACACTGATAATGGATGATCTATCCTCTATGTACCTATAGTAGTTGATCTCATTACTTTCATTAAATGTCTAAGTGTATTTATATTTTCATTGTGTCAAATTCTCAATTCTTGAGTGGATCCTTAAAATTATGTTATATCCATGAATTAAATTGTTATGCATGACCTATGTAATTAAAGATGCATTTTAATGGTTATTTACGTGTTGAGAACCTTGAATGAACCACTCCTTTGGATGTGTTGATTATTATAAATGGAACACCATGGGTGGAATGTTGAAGTGGACTTTTTTGATGACATATGAAATGGTACACCATTTAGGTGTTCCCAATACCCTTGTCATGGGATATTAATATTCAATTCATAAATTTAAAGTAAATTTTTAAATGAAATTTGAGTTGAATTATGATATCAACTGTAATTAAGTTAATTAATGGGATGGGATGAATGAACATGACCCATACACCTTTCCCTATAATAGATTTTTTTAATATTTTGATTATTATTATAATGAATTTCCCATGTGAGTTAAATAGCGGAAATCCTTTTAAGTTTTTTAATAACTTGAGTCGCCTTTGAAGTGTGATTGAGTTGTAAATGATATTCTCTTGGTTTTGACCTTGACATGTTCAAATGAAATGTATTGAATTGATTAAATGGTATTGGATGATATTGAAAGCTTATATTCCTTTGGTGACACATGGATTCATAAGAAGAGTGTCATTAAAAAACTCATTTGGCTTTGATCTTTTTTATGCATAAGTGAAACTTGGACTCCTTTTATGGTTTTCCAAGGATAGACTCATCGAGGTTGAATGTTACATATAGAGTGATACTTGGATTCCATATGGGTTATCAAGGCCATACTTAGAGGGAAATGATAAGGTTTTCCATGGGCGATATGTGGGCTCCCTTAGTGGAACACCAATGATAGAATTGAGTGGTAGAGATGTTTTACCAAACATAGATTGATACCTATCTTCTTGGGATATCTCGATGGATGGTCTTATAGGTAGTCATTTTATATGATACCAAGAGTGATACCTAGTTTCTAAATTAGGAATTCTAGGTATAGGTTCATGATTTATATTGATTAACGCAAGAAATAGTTTATATGACACGTATTACAAGGAAAATTGTATTCTTGGATTTATTCTTTCTGTTGTATTTTATGGACGGCCTGTTTAGGCGTGCTCTGATCATGTTATCACAGAGGATGTTGAGAATTATGTCAATTCTCAATACTTATTAATTGAATGAGATTGTATAGTTTAATTAAGTTGATTATAATTATGCATGACTCACCATTAATTAAAAGACACACTTCTTAAGTGAAATTGATTAATTAGAATTGATTATCAATGAGAACATAGAAATTATAGGATGTTTGGTTTTAGTACTTCCTTTTTGTTGGTCGGAGTAGATTACTCAAGAGGGGAGGGGTGAATTGAGTAACTATAAAATTTTCTGTAAAAATTATTTCTAAAAAGGTTTCCTGAAAATTAAATTAAACCTAGTTAATCAAGTTTATACTTTTATAAGTGTTTTACTATTTAAATAACTTCTTAAAAGATTGATTAGTTCTCTGTAATCTTAATTTCAGTCATTAATATTACTTTTCAAGATATTCTACTAAGACAAGACATTTATAACTTCATTCCAATACTAACTAACAAAGTGAATTTAGTGACTTACGAGTTATAAAGAAAAGCAGTAAAACAGAGAAGACTAAATTAAATAGCACAACGAATATGAAACAAGTGGTTCAGTCTCAAGCCAAGACCTAATCCACTCCACGTGGTGATCACCTGCAACCAAGAATTTTGTGTAAATAAAATTTATCCACACCATGTATCGGGCTTAAATAATAGTACACATGACTATCCAAGCCACTAAGGGTCCTCTTCTATAGTTCTTCGTGGGTACAAATAACCAGGCCACACAGGGACCTCTTACACACTTATCCATGGGTATACACAAGTGAAAATAATTTTTTGAGTAAGGATATCATGTATCCTTCAGTTTTATATAGGAGACAAAGTGTTTTGTTACATAGATACACACCCATATCAAAAGGTAATAAATAGATACACAACAGAGCAGAAATATTGAGATGTGTTTATAAGTTCTATGAGTGTTGGTATTTGCAGCTTTGGACTTCTGGGATAAAGATGATGTAGAACTAGAGTCCTCGTATGGAAAAAAGAGTGCCACAAGTCAGACAGATTTCGCTTGTGTTCTTCATGATGTTTTATAGTGTGAATATATTCTATTGATTAAAGTATGCTTTGTGTGTTCTTCACCGGTGTCCAGTTGCATGCAATAGTAATTTATTCAAAAAAATTCTCTAAGTGTGTTCTTCATTATGGTGCTCATTCCCGCTTGGTTTTCTTTCTCATTCGTTATCTAGGGATATATGTTTATGGGCTGCACTACCCTTTTATCTTAGAGTGAATATGTTGTGGTCGATAGGTTGCATGTATTCTGCACCTCGTACCTCGTACTTTCAGATTATGTGTCTACAAATAAACATTAATTATGTCAATGCATTAAAGTCTTCAAATATGACCGTTAGAGATTAAATATAAAAATGACAAAACATATTAATAAACTGTGTCACAGTATATTGTGGAAACATTGCCTTGTTCACATGGTGTCTGGATTGGTCATGGTGTCTCGTGGTTGCGGTGTCTGGATGTTTACGGTGTCTGCTTGTTCAAAGTGTCTTCTTACTAATGGTGTCTCAAGGTTATGAGGCCTTATTTCATAGTGTCTACTTCACGGTGTCTGTTTCACGGATTTTTGTTTACAATGTCTTGTTTATGGTGTCTATGTCACGGTGTCTGCTTTACGGTGTCTGGTTTATGGGGTCTATCTCACGGTGTTTGTGTCACGATGTCTGCTTCATGGTGGCTACTTCATGGTGTCTGCTTCATGGTGTCTACTTCACGGTGTCTACTTCATGGTGTCTGCTTCATAGTTTCTGGTTTACTTTTCCAGAAAGACATAATCAGCGGTAGACTCATGGTGTCTCAAACATTTCAAAACAACTGTATTCAGACTTAATCAATGATGATCATATAATGGATTAGACTTAATCTTTTTTCAAAGAAGGTATTTAAAAAGTAAATCAAGGATAGTACAAAGTTAGTTAAACTGAATGCAGATCAATTTATATCATGAATGGCTCTTCTTAAAGAATGAGAATACCTAAACAATAATACACATGATTTGATATAATTTATTGGATTTAACCCTGTTTAATAGGATTTGTGATCATTAAAACATGATTAGTACATGAGGAGTCCAACAATCTCCCCCTTTTTTATGATCACAAATCATATAGATTTAAAGTGTATATTTGATTCTACTATATATATAGAGATAAATGTAAAGTTTATATATGATTCAACTATAGATATAGAGATAAATTTCTAACATAAAAGGATTTATCGCACTTTTGGGATTATAAAAATGATGGAATAAGAGAATTCATGAAAAGTGACATTTCATTAACCCCAAGAAGGTCCAGTACAAACAGAAAGGAGAAAAACAATAGAAATATAATTCCTATCAAAAAGGAGTAATCACTATTCTTCTTCATAGACTGGCCATCTCTTATCCTTTAGCAGCAGTAGTAGAAGAGGAAGCCATAAGAGGATAGGTTGAGGTAGAAGAAGGGAGTGAGGTGGTTGATAGAGAGGGTAAAGGTAGGCCTTCAAAAATATAAGGAGCCAGAGTATGAGTAAAAGAAGATCGAGGTATTTGTTGATCAAGGATCACAAGCCTGATCTGACTCAGGGATTGGCTAACAGACATAGTAGTGTGGGATAGATTAGAGGTGAAGGTAGGTAACCCAGGTCATAGAGGTGCAGCCATAGGAGCAACAATGGATGAAGGTAAGGCCTCAAAAGCTTAATGAAATCTGCAACGATCTCTCCACCATACTGTATGTATTTCTTAAAACCATCCTTGTTTTCCATAAACATATCCAACAATTGAGTAAACTCTATGAGGTTTTGGACTTGGGTCTTGAAAGCTTGAGTAACATGATGAATCCTCAAATTTTCTACAAGGTACCTAAAGTGATTATTCATGTTATTTTTGGAGAAGATTCTATTGAAGTAGAAATCCACTTTCTCGGAAATCTCTTACTGATAATCATTTAAATTTTTTGAGTGGATTTGGACTAGACCAAGAACTTAGTCACTGTTCTTAATAACTCCAGAGAGAGAAGCTACGTTGAAACCACTAAGTACATTCTGATGAACTTCTTTGACCACTGTTCTGAGAATATCACTACCTTAAGTGGGTTTAGAGGATTTACTAGAGGCTTTAGAAGCATTGATAGTGGTGGTGAGAGAATTTAGTTGATTCATCACTTTCTGAAGACACCCCGTATTCTCATCAGTGAGCTTGTTAAGATTAAAAACAAGCTCTATTATTTCCTCTATAGTCTGTTTGTTCCTTTTAGTGATATTTTCATCTAGTGAAGCTAAATAAGGTTGAATCTCATAGACAAAATTCTGTGGGGTTTTAGGAACAACATGTTCCAAAGGATGAGAAATAGGCCCTAATCTTGAATGCATCTCTTTCTGTATTTATTCAATCGTACCTCTTAGGGTCTTCACATTATCACTAAGCATTATGTTATCAACTATTACTTCCTGAATCTCATGAAGAATTTTGGGTTGTATTTTCCAAAAAACTTTCTCCAATAATAAAAGGAATCTCTCTCACTTAGATGTGTCACAAGAGTAGGTTAGGAATTCAGGAATTTTTTAACACTAGAAAAAAGGGTACCACCAAATTATATTAGATCATCTTTACTCACAAAGGATGGTTGTTCTGATGAATTTTTAAAAATAGGGATTGATATGGTTTCAGTTTTCTTTGTAGGGGAAATATTAGTGACTGATCTCAACTAGAAAAAAAAGTAAAGGTCAAGGCCTTTTGTTGAGACTTGCTGAGATTCATCCACATTATAGAAACCGGGGAACATATATCAAGTGTCTACAGGACTTGAAACAACCAGATTTGGTGCTTTAGTGGATTTATTATTTGGGGATTTCTCCCCCTCAATAGTTTCATACTTCTTAGGACTAAGAATCTTAGGATATTGATCTAATTCCAAAAACTCATCTTGTAGTTATTCTCTCATTTCCTTCCTTTCCAGCTAAAAAGCCAGCTCCATCCATTACTCACCTGAAGGAATGATTTCAGGAATAGATTGTTCCACTGGGAGTTCCTCAAGGTTAGCCTCTTATATAATAGGTATCTCTTCCACTATAGGTTATTCCATGAATTTCTTTTCAGTTTCATTGGTAACAGATTCTGTTTGAGCCTTAGGATGAGATTCCAGAGTAACAACCTATGTAGGTTTAGGAACTTATTCTTTAAGAACATCATGAAGAATAAGATTAATGTCTTCCCCAACAGAAATAGTTTCCCTGGGGGGCACAACAACCTCTTTTTCTTCTTCAGAATAATATTCAACAACCTCATCTGGTTCCAAACTAGGATTAGGAATATATCTTGGTCATAAAGTATTTTCCACTGGATTGAATTTATCATAGATTATATCATTTTGTTAAACCCATTCCTTTTCCAAGGATTCCAGTTAATCATCATTCTCTTTATAGAGACTTTTGAAAGGCATAATTCACAATCCTTAGTTAATTCCTCATTAGGTCCAACCACACCTTTGGTATAAAGCATGGCTAAGATAAGCCGAGAGTAAAATAGGGGGGATGTATTGAATGTGGCCTTGATCAGTTCATACATATGGTGTATGATATACTTTCAAAGGTTGATCTTATGCGAATTTTTCATAAGGTAGATCAGAAACACATTCTGATATTTCAAAATAGCAAAATCACCTTTTCTGGGACAGACTAGATTATGTATAAACATGAACAGAAGACTTGATTCTCTATCTAGTTAAGTAGAAATGGCTCTCTAGTTTGTGCCATTTATAGCTAAGTCTTTCAAATTATCCTCCACATCAAATAATTTAGTTTAAGGTGGAGGTACTCTCTGATAATCCTCACAGATGCCTTCATGAGGTATCCTAAGGCATGCTGCCCATAACCTCAAAGAGAATGAGAATTTCTACCCATTGATCCAGCTTCTCATGACATAACTTCCATCAGAATCAAAATATAATTTTACATACTAATAAAAATAAGACACTAACAAAGGATATATAGGTCTATCTTCCTTCGAAAAACACTCTATCTAGCCTTGTTCTTTTAAAACTTTCAGAACCAGAGACTTACTTGAAAGAAGCCATTTGGGGAAAACCTTTTTCTGAGGTACTAAAACTTGGTTCACTAGATTTAGGTTTAGAGGAACTTTAGGTGTGAGATTAGGTGCGATTTTATTATTCCTTGAGCTACATTTCTTAGGAGTCGACGATGAAGGGCACTTCATCCTAGGCATCTACCGAAGGTTCGAGAGAGAGAGAAGAGTTTTAGGGTTGAATAATGATTCAGAATGAGTGAATAGAAGAAACCCCAAGTGAAGAGTCAACTGATACTTTATTTTATCATTTAGGAATACCAAACATCGCAAAAAAATAAAAGCGTAGGAAAGTAAATAGGTGAAATGAATAATTACTATGATACAATTTTTACTTTGTAAAAATAAACCATAAAGAGTGTTCACGGTGAGACCGTGTCAGGTCATTACGGTGAGACAATAAACACACGTTACAGTGAGATAGTGAATGAATTTTATGGTGAGACAGTAAATGTCGGACACTAATCAAGAAACACTAATTGAGAGACCATAATCATGAAACAGTAACATATAAAATAGTAAGATATCTAACAGTAAGACATGAAATAGTAAGATATGAAACAGTAAGACATGAAATAGTAAGATATCTATTTGAGGTTTATCATGCCCAATTCATGTATGATGTAGTCTATTCTTTCAGAAGTTAATAGTTTGGTGAATATATCAGCAAGCTGATACTCAGTACCAATGAATTCCAAAGTGATATCATTTTTTAGATAAAGAACTCTCAAAAAGTGATGTCTTACATCAATATGCTTTGTTCAAGAATGTGAAATAGGATTTTTTTTGAGATGTTAATAGCACTTGTGTTGTCACATCTTATAGGTACAAGCCTAAATTGAAATCCATAATCTATTAATGTGTGTTTCATCTACAAAATTTGTTCCCAACAACTGCCAGTAGAAATGTATTCAGCTTTTATAGTATATAATGAAATATAATTTTGATTCTTACTACACCATGATACTAGTGACCTTCCTAAAAAGTAACATTTTCTAGAGGTGATTTTTCTTTTGTAGCTTACAACAACCGAAGTCAGCATCATAATAACTTACAAATTCAAATGATTTTCCTATAGCATAAAACAATCCTAGATTGGGTGTATTCTTGAGGAATTTGAAAATTATATTTACAGCATTTAAATGAGATTCCTTAGGATTTTATTGAAAATGATCACACATACACACACTAAACATAATGTCGGGTAGACTAGCAGTCAAGTAGAGTAAACTTCCAATCATTCCTCTATAAGTGGTTTGATCATCAAATTTTACATCCTTATCAAAATCCAACTTACAAGTGGTACTCATGGGAGTGTTACTACTTTTAGTGCTATCCAATCTAAAACGTTTTAGAAGATCTCTAGTATATTTACTTTGAGTTTAAATAATTCCATCATTATTTTTAAAGATTTGAAATCCAATAAAGAATTTCAGTTCACCCGTTAAACTCATTTCATATTCATTTTACATCATTTTAGAAAAATAAACAGATAAATAATTTCTTGAAGATCCAAAGATAATGACATCTACTTAGATTTGAACAACTAAAACATCATTAGAAATTTGTTTTATGAAAAGGGTAGCATAAGCTATTCCTTTTGTAAAACCTTTTTAAATAAGAAAAGTATTCTACCTATCATACTAAGCTATTGGAGCTTGTTTTAAACCATATAAATATTTTGATAATTTGAAGATATGATTTAGAAAATGGGGGTTTGTAAAACCATGGGGTTGTTCAACAAAAACATCCTCAGCTATATACCTATTTAATAATTCACTCTTAACATCCATTTGATATAGTTTGAAATTCATATGTGCATCATAAGAAAGCAATATTCTGATAGCTTCATGTCTAGATACTAGTGCAAAAGTCTCTTCATAATCAATTCCTTCTTCATGATTATAGCCCTGTGCAACTAATCTGGCCTTATTTCTAACTATATTACCAACATCATCTTCCTTGTTTCAGAACACCCATTTATTGCCTATGGTGAATGTGTCCTTTGGCCTTTCAAAAAGTTTCCAAACTTTCTTTCTTTCAAACTGATTAAGTTCTTATTTCATATCCATAACCCAATATTCATCATTGATAGCATCATTAATGTTTTTAGGTTCAATAAGTGACAAGAAGACTTGATGTTCAACCTGATTTCTAAGAGAAGCTCTAGTTTGAGTTCCATTGTCGAGGTCTCCTACAACAGCATCTAAGGGATTGTTCTTAAGAGGTCTAACAGCTCTAGAAAAAGAGGGACAAGTGATTTCAGGTTCATCAACTGGTTCAGGTTCATTGTCACTTTATTTAAGGAATTTCCTGAACTAGTAGTTTTCATAGATTCTTTTATAGAATGGTTTGAGGATTTTGGATTAATGTTCAGATTTGATGAAACATCAACCAAGTTCTCTAGAATGGATTTAGGCTCATGTGGATCTATTTCATCAAATTTGAAATGAACAGATTATTACACACATTTAGTTATTTTATTGACCACTCTATAGGATTTACTATAAATGGAATATCCTAAAAAGATACCTTCATCACTTTTGGATACAAATTTTTCAAGATATTCCTTAGTATTAAGAATATAGACTTTACAGCCAAAGACTCTGAAGTAGTTGTACTAGGTTTCTCTACTATTCTATAACCCATTAAGAGTCCATATAAGAATAGGTCGGATCAATACTCTATTGATTATGTAGCATCATGTATTGTCAAATTTAGCCCAAAAATAAATTGGTAGGTCAAATCAATAAGAAATTTTCTAGCTATCTCTTGAAGAGTTCTATTTCATCTTTCTACAACTCCATTTTTTAGGTGTTCTAGGGAATATAAATTGTGATTATAACCATTTTGTGAGAAAAATGATTAAAACACTTCATTTTCAAACTCACGACCATGATCAATTATTAAGGATTTTATTCTAATTCCACTGAGATTTTCTACAAACTTGGAATATTTAGTAATATAAGATCATGCTTCCCTCTTGTGAGCCATAAATAAGGTCCAAGTATATCTAGAAAAGTCATCTACAAGAATATAAACATAGTGATTACCATTTAAGCTAGAAACTATAGATGGTCCAAACAAATCCATGTGAACCAGTTCGTGAGGTTGAGAAGTTGACACTTATTTCTTTGGTTTAAAGGAAATATTGTTTTGTTTTCCATTTTGATAGGGATTACACACTTTGTCATTTGGAAACTCAAGTTTGGCTAAGTATTTAACTAAGCCTTTTCTAGTTGTCTTTCTAAGGGATTGAATATTACAGTTCCAAGTATCCTATTCTAGAGACAAGACTCTTTATGAAATACACTTAATCATGAAGCATTTTGAGAATCTAAATAATATATGTTAATAGAGTAAACATTTCCATATTTTAATGCATAAAATACTAATTCATCTTTAGAATTAAAGATATTGAAAGCATCATTTTCAAATCTAACATGAAATCCATCATCACATAATTGTGAGATACTAAGAAGATTGTATTTTAACCCATAAAAAATAGTACTTTAGAAATCAATACTTAATTAGAGTTACCGATTTGGATGAGGCCAATAATCTTTCCTTTGGAATTGTCACCAAATGTGACATGTCCTCTATCTATTTTGATTATGTTCTTGAAGCATGAGTAGTCTTCGGTCATATGTCTTGAACATCCATTGTCCATGTACCACAGACTTTTACAGGAGCTATTTAAGCACCTTTACTACAAAATTATCAAGCAAAATCATATTTTGGTACCCATACTTGTTTGGGTCTAGGAATATTAGTAATCAGTGCTTTAGGAACCCATATTTTCCTCATAGGTTTCCTATAAGCATTAAGTAATGTATTTAAAAAATAAACACTATTCGGTGCACAAAAACATCAAACAGTAAAATATGTATCATGAATTGAATTAGATGATTTATATCAAGAATTGGAAGTAAAAACATATGTCCTAGGTTTAGAGACAAAATTCATTCTACTATCATTTTTTTACCAGGTTGATAACCAATGAAAGTGTTGTATTTATGGGAAATTTTTTTCCCTAGCAGTTGGGTAAGGGTATTTTTACCATTGGTAAAGTTTTCAAGGTCATTCTTCTGTTTCTCATTAGACATTTTTAATTCGGTGTTCTCTTTGAGCAATTGAGCATTTTTCTCCTTTTCAGTTCTGATTTCAGATTTAATAGCCACATTGAGGGCATGTTGTTTCATCAATGATTTATATTTGTCTTTTAGTTCATTGCATGTTTCTTCAAGAATGTTACAGTATTCAAGCATTTCTTCATTAGACTTGTTTTCAGAGGTACTCTCATCTCCAGTATAGTATGAATTTAGTACAAGAGAATGAAGTGTTACCTCAGATGTGTTTTTCATAAAACACATATAGGCTTTGTTTGTTTGTTTATCATGTGATGTTTTTGAGTCGCTTGAATTATCCTCAGAAGCAATCTAGGTTGCTTTTATTTACTTTTTTTACTTCCTTTCCTTGCCCTCATTTCTCTTTTTGTACTTGAGCTTTGAATAGTCAGCCTTGATATGTCCTTTTCACTTACACTCATAGAAAAAAATTTCATCTGTCTTGTCACTTCTTTTCCAGTCCTTCATCTAACTTCCTTTTTGGTCATATTTTCCCTTGGAGTTAGGATTTCTGAAAAAGTTATTATTTCTGAAAAATCTCTTGAATCTTTAGGATAATTGATCCATCTCCTCATCACTATCAGGTGATGATTGTTCACTGTTCGAGATTTCTATAGAGGCTTCTAGTTTCCCTTTGTCTTTTTTCTTATAGTTAGTGGTCTTGAATGAAATAGATTTCCTTTTTGGTCCATCCTCCTCTTCCTTGTTGCCTTTCAGCTCTTCCTCATACATCATCAGTTTCCCATTGAGTTCTTTTACAGGTTTCTTGTTGATGTTTCATGATTCTCTAATAGAGACCGAGGTTCCCCTCCATCTTTCAGGTAGACATCTATGAATTCCCATGATTTGTTCCTTGGCAGTAACTTCTCTTCCAAGTGAGATCATTGTGTTGACAATCTCATTGAACCTAAGATACATGTCAGAAATAGTCTCATTAGGTTTCATTTTATAATTGTCATATTTGATAGTATAAGTATTTAGTATCATTTATTTAACACTAGATGTTCCTTCATGTGAGACCGACAGGGTATCCCAAATTTCAGGGGTAGTTTTTCAAGAAGAAATTCTATTTAAATTGGTGTCCCCTAAGGAGTAGTATAAAGTATTCATAGATTTGCAATTTTTATCATAGAAAGTTTTGGTAGGTTCAACCCATGCGATTCTATCAGTAGTAGTAATCTTATATTCATCTATAATGGAAGACCAAATTTTAAAACTCATACTCTCTAAGAGCATTTTCAATTTAAATTTCCATTGAGCATTGTTGGTTCCATGAAAGAATGGTGGTATGTTGGTTGCATCACCTTCCAATATTTTATCTATAATAATGTATTACATTAAAAGAGCTAGAAATTTAGAATTAATAGAAATTTATAGATCTTTAATGTAAAACTAGAATCACAGTTGAATGAGATTAAACAGAGTTCTAATAAAGAACCTTTAATACCAAATTTTGGTCGGAGTAGATTACTTGAGAGGAGAGGGGTGAATTGAGTAACTATAAAAATTTATGTAAAAATTATTTCTAAAATGGTTTCCCCAAAATTACGTAAATCCCAGTTAATCATGGTTATTCTATTATAATAGTTTTACTGTTTAAATAACTTCTTAAAATATTGATTAGTTCTCAGTAATCTTAATGTCAGTTATTAAAATTACTTTTGAATCTATTATACTAAGAGAAGATAGTTATAAATTCTTTCCAAGACTAACTATAAAAGTGAATTTAGTGACATCCATGTTATAATGAAAATCAGCAAAACAGAGAAGACTAAATTAAACAGCACAGCAGATATGAAACAAGTGGTTCAGTCTCAAGTCGAGACCAAATCAACTCCACTTGGTGATCACCTTCCACCAAGAAGTTTATATAAATAAACTTGATCCACCCCCTGGATTGGGGTTAAGCAACAGTACACAGGGATTTCCAGGCCATACATGGACCTCTTCTACAGTTCTTCATGGGTACCAATAACCAGGACACACATGGACCTCTTCCACAGTTATCTGTGAGTATAAAAAAGTGTAAATAGATTTTTGATTAAGGATATCATATATCCTTAAGTTTGATGTAGGAGACAGAGTGTGTTGTTATACAAATACACACCCTACTAGAAAGGTAATAAATAGATACACAATAGGGAAGAAATATTGAGATGGGATTAGAGGTGATCTGAGTGTTGGTCTTTACAGCTCTGGACTTATAGGATGAAGCAGATGCAGAAATGGAGTCCTCGTATGGAATACATAGTGTCACAAGTCAGGAAGATTCGGCTTGTGTTCCTCCTAATATTTTTCAGTGCGAATATGTTCTCAGGATTCCAGTATGTTACATGTGTTATTTGGCAGTGTCGAGTTGCATGAAATAGGCCTTTCGTCAAAAAAAATTCTCTAAGTGTGTTCTTCATTATGGTGCTCTCACCCGCTTAATTTTATTTATCATGAGTTATCTGTAGATATATGTTTCTGGGCCGCACAAACCTTTTATATTGGAATGCATGTTTTACGGCCGATAGGTTGGATGTATTCTGCACCTCATACCTCGTACTGTCAGATGATGTGTCTATAAAGAAACGTTAATTATGTCAGTTCATTAAAGTCTTCAAATATTACAGTAAGATATTAAATAGAAAAATGAAAAAACATATTAGGAAATGGTGTCACAGTATGTCATGGGAATGGTGTCTTCTTCACACGGTGTTTTGATAGGTCACGGTGTCTCATGGTTGTAGTGTCTGGATGTTTACGGTGTTTGATTGTTCACGGTGTCTGTTTGTTAATGGTGTCTCAAGGTTAAAATGTCTTAGTTCACGGTGTCTGCTTCACGGTGTCTGTGTCACAGTGTCCTCTTTATGGTGTCTGGTTTATGGTGTCAGTGTCACAGTGTTTATGTCACGATGTCTACTTTTCGGTGTCTGGTTTACGGTGTCTGTGTCACGGTGTCTGTTTCACAGTATATGCTTCATGGTGTCTGGTTTATGGTGTCTACTTCATGGTTTCTTCTTCACGGTGTCTGCTTCATGGTGTCTGGTTTACTTTTCCAGAAAGACATAACCAGTGGCAGACTTACGGTGTCTCAGACTTTTCAAAACAACTGTATTCAAACATAAGAAATGATGATCGTAGAATGGATTAGACTTAATCATTTTTCAAAGAAGGTATTTAAAAAGTAAATCAAGGATAATATAAAGTTAATTAAACTAAATATAGAGAAATTTATATCTTTAATGGCTCTTCTTAAAGCATGATAACGCTTCAACAATATTACACATGATTTGATATAATTTATAGGATTTAATTGGGTTGAATAGGATTTAAGATCATTAAAACAGGATTATTACATGAGGAGTCCAACACTTTTCCTATTGTATAATTCCCTGGACACTATCATTATATATATTCACCAAATATATGGAATAATACATTGGGTGGTTTCCTACAAGGATTATATCTCACAAGCTTTTTGGGCCACCTTTGGGTACCCAAATAGACTATATGATTTCTTGTATGGATAAGATCAAGCAGCCTAATATAGGTTCTTGATGATTCTTTGGGGTTGGGGGATCATTAGATAGAGCTGAAACTCATGATGTCAGTTGGGAGACTTTTTCCATTTGGTACTTTTGTTCCATGTATTATATAACTTCAATGTATACATGTTTTGGTATATTTATTATAGAAATTTGAAATGTATTATCATCATAATTGTATGTAATTTTTCTTTTATAATTTTTATCTATTCCTGCTATTAATCTATTATCTGTAAGATTTAATTCTTCAACTATTTGATGGAAATTTTTATTTTTTAGAGTCACACTCTGGTGAGAGGGAATATTATCCCCAGAGAGACACCCTATGACCTCACTACTAATCAATAACATATGGTATTTGGGGAGATGCACTTGAGACCTTGTGGACAACTAGGCTGAGGGCACCTTTTAGTTGAATCCATGTCCTGGACATTATAGTGATCTAGGTACCCCAAGATTATGATTAAAAATTGGGATATATTTCATATCCTAGAATATTAGTTGGCCATGTTTGTTATAACATCATCATCGATGATCCAATAGGAATTTTTTTTACCATATAGTAAATTAAACCTCAAGAAACATTTTATTATTTTTTGACGAGTTCAAAACTCTCTATATTCAATTCCATTATATTAAATTATATATGAGACAAGAAAACATACATAAAATCTTCAAAATCAAAGAAATATAATAATTCACCAACCTTCTACAACCCTTTAGCCGGGAGTAATAATTTGGATGACTTTCACAACCACTTTTTAAACTAAAGTATCTCTAAATATCTATTTGAGGAATATTTTATTATGTAAATATGAGTTTTTACTAGTTATTCATTGAAATTATGGGATAAATTATTATTTTTTTAAGTACATTCTTCATTTGTAAGTTGTCCAAACCGACTCTATTTTTATAAATAAAATATTTCCTTAATCATTATTCTTTTTATTCTCAATATAAATATGACATATTTGTGTCTTGGTGTGAATATATTTACACAAAAGGTGTAAAATTATTTTCACAATTTTAGGGTTTTCGTTAATTGATTATTTCCCCTTCTTTAAATCTACTTTTATGAGAAATCTTCCATCATTTATTGATATATTTTCATAAATATTGGGATAAACCTATTATAGGTTAATTTTATAGAGTTTCATGAGTTGGATTGGTTTTTTATGATATTTTAACCTCTAACTACTTATTTAATTTTAGATTTACATTTGATGAATTATTTTATTCAATATATTTTCATAATTAAAAAACAATATATTTTGAGTATTAAAACTGTCAAGAACCTCATAGTGATCATAAAAATTGTCTTATTAGTGTTTAAGTTACTTGATTTGGAATTTAATATGGTTTAAATGAATTAATTGTGAGTTATTTTGTCATTTCTTTAAATTATTACTTCTTGAAATAATCAGGATAAACTTTTCTGTAAAAAAATACACCCAATATATCACTAGATATAACATAGGTTTCCCCATATTTATTAATTGATTTTATTTAAATGTTCATGTATTTCACTCTTCAAATTAAATCATCCTAATATTTGTAAAATATATAACCAAATAACCAAAGAACATATTAATCTGTTCAGTTTATTATTATTTCATTATGTGATAAACACCCTAGTTATACTACCAATGACCACTTCCTCTCATAGGATAAATTCATGAAAACCATGTTTTTGGTGCATTTTTAGTTACCCAAGTAAGTAATCACACACACTCCTATAATTTTATCACTATCATTTCACTTATATGTTCCTCATTCATTCGATCCATTTATTCAATTTTATATTTAAGGCTTATAAAAATAAAATGTTAGGGTGGATAATCCTTGGAGTGGAGGATCTAAGGAACCCAAGTGTCATCAACCATTAGTTTCAAATTTAATTATGTCTACAGAATCTAAAATTGAATTAACTTCAATGGAGAGTGTAATTACCTGACCCAGGAGCCACTATATTAAGTTCCATAATCTATATTTCGACATAACCTTAGGTTCACCACCTATAATTCCATATTCTACCAACTAGTAGCATGGATATATGGAGGTATATTGGGGAGACTATACCAGCTTATTAGAGTAAAACAACTCCCAAAATAATGCCAAAAAATATAACCTAAAAATGAAACTATAAAAAAGGAAAAATAGATAAATGGACAAGATATACCCATGAGATGCCTTCACTACATCTTTTTAAGTCATAAAAATATAAACTTCAGCACCAAAACAATAAAAAAATCCCAACCACAAACTCGGGTCCCAAACCTGTCCTAACATCCTAAGATCTATCCCATAATCCCATGCAGAAACGAACATCTAGGTCTTTTCCCAGGAACTATACCTAAAAAATAGTATCTGGTCAGATAAACATGTTCCATGGTGGCCAAAAAACGGTGTGAGTACAACTAAGTAGGTCACCACCCTTGGTGTCTAATGAAATATCAAATCTGTAGAGCAATGTATTCAGATAATCAAGGTACAATAAAAAAACAAGTAACTAAATGAATCATGTTCCTTATTTAAACAAATATTAATTAAACATCATATCCATTAAGTTTTATTGTGAAATACCACTAACCTAACCCACTCTGGACATAATAAGTTCCTAATCGACCACATAAATGATTTTCATACTTTCAGTTACAAAGGGGGTTTCACTAATTAATTCAATTAAAACACATTCCTTGGAGAATCAATCATGGTTACAATATAATATCCATTATTTGGTAGTATCGACCCTCAACCCAACATCCAAAACCCTTCCAACATTATGAGCATAGAGCCTCAGTCCGACATCCAAAAAAAAGGAAAATATCGATGGGGCCTAAAGTGTAGGCCTATCCCAACCCAAATATTTGGATCCTCTATCCAATAATCTAGTCATACAATACATCTATGGGGGTATATAGAATCAATATATGCAAATATATTGTATTAGAGAATTTATTTAATACCCCACTCATACTATTTACCACATGGATATGATTATTTAACTATTTTCACATTTACCCATATATCATTTCAATTACCAAGGTCACAATAGACCCTTAGAACAAAATCATGGTGTGACTAACCTGACCGTTTTATTATGGAATAAAACCCTAAAACTAGATAATTTTTTTAATATCATCTAGATTCAAGCCTTTAAAACATGGCTTTCACTTTTAAAAATCAAAACATTACCCATGGATTTCATTACAATTTCACACCATAAAAAGGTCTATTTAATGCATTTTAACAAAATGGGTAACCACCCTACCATATCAAATCATCATTTGAAATCTAATATGAAAACTCATTTTTTAAATACCATTGTGGTGAAAAACTACTTCGAAACATTACCCACCTTCCCAACAGCATATTCCATCATTTAATACCAAAACCAAATCTAAATCTAAATCACATCATTTAAACCATTTAAAAATCCTACTAGGAACTTCATGAAAAATAGAATATGAACTATTCATTCAACCCATTATATGTGAGTGATTTCTAAGTTCCAACCCCTACACATTCACTATCAAAATTTCTTTAACTCACTATATACCAATTTATTTTACTATTTTAATGGGTTTGTTCACACCCCATGGGTAGCCCTAAGTTTGGTCTCACATCATCAAAAAACCCAACGAGATCTATGAATGGTATCTCTAATCAATATAAGGTCCGAATTACTTTCCTTAGTCAATGAAATTAAGATAACACAAGCCATAAAATATGAAAAACCATATAAAATTATAAAATACGAAGACTATGGGAAAAATATTATAGAGCACCTACCTCATTCTCGAAGACAACAACTCGCTAAAAAACACCCCTCAATCGAGCTAAAATGGTATCAATCACCAAAAAATTAACATCGAAGAAAATAAGTGTTTAGATTATTATAAGGATATGAAATAAAACATCATGACTCTTCCAAAAAAAATGGAAGGAAATGGATTTCCAGTCTTCCATAGATCTTCAACTTTCACTAAATGACACCCCATACACTTATTAATCTAGGGAGAAACAACCATAATGGAAGGAGGATCTCTCGGTTCATCACCCTATTTATAGGGGGTTGAATTCCAGATAAAATCATGTTATAAACATATATGATCAAGAGGGAAAATGGTAAAATTCTATATTTTAATGTGGGGCATGATTTAGATTCATGATTTTCCAAACCAAATGGTTCCCTCTGTCTAAGAGGAATCAAAAGTTGCACAACTTCCCTAGCCACCGGCATGGCATGAAAACCATATGGTGGCCATGAACTTACTAGTTTACAAGGATATATTGATATAAATGATCTCTTAGTCCTCCCTATAGGGTTTCTACAACTGTGACCCCCCTTCTACAAGTCGTACAATTACTAATAATCATGCACCAACCTTGACCTGTATAGATATTGTTCTATTTTCCTTATTTTATGATCCCTAAACACCTAGTAAACCCTTGAGACCTTTTTTACCCATGGTAATCCAACAATACACCCTTTTAGGAAGCGTTTGGCCAAAAAACTTAAAAAAAACATCAAACAATGGGATCTTAGTACCTCCCCGCCTTATAACAGCTCTCCCTCAAGCTGCACTCCCAAGCATAACAAAACCACCAAGAATAAAATTCAGGTCATAGGGATAACCTATCAACTTACAGATCCTAATTTCCTCCACTACATAGTCGTTATATAACAATATTTGGATCAATGAATGGCCTTACCTAATAAACCTTCCCTTTTCTATTCACAACACCAGTCGAATTCACATTAAAGAATGAATTGACCTCAATTCCATCATTTTTCACATCAAATAAAAAATAAAAGTATGAGTGATGCCAGTAAATCTAAAACATAAAATGGGAAATATAAAAATAACTACACTACCCTAGGATATCCAATAAATATACCACAATTTTGATCCTCCCCGTAAAATCAAATAACCTAAAATACAAGGTTACCAACTTGTCCTACTTTTTAAACCCAACGATGGCACAAACATATCATCCCCTAAAGGAAAATATGTTATCTTTACCAAAATCACCTTACCAACATCAGTTCACAACATAGGGCCTAATAGACTCATTTCACACTCGAACAACAAGAACACAAATAAATCCCCACCATTATCTCAAGACACTCAACTGATTGAAATGCGAGCCAATACAGATCTTCAAAACCAAAACACCATGATAGAACTTTCCCAAGAACATCTAACCTATAAAATCCATCACATGAACAATTGAACACATTACTACTAAGGTGATCCCCACTATGTTCTTTAGCTCACAACCCACAACTTTTGTTGTTGATAAATTTTACCATCTAAATGGACCACTAGAACCAATGACTCAATATTTCACAACATAAGTGATGTGTCTCACAGCATACCACACCCAAAAATCCACGAGATCACCATCAAACATTGGAATCTATCATTTCCACCAAAACCACCAAAAATGGATGCACCTGCTTTATCCTTACGTAAAATAAACACAACCTGGTTCTTCCTCAAATTTTTATAACCATTCCCAAAACTCACTTATAAATGTCCACCAAAGTTGGTTTACAACTCACCACATTCTATATTTTTTATATTCTGTTGTAGAACAACTCTAGTCAACATTTCCATAAATGCGAGATGCCTAATATGGGAACATTACCACATCACCTGTCCCTGGAGACTTTTCAATTAAGGCATACCATTCTCATCTAACAAACCTGTATTGTTCTATCCCCAGTATCCTATATTATTCGACCATCCAGACATCCACTATTTCAAAAACTATTATCGTGCTCCAAAGTACCCATTTATAGTTCTCTAAAAAAACACATTGGATTTATATTAATACTATCCCAATATCATAGTCAATGCTCATATCAATTAACCATCTCATCTAAGTCCCACCTACCGTTCATGAGGAATAAAATCATTTACCTTGTAGGTTTTTCATTGGAATCTTGATGCCACCAAATCTAATCCATGATCCATCCCACATATCCATGACTGATATGTCACTCCCCACCATAGTTGTGTTGTTTTCACCACCTCAACAAACCAATTTCAGCTGCTGCCACTTAATATCCCATCATTGTATAACCCAAATGTGGACATGGCCATATCACCCCCACTTGAGCGGGAATTTTTTGTACCATCACCTATCCTCAGATTCCAAGAATGGAACCTTTGGAATTTTCTGACATAGAAACCACCACATGATTCTCATACAGATATGGATCGTGGTGCACCTCCCACTATACATCATCACTTACACATATCCATGAATTCAACTGATAAGAGTATCTCCATCTGACCAAAAAAACCTTTGATTATTTCGAAATATTGCAGATGCTTTCTCAGTGTACCCAAGAAGATGTCAAGATGTTTGGTATGATCCTCTCAAGTCTAGAAATACAATAACACTTCATTAATGAATACCACCACATAATCTTCATCAATTATGTCACATCCCACTCTGGCGACACATTAACCTATCAAAATCCATGAATTACCTTCTTATAATCATCTCATCATCACTCAACCACCACCACTGAAGTGGGATTTCCAACCAAAACTCTCCATCACTTCATGACCCTCTTCTAATCAATCATGACCAAAAATTCTCTTTTGAAAAACTACCATCACCCCACACATGTTATTCCAACACAACCCTAGTGATTCACAATGGAAACACAATGACCAAACACATTAATAAAAAACTAAATGGTCTCTGATATAACCAGCACTTCCCATTTAGATCTTATAAAAATTGGTGGTTCTTATCCTCATACACCTGCTCACAAATCCCAAATGACACAATGTGTCCCAATAAGATTCCCACATTAGGACCTCATTAGAACCATCTAGGTTAATAGAATTATTGTGACCACTCATTGAACCTAACTATAGACTGCATGAGTCAGTCATCATCAGGTGTATGCCCAAAAAATTTCTTATATAGATAATTGTGCCTCTTATTCTTTTAGCCACATAAAAATCAAGTCACTCACAATGTTACATTGCAATAATTCAACCCTTCGCACAAACAAGCTCAACCATGTGACCATCCCTCACCCAAGGTGTCACTTCTATAACAAAATATTCCATCCATGCTTTGGCCACCCCTATCTTGTCCACACAAATTCGATATTGATTCCTTCATTTATAATGATCAAGATAGATGGGCCATACACCCAAATAATCCTTCTTTTTCTGAAGCTGACCATATAACCAAGCACAAGCACTCATGTACTTCTATATCAATGAAATATATCCATAACCATACACTTTACAAAAATTTGATGACACCCACCATGAATCGATTCTACCTCTAAATCACCCCCATTCTTTAT
Source organism: Viscum album (assembly GCA_963277665.1). NCBI lineage: Eukaryota > Viridiplantae > Streptophyta > Magnoliopsida > Santalales > Viscaceae > Viscum > Viscum album. The sequence continues at coordinate 876,995,637 of OY728125.1, forward strand.
ATTCCAAGGGACCTACAATATTTGGCCAAACTCCATATAGGATAACCTTGATTTCCAAAAACCACCAGTGCATGGCCACAACTCATGTCACATCTATAAAACCATTGAATTCCAACACTTATCCCAATATTCCAAAACCACACTAGAAAAAACTCTCTACATGTCACTATCAAAATTATAAAACCCCCACCTATGCCTCAAAAACCTAGAAGCACCGAAAAACTTACCAACCTCTCTCACTAGTCTCCCTAAACTGGAGTCCCATATTGAAAAGTCTATTGGATCGCCAACAAATAAATACATATCAAACCTCAAGCAACTCACTACTCACGGGAGGCACTCCATCCCCTGTTTTAAAATTAACTATTTCTAACACAACATGTGAAATTTAATCTAGGTCACATACCAAAGTTAGCCACACACATACATCATCACTATGACCCAACCACAAACTTTAGGGTGAAAAAAAAACTCGCAAGGTCTCAAAACATAATGGTAACCACACCAAAATTAATACACAACCATTCACAACCTTAAGGTTACAACCCAACTGAAGGTGTAGTAAGAAACATTACACTATCTAGATCAAACATACCCATAATGGTCTTTAAGACTGTAACCTAGGTTCTAAAAACTAGGGATCTTTCCCTACAAAACCACCCTTACACATGGTCTAATCACCACACTAGGGATGACAACACAATTTTTCAAACCCAATGTCCTAAACCACTTTTCCACCTATCATGGTATGTATTTAGATATATCTACCCATTATTTAAATAAGTTTAATGGAATCATTGATACAATTTTCTCATTTAATTAAGTCATTAAATATGATACTCCTCCATTTCCCCTTAAAATATTAATATAATAATTGGATAAATAATTTAAGAATACAAATAATACATTTATGGGACAAATTATAAAGGTTATTTTATAAATAATACTTTCTCATGCATAAGAAAATTTCATATAAAAATATCACTCAATACTTTTTTGAAAAATTGGGTTATTTATTATAAAACATCAGTATGATTTAAACATACCCTACACATGGTACCTTAACATGGTTTTTGATTACAAAAATAAATTATAATCTTTTATAAATGGTTATATCATGTAAATAAAGATTTTATAGACATCATATGAATTGTGACCTTTAAAAAAACACTACGATGATGATTAGGAGTATCGAGAAGAATTAGTTGAAAAAAACATATCAAGGGGATAATTTACCTGTTATGAGAATTATTCAAATATGGTGGGATGTAAAATATTAGGAATGATGAAATTCTTAGTTAAAAACGTGCATCCCACTCTTGGATGTTGAAGATATAGATCTGGGTAATGTCTTTGAAGTTAAATCAGTTGATGTTCATATAATATGTGAAAAATAGAACCATAAGACTATTAATATGTGGTACAGGATCCTGCTTGGCATCCAAAAGACCCAGGATCGAATTTGGGCAGGGGCGAATTTCCCAAGTACTGTAGCAGTACTGTAGCAGGTACTGTTGCAGCGACGGCACTGTAGCAGTGGCAGCACTGTAGCGATGGAGGGACTGTAGAAGATACTATAGCGGTGGTGGTACTGTAGCAGGTACTGTAGTAGCACGAGTACTATAGCAGTACTGTTCACCGAGGGGTCCTTTGGGCCAAAAAATGGACTTTCAAGCCTTGTATTCAGGCCACTTGGCCTTGGGCCTTCGGGCTATGTAATGGGTCTCCCTCTACCCAGTCTAAAGAGGTATTTTCTTTCAAATAATAAATTGAGGCTTCTGCCCCAACCTTTTATAAAAAAGGAGGAGTTTCTAGGAGAAACATATATAGAGGTAAATTTTATATTTTTTCAAAATTCTCAGTACAAAAATAATTTTAGTCTAAGGTACAGTGACTATATAGGATTTTATTATAGGGGTAATCAACCGCTCAATCAGAAGCATGGTCAAAATACCAATGATCAATAAATCATTAAATTTAATAACCAAATTTAAAAAAATATCAACTCCAATATCATATAGTGTAATTATAATATCTTAAATATCCTCTTATAATAAATCAACAAAGTTAGACCACTATCTAAATTTTTCAACTCCCATTACTTGTTTAAATGTGTATGAAAATAATAAAACTTATTTCTATGGAATCATAATTAAAATTTTAACTAAAAATAATTAAAACCTGTTAAGAAAATTACAATTTAAAGATATCCCTACCGAAAACTTAAGTGTGGAATCTATATTTACAAAACCTTATTATGAACAAATAAAATGAGTTACTATTTTAATGAATGGAAAATTCATTGAGAAAACTGAAAAATAAAAGAAAATCATTAAATTATTCTACCTATATTAATGAAGCTAAGGAAGAACCCTTAGAATATTAAAAATATGAGGAAAATATAGAGGATCCAACACCTCTAAAAATAATCCATATCATTTCTCTATTACCAAATAATATGAGTAAAAAATCCAAGTCTTATCTGAGTTCATATTTGAGTGAAATATTGTCTCATGATAAACTCAATAATCCCATTATAAGAGTAATCCATAACATACCCTTATAATCAAAGTACCTGAAGTTCTTCTTTACATTCAAAATTAAATTCTATAAAAAATCAAGTCATTTTTTGTTTCTTATGTGACCACTACAATCTAGGAAACCTTTCCTCCTAATTTAAAGAACCTCATTCATCTATAAATCAATGTATAACTAGGATATAAATTTTTTGGCTCAAATGTATGTGATATATCATCTAGTGATTATATAATTAGATATTTCATGTATTTTTAGTCATGTCTTGAGGATATCAAATACAAAATTTTAAAATCTAACCAAATTATTATAATATTTTGATTACCTATGGTATCGTAATGGATTTACTAGTAAACTTGTAATATTTCACTTACCCTTTAGACTTTATTATCCTTAAAAATCATCCAAAATTTGGTCTAAGGGAGGAAACCCATTTCACCCTTCTCCATGCCTTCCTAGAAACAATCATCTCAGTTTTCCAAGATAGGAATGGGAATAAAACCATAGCCTTTGATAACTTATGACATGATCTTAGTATATTTAATTTGATATCTAAAATTAGTAAATATGAATTGGATCATTTGTTTAATAGTTTATGGAATTTTGAAATTAGACATGATGGTTATCAAGGGGTTTTTGTGTAAATACTCAGACCCAAGTAGCCTAGTGTTGGTGGTTATGCAATTACATTGGTGTTAGATATAAGTGATCACATCCCAAAGGAACAAATAATTTAGTAGTCTTTGAAAACATGATACATACTTGAATAAAACATTAAATTTGAAAAAAAACATTGTATGTTTTTTCTCAAACACCATGATTCCCTATAGTATATACTTATATATCAATCATAATACATTTTCTAGAATCATGGGGAAAGGAAACAAAAGAAAATGGTGTACTAAGATAATTATTAAGGGTATCTGTATAATGGAATATATCATGAATAAATAATTTATAATCAATATGTCAAGGTAAATAAAAAAAAATCGTTCTATTTAACCAATAACTTGAGCGCATAAAATAATATATAAAGAATAAATGATTATCAAATAATGCCATATAAATAATCACATGAGCATGAAACTTATCCAGGGATATCATAATTAATTAAATAATTAGATGAACATTACTAACTAATATTATAGTGTGGTAATTCATAATTCCAGAAATCAGAAACATAGTATCAATGCCTCATTCCAATAAAACTTACATAAATGGGAAATTCCTCATCTAAATACCCAATATAGTTTGTCTCATGATACCATCCATTGCATCGTGGGACTATAGTGAGACTTCATATTAAAAAACTATCTTATGAAATTTTAATAATTTCCCCAATAACTAAATATAATCATAAACGATCCAGAGTAATATAGAGAATATTATCCAAATTGTACATCTACAGTTTAAATAACCATAAACCATCAGGAAAAACAATAATAATGGAATAATTAAAACAAATCTATATTATAGAATAAATAAAATAAGTGTTGTTTTCATAAGTGAATATAAATACCATAATAATTTCATTAAAAAATTCTAGAGGAAAATAAATCAATTCACATTGAAAATCATATTTTCAAATAAAAAATTTCAAGAATATTAGGAAAAATATTTTCATTTAGAAGAAACTGGTAAACCAATAATTTAATCTTCAAATTAATAATTTTTTAGTATATAGGTAATTTTTTTCTTGACGAGTACATTGAAACCCAATATTTCTCTCACATTTTTAGTAAAAATATAAAAAATATACCTTTTCTAGAAAATGAAAAGAATATTACATTTAAATTATTTTGTTAAAATACATTGGAAAATTTATTTAATAATTCATTGGAAAATAATAAAAATTGTTATTTAGAACATTTTAATGAAATATGGATATGGAAGGAAAAAAATTATTGGTTGGAAAAAAATTGGATTTTATTTAAAAAAATCTAAATTATTATAAGTGCTAAAGATATAAATATGGCACCATTACATGAATCATTTATTAATAAAATATGAAAAAATGGGTTTTATTAGATATTTATCAAAGAAAATCCTTTAATGAAAATTCAATTATAAACAAACCTGATTAAAATGACCTTGAGTCATAAACACTTGTTGTTTTGGTAACTTATTAATCATATCCCCCATGAAGGGAATAACTTCAAATTAAATAATAAATACCATGGATATAAATAGAATCATTATATAGCATATTAAGTGTGTAGTATATACACCTTATAAAAAAATATGTACATAAAACGAAATATGTCTCAATGGTGTGAAAATTAAGATTAAATATCATACAAAGATCAAAATATTGAAGTGAGAATTAATTAATGAATTATTTAGGTTAATGAAACTTAAATCCACAAAAAAATTGAAATGAAATATAAAATAATCATAATTCATTACACACATAATCTTATAATATCAAACATATCAAGATGTAATATAACCAAATGAAATGAAATTAACTTATAAAACGCCTTACCACTTGGAAACTTTTAATTAAACTACCCTTGGATGAAATAATTTGAATTAAAACATATAAAACCATGATTTATGAATAATTAATGACATAACATTAAAAATTTGAAATATATAAATCATAAAAAATAAGTTCATAATATTAAAATATTTCTTAATGAAAATAAATTGAGATAAAATCCCTTATCTCAAGTTCAACATCCCTGGTATGTGTTTGAAACTCCTTTATATTACATATATATTTCTTATAAATATATAAAATTACAACAATAATTTTTATCACAAATTATATGGCTTTACTTATATTATTTTATCATTTATTTAATAACAATTCTTTGTTAAAGTCACTATTTTGGGTAATAATTGTTTCATTTTTCATATATGGTATTGTTTAATTGTTTCAGTCCTAATTATTTTATCATGGATAAATCATATCCATAATTTTAATCATGATATAAAAATCATTCATATTCATTATATATTTATTTACAGTAATCCCTGAATGTTATATATTGAAAAATTAGTTACATTGTTCTTGGAAATGGTTGGTTGTACATTAGTATAATCATTGTTTTAATTTTTTAACAGATGGAAAAAAATAAAAATAATTAATAATTTTCCAATATAGAATCTTTTTATATAATATATATCATAAATATTCATTAAATATGTTCTTAATATGATCTATTTCAAAATTAAATGAAAAATGATTCACATCATTTCATGGAGGACGTAGTCAACATGTTTTCACGAGCAGTATTATCGTGTTCCAATGGATTAGAAGGTAAGAAGGTAGATGTGATATTATAATTAAAAAGTTAAAATTATTGAAAAAAATATCATATATGTATATATATATATATATTAAAAACATCATTATATATTTCCTTGAGAGTTGGTGATAGAAAACAAAATACCTCAGTTTTTGAGGTAGTACTCTCTTGTACACATGATCAATGATTTCATTACCCATTTGATAGAATAGGATATATAATTATATTATTAAATTAACATAATAAATACAAATTATATATTTTTATTATTATTTTAAAATATTTTATGAATATTTTTAGTAGTTAGAAGAAGAAACAATGTGAAAATGCAGGGCTAAAAACTGTACCTCTTCTTAGGAGAACCTCTATAGGTTAATACCTAAATTTATCCTAGAATTATATAATAATAAAACAATAGAATCAATTTTGTATTGAGGGATTTAATTAAGGTATTAGGGTAGTTATTTTAAGAAAGAAATTTCTTTATGTGTTGAGGGGTTTGGGAAGGGTGTGTTCTTTTTTAACTGTAGGAGAGGACACACTAATCATTTTTGGAAAGAATAAATTATACCCATGTTTTTTCACACAAAAAATGGATAAAAATGAACCATTAATAAAACTATTTTTATATAATATCTAAATATGAACATAAAATATAAATTATGCAAATTTATAGGTCATTTTAGCACTTATCATTTTAGTTTAACACCTAGATAAACCAGTTCAAACCCTAATTGTGCTAATTATTATTTAATACTTTTACAATTCATTATGATAATAAATTAACTTAAAATTATTAAATAATATTAATTATTCTGATTATATATATTTAGTTCATTTTATTATATTTAATTAAAATAATTATAAGAATTAAATTTAAAATTATACTTTCAAGCATGTTGAAAAAACAGTTTTAAAAGGAATGTTTTCATGAGTTTAAAAAAATTTATATCTAAAATCATTAAATTCATGATTATAAGAAATAAATTTGATTAATTATGAAATTATTGTACTAATGTTACTTTTAAAATAATTTTAAAACAAAATTGAACTCTGTAAATTATAAAATGTTAAAGTCAATTTTAATAAAAATAACATTTTCACTATTCATTAAAAATTAATATTTTTAGAAAATTATCATAATTTCACTTTAATATAATATTAAACATAATATAATATAATATTTTATTTTTTTGGTTAAATTTTCTAAAATATTTTAAAATTTATTTTAAAATAGATGTGTAAAATACATTGAAACAGATTTTGAGAATAACATAGTTTTTATGCATAAAAAAGTGTTTGTTCTTATCCCATGCTTAAAAAAATTAAAATGAATGATAAGTTTCTTTTATTATATAATATAAATTATTTCATTATAATTATTCACCAATATTTATTAATATAACTTATTATGATAAAAATATAATTTACACATAAAACAGTTCTTCAGAAAATACATTTCTTTTACTTTCAAATGATTTCTATGTTCAATTATAATAAATTAAAAATAAATTAATGTATTATATACATGTTTAAAAAATATAATTTTATTTCTTTGGTTATACATAATCATACCTTACATTTTAATTTCTATATTATATGGTCATATTTGAATAATAAATTTCTGGAGTCATTTATGCTCAATGTTGCATGTCGTATACACTATCAAACATAATGTTCTTCTTTTAAAATATCTGGGTGTTGAATTCTCCAAAAATTTAATAAATTTAAAAAATTAAATTTAAAATTAATCATGTAAATCAAGGGTTAGAAAATTTTAAAAGAATTTTTTAATAACCCGCGTCGTTTAAGGGGTTAATAAAACTTTGCCTAATAGAAAGAAAACTGAAGTACGAAGGTCATCAAGAATAAAAAATAACTAGGATTAAAATTTTGAAAAAAATTGTTGGAATTGAAAATTTGGATATATAATAAAATGAAAAATAATTTTTTATATTTATATAGATCATTGATTAAAACAATTTGAAATATCAATGGAAATTAAATGCCAACAAAACTATAAATATATGTTCGGTAAATAGACCGTAAATTCATCAGAAGTGGTGGTAAAATGATAACATTTCTATTTCAAGATAATTTTACATAATTTAGGGTATTATTTTAGTATTTAGATATATAAAATTTGGAAATATACTTACTTTCTAGTTTTTTAAATTTATTTGAAAAATTTAGTCCTTTGGTTGTTCATTGATCAATTTCAACTTTATTTCTTACTCTAAGGAATGAATATCCATCATGAATTTTTTTATGCCTAAAGAACATGAAATAAATTTTATTACATCATATAACCTAAAAGGGAATAATAATTCATTTATCTTATCTTTACTAAAACAAAAATCATATTTATAGTGTAATACAATACCCAAAATGAAAAAACCTTGATATAAAGGTAGAATTCATCAATCTCTAAGATTTGATAACAAAACCAAAGGTTTGACATAGATAATTCTATACATAAATAACCTTATGTGCCAATAAACCTCAATAACCTCAAAATTAAATAATTTTTTAACCTCAATGGTTATCTCATACATTTCATCTTAGACCTCCAAATGTATAATATCATTCTTCACAAATATTCCTATATGTTATGCCTAATGGTTATATATACCTTGACATAATAAAATATCTCCTGAAATATCCTTAATCACCTCAAAATAAATATTTTATAATCTTATAATATATTTCAAAAAATAAATCTAATATTTATCTATCAAACCATTTGAGTAATAAAAATTTCATATTGATCAGTACATTATACATTCCAGTGGTAGGTGATTCACCCTTCTCTCTCTTCGGCTATGGTTTTAAGCCTCGAGGCCTTTCCAAAAGCGAAGTGTTGTTGCATGGCTTTAAGTTTTCCCTTTTTTCCATAACTATATGAATATAATTCACAAATTTTTCCAAACATATAATAAAAAATCTCATATATAAAATTAATCATCGAATCACTTTTTAACCAAGAACATTTTCTATACAACTTATTTTTTCCCACAAAATCAATTATTCATAATTGACTATTATTACCTTAACATCAATGATAATATCAACCCTAAAGTTTATTTATACCTTTAAAATTATTAATAGATACATATTCCTCAAATAAAACTTCATGTTGGACCTAAGGGTTATATATACCACATACATCTATTAAAACATAATAAATTTCTCCAAGGTAGTTCCAGTACATAAAACCTCAAAAGGGGTGTTTTAGATGTTGAATTTATGATCAAAATCAATCTCATTAATCAATGATGGTATCCATGACAATTATGTTAGTCTTTTATGCTCTTCTTTTCCACACATAAAATCTTTTCCCTTCTTATTGAAACAATATCCTAGGTCAGACTTTCCCAATTTATAACATGAATTAATTGACGCTTCATTCCTCCATAGTCTTCACCTCCCGATATCTCAATAAACTTAAATATTATCTTATTTTTTAAGTACAAAAGTTTTTTTAAGTGTTTTTTGTTAATCATATGTCATCATAAATCATTAGGAATAATCATGATATCTTTCAATCTGGTCATCATCCCATTTTTTCTCATAATCACTACATTTTCCATCATATTAAAAATTAAAATGATTCATTAGGGTTCTATACATTTAATATAACCAAATAGAAATGTGTGAGTAATAATAATTATAATAAAAAACCATATAATCATTTATAGTATGTCAAATCCTTTACTTATTATTTCAATATAAGAAACCTAGGTTATTCATTTCTATCCTCTATTCAAATCCTTCATGATTTTTTATTAATAAAATGGTAATTAACATAATCGTATCCCTGAGAGTGTCAAACGAGGTGTGCAAGAAGACATGATTTTATGCATTGATTAGTGATCATGTCAAAGATCAACATTCCATTTATGGATCTATTACCCCTAGGGACAACCATATAAAATACATATGGAGTTTTAGAATCTAAATAGGTATGTATTTATCTGAAATCCAAAGAATTTATACCTTAAAAACATTCCTATACTTAGAAATGTTATCAAATTAAGTCATAGGGTAATATTCATTATTCTATTTTTTCCTAAATACAGTTTCCAAGGTTTTTACTAAATTTTCATTGACACCAACTATAATGACCCCAAACCTTGTAGTGCCGATTTAGAGGTAGCTATATTACATTGGATCAAGATATATGTGGACACATCTAAAGAGACTAAATAGTTTAGTTTTATTAGAATACTAGATACACACTTGAATATAACATTATATTTGAAAATATAAAATACAACATAGTATTTTATTTAATAGAACCACTATTACCTTTATCACATCCCTTCATATAAATCATAATACTTTTCCTGACATCCTGGGGAAAGGAAACAAAAGAAAGTGGTGAGCTCAGATACATAGTAGCTATGCGTAGAGAAAAATCTATCATGAATAAATAAAGAATAATAATTATGCAAGGGTAAATAACTTAAGACACATTTTATTTAATCTATATCATGAGTGTGTAGAATAATATAAAAGGAATAAATTATGATCAAATAATTTTATATAACCAATAATATGTTATTGAAATCTATCCATCAATATCTTAAATAATAAAATAATCACTTGGGCGTCAATAAATTATCTCATAATGAGTTAATTAATAACTCTAGACATCATTATCATATCATAAATTACTCATGCCTAGAAATCATACATAAATGGGTATGTTCATGAAAAAATACTAAATCTAGTTTATCTCATAGGAACTATTAATGCATCGAGGGTCTATAGTGGGCCATGTCTATCACTTACTAAGTCCAATGAATTCCTCATTTGAAATGGGAGAAGAATTATCAATGTAAAAGTTCATATTGAAAAAATAGAATATTTGTTTTAATAATTTATAGAATAAATAAATTTAATCATAAACCATCTATTATAATATGGCATATGGTATCAAAATAGTACATCCCCAATCAAACTTATCATAAAACATCCTGAGAAATTGTAAGGATTGTATTATTACAACATATCCCTAGTGGATAATAATAAAAATAAAGGTTCTTTTAATTAATGAATATTTATACCATAACAGTGTCATTAAAAACATTCCTTAGGAAAATACCCATTTTAATTTGAAAAAAACTAAAAAAGCTAATAATTTATAGAGTATTCGTAAAAATTTATTTGAAAATAATATTTTCAAATTGTAATGAAAGATATAAGATAACAAGTTTTTATTATTTTGTTAAATTTCATTTATGATGAGTACGTTAAAAAACAAATATTCCTTTCATATTTTCAATCAAAATGTCGAAAATTACTTTGTTTGGGAAATAAAATGAATATCCTTTTTAAACCATTAAGTAAAAATAAATGTGTATAATTATCATCAATAAATAAATGGATAATATTAAAAATATTCTTTAAAATATTGTATGTAAAATATAGATATATTACAAAAATCATTTTCTACCAAAAATATAAATAAAGTTGTATTTTCTTAAAAACATCAAATCAATGATTTTTAGTGACAAAGAGGGGAAAGTTGTACCATTTCTTTAAAATTTCATGAATAACCATATATTAATAAAATTAAATAGTTTTATTATATAATTATAAAATAATTTCATACAATGGAAATTAAATTATAAATAATCCTGATTAAAATGAGATTGAAGCATAAACTATTACCTCTTAGCTAAATTCTGAATAATAACCCCCATGAAAGGAATTATTTCAATTAAAACAATAAATAACATGAATAAAAAGTTATTCTATATATAAAATATAAAATATGAATTATATACACTTCTTAATAATGCAATGGTCTATAATATGAAATTTGTGTCAATGGTGTGGAAATTGAGACCAAATCTCTTATAAATATCATACCGTTCAATTGAGAATTTTTCAATGAACTGATTATGTGTATAAAATCTAAATCCAAATAAATAACATATAAATAAAATATAAAATATTCAAAAAATATTACACCCATAATCTTATATTATCAATGATAATAGATAATTAATATATCCTAATGAAAAGAAATTAAGTTTTGAAACCCCTTACCACTTAGTAACTTTTAATTAAAATCCATTTGGATGAAATAATTTGAATTAGACCTTAGAATAAAGTTAATTATTCATAATTCATTATATAATCATCAAAATTGATAGATTATACACTATATTAAATAAATTTGTGCAATATATTAAAATATGACTCAATGAAAGGAAATTGAGATGAAATCACTTACCTCGATCTTGACATTCTATATATGAGTCCAAACATCTTGTATAATAAATACATATTTATTATAAATATATTAAATAAAAATAATTATGGTTATCACACCATATATAATTTATTAATAATCATTTATTGTCCATTTATTAACAATTCTTCATTGAAATTACTATTTTGGTAATAACTGCTTTCCTTTTTTTGTTCAGTAGTTTTTCTCCTTATACATTCATCATGATTAAATAATATAAATTTTTCTATAATTATATTTAAATCATATATATTTATTAAAAAAATTAATTAGTTTCATCCATTATAATTAATCTATATTAATTAAATATATATTTATTACAATCTATTTCAAAATAAAATGAAGAACAAATCGCTTCACTTTCTGGAGGCGGTAGTCTACAATGTACGAATGAGCAATGTTATCGTTTTTCGACATATTTGATGGTAAGAAGTTATATGTGATATTATAACTAAATAATTATAATTATTTAATAAATATATTATATATACATTAAATTAATTATTATATCCAGTTTTTAGAGGCAGTGATGGAAAACTAATCACATCGGTTCGTGAGGCTGTAGTTCGCCGCACACACAATCGCAGAATTCATTTCCCATTTCATGGAATATGTGAAGTATATAGGTTATTACATTAAAATAATAACATCTTAGAATATGTGAGATAATTTTGTTAATATTTTAGCATAGTTTATGAATATTTTAAGTAGTCAAAGGAAGAAATAGAATGAAAATATATGGTTAATAACTATACCTCTTCTTTGGAGAACCTCTTTAGTTTTATAAATAAAATCCTTCCTAGATTCATTTCCTGATCAAAATAGAGACTAAATGTAATTTTTAAGGATGTAGTTAATTTATTATTTAAGTTATTTTATTAACAAAATGGTTCTTGATGTGTGTATAAGATATGGGATGGCTGTCCTTTTAAAAGTTGAGGAGAGGACACACTTGGAATATTTAAAAAGAATAAATCATTCCCTTGTTTTTAAAGCACCAAATGACTCCCAAATGTATATTTTCCAATAACTATATTATACAATATTTAAAATATTCTATAAATTGAAATTATACAAGTTTATAGGCCATTTTAACCCTTCTCATTTTAGTGTAACCCCTAAGTAAACCCCTTTTAACCTTAATAGTGATAATTAATTTTTACAATTTTTACTATTCATTAGGAAAAAAATTAATTTTATATTTTTACCAAATATTTATTATCATTAATTAATTATTTAATCTATTTTTCATATTCAATTCAAATAACCATCACAATTTAATTTAAAATTATACTCACAAAATCATCGAAAAAACGGTTTTCCAAAGAAAGGTATTCTTAGGTAAAAAAACAGTATATCAAACCTCAATATGAAATTGATTGAAATGACCCAAATATGATTAATTATAATATTGTAGAAATATAGTTTCCCTTAAAACAATTATAATATCGAATTTAACTTTATAATTCCATTAAACGAAAAGGGAATGTTTCAATAAAAATTGATGTTTTCACTATTCATCAAAAAATTAATCTTTTAAGAAAATATTGAAAACATCACTCTATAATATTCTTGATATTATGATTTTAAAAATGAATTTTTTTTAATATAAATTTATAAAAGTGTTAAAAATTAATTTTAAAATAAGTGTACTAATTGCAATGAAACAACTTTTTTTAAAAACACTTTTTAAAGCATAAAATGGGTATATTCGTTTCCTTTACTCAGAAACAAATTTTATAGAAATGATAAAAAAATTTATTGAGTGTATAATATATACATTTAATTATAATAATTAAATAATATTTGTTAATTTAATTTCATAATATATAAACACATTGCATTTATAAAAACAGTTTTTTAGAAAATACATTTCTTTTAATTTATAATTATTTATATTTTCATTTATAATCAACTGATAGCCAAGAAAATAATTTTATACATGTTTAAAAATAATAATTATAATAAAATACTTATTCTTATTCATAACCACAATTAAAATATCTAGGTTATAATTATCCTATTAAACAATGTATTTCAAAGGTCATTTATGCTCAATGTTGTGTGTCGTATATGTTGTTGAACATGATGTTGTCATTTTAAAATATTAGGGTGTTTCATATTGAAGGTGTTTTTAAGACAGGATTATATCGATTTCCATTGTTTTTATGAGTTAACTTTATAGCCTTGGATTTTGTCTCTCGCATATTTCTCCTATGATGGGTTTTTGGGATCACTAATCAACAATCCCATGGGAGAATTCATAAAGAAAATTTATATATTCATGCCCATAATTCGTTGGCCTAATTTGCAGGCCAAAAACATTTATTATAAATTAATTAAATATTCATGAAGTTCCATAAATGTAAACAAATTTCGATTAAAACTGCCAACATTCCTTTATTAATTTTGACTAATCCAAGATTGAACTCAAGGTCCAACATTCCTCACTTAAGTATCCATTCTTATGGGATACAAAACCATTTCTATTGTCATTTATTCTTCTCTCTAATCCAACTGAGCAATAGTTCTTATCGATATCATAATCAAGCATGATAAATTAATTTAATCAACCCTTTATTTTATTCATAGGAATATCCTACTCATAGAGACCCATAAGATTTTCCTTAAAATATATTCTAAACCGTACTACCAAACCTAGAAAATAATCAATCCTAGTATAATGAAAGAGTAAAAAATGGAAATACTTAATATTTTAAAACCATGTATCATCTATACCATTTTTTAGAGTAATTCGTCAAAACTAATTCAAGTGGTTTCTAAGAAGGCTAAAATTAATATGACAGCCAATTAGGATAGTGAATTACACCCTATAAGGGTGAGCAATGGATCGTGGATTTTTCATTATCTATTTAAATTTGAACTTTGGTATAAGTAAAGATAAAAAATCCATTTATTTATCAATTTATTGAGTGATTTGTGAATCATTATTTCTAATACTTCTTATATGGGTATCATGGTACAATAAAATCATGATTCCTTAGAAAACTATGTAAAAAAATTCTCCATTCCATTTTGTATGTTTCCATCCAATAAAATTCTCTTCATGTTATGTAATTTTACTAGAACCTTCCAGTAGTGCCTGAAAAAAATTTTATATAACATTTTAGGGGAGTGTATAGATGACTATAAATATTACATCTGTATTTTTGGGGAAAAATTTGAGATATGTTTTAGAAATATTTGGAGGGTTATATAAAAATGTATGGATAAATGTTTTTCCGACCAATGGGAAAAATGGAATTCCATGGTAAAGGAATTATTATTATTTAGTCATTTTATCTCTATTAATGGGATCAAATTTTATAATGATATGGTGTATATCATTTTTCAACATAAATCTATAAAAGCTATCAAATAATCACTTTATTTATTAGGATAAATTAGTTTTTATAAATTTTTTGTTTAGAACATCAACCCTATTGCATATCCCCTTTACATGTAAAATATTATCCTTTTGTTCAGACAAAAATATGTTAGGAGTCATTATTGACTATTAATTCATGTATTATTTATCTACCCAATATGAATTCTAAAAATTAGAATATTCCTTTCAAAATCATGCATGGTGTGAGTAACTTTATGGTAAGATCTGCCTTTGTAAAAAGATAAAATAACCTTCTGTCCTTGTATATGTGACAGAAAACATTAAATAAGTCACAAATCAATAATAATTTATCCATACTTCCAGGATGGAATTAAATAATACTTTATACCATATTTTATGTTGGATTTATTTTCTAATGAGAATATTTATTCTGTGTGTGATTTCTTATTGTATACTGATATAGAAAATTTATTGTTGAAGATTTTGTTTTCCAATGCTTTCCACAAAGACTATAACTTTAGAGTCTCTATGGTGGTCATCATTTGGATCCTTCATTTCCATCTTTTAAATTTTTTGGATGCAAGTCATGACCATGGAGATTTTTTCTTCACATTAATCAAAATAAGAGAATGAGATGTTGTAACTTCCATCCATGAAGTTCATATAATAGTTTAGGACTCCCTCATAGGTTTAACGCATTATTGTAAATCTCATTCATGATTCCATTTCCATGTGGAAATTATTTATGTACATCGCATTATTCCTTAAAGGAGTGAACACCACTTATTATATAGAATGAGAATATTGGTCTTATTAAGAAATTTGTTGTTTTATCCCCCTCATGCCAGGCCATAAGGGCATCTTGTTTTAATCATGCAATATAAATAGATGGGTATACTATTTAAATCCTTGTATGGAGGCTATTTTACCTTCCCCATATTGGTCTATAAGGGAATCTAAGTCTCCTAACCTAAGGCCTTATATCCTTATCGTATAATGTATACCATAATCATCACATGGGTCATCCTATGATTATCAACTATGGTATTATATGATCCTCACATTGGGTATCCTAGTATCATCACTTAAGGATACCCATACTCATCACATGATACATCTTATTCTCATTACAACAGAAATATTAGGCTTATCACCTAAGGAACCCCATGATCGTTACATGAGGAAGGAAGGTTTTATGATTAATTATGGAGGGATTTCATTCTACGCTCATCACATATTGAATATTATACTAATTATATAAATAAATAAAATGTCATAAGTTCTCATCACACAAGACTATAGTTGTCCTCTTATTCTTCTCATATAAGGTTGAAAATATTTTAGATTCCATAAGGGATATATCTTTATTATGAATGGAACATAAGGTTATTTATAGTTTAATTTTAAATAATATTAATCATCTTACAATCAACACACAGGATAGGTCTCAATGTAAACTCTCGTGGAGGCACTTAATATTATAAATCCTCACATATAGACGCACTGTAAGGATAGGTGTGCACCAATGAGGTGGTTAGATTTTGGGTATTACCACATATAAAAATGGATATGGGATGGTAAATATGTTATTATGTTATGGTTGAACCTCATATCAGTGGCTTAAAATTATCCTTGGAGTAATAAATCAAAACCCATGTAGTTTGAGTTACAGAGTATAAGATCCTAACCATCATGGTAATATATCATACTCATTTTTATGTCTTACTTTACCCTTATTTTGGTTATACCATGGTAGGATATTTATTTGGGGTAGTTTTAGGTGAAATTAGATAATTTTGGAATCAAATAGGGTTATGCCTCGTTAGCATGTGGTTTGGAAAAACTATGAAATTTTTCCAGGAAACAATGATCCCCTTTTTGATCTGCAGGAGGAGGAGCATGATTTAACCATACCATACAGCCACCATCCTCAAACCGATCACCCTAAAAAATTGTATTTTTATGTTTGTCACACAATTTAGAAAACCATGTGCCCCCCAATAATAAAATGTTCACTCCAGATGGTCGGGGTGAACGGTTAGGGTGTACTATTTGGAAAACCATGAAACCTCACCTAGAAAATTGTGCACTCGTAACATAAAAGCCCAAAAATTTAAAAAAATCTAACCCCCATTTAATATCACTAATTACCCCTATGACTAGAATTATTTAGAATGATTTTAGAGGCTCCTGTTAGGATTCGAAGGCTCTTCAAAACTCTTTTGATGTGAATAGAAGATTCACTGGAATGAATAGACATCAATATGGTATATAATTTCATCCCAATATAGATTACTCTATCTCTAGCATTTTTACCCCATTTAAAATTAATATTCTTCCACCATTTTTTATGGGTTATAAATACATTTTTAGGGATCTTGATCTATGGATTTGATCGAAGATCACCTCTGCTATTGTGAATTCAATTGCTCTAATTTTAAGAGAGAGTAATGATTCGGCAGTTATTTTTCAATGATCATTGGGTAAGTGGTATAATTACTAATTAAAATAGTATTTATTATGGTGTTGTGTAACTATTTTTTTGCTTATGTTTCCACATTTTGAAATTTCATTTAGATTATAAAAGATAATTGAATTCCCTTGGAATTGTGACTCCCATCACCGATCTCATTGCACTCATTATTATTTTTTAGGCCAGTCTTGATGGAAACCCATGGGGTGTGACAATAAATTTGAAATGATTATTTATGTATTGTAAAAATGGTAATATTGGGTTAATGGAATTGAACTAAATCCTTATTACATGGTTTATAATGGGGTTTTAGGGGTTTTATTGTCTTAATCATGAGGGGTTAAGGAAATTTCTATAAATGATAATAAATGGATTAAAGATGAACTGTTCATGTTATTCATTTTTATTAAAGTAAATAACCATGGTTGTGTTTTATAAATGAAATTGGGAGCCATGATGTGAATTTTTGATAAGAAGTATAATAATGTTTAACCTTGATTTTTATATTTTGATATATGTGATTGATCAATGAGTTGTGGGTGAGAGACTGATGCTCCAAATACCGATGGAGTTCCAAACCAATACTCTAGTCCCCCAATACATGCATGTGAATAATGAGTTGTGGGATATGTACTGATGGTCTAGATACCCATGGGGTTCCAAAATTTATCTCTAGGACCCCTGTTATATATATTTACTTATTTATTTAATCATGAATATGAAAAATGAGGTGTGGATCATGGAGTGATACTCCAAATACCCATGAGGTTCCAGACTGATCCTCTAGGCCCCCAATGAATTATTTTGATTTCATATCTAGACTGATACTCCATAGTACCAGAGATGAAATTTTAACAAAATGAATAATTAAATACCATTAAATAATTAATAGTGTAATCTTTATGGCTTATGCTTCAGACTATGGAATAGGCCAAAACATGTATGATGTGGTTGATTGAAGAATAATAAATGTAAAAACTATTTACTTTTTTCTTTTTATATTTACTATTTATAGAACTACATACACTATTTTATATTTTATATTTATTTACATACCATTGGTGGTGGCCTATTGAGTTATAATGACACCCTACTCAGGCTTCCTGGTCCATACCCAAAGAAATTTCATGTTTATAAGACATGATTAGGGAAAGATCCCTGTATTAGATGGATAATTTTGTATTTATGATAGGGAATTGATGATGGAATTATGATTGATTTTGGTACCTTCATGGGACATTTTAATGTGCCTTTATTTTGGGTTTTCATTTGCCACTTTATTCATTTATGGAATGATATACCAGCAGCTTTGGTTTTTGGTCATTTTCCACTTTTTTTCCATTCATCATGAGATGAAGATATTTTTCTTTATTGGTTGTTTTTTATTATCCTTCGGCTAATTATTATTTACTTACACTATTGTGAATCTTTGATAAGGAGGTTATAGTTCCCCACATTACAAAATAGACCCTTACTGCTAGTAGGATGCCTCTAGCATATGGGGAGGCATTCCTGAGGTCATGTAATGAATCATCTTGGGGAACTAGCATGTGGAACCAGAGTAAGTACATTAAAAAAAGGTATTATATGGGTTTTATCTTATTGTTTGGTAAATGTAAACTAGATACCAGGATGACTCAATCCATGGTCATGAGCTTTAAAATAGGAGTAGCCAACCCATGTGTGATGGAAAACCCGAGTACCTATGGTGGGATTTAAATTCTTGATATTTTCTATTATTGTTTGATTTTATTTAACCTTGGGGAATGAACTTGTTGTGTGATATTATTATTTGTAAGATTTTTAACTCATAGATCAATATAAAATGATAATGTTGTATGCATGCATCATTCTAGGAATGAAGGATTTTATGTGACATGTATCATTTTAGGTATGCATGAAAAAACAAGTTTTAGTTCAGTTGTGGAAATGAAAAATATTTTCTTTAATTGAGTAATTTAAAAATAAATGGTTCCTTATAACAAATTTAAATGGTCAAAATGTTTATAAATGTGTTAATTTGGAATTTATAAAATAATTTTCTGGAAAAAAACATGAAATTTGAATGTGTTTTACTTTATGATATCCATGGACCAGGTAATAGATGGATGATGGTAGTTATAGTGCAGCAGTTTTTACCATGTGGTGGTGTATGAGGGATAAATTTTTATAGAATTATGTGAATACCTATTATATAAATGTTATAATTATCTTTTATGTGTCCTAATACATGTTTTTTTAATTATTGAAACATGACTCCATGATGAAAGTTTCTGATAAGATGATAAATGTACATGGCTATAAATGTGTCTCGAACAGTAGGATACAAGTATTTGGTAGTTTTGGGTGAAGGGGAGGAAGAGAAGTTCCCTAAGAACATTGTTCGTTATGAAATTTATGGATAGAGGCCTAAGGTCAGCTATGCGGAATATATAAAATCTGACATGAAATTTTAGGTTGCATCAACCTCTGACATTTACTAGAGAGTGTGCTCATGAGGAATCTGATTTTTGGATTGATTCTATCTAGAATTTTCTTTACCATTTCATGACTATGGTAGAAAAAATAATCAAATTTTTTGATTAAATGATGGGTGGAGAAGCAAAGAATTGGTGGGATATTCAGGACCAGGATAAAGAGTTTGAGGGCATGGTGTGGAAGGAATTCAAGGAGATGTTCCTAGAATACATTTATCTAGAGTATCTCATGCAGGATAGGGTAGTAGGGTTTTGTGGTTTACCTAGGGGAGTATGTCTGTGATAGACTATTTTGGTCACTTTATAGACTTGAATCACATTATTCAATCATAGATTGGATATGAAGAAACTATGGTGAGACATTTTGAGGATGTAATTAAATGTTCTATTAAGTCCCATATTAATATAATTCAGTTGAAAAAGTTTGCTGAGGTTTTGAAATTGGATCTCATTTTTTAGGGGAACATGAATGATATTTCTAATGGAGGAATTGTGGTTTCTAATAAACAACCAATAAGTAATCCTTCTAGGGTTAGAAAACATCATTATGATAATGTTAACTAGAGAAGTAGAAAATAGGGTATTCACAGATAATAAATAGTTACCTAGGGAAAAACATGAGTGATTTTCAATAAATTTTGTAGACTGGTTCCGTATCATAACCAGTGTCCCAAACCACCAGTAGAGTATCAATAATGTGCCATAATGGGACATGTATAGTGGTTCTACAATAACCCATGACAAATTGGTAGTGATGGAGGACCTCGAGCAATCAATTGTGTGTGAAGTGGGTATTTTACCTCGTACCAGTCTGGAAGATGGAGTAATATTGACCATTCATGTTGAGGAAATGGATGTGCTATTTCAAGAAGGGAGAAACCAAATTAGTGGGTTAATATAGCCATCAGAATCGGACTCTAACAAAAGGTATAGGGAAAGACAAGTTTCACGTAGTTTATCCTACACTTGTGGATAGCGAGGAAGGTTCATCGACAATATAAGGTACTATTCTTGTATCTTTTATGATTTGTAGTTTTTATTTGATATATGACCCTAAAATTATTTTATATCTACTCTTCTTGTGAACATTTTTAGTATGATGATGTAGTATCTAAGTGGGGTTTTGAAAATCATCACATTATTGGGTGTAGGGTTAAATGAAATTTATTTATTAGAGGTGTGTGATCTTGATATTGGCGAGTATCATTTCCTTTGGGATATTTACATACTTTACATGTCATTTTTTGAATTAATTTTGGGTATGGAATGGTTGGTATCATACTAATCCCACATCAATTGTTACCGTAGGATAGTAACCTTTACATCTACAGAGGGTAACATTTATGTTCATCATGGAGAATGGGATATCCTAGAAGGCCATGCAGGTCTAGTTCATTAGAAACTAGGGGATCTCAACCTCATGGTTTCATGTATTTATTGGATTATGGGGGGTGTGGATAATGATGTTATCCACTCATAGTGGACCATCTTTAGGATATGTTTCTTAAGGACTTCATAGGGCTTTCACTAGAGAGAGATATTGATTTTTCAATTGATATAATGCAAGGACCTGCATCAGTTTCCATTACACCATACATAATGGTGTTGATATAGCTTCATGATCTCAAGAATTAGATAGAACAATTGTTATATAAGTGATTTATCTATATGAGTATTCCACCTTAGGGTTCTCCAGTCTGGTTTTCTAAAAAGGTTGACGGGATGTTGTGTTTTTGTAATGATTATCAAAAGATGAACCAGATGATAATAAAGAATTGATATCGTATTCGACACATTGATGATATCTTTAACAATATGAGAGATGATTTTTTATTCTCCAATATTGAATGTATTTTGGGGTATGATTAGTTTAGATTTATACAGTCTGATGTACCATGGACTACTTTTAGAAGTAGTTATGGCTTATATGTGTTTTTCCTTATGTCATTGGAGCTAATGAATGCTCTAGCTATGTTTATAGCCTTGATGAATAGAATATTTATACCGTAACAAGATCAGTTTTTGGTTGTATTTGTTGATTACATTTTAGTATACTTCAAGACTCATGACCACCATGACCAACATCTTCACATCATCCTAAGTACACTGAGAGTGAATTGTCCATAAGCCAATCTATTTTAGTGCTAATTCAAGATCAACATGGTACATTTCTTAGTTCACATCATCTCTAAGGACGGTGCATTAGTATACCCAGGGAAAGTTTAGGTTGTTGTTTTGTGGGATAACCCCAACAATGTTTTTGATATCCATATCTTTTTGGGCTTAGAAGGTTATTATCGAAGCTTCTTCCAAGAATTTACCATTTGAAAGCACCACTTTCAGGCTTTAAATATAATGATAACAAGTTTTAATTTTTAGAATCATGTGATAATTATTTCTAGGAGTTGAATAATAAGTGGACTACAACACCGATTTTGATTCTACTCATGTTGGGTGACGTGTATACCATGTTTTTTGAAGCGACTGAGATTATACATGGATCCGTGTTGATGTAGGCTGATTGGGTCATAATGTATTTTTCATGATAGTTGAATCCTAATGAGTGGAGTTTCCCTACACACAGTCTGGAGTTATCTATGGTGATTTATGATTTAAAGTGTTAGCCTCATTAAAATTTGGGTGAAAAGTTTACTATGTATTCACATCACAAAAGATTATTGGATATAATGTCACACTCAGATTTCAACTTTTGATTGTGGATATGGGTTGACTATATTTAGTTGTTTTATATTGAGTTATATTATATTCCAGAGATGGGAAACATTTTTTTTGACACTTTGAGAAATAATAAATAGATTCATGAAGTTCAGGAGTCTAGTTATAAGTGGAAGATCATGAACATGCTAGTTGAGATGCATATTGAGGTTCATGAGGGCAAAAAGAAGATGACCATCATATCCTTATCAGTAGAATCCACAATTCTAATATAGATCAGGGAGAGTTAGAATGAGGTTCTATAGTATTTTACCTTGATGGAAATCATTGAAGGTAGAGATTCTCCATCTGATAGGACTTTAGATGAAGATGAGGTCATCTATGTATGAAACCATTTTGTTATTACTACATGTATGTGAGAGAATTTGATTCATGAGTTTAATTCACAGTAGTGGGAAGTGAACTATGTTTTTACCAAGATGTAACATGAAATTATGATAAATTATTGGTGTTTGGGAATAAAAAAGGAGAATGTAGGTTTCATGACACGATGCTAAACCCATCAGTAGGTGAAGGTCGAACATCAATAACCTAGTGGTTTATTATAGTCATTATATTCTTCTAGAATGGAATTAGTATGACATTACCATGTAATTCATGATGGATCTTCTGAGGATACCTTAGAATAATGACATGATATGTGTAATTGTGGATCAGTCGAAAAAAAGTATCTGGTTTCTTACTAATATGAGAAACATTCACAGTTGATCAGTTCTATGAAATGTATATTTTGGATATAGTATATTTGCATGAGGTTCTATGGATAATGGTTTTAGATCATGTTTCATGTTCTATATTATGATTTTGAAATCTCTTATAGAGGTAACATGGAAAATAAGTGTTACTGAGTACATATTTTAACTAACATATAGATAGGAAATTGGAGTGTACTATTCGGGTGCTAGTGGACATTTGATAGGCATGCAACCTATAATTTGGGGGATATTGGGACAATCACTTTGAGCTCATTTATTTATCCTATAAAATCATTTATTATGAGAATATTAATATGGAACCATTTTAGGAACTTTATGGTAGCCCATACAAATCACTTCTATGTTGGATGGAGGAAGGTAAGTCAATGTTGTTAAGACCAAGTCTCATATTGGAGATGTTGGAGCACGTTCAATTGATTCAGAAATATATAGTTATTTCTCAATGTAGAAATAATTAATATTTTGGTTGATTCCAATGACCCCCTGATTTTATAGAGGGATATCATGCATTCCTTGATGTGTCCCCTATATTTGGTAACCGTAGGATTCAATGTTAGGGAAAGTTATCTCTTACATTCGTTAGACTGTTTGATATTGAGGATAGAATCAGACTGGTGGCAGATCTATTTTCTATTCCACATATTTATAATGACATGAATACAGATTTTTTTTGTCATAGATTCTTCAATATCACCTGGGCCCTTCTCATGTGATGGATTTTGCTGATGTTGGTCTTGAGGTTGATGCGTCCTTTGAGGAGCATCAAATTCGTATTGTGGATTACAGTGAGAAAGTGTTATTCAGAAAGATTGTGTTGATAGTCCAAGTGATATGGTGTCACATACCTATTTAGTAGGAAATATGGGATGGATATATAGATATTTCAACCAAGTGACTTGATATTTTTACCTTGTATTCTTAGATATTCTTGGGACTATAGATCGACAATGTTATAAGGTGGCGAGATTGTAAGATATAGACTTTTCTAGAGATGTATTATACTAATTTTCAGGTATTATTTTACCCTTTTTTATCACACCTTGGTTGGGTATTTAATTGGGGATGTTTTAAGAGAAATTGAAGAATTTTGGAAGCCCATGGGGCTATGCACGGTTGGCACACATTTAGTAAAAACCGTGCGGTTTGCACTAAGAAATATTTCACCCCTTTTTGATTCATAAGAGGTGGTATATGGTTTGACCAAACTATGTTTCCACACACCCCAAGTCGTAAACCCCCAAAAATATGAAATTTTCATGGTTCACATAGTTGTTTCTAACCTTACACCCAACTATGAAAGTATATGGACCCAGTGTTATATGGGAGAATAGTTAGGTTACATTGTTTGGAAAATCAAGTGGCCCCATATCGTAAATCAAGCATGCAGAAATTAAAAGTCCTAAAATTTTAAAAAATTATATGGTACCCCATTTTTATATCCCTAAAAAACATAATTTACGCTAACATGATTTAAAATGATTTTGGTGGCTCATAAGATGATTTCAAGGATCCTCAAACCTCTTTCGTTGAGATTCAAGGATTCAGTAGAAGGGAATAACCTCTCTTTAGTATGTATTTTATTCCATGATTATATTCTTCTATCTCTCCCATGTTTATATCCCCTTTGAAAGGGAGGATTTTACTATATTTTAGATGTTTTAGATATACGTTTTGATGGATATTCTTTTGGATCAGGATCCTAGGTTTTCGTTGTAGATCTCCTCTGTCATTTTGAATTCGACCATTCTACAAAAAATTGAGGGTTATAGTTTGGTGAGAGATCATCAATGATCACGAGGTAGGTGATCTAATTAATAATTTCAATAGTTAGGATTATTATATTTTGTATGTAATTGTTCTATTTTGGTTCAAAATTATGAAATTGAATTTAAATTAGAAAAGTGGATTCAATTCCCTTGGAATTGTGATACCCTTCACATATCTTATTAGACCCACTTTGATTTTGAGACTGTGTTTGATGAGAAAACTAGGTGTGTTCCAATATTTTTTTAAATAATTATTTATTAATTTTAAAACTTGTAAAAATGGGTTAATGGGATTGAAATAAATCCATATTACATGGTTGATAATAGGATTAAAAGGGTTAATTGGCTTAACCATGATTGGTTAAGTAAATGTGTATAATTGACGATAAAGGGATTAATGGTGAATTTTTAATGTTATTAATTACGATTAATGTAATGGGCCATGGTTTTGATTTATAAATCAAATAGTTCACCATGACGTGAATGAATTATCATAATTTTAATGATGTTGAAACTAGATTTATATATTGTTAAATATGTGATTGATCAGTGAGGTGTGTATTGGAGACTTATTCTCCAAATACCCATGGGGTCCCAGATTAATTCACTAGGCCCTAGACACATTCATGTGAACAACGAGTTTTGGTATAGTGATTGATACTAAAAATACCCATGGGGTTCCAGACTAATGATTAGGGACCCTAATATATATATATATATATGTAAATAAATATATATAAACAATGAGGTGTGGGTTAAGGAATTATGCTCCAAATATCCATGGGGTTCCATACTATAGCTTTATCCCCTGATGCATGGTTATTATTGGTATCTAGAATGATTTTCCATGGTATTAGAGATGAAATCATAATTAAATGAATAATGAAACCCCATGAAAGAATGAATTGTGAAATACCTTTGGTACATGGTTCAAACTCTAGCATAGGCTGAAGCAGGTATGATTTGGTAGATTAAATAATAATAAATATAAAATCTATTTACCCTTTTCATTTGTCTTTATTATTTATACAGTTGAATACAATATTATTAAATATATATTTCTTTATACACTATTTGTGGTGGCCTATTGGGTTGTACTCACACCCTACTTGGACATCTTAATCGATACCTAAATAGACATCATGTTTTCAAAACATGATAAGTAAAAGAGACCTATGTTAGATGGATTAGTTGATATTCAAGATTGAGCATCGATGAGGAAGTCATGATTAATGTTGAGACCTACTTGAGAGATGTTAGTGTGTCCTTATTTTGGGCATTCATTTGATATTTGACACTTATATGGTATGTCAGACATACTGCATTGGTTTTTTGTCATTTTTTCTATTTTTATCCATCACGAGATAAGGATCCTTAATGTTTATCATTGGTTATTATTTATTAACCTTTGTAAAAAATTGATTTTTTTATTGTTTTACAACTTTCATAAAGAGGTTTTAGTCTCCCCACATTTCAAATTAGACCCATTATACAAGTAGACAACCTATTAAATATATGGAGGAATTATAGATGTAACATAATGAACCATATTGGGGAACTGACATGTGGCGCCTAGGTTGGGATGTTACAAATAGTTTAAGGTCATGTGATGGTACTGATCAATATAATTAAATTTCATATGACAAGGAGTTGTGTACCATTAAAGTGGTGATATCAAAGCATAGAATGGGGTATACATGTTAGATTTCTCATTTAAACATGGAATGTATTTCATTTGAATGTGATTTATGGGTGTTTTCAATCCATTATAAAAGGAAATAGGGAAGGATATTTCTAGGCTTGTTCTTATGAGTAATAAAAATGGATATTTCCCAATACACTTAGTGAAAAGGGATCATCAGTGAAAGTCCACAATAATAATTATTTGAATGAATTTTTCATGAGTGAATAAGGATCAAGAGACATAATTCCCATGATCCATTAGCTCTAATGAAAGTTTGGTCTCAAGGAGGATGCAATAAATGGGGGTTTCATAATATCATTTTACAAAATATTGGGAATGTGTGAAACTATGACATTCAAGAGATATTTTACCTTTGTGTGAGAAGTTTTATTCATGGAATGGTGTTACACAAGAGCCATTTAGAGTAAAATACAATATAATTGTGGTATTATGTGGGGTATTTAACATATATTATCTCTTGGAAGAATATTTAGAGGTGTATTTAGTTTCTGTGAAGCATAGAAGTCAAGGTTGTGTGGGATGGGAGTTTTAAAGTCCCAAAAGTCTAATGTTTGAACCCTTGAAATGAAAATATAACTGGTATTTATAGTCCTATAGATCATTAAAATGGTAGGCTCATGAAATATATGGCACACTCATTGAAGTTTTCCTTTTCATTTTTCCTATGAAAGAATTGTGTAATATGACTCCACATATAGAACATTCAAATTCATATCGACTTTAGTTATAAACTCACACAACTTGATTTTCACAAGAATCTTTCCTTCACAGTAAAATTTATTATTTTAATTTTTAATCCTCTTAGATGAGGGTTTTGGTGTCAAAAATCCCTCCCTCCCTAAACTGAATCCAATGAGGATGGGGAGGAAATACTTTTGAGAAAAAAACCTAAAATTTAAAATTTTCTCTTCTATGTTCAATAAACTCGGGTCACCCCTTTGCCTATAAATATGGATGTTGACCTTAGAAGGGTCCAAGATCTTTTATGGAAATTTATAGCTTTCTTTATTTTCACAAAATTCAGTCTTTTCATGAATTTATTGAGTGGCCTTTATACTTTATTTTCTCACAAGCATTTCTTTATATGAAAGGAATTATATTGACTCCAATAACATGGAAAGCGATTAAACATGTTTTACAAAAAATTATTTTCATGGTTGGAAAACCATTGTGTGAATGTTTCTTCAAAATAGATAATAATGGTAGAGGATCATATACTTTGGACAAGTGAGGGAAATTCAAACATAACCATAGATGTCAGTGAACCTATTAATAGTGGGCTAGAGTGAGCTATAATATCATGTTCCCAAAATGTATACATAGGTAGAGGTTGATATTGAGATGTTGTGAAGGATATGATAAGAAATTGAATCCTCCTATGGGAGGCTATACAAGCTCGATTAAATGATGGACCTGCCACTGCCCAAGGAAAATTTAGTATCAAAGGGGAGGATCTGGTTTATGGATGACCCTTCTAATTATTTTCTTGGTAATAAAAGTACTACTTTTTTGAAATCTATATTTTTAATTTTTCATATCTATCATATTAATAAAACAATCAACTAAAACCATCTAATACCATGTGAGTCATAATTAGTGTGGGAAACAAGAGATAAATTAATGTCCATTGATGTTATTAGAGATTTAATAACAATGGTGGATGGGATTCCTTTAAAATGTTTCATAAACCATCATTTGGAACTTGTACAAATATAGGAATCATTTATGAGTGATTACAAAATCTAATTTACACAATTAGAATCCCGAAATGAAAAAGGGAGGAACACAAAGGGTGTTGGAAACCTACATAAGAAGGGAATGGATAAAGAGTGTAAATTTTGATTCTAGTCTTATGAACAGATAGATGGGGTTTTAGGTAAGATAATGATGACAATTGTAACAAAATTAAAATATTTATCCCACCACTATATCATCATGGATGATTTTATCGGAATGTGTACTCTCTATAGGAGGTTCTAATGACCCAAAATTTCATTGTATGTTTTTCCATAAATAATTATTTTGTTAAATGTATTTTTCCACATAAAACACCAAATTCATATAAATATAAACCATTGTAAGTTATTCTTATAATTTAATGAAATAAAATTTGGTAACGGTATAACAAAAGTAAACAAATATATACTTATATAAATAATTTCACTTTAAATATAGACTAAACCAGTGTAGATGAGAAAATAATGAAATCACTTTTATAAAAATTACTTCCTTTCAAGAATTATATATTTTTTTTGAATAAAGGATCAAAACTAGTTTAATTATTAATTTATATGAAACTAGAAGAAGAATTGATAATATACATATTCATTTTCCAATAAAAATAGTTTCTTCGTAATATTTTTTAATTAAAAGTTAATTTAATAAACTTTATGGTGTTCATGTAATATATTTAACATCATGTTTTTATATATCATGATAAATTTTACTTATGATGAATTTTTGGTATTTTTTTGAAACACTAGATTTTCAAGTGAATAGTGAAGATACTAATTTTATTAATGTCGTCACTTTTATGAAATTATTTTATTTTATAAATAAATTTAAATTTTTTGAAACCTTTTCCCTATAAAAGTTAATATTATAATCTATAATAATTTTTCAAAAATATTCTATTTAACATTTTAAAATTTTATTTTGAATTTTAAATGAAAACTATTTGTTTGACTCTTTTATTTAATTAATTATTAAATTATGAAAATAATATTTTATTAATTTTATTACTAAATAAAAAAATTTTAACGATATTAATTATTTAAAATCATTTTATATCAATGTAATTGATAATTCTATCCTAATCATAAATTATTTTTCGTCAAAATAAAATTTTTCAAAAAATTGGTTTTTTGGTTTACATGTGATTGGGTTAAAAAAATTCCCATACATAAAAAAGCTAATTTGATAATATGTGTCTTATATTTGGGAAAATAATATTCATATTATTTAATATGTACAATTTCAATTTTAGGTAAGAAATTACATTGTTAGGATTAATGAAAAACAACACCATAATGGTGAAACAATTATTTTAAAATTATTATTTTTATAATAACAAAGAATTTTTTAAAAATAATTTAATAAAAATAATTTTATGTTTAAACACATAAATAAATATATTAACACATATTTATTTGGTAATCAATAATAATTAATTTTATGGATCAATAATGTTCAAAATATCATATTTATGCTAAAACTATTTTCCTACACGATATTAGTTTTAACTAAAAACCAAATTTGGTTAAATTTGAAATTGTAACAAACCAATCTGTTCTGAATAAAATTCGCTTTATTCTAATTAAATGTCTTATGGATATAGAAAACACATGAAATCCTTTAGTTTTATTTCATCCAATTGGATTCAAATGTCCGTTAGGTATCCTTACCATTGATAATATAGTCATTGAATAGTGATCGCATGACTAGTATAAATATAGGGTTTTAACGAAGTATTTTGACATAGAAAAAGGAATTTATGGCCTCAAATAGAATTATTGTACCCTATTAAGACCAGTTTTTGGAGCTTTCAGGGGAGATATTATTTCTGGGCTTTTCCATAGACCAAGCCCAAGCTGAGATCCAACATCATAAGCATGAGTGAAACCGTTTACAGGAGAAGTTTAAGCTCATCGAGATTACGGCTCAAACCATGTTCACCGAGCAGCCCCATGAAATCCCCCCCATCACACACCATACTCTTAGTGAATATTCTTATTTAATAAAGGTATATGTAATAAGACAACAAAATTATGATTATGTTCATTATTTTTGTGCTTTCATTCTATTATTATTACTCTATAAACGATTTTTAAAGAACAAATAGTATTTATGGTTAATATTATAATTTAATGAAGAAATATATTTTCATGAATTAATGGATTTTTAAATTAAATAATATTTTAATAAATTTTTTTTATTAAATTATTTTTATTAAATATAAATGATCGTATAATTTTTAAGACGTCAATTTTAATTTTTATTAAGGTTTGAAAACTTTTTTTATCAAAACCCATAAATTTTAATTAAATTTTGTTTTTTATTTTAAATGTAAAAAAATGACATATTTAAAAAATTATTTAGATAAAATTATTTTTTTTAATCATAATTTTGAAATTATCCAATGTTGAATTTTCCATAAATTTCTAACAGACAAATATTTGGGTAAAAATTAAATATTTTATAAATATATAATGTCTTTTATAACATCACAATGACCCTATAGTAATGTAATTAAATAATATAAAGTGTATATTCATAAAAATATATGTTTTACTTTAAAATAATATAATTTTAGGTTTATTTTATTTATTTTTTAATTCATTGGTAAATCATCCAATACATATAAAATATTTTAAGATTTTAAAATCATTTCCTTGAAAGTGTGACTCATCTCTACATAATAGAGGGAAATGTTTTAATATATTTGGCCCATATCCTTTTAAAATAATGTATACTTCTCCCCTATTCTAGAAACCATGGGAATACCCATGTTATGGTTTGTGGTTTAAAATATTTTATTGTGTATGGTCCGAAACAAAAATAATAATGAATTCTTTCACCTTTCCAATATAAACCCACCAAAGAACCCATTCCTCTTCACTCAAGATCTTTGAAGCTCAAACACCATCTTACCTTACTCCCATGAGTCCTTAAAAGGTACCTCTAATCTCCCAATAATCCTCTCTTATGCCTTTTGGATCACATATCCAAGTAAGGGATATCCCTCACTCCTTTTTCTTCAAGCACCTATTTAAGGTCATGCCTTTTAATTTCCATTTTAATGACTTGGGATATATTATTACTTCTATCCTTACTGAAAATTTTATGTATATATGATGGGATATTCATTAATCTATCCATACTGTCCTTTAAACCAACCAATTAAAATGCCAAAATTCTGTAAGGGATTTCTCTTTTCTCTTTGTCATTCAAACATTTATTTTATACATCAAAATTCCATTTCACATATTGAGATATTATGTTCTATGATACCCTTATTTTCCATCCCATGTATAAATAATTATAAACCCATTTATCCCCCGTCAACTCAATTTATGAATTTCCATATGACGTTGTTAAGCTTCCAAAATTGCACTGTGATTTGACAAAGCAAAGTCATCGTGTAATGAATACCATACCCATTATTAAATCAAGGGTTCTAACCTTTATGCACACATACTTATTCAGGGGTTAATTATATGTATGAATTCTACATTCCTTGATCATTTAATAAATGATGATGTTGAATAGCTCCATGTTGTATGATCTATGTGGCACACTTAAGCATGATATTGAAATGGTTATGAGGGGTGCACCCTGATAGGGATCCAATGCATTAGGTAATGTTTAGTATCAGAAAATGTCATGTTGGGATAGGGGTTTACCTGATTCCTTTATTTTAATTTTCCCCACCATGTTGGGAAAGTGGTTTACTTGATTCATTTATGTTAATGATGTAGTGTTTTAAGTTGTTCCCACATTTTCATGTTATGATAGTCTTTCTATATCATGCTTTCATGTTCATTTTTCTCTTATGCTTCATTGATATGACTATTTCCAAACATGTATTTTAATATTTTTGTTATGGTTTAATCCCTTACTATTATTTATAGCTCACCCTTTTCTTATGTATGTCCTCGGGTTATCCCATGCAATTCTAAGTGTGGAGGAATGTTGTGGTCATGTAAAAGAATTTTTCAATAAATATTTGTATTTCATGTTTTAAGTTGTTATGTAATTTTGTATGCCCAAAATACACTTGTCCTCTTGATCTTATAAGTTTTAATAAATGAATGTTTATGTAATAAATCATGTTTAAGTTTTTAATAAAGACTAGGGTCATTATTTTTGGTATCATAGGATAGGTTTTGTTATTTTTGGGATTATGATTAGAAAACTCTAGTGAAATCCTTAGTGATAAGACTATGTATAATAAAATAATACCTATTTTTTGAGTATAGAGTGTGTCTATTATAAATAAAATACACCCCTATTTAGATTTTAACAAGTAGAGGTGACTCTGGTACCGATGTATCTTGAAATAAAACATGAAAACACTACTTTGAACTACACTTGAATGGGAACTAATGCATATAAATGGGCCTTACTCCACTATTGGTGCAACACTCCTAGGAGATATTCTTTGAAATATTCATAAGATTAGTAATAAACATTATTAAGGGGTCAAACATAATCACAAAATAATATACGTTAGGAATTATATCATGGATAACTTATATCGTATACTTCAAATTCATAATTTATGGATATAATTGTAATTTATAAGTTATCCCTTTAATGTCATTAGATTCCACTTTATGAGTTTAATTGTTTCATATACTCATCCCTAATTCTATATAGGATAATGTTGAACCAGAATAAAAAAGTTAAAGGCTGGGTTATCATACATAGTTCTATGAATTATTATGTATCCAAAAAGTTTAGTAGAATAATCCAAAAATCACCAAGAATAATGGAAGTAGAGATGTCGGTGAAAAATGAAAATGGGGTGATTTTTGAATCCCATGAATATAACTCCTACCCTATCACAATTTTTTAATTTAACTTTCTAGAGAACATCATCATAATTCCCTTGGTTTAATTTGATAAAATTCTTGGCATGGATTGGCTTTCCCAGTATATAGCCAATATAAATTGTCGGAGGAGGTAAATCACTCTCCATATGGTGAATCAACCCCTGATTCTATAAAAAAGAAAGGAGGATGATGAATATTATTTACCACCATAATATAAAGCATGGATATTACTACCCTATGAGTGCATGTATCTTTCTCAGATGATTGATTCAATGTAAATAACCATCCCCGAAGGCATGACAATTGTGAGGGAATTAACTAATGTGTTTCCTAGGGAATTGTCTGGTCTTCCTCCCAGAATAGATATTCAATTCTCATTTGATCTTATACCTAGGGAATTTCCAATATCCCAAACTCCATATATAATGGATATTTTGGAGCATGAGGAGAAAAAGCAAAAAAATATAGAAGAATATGGATAAAGGGTTTATACCCTCAAGTTCTTCACCATGGGGTGCACTAGTGCTCGTCGTCAAGAAGAAGTATGGGTCAAAGCACCATTTCATTGATTATCATGATCTCAAAAAAATCATGATTTAAAAGGATCTCTTTCCATGAATTGATAATTTGTTCAATCACCTACTTGGATATCAATAGTTCGTCAAAGTGGATATGCGATTAGGATATTACCAAATATATGTGAAGAATGAGGATATCCCCAAAACTACTTTTTTTTAAGTATAGACACTATGAATTCATATTAATGCCTTTCAAACTCATTATTGATCCAATAATCTTCATGGACTTGATGGATATAGTATTTGTATATTTCCTCAAAAAATTTGTGGTAGTCTTTATAGATGATATTCTAATATACTCCAAAGCTAAGGAAAAGAATGAGGATTATCTAATCACTGTTCCAGATACCTTGAGAAAGGAGAATCTCTTTTCAAAGTACAAAAAGTTTGAGTTTTTGTTGAAGGAAGTATCAAAATTGGGTAATATCTTCACAAAAAATGGGAAATATATGGATACTTCCAAAATAAAAGCAATTTATGGATGGTTGAGGCATACATCTATTAAGGATATAAGTATCTTCCGGGGTTTAGCTGGATATTATTGCCAATTTTTAAGAAATTTGTCTCAATTTTCCAACCCTCTTACCAAGATAACTGGGAATGGATTCATGTTTTCTTGGAATGATGATTGTGAAGAATGTGTCATGAAGTTAAAGAAAAGGCTTATCACTTCCCTTTTGCCCACTACCCACAAGTGGGGATCTTTTTATAATGTTTATTGATGTTTCAAAGAAGGTAATGGTCTATGTGTTGATTTATAATGACAAATTAAATACATATTCATTAAGGCATTTGAAAATTCATGAGAAAAACTATCTGATCCATGATTTGGAGTAGGAAGTAGTGATCTTTGCATTGAAAATAAAGTGTAATTATCTCATAGGGAAGAAGTGTAAAATATATGTAGATTACAAAAGTATCAAATATATACTCACATAGAAAGAGATGAATATATTCCAACGAAGATGGTTGGATATCATCAAGTATTATTAATGCTCAATCCATTACCACCCTAGGAAATTGAACAAGGTAAAAGATGCTCTAAGTAGAAAGGACCCAACAATTCTATCGTTGCTGAGAATAGAAAATGTTCCAATATTCTTAGATTATATGATGATAGAAATGGGAATCATAAAGAAGGGGACATCATCAATCCTTTCACAAATTATTTCTCTACCATCTATTTTGGAAAGGTTAAATGATGCTCAAAAAGATGATGTGGGGATTAAGAAGATAGTAAAAACAATCAGAAAAGGTAAATCTTTAGATTTTAACATCAACGAAGAAGGAATTGTGAGATTTCGGTCACGACTATGGGTTCCGTTAAATCTAGAGTTAAAGTAAGAACTTTTGGATGATGCACATAGTATGAATTTCTACATTCACCCAAGAAACAAAAATATGAATCGAGATCTTTTGGATCACTATTGGTGGAAAAACGTGAAGAAGGAGATTTCTAAGTAAACATAAAAGTTCCTGGTATTTTATAAATTGAAGTATGAGAGGTAAAAGTCTAATGGGATGATGCAACCATTACCCATACCAATATTTAAATGAAAAAACACCACCATGGACTTTGCCACCAGACTTCCAAGTACATCGAAGAGAATGAATTTTATCTATGTTGTTATGGGTTATCTTATAAATACTATACACTTCATTTTGATTCTATAGTATTTCCCATTGCATCAACTAGAATAGATATAAATTATAAAATTGGTAAGGTTTCATGGAGTACCACTATTGATTGTGTTTGATTGAGATATAAGTTTATCCTATATGTTCTGAAAAAATATATAATATGCTCTTACCACTGATTTTAAATTCAGCATGACCAATCACACTAAAAATGATGTTCAATCTGAGTGAACTATCTAAACACTTAAGGATATGTTAAGATTTTTCTCAATGGACTTCAATGGAAGATTGGACCAACATCTTCTTTTGGTGGAGTTCTCTTACAACAACATTTTCCACTCAAGAATCCAAATAGATCCTTATGAAGCCCTTTAAGGGAAGAAGTTCAGAACACTGGAATGTTGGGATGAAGATGAGTAATGGAAACTTCTAGGTCCAAAATTAGTCAAATAAATGGTGGAGAAGTTCAAGACCATCTAGATGCACATAAAAGCTACCCAGAGTTGAAAAAAGAGTTATTCCAACAATTGTTTATGATACATATAGTTTGATGTTGGAGACATGGTATTCCTCCACATATCTCCATGGAATATAGTTTTGTGATTTGGAAAGAAGGGAAATCTTAGTCCAAGGTACATTGGCCCTTTTGTGATCCTTGATCGCATTGGATTACTGGCCTATCGACTAGCACTCCCACTGAACCTATCTCAAGTACATGATGTATTCCATGTATCATTATTATGGAAGTACATACCATACCCGTTACATGTACTCAATCCAGAGGTGGTACCATTGGAGAATGACCTATCCTCTAAAGAGATGTCAGTGAATATCTTAGATCGTAGAGAAAAGGTTCTATAAAATAATACAATTCCCCTTATCAAGGTGTTTTGGAGAAACCAAATGTTTTAAGAAGAAACATGGGAACTATAGGAGGTGATGAAGTAGGATTACCCTCATCTGTTTTAATGTGTGAAAAGGAAATATCGAGGGTGAGATTTCTTAAGGGAAAGGTTGTAAAGACCAAAACTCTAATGAATAAAATTCCCTTTCTTTTAATTAAATTTCTTATGGATATAGAAAACACATTCACCACTTTTGTTTTATTATATACAATAGGATTGAAATTTTCATTAAGTTTCCTTACAGTTCATAATATAGTTGTTGAATAGTGATCACCTAACTTATATAAATATAGGGTTTTAAAAAAACCTTTTTAAAGAGTCATAGTATGTGATGGCCTCAACCAATAGAATCATACCCAATGAATCCCAGTTATCATATATTCTAAGGGAGATAGCATTTCTATGATTTTTCCTAGACAAATCCCAGCCAAGATCCAACAACTTAATCATGAGTGAAACTGCCTACGAGAGAAGTTCAAGCTCATCGAGATCACACCCAAACCATATTTACCGAATAGACCCTCAAAAGCCCCAAAATATCACACCTTACTCTGGGTAATATGCTGGTGTAATAGAGGTATATATAATAAGACAATATCATTATTAATATTTCCAATATTTTTATACATTCATTATATTATTATTAATTTGTAAGTGATTTTTTAGCAAAAATAATATTTTTGGTTAATATTAAAATTTAAT
Organism: Viscum album; assembly: GCA_963277665.1. Classification (NCBI taxonomy): domain Eukaryota; kingdom Viridiplantae; phylum Streptophyta; class Magnoliopsida; order Santalales; family Viscaceae; genus Viscum; species Viscum album. The sequence continues at coordinate 877,033,287 of OY728125.1, forward strand.
TAAGAAATATATTTTCATAAATTAAGGTAATTTAATTTAAAAATATTTTAATAAAATATTATTATTAAATTAATTTTATAAAATATAAATGATCGTATATTTTTTATGAAGTCAATTGTAATTTTTATTATGGTTTGAAAACTGTTTTTATCAAAACTCCTCAATTTTCAATAAATATCAGTTTTCATTTTAAAAGTGAAAATTAATATATTTATAAAACTATTTAGATAAAATTAATATTATTTTTGGATTTAAGACATCAAAAATATCCAACAACAAAATTTCATAATTTTCTGAGACAGTCTAATTTTTGGGTAAAAATTAAATACCGTATAAATATATAATGTGTTTTAGGACCTTATAATGACCCAATAGTGATGTAATAAAATAATATAAATGGTATCTTCATCCAAATATTTTTTCAATTTTAAAATAATTTAATTTTATGTTCATTTGGTTTATTTTATAAATCCTTAGTGAATCCTCCAAGACATATAAAATATTTTAATATTTTAATAACATTTCCATAGAAGTGTTAGTCACCTCCACATAAGAAAGAGAAATGTTTTAATATATTTGGTCTTTAGCCTTTTAAAATTATTTATAACACTTCCTTTTTCTAGAAACCACGGGAAAAACCATGGTATAGTTTGTGTTTTTTATATTTTAGTGTGTAGGGTCCAAAACCAAAATAATAAAGAATTCCCCCACCTTTCCTATACAAACCCACCCAAGAACCCATTACTCTTCACTCACACTCTTTAAATATCGACCACACTCTTACCAATACTAACTATAGTAATCCCAAGGCACTCTTAAGTTCTCAATAATCCTCTCTCAATCCTTTGGGATCACAAATCCAAGTAAGGGATCTCCCTCTCTTTTTTTCTTCAGGAACCTATTTTATGTCGTGCCTTTTAATTTCCATTTGATTGATTTTGGAAATGTTATTAAATACCTCTTTACTATCCATTTTGTTTATACATGAGGGGATCTTACTTTTAGTCCCATTAATATCCCCATATGATCTTTTAAACCCACATTTTACTATGTCGAAATTCCGTAAGGGATTTCTCTCTTCTCATTCCCATTCAAGCGTTTATTTTATATTATGCATCTAAATTCCACTTCACATGTTAGGATATTATGTTCCATGTTTTCCTTACTATCCATAACATTTATAAATAATTAAATCCCCCTTCCACTCTCATCAACCCAATTTATGAATTTCAATATGTCGTTGTTATACTGCTGAAATTGCACCGTGATTTCCCATTCGAAAATCATCATGTAGTGAATACCATACCCATTACTCTATCAAGGGTATTAAACATTATTCACACATAATTATCTAATTGTTAATTAAATGTATGAATTAAACATTCATAGATCTTGGAATTAATGAATATGTTGAATGAATCCATATTATATGATCTATGTGGCACTCTTAAGCATGATATTGAAATGATTATGAAGGGTGTGCCCTAATAGAGCACCAATGCAATGGGTAATGATTACTATCATGATACGTCAAGTTGGGACAAGGGTTTACCTGATTGATTTATATTAATTTTTTACACCATGTTGGAACAAGGTTCTACCTAATTCTTTTAGGTTAATGATGCATTGTTTCCAGTTATTACCACATTTCTATGTTATGATAATCATACTATATTAGGCCATCATGTTTATGTTCCTATAATTCTCTATTGATATAACTATTTCCTATCATGTATTTTATTCTTCATATTACTCCTTGTTTACTCCCTTACTAGTCCTTATATCTCACCATATTATTATGTATGTCCTCATGTTATCCCATGCAATGGTAGTATGAAGGAATGTTGTGGTAATGTAAAAGAAGTTTTCAATGAATATTGTATTTTAATGTTTTAATTTGTAATATAATGTTCCAAATATCCAAAGACACTAGACCTCTTGAACATATAAGTTTTATTAAGTGAAATTTTTTTTAATAAATAATTTTTAAATGTATAATGATGACCAGAGTCGTTATATAAATTCAATATTTTTCATAAAATATAAAATAACTTATTTAAAAACTAGTTACCTGATTAAATGTAAAAGAGTAAAGTATAAAAAAAATAATTGTAAAAACCAATTAAAATTATTTAAACAAGTTTGGAAATTATTTTTTGACTCTTTAACTTCACAAATACATCCCAAACTAATTTATTTTTAAACGTTGGATCCATTGACCTTGGAATAGTTTCATGTTGTTATAAAAATTTAAAGTGTGTTTCTAAAAGTGTCATTTTCTCTCTTATTAAATAGGGTCACTTATACCATTTTAGATACATAAAGTCTTTTAATTTAAAAATTAAATTACTCCATTTTAATTTCACTATAATCTTGCCAAATTAATATAATCCACTAGTCACTTAGAGTTTGACTAATCCTATAAATTACAAGGAATTGTCTGAGGAAAGATCAAGTCTTCAACGTAAGTATTATCCCCTTCTTAATATTTTATTCTTAATTTTAATCTTACAAAAAACTCATTAACATAATAATATTAATAATTAAGTATAATTATTGTGATTATATTTTGTTATATTAATGGAATATCCCTTATTTTTTCATTTTTATCCACTTAGAAAAACAAAAAAAACATTATTATTGTGTTGTGCAGACTATAACCACTACAAAGTGTCATCATTGGTTTTTTATAACCTCAATTAATTGATGATAAAAAGAATGAAATTGATAAATAAATATGATATGTATAATATAATTATGATTCTGAAATTAAAATTTAATATCCACCTTCACCACCTCTCACATGTTAAGAAATGGTAACGCTAATCATATGTGGGTGTAGATTACCACCTCCATAATGAAACATTTTTAATATATAATTTAGATTTTCATAAATTATATGAAAATAATAAAATATGGTTAAAAACATAAAAAAATAAATATAATATCATCATACTTATATTATAATGATATTATATCAAAATAAATGCCTTTATAACCATACTCAAGAATCATGGTAAATCATCTTCAAGTTTGCATTGGTTTAACAACCTTTTGGAATGATACAATAATAATATTTTATGGATGACTATGGGAAAAAGAAAAAATATATTATTATATTATAATAATTAAATAATTTTTGGAATATTATTCTATAAATATTATATTAAGTATATAACTTATTATTAATGTATCATTTTCACTCACTAAAACCATCAAAATAATCCCACAATGATTCCATTTTCAACTAGTTTAACTAAAAAACTTATAGAATGAAATTAGAAAATTTTAACATCATATAAATTATATTTTAACTAATCATAAATGATATATCAGTGATTAAATTATTATAAAATGATGGGTATTGATATCAAAATTATTAAACATGCACAAAAAAATTAAAGTTAATAACACTCAATGGTCATAATATGCTATAACTAATTAATATAGTTAGGATAAAAAATTATAATAAGGATTAATAAAGAGTAATGTTTTAGTATATGAAAATATATTTTTTTTATACAAGATCATAGAGTGAATCTTACTAAGCAGGGAAACAAGGTTAGGGTTTTTCATAACTCATTTTACTTTCATTGAGTTATAATGGATATTATTGAACCCCATTATTCTATGTTAAATTATTTTATCCAATTTCATGACCCATCACAAGTCAGGGATCAAGCAGCAACTAACCCAAGCATGAAACCATTGGCTGGGGGTGGAAACCATCACTAAAGTTATAATTAACTCAAGGAGGTCTTTGCTTAAGTACATGTGCACCCATGCATATCCATACTGATAAAAAATTACAAAGGTAAATAGTAAAAGATGGAACACTACTATAAAGTATATCATACATGAAAGAACATCTATAAAGTAAAAAAGTATGGTAGTTTAAAATAAAAAGTAAATGAGAAAAATACATGCCCATCCATAAATATGTCCCAACCTAAAAAAATAGAAAATTATTCTTTTGAGAGATCCCAACTCCTAAATCTGAAGATGTATTCACTATATGCGGTCCAAAGTAACAGGTATCCATATTCTCATCTAAAGTCACTTTCAACATGTCCTTCATCTACATTGGATACAAAACTTGTAGGAAAAGTCCATGTGGGGGTGATTATTTACATACCTAGTAGGATTCCTTCAATGTTTATGGGGGAGCAGTAAAAGATACAACATGAATTGACATATGGGAGATAAAAAATTCAGTTAAAGAGAATAGATCAACCCAAACCAAGAGTGAAAATAACCACATCAAAACACAAGGGGCTTGACACGGTGAGTAAATTAACTATATATGGAGTCTTATCCATATATAGAAGGAGAGTATACTTATCTAACCACAAGAATATAGACATGGAACGAGTGTGTCATACCCATGGAATCTTCACCTCTCCTAGAAGGAGTGTAACTAAATCCAAGGGTATGAATAAAGAAGAAAGTATATATATTCTAAGTCAAAAGAAACCAAAGTGAGAGAGTAAGGGGATATCATTCACACAGATCAGCATAATAATAATAGTATCCAATAGTTCCAAAAGTCCATTAACTATTCCCAACATCTCATGCTTCTACCCAGAAGTATCTATCCCAATATAGCCATGCCTCATCACTACGCAATACATTTGTGGGGTAAAAACACTAGGTAGGTAACTCATGCCATATTACAATAAGAGGGTCCCACTATGATTGTCTTTGAGGAATGCCACTGCTCAGCTCTATTAGAGGGTACCACTCGAAAACTATCCATAGAAGGCTTGCACCCATGCCGATGGGGGGTCCCACTCTGGTAATCATTATGTACTCCACTACCAAGCTATAATGGAGGTCAAACATGGTAATAATCAAGAAAATCCACTTCTTATCCCTTCTTGAGGGTTTCACTCACAATGTTAATCAAGGAACTCCATTGTCCAACTCTGATAGAGGGTACCACTAGAAAATTTAATCGAGGAACACCACTACCCAGCTCTGCTAGAGGGTACCACTAAGAAAGGTCTTAAAGGAACTTCACTTACCAACCCTTCTGGAGGGTTCCACTTGGAATGGATTTTTAAAGAACTCATCTACCTAGCCATATTGGAGTGTGCCAATTGGAAAGGTCATCGAGAAACTCCACTACCCAAACCTAATGGACGTTACCACTCGATAGTAATCATGGAAATCCACTACCTATCCCTTTTAGAGGGCACCACTTGTAAATTTCATCAAGTAAATCCACTTCCCATACATACTTGAGGTTACCACTCGAAAAGGACATCAAGGAACACCACTTCCTAGCCCTGCTCGAGTGTACCACTTAGAAAGGTCTTGTTGATCTTGTGTGATCACTTCCATCATCGAGCATAAACAAAAAATGTTTATGACTATAAAAATTCACATCCTATATCCTAATCAATAGTGGGGTTAAGAATCATTTTCTACATGAAAAAACACTCATGATAGACTACTCACTGTCTAAAATCTGAGTTTAAATGAAAGAGAAATGAAACATTGAGGTTTCCTAAAAATAGGTCAAGGGGTACATGACGTGTGAGGGAACCCACATGGAATGTTCTCATTCTCCACCACCTAGTTGTGTCACTATATGTCACGTGGATTACATCCCATGTATCAGTACACACTGTGTATTTTGACTACATGGCATGACTAAGCTATTCGGGACCAGGTCATGTCCATGTACTGGACCCCATGTCTGTGTACTTAGGTGTGTGTTCATGTACATGGCTATATAATTCCACACGGGATATGAATCATGTTATCCATATCATGGGTTTTCATAATGGGGAAGAGCTACATGGAATGTATGAGGGTTACACGTTGTGTCATCCTTATGTTTTCCCAAAACCCTAGCTTCCACCATTGAGGGGATACATGTCATGTATTCATCCTTTTCCATAGCATATAGTCATGTTTTTTCCATAATTTATATCTATGATTTTTTTCATTGAATATATTCATTCTACCATAGATATCACCTCAAATCCACCCGAATTTTATGGATCTATCTATAGATCATGGATTCGAGCCATCTCTCGATGGAAATCTGCGTCGTTCACCTGCCAGGGTCTTGTCATTAATTTAGAACACACTTGATCCTTCCATCATATATTTATTGATCTAAAAACATAGAAACAAACAAATATTCCTTTCAAATATCCCATATCTAGTATTATTATAAAAATATGTACTTTATTTCTCTATTCATCATGGTTTCGTGGGTCTGATAGGGCTCTATACTGCCTTCCAATGTCTAACCAGAACTAAGGGGTACAACTAGTGCATAAATTGATGAAATGTGTGAGAAAATCACAGAAATAATATTTAAAAATCCTTTCCCCAAGTGTTATTGTCCAACAATCAAGAATGACCACCAAGGGTTAGAAAAAATTGAAAATTAATAAGTTTCTATAACTAGGGACATGCATTCGGCAAGTAATTGGTGCATAACCAAGAATGATGGTGGATCTTCTCAATAAATTTAATCAAGGGTTTTAAATAACCAATCAATGATTCCTACCTCACTTATGGATAATTCATTGATGAAGAACAAATCCTCCAATGATCGAGTGAAGTTGTTGCATTCCCTACATCATAATATAATCTGATCTGGTGTTTCATTGTCGTCTAATGAGATTCACCAATGAAGAAGGAAGGTAGTGCTCTAAATTTCTCTTAGGGTTCATGTGAATAACCCTGGATAATTAATGATGGATGTATTCTTATAGAATTATTCATTTCACTGAAATGAGTAAATTAATTTATTAATTAATTTACTGAATGTGTCGCACACGAGTGAGGAGTCTGAACTGCCCATGCCTATACACTTTATGGAATGCCTAGTGTAAACACTATATTATATTATAGTTGTTTTACTAGAACCAACTACTTTGTACTTTATTCATTAATAAATACATTATCACATCTTGATTATTCTTCTGCATGAAAATTCATGTGATAATGTCCTAAGGATAGTTGTTGTATTAAAGGGTCAAAGAGGATACATGATATGATGAGAACCTGGAAGTGCAATAACACTGTTATTGAATATATTTTCTATGGCAAGATGATTTTATTTGAGGGACACAAATAATACAGGCCATTATGGGTGAGGACTCATAAAATTTTGAGGCACATTCTCATGGTGTGTTCCTTTCATAATATTCAGTATGATATTTTGATAAAGAGACCCGCAAGCAGAAAATCCTAATTTCATCGTGTAATTGGATGTTTCTATCTGTAGACATGGGTATTGGTCATTATACTTTAATATTATCATTAATGGGTATTACAACTTGCGCACTTAGAAGTATTGATGAAAAATGTGGTGACACACTATTCGCAGTGAGGTATGATATGTTGGGTGCATCAAGAGTAATACAACATTAATAGATAATACGAGAAAGGATTTGTCCCTTCCATTTTTATAACAGAGGTACATATCTCAGGCCCATTTATGGGATTGATATATCCTAAATAAATCCATGTCCATGGTAATTAATGGTCATGTTCAATTCCCGAATGTCAAAGAAATAATAATCGAGAATATGGGTTGATATAACTAGCATGAAACCCTCTTGATTCGAGATATCGTGAAAAAGGTGTTACATTACACAGTAAGAGTTCGTATGAGGTGACACATCATTTCAGCATTAACTTCTTTCTCTATGGGTTCCATGGCATGTTTTTAGAAGCTAACCTTAGACTTTAGGTAGGCTCCTCCTATTTCCACTGAGAAATAGGCCTAGAGGGTCACACACTAAGTGTATCCATGTAACTTATTTTAATATTAATTTAACAAGTTGAATAAATATTATTCCTAATTGTGGTTTAATAATTATTCATGGATGTCTGGTTGCATTTATTTCGACACTAGTTATTTAAGAAAATATAATTTGGGTGAAATAATATATTTATTAGTGAGTAATACGATGATAATTATTTGAGAAATAAATAGCCATTCTTCAAGGTCTAATAAATATGGTGGAGGAAATAAAGAAAATGGAAAAGTATATGACGTGTATATTAACATACACATCGTGTAGTTTTTGTATGGATTTGTGATAAATAATATTATTTATTTCAGTAAATAATATTAGATGTAATTCATTGGGAACATGTCATGTAATAATAATAGTAAACTATTATTATAAGACATGGGGTATTACTAAGAATTAAATAAAATCAATAAATTATTTTAGGTAATTAATTAATTTTATTATTCAAAGTAATTAAAATCCCAATTATACAATTATCATTATCCTATCAATTTTTGGGGTTGTGCACAATGGATCTAGAGAAAGCTCTCAATCCAAGAGGGAATTTCTTTTCTTCCAAGAATTCTCTCAAGCTATGAGAGAGATCCTCCTACAATGGATTAAGGAGAGCGTTATGCAAGTGGCTCTCAAGGTGATTTAATGTGGACATAAAAAAGAAAAGTTTATTCTGCGCTAGCACCCGTAGAACCCTTTAGAAACATCTAGAGAAACGTATAGCATGTGTGGATCACCACTACAGGAATTCTACACTAGGAATCTACGATGTAACAACGGATCACATCGGATCATGATCAGAATCATCAACAGAGAGAGAATTACAAAAAGGTAATTCTTTTATTTTAACTAAATTAATTATAACCATCATATGATTATCCTCTCTCTAGTTTCGGGACACCCATCCTTTCTTTCATTCTTTTTTATAATATGAAGATCCGATATTTTTATTATCACGATGGATCTCGAATTGATCGTTGTTAACAGATTAATTAAAGTTGGGTACACCCCCAACGTGCTTCCACTATGCCCAGAACCTACAAGTGGAATCATAGGTTTCATATCATTTATTATAATTATTTAGTATTTTATAGATGATTTATGCATTTAATAATTTAGTTGTTTCAATTTAAGTTAATATTTCTGTAAATCTGAATCTTGAGATATGTTCCTCCTCTCTCGTATCTCATTCACCATAAAGAAATTATTTTTTATTTTAAATTTTAATGAAAATAAAATAGTCGACCCCATCGTGAGTTTCCAAATGTTTCTGGTCATACAACACCAGAACACACAACATGTATTTGGTAGTACATGCTGTGTAGTCTAGGTTAAATGCATCAGAATGGTCCACCAAACCAGTTTGTGCCAATGGATCCTCTTTAAATCTTTAAGACTCTGTGTTTTGACCAGGAATAGGTGGGACATGGTTTTCAGATTACACATTGTGTGTCCCATTGAAGATGGTGTTTAGTCCCTTCGGGTTTGGGTAAGACTGTGTACCATGTACACGGATTCCCCAGCTGGAAACCCTGTCACTTGAATACTACACTATGTGTTCCCCACTGAACATGTTGGGTATTGTGAATATTTCCTATGTACATCTACATTCCATGTCCTCGGACGTGTACTTTGGATGGACAGTGAATAAAAGTACACGTCGTGTAGTCAGACCTACAAATCGTATACTCCTCAAAATTATGCATATTTATTAAAATTTATTATTATATTACACAAACCCTTGATATGTGTACCATAGTGTAGGAGTAAAGCTGAGGAACAACACATGAAAAGTGATTTATATATATTTGTTTAATTTAAAATCGGTATAATGTTCATTTCTACTCGTTGGGAAGTTATGAACATGAATTCACTAGGTTACCTCCAAGGTACAAGTTATGTATAATGATAATTTTAAATGAATTTATTTTATTATAATTATAATGGATGAGAATCTCAAGGAAATTCTGAAATGGGGGTTAAGATAAAAGGATTAATTATTTAAAGATATTCAATTGATTCAAGCCTGATTTATCTTTAACATGAATGATTAAAGAATTGAATTCTTGTTTTTTATGCATAAATATCATTGCATGAATGGATGAAAATGATATAGACCAATACCATTGTATGTGAATGGTTTCTTTTAATTAATTTATTTAAATTAAATTTGTTGGCCTGCAAGCATTCTCTTCATTAATATATAGGGACTGTGTGACCAATGATTCTTTTATGTAAAATCCCATTTTACCCCTCACCTGTGAGTGAGACAAAATCATAAGAAATTATGGACTACCCAAGCTAGTGGAGGTGTCTTAAGTTAGGAACCAACGTGAAACCAATCCAAGGAGATACAAAGGTGAATAGGTGGAAAGCTGTAAACACGAACCCAAAAGGTTCAAGGTGTTTCTCCCCTAGGTCATGGTTTAGTTTATCAACCACTAGATAAATTAACCAATATAACATGCTCATGTTCATACCATTTATTTTATATCTCTCAATTTCATGGTTAATTTATTGTGGGTATGTTGTCACAATCACACAATTAATGGATTTAACAGGCATGCAAGATGGAACTAAAATAAGACCGGCTATTCCATAAATATTATATTAGACATGGTTAATCACTTAAGTATATCCCACTTAATATTGACAAGAATTTAATCAATTATAATAATATGAAAATTTACATATAAGGATAAAATCCCTCAAAAAAATATTAAGTCGGCATAGCCTTCCCTAATCTTTGTTAGAATCATACCATAGTTCAAAGTGCTTGAACAACCCTATTTGGGGTGCTTTTTATTTTTGGAGAATTCCAATTCAAGGTTTTGGGTTGAATTATCTTGGTGCACATCAAGGATTTACTGCCACAGCAGGACTCGGTATGACCAAGAGGCAAATGTTAAGGAAATCTAAAATAAAAGGATTTTATGATTGGGGATTCCACTCAGCAGATCGAGGAGCTATACGTTAATATAGTTGGCATTTGGAATTCCTACCTAAAACCCTTCAAGTTGCTTGGCCAATCCTAGTTGGGTTAATGAAAAGGTATATATGGATCATTTCCACTATAATATTCAAAAAATAGAATATTCTGAAGTCAATGGTGAGGAAAATTGGATTTTGATAAAATTGTGGGAGACTAATAAGTATTAATTTATTTATTTGTCTCGGTTTTAACATGAAAAAGTACTAAACCTTTGATCATATTAATTTATATAAATAGAAAAAAAATTGAAACATATCATTGTGAGCCATACTTCAGAAGGAAAACCTCCTCATCGGCACCAATTTCTAGAAATGGAAGAGGTCTTTATGCATCATTCTTCTCCCCGAGATGAAATTGTATTTGCTGGAAGAGCCTATTCCAGTTATGCCTGGAAAAGAGGATAGTGATGAGAAACTATTTCTCTTTATGAAACATATGGATTATGCCACATATGTTTAATATTTCGTGCTATCATCCATGTCTAATGAGCTCTTGAAGAAACATGAAAACAAGGACACGTATAACTTAATGTCTCACCTTAAGGATCACTATCAGGAGAGGGTGATACAGGAGAGATATGAGATCTCCAATGATTTTTTCACAACTAATCTTAGAGATCCTGTGCTAGTTGGGACTCATGTAGTCAAGCTTGTTGGCTACATTAAACGCATAAACATCTTAGGGACTAAGTTATCAAATGATTTGTGTATATATCTCATTATATCATCACTTACCAAGACCTTATCTGGCTTTATTTTCAACAAGAAGATGATAAACAATGAAAAGAGTCTATTATAACTTCTTACATTAATTTTCCAGGTAGATAATTACATGGGGTGTGACAAACCCATAGTCCTTATGGGGAATAAGAAAATTAAGGACAAGGAAAGGGGCCAAAAATTCATAAATGATCTAAAGCCCCTGAGCATCGTCCCTCCAATAAGTGGAATATCCCGAGGTAGGGAAAGGAAGGGGAGGTGATATGTTTTCCATGTGGAAAGCTAGGCCACTAGAAGAGGAATTGCACCCAAAAAGCATGGGGATGCTAAAGGTGCATTTGTTATCGAGTGTAATCTTTCCAATTCTACACATTGAGTATTATATATAGCTTGTCAGGCACACATATATATTAAACATTAACAACCAAGTAGATTTGGAAATATTTCCAGATGAGAGGTGTATCTTTGAGCAGCCAGTGGCATGAGGCTAGTTACTCTGGCCATTGGCGATTACCATCTCTCATTGCCAACTGGAATGCTTTTGGTTTTAGGTTACTTTTATTATGTGCCTTATGTTACCAAGAACATAATTTATGTATCTTTTTTGGATATGGATGGATTTATTTTCATGTTGGGATATAAGGGTTGTTTCATTTAAAAGAACAATGTATGTTATTGTATTTAGCATTTAAATAACACTTTGTATGTATTAAATTATGAAAACCAAGTTTTAGAAATTGACAATGAAACAAACTGACATGACTCATACATCACCCAGTTGTGGAATCCCTGTCTTGGTCATGTAAACAAGAAGCACTTGACAATGCTCTGTCAAGATAGTTATTTAGACTCTAGTAAGCTAAAACCACTTGATAGATTTCATTCTTGTTTACAAGGTAAAATGACTAATCCACCTTTTAGTGGACATGGTGAAAGGGCCATAGAGATTATAGGATTGGTGCCCACAGATGAGTGTGGACCATTTTAAGTAGATAATAGAGGTGGATATTATAATTCATTACTTTTACTGATGATTTGGGTAGATATTCCTATGTCTACTTAGTGGGGTAAAATTCAGAGTCCTTAGAGAAGCTTAAGAAATTAAATAATGAAGTAGAGAATAAACATTTTAAGAATATTAAGAAACTTTGATCAGATAGAGGTGGAGAATATCTGAATCAAGAGTTCATCGATCTTCAACTGGAGTTAAGGATTCCATACCAGCTTACTTCTCCATATACACCATAGTGGAATGGTGTTAGTGAAAGGAGAAACCGCACCTTATTAGACATGGTGAGGTCAATGGTGAGTCATTAATATCATCCATTATCCTTTTGGGGATATTCATTACATACTACACCATACACATTAAATCAAGTACCAAATAAGGAAGAAAATGGAATTACCTCTAAGTTATGGATTGGAAAGAAACCCATTTTGTCACACACATGTGTATGGGGATGCGAGGCATTTGTTAAGGAATTCTAGGAAACAAACTAGCAACCCAAGGCAGGAGGTGTATCTTTATAGGATATACTTGGGAAATTAAAGGATATTACCTATATAACCCTTTATATAAGAAAGTGATTGTCACCAGATAAGTTTTCTTTCTTGAGAGGGATAACAACTTCAAAAAGTATAGTGGGAAAAATATTGACTTCGACGAAGTTGACTCTCATGATATACAGGAGTTGGTACAAGAGCAAGTTCCACATGTCCCCATGGAATAGGTTACAAAAACACAACTACTACATAGAAGCTCAACAGAGGTAAGGGAACCAGAGAGATTTGGTTTCTGAGTCCCTGAGGATGATAAATCATTATTATTGGACAGTGATGAACCTCTCTCCGATAAGGAAGCAGTAGAAAGTTCAGAAGATGAAAGATATCTAGAAATTATGAATTCTGAGATAGATTCCATATATTATAACCATGTCTGGGTTCTGGTCGATGATCCAGTTGATGTAAAGTCTGTTGGATGAAAATGGGTATTCAAGATAATGATAGACATGGAAGGTAAAGTTAGAACATATAAATCAGGGATAGTGGTAAAAGGATACATACAACATCAATGGATTGACTATGATGAAATCTTCTCACCAGCTTCCAAGTTTAAATCCATAAGAATCTAACTTTCCATAGCAAATTACCATTACTACAATATTTGGAAGATGGATGTCAAAACAACATTTATTAAGGAGAACCTTCAAGAAGATGTCTATATGACACAACTAGAAGTGTTTGTGACACCAAGTCAATCCAAATGGGTTTTCAAGTTGCATATATCCATTTATGGATTAAAAGAAGCATCTAGGTCATGTAAAATTTGATTTTCTAAAGCTGTAATGGAATATGGTTTCATTAAGAACGAATGTGAGCCATGTACTTTCAAGTGGTTTAATGGGAATGTGGTCGTTATCCTATTAGTATATGTTGATGACATATTACTTATTGGAAATGATGTACTAGTCTTAAAGTCAATTAAGGACTGGTTGAATAAGTGTTTCTCCATGAAGTACTTGGGTGAAGTAGCGTACATTCAAGGGATCAAGATCATTCATGATAGATCCAAGAGGCTTATTAGACTAAGTCAGAGTACATACATTGGCAAATACTAAAGAGAATTTTTATAGAACAATCCTAGATGGGATTGGTTCTATTATCACATGGGCTAAATCTTTCTAAGAAGATGTTCCCTCATACAAAACATGAGAAATATAGAATCAGTAAGATCCCATACACTTTGGCTATAAGATCCATCACGTATGTCATGCTATGTACCAAGATTGATGTTACCTATGAACTGAGCATGGTTGGTAGATATCAATCAGATCCAGGAGAACAGTAGTGGACATCTGTTAAGACTATCCTTAAGTATCTGAGAAGAAATAAGGATATGTTCTTAGTGTATTGTGGAGAAAAATATCTTGACATTAGAGGGTATGATAATGTTGGTTTTTAGACATATCAAAACAATCCAAAGTCCTAATCTGGATACATTTTTGTCTCAATGGAGGAGCTGTGAGCTGGAAGATTTCAAAGCAACCATTTTTCACTGATTCTATAGTAGATCCTGAATATATAGTAGCTTCTAATGCAGCCAAGGAAGTTTTATAGATTCATAAAGTTGTCCAAGATCTTGATGTGGTGCCTAGTGTTAAAGATCCTATAACATTGTATTGTGATAATAATATAGCAGTGGATCTTGCAAAAGAACCAAGGTCACATCAATGAAAAAATCACATACTTTAAAAGTATCACCTATTGAGGTATTTCTATCAAAGTGGTGAATATGTTGTGAGTAGAGTTTCCATAGAATATAACATTTTAGACCCCATTAATAAAGGCGAATCTCAGCAAAAGCATGAATATCATGTGAGAGTTATCATGTTAAAGGTTGTTAGTAGTTGGATCTAGTCCAAGTGGGAGTCTATTGGAGTTGGTGGCCTAGAACCAACTAGTTTTTACATTATTAATTTGTATATACCTTATCACGTCTTGATTATTCTTCTGTGTGACAATTCATGTTATAATATCCTAAGGACACTTGTTGTAATAAAGTGTCATAGAAAATCCCGTCTATGATGAGAACCTGTAAGTTCCATAACACTATTATTGAATACATGTTCTATGACTGGATGATATTATTTGAGGGACACAAATAATACAGTACATTTGGTGTGAGGACTCATAAAACATTGAGCCACCTTATCATAGTGTGATCCATTAGTAATATCTAGGAAAATATTATGAGAACCAGACCCTCCAGCAAGAAATCCACATTTCATAGTGTCATTAGATGATCTTATTTATGGACATGTTTATTGGACCATAGAATTTAATATTGTTATTAATGGGTATTACAACTCATGCACTTAGATTCATTGATGAAAAATATAAATACACACTATTCATAGTGAGGTAGGATATGTTGGTTGTGTCACAAGTAATACAACATTTATTGATAATGAAATAAAGGATTTTTCACTTCCATTTTTATAACGAAAGTTGATATCTGAGGCCCTTTGATGGAATTGATATAGACTAAATAAATCCATGGACAAGGTAAGGAATGTGAAATTTCAATTCTGGAAAGTCAACGAAAGAATAATCGAGCACATGGGTTGATGGCACTAGCATGCAACCCAATTGATTCGAGATATGAAGACAAAGGAATTACATTACACAGTAAGTGTTTGTATGAGGTGAAACATCATTGTGGTATTAAATTCTATCTCTATGGGTGCCTTAGTGTGTTTCTAAATGCTATCCTTGGACATTAGGTAGGCTCTTCTAATGACACTAAAAAAATGCCTAAAGGGTCCCACAAAAAGTGTGTCCAAGTATCTTAGTTAAATATTAATTTAACAAGTTGAATAAATATTATTCCCAATTGTTGTTTAATAATTATTCAAGGATGTTTGGTCACATTTATTTCGAGACTTTTATTTGAGAGAATATATTGTGGGAAAAATAATATATTTATTAGCGAGTAATTCAGTGATATTTATTTGAGAAACAAATAGCCATTATTCTAGGTCTAATGAATAAGGTGAAAGAAATAAAGAAAATGGAAAAGTACACGCCATGTGTATTGATATGCATGCATATAGTTTTCCTGGGGATTTTGTGAAAAATAATATTATTTATTTCATTAAATAATATTAGGAGTAATTCTTTGGGCGTATGTCAAGTAATAATGATATTCAACTTTTATTATTAGACATTGGGTATTACTAAGAATTAAATGAAATGAATAAATGATTTCGGGTAATTAATTATTTTTATTATTCTAAGAAACTAAAATCCCAATTATATAATTCTCATTAGCCTAGCCATTTTTTAGGAATGTGCACAATGGATCAAGAGAAATATCTCAATCCAAGAGATAATTTCTTATATTCCAAGAACAATCTCAAGCTATGAGAGATATCCTACTCTACCGGATCAAGGAGAGCATTCTACAAGCAGCTCTCTAGGTGATCTAAGGTGGACATCGCATGCTAAGGCTCTTCTGTGATATCACCCAAAGATACCATCAGTGACATCCAGAGATACATGGATCACGTGTGGATCGCCGATAGAGGAATCCTACACTTGGATTCTACAACGCAATGACGGATCACATCAGATTGTGATTAGAAACATCAATTAAGAGAGAATTCCATCAAGGTAATTTTTATATTGTAATTAAATTAATTATAAAGAAACATATAATGATCCTCTATATGGTTTCAGGACTCCATTTCTTTCTTTCGTTCTTCGTTCAATTCTGAAGAATCAGTGTTTTATTATCATGATGTATCTCAGATTGATCATTGTTAACCAAACAATTAATGTTGAGTACACCCACCAATGCTCTTCCAATGCGCTCGGAACCTACATATTATGGACACAAAAGTGGTCTCAAATTTCTAATCCACTATTATATTTATGATTTATCCAATTTCATTTAATAACCTTCATGTAGGAAATATAAAATATTTTAAATATTTTTCTAAAATTAATTCTGGGCACACCGTGACCTAAAAACTATCTTTTTCTTAGTGACTAACTATGAAAATATATAATGAAATGTTTCAAAGTCTTAAAAGGAGAAAAACAGTCCTCTAAATCATTCACTCCTTCAATATTTTTATCCCTAAAAAGAAAAAAATAAGTGTACAACTTAGAAAACTGAGCATGTACTTTTCTCTCATACTTCCAAGAACTCTCCTACACATTCATGTGCTGCCAAAACATATAGACCAAGGGGGAGGTCTATCCAAACAAAGTTCTATCATCTAATATTTGACCTTCATTGGGTGATTTGCAAAGGTATCTCCATCCTCAATGTCCACCTTGACCCAGTCGATGATCTTTGTCAGGTCATACACTTACCACATCATCTATGACACCTGGAAGACATCATGCACCATCTCCATCTCTAGGGGTGTATAGGGGTGGTCAGTAGCCTCAATAACCCTCTTCGTGATCTCGAATGACTCAATAAACCTTATGGATAGCTTGAATACCCATCCAAACCTATATAATTGTTATCATGGGGAGAATCTTAAGAAAACGTTCCCCCTAGTTGAAATCCAAGGGCCTACAATAGACATCTATATAAGATTTCATCATACTCTAGTCCATCCTCCTCTACTCACAGATGACCAAAAATTTCTCTATCATAGAATGTACCATCTCTGGTCCCACAAGATATGAATTTTCAACTTTAGTCCATTACATGGGTCACCTATAGGGTCTCCCATGTAGGGCCTCAAAAGGATCCATGTTGATGTTAAAGTGGTATATGTTATTGTACATGAACACTTCCAAAGGAATGTGGTCCTTGAAACTATGGTAGAGGTCTATAAATTAATACCTTAGTATATCCTCCAATACCTTGGTAGTGCACTCAGTCATACCATCAGTCTAAGGGAAAAGGTTGTACTCATCCTCATCTGGGTTCTGAATTCCTTTGGTAGACCTCGCTATAATCATGATGTAAACCACATGTCATGATCAGAGAGAATCATCTAGGTTACCCTATAAAGGTGAACGATCTCATGTACGTACAATGACCCCAAACTCTACACCAAATAATGATTCCTGATAGAAACTAAGTGTGCTATCTTCATGGGTCTGTTAACTATATCCCAAATTATGTCATGGCACTTTTTTTAGGGAATACCTATGAAAATGTACTTGGATATAACATACCATTTCAACTCCAGGATCTCCAGGGGCTATGACAAACCTATCAGAACATGGTTCTCAACCTTCACCTACTAAAAGGTGAGGCACCGAGAGATGAAATCGGCTATGTTTCATCTCATTCTACACCACCAAAACTACTGCTGAAGGACTCTATGCATATTCAACACACTGGGATGTACAGTTAGGGGAGAAGTTTGGAACTCTTGCATCACCTCCTCCCACAAGGTGATTGGTACCACTATTTATCGCTCTAATAAGATTACATGACTGCCTCCTTCATAATATCCTTAAGGTGAATTGAATGTGAATATAAGATGATGCAATACCTCATAGTTCATGGATCTCAGCTCATAATTTATCACATGCTTGAGAAGTAGGGGAGTCAACACCATCAACTACAGAAAATATGTACCTTACTGCTCCACCAGGGTCAGCTATAGGAAAGACAACTTCTCTGAAACCTCATATGATAAGTGAGAATGGGACTTCCTACTAAGGGAATATTCTACAATTATTCCATTCCCTAAAGTATAGACTATAATAAATTCATAGTCTCATAGGAACTCCCTACATCACCATTGTCTTTGGTTCAAGTCTCTATGCATGAAGACATACATAGGACTCTGGTGCTCTTAGTAAACCACAAAGTGCTCCCCCAAAAGGTAGTGTTTCTGCAACCTCATGGTGAGGACTATCATTTTCATCTCTATATCTTGAGTCACATTTTTTTTGATCATGGGGTCACAACTTCCTAGACCTGTATGAGATAACTAACTATTTTTTCATCAACACGGATCAGAGAACATATCCTAAGGCATCACAATGCACAATGAACTCCTTGATATCCTCTTATCATCTCAACATTGGAGAACTTGCTAGACTAAGCAAAAACTCTTCATATGCCTAGTGAATCTACTCATACCAGGTGAACATCTTCCCTTTTCCATGTTAGTGTAGTCAAAGGGGCTATGATTCTAGAGTAGTCTTCCATAGAACTCATGTATAACCCTGTTAGACAAAGAAAGATCTGCACCTCAGACATGCTCTTGGGTTGTTCCCAAGAAAGAACTACTTTGTTCTTCATTGGATTCATAGTTAAACCATGCTAAAAAATTACATTCCATTGAAACAGAAACTCATGTATTAAAAACTAGCACTTATAGATTTTTTCTTAAAGGTGGTGTTATCAAAACAAATCTATGACCATCCTCAAGTTCTCTACATGGTACTCCTCTGATGTAGAGTAAATGTGTATTTCATTGATGAAGAGAATAGAAAAATAGTCCAAGAATGTTTGGAAGACCTAGTTCATAAAATACATAAACACGGTGGGGTCATCAGTCACACCAAAGAGAATCACTTGGAACTCATAGTGTCTATAGAGACATCATAATGCCATATTTTTAATATAATCCTCATGAACCCAAAATTGGAGGTAGAAAAACCTAACATCAATATTTTAGAACCATCTATCACCTCTAAACTAGTAAAAGAGGTCATAAACCCTTGGTAATGGGTACATGTTCTTTGATGTGTCTTGGTTCAGGAAATGATAATCCATGAAAACTCGCAAGATCCCATCCACCTTCTTTATGAAAAACATTGGAGATGCCTAGGGGGACACACTGGGTCTGATGAAACCTTTATCTTGAATGTCCTCCAACTACAACTACATCTCCCAAAGCTCTTTAAGCCCTATCATATATTCCGTAAAATATATCAGAGTGGTTTTGGGGTACAATTTGATGAAAAACTCCAACTATATCCTTTGAGGTAACCCCATAACATCTGTGGGGGAGACTTATTTGTAATAATACACAACTAAAGTACCCTATATGTATAAAGAGCCTAATTAACTTTGGGATATACTTTCTAACTAATGAGTTATGAGTTGTAGCCTCCTGTTTGAATAACCAACTTACCCTTTAATGATTTTTCTCTCACTAGTAAAGAATAATATCATCCCATCAGTGTATAGGAATCTAACTTATCTATGGTGATAGTCAATCTGAGATCATAACATGGACCACCAAACCATAACCAAGATAACATCATAGGGTTCTATCATGATTACCAAAATTTCCCATGAAATCCTCTTTCCAACAAGATATATCTCTCACTGTCATCGGATAAAACATGCAGAAGAAGTGTTCCATGTAGGAATTTCAAGATGAAGTTGTTGAGAAAGAGACTCAAATGGGAGCTCCAACCCTTACACTATGAATATATAGATAAATTAATTATTGTAACATGTGTCTACTAATATTTAATAAATAGTGTAAAACACACTCATCATACCTCTAATCATCTTTTGGGTTGCGGGATCATAAAACTCTAATGCATGCAGTTATCCATAGCCCCAAATGTCAACCCCCTGAGCCTAACATGGGTCTCCTTGTGGTGGTGGTGAAAGGATATCATAATTTTATCCACCGCCCATATCTCCTCTTAATCCACTTTCATATTTATGTCCACAGGGACCACCCTATCCTCGTTATGCAGATCCATAATAACAGAAAAACCTTTGTCATGGCAGTCTTTCAACTATCTTCATGCACATCTCGGCATGTCTAGCCCTAAAATAATTATCCATGTGACCTTTCCCATTATAAGAAAATCACCAACCCTCTAAATTATTTTGTGGTTCCTTGCACTTTATCTGTTCTATATAACCACCTACATGAGTTTTCTTACTGGGATGTCATTTGCATCGATGTCCTAGCACATGGTGTCTATTAGCTACCATAGATAACTCGCCTTTGATGTGACCAATATAACAACCCTACTCTTTTATTACAAACTTAAACATGATTTATTAAATAAATTGTTCACTTGATACCACATATAAGATCAAGAGATCAAGTGTATTTGGGGATTAGGAACATTACATAACAACATAGAACATAAATCACAAAAAAAACTTTATTGAAAACTTCCTTTACATGACCACTATACTCCCTCGTACTTAGCATTTCATGGGATAACCTGAGGACTTTGATAAGAAAAAGGTGAGCTATAAAGCCCAGTAAGGGAATAAACATGGAATAAAATGAGGAATACAATACATGTTAGTCAATAGGTATATCAATTTATCAAAATAGAAACATAAACATAAAGTCATGATAAATCCTGATAATCATAACATGGAAATGTGGAAACAACACTTAACATGGAATTAGCATGAGCCAAGGCTCATTTCACATAGAGCATGAGTAAACCCTCATTGCACATGAATCAGGAGTAAACCACCATTTCAATTTAATTATCATGAATAAAAACTCATTTCACATGATTTATCATTATACTATACTTTACCCAATGCATTGGAGTGCTATCAGGCAGCACCCTTCTTAAACATTTCATTTCATTAATAAGTGTGTCACATGGATCATATAACATGGAATCAATCAACAACTTAAGTTATTCCATGAATAAGTAATGTGGAATAAATACAATATAGTATTATTAAATATTTATATGTTCATAAAGGTTAATACCCTTGATAGAGACAAGGGTATGGTATTCACTACACAATGATCTTGGCTTGGAAAAACGCGGTGCAATTTCGGCAGCATAAAGACGTGGCATAAGGATTCATGAAAATAGTTAATGAGAGAGAAATCAGGGTCTCATAATATGTAAATGAAATGGAAAGTAAGGGGGTCATATATATACACTTCCCAATAAATTTAATGTAATTTAGATGCATAATTCAAAACAATTACTAGGATGTAAAATAGGAGAGTGAAATCCCTCATGAATTTTCCGCATGGTAACGGGTGTACATGGGTGGCATTAATGAGAGAGAAAAGGGTCTCCCATTATCCAAAAATAAATATGGAAGTATGGGGGAGGTGAAAAATAATACCCCAACATTTGTAATTGAAACAAATGGGCATAAAAACTTAAATAAAGTTGGACAAAAATGAGAAAGGAAGAAATCCTATACTTGGAAGTGTGAACCCATAATCTTGGAAGAGTCTTGAGAGAGGCTTCGTGGGAGCTTGGGGTACCTTGGGAGGATTCTAGGGAGAGTAGGGTAGGGGTTTGTCTATCTTCAAAGGCTTTTAGTGAAGAGGATGTGAGAGCATAGGTGGGTTTATATAGGAAAAGAGAGGTAATTATTTATTATTTAGGTTTGGGACACATCACATTAAACTAATCATAACAACAAACCAGACCATGTTTTTTGCCAATGTTTTTTTCCAAAGGGGAGTGGAAAACAATATTTTATAAGTACAATGTCCTAAATTCTTAATATAATAGGGTTTCTTATGTGGAGGTGAGTCACACTCTCAAGGAAAACAATTTAAAAAGACAAATTGTTTTATAATCCATGAAGTGTCCACTAAAGCATTTTAAAATAAATCAAAAAACCCAAAATCACATTATTTTAATTTTAAAACATATATTGGACGAAAATAGTGTTTATAATATTTTATTACATAACTTTTGGGTCAATATGATGTCATAAAACACATTATATATTTAAACGGTATTTAATTTTTACCCAATAATTCGACTATCTTAGAAAATTATGAAAAATTCACCATTAGATAATTTTGACATCCTTATTCTAAAAATAATATTCATTTTATATAAATAATTTTATAATTTTATGAATTTATTCTTTTATAAAAAACCTAAATTTATCGAAAATTCAAGGGTTTTGATAAAAACGGCTTTCAAACCATAAAATAATTACAATTGCATTCATAAAATTATATAGTCATTAATAAAAATTAATTTAATAATATTATTATTTTATTAAAATATTATTTAGTTAAAAAATACTTTAATTCATTAAAATAGATTTCTTAGTTGAATATTAACTAAAAATACTATTTTTACTTTAAAAACTATTTACAGAGTAACAATAATAAAATGAATGGACATTCTTTATAAAAAATAATGTACATAGTCATAGTGCTAGAGTATTATTACATAAACCCTTATAACACCCGCATAAGACTGAAGGGTAATGTGATTGCTTGTGAAAAACTCTTGAGGTGGATTAGATAACATCGTTTGGGTGGTAATCTCTATTAACTTCCACTTCTCTCATAGTCAGTTCCGCTCAAGCTTAATGTGTTCAAGCTTGGATTAGGCTTGGTCAAAAGAGAAGCACAATGAAGCCACCTCCTTTCTGAGCTCTGGCCAATGTGCTTTATACAAGTAAAGTCTACTGGATGAGGACATCACTTCCTATGTCTAAGTAAACTGGATTTGATAAAGCCCAATGTTTATACTAATCATGTGATCACTGTTCAACGGCTATATTAGAAACTGTAACAATTCATAATGGTATTTTAGAATCTAGAAACATAAAACCAATGAATTTCAAATCTTATATAACTATAATAATACATTTAATTAGATCAATAGGAATTTCCATTAATGAATTTCTGGGTCGTTATAATCATCCCCCAATAAAAAATAGCATCCTCACAATTTGATTACATACAAAAAGAACTCTGAAATTTAAACATGAATTCAGGGTTGAATACCCACCACCATTAAGCATTACCCAAACCTCATTATCACATCAATCACAGAGAACAAGGGTCCACCTATTGAAACAATACCTAAATGCACTTTCAAAGTCTTCCACTTCCTTAGTCCATATACAGTCCATGCAACGTGGATTGTACTGATGGAAAATATGATGCACTTTTCGAAAATATTTATTTCTAACATACATTCTAAAAAATCACCATGTACAAAGTTTTTGTAAAATAGTATGACAGAGTCCTCTTTGAAAATTTTAAAATATGGTTCTTCTAATATATATCATAAGTTTCCAAAAAGACTAGAATCCAAGACTATATACATATAGGCTGCTCGGAGGTCTCCCTCTTCGTAAGCTATCCTAAAATAAAATATTGCATCATACTCTCTGGACAGGGTAAAGTATTTGAAAATACCCTAATAGTACCTCCATTTCTGAGATTGGTGAGAGAGATGGGAGCTTATGATTTGATCACAAGTTATTCATGATCCTTGATGATTACGTGGTATGGATGAGGTGTTTGATATGTTTTAGAGTGTCTTGTAAGAAATTTAGTGATTGGAAAAGGTTTCAATACTATGCGATCTTGACTTCACAATAATTATATCTAGTAAGTCCTCTGGAAGGGACAAGAGTGTTTTATGAGGTTCTTCCCCTTCCATCTCAAAACTCTCCTTTATCCTGTTGAGGAAACATATCAAATTTTGAGTTACCCTCTAGACATAACAAAATTGTGGTATTAAACTACTTGAAGTATAATGATTAATTATTACTTAATGAAAGGAAATTCGGGGGTAACACATAAAGGGTAATCCAAGGACAAAACCAATGAATTATAAATAACTTTTATTTCCTTAACTTATGAATCCATAAGATTCAATCTATGTTATTAATGATCTTATTTATAACAATATTCCTACGGGAATTTTTTTAATTCCCTTAATAAGGGTTCATACTAAGATTGTGAATTTACCAAAGCATATCTTATAGGATTTTCATAACCAAGAGTGCAGCAAGGCCCATTTTCATGCACTAGTTCCCATTCGAGTCTCGCTCAAAGCGGTGTTTTCGGGTTTTACACCTATAATACATCTATGCCAAAGCCACCTCTACCTGCTCGTATCCAGATAGGGATTTATTTTCATGATAAACCACTTAATCAATAATCACCAAAACATATGGATGTTTTTATTATATTTATTATTTTCTCTAAGTACTCACTAGGCTTTTCTAATCCTAATCCCAAAAATAACTAAACCTATCCTCTGATACCAACTATAACAACCCTTCTATTTTATTACAAAACATAAACATGATTTATTACATAAACTTTTCACATGATAAAACATGGAATATCAAAAGGTATAGTGTATTTGGGGCTTTGGAATAATACATAACAACTTAGAACATAAAACACACAACATATTTCTTAAAAAATTACTTTACATGACAACTACATTCCCTCGTACATAGCATTGAAAAGGATAACCTGAGGAATGCATAAGAAAAGGGTGAGATATAAGGCCCAGTAAGGGAATAAACATGGAATAACATGAGGAATAAAATACATGTTAATAAATAGAAATATCAATGTAGCATAATAGAAACATAAACATAAAGTCATGATAAAGCATAATAATCATAACATGGAAATATGACAACAACACTTAACATGGAATTAGAATGAGCCAAGGCTCATTGCACATGGAGTATGAGTAAAACCTCATTACACATGAAGCACACGTAAACCGTAATTACACTTCAATTAGAATGTGTCAACACTCGTTTCACATGATGTATCATGATACTATACTTTTCCCAATACATTGGAGCACTATCAGGGTGCACCCTTCTTAAACATTTCATTCCGTGAATAATTGTGCCACATGGATAATATGACATGGATTCAATCAACATCATAAGTTATTCCACAATTTAGTCATGTGTAATAAATACATGAAAGTTCCATTCAATATGTACATGTGCAAAAATTCTAGTACCCTTGATAGACACAAGGGTAAGGTATTCACTACACAATGATCTTGTCTTGGAAAAATGCAGTGCAATTTCATCAGCATAACGATGTGACATAAGGATTCATGAAAATGGTTGAAGAGAGAGAAATGGGTGTCTCATCATATGTACATGAAATGTACAATATGGTGGAAATATATATATACATGTCCCAACAAATGTAATGGAATTTAGATGCATAATACAAAATAATTACTTGGATGTAAAAGAGGAGAGAGAAATCCTCCATGGAAGTTCGACATGGTAATAGGTGTACAAGAGAGGAATTAATGAAAGCTAAAGGGGTATTCCATCCTCAAAATATAAATATGGAAGTTTATGGGAGGTTAAAAATCATACAACAACATTTTTAATTGAAACCAAAATGGAATAACAACTTAAAGAAAATTGGACAAAATGAGAAAGTAAGAAATCCCTTACTTGGAAGTGTGATCCCAAAGGCTTAGGAGAGGCTTCTTGAGATCTTGAGGAAACATGGGAGGATTATAAATAGAGTAAGGTAGGTGTTTTTCAATCTAAGAAGGCTTTTAGTGAAGAGTAAGTGAGATCTTGGTGGGTTTATATAGGAAAGGAGAGGGAATTATTTATTATTTAGGTTTGCGACACCTCACATTAAACTAATCAAAACCACAAACCAGGACATCGTTTTACCACATTTTTTTGCCAAAGTGGAGTGGAAAACAATATTTTATAAGGTCAATGGTCTAAATTCTTAAAATAATTGGGTTCCTTATGTGGAGGTGAGTCACACTCTCAGGGAAAATAATTTAAAAATATAAAATGTTTTATAAGCTTTGAAGGGTCTAATAAAGCTGTGTAAAATAAATAAAAAAAACCAAAATAACATTATTTTAATGGTAAAAAACATCTATTGGCCGAAACTAATGTTTATATTATTTTATTACATCACTATTGGGTCATTATGATGTCATAAAACACATTATATATTTAAACGGTGTTTCATTTTTACCCAAAAATTCAAATATCTGAGAAAATTATGAAAAAGTAACTTTTGGATAATTTTTACATCCTTACTCAAAAAATAATATTCATTTTATCTAAATAATTTTATAAACATGTGAATTTTTACTTTTAAAATAAAAACTGACATTTACTGAAAATTCATGGGTTTTGACAAAAACAGCTTTCAAACCATAATAAAAATTTCAATTGCATTCATAAAATTATATGATCATTAATAAAAAGTAATTTAATAATAATAATAATTTATTAAAATATTATTTAATTCAAAAATCCATTAATTCATAAAAATATATTTCTTTGTTGAATATTAAATAAAAATACTATTTGTACTTTAAAAACTATTTACAAAGTATCAACAATAAAATGAATGCACATTATTTATACAAAAATAATATACATAGTAATATTGATAGGGTATTGTTAGATAACCCCTTATAAGACCCACATAATACCAAAGGGTAAGGTGTGCGATGGTGACAGACTCTTGGGGTGTCTCAGATAACATCACTCGGGTGGTAATCTCTATTAACTTCCACTTCTCCCGTACTCGGTTCCGCTCAAGTTTTATGTGTTCAAGCTCATCTTGGGCTTGGTAAAGAGTGAAACCCAGTGGCATAACCTCCTTTTTGAGCTCTGAAAAATGGGCTTCCTACGGGGAAAGTCTACTGGATGAGTTCATCACTTCCTTTTTATTAGTAAATTAGATTTTTTAAAGCCCTATATTTATAGTAATCATGTGATCACTGTTCAACAGCTATATTAGCAACTGTCACAATTCATAAAAGTATTTTAAAATACAGAAACATAAAACCAATGAAGTTAACATTTTTTATAACCATAATAATACATTTAATTAGATCAAGAGGAATTTCCATTAATGAAATTTTGGGGCATTACAACCAATTCAATCCTAAGCTATCTACTGTCCCTCTTATAGAAATATCTCTATAAATAGTTCCCCTATAACACCCCATCATAGGTGAGGATGTGAAAGGGAACAATGATGGCTTGGGTATCTCTGTGGAGTCCCTTATCAAATTGTTTCGATCGATAGTATTCATTCCAGACCATGTAGAGAGAGTACCATGTATGTTTTTTGAACCTCGTTATATACTCATCCATTTTTATCCCTCCTTATTGTAGCTTAATTAGCTCTGGAATATAGACTAAATGTAAATAGGATGGGTAGTAAACCTCATGGAACAGATACTAGAAGTTTGTCCATGAGATTATCGACTCACTATGCATCTATGCAACGAGACTCCACCAACACCCAGATACTCCATGGAAAATGATAGCTACTAGTACAACCACCTTATCTATCAGGGTCTGAAAAAACCTGAACATATGTACCACTAACTCTATCTAATCCTCTACTAACTGAGGATCAGGATCGCCATTGAACATCAGCAGCCTCTAGCACTATAACTCACAGATCTCACTAAGCTTGTACGCATCCTCAACCTTCTATGTTGGAACATTATATTGCTCAACAAGTAGATTCATTTCTACCTTACCACTTGTAGAAAGGGAGTCATGAGATAAACTTTGCATTGGGTCTTTGTCACTCATTAGATCATCATCACGATCTGTAAGTAGATAACCTAGATGGTTATCTTCATAGAGGTATTTTGAAAGCAACTGAGACATACCAACATCAAATGAGAATATATTAATATAATAATGGGAATATTATTTAGGAAGGATAGTCAAAGACTCAATCATATATGATGTATATACCATTTATCCCTTCAACAAATGTCCCATTATGACGCATCAACAAGTATCTTGTCAAAGCCTTTGTAAACATATACATTGGCCACCCAAACCATCACTAGACTCACGAGCCTAAGAGTCACACTTGAAACACTTTAACACATTTTACCTAAACCCAAACCTAATCCTTATAAGGTGTGTATGCTAAACACTGTCTCAAGGATCGAACCACTTATGATACCAATCCTTCCTGACCTAACTCAAGCCGAGGATCGAGCCTCAACTACCCCAAACCCAACTCCATAGGCCATGGGGTAGATACCAATAAAGAAGGCATAACTAACATTGGAAGTCCTTTTCCTAAGTACCAGTATTCCCACACATACCCATGATAATGAAAATGTTCACAAGGAATGAGTAAAAGATGCAACACTACTATACATTAAACTAAGAATTCCTGAACCAATAGTTAGTGAAAAAGTATTGTAGTGTAAATTTAATAGTAAAGGGGAAAAATACATTCCCAACCAGAAACATGTCCCAACCTAAAAAACTAAAAAAGCAAACTTTTGAGATAGATTTACTCTTGAATCCTAAGTTGCAACCACCATATGCAGTCCATAGTACCAGGTATCCCTAATCTGTTTTAATGTCACCATCGACCTATCTGTTTTCTTTATAGGAAAGGACACGTGTAGGAAAAGCCCATGCTGTATTGAGTATATACATACCAAGTTGGAAACCCCAAATAATTAATGGGGAGTATTAAGATATTACTAAATTAATAGAAAGATAGTAGATTCAAGATACATTCAATGAGAATAGTTCAAACCAAATCAATACTGAAAGTAACCTCATCCAAAGACAATGGGATTAACATGGTGAGTAAATGAACTACATCTTGAGTCTTCTCCACCTATATCTAGAGAGTATACTCATCCAACCGTGAGAAGAAATATATGGAAAGCACTTAGAATACCCCATGCGTATTCACCTCTCATGGAAGGAGGGTAACTAAATACAAAGGTATGGATACAGAAGAAAGTTTATATATGCTTAACCAAAAAAATCCCAAATGGGAAAGTAAGGAGGTCTCTATTTCACAGCTCATCCTAAGAAAAAATTATCCAGTGGTTCCAAAATTCCATCAATGATGCCCAATATCTCACACCATCCATGCCTCATCATAGTCAAAGTGACAAAAATCTCGGTAGGGAACTCATGCCCAAGTATAACAGGAGGTTCCCACTATGATAGTCATATAGGAACACTGCTACCCGTCTCTACTTTCAGGTAACACTCATAAAGTATCCATATAATACCCATATCCATGATGATGGGGGTCCAACTCTAGTAATCATTAAGGACACTACTACCCTTCTCTACTGGAGGATCAAATTTCTATTCGTCGAGGAACTCCACTACCCTACCCTGCTAGTGGGTACCACTCAAAAAGGCCATAGAGGAACTCCACTTCCCATCCCCACTGAAGGGTACCACTCTGAAATATTGTAGAAGAAAACCACTACCCAACCCTTCTAGACGGTACCACTTGGAAAGGTCATTGAGAAAATTCACTGTCCATCCCTATTGGAGGGTACCACTCAATAGAGGTCAATGAACTCCATTACCCATCCCTACTAGGGGGTACCTCACAGAAATTTTATTGAGTAACTTCACTTCCCTACCCTAGTGGAGGGTACCTCTATAAAATATTGTCGATGAAATCCACTTCCTAGAGCTATAAGAGGGTACCTCTCAAAAAGGTCATGCTGATCCTACGTGGTCACTTCTATCATCAAGCATCTCCTAGGAAGGAATCATGACACAAACATTTTACATTGTATCTAATAATCCACAACATATGGAACCGTTTTGTTCTATTTGAAAAAAATACTCAGGATAGGCTACTCAATGGATAAAAATAGAGTTCAAATAAAATATATATGGAACCTTGATGTTTCTTCAAAAGAGGTAAAGTGGTACATTATGTGTGAGGGGACTCACATGGTGTGTGATCCCGCTCCACATCCTAACCATATAATTGTACGGAACATAGATTCCAAACCATTTAATGATACAGGTTGTGTAGGTGGTCTACATGGAATGTTTAGGCTAACCCAGATTAGGATGTGTCGTGTTGTCTATGTTTGTGTACTGGACCTCGTGTGCGTGTAATCAGGTACACGACTGTGTACATGGTCTTGTATTCCCACACAGGTTCTCGCCCATGTGATCCATCACATGGGATGTCCAACCAAGTAAGGTTTACATGCCGTATAGGAGAGTTAGACTCCATGTCATCCTTAAACTTTCCCTAAACCCAAGCCATTGCTATTGAGGTTTTATACACTATGTGTTCATCCTTGTACACAACATGTAGTTAGATGTTTTTCTAGAATTTCATATTTTTGATCTGTGATTTGAATTTGGTATTTCCTCCATAGATCCCACCTTGAATATACCCAAGTCTTATGTATCCATCCATGGATTGTGGATTTCGGTCGTCTCTCACATAAAATTGGATATGTTGGTCCATTGGGGTCTCATCATTTGTTCAGCATGCACTCAATCGTTCAACCACATATTATTAAACTCAATTCATTGGAAAAATAAATTCCTTGAAACTATCTAATATCAAGTCATGGTTCATCGATCTGTGATTTATTTTTTGATCTATTGTGGTTCTGGAGTCTGATCAGTCTCTGTACCACCCAAAAAATTCAAACTAGGATCGAGGGGTCCAATCAGTGAATAATGAAAATAAAAAAGGGATAAAATCACCCAGAAAAATTAAATATAGTTGTCCAAGTGTTCTTTTCCAAATATCTATAATAGGCACCCATGGATATAAAATAACTAAAAATAAATATGTTTTTGTAACTGGGCACATGAAATCGGCCAAAAATTGGTACAGATCCAAGAATGAAGGTTTATATGATAAATAAATTTAATAAAGGGGTGTAAATAACCAGTTGATGATTCCAACATTGATTATGGTTCATTACTTTATGAATAATACATCCTCCAATGATCGAGATAATTCATTTCATTCATTTCATCCTAATATGATCTAATCCTCTATTTCATCATCATCTTATGAGATTCTATAATGAAGAAGGAAGGGAGAGCTCTGAAATTATCCCAAGTATTATGAAACTAAACCTAGAGAATTCAGCATGGAATCAGTATTATAGAATTATTTTTGGAGTTTAAATAAAACAATTAATTAATTAATTAATTAATTCACTAAATGTACCGCCAATGATCAATGAGTCTGAACGCCCGATGCTCACCCACCTTATATTACAGTAAGGGTAAACATAAAATTTTGGACTCAACTATTGTCTTAGTTATGGGATCTGAGAATATATTTAATATTTATCCCAATTTATTTATGAGGATGTGTGGGGAAATATAAAATACATATAATATTTTTAAAAAATTAATTAAGGGAACACCAGTTCTCATAATCGCACGTCGTCTCAGTGTCTAGATCTAGTAATATATAAATAAACATTTCAAATTAATTCAACGGAAAAAATAGTGTCTCTACATCCTAGGATTACATATGATTTTACTTCTAATTTTTTCCTATGGATTTAAATTTTTTCCCATGAATTATTTTCCAATGTATCATTACATGAAATATTTTTAAATTTGTAATGGTTTCTTTGTCTCAAATTTAATCCAATGATACATATTTAAGTTATAAACCATGTTTCATATTAAATCATGTAAATAAAACCCTATTATAATGTTTTACAATTATTCTATTTTATTTAATTACATTAGATTGTATTTTAAGGTTATACCACTCATGGGGTTTTGAATCAAATGTTACGAAATCGGTAAGGGTTTTTTTACTCGAATCACTTCATCAAGTCATAAGCACACTTATTTTACTATAATATTTCAAGATTATTCTATGATAACATTTTATGATGTTATGCTTAATTTTCCCTTTATTTTATAAGGAAATTAACTCTCTCTATAAATATAAAATTCTTTGATTAAATGATTTCCAAAATTAAAGTGTATGGTTTGTAATAATTATTGTAACACCCCGAGATTTTATGAAAAATATTCTTTTTAATTTCCTTGATGTCTTGCATTGTACGCTACACCAAAAGAATCTTGCACTACATGCATCCCTGACTTGTCCTGCATTACACGCAATTGCAACCTTCCATGATAGCGTATGTTGTACGCAATACTGAGTTTTACTAAACAACGATATATTATATAAACTAGCCATTATGAATAGTAATAACCTCTTTTTGAATTTTTTTTCAAAATGGACATCATTTATGGATTCAGAATACTGAAATTATCCTAGTGTGAATTTTTGGTATTTTTCTGAAAACATTCAATTTTTGATGAATAGTGAAAAAACTTGCTTACTATTTAAAAACTGACTTTTTAATTAAATAATTATTTATTTAAATTTATTTTAGGTCAAAATTGATACATAATACCTATATAAGTTCAAAGTAATTCATTGGAGTCATTTTATAATAATTTTAGGTATATAAAAATTTTATTGAACTTTTCACCGTCTTTTACCCACCTCCTAGGAGAGTTTGAAAATTTACATAAAACGTAATTTTACTGATTCTGTGAGTGGAATTTCGAAAATCCGAGAAACATGGTAAATATCAATGAGTAAAATGTGTTTCAATAAGATAAAAATAATTTTTGGTGAATAGTAACTTTTTACTTTTATTTACCACGGTTTAAAGTAAATAAGTTAATTAAGGGTAAAAATGGTATTATTATTACACTAAAACATATCCTAATTCTATTGTATAACACTAATTCGACCAAAAACAACCTTCGGAATAAAATATGACCATTTAGGTCCACTTGGATTAGATTATAACATTTATTATTATTTTATTTAAAGAAGAGT
The DNA here is from genome assembly GCA_963277665.1 of Viscum album. Taxonomy (NCBI): domain Eukaryota; kingdom Viridiplantae; phylum Streptophyta; class Magnoliopsida; order Santalales; family Viscaceae; genus Viscum; species Viscum album. Next base: position 877,066,630 of record OY728125.1, read on the forward strand.
TAAAATAGTTAAAATCAAAGTTTAATAACTAAAACATTTTTAATATAAGGTTATACATAAGATAAATTAGACTATAAATATTCATTAGAAAGATAAAAATATTTCCTAAATAATGGTAGTTTATTTATAATTTTTAGACATTAAATAATTTAATTAATTTATGACACAATGATGATGTAGTAATTACCTTATTAATGAAATATTAACATAATTGATGATATAAATACCCAAATAAATGTAATTTTATACTTTTTATGAATTAAAATAATTTTATAGTTTAATATTACACGTTATTATTTATTTAATTAACTTATTTTGAACTAATCATGCTTTTATGATTTTCACAAAAGTCAAGTACCAAATAGTGTCAAAATTGACATAGAATAGTTTTTAAAACAAATATTATATTACTAATTTTTATTTTATTCCTAAAAAGATAAGGTTCAGCCAAATGACTTATATAAGGATATATATATTAATAATGAACCATTTTGGGTTCTTTTGGTTTGTTATAGTAAGTTTATTGGCCATATAGTGTAAGAAAACAAAAAGACACGGTAAAAGTTAAATTATTTAACTTAGACTTAAATATAAATGATAATGATAAAATAGTAACCTAAACTTGTATAAAACCTATTTTTTGAGATTATTTCGACCCCTACCCACATTAGCTTAGAAATAAATCAATTTGGATCTATTAAAAACTGAATATGACTTTTTTATAAAACAATATTTTAAGTTTTTTCTAAGGTGCCCCTCTCCTCCCTTATAAAAAGGGCACCCCTTCCCACTTCTCTTCACACCCTTTTGAGCCTTGAAGCTCAGCCAACCTCTGTAAATTCCTCTTCTCAACCTATATATTAATATCATAGAGGTTCTAGTATTCTCAAAATAACAACTATAGTTCCCTAAGAAGAATTTTAAAGGAGGTGCGTCGAGGAAGAGGTAATCTATTCTACCGACTCTTTAAAGATTCTTTCTTCTTCTACTTCCTCTTCTTTAGTTGTTTCATTATAAAGTAATAACATCATTATTACTTATATACTGATATTTTATTATAAATATGAAACAACCCCATTTCACCTTCTATCCATCCTACGGAAAATGAAATCATCACGCCTGCGTACGTATGGAATACCGTCTCGACGCCGTGGTGTAATCTGTCTTTCCACCACCACCTTACTGGGATGGGTATAATGGTGTAAAGAAAAACTAAATATGATTATTATAATGTAATACTGATTATATTATATTATATCTTCCACTCCAATTCCATTCAATAAATATGGGAACGATATCATCGCCCTTGCGTGCGTACAGATTACCGTCTCCACGACGCGATGAGATTCATTTTCCATGTTAACAATTAAAGAATGATTATAAAGTATATATAATAAGTAATCATGAAATATATAACATAATAATTATACTGTATTTATATATATATATATGTATGTCATCTACTTAATTCCATTCAAGTCAATAAGGAAAGGAAAACATCATTCATGCGTACGTACGGCCTACCGTCTCCATGAACGACTATTATATATATGTATATACTGAATATATATGATATATATATATCATTATTTACAATCCAGAAGTAAGTAAATCATGATATATGTAATAATAATATCAATAACAACAAATCAAAACACATATGATAAATGAAACGATTTTACCCAAAACGCTACTTTAAAATTGAATTTACAAAAAAACGAGTAATATAAAGTCATAAGTGAACCATATATGATATCATAACAGTGAATATGATTCTGTAATAATTCAATGACATTATTTAAATCATTATTCATGAGTTTTGGATATGTATGAAGCATATCGGACCTAAGGTAAGGGATAACATTTCCAATCTCGTTTTTATCCGATATTGTTTATTCGTAAGTATTTACTGGGGTTATATTTATCATCCATGTCCCTGTTTTCTAAGTATGGTTTCATGTATTTTTAAAGTCCTTTTTACCCATTGTTTTAACTTTTACTACATGGTATTTTAGGATTCTTTTTTTATTTATGTTACGAGGTACTTTTTTGACTTTTCTAGCAAAAGTACGAGAATAATGTTTTTCTAACTTATACAGCATGAACAGATTTTTACAGTTTCATAACGCCTTATTTTCTTGAATATTACTCTACAATATTTTATGAAAATTTTCAACAAAATACTTTTCCTATAAAATTGCATGGAATTTTGTGAAAAGAAAATTATTTTGAAGAAGAAATTATATTTTCCTCAAGGATTTATTTCAAGTGTTTTATCAAAACCATTTTCCATATAAGATGACATTATTTAGTATGTTTATGTTTCAAGTATAATGTCTCTATTATTTACATGGTTTTATTTTTCTTATGATGAAATGATATCCATTTCTTTTATATGGATTATTTTATTATGATATGATGTTTATGAAACCCATTTTATTCATTGGTTTATTATGAATTATGTATGTTTATGTTGTGCCACACAAAATAATGATTTCATTTTGAGCTGGGTGGGACCTATATCTCCCTCTAATGCATTGGGTAAAGATTTATCTCTCATGAGATATACATGGCTGGAACGGTAAGTTAATCCGGTTCAGTGTTATAGGACTGAAACGAGGAGTGAACTCGATTCAGAAAGGGACTTTTTTCACTAAGATGGTCTTAGCAGCAATGTCATGGATACTATGGAAATCATAACATGTGCTGAATGGTTTCCACAATTACATGTTTTATTCCCATTATATTTTATCTGGATTGATGTTCCATTATGATATATTCCTTATGTAATTCCAAGATTTATTACTTTTCTCAATATTTTGATGTTTAAATTTTATGTTCAAGTTTTTGCTTTCAAATGTTTATGGATTGTTTTATGTTCTCTATATTTTCCCTTACTGAGAATTTGAGCTCACCCTTTTTATGTTTTCTTTTCCCTAGGATATAAAGAACGGTTTTTGGTAAGAAAAAAAAGGATGATCTTTATGGGAGATGTTGAAGATCTTTCACCAAGATTAGAAGATTATGTTCTGAGTTTCCAAAGACACTGAACTATTGTGGCCCTTTGGTGTCTATTTTTGTTAGGTATTAAGTATTCCAAAAAATTAATGTAATGTCCATGTACATCATGCTTTGGGTCTCTACAGTTGGTATCAGAGGAATGGATTAGTTAACCTTTGGAAACTAGGATGCGATAAAATTTGTGAAATTCCTGGATATATTTCTACGGTATGTCTAGGGATGTCCCTAAGGTTAAGTATAAGTATAGGTTTTAGTCCTAGAATTACAGTGACGATATTAGAATTAAACTTAAGATGTTAGATATTGAAGGTAATCCCCATTTATAATGTTGTTTTACTAGCATGATTTTGCATCTCACACTATTCCTTTTGGGTTCTAGATGATGGATGGAACCTGAAGGAACCGTGTTGATCAATGTAATTGATGATGCAATGATTTTCCTCCTGAACAAACCAATGTATTGGGAGATGGAGTGAAAAATTTTATTGCTATAATTACACAAGATATGAATCATTCTAGACATCCAAATGATCAGAGAAAGGAGCAACATTCTGTTGAATCCTTCATGAGGCATCGTCCACCTTCATTCCGTGGATTTACTGATCCATTAGTGGCTAAACAATGGATCAGTACCATTGAAAAGATATTTTCAGTCCTACAATGTTCTGAACATGATAAAGTCATCTTCACAGTATATTGTTTGGAAGTTGAAGCTGATCAGTGGTGGAATCTTACCATGAATACAAGGCCCCAAGATGAAATTGAAACTATGGAATGGGATGAGTTCAAGAACTTGTTTTTCAATAAGTACTTCCCTCGTATTCTTTGAACAAAGATGGAAAAGGAGTTCCCTGAGCTTAAGAAAAAGGATGATGATTCTATTGGTATATACAAGTCTAATTTTACAAGGCTTTCAAGGTATGCACCTGGATTTATCATTCAACCGAAAAGTAAAGTTGATAGATTCTTCAGTGGATTAAAACCAAGTCTTCGAAGGGCATTAGCTATAAGAGACTTCAGTTGCTATGAAGAAATTGTGCGTTGTGTTATCAAGGTAGGACATGAAATTGGCGTTACATATCCATCTCATGGTTTTGACAAGAAACGAAAGATGGAGTTCAAGGAAAAATCTCAGAACAATGGTGAAAAGAAAATTAATGTTTCTTTATGCTCAAAGTGTGGAAACAAGCATGGTGGAGATTGCCTAAAAGGTACTAGAAAATGTTTTAAGTGTGGAAGAAAAGGTCATCGATTAGTTGAGTGTCGAAGTAATGGGAAAAAGGTAACTAATGATGTGAATAGAGAAAAGACTATAGAGAACGCTCCACCAACACTTCAATTATTCAAGTGCAAGTAAATGGGGCATTATGCTAATCAATTCCCAAATCCAAGGGTTAATGATGGCCAAAGTGAGCAACCTCTTAAGGAAAAGGACAAATGGAAGTCACATGCGATCACTATTAGCAATGTTGAGTATCATAATGATGTGGTGGAATGATTATGTGTTTATGTAAAGGGATTCCAAAATAATGTTGTGGAATCTCATTTATAATATTATGGAACATTGGAATATCTATATAATGGTTTATTGTGGTTTTCGAAAATTATATGGTACCGGTAACCGTGAAAAGTGATTCAAATAATTTGGAAAGTAGATGATATGCACATAATGAAGGGATAATGAGAAAATTAAATGTTTGATAATATTCACGAGCTCATGACTGATATAAGGACAAGGTTATATCATGGTTTCAGTATATAGAATTTTCGGATTTTGGAAAGTGTTATCTTTTGACAGCATTCATTTTTTCACTAAGGTTCAATGGGTATTCATTTTTCAAGATAATACATGATTAAGGTATTCAAATGATTTGAATGTGACCAACAAGATATATGAAGGATAAATGATGGTATTCACGTGCTTGCTATAAGACCTTTTTAGTAATCATTCTATTTATACTATGAATTTGGAAAGAAGTATTTTGGATAAACCTAAATATTGGAATGGATCATGTTGAACATAAGTTAGTATTGTTTAAAGCTAGAAATATTTTTCGATATTATTGATAGAATGTTATAATAGTGTAGTTTAAGAAAAGAGACAACCTACAGAACGGGCGACAACCCATTGCGTCGGACAGGGTTGTGGGAATCAAACCCACAACTGAAGTGCGACAGGGCTTTATCACCTACCACTGGCCTACAGGAAGTCCCTGGTTAGTAGAAACTAGTTTTATTTTATTAAGAGGTATTATAGATGAAGTATTAGTCCATTTTTGGAACCATATACGATTAATCTCACCATAAAATGGACTTATGTATATAATTTTTTCTAATCCTATGTCTGAGACAGATGGAATGACCTATCATTCTATCTCATGACCTGATAACACTTCTCAAAATACAAATTCAACTTCATTTATTCGAAAGATGAAGTGGAAATTGTTCAAGGCATGAGCAACGATAAGATTATACCAAAATCAAGTAAGTATTTCTTTTAATTCAAATTCCTCAAATATAGGGAAATAATCTTGAAAACCAAAAATGTTGTCCTAGTGCCCTTATATCCGATGAATCATATGGTACCTTAGATCATCACAAATTTATGGCTTTGTGATTTTTGGGTTTTTCATAGCCATGTTCTCTACCACTCTCCATCAGAACATGATGGTTATATTTCTCTTTAATATCCATATTTTCACCCATGTTCTATTTTTTGGAAACCCAGTGATTAGTTAATTTGGGTAACCTCTAAGTTTCATAATTTATTTTTTAAAGATAAGTTTTTTTCTTCCTTTTTATGATGTGGGTTTCATTTAAAACTTTTGAGTAGTAAACCATTTATAACCCCGATGAATTTCGTGGGTGAAATTCATTTTAAGGGGGTAGAATGTAACACCCTGAGATTTTATGAAAAATATTTTTTTTAATTTCATTGATGTCTTGTGTTGTATAATACACCAAAAGGAGCTTTTACAACACACATCCCTGACTTGGCTTGCATTACACGCAATCACGACCTTCCATGATAGCGTATGTTGTACGCAATACCGAGTTTTACTAAACAACAATATGTTATATAAACTAGCCGTTATGAATAGTAATAACCACTTTTTTGTATTTTTTTTCCAAAATGGACTTCATTTTTGGATTCAGAATATCAAAATTATCCTAGGGTAAATTTTTAGTATTTTCTAAAAACTTTCGATTTTTGATGAATAGTGAAAACACTGGGTTACTATTTATAAACTGAATTTTTATTTAAATAATTGTTTATTTAAATTTAGTTTAGTTCAAAATTGATACATAATACCTATATAAGTTGAAAGTAATTCATTGGAGTCATTTTATAATAATTTTTGATATATAAAAATTTTATTGAACTTTTCACCGTCTTTTACCCACCTCCTAGGAGAGTTTAAAAATTTACATAAAACTTAATTTTACCACTTCTGTGAGTGGAATTTCAAAATTCCGAGATACACAGATAATATCAAGGAGTAAAATTTGGTTCAATAAGATAAAAATAATTTTTGGTGAATAGTATCTTTTTACTTTTATTTACTGCGATTAAAAGTAAATAGGTTAATTAAGGGTAAAAATGGTATTATTATTAACCTAAAACATGTCCTAATTCTATTGGATAAGTTTAATTCGACCAAAAACAACCATACGAATAAAATATGATCATTTAGGTCCACTTGGATTAGATTAGGACATTTATTATTATTTTATTTAAAGAAGAGTTAAAATAGTTAAAATCAAAGTTTAGTAACTAAAACATTTTTCATATAGGGCTATACATAAGATATATTCGACTATAAATATTAATTAGAAAGATAAAAAGATTTAATAAATAATGGTATTTTAATTATAATTTTTAGATATTAAATAATATAATTTATTTTTGACACAATGATGATGCAGTAATTACCTTATTAATGAAATATTAACATAATTGATGATATACATAACCAAATAAATGTAATTTTTGACCTTTTATGAATTCCAATAATTTTAAAGGAAAATGTGACATTTTTTTATTGATTTATTTAACTTTTTTGAACTAATTGTGCAGTTATGATTTTCACAAAAATAAAGTACGAAATAGTGTCAAAATTGACATAAAATAGTTTTTAAAACAAATATTATATTATTAATTGTTATTTTATTCCTAAAAATCTATGGTTCAGCCAAATGACTTAGATAAGGATATATATATTAATAATGAACCACTTGGGGTCCGTTTGTCTTGTTATGGTACGTTTATTAACCATATAGTGTAAGAAAACAAAAAGACATGGTAAAAGTTAAATTATTTAGCTTTGAGTTAAATCTAAATGATAAGGATAAAATAGTAACCTAAACTTGTATAAAACCTATTGGTTGAGAGGATTCGGACCCATCCACACCTTATCTTCGAAATAAATCAATTTGGAGCTATTAAAAACCGAATATGACTTTTTTATAAAATAATATTTTAAGTCTTTCTTAAGGTTCCCCTCTCCTCCCTTATAAAAAGAGAACCCCTTCCCTCTTCTCTTCACACCCTTTTGAGCCTTTAATCTCGGTCAACCCCTGACAATTACTCTTCTAAACCTCTATAGTTATATCATAGAGGTTCTGTTCTTCTCAAAATACCATCTCTAGTGCCATAAGAAGAATTTTAAAGGAGGTGCGTCGAGGAAGAGGTAATCTCTTCTACCGACACTTTAAAGATTATTTTTTATTATACTTCCTCTTCTTTAGTTGTTTTATTATAAATTAATAACATAATTATTAATAATATACTGATATATTATTATAAATATGAAACAACTCCATTTCACCTTCTATCCATCCTACGGAAAATGAAATCACCGCGCGTGCGTACATACGAAATACTGTCTCCACGCCGTGGTGTAATCTATTTTCCACCACTACCTTATTTGGATGGATATAATGGTGTAAAGAATAACTATATATAATTATTATGACATAATAATGATTCTATTATGTTATACCATCAACTCCAATTCCATTCAATAAATATGGGAACAATATCATCGCTCGTGCGTGCGTACGGATTACCATCTCCACGACGCGATGAGATTCATTTTCCATGTTAACAATACAAGAATTATTATAAAGTATATATAATAATAATCATGAAATATATGAAATAATAATTCTACTGGATTTATGTATATATATATATATATATGTATTTCATCTACTTAATTCCATTCAAGTCAATAAGGAAAGGAAAACAGCGTTCATACGTACGTACGGCCTACCGTCTCTATGAACGGTGTATTTCTTTTCATTCATCTATCTGTTATATATATATATACCTAATATATATAATATATAAATCATGATTTAACTTCTATATGTAATTAAATCCTGATATAAGTAATAATAATATCAAGAATAGCAAATCAAAACACGTATGATAAATGAAATGATTTTACCCAAAACACTGCTTTAAAATTGAATTTACAAAAGAACGGGTAATATAAAGTAATAAGTGAACCATATATGATATAATAACAATGAATATGATTCTATAATAATTCAATGACATTATTTAAGTCATTATTCTGGAGGTTCGGATACGTACGAAGCATATCGGACCTAAGTTAAGGGATTACTTTTCCAATCTCGTTTTTATCCGAGATTGTTTATTCGTAAGTATTTACTGAGGTTATATTTATCAACCATGTCCCTATTTTCTAAAAATGGATTCATGTATGTTTAAAGTCCTTTTTACCCATTTTTTTACTTTTACTACATGTTATTTAAGGAATCTTTCTTTTATTTACGTTACAATGTACTTTTTTTTACTTTTCTAGGAAAAGTATGAGAAGAATGTTTTTTTAACTTATACGGTGTGAACAGATTTTTATAGTTTCATAACGCCTTATTTTAATGAATCTTACTCTACCATATGTTATGAAAATTTTCAACAAAATACTTTTCTGTTAAAATTGCGTGGAATTTTGTAAAAAGAAAATGATTTTGAAGAAGAAATGATATTTTCCTCAAGGATTCATTTCAAGTGTTTTATCAAAACCATTTTCCATCTAAGATGACATTATTTAGTATATTTATATTTCAAGTATAATGTCTCTATTGTTTACATGGTTTGATTTTTCTTATGATGAAATGATATCCATTTCTTTTATATATATTATGTTATTATGGGATGATGTTTATGACACCCATTTTAATCATTGTGTTATTATGAATGATGTATGTTTATTTTGTGGCACACAAAAGAATGATTTCATTATGGGATGTGTGGTACCTATATTTCCCTCCAATGCATTAGGTGAAAGATTTATATCTCATGAGATAGAAGTGGCTAGAATGGTGTGTTAATCCGGTTCAGTGTTACTGGACTGAAACGAGGAGTGAACTCGATTCAGAAAGGGACCTTGTCCACTAAGATGGTCTTGGCAGCAATGCCTTGGCTACTATGGAAATCATAACATGTGCTGAATGGTTTCCACAGTTACATTTTTTATTACCATTATATTCTATCATCATTGATGTTCCATTATGATATATTCCTTACGTACTTCCAATATTTATGACTTTTCTCAATATTTTGATGTTTAAATTTTATGTTCAAGTTTTTGCATTCAAATGTTTATGGATTGTTTTATGTTCTCTATGTTTTCCCTTACTGAGCATTTGAGATCACCATTTTTATGTTTTCTTTTCCCCAGGATATAATGAAAGGATTTAGGTAAGAAAAAAGGAATATCTTTATGGGAGATGTTGAAGATCTTTCACTAAGATTAGAAGATTATGTTCTGAGTTTCCAAAGACACTAAGCTATTACGGTCCTTTGGTGTCTGTTTTTGTTAGGTATTAAGTATTCTGAAAAAGTCATGTAATGTCCATGTACATCAAACTTTGGGTCTCTACAATTTCCCTCATTAATAACAGTGGATATTTTCTTCCATTTCCATTTTCCTTCCCCTCTAATGTTCAACTCTCATTTTAGATAGATAATACATACTATTTTATAATATTTTCAGAAATATTAATCGCTTTTAAAAATGAAATTTTAATACACTTTTAATAGTTTTTGTTTTTAATAAGGTTATTTCAAAGTTCTTAAAACGTTTTTTAAACCATACACAATAAAAGGTTGTCCCATCCAATACTAATTTTCATTTTATAACCCTCGTGTATTATTTTCCATTGTTAAATATTAGTTTTAAAAATTAAATGTTTTCAAATTATTTTCACTTTTCCTTTCTGAAACATTCTGACTTTTTAAAGTTTCAATTATTAAATATTATTTTCAAAATTAAATGTTTTCAAAGTATTTTCACATCCCATTTTTGAAAACACTATTAGGATTATTTTAAGAGTAAAAGTTTTCAATGTATTTTCACTTATGGTTTTTGAAACCATTTTTTAAATAAAGTATGTTATATGTATAACTATTTATGATTAGGTCTTAAAAATTATTATCTTACCCTTAATCTATGAATTATGACATATATATAAGACTTGGTAACTCAAAATCCATTCATTTAGTTGTATGAATTAATTTTTTAACTTACCTTTTTGAATAATTTCACTTATAAATTATGTTCCCTTTATAATAATGGTGGAAATATTTTTTTAAATAAATTCAATTCTCAGAAAAGTCCTCATTTTCATTCTTCTTAAAAACAAAGGATACTTTTTAAAATATACTTATAACCATGACTTTTTCAACGACAAAAACAAAATTTTTTAAAAACATCTTTTCATTATGATTTTCTTTAATTATCTTAAAATGGTCTATCTCAAGTGGATTTATTTTTTATGTTTCACTCTATATTATTCTTTTGTGTTATTATTTTAGGTGATCATGTTTTTGGTATCAAAATATTTAATTTCTGATTTTATTTTATACCTTTTGATTGTTCTATTAAACTCATATTATTTCCATGGGTTCCTTATTAAAATTGGATGATTCCCATTTTGGATATTCTATGAAACCAATTTTATTTCTATGGGTTCTTTATGTGGTGTTTTATAAATTTTAGAAAACCCATTTTTTGTGGGCTATTTTATGATGTGATAATTATTTTTCCAAGTGGTACACAAATTTATTGATTATGAAATGGTTGGGACCTATATCTCCCTCAAATGAATTTTTTAAAGGAAAATATCTCAAGAGATATAAATTTCATGTGATAAGGGTTACAAGTATTTAGGATCCCAAAGTGTAAGAGTTATATTATTTAGATCTACTCACAATTTTATGAGTGAGTGATTTTTTGAGTAGCTAGGTTTACAATGATAAAATATCATATGTTTATGATTGTATCCCATTTTCATGTTTTTTTTACCGATATGTATTTTTTTCATGATTACACGGTATTTTTAAGGAATTCTAGACTTTTATTTTATGCTCATGTGTTTTTTGTAATTTATATTTATTGTGAGTCGATTCTATGTTTTATGATTCATTAATGATTTTTCGATATTGTATTTATTTAAAATGTTTTATGATTATCATTTTTGGTCTTCTGATCTCATATTAATCTATTTATGTTTTTCATATTCTCCCTCATGTTTTTAATCTAACACTTTATAATATTTGTTTCCCTTGTTGAACATATGAGCTTGCACCTTTATTATATTTCCATTACCCAAGTTATGAAATGGTTATATTATGATAGATATGTAGTAATGTGTCTATATGGGCATGATTATTGAGAAATTCTCACAAGTGTAGTAAATAATGACTTTTATTTATTATTTCTGACACTTTCCATATTCATGACATGCATTGTTGTGATGACACATACTTATTTCACAATATTCCTCCTTTCCAAAGGAGGTTATCCTCCAACACCATAGATAGTGATACTGGCTCCTTGATAGAAATGGGATGATGGGATGTTGTTTCCTCCTTCCATGGATTCCTCCATGGAACTCATCTCCAAATATGGGTCTCCTTAATTAATTTGAGTCGTGTTCGTGAAACTCATTCTTGGTGACATCTCTTTGTGGATGCCAATAAATTTCATTTCTTCTATATGAATAGGGTAGAACAAATTTATTAGAGAAGATGGTAATTTAATACATGTCTGGACATCTATGGACATAGGGAACATCAATCACCTTTATTCTTCCTCATAGGATTTAATATCAGGGAGGCATATCGGGAGTGGAACCCAAGGAATACAATGTAGATCACAGGGTATATTATACCAAAGTCATGTATTCCAAGGTTTTCCACAAGCATCACACGTTTAACATGATGTATGTCATGAGTTTAACATCCTATAAAGATGCAGTGAAATAGTTCGGAACAACCCCTGGAGGCAGATCCACGAGGATTCACCCCTATAAAGTTTCTCATGGAAGGTTTACCATATAGATGGATTATAATTCCCAATGAGAGTATACCCAGGGAGGTTTGTATAATAAAGGGAATGTTTCACACCATGATGGTTGATCTATACACCATTGTAGGTGGATTAGAGAGGTACATATCTTTGAGAAAGCATCTTTAATGTCCAATTTATGGGTGGATTAGAATGCACCATGGAGGTGGATCCAGGTGGTTGTGGCCCATAAAGGGAATGTTTCACACTATGAAGGCTAATTTGGACATTGATTGAGGTAGATCAGAGAGGTAGATCCCTAAGAGGGATCACCAAGTAAATTTACAAGATCGGTGGATCAGAATTCCCCATGAAAGAGGACCCAGGGTGGTGTGTCCCATAAAGGGAGGATGTTACACTATAAAGGTTGACCTAGAAACCTCTAGAGGTGGACTGGAGAGGTAAATCCCATGGAGGGATCACCAGGAAGGTTTACCAGATCGATGGATCAAAATTCCTCATAGAGGTGGATATGGGGTGGTGTGTCCCATGATGTGAAGATGTCACACCATGAAGGTTGATCTAGACACCGCTAAAATCAGATTAGATACGTACATTCCTAGGAGGGAGCATCTGGAAGGTTTGAATTATGGTTGTTTCATAACTCTCACTGAGATCAGACCCGGGGTGTTGTGTCCCATTAAGTTAAGATGCCACACCGTGAAGGATGATCTGGACACTACTGGAGGTGGATCACAGCGGTTCACCCCTATGAGGGGACAACAAGGTTTGACATTGTCTAGGAATTAACCTCAAAGAGGCATCCTACATACCATGTTTATAATTTTGGGATTAAACCCCTTGTAGTTCGATGGATGGAGTGAGTACTATTCATGGTATCTTTCTTTTTTAGTAGGATTTCTATTGGTTGGGTTGCAATGGATTATGTGGGGCTTAAGTAGGGGATATGCCCAGGTTCTACTAGGAGTAGCGATGGTGTCGATGAGGCTTAAGAATAGAAGTGACCCAAGTGGGTTTCATGATATTTCTAATATGTGTTGGCCTGGGGAAAATCATGATGGATTATGTATGGAGTTGGTGAAATGGATGGAATGGATGGGTTTGTCTGGGGTATTGGGATTGAACCTTATGGAGGTTTTCTACAGGTTCGAGTAGGATGGGATTCCATTTTAAAATAGTTATTGGGGGAATTTTCGACTTACACCATAAGAGGATGTTGATCGTCATCTGGTTGGGAATTACACATAGAATCATCCCGATAAAGACATTATCGGGGCTTATGTGTAGGAACATCCTAGAAGGATCGATATGTTTCATGGTCACCACTAACCACTAATTCTATGAGACCCATGCTTAGTGTGATAAACAAGAGTAAGTATTAGACCTGAAATATGTGTCATGCAATATTAGAAAAAAAGATATGGTGTGGGTCATAAGCATTGAAGCTCCATTGTTACTTCTAGGAGTAGTGATTATGTTCTAGAGGATTATGCTTGAAATTTTCCCAAATACTAATATAGAGAGGAAAAGATCTGGATGGGTTTTACACATGAGAGTGGCACTAGTTCTTCTTTTACTCATCAATTGGTGTGGATGGGTCTTACATGTTGGAGCTACCTAAGTGCTGCTATGAAGTAGCAATGGTGTGGTTGGAGATTACATGTGGGAGTTTCTCATAATGTATTCCCCGTGTCTAGTCATGAGGGAATCCCATGTGGCTTGCATGAGGTAAAAATTCAGTTTAACATCATGTGAATGGATGAGTTTCATTGGGCTTACTTATAGAAGGTTCCCATTTTAGATTCCCCATGTTAGGTCAGGAGGGAATCCTAACTCCTTCGTGGTTTGAGTTATATTATTGGGGTATAGATAAGAGATAGAGGCACATGGTTGTTGTACAGTGGCCGTCTCATGATCATGGAGTGAGGCTTATTATTATTGGAACATAAGGCATCTCGTGTTTTTCATAGGAAGTGTATTATTATTTAATGATAAGTTATAATATAGTTAAAAGTCATGTAGTGATGACTATTAGGTTTAAGATTCATGGTAATGGCTGGTGTGATACTTATGCAAGAGAGTCCCTTTCTAGTTCAAGCCATCATAGGATACAGGTGATGAGGTTTCAGGAGATGCTTGATGAATGGTTCAACTCAATTTACATAGGGAATCCAGGATGAGAATCTCAACTCATGAAATGGGAAAGGGACCAAGAGTAATTGGTCAACTCAAGGTATTTTAGGGAGTGAAGTGGATTATCTTAGATCATGGGATTCTAGGGGTGGTAGGTGGGTTGTAGAAGGGTGCCATCCAAAATGGCCGCAACTTGGACTAAAATTATCATGGTGAGACCCTTTAATTTTCATAGGGATTAGTGACGTTAGCAAAGGGACCAGGCCGTAGGCTTGGGATCATAGCTGAACACAGATCCTGAGAGGGTTTGATGGTGTGAAACCCCCGTGGTACAGACTATAGATCACATTCATGTACACTAATTTGAATAATATTGGGATGTGTATCACTAGAACATGGAAGATTGGTGGACTAGCCCGACTCCTCTCAAGAATGGGCAGCTCGAAACTATAGAGTGTAATATTGTTATTGCATGCAATATCAAGTCTGTGTGAAATAGGTGGACTTTTGTACACATGAATTAGCCTAAAAAGAGGTTGGGTGAAGATTTACCAACAATTGGCCCACTCGAAGGATCACCCATAGGGAACCTATTGTGTAAGATCTTATACCCCAGGGGTTATATTATTTCAAAATGTTGGGAAAAATTGGTCTTACACACAGCAGAGCGGTAGACGACCTCTGAAGAATCACCCTAAAAAAGGGGGTAAACTTCAATATATATATATGTGTGTGATATCATTGAAATAAGTGTGAAATATTTTGGTCATGGAAGAGTTCTTCCACACAGTTGATCTTTGGGTCATGGAAGTCGTGTGTTTAAAGGGTCCATTTGATGTTTCATTGAGCATGTAAGAGCCATACCTATGGATTGGGTTTGCATGAAACATTCAATTCTTACCTTCCATATTTCATGAAAAAACCATACTTTGCCCCAAAATTGTCTCAACTTGCCATTTTCATCATTCTGACTTTGAATGGCCATAACATCTAATCCTTAACACTGTTCAGTCTCTACAACCAATCAAATTGCATCCTACGAAATGGGACACACTCTTTAATAAATTTTATCATCATTAAGTGAATTCATTGGATTTTTTCTAGTTCAAAAATTTATCTAATCTCTAATTCACTAATACTTTTGTTCTCTAGGTTGTATGACTATTTGAGAGATATATTGTAATTCCCCGGCCCTAGTAACCCAGGTTAATCATAATACGCTTCTTCGCATCCTAGGAAAAATAAAACATAAAAAGGGATGATCACAGATGCTCAGTAAGGATAACAATATAGTGAAAACTATTATAAATAAAAATAAACATTTAAGGCTATGTATAAGACTAAAACACAAGCCTTTTAAACATTAAACTTCATCATAATATGGAAAAGATAAATCAAATAATTCCATTTACTTATTCACATGGATATTCTACCAGTCAAATAATCACATGTAATATCAACATCTGATTTCATAACGATAGAATGCATAATGTCGGACATCATAACCACATAGTCAAGGCCTCATACCAAGACTAAAAATAATAATTTTTCATGGCCTTATCCCAAGGCACTAGTTGTTCTCATGAGACCTACCGATGCATCAAGGAGATATATCGGGCTCCACCCATCACTTACTAAGTCTAATGTATTCCTCATATGAAAAGGATGAAACATAACATAAACATTCATATTAAAACTATCATAAAAAATGTTAACACATTAAGAATAACCCATGAATGTTATGAAAATAACACATACTCAGTCAAACATATCACAAAAACCTCAATACAATATAGAAGATTGTATGATAATAAATCATCTTCAAATAAGTGTAAAATCCATCAAAGGATGTTGACATAGATGAAATCAAAACTATTTGAGAGAAATATCTATTTCTATTTTGAAATCATTTAAAAGTCACATAATTATAAAATAAAACATTTATTTTGAAAATATTCTTATAATCTGGTATGGGATGCTTCAATGGTGTTATAACGGCAGAAAATAGCCGCACCCACCATATAAGTTAAAAAAAATTCTTACCTTAATTCATCGAAAATGTCATAAAGTACCTTGTTTGGAAAACGACGAAAATATTCCTTTCGAAAAAATTTTATAAAAATTCAAAAAAGGGTATGAATGACTTTAACACATAGTATAGGAAATAGTAAAAATGTTTTCAAATACATTTATAATAAACATGGATGTGGATGATAAATAAGTCCCAGTAGATACGTACATATAAACAACCTCAAATAAATAAAGAGATTGTAAAATTAACTCTTACCTTATACTTTTACTTAGTCTAGGGTATGTTAACCTCATATATATTAGTTAAATAATTGTTATTAAATTATACAGGAACCACATATGTAGATATGATATCATATATGATTTTCTTAATATTGCTTTGTTAATAATATTTTAGTAGTATCATTGTTTCAGGTGTTAACTGATTCATTTTCCTTTGTATGTTTTGTTACATAAGTCATGTTTTTTATGGATAGGATGTATTTGATTCATATCCAGAATGATCATAAGTTCCTAAAAATTATTTTAAATCATAAAATGAAAATTATTCTTGAATGGTTATAATGGGGAATGAATCACATCGCGTTCATGGAGACAGTAATCTGTATATATGCACGAGCGACAATATCATTCTATTGATAATAAAATTGTATGTAATTGGGTGTTATATAATATATACAGAATTATTAACATTTATATTTATTATTTATTTCAATTATACTCATTATTATACCTATCCAAATAATGAAGTGTTGAATAATGAAACTACACCATGACGTGGAGACTGTAAGTCATACGTATGCACGTATGATGACTTTGTCATTCATAGGATGGATAGAATAATGAATATGGTTGTACCATATTTATAATAACATCATATTATGTATAAGGTACTGGAGTTATTATTTTGTTATGGAAACAACAAAGAAAAAGGAAGTGGAAGAGGAAAAGAACTTTGAAAGAGGTGATGAAATTATTACCTCTTCTTTGGGTGCTTCCGTTTGATTTGATCAAAAAGGATCCTTAGGTTGGATTTATGATCAATGTAAGGAATCTAGGTTGAAATAAGGGTTTTTTTAGAATATTTGAGTAGGTATTGGACGATCCAAATAGATTTGGAGGTGTGATTTTGAGAGAAGGGGAAGTACCCATTTATAAGAGATGTGAGGGTCACTTTATGAAAAGCTTGAAATATTATTTTATTATAAAATAATTTTCGATTTATAATGGCTAAAAATATATTTTTTTAGATAATATGGGGGTATGGGTCGAAATAATTTCATCCAATATGTTTTAGATAGGTTTAGGTCACCATATTAACCTTATATTTTAGATTTAACTCTTAGTTAAATAGTTTAACTTTTACAATGTCATCTTGTATTTTTATATTACATGGTTAATAAACTTACTATAAAATGTGAAGAGAACCCCAAGTGGTTCATTAATGCCATATTTATCATTATATGAGTCTTTTTGTAGTAACTTAATATTCTTAGTAATATTATATCATTTATAAATATAGTATTTGTTTTAAAAACTCAATTATGTCAATTTTGACCCTATTTGGTATTTTGTTTTTCTGAAAGTCATAAAAAAATTATAACATAGAAACAAATTAATTTAATCAACCTTAACAAGCCATATTAACCTATAAAAATATTATAATTCCTCAGAAGTATAAATTTATAGTTATTTGGATATTTATAATATCAATTATTTTAATCTTTCATTAATAAGGTAATTACTGCATCATCATTGTGTCATAAATAAATTTAATTATTTATGTATAAAAATTATAAATAAAATACCACTATGTAGGTAATATTTTTATATTTCTAATGAATATTTATATTCTAGTTTATCTTATCCATAACTCTATATTAAAAATTTTTAGTTATTAAACATTGAATTTAACACTTTTAACTCTTCTTGAAATAAAATAATAATAAATGTCCAAATCTAATCCAACTGGACCAAAGGGGATCATATTTTATTCCTAAGGTTGATTTGGGTTGAAAACAACTTATTCAATAGAATTACAACATGTTTTAGGGTAATTATTGTAACACCCGAGACTTTTACGTTATATAAATCATCAAAGGAATCTTTTTCTACACAGCACTTGCTTGGCTTGCTTTGCACGCAATCGCGACCTTCCTCGATAGCTTGCGTCGTACGCAATACCGAGTTTCACTAAACAACAATATGCTATTAAAACTAGCCATTATGAATAGTAATAACCACTTTTTAAAATTTTATAAATTTTATTTTTCAAAATGGACTTCATTTTTGGACTCAGAATATCGAAATTAGCCTAGGGTGAAATTTTGGTATTATTCTGAAAACTTTCAATTTTTGATGAATAGTGAAACCACTAAGTGGTAGGTTAAAAAACTGAATTTTGCATAAAACTTAATTTTACCGCTTCTGTGAATGGAATTTCGAAAATCCGAGATACATGGTTAATATCAAGGACTAAAATGTGGTTCAATGAGATGAAAATAATTTTTTGGTGAATAGTAACTTTTTACTTTTTTTACCGCGGTTAATAGTAAATAGGGTAACTAAGGGTAAATATGATATTACCCTAACACATGTCCTAATTCTATTGGACAAGTGTAATTCAACCAAAAACAAACTTAGGAATAAAATATGACCATTTAGGCCCACTTGGATTAGATTAGGACATTTATTATTAATTTATTTAATGAAGGGTTAAAATAGTTAAAATCAAAGTTTAATAAGTAAATCATTTTTAATATGGGGTTATACATAAGATAAATTCGACTATAAATATTCATTAGAAAGATAAAAAGATTTCCTACATAATGGTATTTTATTTGTAATTTTTAGACATTAAATAATTTAATTTATTTATGACACAATGATGATGCAGTAATTATCTTATTAATTAAATACTGACATAATTGATGTTATAAACACCAAAATAAATGTAATTTGAGACTTTTTATGAATTACACTAATTTTATAGGTTACTATGATATATTAATGTTGATTTAATAAACTTGGTTCGAAAATATAATTCTGTTATGACTTTCACAAAAATCATATATCAAATAGTGTCAAAATTGACACAAAATAGTTTTTAAATCAAATATTATATTATTAATTGTTATTTTATTCCTAAAAATCTAAGGTTCGGCCAAATGACTTAGATAAGGATATATATATTAATAATAAACAATTTTGGGTTCGTTTGGCATGTTATAGTAAGTGTATTAACCATATAGTGAAAGAAAACAAAAAGACATGGTAAAAGTTAAATTATTTAACTTAGAGTTAAATCTAATTGATAGGGTTAAAATAATACCCTAAACTTGTCTAAATCTTATTGGTTGATAGGATTTCGACCCATCCTCACTTTATCTTCGAAATAAGACCCTTTGGAACCATTATAAACCGATTTTGACTTTAATATAAAATAATATTTTGAGATATTCCTAAGGTGCCCCTCTCCTCCCTTATAAAAAGGCACCTCCTCCCCCTCCTCCTCACACCAATTTGAGCACTCAAGCTCGGCCAACCCCTGCCATTTTCTCCTATCCACTTTCCTAGAATAATCCTAGAGGTCCTGGTCTTCTCCAAAGACCAATCTTAGTTCCTTAAGTGGAGGATTCAAAGAGGCGTTCCAAAGAAGAGGTAATATCCATTACCGATCTTTTCAATTTCTTTCTTCTTCAACTTCTTCTTCTTTAGTTGTTTCATGATAAAGTAATAACATCAGTATTACTTACATACTGATATGTTATTATAAATATGAAACAACCCTAATTCACCTTCTATCCATCCTACGGAAAAATGAAATCACCGCGCGTGCGTACGTACGGAATACCGTCTCCACGCCGTGGTGTAATCTATTTTCCACCATCACCTTACAAGGATGGGTATAATGGTGTAATGAGTAACTATATATGATTATTATAAAGTAATATTGATACTGAAATAATATATATATACTCCAATACAATTCCACGATCATAGGAACGATATCATCACTCGTGCGTACGTACGGAATACCGTCTCCACGATGTGATGCGACTCGTTCTACATGATCTTCATTTCATAATGATTATATAAATGAATTGAATGAATGAATATGGTATATACTACACTAATAACATTCTGTAAATGAATTATCTATAACCTAAAGATAAGAATAAGAATTTATTCGACAAAACACGCATAAGAACAAAAAGTTATAAAGACCCGAGTAACAAGTAACAATGAAATATTACTAACAAGAATCTAATAATATGACCATATATGATATCATATAAATATGTATGATTCTGGAATAAGTCAATAACATTATTTAAACCATTATACAGGATCTTCGGACACGTACAAAGCAAATTGGACCTAAGGTAAGGGAAATATCACAATCTCATTTTTATCCGAGATTGTTTATTCGTAAGTATTTACTGGGGTGTATTTTATCATCCACATCCATGTTTCATCAATATGTAATATTATTTCCATCCACCTACAATTGTTTAAATCCATTTTTACCCTTCTATGAGTTTTTAGTAATAGGTATGAAAGGAATCTTTTGTCGTTTTTCGTACGAGGTACTTTTTGACTTTTCCGACAAAAGTATGAAGAATGTTTTTTTTAACTTATACGGCATGTATGGATTTTAAAACAAAATTTCCAAGAATCTTACTTTACAAGTTTTCAAGTTTATTTTTAATCAACTTCTTTTATTTTAAAGTCATATGACATGTTATGAAAGGAAAAATGTTTTTGAAGAAGAAAGGATATTTTCCTCAAGAATGGAGTTCAAGTGTTTTATCAAAATTATTTTCCATCTAAGATAATAAAGGGTTCTGTTTTAATCACTATTATTAAATTGGTTTGATTATGTTGTGATGGAAAAATTTTTATGAATTCCTTTATCTTATATGAATTATTTTATGATGTCATGTTGTTTAAGAATCCCATTTTTATTACATGGGTTATGCGATGATGTATGATTTATGATTATGTGGCACACATAAGAAAGGATTCATTATAAGATGGGTGGGACCTATATCTCCCTCCAATGCATTGGGTAAAGATTTTATATCTCATGAGATAGACATGGCTGGAACGGAAGGTTATTTCGGTTCAGTGATACAGGACTGAAACGAGGAGTGAACTTGGTTCAGAAAGGGACTTTGTCCACTAAGATAGTCTTGGCAATGAGTCATGACTAACAAGAAATGATTTCCATGATTATGTGTGCATGCCACAAAGTTTCAAGTTTTATGTTTTGATTGTGGGGATCTCATTTTCACTTCTATGAATTATTCCATGATAAGATATTATGATCTCTTTTGCAGGTTTTGATTTTCAAAAAGATATGATATGATTTTTATTTCCTTTATTTGCCCTTGCTGAGCATTTGAGCTCACCCTTTTATGTTTTCTTTTCCCCAGGTCAGGAAGATGGATATTAAGTAGAATATGCTAAAAGGGACCCTAGATATGATGAAATAAATGGGAGACACTGTAGAAGATTTATGAACCAGTTGTTTATGTTTCCCAGTTTCTAAAGACACTATACCTATACGGTCCTTTGTGGTTTTGTCATATGTTGTAATAAGTGTGCTTCAATTTTGAAGTATTAACAATGTATGTAAAGTATGGGTCGTTATAGTTGGTATCAGAGGAAAGGTATAGTCAAACTTTGGAAACTAGGATGTGAAAGCCTTAGTAAGAACCCTAAGGATAAGTCTAAGCATAGAACACAATCTTAGAAATGGCCATGAATAACCTAGGATAAGACCATAAGCATGAAAATTATATTCTTGAATTATGTGGTTTCCTATTATAATTAGTGTTGCTCACACTATTCTTCTTGGTTTTAGTCAATGGCCGGAACCCGAAGGAATCGTGTTAATGCGGAATGCGATGGGCAATGCAATGATTGTCCCCCTGAGCAACCAAACGATATGGGAGCTGGAATGCAAAATCTTGTAGCCATGCTCACACAACTTTCTCAAGCTATGAATCATGCAGGATTTCCAAACGAGAAAAGGAGGGAGCAACATTCTGTTGAATCCTTCATGAGGCAGCGTCCACCTTCTTTCAGCGGGTCTACTGATCCATTAGTTGCTGGACAATGGATTAGTACTACTGAAAAGATATTTTCAGTTTTTCAATGTTCTGAGCATGATAAAGTCATCCTAGCAGTGTATCGTTTGGAAGGAGATGCGGATCAATGGTGGAATCTTGTTAAGAATACGAGGAAAAGGGATGGAATTGAGTCTATGGAATGGGACGAGTTCAAGAACTTATTTTTCAATAAGTACTTCCCTCGTATTCTCCGAACAAAGATGGATAAAGAGTTCCTTGAACTGAAGCAAAGGGATGATGAATCTGTTAGTACCTATGAAGCAAATTTTACAAGACTTTCAAGGTACGCTTCTGGTATTATTATCCAACCAGAGAGTAAGATCGATCGATTCTTTAGTGGCTTAAAACCAAGTCTTCGAAGGGCGTTAGCCATAAGGGACTTCAATAGCTACGAGGAAATCATTCGATGTGCTCTCAAAGTCGAGATGGAGATTGGAGTAACCCATCAGTCACATGGGTTTGATAAGAAGAGGAAGATGGAATTCAAAGAAAAATCTAAAGAGCACACGGAAAAGAAGATGAACTTTCCCTTATGCTCAAAGTGTGGAAAGAAACATGGAGGGAGTTGCCTTAAAGGGACATATAAATGTTTTAAATGTGTAAAAGAAGGTCATCGGGCATTTGAATGCCGTGATAATGGGAAGAAGATGTCTAATGATGCAAACAAAGGAAGGGATACACAGAATGAACCTACTACACTTCAATGTTTCAAGTGCAAGGAGATGGGGAATTATGCCAATCAATGCCCAAATCCAAGGGTTGATGATGATGGTCGACGTCAATAAACTCTTAAGGCTAAAGACAAAGGAAAGTCACATGCAATTTCTATCAGCGATGTGGAGTACGATAACGATGTGGTGAAAGGTACACTTACCATCCACTCTAAAGTAGAAAATGTTTTATTTGATTCTGGATCCACCCACTCTTTTATTTCT
This sequence comes from Viscum album, assembly GCA_963277665.1. NCBI lineage: Eukaryota > Viridiplantae > Streptophyta > Magnoliopsida > Santalales > Viscaceae > Viscum > Viscum album. The sequence goes on from OY728125.1 coordinate 877,090,231, forward strand.
GAAGACTTTTCTAAGGGTATCACCGTATTACCTCAACAATTAGATTTTGAGTTAGCTGTGACAACACCTAATGGCACATCAATCGCATCAAAAGTTTATAATTCTTCTCCGATTGAAGTTTGTGGGAATGTGCTTCCTGCAAATCTTGTGATCCTTCCTTTAGTGGAATTTGATGTGATTCTTGGCATGGATTGGCTTTCTCTGCATGGAGCTCATATCAATTGCCAAAGAAGGGAAGTCACATTTCATATTCCAGATCAATCTACGATCGTCTATCAATGCAAGGATGAACATAACCTTCCAGTGGAAATTTCTTCCTTCTTATGGGTATTGATTCCACTAAATGAAGGTTATTTATCTCAAATGGTTGGTGAGAAACTCACGATTAAGAATATGCCCATTGTACGGGAGTTTGATGATGTCTTTCTGGAGGAATTGTCGGGTCTTCCACCAAATCGTGAAGTTGAGTTTTCAATAGAACTCGTACCGAGTGCTTTGCCTATTTCAAAGACACCTTATAGAATGGCCCCAATTGAGTTGCAGGAATTGAAGAAGCAACTCCAAGAGAATCTTGATAAGGGATTCATACGCCCTAGTGCGTCACCTTGGGGAGCACCTGTTCTATTTGTTAAGAAGAAAGATTGATCAATGAGACTCTGCATTGATTATCGAGAACTTAACAAGATCACTATCAAGAACAAATATCCTCTCCCACGCATTGATGACTTATTTGACCAACTACGCGGAGCTCAATACTTTTCCAAGATTGATCTTCGTTCAGGGTATCATCAATTAAGGGTCAAAAGGGAGGATATACCAAAAACGGCTTTCCGTACAAGGTATGGACACTATGAATTTATAGTGATGCCATTTGGTCTTACTAATGCCCCTGCTATCTTCATGGATCTAATGAATAGAGTCTTTAGAGACTATCTTGATCAATTTGTGGTAGTCTTTATAGACGATATTCTTGTCTATTCAAAGAGCAAGGAAGAGCATGAAGATCACTTGAAAATTATATTGAAGACCCTGAGAAAGGAGAAGCTTTATGCCAAATTTACCAAGTGTGAATTTTGGCTTCAAAAAGTTTCATTTTTGGGTCACATAATCTCAAAAGAGGGGATATATGTGGATCCAGCAAAAACAGAGGTTATCGAAAGATGGTCGAGACCAACAACAGTAACTGAGATCCGAAGTTTTCTTGGTTTGGCTGGATATTATCGACGTTTTGTAAAAGATTTTTCACGATTATCTAATCCACTCACCAAGTTGACTCGGAAAAGGAGTTAAGTTTGTCTGGACAGAGGAATGTGAAGAGAATTTCAAGGAGTTGAAAAGAAGGTTATCCAGTGCACCTGTGCTCACACTGCCTTGTAGTGGAGAAAGGTTTGTGATCTACAGTGATGCATCCAAGAAGGGATTGGGGTGTGTTCTTATGCAAAATGATATGGTGATAGCTTATGCCTCACGACAGTTGAAAATCCATGAGCAAAATTACCCAACACATGATTTGGAGTTGGCTGCGGTAATCTTTGCATTAAAGATTTGGAGGCATTACCTTTATGGTGAAAGGTGTGATATTTATACTGATCATAAAAGTTTAAAGTATATTTTCACACAAAAGGAGTTGAATATGCATCAAAGAAGATGGTTGGAGCTGATTAAGGATTATGACTGCTCAATCCATTACCACCCTGGGAAAGCAAACAAGGTGGCAGATGCATTAAGTCGACAAGACCATGCTAGTTTATCCATGATGAGGATCACAAAAGATCCAATATTTATGGATTTACAAAGGATGGATCATGGAATTATAATGGAAGGGGAAAAATCTTATCTTTCTCAAATGAATGTTCAACCATCTATACATGTGAAGATTAAAGAGGCACAGAAAGAAGATGTCGAGTTACAAAAGAAGGTGAGAAATGTTTCTGAATTCAACCTTGATTGTGATGGGATAATAAAGATCAGGAATCGGGTTTGTGTTCCTCCCATCCCCGAATTAAAGAAGGAGCTGCTGGATGAGGCTCATAGTTCATCATTCTCTATTCATCCTGGAAGCATGAAGATGTATAGGGACCTGAAAGAGTACTTCTGGTGGGATGGCATGAAAAGAGATGTTGCTGAATATGTCTCTCGATGCTTGGTTTGTCAACAAGTTAAAGCTGAGAGACAGAAGTCTAAGGGGATGTTACAACCATTACCCATACCCGAATGGAAATGGGAAAACATCACTATGGACTTTGTCACAGGACTTCCTAAAACATCCAAAGGCAATAATACTATCTGGGTCATAGTTGATCGTCTTACAAAGTCTGCACACTTCATTGCTATTAGAGAGGATTTATCTCTAGATCAGCTTGCCAGGATATATGTAAAGGAAGTGGTAAGATTGCATGGAGTACCACTTTCTATTATATCTGATCGGGATCCGAGATTTACCTCGAAGTTCTGGCGAAGTCTTCAGCATACTTTGGATACAGAGTTGAGTTTCAGCACTGCTTATCATCCCCAGACAGACGGTCAGTCTGAGAGAACAATTCAAACCCTAGAAGATATGTTGAGAGCTTGCTCTATGGATTTCAAAGGAGGTTGGGATCAACACCTACCTTTGGTGGAATTTTCTTATAATAATAGCTTTCACTCCAGTATTCAGATGGCTCCTTATGAAGCTCTCTATGGAAAGAAATGTAGGACTCCAACTTGCTGGGATGAAGTTGGGGAACGAAAGCTATTAGGACCTGATCTCGTTGATGAAATGGCAGAAAAGGTCAGATCTATTCAACAACACATAAGAGCAGCTCAGAGTCGACAGAAAAGTTATGCCGACAACCGAAGAAAAGACCTAGAGTTTGAAGTGGGCGATAAAGTGTTCTTACGAATATCTCCCTGGAAGAGGGTTATGAGATTTGGAAAGAAGGGGAAGTTGAGCCCTAGATATATGGGTCCTTTTGAAATACTGGATCGTGTTGGGAAGGTAGCTTACCGATTGGCGCTTCCACCGAATCTCTCTCAAGTTCACGATGTGTTCCACGTATCTCTCCTGAGAAAGTACATACCAGATCCTTCACATGTACTCAGCTCAGAAGTTGTACCGCTGGAGCAAGATCTTTCTTATGAAGAACAGCCGATAGAGATTCTGGATCGTAGCGAAAAAGTCCTACGAAACAAGACCACTCGCTTGGTGAAAGTTTTATGGAGGAACCACCAACTTGAAGAAGCTACATGGGAGCTTGAGGATATGATGAGGGAAAAGTATCCTCATCTGTTTGTTGCAAAGTGACGAATTTCGAGGGCGAAATTCTTTTTAAGGGGGGTAGAATGTAACACCCGAGACTTTTACGTTATATAAATCATCAAAGGAATCTTTTTCTACACAACACTTGCTTGGCTTGCTTTGCACGCAATCGCGACCTTCCTCGATAGCTTGCGTCGTACGCAATACCGAGTTTCACTAAACAACAATATGCTATTAAAACTAGCCGTTATGAATAGTAATAACCACTTTTTAAAATTTTATAAATTTTATTTTTCAAAATGGACTTCATTTTTGGACTCAGAATATCGAAATTAGCCTAGGGTGAAATTTTGGTATTATTCTGAAAACTTTCAATTTTTGATGAATAGTGAAACCACTAAGTGGTAGGTTAAAAAACTGAATTTTGCATAAAACTTAATTTTACCGCTTCTGTGAATGGAATTTCGAAAATCCGAGAGACACGGTTAATATTAAGGACTAAAATGTGGTTCAATGAGATGAAAATAATTTTTTGGTGAATAGTAACTTTTTACTTTTTTTACCGCGGTTAATAGTAAATAGGGTAACTAAGGGTAAATATGATATTACCCTAACACATGTCCTAATTCTATTGGACAAGTGTAATTCGACCAAAAACAAACTTAGGAATAAAATATGACCATTTAGGCCCACTTGGATTAGATTAGGACATTTATTATTAATTTATTTAAAGAAGGGTTAAAATAGTTAAAATCAAAGTTTAATAAGTAAATAATTTTTAATATGGGGTTATACATAAGCTAAATTCGACTACAAATATTAATTAGAAATCTAAAAAGATTTCCTACATAATGGTATTTTATTTGTAATTTTTAGACATTAAATAATTTAATTTATTTATGACACAATGATGATGCAGTAATTATCTTATTAATGAAATATTGACATAATTGATGTTATAAACACCAAAATAAATGTAATTTGAGACTTTTTATGAATTCCACTAATTTTATAGGTTACTATGATATATTAATGTTGGTTTAATCAACTTGGTTCGAAAATATAATTCTGTTATGACTTTCACAAAAATCATATATCAAATAGTGTCAAAATTGACACAAAATAGTTTTTAAATCAAATATTATATTATTAATTGTTATTTTATTCCTAAAAATCTAAGGTTCGGCCAAATGACTTAGATAAGGATATATATATTAATAATAAACAATTTTGGGTTCGTTTGGCATGTTATAGTATGTGTATTAACCATATAGTGAAAGAAAACAAAAAGACATGGTAAAAGTTAAATTATTTAACTTAGAGTTAAATCTAATTGATAAGGTTAAAATAATACCCTAAACTTGTCTAAATCTTATTGGTTGATAGGATTTCGACCCATACCCACTTTATCTTCGAAATAAGACCCTTTGGAACCATTATAAACCGATTTTGACTTTAATATAAAATAATATTTTGAGATATTCCTAAGGTGCCCCTCTCCTCCCTTATAAAAAGGCACCTCCTCCCCCTCCTCCTCACACCAATTTGAGCACTCAAGCTCGGCCAACCCCTGCCATTTTCTCCGCTCCACTTTCCTAGAATAATCCTAGAGGTCCTGGTCTTCTCCAAAGACCAATCTTAGTTCCTTAAGTGGAGGATTCAAAGAGGCGTTCCAAAGAAGAGGTAATATCCATTACCGATCTTTTCAATTTCTTTCTTCTTCAACTTCTTCTTCTTTAGTTTTTTCATGATAAAGTAATAACATCAGTATTAATTACATACTGATATGTTATTATAAATATGAAACAACCCTAATTCACCTTCTATCCATCCTACGGAAAAATGAAATCACCGCGCGTGCGTACGTACGGAATACCGTCTCCACGCCGTGGTGTAATCTATTTTCCACCATCACCTTAAAAGGATGGGTATAATGGTGTAATGAGTAACTATATATGATTATTATAAAGTAATATTGATACTGAAATAATATATATATACTCTAATACAATTCCACGATCATAGGAACGATATCATCACTCGTGCGTACGTACGGAATACCGTCTCCACGATGTGATGCGACTCGTTCTACATGATCTTCATTTCATAATGATTATATAAATGAATTGAATGAATGAATATGGTATATAATACACTAATAACATTCTGTAAATGAATTATCTATAACCTAAAGATAATAATAAGAATTTATTCGACAAAACACGCATAAGAACAAAAAGTTATAAAGACCCGAGTAACAAGTAACAATGAAATATTACTAACAAGAAGCTAATAATATGACCATATATGATATCATATAAATATTTATGATTCTGGAATAAGTCAATAACATTATTTAAACCATTATACAGGAGCTTCGGACACGTACAAAGCAAATTGGACCTAAGGTAAGGGAAATATCACAATCTCATTTTTATCCGAGATTGTTTATTCGTAAGTATTTACTGGGGTGTATTTTATCATCCACATCCATGTTTCATCAATATGTAATATTATTTCCATCCACCTACAATTGTTTAAATCCATTTTTACCCTTCGATGAGTTTTTAGTAATAGGTATGAAAGGAATCTTTTGTCGTTTTTCATACGAGGTACTTTTTGACTTTTCCGACAAAAGTACGAAGAATGTTTTTTTTAACTTATACGGCATGAATGGATTTTAAAACAAAATTTCCAAGAATATTACTTTACAAGTTTTCAAGTTTATTTTTAATCAACTTCTTTTATTTTAAAGTCATATGACATGTTATGAAAGGAAAAATGTTTTTGAAGAAGAAAGGATATTTTCCTCAAGAATGGAGTTCAAGTGTTTTATCAAAATTATTTTCCATCTAAGATAATAAAGGGTTCTGTTTTAATCCCTATTATTACATTGGTTTGATTATGTTGTGATGGAAATATTTTTATGAATTCCTTTATCTTATATGAATTATTTTATGATGTCATGTTGTTTAAGAATCCCATTTTTATTACATGGGTTATGCGATGATGTATGATTTATGATTATGTGGCACACATAAGAAAGGATTCATTATAAGATGGGTGGGACCTATATCTCCCTCCAATAAATTGGGTAAAGATTTTATATCTCATGAGATAGACATGGCTGGAACGGAAGGTTATTTCGGTTCAGTGATACAGGACTGAAACGAGGAGTGAACTCGGTTCAGAAAGGGACTTTGTCCACTAAGATAGTCTTGGCAATGAGTCATGACTAACAAGAAATGATTTCCATGATTATGTGTGCATGTCACAAAGTTTCAAGTTTTATGTTATGATTTTGGGGATCTCATTTTCACTTCTATGAATTATTCCATGATAAGATATTATGATCTATTTTGCAGGTTTTGATTTTCAAAAAGATATGATATGATTTTTATTTCCTTTATTTGCCCTTGCTGAGCATTTGAGCTCACCCTTTTATGTTTTCTTTTCCCCAGGTCAGGAAGATGGATATTAAGTAGAATATGCTAAAAGGGACCCTAGATATGATGAAATAAATGGGAGACACTGTAGAAGATTTATGAACCAGTTGTTTATGTTTCCCAGTTTCTAAAGACACTATACCTATACGGTCCTTTGTGGTTTTGTCATATGTTGTAATAAGTGTGCTTCAATTTTGAAGTATTAACAATGTATGTAAAGTATGGGTCGTTATAATTATAATATCATTTTTACCTTTAATTACCCTACTATCTTTTAACCGTGGTAAAAAAAATTCAAAAGTTACTATTCACCAAAAATTATTATCATCCTATTGAACCACATTTTACTTAATGATGTAAACCATGAATCTCGGATTTTTGAAATTAAATTCATAGAAACGGTAAAATTACATTTTATGCAAATTTGCAAATGTGCCTAGAAGGTAGGTAAAGACGTTAAAAAATTCAATAAAATTTTATATATCTAATATTATTATAAAATGACTCCAATGAATTAAATTGGCCTAATTTATGTATTATGTATCTCTTTTGACTTTGAAATAAAAATAATATTTATTTAAATAAGAAGTAAGTTTTTATGTACTATGCCGTATTTTTCACTATTCATCAAAAATTGAAAGTTTCAGAAAAATACAAAAAATTCACCCAAATCTAATTTTTAGATTATGAATCAAAAAATGAATTCTATTTTACCAAATTCAATTTTTATGTGTGTCTAATATTAATTTTATTATTTTTCACAAAAGTACATAAAAAGTATGTCTTTTAAGAAAATAGTTTTTCTAAATATATAACTATTTGAACAAAACATATAAATTTCATTATAAACATGTTTTATTTATGTGAAAACATTATTAATAAATATAAAAATTTATTTTTTTACTATTTATATCACAATATTTAATTGATAAATAAATATATCATTTAAATAATTATAATACTAATGTGTTGTTTCACATAAACTCAATCTTGCATATAACATAAGCCAAGTCGGTGTTGTGTGGTGTATAAGCTATTTACTTACTTTAATGATATAAATTACTATGAAATATTGGGGTGTTACATATATTTTTTATATTATGAGAATAATGTATTCTTTTTATCATGTATATCTTGGGTCACTTTAGTTGGTATCAGAGTAGGGTTTAGTCATTTTAGATATAAGGTTACAAGTTTCTCAAGATTAGTTAAGTTTCCTTTGGTGTTATGGTTATTTAACTTTAGTAAAAACCCAAGAGTTTATTTTAATTATATGATAATATCATAAAATATTGGTAAAGTCTTAATTATTTGTTTCCAAGAAATTCATCACTGTTTGTATATTGGAAAGTGGATATGGTTGTGGAATAGATGAACCTAGTAGTAACCACCCTAAAATTGGTTGGTTGAGAATTTACTTGATCATTAATCTAATGCACAATGAGTGGGCCTAAGATTTAACATCAGGCTATCCAATCATAGGGGATATTCTTTGATTTATTATATTATCATTGTGAACCACTATAAAGGATTAATTTCTTATCCACCACGAGGAATTGGGTTTAAAATTGTAATATAACCCAACATAAAGTATCATAGTTCAAACTAATATTTATATTGGCTAAACATAACAAATTATAGGATAATGTGTAAATGTAAAAGAATAAGATGATTTAATGTTGAATTACCATAATGGTCATTATAATTTTTCTTTTATTGTTATGTTTTTTCCACTCATTACAACCCATTTGGTTTTATAAAAGGTTGTAACTAGATGGAACCATGGGTGCTAAGAATATTTAAAATGTTTCCTCAATGAAAAACCCATTGGAATTAGATCTGGATTGATAAACCTTGTGATTATATCAAACCAAATATAATGGAATATTATCAATAATGTGCATACAGTTGATGTCGCAAACATGCTAAAGAAATTAATGATGGAGTACCATGGAAGATCAAATGGTTAATATGATGAAAGAGAAAAATTCAATTTTCTGCATGAAAAAAATGTTTAAAGAAGAACCAAGGTGGTTACCTAAATGGGGTTGTAAAGTGCTTTACTGTTATAAGAGGGGTCATTAAGAAATAAATTATTGAATGAAAAATAAGGTCTTATTTAACATAATAAGTAAGGGCATAACTCATCTTATAGAACCACAATATTAAATATCATATCTGAATCATACTTTTTCATTATATATTCCAATTCCCTAATCCAGTTATTTTTTTAGGATAGAATAAATCCACATCATTCTAGACCCAGGGAGAAAGGATTACCCTTTATAATGACTATTGATGAAGATGATAGTGGTAATTAGGTTTCACTAACCCTCCACCCTGAATTAATGGAAGTATTTCACTTCTATCAACGATGTAACACCCTAAGTTTCTACGGTACATTTCCCTTTGAATAATACAATAGATTTCATTGTACGCAACTTGGAGTTTTAACACACCACGACCAATCAAACTAGACGTTATGAATATTAATACCCAGTTTTTGAAATTTTATAAATTTTATTTTTCAAAATGGACTTCATTTTCAGATTCGGAATATCAAAATTCGCTTAGGGTAAATTTTTGGTATTTTTCTAAAAACATTCAATTTTGATGAATACTGAAAAACAATGCGTTATTTATTAAAACAGATTTTTATTTAAATAATTAGTTATTTTATTTAAATTTATATTAGGTAAAAATAGATACATAATACCTATATATGTACAATTTAATTCATTAGAGTCATTTTATAATAATATTAGATATATAAAACTTTATTTAACTTTTTACCATCTTTTACCCACCTTCTAGGCACATTTTCAAATTTTTATAAAACATAATTTTACCTCTTCTGGGAATTTAATTTCAAAAACTCGAGAGACATGGTTGAAATCAGTATGTAAAATTTGGTTCAATAAGATGAAAATAATTTTTGTTGAATAGTAACTTTTGACATTTATTCTAAAGGTAAAAATGATATTATTATTACCCTAACACATGTCCTAATTCTATTGAATGATTGAAAATTAATTTCTTTTATTAGCATAAACCTTCTTTTGAGGGTAATGGGGAACCCAACATGACTTCAGCAACTAAAACATTCAAACAAGCCCTCACGGTTTGAGATCCCAAGACTAGAAACAACAAAATTCAATACAAAGATAACTCCTCCCCATCATCAATCACATTAATAATAGCTTTCCCTATCACAACACTGCTTAGAAAATGTCCCGTGTCGGATTACACAGGCATAGTACCAATGAAAATTGTCATACCCACTCTAACTTTCAAATCCGAATAGTGGTGGATAGTGAAAACTCCCTTCTCCACACCTCTTAAGAAGTAGCCCTATATGTGAACTGGTTTCCTTGCCCCAATAACTGCAGATCACAAAGACACAACGCAAAACCCCTCAAAATACAATCCACAAAAACAAAAGAATCAACCACCAAACTACAAAATCTTCACAGATCAAACCAATCAACAACATGAAGCCTTTCATATACCATTTTCATATTCAAAATCATGATGAAAACCAATGTAGCTGCTGAAAAAAAAAACACCGCCACCACAACACCGAAGCAGACCAACCGCAAATCAGAAATCGAGATCCAAACCAGAAACTCATCCAAAACTCCAACCAAAATCAAGAAACACAGAAAAATAAAATATAAAAAAATCCTTCACCAAAAATAGCACCAGAACAAGATCTGCCACAGGGAAAAGATGAAAATCATGTATCTGCATTCAATGCACATGAAGTGAAGATCTGCTCTACATACCTGCAACTGACATAGAATGAGGAGACAACCTTCATCCCAGTGGTCAGAACATGAAAAATGGACCCTCACTGTGCCTGCAGGAATCAAGGCCAGAAAATGGTGATATTTTACGAGTTGTTTGAGAATAAGGATCGATGCCACTACAGGATGAAACTGCATGCCATTCTCCAGGATGAAGAACCATGGAGAGGACCACTGCCAATACGTAGCTGAGGAGGAAGGTGGCAGTGGGGGTAAATTTATTATTATTTTATTTAAAGAAGAGTTGAAAGTGTTAATTTCAAATTTTCATAACTAAAACATTTTTAATATATGGATACACATAATATAAATTCAAAAATAAATTTTCATTATAAATTTAAAAATATTTCCTACATAATGGTATTTTATTTATAGTTTTTAGAAATTAAATGATTAAATTTATTTTTGACATAATGATGATGTAGTAATTACCATATTAATGAATGATTAAAATAATTGATATTATAAATATCCAAATAAAGGTAAACTGAGACTTTTGATGACTTCTAAAGATTTAATATGACATGTTAGGGTTGATTAAATGGATTTATTTAAGTAATCAAGTTTTCAGGACTTTATCAAAAACCAAATACTAAATACTGTAAAAATTGTCATAAATGAGTTTTTAAAACAAATACGATATTATTAAATGATATAGTAGTCCAAAAAATCTAAGGGTCAGCCAAAAGACTTATATAATAATAGATATGTCTTTAATGAACCACTTGGGGTTCTCTTGGCAATTTATTGTATGTTTATTAACCATTTATTATAATAATATAAGAATACATGGTAAAAGTAAAACTATTTAACTAAGAGTTAAATCAAAAAGATAAAGTTAATATGGTGACCTAAACCTGTGTAAAATCTATCTGTTGATAGTTTTATGACCCATACCCTCCTTATCCTTGAAATAAATCATTTCTAAAAAATTATAATCTGAATATTATTCTATAATAAAATAATATTTCAAGATTTTCCAAAAGTAACCATCACCTCTCTTATAAAAGGGTACTTACGCTTCTCTCAAAATCACACCTCCAAAGTCATTTGGCCTGGCCAAACCCTAATCAAATATCCTACAAACTACCCTCACTTCTACCTAGAGGCCTTAATTTGATAAAAAATCTAACCTAAGTATCCCTTTTGGTCATCTTAAAAGGAAACACCCAAAGAAGAGGTAATAATTTCACCACCTCTTTCAAAGTTCTATTCTTCTTCCACTTCCTATTTCTATTTTTTTCCATACCAAAATAATTAGTCAAGTAACTTATACATAATTTGATTTTATTATAAACACTGTATAATGAGATTAATTATTCTATATATCCAATGAATGAAAATTCACCATACATGCATACGTACGACTTACCGTCTACACATCGTGGTGTAGTTTGTTATTCAAATACATCATTATTTGGATGGGTATAATAATGAGTATAACAGATGTAAATAATAAATATAAAATTTTAATGATTATATATATATATTATATTCCATCCAATTACATACTATTTCTCCATCAATATAATGATATTTTCACTTGTGTGTACATATGAATTATCATCTCCACGAACGCGATTAGATTCATTCCCCATCATAACCATTCAAGAATAATTATCATTTTATGATTAAAAATAATATTTAAGAACATAATATCATTATGAATAAAAATAGAATACATACTATCCATAACAAACATGACCTAAGTAACAAAACATATAAAAGAAAACGAATCAGATAACACTAGAAAGGATGATACTACTGAAATATTATTAACAATGAAATATTAAAAGATCATATATGATATCATATTTATGTATGTGGTTCTTATATAATTTAATAACAATTATTTAAATATTATAGATGAGGTTAAAATACCCTCAATCAAGGAAAATTACAAGGTAAGGGTTAATTGTACAATCTCTTTATTATCTGAGATTGTTTATACGTGAGTATCTACTGGGACATCGTTATCATCCACATCTATGTTTCTTGAAAATGTATTTCAAAAAAACTTTACTATTTCTTATACTAAGGTTTAAAGTAATTTATACCCTTGTTTGACTTTTTATAATATTTTTATAAAGTAATATTTCCGTTATTTTCCAAACAAGGTCCTTTATGACCTTTTCGAAAAAATTAAGAAAAGAATGTTTTTTAACTTATAAGGTGGGTGTGGCTAGTTTCCTCTATTATAACACCTTTGATGCATACCTTACAAACTTATAAGAATATTTTAAAAATTATTTTTTTATTTTAAAATTACATGACTTTTAAATGATTTCAAAATAAAATATATTTCTCTCAAATAGTTTTGATTTCATTAATGTCAACATCTTTTTTTAGATTTTACTCTTGGTAAAAGTTTATTCATTATGATAGAATCTTTCATATTGTATTGAAGGTTTTTGATATGTTTGACTGTGGATGTGATATTTTTTTACCATTAATGGTTTATAGTTAAATTATTGACATTTCGTGTGGTAGTTTTAATATGAATGCTTATGTTATGATTCAACCTTTTCATATGAGAAATGCATTGTACTTAGTAAGTGATGGGTGGAGCCCACTATAGCTCCTCGTTTCATCGGTATGTCTCATGATAAATACTAGTGTCTTGGAACAGGGCCTTGACAAAATATTATTTGTAGTCTTGGCACGAGGCCTTGACTATGTGGTTATGAAGTCTGGTATTATACATTCCATCAATATGAAATTGGCTATTGATATTGAATTTGATTATTCGACTAGTAAAATATCCATGTGAATAAGTAAATGAAATTATTTGATTTTTATTTTCCATATTATAATGAAGTTTATTTTTAAAAAGATAATGTTTTAGTCTTATACGTTGCCATAAATGTTTATGCTTATTTATGAATGTTTTTGCTATATTGTTATCCTTACTGTGCATTTGAGCACACCACTTTCTTTGTTTTTTTCCCAGGATGTGAAAAGTATTTTATGGTTGACCTGCAAGGATAAGATAAGGGATATAAGTGTGTTCAAAGGGGATAAAATGTTATTGTTGTTTTTATTTCATGATATAATGCAAAACATATGTATGTATCTAGTAATTCTAAGGCTACTAAACTAATTGGTATTTGTAGACTTGATCTCTTGTGATCATTCTAATGTTATGTAATAATGCACCGACTCTGGTTGAATGGGGTCGGGGTGTCACAACCATGTGTATCTATGGTGTATTCTAATAACATCAAGTCACCACATTCAATGACTATTATTTTAATGAAAACATTTAGTGGCGTGATTATAATATTTTTGGAAATAAAGTTTGTACAAATAATAATATCCTCCTTTATAAAAATTGAATCAATTTTTTAAATAGAATTATTATATTGACTTTTAATCCACATTAATTTCTAGAATCGGGAAAAACACATTCTATGTCAACTATTACCATCTATTAGTGTAAGGCTGTATATGAATTATATAATAAGAAAACAAAACCCTTCACATGGGTATTAATACCTAGTAATGAGACATATTTACTTGAAATGTTTAGGGAAGATAAGTATTTTACAGTCTTCACTATGATATTTATGATCAACTATCATTTGAGATAATATCTTGAGTCATTTCAGCCTTTTCTCCACCTTTAGCTATTCCCATATATAAATGGTAACTAAAATGAGAGGATACATTTTATCTAAATGGGTAGAATGTAACAACACAAGATTTTACAATATATTTTTCCATAAAAAATACTTTATTTAGAATCTTTCTCCACACATAACACTGAAACCAAAAAAAATATGGACTATTGTATGAAACCATAGAATTAACTGGTACAAAATTCATAATGGGATTGGGAATATATATATATATATATATGTATAATAAAGTTCAGTTTTAATATGGACCCAGAAAGTGTATCTAAGAAAATAATGAAATCTATTTTATAAAATTTTCTTCGTTTAACGAACAATATATTTTTATATTAATAAATTATTAACATTAAATTAATTAGTAATTTATAAGAAATAAGAATAAGAATAGATAATATAAAAAGGGTCATTTTTAGATAAAAATATTCATGATATTTTTAATTGGAAATAAAATTAATAAACTTTTGGATATTAATTTGAAAGAATTAACAACATATTTGGATTTAACTTGATCATATTTACATAAAATGATTTTTTATATATTTTTTGGAACACTTGATATTCAAGTGAATAGTTAAAATATTGATTTTAGTAATGTCATAAATTTTATGAAATTATTTTAATATATAAATACACTTATATTTTTTTAATCCTTTTTATTGTAAAATTATATATTTTTTAAAAAATAAATAATTTAAAATTATTTTTTCAACATTTTGAAAATTTATGTAGCATTTTCAATGAAAACTGTTTTACAACTGTTTTGATTAATTAATTATAACATGATAAAATGAAGTTTTATATTTATTTTATTATAAAATAATTACTATTTTAATGAAACTATTTATTTATAATTCATTTTAATCAATTTCATTGATAACCCTATCTTAATCATAAATCATTTTTTTGAAAAATATCCATTTTCAAAAAAAAATGGTTTTCTACACGTTACATATGCTTGTGTTAAAATCCAACTTCC
Organism: Viscum album; assembly: GCA_963277665.1. NCBI lineage: Eukaryota > Viridiplantae > Streptophyta > Magnoliopsida > Santalales > Viscaceae > Viscum > Viscum album. The sequence goes on from OY728125.1 coordinate 877,105,332, forward strand.
CTACAAATATAATTTTAATTTCATAAATTTTTTCCTACATTTGAGAAAAAAAATTTCATATTATTTAGTATTTCCACTTTAATTTTTAGGTAATAAATTATATGTTTTGGATTAATTCAAATTATAACTATACAGATGAAACAATTATTTTGGAATTATTTTTTCTTAATATCAATGATTTATATAAAATAAAATAAATTTAAATACTATGATTTAAATAAACAAATAAATATATTAAAAATTGTGTAGTTAGTAATCAACACTAAATAGTATTATGAATCCATAATGGTTGAAATGTCATTTTTCTACTAAATCCTTTTTTCTAAATATTATCTCTTCTAATAAAAATTTTAATTTTATAATATTTATTTAATTAATTAAATTAAATATATTTAAAATTTATTTTCATAACACACGAATATTTTTTATTTGTTATTATATATTCTTAATATAACATAAAATCATTTAGTTAAAAACTAGTTAACTAGTTTAAAATTAAAAGAGTAAAATGTAACAAATTAATGGTACAAACCATTTAAAATTTTTAAAACATGTTTCAAAAGAATTGCTTGAGTATTTATGTACCTAAATAAACTCCACATCCCGTTATTTTAAAAAAATTGAGCCATTGACCTTGGAATTATGTCATGGTGCTTTTAAAAAATAAAGGGTGTTTCCTAACGTTTTATTTTCCAATCTTATAAAGGGGGAACTCTCACACATTTTTAAAAAACCTATCATTTTAATTGATACTTAAAATCTTAAATATTTCCCTCAAAATAACACTATCCTGCAAACACAATCCCCTATTCAATCTTAGTTAGAATAATCCCTTCACTTCCATATAATTTTCCAAGGAAAGATCATGTCTCCAATGTAAGTATTACCTCCTTTTTAAGCTTTTATTCTTAGTCTTACTCATCAAAAAATCTCATTACAAAACTGATATTATTAATTAATTTCCATTACTGTAATTATATGTTGTTATATTAATTATACATCCATTATTTATTCAACTTCATCCACTTATAAGAAGAAAATAACATTGTTAGTGCATTGCGCAGACTACTGCCTCCAAGAAGTGTCAGCGTTTTTTTATCACCTCCATTCATGGGTAATAAAAAGGATGTAATGGATGAAAAATATTATATAAATAATATAATTATAAATCTAAAATTTAAATTTAATATCTACTTCACCCCTCCCACACTTTGAGAAAAGGGAATTCTAATTCTATCAATATGCGGATTACCGCCTCCATGATGATAGGTTTTTAATTTTTCGTTATTATTTTTATAATTTATCTAATAATTGATATATATGGTTCTACATAAAAAAAACATCAAAATAATATCATTATTATTAATTTATTATAAATTATGTAAAATGAAATACCCCCTTAACCATACTCACCAACCTAATTAAAGTATGACCAAGTTTGAGTCTGTTTAACAACATACATGAATGGTGTGATAGAACCTTATTGTGGATTTATATGGAAACATGAAAAAATATATTATTTTTATATAATAATAAAATAATAATATTTATAAGTTTTTTAAATATTAAATTAATTATACAACTTATTATTAATGTTTCTTTTTTATTCACTAAAATCACAGAAATAAGACAACACTGATTCCGTTTTTACATTGTGTGACTAATAAAATATTGATTGAAATAAAAACATTTGAAATAAACTAATATTTTTTATTATAATATTTTAAATTATATAACAATAACTTAATTATTATCAAATGATCGGTAATGGTATCAAAATTATTAAACATGCACAAAATAGTTAATGTTATTAACACCCGATTATCATAATATTATTTAAATAATTATTTTAATAATGATAAAAAAATTATTATAATAATTTTAAAATGGGAAATTTTATTATATATAATATTAGGTATAATTTTTTAATTCAATAATTTACAGTGAATCTGACTAAGAATGGAAATAATGTAAGGTTTTTCACAGCTAATTTTTCTTTCTTTGTGCTATATTGGTTATTCATGAATCGTATTCCTATAAGTTCAATTATTTTATCTTGTGATTGTATAAAATTGTATTTCTACTTTAATTTATATTAATTTCCTATTTTTTCTACTAAATTAATTTCAAAATTATTTTTACTTCAAAGATTATAATATTCATAAGGGCTTCTTTGACTCAAATTTGAATCCTTTGAGATATGTTTAATCTATACACAATGTTTAATTTTCGATATTTTAAATACAACCCTATTGTCATTTCATTATTATATTATATTTCATTAGATTAAATGTTATTTTTAGAGATATACCTCTCACTAAATTTTTATCTAAGTGTTATGAAGGTGGTAAGGGGTTTTCATGACTTGAATCTCTTCATCAGATCATAATAACTCTTATTTGGCTATAATCATTCAATATTGGTCTATTATAACCAATGATGATATTATGTTTTATTTGAAATTTATTATATATGTAAATTACATCTATTTTTTAATACTCGATTATATTATTGAATATTTTCAAAAATAAATTGGTATGTTTCGAAAGAATAACGACCATTCGTAAAAATAGATCTTTTCCATCATATCCATGCTTCCCTTCTGGACAATATTAATCTCACTTCATGGAAAGATAATATAGACTATTTTATATTATTTTAATAATTTTTTTAAATTTTAATATTAAATTTTCAAAACCATTTTAAGGATTTTGGTTTTTAATAAGGCTATTTTAATGTTCTAAAAAAGTTTTTTTCCATCCTTCCCAAATAAAAAGTTATATCATCTACCCTAAATATTAATTTTATAACCCTCATGTATTTTTTCCATTGTTAGATATTTTTTAAAATATTAAATGTATCCAAATTACTTTCACATTCCCTTTTTTAAATTTTATTTATTTTTTAAATTCCAATTATTAAATATTCTTTAAAAAAAATTAAACTATTTTCACTTCCCCATTTTGAAAACCTTATATGAATTATGTTAAGAGTGAAAGTTTTAAATGTATTTTCACTTATAATTTTTTATATTTTATTTCATTGAAGGATCTTTTATTTGGAACTCTTTATTATAAAGCTTAAACAATATTTTTTTCCATTAATCTATGAATTATAAACTTCATAAGGCAATTGGTAAATCAAAATCCATTATTTGAGTTATAAAATTTGTTATTTAAATATTCTTTTTTTTGTACTTTCTCTTATAAATTTCACATTCTTTTTACTTTTAGGGAAAAGAATTTTGGAACCAATTCCATTTCTATGAAAGGATTAATTTTCATTTTTATTGAAATAAAATGACACTTGTGAAAGGAGACTCATAACCATGAATTTTACCACAACAAATATGAAATGTTTTCAAATGTTATTTTCATTATGATTTGATTTCATTATCTTGAAATGATATTTATATAGTATAGTTATGTTTCATGTGCCATTGCATATTATTATTTTATGTGATACTTTTTGGTGATCAAGTTTTTGGTATCAAATGATTTTTTAGGATGTTATTTTATATTTTTGTATGTTTTTTGAAACCCATTCTATTTCCATGGGTTCCTTAAAAAAATTATTGATTTCAATTTTGGTTGTTCAATAGAAATAATTTTCTTTTCATGGGTTTTTTATTTGATTATTTGGAAATTTCATGAAAATCACTTTCTTTATATCAGTTATTTTATGATGTGATGATATTTTTTTAAGTGGAATACATATATATATGGATTATTATATGAGTAAGAAATGTATATCCCTCTAACTAATTAGGTAAAGTATTATATATCTTGATATATAAATGTTTTGCGAACAAGATACTAAGTATCTAGGTTCATGGATAGTGAGTGTGGTGGTGTTTTTCTCTACTCGTAGTTTTATGATTGAATGGGTTGGTGAGTAGCTAGGTTCACTATGATAATAAATCTTATGATTATGATTTTTCCAAATTTTCAAAAAAAAAATCAATATATTCCTTGTTTTCATGATTAGACCATATTTTTAAAGAATTATCCACTTTTATATCATGATCACATGGTTTATGTTATTGATATTTATTTTTTAGTTTGGTTTATATTTTATGATTCATTGATAATATTTCTTGATGTTATATTTTCATTAATTTTTTTTCTTATTATCATATATAATATTATTATCTCATATTAAACTATTAATTATTTATCAGGTTCTCCCTCACGTTTATAATCTAACACTTTATGAAATAATATAGCCTTTCTAATTTTTTAATCTTACCCCTTTCTTATGTTTCTGTCCTCCAAGTTATGAATATTGTTATATCATTTGATATATGTCCTAAACGGTGTTGAGGAGAATGAATATGGATAAATGATCAAAATTGTTGTAAATTAATATATTTATAATGCTAATCTCTAAGTTACTAAACTTTTCAGCCTATATATTATGATACTATTTGTGAGATGTATTTTTTTAATAATGAGATTAATTTATTATTTAAGTCATGTTTCACTTGGGTCGCTTAAAAGGTGGTCCATGGATAATTTCTCCATTACTATATGGGAACCAATTTAGAAATACATATAGTGGTTCATTTGGGATGTGTACCCTAGACTGAAGGTTGGACATGGGATATTATTCTATCACCGTGTGAGAGAACATTTTGAAATTAAAGGGGACATCCATCCAAATTAGCTAAAAGAGATTATATTTATAGAGGAGGGGGATGTTTAGAAAAAGTTCAAGCACTCTAAGGGTAGCAACACTGGTCTCCGAGCATATTTATAGAGCATACGAATGAAGATAGAGTGTATATGCACTATAAAAAAGAGCATATTATCAAGGTTTTTTTATAGATGGGTTTATGAAAACCCCCTCTAATCATAGAATTTAGAGGGGGTTCACATTCCCCTATAATTTTTTTATAATTATTTTTTTTAATATTTGGTTGGATTTTAGTGGTGGTTATGTCAAAACTGCCGATAATTTAATAATTAATGGTGATATATGTTTGGTTGGATTTTAGAAGCGATGTATATATATATATACTGGTTTGGATATTAGAATTTATATTTGTATAATAGATTTTTTTAAATGGAAATATTGGGGGTTCACAACCCCATATAATTTAAGATATTAGAGGGGTTTCATGAACGGCCTATAATCCCTTAGATTAGAGGGGGGTTTTGAACCCATTCTAATTTATGAAATTAGAGGGGGTTTTCAACACCCTCTAATTAATGAAATTATATGGGGGTTTTCAAACCCCTCAAATTTTTAACATTATAGGGTATTTTTAACCCCCTTTAATTTTTAACATTAGAGGGGGTTGTGAACCCCATATAATTTAGGACATTAGATGGGGTTTTCAACCCAAATAATTCATGAAATTTGAGAGGGTTCGTGAACAACTTCTAATCCATTTTATTAGAGTGGTTTTTTAACCCCCTTTAAATTTTTATTTATTTTTTAAAATTAATCTCATATAATTTTAAATTCTATAAAATATGTGTGTGTGAACATGTATGTGTATATATATATATATTACATAAACACATTATATTGTTGTTTTTAAATGCATTATAAACATATATATACAATTATATTACATAAATACTTTAAAAAAATAGTTATACATATAAACAAAAATGTATACATATATAAATATTGGTATACATAATATAAATGTAATTATTAATATATTTATTCAAATATATAAAATTTTTCTATTATTATATAAATACTATACATTTATATTATGATTTATTTTATACATATATTATATTGAAAACATTTTTGTTGTATATTTATGCTTAAATATATTTATATTATATTATGTATAAAAATATCTATAATATAGAAAAACTAAATATATACTATATATTATATATTGATATTATATATATTATATTATAAATATTTCACTCTATATAAATTTATTTATATTATATAATTATTATATATATTTTTTTCGTATACCATATTAATTATAAATTAATTTAGTAAATGTATGTATCTTTCAATTATATTATATAAATTTTTATAAATATTAATGTATTTAATTTTGCGTGTATATTTGCATGTGTGTATACATGATATAATATAAATTTATATAATTACATACATAAATATACAATAAAAATGTATTTAATATAATATATGTATAATATAAATCACAAGATATATAAACGTATTGCATTTATAAAACCAAAAAAAATTATTATAGTTTAAAAAATAGTTGTAATTGTTATTATTTTTATTGTTATTATTATTATTATTATTTTTACCCAGAGACAAAAATATTAAAAATTATATAAATAAATAAATATAATATAATTATACTCTATATATAAATATTATATAAATACATAAATACACACAAACCCAAAAATATTTAAATATTTATAAATATATGTATAAAATATATATTTATATTTGTAAATATAATTGTTTATATATATTTTACATATACACATATAATATATATATATATATTATACATAAATATAAATATTATATATAAATATTATATACAAATATATTATATAATATAAACAAATATTATATATATATATATATAATATATTCTATTATGTTTTTGACATTGTTTCATCAGATAGTCTAAAAAATGATAAAAGAAAATGCCTTAAAAAAGGGGATAAAACACATGAACAAAATCAAGATTTTGAAAGGCTTGAAAATTGGATCTCCCTATTGAAGCCAAGGATCCATCAGCACACAAGGTACTTGTGTACCACATTTCTGGTGCACAAGACACTTGCGCTCCCTACCACTATTTCTCCCAGGGTCACTTATTTTCTAATAAATAGATCCTTGGGGACTTCATTTATACGTATAAATTTCTCTAAAGCCTAATTCCGGCTCTGTTCACCCTAGTGCTTCACCAAAGACTTCTGAAACCATCAAGGTATTTCTTTAACACCTAGAGTAGAGGAATTGATTGAGGGTCATAGAACATAAGCCCCTTTAGTGTTTGAAATCCAAAACACTTGCACGCATAAAGTGCCCAACCTCCCTAAATAAAAAACACTTGCACACCACCTATTCCTCTCAAAGAAACATGAGCACCCCACTTCTAAGAATACCTATCAATACTCTTGAGGGCTTGAGTCAAGTATCGCCTATGTATTAACATCTAGTTTGTTCGTCAGTTAAGTCGACATCAGGTCACCCAATCCTACTTGTGTGCCCATACCTGTATGTCAGATACTTACATAGGCACCCTTATTTGATTCACCTAATCCCTTTAGTCTAAAAGACTTTCATCAGGCCTTCTTCAAATCCATTCATGGAAAATATTCTTCTTAATTGGATCCATTGTCTGAAAGGAGTTATATTGAAACCTCCTAACTTATCAAAACTTTGGGAAGGAAACATCAGTGTGTCTCTTATTTGCATTTGTATATCTATAGTTATAAGTTTCCCACATTTGTTTTTCAATGGGCTTTGGATTCATGCAGTATCCATGAGGTTTTATATCCACAGTCACATAGACCTTTCTCCAAGAAAGAGTGTTGGGAAGTTCTCAGTTTGCGGGATTAGGGATTGGGTCATGACATCCCCTTCTCTTCTCTAAAACCTGTAACCTCATGAATCTAGTAGGGGTGGTATGGTACATACCAACGTTTCCTTTTGAATAAAGGAGAAGTATCCCTCCCCTACAAGGAAAAATTTAAGGGATTCCATCTAGGTGCAATTCCCTAACCATTACTGTATGAGGTTTTAGTCTTGCTTCTCTCTACTTCCTACACCTTCACTTCTTCCTTACATTGGACCCTTATCTAATGTAAATATAATTGAGGGAGGGTTCATCACCACAACCTCTTCCATGGTCTCCTCGACCTCATCCTCCCTTGCTATCACAGGTACGTCCTCTTCCACCAGTGGAGGAGGAAAATTATATGTTCCTCTGTTAAATCTTTAACATCCTCTTGTTTCTCACATCAAGCATGACTCACGTGGTCTTATATATTTTTCATGATCACAACATTGTCACAAACACCCCACTTCATTAACTACGAGAACCTTGATTCCCACCATAATTGGGATACATAGGAAGCTATCATCAGGACCCAAGTTCATTGGATTTCCTCTTTAGGAATACAACCCAAATTCCTTAAATCAAGGCATCCTCCTTAGGTGTAAGACCCAACTTATTTCTATCAAAGGATCATACACCCCTACGATATTAAATGAACTATGAGAACATTGATTCCCAACAAAATTTGAATATATAGGAAGCCATTCTAAGTGATGAGATCCATCTCATTTCATCCTTAAATGGTAATCCTCATTAAGAGTAAGCCCCATATTAAACCCCCAAATCACCAAGGAATCTTTTTTAGGAAGTAATCACAAACTCATTTATCTCAAAGTACTACATTTGCCTATGAGACTAATTGATCTACGTGGGCTTTGATTCTCATCCAAAATGGATATGTAGGAAACCTCTATGAGGTTCAAACCCAACACTTCAAATCAACCATGTTCTTCCTTGGAAATTTTCCCAACAAGGTCTAGTCCAACTGGGAAACTTATATCTTTTCCAAGATCCTTGGGATTCATAGGGATAATTGTCACACCAAACTTTGATAAAATACCTTCCTCTTAGATTTCCTTACCACATGACATTAAACTCTAGGGCTAGTTCTTTATCAGATTAACTTAAAAGGTATGATGTTTCCTATTAAAATTCACTGAACTATGAGGGTTCTTATTCCTTTCACAGGGACAAATAGGTATCCCATTTATGGGTATGATTCCAACATCAAAATAATATTTCATTTCCTAATATGGCAATAACTTCTCGAGTGCCAAACTAAGTTGATTAGAAACTTGTATTATCATAATAGTGGTTAAAAGAATCTCTAAATAGTATTGAGAGGATACCACTGATGAAGAACCCCAAATACATACAGATTTATCTATTAATAAAGAACCTCGAATACATACAGATGATTCAAAATTTCTCACATGATAATAATTGATTGTAAATTCCAAGGAAAACCTACGTTACACTTTTTTAATTAATCATAATTCACAAAAATTTCTCAAAAATAAAAAAGAGTCCCAGTGTAGGCAATAATTAACCCTAAAAGTGTGTGATGAGTCTGAACTCCCATCCTCTCGAGCAATGCATGTTCTTATGTATTGTAAGTTAAAACTTAATGAATGACTACCTTTGGAAAGAAGGTAATATTAGATAAATAATCATTGCATGTTTCTAATTCCATAAATAGATCCAATGGAAAGCACTAGGGAATAGTGATTCCTAACCAGAACACACGTTTCGAGGGATGTGAAACCAAAATGGTGAACCTGACGTGAATCCTTAACCAAGTTGATAGTGTTACCCATCTGTAAAGCCCCTATAAATTGATAAAGGAAGGCTAGATAGAGGGATCAATCATGCATGTATCCATCTAAAAGAAGTTTCTTTAATGGAGTTCATTGTTTTTCTCATGTTTTTTCATAACTCCTTTCAATCCGAATGGCTTCCTTCATGTTTCCACCCATGAATGCCCCGGCCACTGCTCAAGCAGGATCCTCATCTACTGGAAGGACATCATCACCAACTTAGTATATTCAATGTTGGGTCTCAAATGAACTGTTAAAGGAATACTATAAACATGGTACTATCCTAACACTGGAGGATGCCCGACAGGCTCTCCATGTTGACAACTACCATCGATAATCTTAATAGCGACAGTTGGTGGTCAATAAGTAGGTTGCACCAACCACCGTATTCAACCATTTCGTGTCCTTATCCCTGGAATTAAATAAGTAGTAGCTTTTATACTTTAATGTGGTGGATCAGGATGTAACTCTTGGCCTCGACTCAAAGATGCAAGAGTCCTTCTTGTGGGCTCCTATCAACAATTGTCGTTAGCAGAATTGTGCGGTAGTGAACCCCCAACATGATTGGGGTGTTGCCTTCGGTTGTTTGGCCCAGGTCCCTCAGTCCCAAGCGTTCAACGAAAACCTCCAAAGAAAATTTCTAGACAATAGGTAGGAGGTTATTACCTTCATCACCCCCATAAAATTCCATCAAACTAACGTGGTGAAAAACAATGAACGGGCACATACTCCCATCTATCCTAATTCCACTGACTAGTAGACTCATCTGGTAGCAGCCCACCAATCCTACCAGTTAGATTTAGTGGAGTAACATGAATAAGTGCATACAACTATTTAAAAAATATTATCATGTCAGTAGGATCATCTGACAACATTCATGGAATCCCGCCAATCAAATTTGGTGGCAACTAGTAAGCAGGAACATACACCTTCCTACACTCACCAGTTCTACCAACTATCTCATCTATCAGCATTGAAGGAAATATATCAACCTTGCTTGGAAGAAAACAACCATCATTAAAATACACCTTCCAACATCCATCAATCCTACCAACAGTCCTGTTTGGAAACACACAGAGAATTCAGTCAGAAATCTCTGATGACAAACCTCGGAAAGACTCAACTCTCTACCCCCATACATGAGAACTGTAAGTATCAACTGATTGGAAAAGGAGGATAAAAGTATACACATACACCTACACTAGATAAAAAATGTACATATATTCTTGTTTTGGCTGTTGAAGTCACCAAATATAATTTAACAATGGTGAAAGGGCAGACAAAAATTAATTCCCATATTCTGGAAGCCTTTTAGAATATCATAAAATAAAATTTAGCAGTACCAGGGGAACAAACACATAATTTTTTGCTGACACCTAGGATGACTCATCATCATTCCATGCCATAATGGATACACACCTCTGTTCCAGTCTAGGAGGTTTATGTGGCGTACTCCCTCATATCATACGGACAACTGGATCGAGAGAATACACCCTTTCCAATTGGAGATAATCAATCCATTCTGATAACCACTATAAGGCAGACACATAAACCTTCCCATGATAACCACTTCTCCTAGAATGTTGGCCCAACTAAGGGTAAAAGAGAATCTAAGAATAAATATCACCAAACACATTTGTAAAATCAAGAGCCAATCTGATGTCTGGCTCCTTGTAATTTTGGAGTTCTTGAATACCTCAGACATTTATCTGTTGCAACTAAAAATAATACTCTCCTATTACCAAATTAATGGAGTAGTTGAAGAAATTATGAATTTCTCTATTGGATTAATCATCATGAAGGATTGATTCATGAACATTTGGCCAATCTAGAGTAGATGAGATCCACAACAACCCTCGTTGTGTCAAGAATACCAAGGATCAAGATGACTTATCTGTTGTTTTAATATAACATGTTTTTCTTCTATATTATGGTATTCACTGCATAAGTTTTGTATGCAGTAGTGTTTTTCATTGTCAAGATAATTTTTTAATTTACAATGTAGTAATGAGAAATCCCTCTTATCTCGAGGAACTTTCCAACATAAGGCTAGTCATGTCTAATACCTTATCACTAACATGTGATATACTTTATCAACCATAAAACAACCTAATGGGATGGTCATTCTTTGAACCTCCCTTGGGTCATTTATCTTCTAATATAACTGAGGAAAAACCAACTAATTCCATTGTTTGTAACAAAACAATTGAGAAGGTTCCACTCTGGGCTGTCCAATTTGAGAAACCTATAAAAAAGATGATGAAGATATGTTTAATGTGAGAAAATAATTACCTAATGGTGAAATACCAATCATGTTCTGGACTATGGAAAAATATCAATACAGTACTCTAGAATTGATGTTAGAATATTGAATTTATGATATTCTCCTCAAAATTTTCAAAAATCATCATCATCAGAAAGCCAAATTACTACCAATTGATGAATACCAAAGTCATGTAAAGGTAACAGAAGAGTTTCGACACCAAATTGACTATGAATCTCTCTCATTTTCCCAACATACAAGGGTTGAAAAGAAGAAGATAACCCTTTAGTGTGCATGACTTGATACACTAAATAGGCTACGCTAGTTAATTTTTGATACCCCGTATAGTGTTCTTATCAAAGGATGGGGTGCACACATAACATTTCATTTCACTATACTCCAAAATCCACAAAGCTAACCAAAAGTAGTATCATGAAATGAAATTTTCCATGGTCAGATACAAGCATAAAATTCTGTGTGTGATTAAAGATACGCTCAATAATAGTCCTTGAGTAGATCTCATCAGAGTTAGGCCCATAGAGAGAATGTTGTTGTGATGTTAGTGCATCAAGCATCTGAGAACATTATGTAGGCCTCACGCTTAGAATATTCTATCCATAAAATGGATCAAATGACTAAAATAGAACAACATTATTCTAAAATAGGTGATTTAAGTGGTTGTTGGATAATGCACCCAGCCAATGTTCGAACCAAAATTTGCAAAACCAGAAGTGTAACTGCGTGAATCTCAGCTATAGTAGTTCAAGAGGAACCCAGACCAACAGGGTTGGGGGTCTGTTTAATTAAACCATAAAATTCAATAAAAAAAGTTTAACTTTTTGAAGAATAAGAACAAGAATAGCCCTGGCCTATAGGGATAGGGATTTTTCACATATGTAATCCCCTCCTCAATAGAAGTTAGTTTTATTCTGATTAGGGAAGATGTCAAAAAGTGTATGCAAAACTGAACTATCCAAATATTCCCTTCATATTAATATTTTTCAAACCGTTCTTGGGAATTCAGCAAATAGGAGAACAGAGTCTTATGGAATATACATAAGGAGACTATCTTACAAATACACAGACCAAATTCCATCAATGAATTATGTGTCAGTTAATTTCATTAATATCATTATAGAAGATCCTATAGAGAATTATTCTAGTTTGGGGGAGTTGAAAGATGAATTTCTTATCCATATTATGGTACACACTGAGAAAATAAAGGAGTTGTGTATACCAGAAATCATAAGCTTACCCAGAATTTAGGTATTCCCTCAAGTAACAAAATCCCACCCCTTCGAAAGTCATTTTACAAGGGGAAAGGTAAAGGTCAAATCAAATCTCACTTCTCCACTGGATAATTTCAATCTATTTTTCTTGATGAAATATTTTACCAGTAAGAAGAGCATATAAAGGATTTAAAAAGACTAAATGTAGAGTTACTTCAAAGCATCATTTCAGCTAGACATACTCCCCAAGTATATCCTCAACTTGCATATCCTATAGGAACTCCTTAGCGAATAGGATTTGTTGCAATTATATATGTAGATAATGAATTCCATATATTAGGTACAGAGCTAGGGTAGGATCAAACACATCCTTATAGGCCTTCCCCATGGGTTATCCAAGACAAATACCAAAATCACCACCACCAGTTGTTTTCCTAGTCATTATGCTAGTTCAAAGTCCAACTAATGTACTTATACAGGTCCCATGTCATCTAGATATTCCTATAATGTTTATTAAAACAATCGAGGAATTAAAACCTCAATTGAAATATAAGGAAGAATGGAGTTCCCCAGTAAAACCAAAAAAGAAAGCTTGCCCTAAATGGGTATATCTGATCCCTCCCCCACCAAACTTTTTGGATACCACATTCCAAATATTTAATGGTTAGGGAGATCTAGATAAGCATTTAACACATTTTGTTTTCCATTGTGATCTTATGATGGGGACCCCACAAAAATAAGAAGCAGTAAAGCTCATATTCTTTGTTCAATCATTACAGGGGATAGATTTTTTCTGGTATACATGTTTGCAGTCTCAATCAATTACTAGATGGGAAGACCTCCATCAGAAATTATTTCTCCAATTAAGCTCAATGCTACTGAAGACAACATTTTTTTTTATATTTCTAATTGAAAACAATGAGATAATAAAATAGTTTCAGAATTCATTTCTTGATGGAAAGGATTAACATATTCATTAAATATAGAACTAATTTTAGAATAGTTTCTACCAATTTGTGAGGAAAATCTACATGATGAGTTACTCACACCCTTATTCCCTGTGAAATACATAATAGGGTTTCACGACCTTGATTCAATTGACCAACAAGTTTAGGATTACATTGTGGAAACTAAATCTAAATCTCTTGTAATCCCATTAACTCAAGGAAGTAGAATAGGGAATGAAAAGGCCTCTAAAATCACACTCAAACCCTCACATGTACCTACTTCTACTTTAAATCCTTCATCGTACCGAAGGGATCCACCTACTAAGCATCAGTAGTAACAACCACCTCATTAAGATTATAATATAGATCAAAGGCGAAGAAATTTTTAGTAATTGAAGAACAATGCTTATTCTTATCAAAATGAACAAGTTCCTAGTTACTTCGTTTTAGCTTTGGAAAAAAAATTGGTTTAGTTTCCAAGGATGAAGAAACTAAACAAAGAAGAAGATAAAGGTCTTCCAATTTATTGTCCATTTCATAAAATGTTAGGGAATCCAATTCAAGATTGTTTTGTTTTCAATGAACTCTTACAAAAAATGATAGACTCTAGAAAAGTGAAACTAAAAATATCATCAGCCTAAGTAGAATTTGTTTCTACTACTAATCCAGAGAAAGAAGGTGAATGGAAGGAATTCAAAAGAAAAATGCATAGAATTATGATGATTTTAGGATCAAGAAAATGATAAACTGAAATCATTCCATTCTATTAACATAGTTGAAACAACTGATTGTGTCTTATTCCACTTTCACTATATCAAATCCATATTCATCAAAAATAAGTCATCTAAAGGTCATTCCGCAAAGAAGCGATGTGATCATAGAGATAAAGAGTAGTTTGAAGAGGATGAGATAGTTTCAAGGAAAAATATTTCATTGACTTTAGAGGATTTCATGAATTATACCTCAAAATCATGGGCACTGTCCTACTAAACAGAACAACTAGAACCAACCTATCAAGAAGAATCTTCATCAGATGGAGAATTGATCTTTGGTTTTATTAATGTTGTCCACTTAATGGATCCCTATAAAAATGAGGATTCTGGTTATGATATGCCTGAATTCCCTATACCTAACTGGGGATCTAGAGGAATAATCCAAGTTCAAGGATACAGGGTAAGACATAGATATGCTACAAACCTCTATTCTAACTCTACCACTACTCTGCCAGTTTATACAGAAGAAACTCATGGAAGAGCCCTTCAGTAGGCTTAAAAATAATAAGAAAATTCTCCCACACATGATAGGATTGTCCCTAAAATGATTGTCTTGGATGATAGATTAGAGGTTACACCATCATTGTCTCAACAGGTAGATAGACCAAGTCATTCTAATCTATTAAAAGCATATGTATTTCTATATTCTTCCCCAAAAAGGGGTACATCTACATTAGAAGCATCAACTTCCAAGGCACCTAAAAAACTGCATCTCAATACTGGAATACGTAGACCTCTAGAACAAAATTATGATGTTTTGAAACACCTAGCCCAAGTACCAGATAGGTTTTTAATATTGGATGCCTTGAATATGTCAAAAGATCATTAATAAGCACATATTGAGGCCTTGTCAAGTCCTCAAGAGTTTGAAACTGAGGTTGCTGATGCTGAGGTTTACCATATAGAGAATGATCCTTCGTAGTGTCATGCAGTCATGTCTTTTACAGATGAAGATGTATATGATTTTGTACATAGACACATCGGGCCCTTGTTTCTATCTAGAAAGTTTAATGATACAGACACCCGATGAGACTTCATTGATAATGGCTCATGAGTCAACCTCATTCCCATTGATACACTTCTTTTATTATTTATAACTGAATCTAACTTATCTCCTTCCACTTTGATGTTGCAAGTAGATGATAATAATGAACTAGAAGCTCTAAGATCTATTACACTCAGAACATAGTTTGTAGATCTTATATTTAATTTATATTTATTGTTTTCCATAAAGACACAGCCTTCAACATTCTTCTTGGAAGACCTTGGTTATATCAACATACGGTCATTCCTTCTTCATATCACCAATTTCTCAAGTATTGCTTCAATGGACAAATTGGTACATTATATGGTGACAAGGCTCTATTAAAAACTTTTGAGTCTTGGTATATTGAAGTAGACTTCTACCACACAATGGGAATGAGATCCATTGAAAAAATATTTAACAAGAATCAATTCTCCGAATGTCTTGGAAAAGATACTTTATAATGTATTCGAACATTTGATTGTAGATTATGTGTTTCCAATCAGTCAAATTGAAAAGATAGACCCAAATCCAAGAACACATCCTGTGACTTCTATAATGTCAATTATAGAAATCGATCCTAATATCATTGGAGAAATTTTTGATTTACCAAGCAGTGGTGAAAGATTAAATAGAGATGTCTTCATTTCATCCATCAAACTTCAACAAGTATTCGTTTCACTAATCAAGCTAGAATAATATTTCTCTACACTAGAGGATGAAAATGATGTTGATTCCTAGCCAATAATCTTCTCTTAAATGCTCCAAGAAGACCCTTCATCATCAGTAGGCTCAGAAGTGGTTGCCACTTCTTCAGGATGTTCAAATACAGACTCCTCCCAAATCTCTATAATTTTTTCTTCATCACCGACTATGCAAGAATAAACGGAATAAGTGACATGTAAGAAAGAAGAAGAAGATCTCAAGGGCACTCCTCTAGAATTTCAGGAAGGCATATCTACCACCATAGATGAGCAGAGAGAAATAAATATGGGTACAAAAAAAGATCTACACCCCACTCTAATTTGTGTGGTCATGACTTCTAAAGAGAAAGAGATGTATACCTCATTTCTAAAGAAACATCGATATGTATTGTCTTGGAAATACACAAAAAATCCAGGCCTTGATTTTGATGTAGCCACTCATTATTTTGATTTTTCAGAATACATCGGGGATTCAAGAAGGAAATAATAAGAACCTACCCAACTCATGCCTCTAAAATTAAAACTGAAGTTGACAAGATTATCAAGGATAAATTTTTTAGGGAGGTTCAATATCCAAAATGGATGGCCAACACTGTCCTAGAGAAAAAAATAAGAATGGAAAATCAAACTATTTATTGATTTCAGAGATCATAACCGGTATTGTCCCAAAGATGACTTTCCAATTCTGATCACTGAACTATTAAATAACACAAAAGCTGGCTATGAGGCTCTCTCATTCTTGGATGGATACTTTGCATACAATAAAATCCAAATAGAACAAGAGAATGAGAATTATACGGCATTCAGATCCCCTCAAGGTGTATTTTTCTATTAGGTAATTCCTTTTATCTTAAATAACATAGGTGAAACATATCAACGTGCCATGAAACATATATTCAAAACCTTATTAGGAAATTTTTTTAAATGTTATGTGGATGATCTAGTATTTAAATCCATATAATGTTCTGATCACCAAATTGATTTAGATATCATATTTAGTAAACTAGGACAACATAATTTGAAGATGAATCCATTGAAATATGATTTTGGGGCAACCTCAAGAAAATCCTTGGCTTCGTTGTATGCCATAATGGAATCAAATTTTATCCTGATAAGAAAAAAATAAATCCTTGCCATGTCACCTCCTAAAAATTTAAAATAATTAAGGGGACTTCAGGGAAACATAGCCTATATTTGGCACTTTGTCACCTATTTGGCAGTCAAGTGTTTACCCTTCACCAGATTAATGAAAAGGGGAGTCACCTATCAATGGACCGAAGACTGCCAAGAGTTATTTGAAACACAAAAGAAATATCTCTTTATTCCATTGATATTAATTCCACTTATTGATAGAAGTCCACTTATTCTCTTTGTGACATATTTAGAGTGATCACTAGGATCCTTCCTTTCCCAAAATAATGATTTTGGGAATGAAAATATCCTTTACTATCTCAATCAAACTATTCTTGACACAGAGACATGATATTCATGTATAGATATGTGATATCTTGTATTAATCTTTGTTGATCAAAAATTTAGGCACTACCAACAAAATCACGAGGTCCACTTGGTATCTCACAATAACCCACTCAAATTTATCCTCAGTCATCCTATGATTACAGGAGTATTGGTATGGTGGAAAGTTTTACTACAATAATTTAATATCTAGTTTTTTCCTAAAAACAATAAAAGTCCAAGCCTTTGCATGGTTTCTTTCTAAACACCCATCTCCAAAAGATACATCATTGAATACTGATCTTCCAAATGAAGAGATCTTCTCTATTCAAGATAATCCACAAACATAGAAATGTACTTTGATGCTGATTCCAGAATTCCAATGGGAAAGAGAATGGAAAACCCCAAATTCAACAAAGATGGGTTAGGAATTGTATATATCTTTGCAGAAAAGGTAGTGTTTCCATATTACTTTCTATTATCAGAAGTCAGTACCAACAATGAGGCAGAACATCAAGCTCTCATCGTAGGCATGGAATTGTCACTCTAGGTACAAGTGAACCACTTGAAAGTGAAAGTTGATTCAGAGTTGGTAATAATATAGATAAATGGTGATTATTATATCAGAAAAGAAGATTTAATCTATTTGTGTGATTATATAAGAGGGTTAATGGATGAATTTCCCTCAAATCTCACATTTTCTTATGTCCCATGATTAAAAAATGCTCAAGCTGATGCCCTGGATAATGGAACCATATCCCTAGAGGATCCAAATTGGGTTGAGACAGTCATCAGTATTGTCCATCGACATGTTCTCTCACCTTCCATTAAAACTATAATGGAGGAAATTAATGAAATTAACCCTACTTTTAAGATATTTGGTCATACTCTAGGATGGATGACACCAACAATGGAATTCCTTTAAAATAGAGTACTTCAACCAGATAGAGTTGAAAAAGAATAGATCTGATGATTAGTGCCTTATTTCACTCTTTATGGTAGCCCAGATCACCAAAAGATCCACTAAAAATGAATTTTCGTTGGATTCCTCTTCCGATGATTTGATGGAGAAGAAAATATAGATTCCATGAATGAAGTGCATACTGGATCTTGTGGTGCTCACCAATCTGGGCATAGGATTTTTGATCAAATACAAATTCTTGGAGACTTGTAGCCTTCAATGACACAAGATTTCACAAATTTCACCAAGAAGATTCATCCCTACCATGTTCATGCCAACTTCATTCATAAACCCCAAAGTTGCTATATATATTTAAATACTCTTGGATATTTTCCACATGAGGAATGAATATAGTAGGACCTTATCCTCCAGCTACTGCTAAGCAGTTCAGGTATATTCTTACTTCTACTGATTTCTTCTCCAAATGGACTGAGGCAATACCTCCAAATGAAGTCAGAGCCAAAAGAATTTTTATCTTTCTCAAAGATAATATCATTTCCAGATTTTGTGTCCCTCATACTACATTGATGGATAAAGGCACTAATTTCTGTTTTGTTGAGGTAAAGAAGTTATATCAAGAGCACAATATCAAATCTAACCATTCATCTCGCTATCATGTAACAACCAATGGATAGATATAGGATTGTAATAAGACCTTATCAAATATAATCGAGAAGATGGTGGAAAAAGATAATAAATCTTGTCCTGATAAACTTTTTCATGATTAATGGTCTTATCAGACTACTACCCATAAAACCACTCAATAAACTCCATATTTGTTGGTGTATTGAATAGAATTAGTTTTTTGAATTGAAATTCAATTACCCTAACTCTGAGTTGTTTTTTTATCAGTTATTGATGAAAAGTCACATAAATGATTTGATGAGCGCAAATGATTAGATGAAAAGACATTTCACACTTTTCATCATTTAGAAGTCTATCAGAAAATAATAACACAAGATTTTAACAAAATAGTTTGCCTCTGGTCATTTTTTCCAAGAGAATCGGTATTGGTCCTCAGGACTCCAATGATACCAGGAAATAATCCTCCAAAATATGAGCCAAAGTGGGAAGGACTTTACTTTATATATAAGGTTTACTCTAATGGATATTATTCTTTAATCTCAATGGATGGAAAAATTATTAAAACTCTAAACAATGTAAGAATATTTATAATGTACTTTGTGTAATTTTTCATCATCATTTTTCTTCACTACATGACTCTAAACTGCATAGCACAAATTCCTAGTTGTAAGACATTAAACTTTATAACAACCATATGTGTCCATGCTACATGATGTTTGTTAAAATTTGTAGCATCATTGTACCTGTCACACGACATTAAACTCCATGACATAATTTTTCCTCCCCACATGACATCATGATATATGGTTAAAAACTTCTTTATTTGACAATAAGAGCATCCACGCGCAAGCATAACTTACATCATTTCTACTCCTCAGTACCACATGAGTTCCATTTTTCTCTATGTTTTAATCAGATCTTCATAGGGAACTCATTTCCAGAACTATGGGTGGATTGATTCTCATTCCAATGGGATATGTAGAGATGTCTATATATCCAATATTGGGCCCAGCCGCAACCACACAAGAAAATATTTCCCTTTTCTCCCACTATATATGAACTAGATTTATACGGAATACTATTTTAGGATACATGGTTTGATATTCATACCATTTTGTGTCTTAGGATTAACAATTCTTCTAGAATGTGTTAAAATCCCTTGTCTCCCACATCAAACACAATTAGCGTGGGAAATGATCATTTAAAGAACTATTTTTGGCTTGATTCTCATCCGTATGATATATGTACAGATGCCTGGATCTCTAATCTTGGGGCCAACCATGATAAAAACCCCAATTATTCCTTGTGAGTATGAATCAAAACTGCAAAGGGAATGTTTCAAAGAACTATGGGTGGCTTTATTCTCATCAATATGAGATACATAGTGACACTCAAGTTCAATCCTCTGGTTCAAACCTAATATTTTTTCATTACATTGGAATCACATCATGTCCTTGTTGCATGACTCTAAAATGCACAACATAATGTCCTTGCTGCATGACATCAAAATGAAAAGCACCCAAAGAACTACATATGGATTGATTCTAATCCCATTGTGATACATTGTAAAAACTAGGCCTTAGCTCCTATCCCATCCACATGATAAATTTTTATCTCTCTTCCACATATAATTAACAATATATGTAGGAGTCTTCATTTTCGGTCCTCAACTTAGAGAGCCCTCCAAGGAAACAAGAAATTCCCCCATTTTACATGTTATTCAGATCTATGTAAGGGACTCCAAACTCCTGGCCAATATTGATTCAAATATTTCCCTTATGAATGGATAATTACCCCTTTCATATTTCACACTCTTAATCTTGAATATTTTAATATTTTCATAATAATTCTTATGCTTTTTTTTGGAATAGTTTTTGATTTCTAAGAACTCTTCTACCTAACTATGTAGTACATGCCCCCAGGTTTCCATACATAATTTTCCTACATAGTGGGATTTTCAATCAAAAGTTTCTACTATTTGGCTATGCAGCACATGCCCTAGTTAGCCCTGCATAATACAGATCCCATAACTAGTTTTTCTAATAATGGTAATTTCATTCTTGGTTAAAGTTTATTTTGTCCCCTTCAAAATTTGAGGACAATATACAAGAATATGTATCTTAAAAAATTTATCCATGTATATTTTTCTAAATATATTTCTCTTGATCTGAATGTCTTCAAGAACATGGTTTAAAAATTTCTATCTCCATGTGTTGAAAGAAATATGAAATGTCCATGGATAATTTGACCACATATCATATATTGTTTCCATTTTGGTCCAGTTTGTACGACCAAAAACTACAGACACCATACTTCCTACATTGGGGTCATACCTTCATAGAAATCATATTCTTACAATTCTTTGGAAATCATGATTAGAAATAATCTTCCTGTATTAAGGTAGCTTTCTCCATAAAATGAACTCTGTACTGTGGAAAATCTTAATCACTATAAATGTTCTTTGGGTTTTAGCAGTAGTATGTAAAAAAATTTAAAGCTCTTTTGTTTGACTATGCAGTATGTTCCCCTAGGAGGCCTTGAATAAGTTGCCTACATAACAGGCCTGTCAGTCAAAAGATGCCACTATTTGGCTATGCATCATATTCCCTAGTCATCCCTAGATAATACAACACCCACAATGTGTTTTTCAAATAATGGTGAATTCATTCTTAGGAAAGACTTCCTCCAATGACTTTATCCTTTTTCCCATATTAGTGATTAGATCCAGAAATCCCCAAATCATGTTTACAATTTTATTTCTATACATGAACATTATAGTACGTTTCCGAACAGATTATCAAGAAATTGGAGTGTTTAAAACCATTGGTTAAACATAAATACCTTAAATTAAAATCACCCGATGTCCTCCCTGTGTGACTTAAAACTATACAGAATAATATCCTCACTGCATGACATAAAACTGCACAGTATAATGTCCTCACTGTATGAATTAAAACTACAAAGTATAATTTACTCACGGTATGACTTAAAACTTCACAGTATAATTTCATTAATACATGACATTTAAACTTCATAGCATGTTATTAGAAATCTCCTTTCTAAAAAATTATAACCATTCTTCACACACCAAATTTGTGTAGAAGTATATTTCCCATTCATGACATATATCTACAGAGATAAACGTTTTTTATTAAAATCCCTTTCCTTGGAAAAACCACCCATTGTGGTCTTGAGTCACCCAAAACTAATTTTCCCTTGTCTATCAGCAATAAAATGTCGAATTCCTGAGAGATCTTTTTCTTTAATATGCAGTACATGCCCCTAGGTGGCCTTACATAAATTTTCCTACATAACTGGCTCATCGATCAAAAGATTCCAAAATTTGGCTTTGCAGCATATGCCCTAGTCGGACCTATATAATAAAACCCCCATAACATGTTCATAAAATAATGGTAACTTTATTCTTGGAAAATACATCCTTTAGGTTTATACAAGTTTTTAGATCTGGTGACCATAAAAAATATCATGACTCAATATTCCCCTTGGAAGTATTTATAGAATATTTGAGCAATTCCTAACCACTCAACATTGTTTGGGATCTAATTTCAATATTTGTGGTCAAAACTATTTGAAATTAAACACTAACCTTTTTAGTCATACATTCATGACTCTAAACTACCAAAAACCAAGATATATAGCACTCAGGCAATTAAAACCCCACAATGGGCACTCTGTAAAAGATTCAAGCCTCAACTCATAAGACTAACATTTTTGTATGATTTAGGAAATATTGAGAAATAAAAATTCAATAGTAACAAAGTTTGGGTGGATTTATATAAAACACTAGTAAAAATAAAACTACACTTACTAAGTCCATTGTATTAGGTAAAAAAGTAGCAAGGATGAAGACACTTATGATTAAAGAAAAAAAACTTTTCATTTGTGACTAAAAAAATTCATAGAGGAGGATCCACAAATAGAAGTCTCACATTCATAAATTACAAGAGGTTTTATATATAACATATCAGTTTATTAATGTACTCTTGAGCCCCATCATCTACATATTGAAGTTTGGTTAGTTGACTGGTATCATTATCTTCAGCAAAATGAAGTGCTTCCTTAGCATCTGCAACGGATTTTGTTCCATCCTTCTAGACTTCTCCTATTAAATCATGAAGTTAGTCATGCTCCCCTGAAACAATGTATAACTCTTGTTGAAGACACAACTAATGAATAGTATTTTCTTTAATTTTCTATTTCAATTAATTAAAATTTGCAGTATGATTGGCCTCAGCTTTGGATAGTGCTTCTTGGGATTCATCAGTGTTAGTCAATAGTCTATTTTTCATCAGATCTTGCCAAAGCTTCGGATCCTGATCCCTTTTTTTAATAATCTCTTTCACTTTAGTATGAATTTCTTGATATTCAAAAACCTATAAATCCCAGCATAATTAATAGAGACAAAAGTTGTGGAATTAATAAGGGTAGTTACTCAAGGGAAATTTCAGATATTATCTTCCATATATTTTTTCATCCCTTGTGATGTGAAAGAAGAAGATCCTTTTGGAGTTCTGGGTTTGATTTAGTATAATTGTCGTAAGGAGGAAAGTATTCTAGGATTAATTCACTTAAAGAAGTACCCTATTCTATTCCTTCTTTTATAGTTATTGCTTCACTTCCTGATACTATTTGAGCTAATGTAGAAGCTTCACCTCTATACCTAGCCATTAATGTTGATAATACTATATTTTGAATTAAAAATTATTATTATTGTTAGTTTCAAAGGATAAACGGAGTGAGAATAATCATAATATTGGTATCCCTTACCAAAAAATAGGTCGGAATCTTGAGAATACTCCTCCCTAATATTCTCAGTTTCAATAGTTCTGGTTGACGTCTCTTGGTGGGGAATGCTTTCTTTAATCATTTCAAGATCCTCTAAATTAATATTAGAACAATTTTATGTTACAAGATTCACCTAAGCCAACATCTCTTCAATGGTGTTATTGAAAATGATGTCGACGCTTCCTTCAGGTATCATTACTACAACAATTTATTTTTATTGAACTTTATATTTGAACCAATCACAGTTAGAAAATTAATTATAAGAAGATTGATAGGATGTACAATGAAAAATCACATCCATTTGGTTTTATACAAGTAACTTCAAAATCTTCTAAATTATTTGGGATATTAATGTGTTCTAATCTTCTTTAAAAGACATGCCAAGACTCATCATATCATCAAATGATATCCAAGATCCCTTATTATTCTCACCCATGTGAGCAATTAGAGTGGTTGTTTCTAAACCCTCCTCTGATAACTTTTGACAATGAACAACTTCCTCTATAATAGTTGTGGGGTCAACATCAGCTGTTGCAGGATTTTATGGTGCATGTGATGAACCAAAAGTATTACAGAGTGGAAGTTAGTTGTTGTTACACTTATTTTCTCATGAAGCACTTATGATTTACCGTAGTTCTCCACTATCCTAATAGAAAGAATATGAGAAACACCAGGAACAGATGTTGGTTACTTTGTCCTAAATTCCTCTTCAATCAAAGAAATCACTAGGTTGGTAGGGATTTTTTCTATTTGGAAGCACCCTGCATGGTTCCTCGAATATCATCCGTGATTTCTCTAAGAGAAGAAATGGAAGAAGCACTTGTAGTTCTAAGAATTTTAAACACATTCTGTGAATAAAGAATAAAATTCATATGGTTGTAAATTCTTACCACTAAAGAGAAAATGTTTAATCGTGGTTTTTTTCTTCAATGTTTTTGTTTCTTCACCTTCTTGGGAGGACTTGGAACATCATATCAAAAAACAGGTATTGTAGACTACAAGACCATTAATATCTCATACTCCATGTCCTATTATACTGGATATATCTCTCCGGATTCATGATGTAATCTAGTAGCTTCAAATGAAGTTCCAACATGGATATATTGTAGTGATGGAACTATAATCTATTTTCCTTTATCCAACTGCAATTCAAACTGATATTTCCATAGAGTAATAATGCTTTGACTAAATTCAAATTTTAATGCAAAAAATAATGTCAGAAAAATAAAAATTGCATCTTCACGATCAAAAAAATCACGCCATTCTTCATCTAATGAAATGTCAATCCCTTCAGTGGTGCTACGATCTATCATTTATTTCACTCATTTTATGGTGGAAATTGATTAATCATTTGTTTATATGATCATATTCAGTTCATGGATATAAGTTCACACTTCATCAGGTTTGTTCTTAAAAAAATATCAGAAGAGGCTCATAGATCCCCTATCCCCAGAATATGCAACCCCTCACATAAATCTATCCACATGGATTCAGTATCACAATAAAGGATTTTCCAATATTGGACCACTTATGTTCATACATTTTTAGAGTATATTATAGAGGGTTGGGAAGAGGATCCTATAGTTTTAGATTTGAGTTTCTTCCCAATTCCTGCAGTCACATGCGGGGGATGAGAAAATGGGACCCGTTTCGCTTCTAAATAATTGTGATTATATCACCTTGGTATATCTTTAGTTGATATTGATGGTTTATCTCTCTCGATTCTAATAGGTGTATTATATATTACACAAGTTTAGTTTGGTTAGTTTGGAGCCTCTTCACCTCCACCCTTTGACTCCAATAAATCTTCCCCAGATGATGAATAATTACCTTCCAACTGAAAGGGGTACTTCCCAATGACTCTATTTTTCCTACTCAAGCGATAACATTGTTAAACACCCCTTCAGGGTATGATGTTTCACAGTTATCGGTGTACCAGATATTAAATTTGACTGTTGCATCGGCAGTAGAAAAATTTAATATTGCACAAGTTTTCTCTACAATCGTTAGAAACCATAGTTGTAGGGATACCATCTTATGTTTCTCTAATTTGAAAAGCACTAGAGGAGATGTGGTAATTCTTTTTGAAAACATTTGAATTGATGCACGAATATATAAGGATCATAGGCCTTTCATATGATTTCCCTATCGATTCTGGTGGCCAATTCTCTATACCTGGAAGCTAAATTACATGCCCTTATCTATAAGTTGGTTGTCCCATCATAAAAAAATCATCATGTAGAAGGATTACCATAAGGGAAAAGATTAAATTTCTTGTACATATTCAGCCTGGAATTATTATCATAATCATTACAAGACAATGGTAAAATACTAGAGAAATCCTGAACAGATGCTTGTAATGACCTTCTAAATACCCGTACCCAACTTTTCACAGTATAAGTTTAGAAATGAGTGGTGATCCACCCCCATAACACTTATAACGGTCACATTATTCCAAAAGGTTACTTACCTATGTAAATATGAAGTAAGATCCTATGAATATTTTCCAAAATAAGGGTAGCCAATCCTATCATCCTCTTCCCAGCCATCGTGATTGTGATAACAAAATTTTATGTCCTTATGCCTCCCTTGGAATCATGAATAATAAATAGTTACGCACTAAACCACATTGCTAGGAAACCTAAAAGACATGTATTTGTAGGAATTTTTTAATTAACTACATACCCCCACTTTTCAAACTCTTCCTTCTCTAATGAAGTCCATAAAGTGCTGAGTGTACATCTTTTTTATACCTTTGGACAGCTTGTTGGACAAGTTCAAGTGGGACCCATCTCCTTCTTCTTTACCAGGAATATTTCCATCCACTCCTCTGGGTGATCTCCCTTCTTGTGAGAGACTTTTTTGGGTACGTATTCTTGATTTTATAAAATATCTTCATAAATCACAAACCAAGGCTGGTGTCTTTTCTAAGTCATTTAATTTTACCTTTTGAGGAATAAACTCGTCATACATATCTCCAAGGATTGGAGCTCCCACGATCTTGTAGACATCCCACAAATTGATGTATACCTCTCCATGTGTCAAATTTAAAGAATTAGTCTTTAGACTCCAAAGGCTTAGAAAATTTGGCACAAAATTGTCACTCCTATATACATAGGTTTGCCTTACCCATACAGCCTCATAAATCCAAACACCTTTTAATTCATCCATAAAGTCCGCACATGTCTTGTGCACCCAATACACCCACTTCTATGTGTGTTTAACACCCCCTCTTGGGCATAAATCCCAATTTTTTTCATCCTTTTGATTTATCTATCTGAGAATCGTAAAAGATGGATTAATAGTAGTGTTGTTGTAGCATGAGTGTATATGCTTTAAAATCTAGAGCATAAAGGTTGTAATGCATGAAATGGGCCTTATTTGTTGTACCAGCATTGATATATGTGCCCACAATAGAAGTAATTTCAGATGAGAAATTGGTATGGTCTTCAAACCATGAAAGTGGAATATAATTATTTGGATCCAGTATGTTGACATCCTATAGATAGCCACAACCATACAGAGGCAAGTAAATATTCCTTGGAAAAATGAAGTGATACTTCCTCAAATGATATTCCAAGTCTGGGAGAGTAGTGTCACATATGTCAAAGTAATCATGACTGAAAATCTTCATCATATCATCTCTTCTCTTACTGGCCAATTCATCAGCATTTCTAATTCTCTTGGGAGACAATAAACCTGAAAAGAGATCAAAATTCATTTTGGATGCTTTTTACAAAGTAATTAAGAAAATTTGACAAAGGCATTAAGGCATGACATTATGAATTTGGTGCACAAGTATAAATCCATCACACAAGTATGGAAACCCAGTTTTGACTCACAAATAAAAAACATATAGTCAAAGTGTGACCAATATGAGCATATGAGCGAAAACACTTGCACTTTGAGAGTTGGATTTCTGGAATTATTTGTAATTTTCTATGAACTAAAGCCACTGTATATCAGTAATGATGATTAACCTATGCGCCATCACCTTGCACACCGATAAATCATGCTCTATCTCTTATGAACCACATCAACCTCTTTTTACCCTTTTTATAATGGTACCTCAGTATAGGATCCTATTTTCATTTTGGATCCAATTCAGAGGGGGATTTTGTTGATAATTTGTTCCATAATTGAGTCCAAAAAATTGGCTAAGTGAAATTCTCTAGAACAAATTGGAGAAAACAAATGAAGATAGTCAAGACTTGCAAAGGCTTGAAAACTAGATCGCCCTAATCAAGATGATGATTTTTCGGTGTGCAAGGTACTTTCCTGACACATTTCTAGAAAGCAAGCCACTTGTGCCCCCCAACACCATTTCACCCAAGGTAACTTATTTTCCTATAAATATAACCTTGCGGCCTTAATTTGTATGGAATAATTTCCCTGAAGCCCAATTGTTTCTCTGGTCTCCCTAGTGCTTCTACCAAGTCTTTTAAAAACTCCGAGGTAGTTTTTTAACACCTATAGTTGAGGAATTGAAGGAGGATAATATGACTTAAGTCTCTTTCATGTTTGAAATCCATAACACTTGCAATCCTAAAGATCCCAACATCCCAAGATCAGAAACACTTGCGCACCACCTATTTCACTCAAAGGAACTTGAGCGCCCCACTTCTAGGAATACCTATGAATACTCTTGAAGGCTTGATTCAAGTCCCACCTAATTATTAACATAAAGTTTGTTCATCACTTAATTCAACATTAGGTCACACAAGCCTACTTGTGCACCCATAACTATGCACCAGATAATTACTTGGGAGACCTTCTTTGATTAACCTAATTCCTTTAGTCTACAAAGACTTTCCTCAATCCTTATTTTATTCCATTCATGACAATTATTCTTATTCATTATATCCATTGTCTCAAAGGGATTATGTTGAAACCTCCACCAAAACCTCTTAACATATCAAAACATTTGGAATGGAACATTAGTGTATCTTATATTAGGGTTTGGGTCATGAAATCCCTTTCACATCTCTAAAACCCAGAACCTCAAGTCTCTGGTAGAGAATATAGGTTCACACCTACTTTTCCTTCTGAACAAAGGAGAAGTATCCCTCCCCTACCAGGACCAATTTTAGAGAAGACATCCTAGTGTAAACTCTAACCTTTTAAGTATGGGGTTGTAGTGTTTCCCCTCTCTAATTCCTTCACCTTCACCACTTCCTTACATTGGAACCCTGTCTAATGTAAAGATAATATAGGGATGGTCCATCTTCACGCTCACTTCCATGGTCACCTCGGCCTCGTCCACCCTCGTCTTCGTAGGCCCATCAACTTCCACCTGTGGAGGAGGAAAAGTGTGTGTGAATTTGTTGAATCTATGACATCCTCTTGTTTCTAAAATCTAGTATGACTCACATGGGCTTTGATATTTCTCATGATCACAACATTTTTACAAAAAAACAACTTCTTAAACTACAAGAACCCTAATCCCCACAATAATTGGGATACATAGGAAGACTTCATCATGGATTAGGATCATTGGATATATTCTATAGGAATCCTACCCAAATTTCCTAAATCAGGGTTTCCTCCTTAAGAGTAATCATCAACCTATTTCTCTCAAATGGTAATACACCCCCTGCAAGATTGAATGAACTAAGAGAACTCTAATTCCCACCATAATTGGGATTCATAGGAATCCTTCCTAAGCCTCGAGCTCCATCTCATTTCATCTATAAATGGGTATCCTTATTCGGAGTAATCCCCATACTAAACCCCCAAATCACCAAGGAAAAATTTTCAGTAAGTAAGCCCAAAATCATTTCTACCAATGGACTACACTCTTATGTGAGACTTGTTGAACTATGTGGTATTTTATTCCCATCTAAATGGGATATGTAAGAATACTCTATAAGGTAAAAACCCACACTTAAAATCAACCATGTTCTTCATGGGAAATATTTCCAACAATGTCTAATCCCACTAGGAAACACGTATCTTTTCCAAATTCCATGGGATTATTATGCGTAAGTCCCACATAAAACCTTAAGTAAGCACCTTCGGCTTAGATGTCCTCACCACATGAGATTAAACTGTATGTCTAGGTCCTTATCACATGACATTAAAAGATATGATGTGTCCCATTAAGAGGCACCAGACTATATGGGTTCTGATTCATTTCACAAGGATATGTAAATATCTCATTTATAGGTATGATTCCAACATCAAAACAAAATTTCATCTCCTTGGATGACAAAAAATTCTAGAGTACCCCACAGAGTGGCTTAACACCAATATGATAATAATTATGGTTAAAAGAATCTCCATATAGTATAAGAGAGGATTCCATTTATGGAGAACCTCGAATACATATGGATGTATCCAATAATTAAGAACCTCAAATACATATAAACTGTAACACCCCGAGATTTTATAAAAAATATTCTTTTTAATTTCATTAATGCCTTGTGTTGTATGCTACACCAAAAGGAGCTTGCACAACACGCATCCTTGACTTGCCTTGCATTACACACAATCGCGACCTTCCTCGATAGCGTGTGTAGTACGCAATACTGAGTTTCACTAAACAATGATATGCTATTAAAATATTATTAAAACTAACCGTTATGAATAGTAATAACCACTTTTTGAATTTTTATAAATTTTATTTTTCAAAATGGACTTCATTTTTTGATTCGGAGTATCAAATTTAGCCTAAGGTAAAATTTTGGTACTTTTCGGATAACTTTCATATTCTGATGAATAGTGAAAATTACTAAATTTTAATTAAAAAGAAATTTTTAATCGAAATAATTAATAATGGTAAATTATTAATTTGAGTGGTTTTAAAGTATATTTAGAATATATTTTTACAATTTAATACAATGTTTTTCATTGGATGTATTTTCACATTTAAACCAGACATAAACAAGTGTCAATCTTTTGATAGTTATTATCTTTTAAAAACACGCTATTTGTTTTTACGACGGGAATTAGTTTTTAAATTAATTAATGCAACTGATATGTTTTGAATTTGGTAAAATAGACATCATTTTTGAGTTCATAATATCAAATATAGCTTAGGCCTAATTTTTGGTATTTTTCTGGAAACTTTCATTTTTTGATGAATAGTGAAACCATTAAGTGGTAGTTTAAAAAATAAATTTTTCATAAATCTTAATTTTACCACTTCTGTGAGTGGAATTTCAAAAATCTGAGAGACATGCTTGATATCAGTAAGTAAAATGTGGTTCAATGAGATTAAAAATAATTTTTGGTGAATAGTAACTTTTTACTTTTTTTACCATGGATAAAAGTAAATAGGGTAATTACGGGTAAAAATGATATTATTATTACCCTAACACATGTCCTAATTCTATTGGATAAGTTTAATTTGACCAAAAACAACCTTAGGAATAAAATATGACCATTTAGGCCTACATGGATTAGATTAGGACATTTATTATTAATTTATTTAAAGAAGGGTTAAAATAGTTAAAATCAATGTTTAATAAGTAAATCATTTTTAATATGGGGTTATACATAAGATAAATTCGACTATAAATATTCATTAGAAAGATAAAAAGATTTCCTACATAATGGTACTTTATTTGTAATTTTTAGACATTGAATAATTTAATTTATTAATGACACAACGATGATGCAGTAATTATCTTATTAATGAAATATTGACATAATTGATGCTATAAATACCAAAATAAATGTAATTTGAGACTTTTTATGAATTACACTAATTTTCTAGGTTAATATGACATGTTATAATTGATTTAATTAACTTTGTTAGAGCTAATAATTCTGTTATGATTTTCAAAAAAATCAATTACTAAATAGTGTCAAAATTGACATAAAATAGTTTTTAAAACAAATATTATATTATTGATTGTTATTTTATCCCAAAAAAATCTAAGGTTTGTCCAAATGACTTAGATAAGGTTATTTATATTAATAATAAACAACTTTGGGTTCTTTTGTCTTGATATAGTAATTTTATTAACCTTATAGTGTAAGAAAACAAGAAGACACGGTGAAAGTTAAATTATCTAACTTAAAGTTAAATCTAAATGATAAGGTTAAAATTGATACCTAAACTTGTATAAACTCTATTTGATGAGAGGATTTAGACCCCTACCTAACTTATCTTAGATATATATCAATTTTGAGCTATTAAAAACCGAATGTTACTTTATAATAAAATAATATTTTTTGTTATTCCAAAGGTGCCCCTCTCCTCCCTTAAAAAAGGGCACCTCCTCCACCTATTCCTCACACCACTTTGAGCCTTCAAGCTCGGCCAACCCCTGCCAATTTCTCCTCTCCACTTCCCTAGAAACGTACTAGAGGTTCTGGTCTTCTTCAAAGACCTATCTTAGTGCCCTAAAAGGAGGTCTCAAAGAAGCACTTCAAAGAAGAGGTAATGTCTGTTACCAATTCTTTCATCTTTATTTCTTCTTCCACTTCTTCTTATTTAGTTGTTTCATAATGAAGTAATAACATCAGTATCACTAATATACTGATATGTTATTATAAATATTAAACAACTCTATTTCACCATCTATCCATCCTACGGAAAAAGAAATCACCGCGCGTGCGTACATACGGAATACCGTCTCCACGCCGTGGTGTAATCTATTTTCCACCACCACCTTACTTGGATGGGTATAATGGTGTACATAATAACTATATATGATTATTGTAAAGTGATATTGATTCTGAAATAGTATACATACACTCCAATACTATTCCTAGATCATGAGAACGATATCATCGCTCGTGCGTACGTACGGACTATCGTCTCCACGACGCGATGAGATTCATCCTCTACGTTAACCATTCATGAATGATTATAAAGTATATATAATAAGTAATAATGAAATATATGACATAATAATGATTCTGGATGTATGTGTATATATATGTATTCCATCTACTTAATTCCATTCAACTCAATAAGGAAAAGAAAGCAGCGTTCATGCATACGTACGACCTACTATCTCCATGAACGGTGTATTTCTTTCCATTTACTTATTTATTATATATATGTATATTATGAATATATATTATATATAAATCATGTTTTATATTCTGGAATTAAGTAATCATGTTCTATGTAATCATATGAATAATTACAAGTCAAAACACGGAGGACAAATGAAACAATTTTACCCAAAATGCTCTTTAACATGGAATTTACAAAAGAACGGGTAATATAAAGTCATAAGTGAACCATATATGATATCATAACAATGAGTATGATTCTAGAATAAGTCAATAACATTATTTAAATCATTATACAGGAGGTTCGGACACTTACGAGGCAAATCAGACCAAAGGTAAGGGAAATATCACAATCTCATTTTTATCCGAGATTGCTTATACTTTGGTATTTACTGGGGTGTATTTTATCATCCACATCCATGTTACCTCAATAAGTAATATTATTTCCATACACCTACAATTGTTTAAATCCAATTTTACCCTTCGGTGAGTTTTTAGTAAAGGATATAAAAGGAATCTTTTGTCATTTTTTGTACGAGGTACTTTTTGACTTTTCCGACAAAAGTACGAAGAATGTTTTTTTTAACTTATATGACATTAATGGATTTTTAAAACATTATTTCCAAGAAGCTTACTTTACAAGTTTTCAAGTTTATTTTTAATCAACTTCTTTTAGTTTAAAATTGTATGACATGTTAAGAAAGGAAAAATGTTTTTGAAGTAGAAAGGATATTTTCCTCAAGAATGGAGTTCAAGTGTTTTATCAAAATTATTTTCCATATAAGATAATATAGGGTTATGATTCTATCCCAATAATTACATTGATTTGATTATGTTGTGATGGAATTATTTTTATGAATTCATTTATCTTATATGAATTGTTTTATGATGTCACGAGGTTTAAGAATTCCATTTTTATTACATGGGTTATGCAATGATGTATGATTTATGATTTCTGTGCCACACATAAGAATGGTTTCATTATGAGATGGGTGGGACATATATCTCCCTCCAATGCATTGGGTAAAGATTTTATATCTCATGATATAGACATGGCTGGAACGGTAGGTTATACCGGTTCAGTGAAACAGGACTGAAACGAGGGTGACTCGGTTCAGAAATGGACTTTGTCCACTAAGATAGTCTTGGTATTGAGTCTTGACTAATAAGATATGATTCTCTATGATTATGTGTGTATGCCACAAAGTATCATGTTTTAAGTTATGATTATTGGGATTTCATTTCACTACTATGATTTATCCCATGTTATGAAATTATGCCCTCTTTTGCAGGTTAAGATTTCCAAAATATTATGTTCTTATGAAAATGATGTGATTGATATTTCTTTTGTTTACCCTTACTAAGAATTTGAGCTCACCCTTTTATTTTTTCTTTTCCCCAGGATATAAAGAAAGGTTTTAGGTAAAAAAAAGGAAGATCTTTATGGGAGATGTTAAAGATCTTTCACCACGATTAGAAGATTATATTCCGAGTTTCCAAAGACACTAAACTATTACAATCCTTGTGTGTGTGTTTTTGTTATATACTAAGTATTCCGCAAAAGTAATGTAATGTCCATGTACGTCATGCTTCGAGTCTCTACAGTTAGTATCAGAGGAAAGGTTTAGTCAACCTTTTGAAACTAGGATGCGAAAACATTAATGAGATCCCTAGAGTTATTTCTAAGGTATGTCTAGGGATGTCCCTAAGGATAAGTATACGTATAGGATACAGTCCTAGAACTATGGTAACAGTCTTAGAATATAACCTAAGATATTAGATATTGAGGGTGCTCCCCCTTTATTATGTTGTTTTCCCAAGCATGATTTTTCCACTCACACTATTCTTTTTGGGTTTTAGACGATGGCTGGAACCCGAAGGAACCGTGTTGATCAATGCAATGGACAATGCAATGATTTTCCTCCTGAACAAAAAAATGTTATGGGAGATGGAGTGCAAAATCTTATTGCTATACTTACACAAGCTATGAATCATTCTGGACTTCCAAATGAGCATAGAAGGGAACAATATTCTATTGAGTCCTTCATGAGGCAACCTCCACCTTCTTTCAGTGGGTCTTCTGATCCACTTGTTGCTGAACAATGGATCAGTACCACTGAAAAGATATTTTCAGTTCTTCAATGTTCTGAACATGATAAAGTCATCTTAGCAGTATATCGTTTGGAAGGTGAAGCTGATCAATGGTGGAATCTTATCGAGAATATGAGGCAAAGAGATGAAATTGAGTCCATGGAATGGGATGAGTTCAAGAACTTATTTTTCAATAAGTACTTACCTCGTATTCTTCGAACAAAGATGGAGAAGGAGTTTCTTAAACTAAAGCAAATGGATTATGAATCTGTTGGTATATATGAAGTGAATTTTACAAGGCTTGAAAGTTATGCATCTGGATTTATCATCCAACCTGAAAGTAAAGTTGATCGATTCTTCAGTGGCTTAAAACCAAATCTTCGAAGGGAATTAGATATAAGAGACTTCAGTAGCTATGAAGAAATTGTGCGTTGTGCTATCAAGGTAGAAATGGAAGTTGGTGTTACTTATCCATCTCATAGTTTTGACAAGAAATTAAAGAAGGAGTTCAATGAGAAATCTCATAATAATGGTGAAAAGAAGATGATTGTTTCCTTATGCTCAAAGTGTGGAAAGAAGCATGGTGGAGATTGTCTAAAAGGGACAAGTAAATGTTTCCAATGTGGAAAGGAAGGTCATCAGGCATTAGAATGCCACAATGATGGGAAGAAGATGTCTAATGATGCAAAAAAAGGAATGGATACACAGAATGAACCTACTGCACTTCAATGCTTCAAGTGCAAGGAAATGGGGCATTATGCTAATAAATGCCCTAATCCAAGGGTTAGTGATGATCGACATGAGCAACCACTTAAGGCAAAGGACAATGAAAAGTCACATGCGATCACCATTGGAGATGTTGAATATGACAACGATGTTGTGTAATGATTAAGTGTTTATGTAATGGGATTCCAAAATAATGTTGTATATAGTATCGTGGAATATTGGAATATTCACATATTGGTCTATTGTGGTTTTCAATAATTTTATGGTACTAGTAACCATGGAAAGTGATTGAGATATTTTTTGGAAAAAATATGATATGAGCATAATGAAGGGATAAGGAAAAAATGAAATGTTTGACAGTATTCATGAGCTCATGATTGATATAAGGACTAAGTGATATCATGGTTTGAGTATATAGAATTTTGAGGATTTTGGTATGTGGAAAGTGTTAACTTTTAACTACATTCATGTTTTCACTAAGGTTCAATGGATATTCATCCTTCAAGAGAATATATGATTAAGGTATTCACATGTTTGTAATTTGACCAACAAGATATATCTTATGATAAATGGGGGATAAATGATGGCATTCACGTGATCATTTCTTTTATACTATGAGCTTGGACCGAAGTATTTTAGATAAGCCTAAAGATTGGAATGGATTGTGTTGGACATAAGTTAGTATTGTTTAAGGATGGAAGTTTTTTCGATATTATTGATGGGATGTTATAGTAATATAGTTTTAGAAAAAGGACAACCTGCAGGACGGGAGACAGGCCATCACGTCGGACAAGGCCGTGGGAATCGAACCCACAACCGAAGTGCGACTGGCCTTTATCGCCTACCACTGGCCTACAGGAAGTCCCGGTTTAGTAGAAACTAGTTTTTTTATATTAAGCAGTATGATATATGAAGTATAAGTCCATTTTAGGAACCATATATGACTAATCTCACTATATATGGACTTCTCTATAGTTGATAAATTTTATAACCTTTTGTTTGAGACAGATTGAATGACCCGTCATTCTATCACATGATCTTCTAACACTTCACTAATAACAAATTCAACTTCATTTCTTTAAGAGATGAAGTGGAAATTGTTCAAGGCATGAACAACGGTGAGATTGTACCAAAATAAAGTAAGTATTTATTCTTATTCAAATTCTTCAACTTTAGGGAAATGATCTTGAAAACCAAAAATGTTTTCCTAGTGCTCTTATATCTGATGAATCAGATGGTACCTTAGATTGTCACAAATTTATGGCTTTGTGATTGCTGGCTTTTTTATATCCATGTTCTATACCACTCTTCATCAGAACATGATGGTTAGGTTTCTCTTCCATATCCATATTTTCACCTAGGTGGAAACCCAGTGACTAGTTTATTTGGGTAACCATTACGTTTTATACTTTTTTTTAATATTGGTTTGGTATTCCTTTTTACGATGTGGGTTTCTATTAAAAAAACTTTCGAGTAGTAAACCATTTATAACCCCGACGAATTTCGAGGGCGAAATTCATTTTAAGGGGGGTAGAATGTAACACCCCAAGATTTTATAAAAAATATTCTTTTTAATTTCATTAATGCACTGTGTTTTACGCTACACCAAAAGGATCTTGCACAACACGCATCCTTGACTTTCCTTGCATTACACGCAATCGCGACCTTCCTCGATAGCGTTTGTAGTACGCAATACCGAGTTTCACTAAACAATGATATGCTATTAAAATATTATTAAAACTAGCCGTTATGAATAGTAATAACCACTTTTTGAAATTTTATAAATTCTATTTTTTAAAATGGACTTCATTTTTTGATTCGGAGTATCAAATTTAGCCTAAGGTGAAATTTTGGTACTTTTCAGATAACTTTCATATTCTGGTGACTAGTGAAAATTACTAAATTTTAATTAAAAACAACATTTTAATCGAAATAATTAATAGTGGTAAAATATTAATTTGAGTGGTTTTAAAGTATATTTAGAATATATTTTTACAATTTAATACAATGTTTTTCATTGGATGTAATTTCACATTTAAACCAGACATAAACACGTGTCAATCTTTTGATAGTTATTATCTTTTAAAAACACGCTATTTGTTTTGACGACGGGAATTAATTTTTAAATTAATTAA
The DNA here is from genome assembly GCA_963277665.1 of Viscum album. Classification (NCBI taxonomy): domain Eukaryota; kingdom Viridiplantae; phylum Streptophyta; class Magnoliopsida; order Santalales; family Viscaceae; genus Viscum; species Viscum album. Next base: position 877,143,349 of record OY728125.1, read on the forward strand.
TGAAACTGATATGTTTTGAATTTGGTAAAATAGACATCATTTTTGAGTTCATAATATCAAATATAGCTTAGGCCTAATTTTTGGTATTTTTCTGGAAACTTTCATTTTTTGATGAATAGTGAAACCACTAAGTGGTAGTTTAAAAAATAAATTTTTCATAAATCTTAATTTTACAACTTCTGTGAGTGGAATTTCAAAAATCCGAGAGACACGGTTGATATCAGTAAGTAAAATGTGGTTCAATGAGATGAAAATAATATTTGGTGAATAGTAACTTTTTACTTTTTTTTACCACGGTTAAAAGTAAATAGGGTAATTACGGGTAAAAATGATATTATTATTACCCTAACACATGTCCTAATTCTGTTGGATAAGTTTAATTCAACCAAAAACAACCTTAGAAATAAAATATGACCATTTAGGCCCACTTGGATTAGATTAGACATTTATTATTAATTTATTTAAATAAGGGTTAAAATAGTTAAAATCAAAGTTTAATAAGTAAATCATTTTTAATATGGGGATATACAAAAGATAAATTAGACTATAAATTTTCATTAGAAAGATAAAAATATTTCCTACATAATGGTATTTTATTTGTAATATTTAGACATTAAATAATTTAATTTATTTATGACACAATGATGATGCAGTAATTATCTTATTAATGAAATATTGACATAATTGATACTATAAATACACAAATAAATGTAATTTGAGACTTTTTATGAATTACAATAATTTTATAGGTTAATATGACATGTTATTATTGATTTAATTAACTTGGTTTGAGCTAATAATTCTGTTATGATTTTCACAAAAATCAATTACTAAATAGTGTCAAAATTGACATAAAATAGTTTTTAAAACAAATATTATATTATTGATTGTTATTTTATTCCTAAAAATATAAGGTTCGGCCAAATTACTTATATAAAGTTATATATATTAATAATAAACAACTTTGGGTTCGTTTGGCTTGATATAGTAAGTTTATTAACCTTATAGTGTAAGAAAACCAGAAGACACGGTGAAAGTTAAATTATCTAACTTAAAGTTAAATCTAAATGATAAGGTTAAAATTGATACCTAAACTTGTCTAAATTATATTGGATGAGAGGATTGCGACCCCTACCCACCTTAGCTTCGAGATATATCAATTTGGAGCTATTAAAAACCGAATTTGACTTTATAATAAAATAATATTTTTTGTTATTCCAAAGGTGCCCCTCTCCTCCCTTATAAAAGGGAACCTCCTCCCCCTCTTCCTCACACCACTTTGAGCCTTGAAGATCGGCCAAACCCTGCCAATTTCTCCTCTAAACTTCCCTAGAAACGTCCTAGAGGTTCTGGTCTTCTTCAAAGACCTATTTTAGTGCCCTAAAAGGAGGTCTCAAAGAAGCACTTCAAAGAAGAGGTAATGTCTGTTACCAATTCTTTCATCTTTATTTCTTCTTCCACTTATTCTTATTTAGTTGTTTCATTATGAATTAATAACATCAGTATCACTAATATACTGATATGTTATTATAAGTATGAAACAACCCTATTTCACCATCTATCCATCCTACGGAAAAAGAAATCACCGCGCGTGCATACGTACGGAATACCGTCTCCACGCCGTGGTGTAATCTATTTTCCACCACCACCTTACTCGGATGGGTATAATGGTGTACATAATAACTATATATGATTATTGTAAAGTGATATTGATTCTGAAATAGTATACATACACTCCAATACAGTTCCTAGATCATGAGAACGATATCATCGCTCGTGCGTATGTACGGACTACCGTCTCCACGACGCGATGAGATTCATTCTCCACGTTAACCATTCATGAATGATTATAAAGTATATATAATAAGTAAAAATGAAATATATGACATAATAATGATTCTGGATTTATGTGTATATATATGTATGTCATCTACTTAATTCCATTCAACTCAATAAGGAAAAGAAAACAGCGTTCATGCGTACGTACGGCCTACCATCTCCATGTACGGTGTATTTCTTTCCATTTACTGATTTATTATATATATGTATATTTTGAATATATATTATATATAAATCATATTTTATATTCTGCAATTAAGTAATCATGATCTAAGTAATCATATGAATAATTACAAGTCAAAACACGGATGACAAATGAAACAATTTTACCCAAAACGCTCTTTAACATGGAATTTACAAAAGAACGGGTAATATAAAGTCATAAGTGAACCATATATGATATCATAACAGTGAGTATGATTCTGGAATAAGTCAATAACATTATTTGAATCATTATACAGGAGTTTCGGACACTTACTAGGCAAATCGGACCTAAGGTAAGGGAAATATCACAATCTCATTTTTTTCGAGATTGCTTATACTTTGTTATTTACTGGGGTGTATTTTATCGTCCACATCCATGTTCCCTAAATATGTAATATTATTTCCATCCACCTAAAATTTTTTAAATCCAATTTTAGCCTTCGGTGAGTTTTTAGTAAAGGATATGAAAGGAATCTTTTGTCGTTTTTCGTACGAGGTACTTTTTGACTTTTCCGACAAAAGTACGAAGAATGTTTTTTTAACTTATACGACATGAATGGATTTTTAAAACATTATTTCCAAGAAGCTTCCTTTACATGTTTTCAAGTTTATTTTTAATCAACTTCTTTTAGTTTTGTAACAGCCCGAGATTTTATGAAAAATATTCTTTCACTAATGTCTTGTGTTGTACGCTACACCAAAAGGAGATTGCACAACACGCATCCTTGACTTGCCTTGCATTACACGCAATCGCAACCTTCCTTGATAGCGTGTGTGGTACGTAATACTGAGTTTCACGAAACAATGATATGCTATTAAAATATTATTAAAACTAGCCGTTATGAATAGTAATAACCACTTTTTAAATTTTAGAAATTTTATCTCTCAAAATGGACTTAAATTTTGGATTCGGAGTATCGAATTTAGCCTAAGGTGAAATTTTGGTACTTTTCGGATAACTTTCATATTCTGATGAATAGTGAAAATTACTAAATTATAATTAAAAACAACTTTTTTAATCGAAATAATTAATAGTGATAAATCATTAATTTGAGTGGTTTTAAAGTATATTTAGAATATATTTTTACAATTTAATACAATGTTGGTCATTGGATGTAATTTCACATTTAAACTAGACATAAACAAGTGTCAATCTTTTGATAGATATCGTTTCTTAAAAACACGCTATTTGTTTTAACAGCGGGATTTAATTATAAAATTAATTAATGAAACTTTTATGTTATGAATTTGGTAAAATAGACTTCATTTTTGAATTCGGAATATGAAATATAGCTTGGGATGAAATTTTGGCATTGTTCTGAAAAACATCAATTTTTGATGAATAGTGAAACTACTAAGTGGTAGGTTAAAAAACTGAATTTTGCATAAAACTTAATTTTACCGCTTCTGTGAATGGAATTTCGAAAATCCGAGAGACACGGTTAATATCAAGGACTAAAATGTGGTTCAATGAGATGAAAATAATTTTTTGGTGAATAGTAACTTTTTACTTTTTTTTTACCGCGGTTAATAGTAAATAGGGTAACTAAGGGTAAATATGATATTAATATTACCCTAACACATGTCCTAATTCTATTGGACAAGTATAATTCGACCAAAAACAAACTTAGGAATAAAATATGACCATTTAGGCCCACTTGGATTAGATTAGGACATTTATTATTATTTAATTCAAAGAAGAGTTAAAAGAGTTAAAATCAAAGTTTATTTACTAAAACATTTTTAATATGGGGTTATACATAAGATAAATTCGATTGTAAATATTCATTAGAAATCTAAAAAGATTTCCTACATGATGGTATTTTATTTGTAATTTTTAGACATCAAATAATTTAATATATTTATGACACAACGATGATGTAGTAATTATCTTATTAATGAAATATTGACATAATTGATGTTATAAACACCAAAATAAATGTAATTTGAGATTTTTTATAAATTCCACTAATTTTATAGGTTACTATGATATATTAATGTTGATTTAATCAACTTGGTTCGAACATTTAATTCTTTTATGACTTTCACAAAAATCATATATCAAATAGTGTCAAAATTGACACAAAATAGTTTTTAAATCAAATATTATATTATTAATTGTTATTTTATTCCTAAAAATCTAATGTTTTGACAAATGACTTAGATAAGGATATATATATTAATAATTTACAATTTGGGGTTCGTTTGGCATGTTATAGTAAGTGTATTAACCATATAGTGAAAGAAAACAAAAAGACACGGTAAAAGTTAAATTATTTAACTTAGAGTTAAATCTAATTGATAAGGTTAAAATAATACACTAAACTTGTCTAAATCCTATTGGTTGATGGGATTTCGACCCCTCCCCACCTTATCTTCGAAATAAGACCCTTTGGAACCATTATAAACCGATTTTTACTTTAATATAAAATAATATTTTGAGATATTCCTAAGGTGCCCCTCTCCTACCCTATAAAAGGACACCTCCTCCCCCTCCTCCTCACACCAATTTGAGCACTCAAGCTCGGCCAACCCCTGCCAAAATCCCTTCTCCACTTCCCTAGAAACATCCTAGAGGTTCTGGTCTTCCTAGAAGACCAATTTTAGTGCCCTAAAAGGAGATCTCAAAGAGGTGCTTCAAAGAAGAGGTAATTACCGTTACCAATTCTTTCATCTTTATTTCTTCTTCCACTTCTTCTTCTTAGGTTGTTTCATTATGAAGTAATGACATCAGTATCACTCATATACTGATATGTTATTATAAGTATGAAACAACCCTATTTCACCATCTATCCATCCTACGAAAAAAGAAATCATCGCGCGTGCGTATGTACGGAATACCGTCTCCACGCCGTGGTGTAATCTATTTTCCACCACCACCTTACATGGATGGGTATAATGGTGTAAAGAATAACAATACATAGTTATTACAACATCATATTGATTCTGATATATTGTATAATCCACTCCAATTCAATTCAATATTTATGGAAATGATATCATCGCTCGTGCGTACGTACGGAATACCGTCTCCACGACGCGATGAGATTCATTCTCCATGTTAACCATTTAAGAATGATTATAAAGTATATATAAGCAATAATAATGAAATAAATGACATTATAAAGCTACTGGATTTATGTATATATATATGTCATCTACTTACTTCCATTCAAGACAATGAGGAAAGGAAAACAACGTTCATGCGTACGTACGGACTACCGTCTCCATGAACGGTGTTTTTCACTTCTTTTATCTATATATATATATATACTGAATATGTATGATATATAAATCATATTTTATATTCTGGAAGTAAGTAAATCATGATATAAGTAATAATAATGTCAAGAACAACAAGTCAAAACACCTACGATAAATGAAACGATTTTACCCAAAACGCTTCTTTAACATGGAATTTACAAAAGAACGGGTAACATAATGTCATAAGTGAACCATATATGATATCATAAAAATGAATATGATTCTGTAATAAGTCAATGACATTATTTAAATCATTATACAGGAGGTTCGGACACTTACAAAGCAAGTCGGACCTAAGGTAAGGGAAATATCACAATCTCATTTTTATCCGAGATTGTTTATTCGTAAGTATTTACTGGGGTGTATTTTATCATCCACACCCATGTTTCCTGAATATGTAATATTATTTACATCCACTTACAATAGTTTAAATCCAATTTTAACCTTCGGTGAGTTTTTAGTAAAGAATATGAAAGGAATCTTTTGTCGTTTTTCGTACGAGGTACTTTTTTGACTTTTCCGACAAAAGTACGAGAAGAATTTTTTTTTAACTTATACGGAATGAATGGATTTTTAAAAAATTATTTCCAAGAAGCTTCCTTTACAAGTTTTCAAGTTTATTTTTAATCAACTTCTTTTATTTTGAAGTTGTATGACATGTTATGAAAGGAAAAATGTTTTTGAAGAAGAAAGGATATTTTCCTCAAGAATGGAGTTCAAGGGTTTTATCAAAATTATTTTCCATCTAAGATAATAAAGGGTTATGTTTTATCACTATTATTAAATTGATTTGATCATGTTGTGATGGAATTATTTTTATGAATTCCTTTAACTTATATGAATTGATTTATGATGTCATGATGTTTCAAGAATCCCATTTTGTTACATGTGTTATGCAATGATGTATGATTTATGATTTTGTGGCACACATAATAAAGGATTAATTATAAGATGGGTGGGACCTATATCTCCCTCCAATGCATTGGGTAAAGATTTTATATCTCATGAGATAGACAGGGCTGAAATGGTAGGTTATACCGGTTTAGTGAAACAGGACTGAAACGAGGGTTACTCGATTCAGAAAGGGACTTTTTCCACTAAGATAGTCTTGGCAATGAGTCTTGACTAACAAGAAATGATTCTCTATGATTATGTGTGTATGCCACAAAGTTTCATGTTTTAAGTTATGATTATTGGGATTACATTTCACTTCTATGATTTATCCAATGTTATGATATTATGAGCTCTTTTGCAGGTTAAGATTTCCAAAAATGTTATGTTCTTATGAAAATTATGTGATTGATATTTCATTTGTTTACCCTTACTGAGCATTTGAGCTCACCCTTTTATGTTTTCATTTCCCCAGGATATAAAAAAAGGTTTTAGGTAAAAAAAAGGGAAGATCTTTATGGGAGATATTGAAGATCTTTCACCACGATTAGAAGATTACGTTCCGAGTTTCCAAAGACACTAAACTATTACGATCCTTGTGTGTGTGTTTTTGTTTTGTACTAAGTATTCCGCAAAAGTAATGTAATGTCAATGTACGTCAGGATACGGGTCTCTACAGTTGGTATCAGAGGAAAGGTTTAGTCAACCTTTGGAAACTAGGATGTGAGAACGTTAGTGATATCCCTAGAGATATTTCTAAGGTATGTCTAGGGATGTCCCTAAGGATAAGTATACGTATAGGATATAGTCCTAGAACAACAGTAACGATCTTATAATTTAACCTAAGATGTTAGATAAAGAAGTTATTCCCCCTTTATTATGATTTTTTCATCTCACACTATTCTTTTTGGGTTTTAGAAAATGGATGGAAACAAGGTGATTCACGATAATGGAGGATATGCTGGACAATGGAATGATATTCTTCATGAGAAACCAAATGAAATGGGATTTGGAAGTCCAAACATCATTATTATGCCGAATCAGCAATCTCATAATATGATCAATAAAGTAAAATTTGGTAAGTTTCCTGACTCGGCTAATAAGAGAAAGATGGAGTTTCATGAAGATCATAGAGGAAAGAAAGTTCAATTTCCCCTATGTAAATCATGTGGGAAGAGGCATCTAGGAGAATGTTTCAAAGGGACTGGAAGATGCTTTGGGTGTGGAAAAGAAGGACACAAAGCTAGTAAGTGCAAAGGAAAAGGTTCAGTTAACACCAGGGATGAGGATAATGGTATTGCTACGACATCAACAATGGTTAAGTGTTTTAAATGTGGAATGTATGGGCATTATGCAAACCAATGTCCTAAGGGAAAGACTCGTGAAGAGAATCAGTATGGTTGTATGGGTAGTATTTATGTTGATGATGATGAAGAGACTACAAATGATATGTGAGATGAAAGAATTGTTGAAGCTCGGTCAATGGTTTAAGAAGGTAGTGGAATGATTATATGTTTATCAAAGTGTAATGTTGTATAAAGAATCTCATGGTACTATGGAATAAAGAGACATCTAAGGATTGTTACATTGTTGTCTTTCCTTGAGTTTTGAAAGTGTGTGATTAATGCTACCAGTATCCATGAAAGGTTATTCAGATATTTTTGGAATGAAGATGATATGCGCATAATGAAGGGATAAGGAGAAAATTAAATATTTGATAGTATTCATGAGCTCATGACTGATATGAGGAGAAGGTTATATCATGGTTTGAGTATATGGAATTTTTTGGATATTGGTATGTGGAAAGAGTTAACTTTTAACTGCATTCATGTTTTCACTAAGGATCAATGGGTATTCAAGAGAATACATGATTAAGGCCTTTGAATGTTTGGAAGGTGACCAACAAGACATATCTTATGATATATGGAGATCGACTATGGTGTTAAATCTCTGGTAATCGTTTTCACTATGTTATGAGAGTGGACTATAGTATTATGGATAAGCCTAAAGATTAGAATGGATTACGTTGGACATAAGTTAGTATTGTTTAAGGATAGAAGATTTTCGATATTATTGATGGGATGTTATAGTAGTGTAGTTTTAGAAAAAGGACAACCTGCAGGACGGGCGACAGCCCATCGCTTCGGACAAGGCTGTGGGAATCGAACCCACAACCGAAGTGCGACTGGCCTTTATCGCCTACCACTGGCCTACATGAAGTCCCTGTATAGTAGAAACTAGTTTTTTTTTATTATTAAGCAGTATGATATATGAAGTATAAGTCCATTTTAGGAACCATATATGATTAATCTCACTATAGATCGACTTATGTATATAAATTTTTGCTAACCTTTTGTTTGAGACAGATGGAATGACCCGTTATTCTATCACATGATCTGCTAACACTTCACGAATAACAAATTCAACTTCATTTATTTAAGAGATGAAGTAGAAATTGTCCAAAGAACGACAAATAGTGAGACTATACCAAAATCACGAAAGTATTTCTTCTAATTCCAATTTCATCAACTTTAGGGAAATGATCTTGAAGACCAAAAATGTTGTCCTAGTGCCCTTATATCTGATGAATCAAATGGTACCCTAGATCGTCACAAATTTATGGCTTTGTGATTACTGGCTTTTCCATAGCCATGTTCTCTACCACTCTCCATCAGAACATGATGGTTAGATTTCTCTTCCATATCCATATTTTCACCTATGTGGAAACCCAGTGATTAGTTTATTTGGGTAATCGTTACATTTCATACTTTAGTTTTTAAAGCCAAGTTTTGGTTTTCCTTTTTACGATGTGGGTTTCTATTAAAGAAACTTTCGAATAGTAAACCATTTATAACCCCGACGAATTTCGAGGGCGAAATTCATTTTAAGGGGGGTAGAATGTAACAGCCCGAGATTTTATGAAAAATATTCTTTCACTAATGTCTTGTGTTGTACGCTTCACCAAAAGGAGATTGCACAACACGCATCCTTGACTTGCCTTGCATTACACGCAATCGCAACCTTCCTCGATAGCGTGTGTGGTACGTAATACTGAGTTTCACGAAACAATGATATGCTATTAAAATATTATTAAAACTAGCCGTTATGAATAGTAATAACCACTTTCTAAATTTTAGAAATTTTAGCTCTCAAAATGGACTTAATTTTTGGATTCGGAGTATCGAATTTAGCCTAAGGTGAAATTTTGGTACTTTTCGGATAACTTTCATATTCTGATGAATAGTGAAAATTACTAAATTATAATTAAAAACAACTTTTTTAATCAAAATAACTAATAGTGATAAATCATTAATTTGAGTGGTTTTAAAGTATATTTAGAATATATTTTTACAATTTAATACAATGTTGGTCATTGGATGTAATTTCACATTTAAACTAGACATAAACAAGTGTCAATCTTTTGATAGATATCGTTTCTTAAAAACACGCTATTTGTTTTAACAGCGGGATTTAATTATAAAATTAATTAACGCAACTTTTATGTTATGAATTTGGTAAAATAGACTTCATTTTTGAATTCGGAATATGAAATATAGCTTGGGATGAAATTTTGGCATTGTTCTGAAAAACATCAATTTTTGATGAATAGTGAAACTACTAAGTGGTAGGTTAAAAAACTGAATTTTGCATAAAACTTAATTTTACCACTTCTGTGAATGGAATTTCGAAAATCCGAGAGACACGGTTAATATCAAGGACTAAAATGTGGTTCAATGAGATGAAAATAATTTTTTGGTGAATAGTAACTTTTTACTTTTTTTTACCGCAGTTAATAGTAAATAGGGTAACTAAGGGTAAATATGATATTAATATTACCCTAACACATGTCCTAATTCTATTGGACAAGTATAATTCGACCAAAAACAAACTTAGGAATAAAATATGACCATTTAGGCCCACTTGGATTAGATTAGGACATTTATTATTATTTAATTCAAAGAAGAGTTAAAAGAGTAAAAATCAAAGTTTATTTACTAAAACATTTTTAATATGGGGTTATACATAAGATACATTCGATTGTAAATATTCATTAGAAAGCTAAAACGATTTCCTACATGATGGTATTTTATTTGTAATTTTTAGACATCAAATAATTTAATTTATTTATGACACAACGATGATGCAGTAATTATCTTATTAATGAAATATTGACACAATTGATGTTATAAACACCAAAATAAATGTAATTTGAGATTTTCTATAAATTCCACTAATTTTATAGGTTACTATGATATATTAATGTTGATTTAATCAACTTGGTTCGAACATTTAATTCTGTTATGACTTTCACAAAAATCATATATCAAATAGTGTCAAAATTGACACAAAATAGTTTTTAAATCAAATATTATATTATTAATTGTTATTTTATTCCTAAAAATCTAAGGTTTGGCCAAATGACTTAGATAAGGATATATATATTAATAATTTACAATTTGGGGTTCGTTTGGCATGTTATAGTAAGTGTATTAACCATATAGTGAAAGAAAACAAAAAGACACGGTAAAAGTTAAATTATTTAACTTAGAGTTAAATCTAATTGATAAGGTTAAAATAATACCCTAAACTTGTCTAAATCCTATTGGTTGATGGGATTTCGACCCCTCCCCACCTTATCTTCGAAATAAGACCCTTTGGAACCATTATAAACCGATTTTGACTTTAATATAAAATAATATTTTGAGATATTCCTAAGGTGCCCCTCTCCTCCCCTATAAAAGGACACCTCCTCCCCCTCCTCCTCACACCAATTTGAGCACTCAAGCTCGGCCAACCCCTGCCAAAATCCCTTCTCCACTTCCCTAGAAACATCCTAGAGGTTCTGGTCTTCCTAGAAGACCAATTTTAGTGCCCTAAAAGGAGATCTCAAAGAGGTGCTTCAAAGAAGAGGTAATTACCGTTACCAATTCTTTCATCTTTATTTCTTCTTCCACTTCTTCTTCTTAGGTTGTTTCATTATGAAGTAATGACATCAGTGTCACTCATATACTGATATGTTATTATAAGTATGAAACAACCCTATTTCACCATCTATCCATCCTACGAAAAAAGAAATCACCGCGCGTGCGTACGTACGGAATACCGTCTCCACGCCGTGGTGTAATCTATTTTCCACCACCACCTTACATGGATGGGTATAATGGTGTAAAGAATAACAATACATAGTTATTACAACATCATATTGATTCTGATATATTTTATAATCCACTCCAATTCAATTCAATATTTATGGAAATGATATCATCGCTCGTGCGTACGTACGGAATACCGTCTCCACGACGTGATGAGATTCATTCTCCATGTTAACCATTTAAGAATGATTATAAAGTATATATAAGCAATAATAATGAAATAAATGACATTATAAAGCTACTGGATTTATGTATATATATATGTCATCTACTTACTTCCATTCAAGACAATGAGGAAAGGAAAACAGCGTTCATGCGTACGTACGGACTACCGTCTCCATGAACGGTGTTTTTCACTTCTTTTATCTATCTATCTATATATATATATATACTGAATATGTATGATATATAAATCATATTTTATATTCAGGAAGTAAGTAAATCATGATATAAGTAATAATAATGTCAAGAACAACAAGTCAAAACACCTACGATAAATGAAACGATTTTACCCAAAACGCTTCTTTAACATGGAATTTACAAAAGAACGGGTAACATAATGTCATAAGTGAACCATATATGATATCATAAAAATGAATATGATTCTGTAATAAGTCAATGACATTATTTAAATCATTATACAGGAGGTTCGGACACTTACAAAGCAAGTCGGACCTAAGGTAAGGGAAATATCACAATCTCATTTTTATCCGAGATTGTTTATTCGTAAGTATTTACTGGGGTGTATTTTATCATCCACATCCATGTTTCCTGAATATGTAATATTATTTAAATCCACTTACAATAGTTTAAATCCAATTTTAACCTTCGGTGAGTTTTTAGTAAAGAATATGAAAGGAATCTTTTGTCGTTTTTCGTACGAGGTACTTTTTTGACTTTTCCGACAAAAGTACGAGAAGAATGTTTTTTTAACTTATACGGCATGAATGGATTTTTAAAACATTATTTCCAAGAAGATTCCTTTACAAGTTTTCAAGTTTATTTTTAATCAACTTCTTTTATTTTGAAGTTGTATGACATGTTATGAAAGGAAAAATGTTTTTGAAGAAGAAAGGATATTTTCCTCAAGAATGGAGTTCAAGGGTTTTATCAAAATTATTTTCCATCTAAGATAATAAGGGGTTCTGTTTTTATCCCTATTATTAAATTGATTTGATCATGTTGTGATGGAATTATTTTTATGAATTCCTTTAACTTATATGAATTGATTTATGATGTCATGATGTTTCAAGAATCCCATTTTGTTACATGTGTTATGCAATGATGTATGATTTATGATTTTGTGGCACACATAATAAAGGATTCATTATAAGATGGGTGGGACCTATATCTCCCTCCAATGCATTGGGTAAAGATTTTATATCTCATGAGATAGACAGGGCTGAAATGGTAGGTTATACCGGTTCAGTGAAACATGACTGAAACGAGGGTTACTCGATTCAGAAAGGGACTTTGTCCACTAAGATAGTCTTGGCAATGAGTCTTGACTAACAAGAAATGATTCTCTATGATTATGTGTGTATGCCACAAAGTTTCATGTTTTAAGTTATGATTATTGGGATTACATTTCACTTCTATGATTTATCCCATGTTATGATATTATGAGCTCTTTTGCAGGTTAAGATTTCCAAAAATGTTATGTTCTTATGAAAATTATGTGATTGATATTTCATTTGTTTAGCCTTACTGAGCATTTGAGCTCACCCTTTTATGTTTTCTTTTCCCCAGGATATAAAGAAAGGTTTTAGGTAAAAAAAAAGGGAAGATCTTTATGGGAGATATTGAAGATCTTTCACCACGATTAGAAGATTACGTTCCGAGTTTCCAAAGACACTAAACTATTACGATCCTTGTGTGTGTGTTTTTGTTTTGTACTAAGTATTCCGCAAAAGTAATGTAATGTCAATGTACGTCAGGATACTGGTCTCTACAAGTTTAATATTGTATGACATGTTAAGAAAGGAAAAAAAAAATTGAAGTAGAAAGGATATTTTCCTCAAAAATGGAGTTCAAGTGCTTTATCAAAATTATTTTCCATCTAAGATAATATAGGGTTATGATTCTATCCCTATCATTACATTGATTTCATTATTTTGTGATGGAATTATTTTTATGAATTCATTTATCTTATATGAATTGTTTTATGATGTCACGATGTTTAAGAATTCCATTTTTATTACATGGGTTATGCAATGATGTATGATTTATGATTTTTGGGGAACACATAACAATGGTTTCATTATGAGATGGGTGGGACCTATTTCTCCCTCCAATGAATTGGGTAAAGATTTTATATCTCATTAGATAGACATGGCTGGAACAGTAGGTTATACCGATTTAGTGAAACAGGACTGAAACAAGGGTGACTCGGTTCAGAAATGGACTTTGTCCACTAAGATAGTCTTGGCAATGAGTCTTGACTAATAAGATATGATTCTCTATGATTATGTGTGTATGTCACAAAGTTTCATGTTTTAAGTTATGATTTTTGGGATTTCATTTCACTACTATGATTTATCCCATGTTATGAAATTATGATCTCTTTTGTGGGTTAAGATTTCCAAAATGTTATGTTCTTATGAAAATGATGTGATTGATATTTATTTTGTTTACCCTTACTGAGAATTTGAGCTCACCCTTTTATGTTTTCTTTTACCCAGGATATAAAGAAAGGTTTTAGGTAAAAAAACGGAAGATCTTTATGGGAGATGTTGAAGATCTTTCACCACGATTAGAAGATTATATTCCAAGTTTCCAAAGACACTATACTATTACGATCCTTGTGTGTGTGTTTTTGTTATGTACTAAGTATTCCGCAAAAGTAATGTAATGTCCATGTACGTCAAGCTTCGGGTATCTACATGAATGATTCTAAATTTCACACATGCTAATAATTTATTTTAAATTCTAAGGGAAACCAAAGTTAGACTTGGTGAATTAATAAGGATTCATGAAAATATATCAAATATATAGGAGAGACTCAGAGCAGGCAATAACTCCCACAAAAATCTTGTGATGAGTCTGAATCCCAACCTCTCAACCAATTCATGTTCTTAAGTATCATATGTTAAAACATAATGGTTGCATGCCCTTAAAAGGTAGGTCCATTTGGATAAAGAACTATTGGATGTTTTAGGTTCTATAAATAGATCCAATAGAAACTGCCTAGAAGTAGTGATTCCTAACCAGAACAGTTGTTCCTAGGGACACAAAACATATTTTTATTTATATAGACTAATATATATATAATCATAAATCACTATATCAAAATAAATAAAAATATATTACATATATAAGTTTAATCATTTTCATATCAGTTAGTGCAGGCATGGAACACTTACTTTCTAGTTCATTGTATGATTCCCAATGGGGGTAGTTTTCTTTATTAGGCACTTGTTGATAGGATTTGCATGCGTGGGGTAGGCCCATAGTAGTTTTCCCCTGGTGGGGGACTGGACCTCGATAATTGACTACAAGAGTTTTCCAGAGGGGTCGGGGTTGGTTGTATTGAGGGTGGGGGTTTCTCAATTGTCTGTGTGGGGGGGGGGGGGGTTATCGGTTGTTTTCCATGGGGGAATCGAGGATGTGTAAGGGGAATGGGCATCATGGTGTCTAGAAGGCATCTCAACATCGGGGTGTCCTGGCGGTTTTTTGTGGGTGTGTCCTGAGGGGGAATCCTAGGGTTTTTTGTGGTTTCTTCTAAGGGGTGTCTTAGTGGGTATCCTAATGTTAGGGTGTCCAAGGGGCATCCCAGGGTTATCGGGATGTCCAGGGGTATGTCGGGGGTTGTCCAGGGGTGGGGTGGGGTTGTCCAAGGGGCATGGGGGTGTGTCTTGTGGGTTGGGTGGGGTTATATAGGGGGTGTGGGGGTTTGTCTAGGGGTTGTCCTATGGGGTGTTTTGGGGGTCGACTATGATTTGTTTTAAACATGGGGTGGTTTAGGGGTAGTTATATGAAAACTTCCCCTAAACTAGGTGATTTGGAACTCATTTTTGGGGCGGTTCTAACCACCAAAAAACTGATAATTGAATTCTTGGTGGTTAAAAATGACCTTGAATGAGCTATTTACAGTGTATTTAGGGTAAAATAAGAGGGGAGTTAAAACCCCTTTTAATCCAACCACCATCAAATACAAGATCTCATTACTAGAACTTACACGCAACCGCATCTAATTAGAGTAGGTGGCCACGTTAGCTGTGGTTATGGGTAACAACCACTAAAGTGTTTATAGGGGGTAATAACCAACCCTAAATGAAAAAAACCCTTCAAGTCTCCTTTTTTTTGGAGTGATGGTCCAAAAAACCAAACACAAATTCCAACCCATGAGAGATGCGAGAAATGGGATCTATCATTATCAAGGGATGTGACTGATATGATCCTAGGGAATTCAAGTTTAAGGATTGATATATTTTCCCAACCAGATGCTAATGTTTTAAGCTTATATAACTTATACTATAAGGGTTTTATATATTATAATAAAATAGATTTTACTAGGGGATTGTTCCTTATAAATAATTAGCCTTTAATATTACATAATCTAGTTAATTCATCTAGAATACACTTATTACATTCTCAAAGATATTTTTAGTTTAGAGTTTTAGAGAATTAGAACAGAATTCATACATATAAACCCACAGTTATGAAATTTGAGTAATACTAAAATAGTATCCATTTCTTTAATAATACAATATTTTTGAAAAAAACATGAAATATTTTCATGAAAAATCTTCACAAAATTCTTCTTGGCTTCAAATTTTCTCTTATCCATTCCCAAACTCTTTGAAAAAAATCATAAAACTTATGATGATCACAAAATAATCAATAAATGACATAATAATAAGGAAAAAATTATTAGTCCATGAATACTTATAGAAATATGAAATAATTTCCCCAAATACATACTTCTCTCCCATAAAGTATCATATACATACTTTGTTAAAAAAAGAGATTTATATAAAACATATAAAACATAAATAAAATATAAAGGTAACTTGGTGCATTAAATGATTAATATTTTAACCCTAGAATATACCACATTATTTTTAACCATCATAGATACCTTACAATATAACCCTTGTCACTACCTTATGTTGTAACTCTCGTGGCTACCTTATAGTGTAACCATCGCAGCTACACTTAGAAAAATCGTTACGGTCAACTTCAAACATAAACATAACAAATGCATTATAGGGTGATATATATCTCAAAATTAATCATATAAAATCCCCAAGAACCAAATAATAATCATAAAACATGAATACTTTCATCATAAAAACATTCCTATTGAATTTTGTGAAAATACAAATTTAAAATAAGATTTTTAAAGAAAAGCCCCTTACCTCAGGTTCATCTTACAACAATTATGTTCAAACCTCATTTATAAATGTTTAAAAAGTGTTATTAATATATTAGATAACTATATTACAAATTATGATACCTTATATTATATTTTAATAAAATCTTTACATTTATTTAATGATAATATTTTATTATTTTCATTATTTTAGGTGTGTTCTTTTAATGGTTTTCATGGTTGGTTTGTTATGAATTTTCTTATCGAATGGAAAAAAAATACATAAGTGGAATGAAGTGGTATTAATGTTTTTAATGGATTTTAAATAATACCATATATAATATTTTTTCTTATATTAGTGTTATTCACTAGAGATAGTATTAATGTTAAAAGTTTAGTTCATTTTTCATTGTTTTTTCAACCATCACCAACGAGTTTCATTTTATTTAATTTTATGTATATAAAATAGTTATAGAACATTAAAAAATATATAATATACATATGAAAGTATTTTTTAACCATAATAATTAATGTTTTACCATCCTTGAAGGTTTTAATGCATAAATAAAATATGACATCCATGAAGGCAGTTCATCGACACGTCATAGATGATGCTTCAATTTTATAGAATAAGAGGAGAATATGAGAGGTTTGATGATGGAAATTACATTAAAAAAATAAAATTGTAGTTTATTTAATATAATTTAGTTATCAGGTCACTTTTATTAGGAAATTTGTGTAGATAATAAATTAATAAAATAAAATGAAAAAAAATGAAAATGAAAGTGGATTTTACGTCTTCAATTCGTCTCTTTAAGAACCTCCTTAAATCCCTTGGATTTGAAATTTTGGTGACACAATAATGTATTAGATATTTTGAAGATGATTTGGATGTTAATTGGGGATAAATTAAACAAAATACAAGGCTTTGAGGTGTGAGGATAAGAGGTGGTGAGGGGTGGTATTTATAGTGGATGAGAGTGGTGTTTTGTCATTATTTTATTCATTTGTTTATAATTTTGGCTCAAGACTATGAATAGTTTTACAATAGTCACTAAATATGTTAAAATAATAAATTATTTTTCTATATTATGGGCTTACATAATCGATACATCAACTATGACTCAATAATTCATTTATTTAGCTTATATCATTAATTATTATATTGCACTATTCACAAAAAATTCAACTATTTATGAAATATCCCAAAAAATCACCCTAACCATTTTTTGACATGTAAAATTAGTTAATGAACTCCTTTTTATCAAAATAATTTTATAAATTTGAGAAATTTAATTTTTAATTAAAATCATTATTTATTCGAAAAATGCCAACACTAAAATTATAACTGATTTTATGAAACTTTGAAAAATTAATTATGTTCTCATAAAATTATATTCTAATCATAATAAATAAAAATATTAATTTATTAATATATTTTATAAAAATATATTTTCTTTTAAATCATTATATTAATTATAAAATTTAAATTATATTTTTATGACTCATAAAGATACCATCACTTAATTTCTTATTTTTTAAACATTTATTTTCTTATTCTATGATATAAATATATCATATTTTCATTAATAATATACCGAAATTATATTTGTAATTTAATAGATGAGTTTTATATTATAATAATATATATTCCTTAATTTTTTTAAATACCACTAATTTCATTATACATTTACAATGAATTTTACTATTTAATTCCAGAATGAAAACAAATTATTTTATATGTATCTATGTTGTTAAATTATACCCCATTCTAGAAATTGAAACGTCATAATTTTATTCACTTATTAAATAGGTGTGGGTTCTATTCCCTCATAGAATTTTTATATTTCAATATTTCTTTTTCAACCATGTGGTTACTCCACAAAACCTTAACTTGGATAATTACCTTGTTTCGCAAAACATGCTTTTTATGATCAAGAATCTGAACAGGTTTCTCTTCATAATAAAGTTACTCTTGTAACTGAACTAATTCTAGCATCCAAACAATAAAAAATGTGTAAAATACATTCTTAACATTGAAATATGAAGAAGAATGTGTACATAAGATAAACATGAAGGCAGAGCTACTGGTTAAGAAATCGGTCCAACATTATCTAGGCTTTCATAAGGTCAAATAAACCATGGAATTATCTTTCATTTATTTCCAAAACATATAAACTTTTACATGGATATATTTGAAAGAAAACATGATCCCAAACCTATAAATAAAAGTATTTCCACCTTTCATTTTCATAACTTTTCTTCCTCATCAGAGCTATCCTTATGTGTTCCTGGATCATCATCACTTTCTCATCCATTTCCACTGCTAGTTCTGGTCGCATTACATTCCTTTCCCTAACTTCATCCCAAAATGAAGGAGTTCAACACTACATTCCATATAATTACTAAAAATATTTCATCTATATAGGGACCCTCTCTTTTAAACCTTGACATTACACCTTCTTAGAAATATCAAACATAGTAAATATCATCACAACCTAAGGGAAAGGAAACATAAAAGGGGTGATCTAAAATACTCATTGAGGGTGAAAAATGGAGACATGTAATAATAAACATGATCATAATGTTATGATAATGAGATCATGAAAATTAAATATCATAACCTACATATCAAATATCACAATAGAGATCATGGCATAAAGATTCATAGTTCATAAGACATGAATCATAAGGAAATAGAGATAATAATCCAATAAATAATAACATAGGAATAAAACATGGAATTTTGGAAAACACATAAGAATTCAATGATTTATATTGTATCCAAGGAATTACATACAAGACCATTTTAGTATTATTGTTGCACTCCCAAAACCATCATAGTAGTTGTGGTTCGCTTTAATGTCAATCATAGTAGAATGAGTTCACTCCTCATACTATCTTAGTAGTAATGTTTCACTCTTATGGACATCATAGTAGTCTAGGTTCACTCCAAATACCATCTTAGATTTTATGATTAGATATAAAACATTACCCAATACATTGGAGGGAGATATAGATCCCACACTTCACAAAATAAAATCACAAAAAAGTATGACACAAGATAAAAAATAAACATATCATATCCCATGAAAAGAAATGGGTATCATAAACATGTAAAAATATCACAACATGGGGAAACATTATAGGTTTCACAGTTATTTCATCAAAAGTATAACAATGAAATATTAACGAATTTTATATAACCCATGAAGGAGAAATTTGTTTCATAAATGCCATGACTTTAAGAATAACCCATTCACAGAAAGGATATGAATGGAAACTTTATATTGTCATGAGTAACATCAATTGATTTCATCTTAGATGGAAAATAATTTTGAAATATCTTTTAAAAACATTTCTTGAGGAGATATTTTTTCTTGTTTGAAAAAATTATTTTTAATACATAAAACCATTTGAAAATATTTTTCTTATAAGATACCTTGAAAACTTATAAAGAAGGCATGAAAAAATTTTGAAATCCTTTTTCACTAAAAACTTATAAAATAAGCTTTAAAACATTTTTAAAACATTTTTATTAGAAAAAACAATGAAAACATATAAAAATATCTTGAAAACATTTTGAAAATCATTGTACTTGAAAATGATAAAGGAGTCTTTAAAAAATATTTAAAACTATTTTTCTTGAAAATTTATAAAATAAGCATGAAAACATTTCAAAAACCATTTTTCATGAAAGCTTATAAAATACTATTTAAAACATTTTGAGAACAATTTTCATGAAAATATAATTTAAAAAAACATTTTCTTAAATATTAACCTTTTAAAAATTCACAGGTATATACAAAGATATAATGATGGGTAAATCCATACATGTCGTACAAGGTAAAAAGAACATTTCTTTTTCATGGTAAAAAGGTTAGAAAAGTTCCTTTTTAGAAAACAACAATAATATTCCTTTTATGATATAGGTAAAAGATAAAAAAATTTAAAAATTTTATATATAGATTATAATAGAGTGGTATAATATTCTTTTAAACCATTTTTATAAGATAAAGATTTCTGGCCGAAAAGAGGGTAAAGTCAGGATTTCATAAAAACACTTTCTTAACTATCATATGTACCAAAGAGTAAGAAATGTCAATAATACATGAATATAAAAAATAACCTCTGGATATGAAAATTTAGGAATTTTTTATAGATGGTTTATAATATTTTATCGAAGTATTCATAAACATAAACAATCTTGAAAAATGAAATGAGATTGTCTCAATAAACTCTTATAACTAGGTAACTAGGGATAATACTCTCAATGTAAGAAATTAAGTTAAATTATGATTAATATATCATGAAAATAATTGTATTTATGATATATCATGTAAAATATAAGTATATACGTGTTGAAAAAAAAAATTAGGTGCATAACAAAACATTAGTCTCAAATAAGGCACATTGAGACAAAACTTTTTTACCGATTTGGTAACTTTTGAAAGTTAAACCCCATGAAAGAAGGATCATAAAATGGACATGTGAATACCAATAAATTAAATTATAAGATACATATAATACAATCACGTGCAGTACTTACACCACACTAAAGGAAAGAGTGGTGGACATAACAAGTATCTCACATAAATTAAAATTGAGATGAAATCACCTTACCTTGTGTCTTGACTCTCTTCATAATTGTCACGACCCCCTCCCACAAAAGATACCCATCCTCAGATGGAAATGGTGAAAGGGATATAATGACCCTTGAGTCCTGCCTCTAGTAGGCCCGGGGGTGGTGACTATCACCAAGGGTATGAGTTTCTATAAATATGGGAGGCATTACCCTTTTATTATTTAGGATCGGGAAATAGGATGAGTCAAAAACCAAAATAAAAAAAAGAACAAGTAAATGAAAATAAACCCAAAACAATCCCACATGCATGTTTAGAAAATTTTGAAAAAAGTACAAGTACAAGAAAGCTCAAAAGTACAATACCAAAAGAAACAAGAGTACAACAAACTGCAACAACTCCAACTGTCCTGACTAGTAGGGTCCCGCACGGCCTTGGTAGTCCTCCTGGAAACCTGAAAGTAAATGTAGGGTGAGCATACAAGTATACTCAGTAGGGAAAACTAAAGCTCTCGTGCACAAGTGGGGAGACATCCTAATGTCCTGTGAGAATAACAGAAGAAACCAAAAACTAGAAAGGAATTCTATCCACCCAACCTCACCAACCATGCACACCAAAAACACAAAACAAAAGGTAGTAGTAGTATATAAGAACAAGAGTATTGGGTACCCCACACCACATCCCACTAGCTAGCTTCTCTTCCTAATGGCGAATATCCTGACGCTACCACACTCTTCCCGCCCGCACACACCTGGGCCTCGCAACCACGTATCCCGCCCACACACACCTGGGCCTCACAACCGCATATCCCGCCCGCACACACCTGGGCCTCACAACCGCATATCCCACCCACACACACATGGGCCTCACAACTCCATATCCCACCCGCACACACCTTGGCCTCACAACCGCATATCCCACCCGCACACACCTGGGCTGCATCCTGAAGGTTCTTCAGAAATAGTAAAACCTGCCTGAAGAGTCTTGGACTAAAACCACGCCAATAAAAACCTACCTGAAGAGTCTTGGGTGTAAGGTCACCTCAAGCCATCTCAGCCTATGGAAGAAGGAGCAGGAAGGAGCTAGTAACTAAGGGGAAAACTCCCTCTCCCATGAAATGGGAGTGTTCGGCACTATATTCTCAACATGGGTGGGGTGCAACAAAACACAAAGATACAGATATATATATATATATATATATGTATACCAAACACACAACCCAACCTATGGATTCTAAACAGAGAACTGAGCACTTTCCTCGGCACTGCTACTACGAAGCATGCATACAAAAAACAACCCCAACCCCATTTCGGTTTTCATGTTTCAATAGAATCAGTTTATTAATTCCTTAACTACTGGGAAACTATCAATGACCAACCACATCGATCGTTAGTAGAACATATCCCTACCATCTTCAAAACATGTTAGGAAAACACAAGCAACACAACAAGTCCCTTCTTAAAAACCAACCAACCCCGTTGATTATTATTTCCATTCCATTACCATTCCCTACCATTTATTAACTCTTCCACTCTCATTTATTATTCACAACCCAATGTTCGATCACATTCAAACCCATCCCTACAGCCCCACTGCCAACCACCATACACAACAAAACTCATACATCATCATCCCTTGATACAATTTATTGCAGCCTCGCTTCCCACCACCAACATTGCATTCACACCAACCCACAAACAGGACAACCATATCCCCACTGCTCACCCGGTCCACAACAACACACAAAATGCCCCCCCCCCCTTCACATAAAATAACACTAACCAGAACACACATGTTAATTATTTCAGTTTTGTTCAACCAGGGTGATCACACAAAGGTTCCTGATTTTCATTTAATCTACTAACTTTACGTGACTAACCAATTTACACATTCCACAAATTTTCCATCCATAAACGATCTAGGAAGATAGGGCATCATTTAATTGCTCATGCAAAGGCCTCCAACGACCGTGATTTTCAGTAGGCATAAGCCTATTCAATTCACAACATAAAATCACAGGATATAAATAATGTAACTACATTCACAAACTTCCCATCCCCGTTATAAGCAAGTTATTATCTTTATTAAACTGGTTCAAATGTTTTTCATGTAACTAAGAGGAAACCCACCCTGCATGATGCACAATTTATAGAGAGAAAGGTAAGATCCCTACCTCAACAGGTTCTGAAAACAATGCTCCCCCGGATCAGCTTTAGAAGACGTCTGTTGGCATCCGTCACTTCTGTCAAAACCCGGAAAAACCTCCTCGGGTTGAAGCTGGGAAGGAAAGGCCGAAGGTAAAGCAACAGATCCAAATGCATAAGTTCGGCCTCGTCATTACGATCCTGTGGCCACTGGCGGATCGTAAATCGGAGCTCGGATGAGGATGTTATGGAGTAAAGGATCCTTGGAGTCTCTTCGAAGAGCTCTACTCGAAGGAGAGGGGAAGAGAGAAGTTCTTTGAAAATAAGGAGGGGACCCCTCCTTTTATAGGTGAGAAAAACTAAAGTACATGGCGTGTACTCGGCCATTTCACATGGTCACCACGCAGCTTCCAACACGGCCTTCAACATGGCATGTGGCCGTTGACTTATCAACACACTGTTTGAGGGAAACGCAAAGGCGAGGAGGAACTACAAGGAATGTAGTATGGGCTACATGTCATGTACTCATTTATTTCACATGACAAGGACATGGCTTCAACATGGCATACGGCTATTGACTGGTCAACACACGGTTTGAAGGTAATGTATGTGCGGGGAGACACTACATAGCGTGTAGTATTTGCTACATGGCGTGTACTCACACTACATGACATGTAGTTAAAAAATTCTGAAAACTATGAGAAAATCCCCTTCTACCCTTCAGAACACTTCATGACCTTCTTTTCGACAAAGGAATGGGTCGAAGAGGTCCGAGCCATTACAGTACTTTTAAAATTTTCCAGTATAATAAATATAATTTTATTATAAATATTTTATATAATAATATTATTTTATCTATTAATATAAATGGGTTGATTATGACCCTATATTACCCTCTTTTTAACGATCCCATGTTAAATTTTCACTTCATGTAAAATTCAACTTATTATTTACATGTGTCTTAATTTGTCATATCTTTGGTCCTTATACATATATAATGATTCTAGAATGTAAAGAATGATAAAAATACCATTTATATACATTATATTTTTATTATAACAATCTATATTATATTGGAGTATGAAATGGAATACAGTATTCATGGAGACAATAATCCGTATGTACGCATGAACGTTGTTTCCATCATTATTTTTGTATTGAATGAAAGCATGTAGACACATATGTATATATGTGTGTGTGTGTGTGTGTTTGTGTGTGTTTATGAATATATAATTATTCTATTAGCATGAATATATCAAATATATCACATAAATTCACTAAAACTATCCTCAATACATTCCATGTAATTTGTGAACAAAAGTTTGTGGTTTTTGCAAGCAATTGGGACATTCGATTGAATATTTCTGAGTAAGGGGGCTTGTTATAGTGGGAAGGATGCTAGGATGAGCACTAAGTAGGGTACAAGGAATAACGAACTGGGAAAAGATATGAGGGTGGGTCTAGATTTGTTGATGAAGAGGTTAGCTAAAGGAAGGAGGGGTTTGCAGCTGAATGTTTCAGTTAGGGAAGACCTCACCTCTGGATCTCATGTTATTGTTGTTGAGTAAGGCCAAAGAGTTGGCAATACCAGCATTGGGATGGATCTGGATACGGAGAGGGTTGTTCAGCCTTCTAATTTTGCGGGTATGGAACAGGTTGGAAAGGATCGAAGCTGCCGTTTTGTGGAGGTGGTTAATACGTCCAGACCGAGGGAGGATAAAGGTATGGATCCTTGGGATAAACCATTTATGGATTTGAATAATTGGTTTGAAGTCCTTTTAGATTGTAATTTTTCTGATGGTCTGGAGGAGGAGGCCATTACAGGGGGTGAGGGTGATGATGTGATTGTGGAGGATGGGCAGGTGGATTGCTCAGGGCAGGAACAGTTTGCAAGATCTGTGGAAGAAAAGGCTGAGCAGGTTTTTTAGGTGGAATTGGTTGGGGGGATAACACTCCTGAGTGCCCTCTATTTGAGGGTAAGTGGGATGAGGCAGATGATATGGCCAGGGAGGAATTTTCCCTGCATGAGGGGTGTCAACCCTTGATGGAATGTAATCCTTCATACCAAAGGATCGACGACTTTTCTTAATGTCAGGAGTCTGGGTTGAAGAAACAGCCTGGAGTAGGAAAGGAGAGATCTAGGAGTGGAAAGGAGAACTGTAGTACCCCTTATAGCCGCTCATTTAGCGATATTGTTCTAAATGGGAATCAGAAGGGGTCTCCGGGTGATAGACCTTCATCTGCAACCTCAACAAGGAATTCACGGAAAGTCTACTCATATCTCTCGAGTCTAATGCAGATAAGTTCTACTTACAAAAGGAATAGCCAGGTGGTTCTTACTGTCAAAAATGGCAGTGGGGTTAAGAAGGCGTCATTAGTTACGATTAATCTAGCTCTTCTTAAGAATCAGGTTCAAAGTGCAAATTTTTGGAGAAATTCAGAATGGGAATCAGCTACTGGAGAAGATGAATCCTGTATGAGCTACGGGGATGACTAATATTATTATGATGTTTAAATCTGTGTTATTGTTTTGATGTCTTTTTTTTTTGGTTCTATGGAACTGGATTTCCGTTGTATGTTGGGCACCAGAAACCTTTAAATCGTCTTTTATATAATTAAAAAAATGATTCCCGGTGTGAACGAATCAAAATTCTTTGAGGGGGCGGTAGTCCACACTTCCTAAAACAAAATTATTATATTGACCCCAAATGTAAATTGAAGAGATGTATGTTTTTAAATTAATAAAGAAGCATAAATTCATAATAAATATAATATATGACACATATAAATAGATTTTCCATAATAATGGTCACCATGATAGGTGGTAAATGAAAAATAAACAATCATCGTTTCATGAGGCAGTAGTTCACCATACACAGAATTGAATAAAGAGAGAGGAGGTGTATTTAAGTTTAGGAAAAATTATTTTCATAACAAAATCATATTATTTGTATAATACTGGTTTTGTCACACAATAATTGAATAAAAACAGTGGAGGGTGTGAAAAATGAAAATAAAGGAAATGAGCTGGAGAAACGATGTTACCTCTTGATCGGGTAACTCCTTTTGGTTTATGTCAAAAAGATTCTTTGAGACGAATTTTTCCCAAAGGGGGGATTCATGTTCGAAGGTAATATTGTTGGAAGGCTACTTTTGAATATCATGGCTGATCTAAAAATATCTGAGAGGTGTGAAGAATGGGTAGAGATGGGGGCCATTTATATTGGAGGAGGATTGGCACTCTTGTAAATATTTGAAGAGATAATTCCACCCACATTTTTCATGTCAAATTTGGATCTAATAATAGACCATGGTCGAGACAACTTATTATAGGGTCAAAATATGTACATCCAATGGGTGTTGGATAAGTTTCTAGGTCGTTTTGGATCTTAAATTTATTGTTTAGTACTTTATTAACCTAATTATTTTCTTAACTTATGTAATTAATTTTAATTAATTTCACTAATATTTTTGGTAAAAAAAATTATTGAACTTATTAGATAGTATAAATTATGATGATTCCAAATATGGAATCCATGACACAACGGGTTTTTTAAAGTAAAACTGATCAAATGTTTACTAAGTTTTTATATCCAGTTTCAATGTGAAATTGGTTCCAATGAACTAAATTGGATTAATTGGTACAAATATTATCTAACAAAACTATAAAAAAATTTAAAAATATAATTTTACCATATTAATAAATTATATGAAAATTTATTTTTAAAATAAAATCTAGTATTTTTAACTATTCATTAAAAGATGAAAACTTTTTTTAAAAATACCAAAAAAATTATCCTAACCTAACTTCTATGTTTATATTTCAAAGATAATGTTTATTTTTACATATTAAATCTATAAAAGTATAAAAAAATTGGAACTAAAAAGGGTTCACCATTAAAAGGAGGTAAAATTTGTTAATAAAAATATAGTCTTTGTAAGAAAAAAATTGAGTTGGTTTATATCTTACATCTATTGAATCTATTGGATAAATACAAAAAATATTTGACTGAATATATAAAATAATTATTACATTAATATAACTTACCAATTTTAATTAGTTTAGTTTTACTTCTTTAAAATAGCTTTTGACTATGAAAATATTTTCCCTTATATTCAATCGGATTTCGTATTCATTAATTGGTAATCTATGAATTCATCTTATATTTTTGTTCACTACATATTTTCATTATTTAGTTAATAATATTTATATCCATAAACATAACATCTATGTTATATTCCATTATAATAAAATTTTTAGAAATATATTATATTTAGGTTACACTTGGTCTTTCTTGTTAAGCAATCCATCCTGAAAGGTCAATCTTATGTGTAATGTACGCTAACCTTATGGTTCCGGGTAGCTTATTCCAAGATAGTATTTCATGTAACATACACCACATCAGATCTATGTGAAATTAATGTTTTAATTATTGAAAATTAATTTTTAGTGTTTCATGACATAAATAATAACAAAAGATTAAATTAATTTGGAAAAAAATCATCAAAATTTTTGTGTGTTACATTATACCCCCATTAAAATAAATTTCATCCTCAAAATGTGTCTGGGTTATCAAAGTTTTAATACTTGATAGTTTAATTCACAAAAAACCCACATCATAAAAATGGATACTAAAACATTCCTTAAAATGGTAAATTTGGAACCATACCAACTATGAAAAGTAACATATAATTGGGTTTCCACACAGAAGAACATAGGCTGGGAGTGAATATTGGACATAGAGAAAATTAGTAAATATTTATAAAGACTGATCATGGTCATCAATCACAAACAAGTTAATGATCAATGTAAATTTGAGGGACTCAAATTCATAAATCTTTGATGATTTAAAAGGCCCTTAGATCAACAAAAATTAAGGTATTAGGACAACAATTTTTTTCACCACTTTCATTATTTTCAGTAATTCTTGATAAATTTCTATAAACAAAATTTCATTCTTGGGTTGTGATTTGAAAATTTTCTACTACATACATTACCTAATGAAATTAATTTCTAGAAAATATAATTGATGAATAAAGAAAAAAATACACTTTTAAAAGATCTTATATCCCAAAAAATAATAAAAATTCTAACTATTTGTCCCTTAAAAAATTCAACATGCATTAATCTATAAAAATAAAAGGTTACACTACTGGTTAATCATAAATATTTATTCAAAAAAATAATTATACTTTAACTAGGACAACGTTTAGGTTAATGGTAGGTGTGAAACCCTTATCATCCTTCAGTCATGTGTTCAACACCTACCGGACTTTTATACATGATTGGTTATCACCCGAAATACATTATGTCCTATTTTAAAACCACATTAATATAATATATATGATTTACATCCTTGAAATAAGTTTAATCACAAATTATCCTTTTAACCAAGTTTTTTAACAAAAAATCAGTGCACAAATACTTGCTCTGAATTCTGACATAAAATTTTCAGGAATAGTTAACCTTATAACCTTTATCAAAGATGAAAAACCAAAAACATTATAAAAAGAGTGAAGAAATCAGATTAAAATTGATTACCTTTTATATCACAATTTATCCGTTAGTTGTCACATTCCAAACATATGAATACCCTCATCATATATTCTCTTGAAACATGGTAATAACCCGAATTACCATAAATCCTTTTAGAAAACATACATGATTACTCATTCCAAATTATATTTTATTTACACATTATATCCAAAAATGTTGTAAAATTCATCATTGATAGCATAACACACCTATAAAAAATCCATAATTAGTTCCAAGGTAATAAATATTGTCCAATTTACTTATTCATGTACCACGTATCATTATCCATAAAACATTATATAATCATAAATAACATATTAAGGGTTACCTTCCCTTAGTCAAAATATCATCTTTTCATTAAATAACTTCACTAGTCCAAATTAAACATGTCAATATTGAGAAAAAACATAAGTATAAAAATCCTTGTATATATCATCATTCATATATTTTGAACAAAAATACATAAATACTTTCACTACTTCATCCTTAATCCATTAAAAATAATACCTCTTTCCTTTTACATTTCATCTTTAGTTTCATAATTATACACAATGTAAGCATTACTCAAACCACCTTGATGATTCTCTTCAGAAACATTAATCTTGGGACATTGGTTTTCATAATGACCATTTTCTCCACACTAGAAACACTTAACCTTCAATGATGACTTAAGGAGGCCAAAATTCCCATCCATTTTGTTAACTAAACTCTTCTTTTTTCCCTTTCAGTCACTATATTTGTGTTCTTATTTTACATATTCAAAAACCCTTCTTATTTCTCTAAGACATTTGCTTAGGTTATTCTTTCCATATTCTCGACTCAACAAAAACTGGATCTTCTTTCATCCATTGTCTCCATTACCAAAAATCTCAACGAAATCCATCTTTCTCTTCCTGGGTGAGTACAATATTTAGTTAAGGTAAATATTATTAATCATGTTCCTTGAAAACCGATTAGGAAAGATCATGAAATATTTTACTCTAGTGATAATCCCACTTGACTACTCATTATAAAATCTTTCATCACATTTAGCATTAATCCAGTTCCTTCTGGTTCCTTCCATTGACTAAAACTAGAAGCGTAGTGTGGGAATTACTTATCATAGTAGAAAGCTACATAGCAATGAAAATAATTACTTATATTATTTCTAAGTCATGAAAACTTCTATAATATATGACACCTTGGTTTTATAATAGGTTATTCATTTCTAACGTATATCAAAATCCTTTATGATATTTCGTGATGATTTTGTGAATTTTAAAAGCATATTCCTCGGGAGTGTCAAACCAGGTGTTTAGAATGGAACATTTTTTTGTACTAGATTACCCCAAGTCAAGCTCAAAACAACTTTTCGTAGTTGTTGCCCCTTAGCACATCTATTCCAGAGCCACATCAGCTTGAAGTATCTAGACAAGGTTGTATTTCTAGGAAACCACTCACTTTATCCCTTACCAAAATTCTTGGACATATTCCTAAATGTTAACTCATCCTTATTCTTGTCCTTGGAGACATCCATGGAAATATACTTATAAATAAACCTAGAGATATCACTATGGTTTTATCATCCTATTTTACAAAGTTTAACTATACCTTGTCTATGATACCAACTATATAGACCCTTGCTTTTCAACCATTGACCTTACATTCCATTCAAAAACATGGAAAAATAAACAATGGTGAATATGTGAGCTACATCATCTCCCACTAGGTTCTTCATGACTAGAACCCTTCTTAGGAATATCAGAAACCGTACATATCATCATAACCTGGGGGAAGGAAAACATAAAAGGGGTGAGCTCAAATGATTAGTAAGGGTAAACAATGAAGAAATGTCAGTATAAACATGAGAATGAGGTTATGATAATGTGATCATGAAAATTTAGGATCATACGCTGCATATCAGATATCATAATAGAGATCGTGACAAAAATATTGTATGTTCATAAGACATGAATCATAATGTAACAAAAATCATAATCCAAAAAATCATAACTTAGTAAAAACATGGATTTAAGGAAAACACGTAATCATATAATTGTTTCCATAGTAGTCAAGGAATCATTATCGAGACCATCAAATTAGCAAGGGTTTACTCCCCATACCATCATAGTAGTCATGGTTCACTCTTATGTATACAATAATAGCATGAGTTCACTCCACATACCATCTTAGTAGTCATGGTTCACTCCCATGGCCATCATAGTAGTCAAGATTCACTCCCAAGACTATATTAGTCCATCTCATGAGATATACAGATTTACCCAATGCATTGGATGGAGATATAGGTCCAACCCGTCACATATTGAAATCATACATACATGTGCCACAAGATCATAAATAAACAAATCATAACCCATGAAATGAAATTGGTATAATAAACATGTAAACATATCACAACCTGTGGAAAATTACAAGTTTCATAATCATTTCATCAAAATCATAACTCGTAAAAGAGTAACAGATTTCATATAACCCAGGAAGGAGAATTGGTTTCATAAAGGCCATCAATTTAAAAATAACCCAATCATATTATGGATATGGATTAAAAATTTAAAACTAAAAGATTAACATCAATACATTTCATCTTATATCGAAAATAATTTTGAAATATCTACTAAAACATTTTCTCACTAGTGTAGAAAACATTTTTTACGGCGGTTATTTGTTATTTTTTACGTTGTATTTTGATCGATGTTATTGTAGGACATGTTATAAACACTTTTTTTACACTGTTTTTTTAAACCGATGTAAAAAACACAAATCCAAAGTGTTTTTTCACGTCAGTTGATAAAAACCCGACGTGTAAAATACTTAGGAGTCATGGTTTATTACGTCAGTTATTTAATAATCGATGTGGTATATACTTTTTCACGTTGGTTATTATATAACCAATGTCATAAATCTCTCTTCATAAGCATTTATCACATTTGTTATTTCCACAACTGACGTGATAAACATGTCTTCCAAGTCATTTCCAATGTCAGTTAAATAATAACTGATGTGAAAACATATCTACTACATCGATTATTTTATAACTAACATAAAAAACTATTCAGTTTTTCATTTATTATGTCAGTTATTAAATAACCGATGTAAAAACCATTTACCATGCATTTATTAAATCAGTTTTCAAATAACCGAAGTTAAAACTAATCCAATTTATTTTTTAGGGAGGTTATAAAATAACCGACGTAAAAAACAACTTTTTTTAATAAAACCAATCTACCACTTCTATGCCCTGCCAAAACACATGAAATAGACCCAAAACTTACAAGAAACGGACCAAAACCCGACTAAAAATAGACTAGAACCTTCCCCCCACCCCACTGGACAGCCCCCACCACCGATCAACCATAGTTATGCCCTGCCAAAAGACCCAAAACAGACCAAAAAACAAACCAAAACCCGACCAAAAACAGACCAGAACCCCCCCCCCCCCCAACCCACTGGGCAGCCCCTACCACACACCTGGACACCCCCCCCCCCCACTAGACACCCCCAGATGAAAACCCAATCAAAACCAGACTAGAACACCCCCCACCACTGGAAATCCCCCACCACACCCCTGGACTACACCACCACCCCCTAGACAGCACCCCATACCCCTGGAAACCCCCCCCCCCTCCTGGACACCCCCACCCTTGGAGAGCACTCCCACACCACTGTAAATCCCTCCCACACAAATATAAACCCCTCCTCGTAGACACCCCCCTCCCCCCACCCCCTAGAAAACCCTCCCACACCCATAGACCCCCCCTGGACACCCCCACACCCCTGGACATCCCCCCACTCGCATTGACATCTCTCCTACCCCCATGGACACCCTCCCACCACCCACAGTACTGGACAGCCCCCACCACACACCTAGACATCCCCCTACCCCACTAGAGGCCCCCAAGCCAAACCCCCCCCCCCCGGACAACCCCAACCACACCCCTAGACACCCCCCCCCCCCCACACACACACCCATGTACTTAACCCCCCTAGATAGCCCCCATACCCCTGGACAACCCCCACCCTCCTAGACACCCCCCACCCCCACTCCCTGGACAGCACTCCCCCACCCCTGTATAGCCCTCCCACACCCCTAGGACCCCCCTCCCCTCTCCTAGACACCCTCACCCCCTGAAAAGCACTCCCACACCCCTGGACATCCCTCTCACACCCCTAGATCCCCCCCCCCACCCCACTGGACACCCCCACACACCCCTGTACACCCCTGGACATCCCCCCACTCCCCTGTACATCCTCCCACCCTCTTGGACACCCTCCTACCCCCCACCCCACTGGATATCCCCCACCACACCCCTGGACACCCCCCCCCTACACCCCTGGACTAAGCCCCACCCCCACCCCCTGGACACCCCCCACTCCCTGAACAGCACTCTCACACCCCTAGACAGCCCTCCCACACTCCCAACCCCCCCCCCCCCACCCTCCTGAAAACCCCCCACCCCCTGGACAACACTCCCACACCCTTGGACAGCCCTCCCACACCCCCTAGAACCCCCCTCCCCCACCCCACTGAACACCCCCCCCCCCCCCCACACACACACCCCCTGGACATCCCCCCACATTCCGGGACATCCCTTCCACCCTCCTGGAAACCCTCCCACCCCCACCCCACTAGAAAGCCCCCACCAAACCCCTGGACACCCCCAGACAAAAAATAGACCAAACCCCGACCAAAGACAGACCATATCCCCCCCCCCCCCCACTGGATAGCTGCCACCACACCCTTGCACACACCTCACACCCCAGCACTACCCCCCCCCCCCAGACCACCCCCACACCCCTGGAACCTCCCCCCCCCCTCACCCTCCTGGACACCCCCCACCCACTAGACAGCACTCCCCCAACCCTGGAAAGCCCCCCTCACCCCACAGGACACCCCCACACCCCTAGACACCCCCTAGACAGCCCCCACTCCCCTGGATAGCCCCCACTCCCCTGGACAGCCCTCCCACACTCCTGGAAATGCTCCCACCCCCTGGAATGCCCCCCCCCCCCCCCAATCCATATGGACACCCTGGACACCCCCCACCCCACTGGACAACCCTCCCACTCCCCTAGAAACCCCCCTCATCCCGCAGGACAACCCCACACCCCTGGAAACCCCCTGGATATCCCATACTTCCCTGGACAGCCCTACCACCCTCTTGGAAACACTCCCCCCCCCAACCACCACACTCTCATGGATACCTAGGACACCCCCTTCCCACACCCCACCAGACAGCCCTCCCACACCCCCAGATACCCCGCCCCCACCTCACTAGACACCCCCCACACCCTTAGAATCCACCCCCTGAGACCAGAATCCATACCAGAAAAACCATCATATGTAGACCAAAATGATAAGTAGATAAAAATTAAACATTCACATATATAACATTCAAAACATACAATTTCAACTAAAAAAACTAAATCCAACCTAAATGACTACTTAATACACAATTAATATTTCGATATTCAAAATTACATTTTACACTACAAACAACTAAAATTCAATCAAACCTGTAAAATAATTTGACCATTCCACTTTTAAGTGTCTGAAGTCTTGAACACTATAGGGCTTAGGGGCATCAAATAGCTACAAATTAAAATGATAGTAGTTAACATATATACAGAATAAATCAGATGAAACATTATGGAAAAGTTTAAAAGGAAATCTTACGAGGTCAAAGTTCACAACTGTTCTAATTGTAATTATTTCATACATAAATCTTAACATATAACATCCGCATTCAATGATTCCTTGTTGTTCATGACAATTCGGTTTGAATGAGGGTAAATTCAATATATTATTTTTATGTAATAAATCAAAAAGTACAAATTATAAATGGATATTTACCTTTACATTTACATATATGATCTTCACACTCCTTTTCTTTGTGTTTATTAGAAAGTATACTCATCCCCTGTTAGAAAATAATATGAATGGGATAAATTTAATATTAATTATAATATATAAAACTATTTAGAAATTGAAACATAATTTTCCAACATTTTCTTAAACATTTCCCACACATCACCATGGGCAGAGCATATCCAATAAATAGTTTTCTCCCTTGGGAAAAAAACACCTAACATCCAATGATCAGTGATAAAAGAAAATTTGTGGT
This sequence comes from Viscum album, assembly GCA_963277665.1. Taxonomy (NCBI): domain Eukaryota; kingdom Viridiplantae; phylum Streptophyta; class Magnoliopsida; order Santalales; family Viscaceae; genus Viscum; species Viscum album. Next base: position 877,178,399 of record OY728125.1, read on the forward strand.
TAGTGGTTATTTATGTTAAAATATAATGAACTCTTTGAGAGATATGTGTTTCATACCTCTCACAAAAAGGCATCATCCAACATTGTGTGACTATATTCTGTTCAAATCTTTTAGCAATATAAAGAATTATTTGTTCCTCATCCAATCCACGTGCTTTAGGGGAAATCAAATGTGGGTCCATGAATCCCTATACATCTCTCCACTCATTCTTCTCACAAATTTTATAAAGACACCTAATATAGAACAGACATAAGTATACATTTTTAATATATATAACGTAGGGAAATAGTGTTAATACTTAAATGGAAAAAAAATTCACCGCATTGATGCCCAACTTATCTCCAGTAACAAGCTCCATGATATCAGTTTTTATAATCCCCACAGTTATTGCACATCCACAAACATGAGCTTCTGTTGGAAACTCTTAATGATATGCCAACAAATTTGAATATCTTGACAATATATCAAGACTACTAGAATCTGTATCTGATGTCATAGCCATTTTTCTTTGTTATTATCTATACAATTTTTCTTTACCTTTGAAATATTCTTATAAAAATAAATAGAAAAATATATTAGTTTTAAAATGATAAAAAAACATTAATAAAAAAATAAAATAGAAGATATAACATACATACCTCTATGGTAATGAGTCGTAGAGCTCTGGATAGCCAAATTAAAAAATGGTTGATACTATGTCCAACTGTCGTCACCTCATCTGTAGGTAATGGTACTCGAGATGATCGATCTATAATATCTTGTATAGTGACCCTATGATTCTCTACCTCTAATTATTGATGATTAATTGTATCTCCTAAATAATATACCAGCCCATATGAAACTATATTATGTTTAAGATCATCAACATACAACTCATAATAAGTAAGACGTTGCGGCAGATGATTAGGATAAAAAATGGTGTCCATAGGCTGAGTTTGGGGAGTGGGAGCTATTAGAGGAGGTGGAGGATAAATAATTCGGTCTTCAGGGGGAGGTGGAGGAGTGGGAGCTGTATTTTAAAATTTTCTTTTCATTTATGCAAACATAGAATGTTCTGAATCTCTAATATTTTCCTCCATCGTCGGATTAATACTATGAACTTTAGCCTCCAAGGATTATATTTTTTATAAACACCCTCAATGTAAGATGTTGAATAATGTGGAAACACTTTTCTTACCGATACACCTATCGGATATCCTCATACAAGACTAGGATGTTTGGGATTTCCCAATTCTACATATAAAATATCTTGCCTCTTAGTAGCTGTAAATACCCCCTATGAGCTCTACTCATCAAGAGAATCCTGTATTAATTAATCGAACATTTCTGAAATGATTGAAATTATATGAAAAATATAGTTAGCTATGATTCTCGAATCTTCTGAAAAATATTTCCCTTTTTTGCCCATCTGAGATCTCTTACATTTTTCATGTCTAGATGAAGGGGATGGAGGGGCCACCTCTCCAGAGCTTGAAGACTCACCTATAAGTTTTTGTAGTTTTTCCACCATTATTTGTTCTTCCAATAATATATACCCTCCCTAAGATAAACTATGAGGGTATACATTTTTAGATTGGATCTCCTGATGATATTTCCTTGTTTTCTATAAATTAAGAATAATAAATCATTAACAAAACATTAATAAGATCATTTATATAATAAAACTTATAAAAGTTCACATTGACCTTACAAAAAATGAATCTTTTCTTCAACATTCAACAATCAGTCTCCATGTGTCTTCATATGTGAAAGGATATATATGACACGAATTGTCATGACTCCTATGACCAAAAATTAAATCAGATGAGAGGGTTGATTTGAAATCCCTCCATCTCCTAACATCCATCGATAATCATTTCTTCCTGACTCCTCTAATTTCAGGAATATCAAATTTCTTCTGATAAAGAATAGGTTAAACATATTATATATACTAGAAACATTTAATGAATAGGCAAACAATATAAAAATATATTACTAAAATTGTCTCCCACAAATGAGAGATTATAGATTTTTCCAAACTTCTCCTGTCGTTATACAAAATTCTTACTTTTCTCTCACCCTGAGTTGATACAAAACTATTAAAATATTTTTCATTTGTACCTCTAGGAATATCATCCTCATCAAAATCAATGAGTATCCTCTGATCCTGCGTAAAGGGAAAGTGATAATTTTGGTAAATGTGTGCACCCACATTTACCAACTCTTGAACTCATTGTCGTAATGGGAGAACATGAGGAATATTGGGGAACATCAAGAAAAGAATGTGAATGTTCCTCCCCAGAGGTATGACCAATGTGATCATCTCCAAAATCATGTGGTTAATCAACTGATTGATCTTTCATTATCCTTCAAATAAAAATACAAACATTAGTTCAAAAATATACAAATTCAAATATTAAAATAATAATGTAAACAGAAAATAGAAAATTTTACTAAGTTACATAATAGTAAACATGGTTAATATGTTAAGCATGTTAAACAATGGTAAAGATGGCAAAGATGGTAAACATGGTAAACATGGTCAACATGGTAAACATTGTAAACTTTGTAAACATGGTAAACATGGTAAAGTAATTGTCATTGAACAAAAATAATAGATATGTAATTAATGTAATGGTAAACATGATAAATTAAACAAAAAAAACTAAAATAAACAAAAACTTATACTTATTTTTTTAATACATGTTTTAATAAAGAAAAAACTTACAATATCAAAAATTTAATGAAAATAATAAATATAAACAAGAAATAAAAAAATGTTACCTGTAATTTTAGGAATTTACAAATAGATTGTTTTCCCAAATTCCTTCATCATGATAATTATTTCTGGCCCAAACCATGTCTTCAACATGCTCATAATTATGTTCTATTAATCATTCCATGGAAGTGGGGATATCACATAAATCAGCATCTTCATCAAGTTCATCCTCACAAACATATTGTTTTTCCCCTATAAAACAACAACCCACTGTATATGTTATTGATCTAAAACATAGAAAATTTGCTTCGCATGTGTTTACATTATAAAGGAATCAGCTGTGTCTTAGAATCTATTCATATTAACAACTATAATTCCAAATTCATCGTGTCAGACATTGTTGTTACCGATAAACCATTTACAGTTAAAAATATGAACTTTAATTTTAAGGTAATCAACCTCCCATATTTCTGCAATCACTCTATAATATGCACTTGATGAAAAAATTGGGTTTTTGTCTTTAGCACTCGAAAAATGCATTCCTTCTGCAAACACCAATACACCACTATTCTTAATGTCACTTTCGTTGTCCTAAGATTTTGTATGAAATGTATATCCATTAATTTTATAACTGGACTATGTTATCACATTTAAAAATAGACCACCCACTACCCATTTTAATGTCTCTGATAAATCTGATCTACCAAGCACGGTCTTTTTAAACGACAAAATTTTTTTGTTGTGCTCATTCAAAATCCACATTTCCTTCATATTTGGATGACATTGTTTCAACTCATTAACATGAAATGTGATATATGGTTGAGAATCAGCTATGTTATTCAAGATGTATAATTCTAACTTCTTCATCTATTCTGCTAACAACGATTTGACTTTCAAGACTTGAATCCCCTTTCCTTCATTATTAACTCATTCATGGAGAGATAGAGGCAAACCTATGTGTTGCACCATATCCAATTTTCTCGTACAGAACTCGAAAACCTCCTTAGAAATATACTTTTCAATAATGGAGGCTTTAGGTTGATATGGATTCTTAACATACCCCATAAATATTTTTATATTCCTGTCAAACGGATACATCCAATAAAGATATACAAGTCCACAAAAATTTATTTATCAAACTAAATGAATCATTAAATGCACCATTATATAAAAAAAAGTTGGAGGAAAATACATTTCCTATTGACAAATTATAAAAATTGTATCCTTTTCCAAAATGTTCAAAGCATTCACATCAGTCACCTTAATACAAATTAAATTGAAAAAATTACACAAATTCATTATAGGTTTTCAAACATGGATGGTAAATATTCCACGCAATTCAACTGGTATAAGTTGTTGCATCATGATGTGACAATCATGAGATTTCATACCTATCAACTTCAAGTCCTTCAATGAGACAAAAAAAATTACATTTCAAGAATAACCTTGAGGAACATTGATATCATGAAGACACTAACAAAGATAAATTTTCTCCCTATTGGATAATGTATGAAAAGACAGTGGAAGGAATGTTCATCTTCTATTAGGAGTGGGAGTTAACTCTAAATGTATTCCCATTGATAGTAAGTCTAATCTGGCATTAAAACTGTCTTTTGTCTTTCCTTTAATATCTAACAATATTCTAATCAAACTGTCACAGATATTCTTCTCCATGTGAATTAAATCAATATTATGTTTAACATCTTAATATCTCGAATATGGTAGCTCAAAAAATATTGACCTTTTCATCCAAATATGTCTATCATTGCTAGATTTTTGTGTCTTTCCCAATATCACATCAAGATTTTCCACCCTCTCAAAATAAAGATCAGGGGATAAAGGTTTTGGAGTAATATCAAATTCTTGTGAGCCATTGAATACCTTTTTTAGTCTTCTATAAGATTGATTCTTAGGCAAAAACTTTTATAAACCATGTAAATTGATTTCTCCCATGATGCAATTGATAATATGAAGTTTGTTGTTCTCAAATTGGACATGATTTATTCCCTTTAAAACTATATCAAGACAAATTTCCATATGTTGGAAATTCATTTATAGTGAACATAAGCACTGTATACAGTTGAAAATATTCCATTTTATAATAATCATACACCCTAAGACCATCCTCCCATAAAATTTTCAAATCATTAATCAATGATGATAAGAATACATCAATATCATTGTCGGGTTGCTTCAGACCATAGATCATTATACTCAACATGAAATATTTGTGCTTAATACAAGAATCAGGAGGGAGGTTTTAAATTACCAATAAAAAAGGCCATGAACTATGTGTGATAATCGGGGTTCAATATGGATTCATTCCATCGTTCATAACCCTAGTTTGAGATTTCTAATTTCATTTCCTAATATAGGATACTGCTCATCAATTTTCTTCCATTGTGGAGAATTAGTTGGATGATGTAATTTTCCATCACATATCCACTCATCAGCATTCCATCTTAACCATTTTTTATCATGTAAATTAGAAAATAAACGTTTCAAATGATGAATTATATGAAGATACCAAAATCTGTTGCAAGGGATCTTTGTAATCTCTATATCAGCCTTCGATTTTTTTCACCTTATACTGTGATGTCCCACATTTAGGACACTCTAAAAAAATCATATTCCTTCCTATATATCATACAGTCATTTGGACACGCATGTATTTTCTTGTAAACCAGTCCCATCAGGTATAATATTTTCTAGGCCTTTTAATGTGAATCTAGAAGATCATTATCTTTTGGAAGAATGCCTTTCATCAATTGTAGCAGCTCTGTAAAACTCATGTCACTCCATCCATGTTTCACCTTTAGGTTAATCAATCTTAAAACTTCCGAAAAAACCGTAAAATCTGTACAACTATGATATAATGGTTTTTTAGCATCAACATATAGACATGAAACTTTCAGTTCTACCTCAATTTTTTCTTCTGTAATATCATGAATCATTTCTTCAATAACATCGTCGTTACCATCTTGCAAATCATCATCATTAGTGGATCTGACATTCCGTCCAGTTTCACCATGCCAAATCCAAGGGATATAACTTGGATTAAAACCATGACAAATCATATGATCTTTTATCTATCTGCTTTTCAAATTCTTCATATTCAAACATTTTATGCATGGATAGAAAAAAATGTCATTTCTTGGATCATTTCATTTAACAAATTCCAAAAAGGTATCAACACCTTCCTCATATTCATTAGTCATTTAATGTTCTATAATCCATCTTCGACTCATTATTGCCTATAACAAATATCAAAATTATACATCTTTTTAAGATAAAACAAATATATGCTTATATGAAAAATATCATAATTTGAATGTAAAATTTTTTTGAAATATGAAAAAAATCTATGCGTATTTAAAAAATATTCTTGAAAATGATTTTAAAAATAAAATATAGTTAGATATAACTGTTTTAAATTCATCTTGGATCCTTTGTTCTTATGGTTCAAAAATAATACTTCCCGGTGAAACTCGATACCAAATTCACCCTTCCATAAAAAAGAAATATGAAGTATAAATATTAAAATATGTATACATTCAATACTGAAAATTACATAGATCCCAACAATTTTAAACCTCTGGATAGCCCCCCCCCCCCACCCCCACCCCCTGGACAGCCCCCCACCCCCTAGACACCACCCCCACCCCCCTTGGACAACCCCCTAGACACCACCCCCACACCCTTGGACACCCCCAACCCTCTGAACAGCCCCTCGAACCCTCTGGATAGCCCCCCCCCCCACTCTTCTAGACACCCCTACCCCCTTAGACAGCCCACTCACCTCCCTGGACACCACTCCCTCACCCCCTAGACACCCCTATCCCCCTAGACATCCCCTTCACCCCCTGGACACCCCCCCCCCACCCACCCACCCACTTGGACACCCCAACCCCCTTGGGCAGCCCTCGCACCCCCTAGACACCACCCCCACCCCTTTGGCATCCCCTGCACCCCCTTGGACACCCCAACCCCCTTTGACAGCCCCTACACACACTAGATACCATCCCCACCCCCTTTGACACCCCTTATACACCCTTGTACACCACCCCCACACCCCTAGACACCACCACCCCCTTGGACACCCCCCCCCCTCTGGACAGCCCCCTCACACCCTGGACAGCCCCACCCATCTAGACAGCCCCCCCCCCACCTCCTTGGACACCCCCACCCCTCCTGGACACCACCCCCCACCCCCCTGGACACCCCCCCAACCCTCTGGACACCCCCCCCCCCCCCGAACATCACCCCAAACCCTCTGGATTGGCCCCCAACCCCTTGGACCCCCCCGCCCCCCACCTCCATGGACACCCTAGACACCCCCAACCCTCTATACAACCCCCCAAACCCTCTGGATAGCCCCCCACCCCTTTGGATAGCCCCCACCCCTCTGGAAAACCCCCCGTCCCAACCCCCTGGACACCCCCTACCCCATTGGATAGCCCAGTCACCTCTCTGGACACCATCCCCACCCCTTGGACACCCATATCCCCGTGGACAGCCCCTCACCCTCGAAACACCACCCCCCTTCAACACCCCCAACCCCCTTGGATAGCCCATGAATCCCCTGGACACCACACCGTACCCCCTTTGACATCTCCTGCACCCCCATGGACACCCCCGCACCCCCTTAGGCAGCCCCCGCACCCCCTGGACACCAGCCCCACCCCCTTTGACAACCCCTGGACACCCCCACCCCACTGGACAGCCACCCCCCCCCCCCCACCCAGACACCCCCACCCACTTGCACAACCCCCCCCCCCCACACACACACCCTTGGAAACCCCATGTACATGCACACACACATGATAGAACACACAAAAATCGTCAACTTTCCTGATATCACTTGCATAGGTTTATTTAACCAGAAAAGAATTTAGAATGGTTTAAATGAACACTTTGAAACTTACCATGATAGTAAGAACAAAGAAAATAACATCTCAAAAAATTAGTATAGGGAATCACAGAAAATAAAAACTGAAAACGAGTCATGTGAGGCTTACTTGGGTTTTGTGAGTCAACATGATAGATATAATGATAATAAATATGAATAGTGATGTTGAAAAAAATGAGGCTGGAGGTTAGGGCTTCAAAGAAACGTTTCTAGGTTTCCATGTGAGAGAGACGAGTCGCAGGTCTCCCGATCGAAGAAAATAGAATGACTGATTACAGGTTGAGATAAATCATTTAAAAGATTTATCACATCGATTATTTAATAACCGACGTGGTAAACTATATTTTGTAATGTTTATAACATCATTTATTTAATAACCGATGTAGAAACCAATTTATCACATCATTCATAAAATAATCGACATGATAAATGACACTTTATCACATCGGTTATTTTGATATCCGACATGATAAATTGCGTAGATTAGATTTATCATGTCGGTTATTTTATAACAGATGTGATAAAGTGTTCCACATTTGATTTTCAGGTCGGTTATACAATAACTGACGTAAAAAATGGTGACAATAAAATAACAGACGTAAAAATGGATCTTGGTCTATCTATCTTATCGGTTATAAAATAACCAACGTGATATATCTATTTTTAAAGCTTTTTATGTCGGTTATATAGAACTGATGTGAAAAATGGTGACGTGTTAAACATTTTTTCCACTACTGTCTTGAGGAAATCTCTTTTCTTGTTTGAAAACAGATTTTTAATACATAAAACCATTTCAAAATATTTTTCTAAGAAGATAAATTGAAAACTTATAAAGAAGGTATGGAATCATTTTGAAAATATTTTTTCTTCAAAACTTATAAAATAAGATTCAAAACATTTTAAAAAAAAAATTTCTTTGAAAACACTTTGAAAAAGTATAAAAATATATGGAAAACATTTGAAAAATAATTGTACTTGAAAACTTATAAAAGAATCTTGAAAACATTTTGAAAACATTTTTAATTAAAAATATATTTTAAAAATACATTTTCATAAATATTAAAAATTTAAAATTAAATAGTATCTTCGAAAAAAAAATTGTGTGTGAATATATACTGGTTGTACAAGGTCCAAATAACATTCCTTTTACATTGTAAAAAAGGATAGAAAAGTTTCTTGTTCGGAAAGTGAAAAAAATATTCCTTTGAAGATATTGTTAAAACACAAAAAAGGTTAAATATGTAATTTAAATATTATAATATAATGGTATGATATTTTGGAAACCGTTTTTGGAAAACATAGATTTTTTACCAAGAAGTGGGTAAAGTCGGGCTTTCTTAAAAACACTTTATTAACTATATTATGTACCGAAGAGTATAAAATAGTACCAATACATGAATATATCATTAATAACCATAGTAAAAAAAATTAATGATTTTATTGTGATATTAGTTCTAATATTTCCTCAAAGGAAGAATAAACATAAACAATATCGAAAAAAGTAGTGAGATTGTCTCAATAAACTCTTATGACATGGTAACTTGGGATCATACTCTCTATATACGAAATGAAATTACATGGAGATTAAGATATTATTAAAATAATTATATTAATTACATAACATGTAACAGGGAAGTATATACACCTCTATAATAAATTAGGTTCTTAACAAAAAATAGTCTCAAAGAAGGTAAATTAAGAAAAAATTGTTTTACTGATTTGGTATCTTTTGAAAGTTGAAAACCCTGAAAGAAGGATCCTAAAATGGACATGTGAATAACCATAAATTTAAGTTTATCTTACATATTATACAATAATGTTCAGTACATACACCACAAAAAAGGAAAGAGAAGTGCACATAATATGTATCTCGCAGAAATTAAAAGTGAGATGAAATCCCGTTACCTTGTGTTTTGACTCTCTCTATACTTAGAAAATAATCATGTATAATAAATATAAGTTTATTATACAGATTTTAAAGAAGAAAATAATTATATATATATATATATTTATTATGACCTTATATTACCCTCTTTTTAACAATCCTATGTCAAAGTTTCACTTCCGGTAATATTCACTTTGTTCTTTGCTTGCGTCATGATTTATTATATCTTTGGTCATTATACTTATATCATGATTCTAAAATTTAAACAATGATATAAATATAAGTTATATACATTATATTTTCATTATAATAATCTATATAATATTGGATTAAGAAATGGAATACTCCATTCATGAAGACAGTAAACTGTATGTATGCACGAACGTTGTTTCTGTCTTTATTGTAGTTTTGAAAGAAGTTTGTAAATAAAATGTATGTGTGTGTGTGTGTTTAATTATTATATTAGAATTAATATATAACATATATCATATAATTTCATTAAACCCATCTTTAATACATTCCATTTGGTGTTTGAACAAATCACATTGCTTTGAGGGTGCTGTAGTCCACACTTCCTCAAACGAGATTACTATATTAACACCAAATGGAAAGTAAATATATTTGTGTTTAAAAAGGAATAAATAATATTAAATAGATCATATATATAATATATGACATATATAAATATATTTTTCATCATAATTGCCACCGTGATAGGTGTAAAATGAAAAATGAACAATCAATGTTTCGTGAGATAGTAGTTCACCTTACATAGAAACACTATGTTTGATATCCATTGGATGGATGTGTGTGTAATTTTAGGTAGAAATATTTGAATAAAAAAATACTAGTGTATTTTTTATAATAATTTTTTCACAAAATAATGGAATAAATAGATTGTAGGGGGTGAAAAGGGAAAATAATGGAGATTGAGAGAAGACATTACCTCTTGATTGGGTAACTATTTTTGGTTTATGCCAAAATGATTCATTGAGAGGATTTATAAACAAAAGTGGGATTTAAGGTTTAATAGAGTATTTTTTGGAGGATAATTGGAAATATCTTTGAATAACTAAATTGTTTTGAGAGGTGTGATGAATAGGTAGAGTGGTGGTCTTTTATAGTTGAGGAGGAGTGGCACTCTTGTAAATATTTAAAGGGAGAATGTCACCCATGTTTATCATGTTGAAATTGAATCCAATAATATACCAACTTAGAGAAAATATATTATATGGTCAAAAAATTGATAGCCAGTGGGTGTTGGAAAAAAAATTCTAGGTCATTTTGGGTCTTAAATTAATGGTTTAGTACTTTATTAACCTAATTTTTTTTAAAATGATGTAATTAATTTTAGTTACTTTCAAAAATATTTTTTGTGAAAATAATTTACCTTATTATACATTATAAATTATTATTATTCCAAATATAGAATTAATTATCTCAAATTCTAATCACTGAAGTGGAAGAAATTAATTTAAAATTAATTTCGCAATTGGGATGACACTACGTGTTTTTAAATTAAAACTGATCAAAATTTTGCTATGTTTTTAGATCCTATTTAAAAGTGAAATTGGTTCCAATGACCTAAATTGTATTAATTGGTAAAACTATTATCTATCTAACATATTCAAAAATTTAACAATATAATTAACCTTATAAATAAATTAGATGAAAAAGAAGTTTTGAAATAAAATCCAGAATTTTTAACTATTCATTAAAAGATGAAAACTTTTTTTAAATTAAAAAATTTGTCCTAACATAATTTTTATGTTTATATTCAAAAGATATATTTAATTTTGACATATGGAATCTATAAAATTGAAAAAAATTGGATTTTAAATGGGTTCACCATTAAAATACGGTAAAAATGCCTTAATAAAAATATAGGTTGTTTATGCATAAAATTGGGTTTTTATTATCTTACGTCTATCAAATAAATTGGATAAATATAAAAAATATCTAATTGAATATATAAAATAGTTATTACATTAATATCTCTTAAAAATTATAATTATTTTAATTTTACTTGGTTAAAATTACTTTGTGACAACAACAATATTTTCCATCTTATTCAATCGGTTTTCATAATCATTAATTAGTAACCTATGAATTCATCCTATATTTGTGTACAACACATATTTTCATGATTTAGTTAATATTATTCATATACATAAACTTAAAGTATAGGTTATATTTCATTATAATAACATTTTTAAAAATATATTATAGCTATTTTACACTTGGTCTTGCGTGTTATACAAGACATCATGGAAGGTTAATCTTGTGTGTAATGGATGATAGAAATGTTGTTCCATGTAATGTAAATCGAATTGGAATTTTGTGTAATATAATCCAAGTTAGATTAGTGTGAAAGGAATTTTTTACATAGTGAAAATATATTTTTAATGTTGTGTGAAATGAATAATATAAAATGATTAAATTAATTGAAAACAAATTCCCAAAATCTTAGGGTGTTAAAATATGAATATTGGAATGAAAATTATTATTATAATAACATAGAACTAAGTAAATATGGTGATCCTGAATTCCCTTGTTATCCTTTTAACAATCAGGTAACATGTCCTCTAAGGTCTGAATTGTTCGCCCGGTTTGTCCATCAGGTTGGGGATGAAAGGTTATTCTAAAATTCATTTTAGTTCCCAATGACTTATTAAGTCTTTTACAAAAGGTATAAGTAAACCTAAGATAAGTTTCAAACATAATATAGAGAGGAAATATATGTAACCATACTATCTCTTTCAGGATAATTTTATAAATCTGATCTAAAGACATACTATCTCGAATAGGAGGAAAATGTTCAAATTTAGTCATTCGATCAACAATAACCCAAATCACATTGTAACCTCAAAAGATATTTGGAATTCCCACAATGAATACCATGGATATATTTTTCCCATTTCCACTTTGATAATGGAAAATGCTAAATCATACCCTTTTGTAGCTTCCAATATTCTTTAACTAGTTAACATGTAAAACATTTCATGTTAAAATTAGTAATATCTATTTTCATTCAATACCACCAGTAATACTCCTAAAGGTCTCTATACATCATTATACTTCCATGATTAATTGAAAATGGATAAGTATGAGATTTACATAATAACTCTTTCTTCAAATTTTAATCACAAGTCATGTATAATCTCTTCCCAAATCTCAAAAAAAATCTTTATCAATGTTAAATTATAGAAACTTACCATTTTCACCAATTCTACCTTTTTCTATAACTCATTATCTTATTTATGCACTTACTAAATTTTTTTGATAGAGATAATTGTACTAAAACATGAAAAAAATAATGGAATTTCTGGCACCAACAACTTCCAAGAAAAATTCATCAAATCATAAACCAGGAGTTTATGTTCCAAATTTAACATGGTTAATGATGCATGATATTTTCGAATCAAGGTATATGACACTTTGTTTACTTTTCCGTAATGGTAATTAATCATGTAATAATAATCCTTTATTAGTTCAAGGAATCTTCTCTTCATCATGTTCAATTACTTCTATGTTAATATGTACTTAAAACTTTTATGGTTAGTATATATTTTACATTTAGCACCATATAAATGATGCCTCAAATTTTTCAAAGAAAAAAACTAGAGTTTCTGATTCCAAATCATGTGTGGTGAAATTTAATTCATGTGGTTTTAGTTTTCTGGAAGCATAAGCAATTACCTGATCATTCTGTTTCATAACACAACTAAGTCCCTTCAATGATGCATCACTATATATATAAAAATCACCATTTCTAGAAGGCATGTCCAAAACTGGAGCATTCACTTTTTTTTAAAGGTTGGGGTCGAAGCCTCATTTTTATTAATAAAGCAAAGAAAATACCTCTTTTAACTGGGTAGAGGGAGACCCATTACATAGCCCGAAGGCCCAGTGGGCTTGTAGCCCATTACATAGCCCGTAGGCCAAAAATTTTGGCCAAATTCCTATTCTGTGAATAGTAACCCGGCTGCTACAGTACCCGCTACAGTACCGCCCCCGCTATAGTGCCCTGCCGCCGCTATAGTACCCGCCGATCAACAATACCACCGCTACTACAGTACCCGCTACAGTACTGCTACAGTACCCTACGCCCAATGGGTTTTGAACCCCCATTTTTCATGTAGTATTACGGGGTGCTTACTACTAAGCCAAACCCCAACTACTCTGGAGCATTCACTAATCTTATTTGGACTTCCTAAAAACCAACAATACTATCTTCTATCCAAATAAATTTATCCCCTTTTTCATGTTTACTTAGTTAGAGGGCTAGATAACCGTGAAAAGTTTTTAACAAACCATTGGAAATATCCTACTAATCCATTAAAACTATGAATATTTGTAACATTTTTAGGTCTTGGACATTCATCAACCACTTTTATTTTTCTAAGATCAACTGTTGTTCCATCCTTATGAACAATGTTCCCATGAAAATAAAAATGGTGTAACCAAAATTCACATTTTCTAAATTTCCCATATAACTTATTTTCTTTGAGAGTTTGTAGGACAATCCTTATATGTTTTTCATGATCTTCGTGACTTTTTGAAAACAAAAAAATATGATCAATAAAAATAATGACAAACATATCCAAATATTCATGAGAGATTATTTTAATAAGATCTATAAATACAATATGATCATTTGTCAAACCAAAGGGAATAACAAAAAAATCATAATTTCTATATCTAGTATAAAAAGTTATTTTTAGAATGTCATCCTCTTTCATATTAATCTGATGATACCTAGATCTCAAGTCAATATTGTGAAAATATTGATCTCACTAGAGTTTCTCAAAAAAATCATTAATATGAGTCAAATGATACTTATTATTGATAGTAATTTTATTCAAAGATATATAATCAATAAAAATTCTCATGGAACTGTCTTTATTTTTCATGAAAAAAGTAGGATCACCCCATGGTGAAGTTATTGGATGAATGAAACCTTTATTAAGAAACTCCTATAACAGATTTTTCAATTCTATTAGTTCCACTTGAGCCTTTCTATAAGGGGGTTTTGAGATTTTCGAATCATCGATAAGTAAATTAATTGTAAATTCAACTTTCTGATCAGGTATAACATTTGGAATCACATCAGGAAAAAAATCTAGGTATTCATTTACCTATGGAAAATCATTAATCTGAATAGTTCTCTTATTTTCAATAATGTGTAAGATAACATTAATTTCCATTTTTTACCTTTTCTCAGATTATTTATATGTTATCAAAATTATGGGTTCATTATTATATACAAACTAAATCTATTTATGTAAAAAAAAATATGTATTTATCTCTATAGTCAATATTATCCTGATAAAAAGAAAGTCATTCCATACCCAGAATAACATTATCTTCTACTATGGGAAGAACTAAAAGATTTGCAGGTAATGTATTTCCACAGAAAACAATATTAAGATTATTATAATAAATTTTTACCTTAATATCTCCCTAGTGTTTTAACCATAAGTTATGATTTCATTTCTTGAGGTAAAATTTCTAATTTACTAGAACATTTCTTAAAAATAAAGGAATGTGCAGAACCCATATCCAAAAAAATTAAAAAAACTTACTAGATAACTAAAGTACCTTATACCACTTCACTGGATGTCCCAACATCTACTGACATAGTCGCAAAGGATTTCACTTCACCTTTTTTCTTATAATCTTGTTATTTTCCATTATTTGGATCTTTCTTTGGGGAGGTAATTTCAAAATTCTCCATCTCACCACATTGGAAACACTTTACAGTTATCTTATCAGAATTAAACATAATACAATTTTTATTGTTATCCCAGGATGTTTTTCTAAACTTACCACATCAAAAACACTTCCTAGTTTTATTAAAGAATTCCCCAGGGTGTGTTTTACCACACTTTTCACAAACTAAAATCTTTATTTTCTTACCTTCATATTTCATTGATTTATTCTTACCCATTTCTATCCATATGGACATTTTTTATGCTTGTTTTAAAAGTAAATATAATCATAAAAAACTCTATTTCTATACTCTTAGAATATTAGACAACTTTCTCATAACTTTTGAATCCATGACATTCCAATACCCTTCAGTATCATGGCTTCAATCTTGAGTAAAAATGATTTATTTTACTATCAATATCTTGAATAATATTTGGATCTAACCTTCCCAATCATGTAAAGTTTTCATCATACACAGCCCTTTAATATTCCTTCTATTTTTTTTATTTCAAGTAATTATTTTTCCTTCATAAGTTGAATGAGCTTAGGTAAATATTTTTCCAAGAACATATTACTAAATTCATCCCATTCAAAGGAATCAATGTCCTATCTATATTTGATATTCTTGAATATTTACCACCATTGGTCCACATCACCTTCAATACAATATATAGAAAGACTAACCTTTTGATTATATGAAACCCCCTTTACATAAAATATATTTTAAAGGTATTTAATTCACCCTTTAACATCCATTGGGTCAAAATATCCATAGAAATAATGTGGGTGTTGCCTCATAAAATGTTTCACGATCCTCATATTCTGTTTTGGTAGCTCTGTTGTTTTCCTGCATAGATTCCACTTCCATTTATAGCCTACATCAACCAATCCATTGCTATCACAAACTGCTTGGTTCCAATTCCCACCATTCCAAGTTTCAAATTTGTAAATATATCATCCTCTTGGTTCCTTCCTACTTCAGCTTCCCAATTTATTTTATAGAATGCCATTTTTAACCAACATATATTAGATGAAGGACCATGGTAATATTTAAATTTTATATCATTTCAAATTAACTATAATGTGAAAAATTTATTGTATTATATTAACATAATCATGGCCCTTAAATTTATATAAACCATTCTCTCTGTAACATTACATAATCTATTTAATTCAACTAGAATACACTTATAAAATTCCTAAATATCTTTTTGGATTAAAGTTTTAAATAATTAGGATATAATTCATACATATCCTCTCACAAGCATAAAAAGTGGGTAATATTAAAACAATGTCCATTTATTCAATAATACAATAGTTTTTAATAAAACATGAAATATTTTCTTGAAAAATATTCAGAAAAATTAGCTTGGATTCTTCTTTTATATTTTCCATATTTAAACCCTATGAAAAAACATTTTAAAACTTTGGATGAACAAAAAAATCATAGTAAGATATATAAAAATAAGGAATGAAACCATTTTTCAATAAATACTTATGAAAATTTGAAATCATTTTTACAAAGTCATACTTCTAACCCATAAAGTATTCTATACTTACTTTTTGAAAACAAGTGATTTCCATAAAATGTAGAAAACATAAATTTAACTCGTGTCATTACTTACTTAATATTTTAACATCAAGGATAACTCACAATTTAACCCCCATGGCGACCTTATGATGTAACCCTCATGGCTACCTTATGGTGTAATCATCACAGTTACACTTGGAATACCCATTACGGCCAAATTCCAACATAAACATACCCAATGAATTGGAGGGAGATATAGGTCACTCAATTAATCATAAAAATTCATAAATAATAAGATAATAATCATAAAACATTAATAGTTTCATCATAAAAATATTCTTCTTTAATTTTGTAAAAATAGAAATCTAAAAGAGTATTTTTAAAGAAAATCATATTATCTCGGGTTCATATTAAATAAAATGTGTTCAATACTACTATATAAAGGTTTAAAGAGTGTTATTAAAATATTATAGAACTATAATAATATTTATAATACATTATATGATCTTTTTATAAAATATTTCCACCCATTTATTGATAAAATTTTGTTATTTTTGTTATTTCAGTTTTGTTCTTTTCATAGTTTCCACGGTTACTTCGTTATGGATTATCTTGTTGAATGTAACCATAGACACAGAAGTGGAATGAAATTGTATTAATATTTTTCCAAAATTTTGAACAATATCGTATATCATTTATTTCTAATATGAGGATAAAGCATTCGATATAACATTAATGATAAATGTTTTGTTCATTTTTTGTGGGTTTTTCCGACCATCACAAACTAGTTTAATTTTATTAAATGTTATGTATATAAATTTCTACCATAACAAAAAAATTATAATATAAATATTAAAATATTTTTTAACCATAATCATTATTTTGTGACCATCCTGGAAGGAAATAATGGAAAATGAAAATATGATATCCACGAAGTTGGTGAATCAACATGTCATAGACGATACTTTCATTTTATAGAATAAGAGGATAAGAGGTGAGGTTTGATGATGTATATCCCATTAAGATAGTAACATTAAAATATATATAATGTACTAGAGTTATCATTTAATGTTTATTAAGGTAGTTGAGAAGAGAATAAGAAAATAGAATAAAATAAAATGCAAGAGGATTTTACCGCTTGAATTCTTCCCCTTGAGAACCTCCTTAAAGCCCTTGATTTTCACCTTTTGGTGAGACCAGCAGGTCTTGGATGAGAGAAATAGATTTGGTAAGGGAAATGGGAAGAAATTAAATGAGGTAAAATGTTTTTATGTGTGAGGAGAATAAGCGGTGAGGGTTGTATATATAGTGGAGGAGAGGGGTTTTTTCTCATTATTTTATTCATTAGTTTATTATTTTGGATCAAGACTATGAATATTTTGAGAATTATCTCTAAATATATTAAAATAATGAAGTATATTTTGATATTATAGGATTAAGTGATCCATACATCATATATGACTAAATAATTCATGTATTTAGCTTAATTTATAAATTATCGTATTTCACTATTCACCAAAAATTCAACTATTTTAGAAAAAATCCTAAAATTCTACCCAACTATTTTTTTTGTGTAGAATGAAAAAAAATTAACTCCATTTTATGAATCTAATATTCTGAATATGATATATTTTGTTTTTAATTAAAATCATAATTTATTGAAAATATACCAACCTTAATATTATAACTGATTTTTTGGCAATTTAAAAAATCAATTAAGGTCTCATAAAATTATCTTATAATAAAGTCATAAAAATATTAATTTATGATTCTATTTTGTTAAAATATATTTCCTTTGAAATAATTATATTAATTATAAAATATTAATCAAATTTTTTAACTTACAAAAATATCAACACTTAATTTCTTATTTTTTAAACATTTAATTACTTATACCATTGCATAAATATATCATATTTTGATTCATAATATACCTAAATTTTATTTATAATTTTATAGGTGAGTTTTTTAATCTATTAATTTAGATTCCTTAATTTTTTTAAATATCACTTATTTCATTATATATTTATAATTAATTTAAATATTTAATTCTATAATGAAAACAATTAAGTTTATAAGTATCTAGGTTTTTACATTATCTACCCTTCTGAAAATTTCATCCTCATAATTTTTATTCACTTATTAAACAAGTGAGGGTACCTTCCCTTGTAGTATTTTCATATCCCATGTTTCTTCTTTAACCCTGCAGTTTCTCTACAAAACCTTAACATGGTGAATTACCTTATTCTGTAATACATTATTTATACAATCAAGAATATGAATAGGTTTATCTCCATGATAAAGGTTTTATTCCAGTATAACTACATATTGTATCAAAACATGAGATAAATCTAGAACAAACTTTCTTAATATTGAAACATGAAAACCAATGTGAAACTGAGATAAACTCATAGGCAAAGATACTCTGTAGGAAACAGGTCTAACTTTCTTCAATATTTCATAGGGTCCAATGAACCATGTACATGCCTTTACTTTATTTGAAAAATGCATGACACTTTTCCAAGGATATATTTTAAAGAAAAATGATCACCTACCTCAAAATAAATATATTTCCTCATGTTATCTACATAACTTTTCTTCACAATCTGACTTTTCCACATGTGTTGTTAAATTATATTTACTTTATTAGTCACTTCTTCTACTAATTATACTCCAATTAACTTTTTTTCTCCAACATCATTCCAAAAATCTATAGTTTGACACTACTTTCATTGTAATTCCTCAAAATATTCCGTCTATATACTGGAATGAAAATTTTTATTATATGAAAAATCAACTAAAGAAATATGTTGATCTGAAATTCCATAGAAATCCATTTAATAAGAACATAAAATGTCTTCCATGGTCTAAAATGTTTTCATAGTCTTTCCATAATATTAGAGATGAAAGGCTTTGATGAAATTTAATTTAGTTCCCAATGACTTATGAAGGCCTTTTCAAAAGATAGAAGTGAACCTGTGATAATGGTAATATAAAAGAGATGGAGAAACTCCATGTACCCTGAAAATCTATTTAAGGTGCAGTTGAGAAAGATGATCCAAATACATAGTATCTAGAATTGGAAGAAAATGTTCATTTTTAATCATTTGATCAAGAATAAACCAAATCTCATTATTACCTCAAGATGTTTTCAGTATTACAACCACAAAGTCCAAGGATATATTTTCCCATTTTACTCTAGAAATAAAAAGGATGAATCGTCCCCATTGTTAGTTTTTTCTCTGCTTTAACCTATTGACAAGTCATATATTTTACAAAAAAATTAGAAATATCTCTTTCCATTCCATCCCACCAGTAATATCCCTAATGGTCTTTGAACATCTTATTATTTCTAGGATGAAATGAAAATGGAGAACTATGAGCTTTACATAATAACTCTTTCTCCAAATTTGAATCACAAGGTATACATAATCTCTTCCCAAATCTCAAAATGAAATCTTTATTAATGTTAAATTCTACAAACTTACCATTTTTCACTAATTATACTTTTTTTTAACTCATTATATTCCTCATATGTTTGCTTAATTATATCTAATAGAGACCACTTCACAAAAACCTAGAAAAATAGAGGAATTTTCTGTACCCAACAACTTCCAAACCAAAATTCATCAAATCAAAAATTATGGGGTCATGTTGTGAATGTAACATGGTTAATGAAGCATGATGTTTTCAAATCAAGGCATCTAGAACTTTTTTTCCTTTTCTAGGATTTTAGTTGATCAACAAATCATAATCTTTTAACTATTCAAGAAATTTTCTCTACCTCATGTGAAATTACTTTAGAGTGAATATATAATTCAAACCTTTATGGTCAATATATATTTCACATTGGGACCCATATAAATCATGCCTCTAAATTTTCCAAGTGAAAACCATAGCTACAAATTCCAAATCTTATCTGGTATAATTAAATTCATGAGGTTGCAATTGTCTTGAAGAACTAGAAATTGCATGATCATTATATATCAAAACACAACTAATTCCATTCAATGATGTGTCACTATAGATTACAAAATCACCATTTCTGGAAGGCAGGGCCAAAATTGGATTATTCAACAATCTTGTTTTCACTACCTAAAAACAAATATCATAGTCTCTTAACTGAATAAATTTAACCCCTTTTCATGTTAAATTAGTTAGAGGGATAGATAACTGTGAAATGTTTTTAGAAAACCTTTGGAAATATCATACTAATCCAAGAACACTATGAATATTAGTAATATTTTTTGGTCTTGGACACTCATTAACTACTTTTGTTTTAGAAGGATTAACTCTTATTCCAACCTTATTTACAATGTTCCCAAGAAAATAAATATGTTGCAACCAAAAAACACATTTTATAAATTTCCCATATCACATATTTTCATTGAGAGTTTCCAAGAAAATCCTTATATGTTCTTCAAGATCTTTATGAATTTTTTGAAAACACTTAAATATCTTCAATAAGAAAATAATAAACTTATCCAAGTATTCATGGAATATTATATTCAAAATATCCATAAATATAACAAGATCATTTATCAAATCAAATGGAATAAAAACAAAATAATACTTTCCATTTATAGTATGAAAAGTTATATAATTAATGTCATACCACTTGACCATCAGCTGAGGGTACCAGAATATCATGTCAATCTTCGAAAAATACTAAGATCCTTAGAACTAATCAAAAAAGTCATCAATATGAAGGAAAAATACTAATTATTAATAGTAATGTTATTCAAATTTCTACAATCAATGAAAAGTCTCATGGAGACATCTTTATTTTTAACAAATAAAATATGATCACCATGGGTGAGGTTCTAGGAAGAATGAAATTTTTATCAAGAAAATCCTGCAACTTCTTTTTTAATTACAAAATTTCATCTTGATCCATTTGGTAAGGGGGTTTTGAGATTGAATTGGAATCAAGAACTAAGTTAATATTAAACTCAACTTCTCGATTAGGTATAACAATGGGAAAATTATAAAGACAAACAATCATATATTCATTTACCAATGGCGCATTATTAATCTAAACAGTTTCCTTGTTTTCTTGAATTTCTGCAAGAAAACTTTCATTTCCATTTTTTACCATTTTCACAACTTCCTGATATGTTATCAATTTCATGGGATCAATTTTGTATAAAAAATAAATCTATCTCCAAAATAAAACTTCTTTATATTTGTAATCAATCGTATCATGATATAAAAAAATAAATTCCATATCCATAATGGCAGAAAATTATACTAAGGTAATAACAAAGAGGTTTTTAGGTAATGTATTTACATGAAAAATAATAGTGAGACTCTTATAATCATTTTTACCTTAATATTTTTTCCTTGGATTTTAACCATAAGTTCTTATTTCATTTATTAAGGTGATATTTCTAATTTACTTGAAAATTTCTCAATAATAAAGGAATGTCTAGAACACATATCAAACAAATCATTAGTTAAATCTGAGTAAACAAACAGAGTACCCAATACCACTTCATTGGATGGACCAAAATTAGTGGAAATAGTATCAAATTATTTCACTTCACCTTTCAACATATAATCGAGATTCTTTCCACCATTTTGATCTTTCTTTAGGAAGGTATTTTTCATAATGCCACATCTTAACACATTTGAAAAACATTACAGTTTACTAATCATAATTAAACTTAAGATCATCTTTATTGCAATCTCAGGATATATTTCCCAACATACCACATCAGAAACACTTTCTAATCTTGTTAATGCATTCCCTATGGTACTTTTTACCACACATTTCACAAACTAGAAACTAGATTTTCTTACCATCAGATTTCATTGGTTGATTATTACCCATTTCCTATAATATGAACCATTTCTTCTACATATTTTCAAATTACATGTGATCAATAGAAAACTACATTTCTACCCTTTCATCACAATGGAAAATTTTCTCATAACATTTGAACTCATGAGTATTCAATGCCCTTTGGTAGAGTGGATTCAATCTGGAGTAAAAATGATTTATTCTACTATAAAGATCTAGAATAATATTTGGAGTGTACCTTGCCCATCAAGTGAAGTTTTCTTGATATAGACCACTAAACTTACCTTAACTTATTTCTATTCAAGGAATTTTTTTTCCATACTAAATCAAACCAACATAGGAAAATATTTTTTCTCGGAATATATTCTTAAATTAATCCATTTATAAGGCAACAGTATCATATCTATCTCAGATATTCTTGAATGTTTTCCACCACTAGTCAGCATCACCTTTAAGAAAATGAATATAAAGACTAAAATTTTGATTATCTAAACAACCCATGATATTAAATATATTTTCAAGGGATTTAATATGCCCTTTAGCAACCATTGGGTTGGAATATCCGTTGAAAACAGGAGGGTGTCACCTCATAAAATGTTCTACTATTATAATATTCCTTTATGGTAGCTCTTTTTGTTCTCTTACATGGATTCCACCACCATTTATAGCCTATTTCAACTAATCTATTACTATCACAAACTTCTCAATTCCAATTCTCACCATTATAGGTTATGCATTTAGAATGATATCATCTTCTTAATGCCTTCCAGTTTCACATTCCGTTTTTCTTATACAAGAACAATTCTGAATAGACATATCTTAGATGATTCAACATGGTATTATTTTAATCTTATATTATTTCAACATAACTACTGTTCGGAGTGGGTAACTCAAGAGGGGTGAATTGAGTTCCCAATAAAAATGTATGTTCAAGGTTATGTTAATGTAAAATCCCCTTAATGAAAATAAATTGTTCAATTAACCAAAACAGCACATCGATGTAATATTTATCCTTTTAAAATATTTCTTAAAAAATTATTTTGTCTCAGTTAAAATATTGTTTAGAAATACCTAAACTTTTGAAATCAATTTATATAGAAAAAACAAATATCAACACTAGTTATGATTAATTATCAATGTAATAGAATTTTTTATAGATATAAAAATAATGTGAGATATAATAATAAAATAATATTTAAACACACAATGGAATAAACAATAGGTTTGGTATCAAAGTGAGATTTAGTACACTCCACATGGAAATTACATGTTTCCAAGAATATTATAATTATAATCAAATGAATCCAAAACTTGGATAAGGTAAATAGTCAACAGCAACATGTTTTCCAAGAAAAAAACCTCTTCCATAGTTGTTAGTGGGAAGAAATAAATATACAGATCACACAGGGATATCTTCCACATACACAGTGGGAAAACAAATGTAAAAATAATAGAATAAAAAAATATTCTCCATGTATGTACAATAGATAGTATGTGTAGGATAATAGGATAACAGCACACTACTCAACAAAAAATAGAATGAATAATAAGAAGATAGAAAAGATCAGTATAATGTGTTCCAAATGTTAACAGTCCTCATATTAGCACTGGTTTCGAGTTTGAGGTTTGTTCTATAAGTTTGTAGAAAATAAAGGATCATAGAAAATCTATAGTTGTGTTCCCTTTTGATCTTTATCGTTATCTCAGTTAATATTGGTATGTTATTATGGTATTATGTGTTGTTGGGTCTCCACATAATGTGAATCAGTAAGTTCACAGATTCGGTTGTTCACTTCTATATGATTTTTAGTAAACAATGTTGTAGCATATAATTCTAGCTGGTTGGTTTGTGTTCAGTTACATTAGGTACAAAGAGAGAGAGAGTGATCCTTCAGGTTTAAAAAGGTGCATCAGATCTACAATACTCGGATTGGATTTTGACAAAGTCTTAAATACTTTATCAAAATATATCTTCAAAAAAAATTATTTGTTTATCCATTCACCCTGAGATCCTAAAAAAATAATGGTAAAAAGATGAGGGTTATGAATCAGCATCTAGTGGTAACTCACCCATGGCGGTAACTTCTCAGTGGTAGCTCCTCTGGCAGTAACTCTCTAGAGGTAGCTCTTCTGGTGGTAACAGTGACTCAATTTTGGTGGTATCTCACCCTTAGAAGTAATTTTCACTCCCAAATAATCGTAACTATCCATAAGAAATATAAAAAATATAATAGAAACTATATTATCATATAAATTTCTATCAAAAAACATATGAAACATTAGTACTAAAATAATCATGTTTTGTGATCATTAAAATAATAAAGTTTAAAGAATAATCTACATAAAAAGGTGCCAACATTCTCTCCCTTTGATGGTCAAAAAACATGGTATTTTATAATATATAAACTAAATGAGAAAAACTAAATTATTAGAGATGTAGTGGAGTTTGAAAAACAATCTTCTTATCATTACAAAACTGAATGCACATTATAATCTCCCAATCTGATATTATAAAAAAGTACAAAAACAAGAGTAAAGTAAACATAAAAATTAGAAGAGCACATTTATATTGAAATACAGTAGGTACCAAAAAAATTTGATATATTAAAATAACACAAGGGTAAATAGATAAAGACATGATCCCTGTCAAAAAAGACTTTATCTAAACAGATTCCCTAGTTAGATAGTGTTGGTTCATCAAACTTGTATTTCCCTTTGGATTTTTATTTGTCTCTATCTTGGTCCTAGGATGAGTTTGTAGAGGTGTAGGATGGAGCATAGGTTATAATAAAAGGAAGATTTGTAGTAGAAGGAAGTGTCTCTCTCTTAATAATATATTGAAGACAACTAATAGCATCGGCTAGAGACAAATCCATAGGTTAAAATTGTGAAGTCATAAGATCATCGGATGGATTGATCACTATTGTCCTAAATAGATTTGTCTCTGTTGAAGTTTTTGATGTAATTATAGTCACGGTAATAGCTGATATGGATATAATAGTAGTACTATACGTATTTAGGAATGGTTTCATCATATTGATAAAATCCATGATTATATTACCTTTTATTTCCATATAATTAAATAAATATCATTTATCATCCATAAACCACTGAAGATCTAGAGTGATAAATTTTAATTGACTGACTTGTTCTTTGAAAACCCTTTTCATTAGATGTAGCCTCAAATTCTTTATAAGAAATTTGAAATTTTCTAACATGTTATACTTAGTATAGATCTGGGACAAGTAATACTTTATGGATTTCTTGATAACTTCCTTATTATTCCTACGATCATGGTTATATTCATTTATCATCTCATAGATATATCCTCCAGGATTATGTATTTGTAGAATATGATCCTCATGAGTAGTTACATAACCTAGAGTATTTATGATCTCTTATTTGATAAACTGTTAAAGTAGAGTTGATTCAATTTGCACTAGAGTCTGAGGAGGTATAGTTGTTATAGATATTTATACAGTCATACAATCCAACTTCTAAGATATAGAAGCCAGAAACTCTAAAATTGTGGTTTATAGTCCATATACTCCAGTTAAAAACCTTCAACATCATTTTCCAATGCATTATTTTCAACTTCCATTTCATGAATATTAAATCTTATTCGAAGTGAGAAATGAGATATTACTATCTCAACTATATATCTAGTTATCTCTTCACTAAGTTTGGATATTCGAGATGGTTGGTATCTAAAGACGCTTTTAAAATCTCCATATAAGTTCCTTCTCAAGGAATATAAATTTGAATCCATATTTGATTGAAAAGAAATCAAATCATCTTGGGTCACTATATTTGGAGGTAGAATAGGTTGAGAATGAAAAGTAACTTGTTTCTTTGAAGGTACTTCAACATCATCTGATCTATCTATATCCATTGGAGTAGAAAGTTGTAACCCTTCTTTAGTTACAAAAAAAAAATTGTTCTCATCATTTGAGTCACAATAGGAAAGTCCAAGTCTAAAAAATCCTAGATACTTTTTCTATTCTTGAAAATAAATGATTGATGGTCTCGAATAAGGTAGTAGTGGTGAATCTATGGGTATATGAGAACTTTGAAAAAATTTAGATGTTGAGGGAAATGGTGTTATCTTTTTAGACTAATCCAGTAGAACTGATTGACTAACTAGAATGATATTCATCTCCCCCTCACTTCTAACATGTATTTATTTTTATGGAGAAATTGGGATATCAGTTATTGGAATAACTTGTGGTTTAATTTATTCTTTTTTGAAACTTAATATCATTGGAGATGGAGTTTTTAATGGGACTTTTACTTTATCAAGAAAAAAAAGCATTCCTAACATCATCAATATCAAAATAATAACTACTATCATTATCCTGATCATCCCCATGATCATATACGCCACCGTTATTTCCATCATCAGGATCCTTATCTTGATCCTCATCATCTATGTCTTGACCATATTTTATTGATATTTTACATGAGCTATCCAGATAAACAAACTCATCATTTACTTCCTTATAATCATTATCATTACTACCATTTCTGTTTCCAATTTTTTCATATAAGTTTTTGGAGGAAGATAATTTAAATTGATCTTCTCCTAAATCTATAGTTATTCATCATCATCAGTTTAATCTAATAGAGACTCTCTGGTAGGAAAATTTACTGATAAACTAATAGGATTAACAGTAATTTTAGTAGGATATCTGGTTATCTCCTGATCACTTACTTCTTCTAATGATAAGGCTTCTTCTTATTCCACTATTTGTTCGGCCCTTTTAGCATCATCATTAGAGTACTAAGCTACTTCATCTAAATCTAGACCTAGATTCCTCAATTCCTTGTGTCTTGTAGGATGATTAATTGGATTGAAATCATCATATACCTTTTTAGTATCCCTTACCCAACATCCCTTATAGTGATTAAAACTTACTTTTATAATCTTAAAAATTGTTTTTTATATACAAAACCCACCAATTTATTCATCATCTTCTTCTCCAGGTTTAACATATCCCATTACATATACTATGGATGAAATCATTTTGGGATATATTAGAGAGTTATAACCTGAGATCTTTTTTCATATCTCATGCATATGAAGCAGCAAAAATATACATAGGTTAATTCTTTTCCCTTTCTTCCTCATATATAGAAAATAAACATCCTAGTATCTCATTCTATTAAAATCTCTTTCCTTGGACATAAGACTTGTTAAACAAACTTAAAATTATATTTCCCCAACCATCAAGTTCTATATCTATTGTTATACTCTTGGTTAGATCTCCAATTAATTCTACGAGGAACTCTTATAATTTATCATAAGGAATACTACCTTGAAAAACCTCATATACGCATTTATGAGGAACTTTTAAACATTTTTCCCATTCCCTTGAGGAGAAAAAAGTAACCTCTCTATCAATGTTGTTTCTTACTCTATCTATTTATTTAAAAAGACAAATTCCACATTATAATAAAATTCGTATACTATCATTGGATAATAAATTCTATGATTAGATGTAAACTAGTTCATCAACTTTTTCTTTTCTATAACTTTTAGTACCAATGTACTACTCGTAGGGAGCCATAGAGCATTAATTTCATCTTCAGCTTCAACAACCCATTTTTCTATATGCGATTTTCAATAGACAACATCTAAACTACTTGTGGATACCTTTTACTTATTTTATTTTCTTATCTCATCTAAACTCGATTCGACTACATGCTTTACTCAAGACATATGGATTGTCTGAATGCTTCAGTGAAACAGTAGAGAAGGTGATCAGTTCAAGAGGAAAGAAATGAGGTTTGGGAGAGTAAGGTTTAAAGGTGATTGGAATCATTTAATATGTATCTAGCTATTTATATCATTCATGGATTCAAAATAAATGAAAAGAAAATAATTGGAAAGAAAATTTTAGTTGAGAAATAAAAATTTAATGGTAATTAAACAATTGTAACATGAAAAGGAATGATTACCCATTCAACGGTGACTTGTCAATGGTGACTTATTAAAGTTATTTTATAAATGATGAAATATCAATGGTGACTCCTAAATGGTGACTTATCAACAGTCACTCATCTATAGTAAATCATCAATGGTGACTTATCAATGGTGAATCGTCATCGGTGACTTATCAGCAGTTCTCATCAATGGTGACTTATCAATGGTTACTTATAAATTGTGACTCGTCAATGGTGGCTTATCAACAATGTCTCATCAATGGTGACTGATCAACAATGACTCATCAACGGTGACTTATCATCAAAAAAATTTCATTCCTGATTCATGTTTTATGTATTCTAATATATCAAAAATCAAAGGCTTTGTGAAGATATCATTTATATGATGTTCATTTCCAAAAAATTCTAAAGTTATATCACCTTTTTATATAACGATCTCTCAAAAGTTATGTATTACATCAATGTATTTTATTATAAAGTGAGAAACTATATTTTTGGAAATGTTTATCGCACTTATGTTATTGAAATTTATAGGTACATATCTAAATTGGAATACAAAGTCTAGTAAAGTTTGTTTCATCCACAAGATTTGTGCCCAACAACTTCCTACAGCTATATATTATTCTTTAAAATTAAATAGTACACCAAATTTTTGTTTCTTACTACACCAGGATACTATATATTTTCTGAAAATATGACATGATTTTTATATTTTTTCAAACTTACAGCCACCAAAATCCGCATCTGAATAGCTTAATAAATCAAAAGTTTGTCATATTGGGTAGAATAACCCTAAATTGGTTGTATATTTTAGGTATTTAAAAATTCTTTTGACAACTAATAAATGTGAATCTTTTTTATTTTCTTGAAAGTGATCATACATGCACACAATCAACATAATTGGTACCTGAAAAGAAGTTAAGTATAAATGAATTCCAATAATACCTCTATAGCTAGTTTGATATAATGATTTCCAAACTTCACCAATATCTAGTTTATAGGTGGTACTCATAGAAGTATCATTATTTTTTCTACCATCTTGGCCAAAACAATTTAAAATATCTTTATTGTATTAAATTTGTTTAATATAATTCTTTTTTTATTTTTAAAAATATAAAACCCATGAAAGAATTTGAGTTCACTAATTAAACTCATTTCAAATTAATTTTTCATTTGTTTTCCAAAATAAGTACATATGGAATCTTTAATATATAATAAATAATATAATATACATATATTTTTACTATTAAAAAATCTTTTGAAATTCTTTTAATAAAAAAGTTTGATCAGCTATACCTTTTGAAAAACTTTTTGAAATAAGAAAAGAGGTAAGCCTATCATACCAAGCTATAGAAGACTATTTTAAACTATATAATGCTTTTGTTAATTTAAAAACATGATTTTGAAAATGGGTATTTTCAAATCTAGGGGGTTATTGAAAAAATATGCAATTATAATTCCAGTTAAGAATGAGCATTTAACATCCATTTGATATAGTTTGAAATCTAGATTTTCTGCATACAAGAGTTGTATTCTAATGGATTCAATATTTGTTACATGTAAAAAAGGTATTTTCATAATCAATGCCTTCTTCTTGATTATAATATTTTGCAAACAGTCTATCTTTATTTCGTACTGTTGTGCCAAACTCATCAAACTTGTCTCTAAACACCCACTTAGTGCTAATAAGTATGATTTCATTAGGTCCTTCAACAAGTTCCCGAACATTATTTCTTTCAAATTGATTAAGTTATAATTGCATCGTTATTACCCAGAATTAATCATTTATGGCATCATTAATGTTCTTAGATTCAAGCTATAAAAATAACTCTTGGTGTTCGATTTGATTTCTAAGGGAAGTTATGGTCTATGTGCCTCTATCTATTTTTTCAATTACAATATATAACCGGTGATTTCTATGAGTTCTAATGGTTCATTGAAAAGAGGGTCTAGTAGACACATTGTCTTCTTCAAGTTTAGGTACTGCATGATTACTGGTTGAACTAACAGTTTGTTTAATATAATATTCATAATGTTTAGAATTTATATTTAGAGTATAAATATCGTCCTTAAAGTTATCTAGGTTAGTATTAGTTTTATTGGGATTAGTTTCATAAAATTTAATGTGAAGAGATTCTTCCATTGTTCTAGATCTTTTATTAAACACTTTATATACTTTACTGGAAGTTGAATACCCTGTAAAAATTCATTTATCTTTTTTGGTAGAAAATTTTCCCAAATTATCCTTTATATTTAGAATAAAAACATTACATCAAAAAACTCTAAAGTAATTTACATTTGGATTTCTATAATTACATGATTCACAATAAGTTATCTTTAAGTTATGTCTTATTAATAATTTGTTTAGACTGTAACGGGATGTATTAAAAAATTCATCCCAAAAGTAGATATGTATGTCCTATTTGTTTAGCATAGTAAGGAATATATCTTGAAGCGTTCTATTTCTTCTTTTTACCACACCATTTTGTTATGGTGTCCTAATTGTAAAAATTTGGTGACTGTAACATTTTGTGAATAAAATGATTCAAAGTCTTGATTATAAACTTATCAACCATCATCACTTCTTAATGTCTTAATCCTAAGTCCACTAAAAGTTTCTATAGATTTTTCATATTTAATAAAGTAAGAACAATCTTCACTTTTGTGTTCTAGAAAGAATACTCATGTGTATCTAGAGAAGTCATCTACAATAACATAGATATATTATTTTCTATTTACTAGAGACTCTAGAAGGTCCAAAGTTGTCCATATAGATTAACTCTATTGGTTGAGAGGTTGGAACTTTTTTCTTTGATTTAAAACAAATCCTAGGAAGTTTTCCTTTTTGATAGGGATTTCAAATTATATCATTTGAGAATTCAATCTTTGTTAAGTCTCTAGATTTATAAGTGAATGAATATTGCAATAGCCTAGTCTCCTATACCAAAACCTAGATTCTTTATGAAAGGTGGTTAAGAAAGAAATATTTTTAGATGAAAATGAATTTAAATCAATAGAATAAATATTTTTATTTATTCAAATTTAAAAATTAAAACATTTTTATCCTTAAAAACATGACATGAATTGTTTTCAAATTTTACATAAAATCCATAATCACAAATTTGAGATATGCTAAACGAATTTATTTCAAACCATCTACATATAAAACATTATAAACTACTACTAAATTAGAATTATGAATTTGGACAAGGACAATGATTTTCCCTTCTTCATTTTCACCAAAAGTGGCATGTACACCATCAAATTTGATCTGATTATTGAAGTTTGAATACTCACTAGACATATGTCTTGAACATACACTATCTATATACCATAATATTTTGTTGTAGGTTTTCAAACATGTTTCCTATAAAATAATGTTTATACCCAAAATTATTTTGGTAACCAAGTTCTATTGGGTCTAGATATGTTAGTAATAAGAGATTTTTGCATCCATATTTTTCAAATGGGTTCTTTATAAATAGTTTTTAGGTTTCTAGAAATAATTAATTGTCCTAGTTTAATATGTATTGGTTGTATATGGATTATTAAGACTATTCCTACATTTGAATTTGGTTTTTTTTTAATTTCTCCCAATCATGGTTAGTAAAATATTCTAGTTATATACTTGAGATAAAATTTAAATCCTTGTATTTTAGTTAATGTTTTCTTACCATTTGAAAAAATTTATATGTCTTTCATCAACTGCTCATTTGATAGTTTTAACTATTTGTTTTATTTCAATAGTTGATCATTTTTCTCTTTTACAATAGTGATGTTGCTCTTAACATTTACTTCTAAATCATGTTGTTTTTTATGTGACTTATATTTATCTTTTATATCATTAATAGTGTCTTCCAACATGTTACAAAAATCATACATTTGTTTATTATTTATGTTTTCCTCATTATCGTCACTTTCCTCTTCTTAAAAAATGCAAGATATATTGGAAGAAGATACAAGTAGAAATGTTTGTACCTTTAATGTGATTTATATAAATCACATATTTTTCATGTCAAAGTTATATTCTTGTTTATTGGATAAATCAATTGAGCTACATTCTAAGGTGCTCCATGTTTCTTTCATGTATTTCTTGTATATTCATACTTGTTTTTATATTTCAATTTTGGACATTTATATTTAATGTGCCCTTTCCTATTAAATTTATAGTAGGTTATTTTTTTTGAGTTTCTTCATTTTTCTAATCCTATTCCATTTTCCTTTATTTTCAAAATTTCTACTAAAATTTTACTCTTTGGAGAACATATTTCTCCTTTAAAATTTATTAAATCTTCTAGCCATATGTTCTATTTATTCATCGCTTTCATCACAAGATTCTTCTTCACTAGTATCTTTGATTTACACCTTTATTCTTTGTCTGGATATAGTAGTCTTGAAGGATACTGATTTTCTTATTGCTCCATCTTCATCAATCTCATTGTTGACTTTATGTTCTTCATCAATCATCATCAGTTTTTTTATCAATTCCTTTATAGGTACTTTACATACAACACATTATTCTCTAATTGACATGGATGGTCCTCTCTATCTATCTAGTAAGAATATAACCAGTCTCATCACTTCAACTTTGTCTATCACTTGATTTTTAAGTGTGTGCATAGTGTTGACTATCTTATTGAACCTAAGATACATATCAGAAAAAGGATCAACCAATTTCACTTTAAAAAGAATCATTTTTAATTGTGTATATATTTAATCTCATTTATCGGACATTTTATGTTCCCTCATGTGATATAGATATGGTATACTACATCTCATAATCATATTTCCAAGAAGAAATTATATTAAATTAAATATCTCCTAAAGCAAAAAACAGAGCATTCATAACTTTACAATTATTATAGTAATTATCTTTTTTTTTCATCATTAATATTAATTCTAATAGTTTTTTGGTATTTTATATTGATATTCTATTATAGTCCATAAGAAAAACCCCATACTATATAAATGCATTTTCATTTTGATTTTTCATTGAGAATAATTTGTAGTATTAAAATAAGGATGTATATTGGTAGTATATCCTTCTTGTATATTATCCATAATGAACTAAAACGTAGA
Source organism: Viscum album (assembly GCA_963277665.1). Taxonomy (NCBI): domain Eukaryota; kingdom Viridiplantae; phylum Streptophyta; class Magnoliopsida; order Santalales; family Viscaceae; genus Viscum; species Viscum album. The sequence goes on from OY728125.1 coordinate 877,211,959, forward strand.
AATGACAGAAATTTGAGATCATTAGAATACAACTAAAATCATAGTAAAAAAGGTAATAATATATATAAAATAAACTATCCTATGATACTAAATTTTGGTCAGTGTGAGTAACTCAAGAGGGGGTGAATTGAGTTCCCAATAAAACTTTATATTCAATATTATGTTAAAGTAAAATCCCTTTAATAAAAATAAAATTTCCAATTAACCAAAATAGAATATCAATATAATATTTATCCTTATAAATTATTTCTTAAATAATGATTAAGTATGAGTTGGAATAATGTTTAGAAATACCTTATCTATTGAAATCAATTTACTTAGACAAAAAAATATCAACACTAGTTAAGATTGATTATCAAAGTAATATAATTGTTATATATATAAAAATAATCTAGAATATATTAGTAAAAAAATATAAATACATAGTTGAATAAATAATAGGTTTGGTCTCAAGGTGAGACTTAATACCCTCTGCTTATAAATCATCTACTACCAAGAAGATTATAATTATAAAAATGAATCCATAACCTAGATCATGTAAATCATTAGCAGAAACAAGCTATCTAGTATATAAATCATCTTCCGTTATTATTAATAGGAAGAAAGAAATATATAGATCACACAGGGACCTCTTTAACATAAGAAGTAGGGAAACAAATTTTAATATAAGAGAATAGAAAATATTCTCTAGGTAGGTGAAAGAGATAGTATGTGTAGGATAATAGGATAACAAGACACCACTCAATATAAAACATATAGAACAATAAGAATATAAAAAATCCCAGTCTGATGTGTTTTAAGTGTCTCTAGTCCTCATATCCTCATAGATGTTAAGTTTTATATTTTTTTGGTATGTTTTTAGCAGACATATGATCATATAAAATCAATAGTTATGTTCTCATTTGATCTCCATAATCATCTTAGTTGATCTCTGTAATATATTTTATGCTTTTGTGTCATTAAATATTCACATAAAGTGAATCAGAAAGTTCACAGATTCGATTGTTCACCTCTAGGTGATTTTTAGTAAAAAATATTGTATCATATAGTTTTGGTCGGTTTGGTTGTGTCCAGTTGCATTAGGTAATAATAGAGAGAGAGAGAGAGATCCTTTACATTCAAATAGGTGTATCTGATCCACAATACTCGGATCATCTTTTGAAAAAGTCTTGAGGACTTAGTAAAAAATATCTTCATAAAAAAGTAGTCATTGAGCCTTCATGCTGAGATCCTAGAATGATAATAGTAACAAGATGTCGGAAGAGACTCAGTATCTGGCGGTAACTCACATATATTGGTAACATCTCTGGTAGTAGCTCCTCTGGTGGTAACTCTTATGAATATAGATCTTCTGGCGATAACAGTGATTCAAGTTTGGTGGTATCTCACCCTTATAGGTAACAGTGACTCCTGGCTAATGGTGGATCTCTAGAAGACTTAGCATAATTATCAAAGAAACTATCATATCATATAAATATCTATCAAACAACATATGAAACATTAATACTAAAAGAATTCGGGTTTATCATCATTAAGATAATAAACTATCAATCATACTCCACACAAGTAGGTTCCAACATTAACCATAAGGCAAAAATAATATATGATATTCTATTAACATCATCTTGACCCATAATTTTATCTAAACCATTCTCTGATTCAAAATATGAGAACCTAGAATTTAACATTACATAATCTAGTTAATTCAACTATAATACACTTATTATATTTCCAAAGATCATTACGGTTTATAGTTTTAGAGATTTATGAAATAATTCATAAATATCAACCCAAAAACATAAAAAGTGTTTTATACTTAAATAGTATCCATTTATTCGATAATAAAATAGTGTTTAATAAAACATGATATATTTTCCAGAAAAATATTCACAACATTCCGTATGGATTTTTCTCTTCTCTTACCCATCCTTAAACCCTATAAAAAAATATTTTAAAACTTGGGATGAGGAAAAAACCTTCATAAGGTTGATAAAAGAAGAAAATAAGCTTTTATTTTGTGAATACTTATAAACATATGTAATCATTTTAAAAAATACAAACTTCTCACCCATAAAGTATCATATACTTACTTTGTGAAAATAGGAAACTTCTATAAAACATAAAAACATAAATATAACCCTAAAGGAAACTTACTGCATTAATCACTTAGGATTTTAACCATTATAGATACCATATTCTTTTTAAACCTCACAGATACCTTACAATTTAACCATCTTGGCTACCTTATTATGTAACCCTCATGACTACCTTATAGTGTAACCATCGCAGTTACAATTGGAGTATCCATTACAAACAACTTCCAACATAAAAATATCCAATGAATTGGAGGGATATATAGGTCCCACACATCATCAAAAAAAATTCCACGAACTAGATAATAATCATAAAACACTGATATCAACTTCATAAAAACATTATTTTTGATTTCTTTATTAATATAAATTCAAAAGTGGATTTTTAAAGAAAATCCCCTTACCTCAAGTTCATCAAAAATAAAATGTGTTCAAACCATGTGTATAATGGTTTAAAAAGTGTTATTAATATATTAGAGAACTATAATCATATTCATAATACCCTATATGATCTTTTTATAACATCATTCCACCCATTTTTTGATAATATTTTGTTATTTTCATTGTTTCAGGTGTATTTTTTTTATGGTTTCCATGGTCGAATCGTTATGGATTTTCTTGTCAAATGGAATAAAAAATAAAGAATTAGAAATAAATGGTATTAATATGTCTTAATAATTTTAAATGATACCTTGTATCTTTTTTTATGTAATAATTATTCATTAGATAAAACATTAATGATAAAAGTTTGGTTCATTTTTGGCATTTGTTTCCGACCATCACAAACTAGTTTCATTTTATTTAATTTTATTTCAATAAATTGGTTGCATATCATTAAAAGTTTATAATATTAATATTAAAATATTTTTAACCCTAAGAATTGTTTTTTGACCATCCTTAAATGAGGTAAATTAAAATGAAAATATGACATCCATGAAGACGGTGAATCGACATGTCACAGACGATGCTTTCATTTCCTATAATAATAGGAGAAGAGGAGAGTTTAGATGACAGATATTCCTTTAAAATAATTATATTAAATTATTTTTAAGATAATAGAGTTATCATTTTATTTTTATGAGAGTATTTTAGAATATAAAAATAAAAAAAAAGAAATAAAAATGAAAATAAAAGAAAATGAAAGAGGATTTTACCTCTCGAATTCTTCTCCTTGATAAACTTATTAAGGCCCTTATTTTAGACCTTTTTGTGATAAAAATATGTACTACACATGGAGGAGAGGATTTTTATTGGAATTTAGTATAAATTAAATAATCTACAAGGCTTTTATGTGTGTGGATAAGAGTTGGTTAGGGGTGGTATTTATAGTAGAGGAGAGAGGTGTTTTCTCATTATTTTATTCATTAGTTTATTTTTTTGGCACAAGACTATGAATAATTTAAAAATTGTCCCTAAATTTATTAAAATATTTAATTTTAGTTCAAAATTATGGACTTACAACAGTCATACATCATCAATGACTCAATAATGCATTATTTATCTTATATCATAAATTAATGTATTTCACTATTCACCAAAAATTCATCTATTTCATCAAAATCCAAAAAATTAACCTGAAACATTTTTTGACATATATAATTCAAAAATGAACTCCATTTTATAAAAATAATTTTCTAAATATGATAAATTATAATTTTAACTTAAATCATAATTTATTCAAAAAATACCAATTTTAAATTTATAACAGATTTTATGACACTTTGAAAAATTAATTAAGGTATCATGAAATTATATTATATTAATAAGACATCTAAATGTTAATTTATGTATCTATTTTATGAAAATATATTTTATTTTAAATGATTATATTAATTATAAAATTCTAATTAACTTTTTATGACGTGCAAAAGTACCAACACTTAACTTCTTTTTTTTAAAACATTTATTTACTTATACCATGATATAAATATATCATATTATAATTCATAAGATACCTATTTATTTATAATTTCATGGGTGAGGTGACAATTATATTAATGTGTGTTCCTTAATTTTTTTTAAATTCCACTTATTTCATTATACACTTATAATGAATTTATCTATTTAATTCCATGATGAAAACAAATTATTTTTTATATACCTTGGTTGTTGCATTACTAGTTGAAGGTCATGGATATTGGACCCTGGGTTTTTACTAGTTTAGGGTTATATCACATGGACCACAGGGTTAATATAGTCTATATAGTAATATGGTAAGTGTATACTCGACATGAATTGAGATCCCAATGCAAATATAAAAGTCCTCGATGACAGATGCAAGTAGTTTAAGGTTATGATGCAAGGACCATGGGATGGGATTGTTTGTATGGAAAAGGTAAAGGAAACCCCAAAGTTAATTGAGTTATCAATGCTAATACAGACAACCCCCTATAATGAGTGACAATATTTTATTGTCACGATGCATGGACCAAGGGGATCTAAATTTAATAGTTGTATAATTTTGAACATTTTATCATAATTGAATCAGTATCCTGATGCCTGGGGGAAGAAGTATCCCGATGGAGGGGGAACCGACCAGATTGATGAGATGGGGTAATTTGATATCAGGGAATGATCCTATTATACATAATACTGACATCAATATGTATCCCATGGATTATGAATCAATACACACATAGTTCTTATGGGAATGGTTTTCTGTGTAGATCTAACACATGAATAAGAAAGGTTAAAAACACATGGGCGCCTAGGAGAAAAAATGAGAATAAATCTAACATGGAATGACTTTATGGGTGTCTATACCTAATGTGGGTATATGTTCATAGTAATAAACCTTGTGGATAAACCTAGGATAGAGCATATGGGTGTCACTATATATCTGGTAATGGGGAATCAAGACACACATGGTTCAGAGTAAGATTATCTTTATCAATCTGGTTTATATACATGAGGTTAAATAAGGACAGGATCTAAGATATGGTAAGTGTAAAGGATGGATCAACATGGGATGAAGTATTTTCCAAACATTAGGATATAATTTGGTTGTATTTTATGGTTTCGTCTAGGATAAGGTGTTTTGGCATTGTTATGTATCCCATGGAGTGGAAATCAAACCACACATAGTTCTTAGGGGTGGTGTCATATGTGAATGAAAAAAAAATTTGGGTATGTTAGGATACTAATGACATCTAGAGGGGTTATTCTCTTATGATAGTAATAGTAAATCCTTAAATTTAGAGTCATGTGATGGGGATGCTTCCATACAGTTTAACATCACCAAGGGAGGATGTTGATTGCATATTTTAACATCATATGATAAGGATAAAAACTATTTATTTTAATATAATCTAGAAAAAATGTTGAACAAACAATTTAAAATTATATGGTGAGGAATAAATTTATGTGTAGTTTAAAGTAATATATACTAGGGCATTGGGTATTGTGCAATTTTTTGTTATGTGGCTAATATTACTGGGGTTCTCTGATCATTATTTCTCATTGTCTTGGTAATGTTAGCGAGATGGTCAACCAAAGCCTCTAAGACCATTTCAGTCAATCTAAATGTGAAAAAATAGGTGATAGAATATTCATCATGTTACATGAGAGTTTATAATAGGGATTTATTGGTCACATTCTGAATTTCATGTCATCCACTATAAGAAAAATCTTGAAAATGGGAAACTAGTTGGGTGTGACTCTGTAAGACCAATTCACCCTGCCAACATATGTAAATTCATGACTGGGTAAAATTAATTGTGTTACCAATAAAATTTAGTTATATAGGTTGTAAGTGAAGTAAATTATGAATTTAAAGATCATAATAATAAAGGATGTGAAAGATAGGTAAATGGTGACTATTGGGCACATCCAAAGACTAAATTCCACTAGTGTGTCTTCAAGAATGGGGGAAAATAATCTGAGGTTGACCTCAAAGCATATTTGAAGAGTGGGATAAATTTTTTTTTATATAGATAAATTTTCTTCTGAGACATTTACCCAAGATAGGATGTGGGATAAGACTAGAGAATTATCCCATAACTATAGGGGATTCCATTTAAAATTGGAAATTGATTGAGATATCCCAAATCTAAAGACATAAATTATAGAGAAGAAAGAGATGAAAATTATCAACAGGGGTTCATAAACCATGGATCTACACCATCATTTATTTGGTATATCGGAGGGGTACACCAGGTATAGAGGAGTTCCAAACTAATGAGATGCATGGTAAATATTTTACCATTCCATGGGGGAGAAATTGGGTTGGGCTCTAATGATTTATATTTTAAGTTCATATAGCTTATCTCCTAGGGTTAGAATTTGTTTTTCATACTACTTATACTATGGTATACTTCTAGATTAAAGTTATAGAGTCTAGATAAAATGGTAAACATATCATGAAATGGGGATCTAATTAAAATATAAGAAACCTTGAGGAGAATGATTCATATGTTAAGGTAATGTAACTCAAACTAGGGGGAAACATTAAGTTTTACTTGTATGATTATAGGGGAAAAGAAAATATGATTTAAAATGGGAAACTCAATGTTAATGTCACATTTTTTTTCTTCATTTATAGTTATTTGTCTGAATTATTTTGATCCATTGATTTCCATTGAGGTTTCTTAGGTGTTTTCAATGAAAGATAGAGGATTTGGGGTTCATAATACATGGTGAATGTTTGGAACATGGTTAATGTAAATTGTGCACCCTACCCTATGAAAGTGTGCATACAAGGGCCATTTTTTAATAGTAGATAATTCATGATTAATTCATGGTTTTTAAACCGTGTGGACTAACCATGTAGCATGTCCCTCTTGGATAGTGTGGGGTTCATGGTTTCCATCCAGTTTGGATACAAGTGCTATAAAACCATAGAACTTGTCAAGGTCACTAAGAATTGTAAACTTTCACCTATGTACTCTCTCTATTTAACAATAAATCACTCCATTCCACTCCATAAATGATTTTTATCCATTGTATCTCTCTATATTCTTCCTTATACTACATTTTTACCATTTTTTTGGTGATTTTAGAGTGTAAACTTTAAGGAATCTTCATGCGGGTGTTTTAGATCTTGATTATTCCCTATTTCTAGGAATCGTCTCCCCTATTTCTTGAGATCAAAATTTAAAATGCAGTTTTTTAACTATATAGATTTTATTATTGTGTTTTTTGTGGGATATATTAATTATTATCTTTTTATCTTTCTTTTATTAGGTCTTATGGTGGCATAGATGTTGTTTCACAAATATTCTAGAAGTTTCCAAGTTTGAGGTAGGTGGTTCCATGATCTAACATTTATAAATGCTTTTGGTATGCATTTTTGGTCATATAAATGTTTTTTATGAATTTATTATGTGGTTTGAAATATGTTTTAGAAGTATTTTTCATTCATATGTGGTCAAAATGATATTTTCAAGGAAAAATGATTATGTTTTCACATGCGACTTGTTGTTTTACTTATTATAAATGTTTTCTGGTTTATTTAAAACGTGTGAAATGTGTTTTTGAAGTCACTTGAGGTGTGAATGTATTGAAAGTGGGATTTTTAAAAGAAATGGAATATTTTGGTAGTTTCAATTTTTTTGTACACCTTTAAATTTGATTTTTTGAATAGTGGCAATGATGTGAAGCACATTATGAAATGAACTTGGTTTATGTATGGATTTCAAAGGGGCTTGGCCCATAGATATGGTCGTATTAATTCTATTTTTTTCTTGAAATGTTTCCAAATAGTTTATATAAATTGTGAAAATAGTGGTAAATGTTTTTTGAAATGGTTTTGGTGTGTGTAAAATGGAAAATGATTTTTGGTTATAGAAAATGGGGGTTCTCATGTGTTGTTTGTAAAATCGGTGATTTCCTTTCATGGTTATGTGGCTTGGAATTTTTTTTAAAAGTGATGGTTATGTGATGTGTGAAATGGTATTTGAGCACAATGGGAATAATGGGTATCTAGGTGTGTAAACTAGAACTAGTGAGATAGTGTTTTAGAAGTGGAAAGTCATAGATTATTCTAGTGGATTGACACTAGTTGACTCGAAAGTAGAAAGGCACCAGTTCAATTATAAGGATTTACACTTACAATAATATGTAAACATATGATATGATCAGATACCACTAGGACATTGGGATGATCCCTCCTAGTGGATCATGGCTAAGAACGTATAGGAATTTGCATATTATCTAGATACCACTTGGCCCTTGGGATGATCCATCATAGTGGATCGTGTTAGAGAAAGATGTTGGTATTTTAGTTTGAGGATATCAATAACTGAGGTATGAGGTTCTCAGTAACTTCCTTGTGCTATCTACCCTTATAGATTTACCCATGGTTCTCTCCTATGACATTATACATGTGTGTGTGTGTGTGTGATGTGGTTACAACCATTGGTATACAGTGGACCTTGTGTGCTCTATGGAATTGGGGATAGTTTCCTTTGAAAAATATTTTATCATAAAGGGATGTTTTCCTAAAAATGTTTATTTGAAATGTACATTGAAAATATTCTATATGTTTTCATATAAATGTGCTTGTTTATTTATCTTCTAATGTTATAGATGTAATGTTTTCTTTGTAGTGGCATCCTACTAGGATTTGGATGACACCCAACATACACCTTTGGTTGTATATATACTTTTTAATTTATGTCCCAAGTAAAGGAAATATGTGTCGTGGTGATGGTGGTTATGGTTTCTAGAGAGTTCCACTTATTCTAGGTGTTGGTGGTGGTGGATTGAGGGTGACGAACCTCATATCACACTAATGAATTTGGGATGTTTTTTTGTTTCCCTTCCATTGTAATATTTAGGTTTTTTGTTTAAATTATAAAAAAATTGTTTCTGAAAATTTTTATACCACATTTGGTCAAGGTTGTTAGTTATGTGTTTCTTTTTTCTTGTGTGGTTTTTATTATTATACTGATGGTGGAAATCATTAACAAGGTATATTTTTGATACCCATGAATGATTTTACAACTCATGGGGATTGGTAACATCTTTCAGGCCATGCCATGAATTGGGTCGGGTGTCGGGTTTGATGGAATCCCATCTTGGTATGTGACAAAATGGTATCAATGGAGTTTGTCCTCTTTTTGTTTATAATATTTAGGGAGATTCTAGATATACTAGATCTAGTATTGTTGGTACTTGATGTTCTGTTTGTGTTTATACATCCTTGCTAGCACACCATGTGATAGGACTTGAGTCACCATGGGATAGAGGGATGTGGTTTGAATTTTCTTCTAGGTCAGACATACAAGCTGCAAACTATGTATGGGCACTATGTGGGGGTGAAGTGGTTTGACTTGTTATTATCCTAAAAATGGTTTTCCTGACTTATTTAAGTATTTTTGATTTTTTTTGTTACTATTGATAATTTTTTAAATATGAATTTATGTTTTTGTTGATGGTTTCTTTTAAATGTCGGTTGGTGTAGTAAAATTACTCCTCATTGATTCCTTGTATAGCTGCGGTAAGAGGAGTGGGATATTTATCCATTCCAATTAACAAGAGGATAGTGGAGGTGGTGGTTCTATATTTCCAAGCTTTGGGAAAAGGAGAGGGCTCTAGTCTCACTCAATTTTGCAATACCGAACTAAGTCTTAGAAATGAAAAATCTCATAAATTTCTCAAGAGAAACCCTCCTTCATTTCAGGGCAATGAGGAACCTTAGGAAGAGGAGAAGCAGATTGAGAAGATAGAGGGGGTGTCTAAATTTATTGACACTCCTAAATCTATCAGAGTGAAATGTGCTTTTTTTTATTGGAATGTCCCAATAGAAAGTGGTGGCACTCAGTGATACAAGACAGAAAGCATGAGCAGATGGGTGGGATAGATTTTAATATCATCTTTAAAGAGTAGTATTGTCCTAGGGTTTTCACCTATTCCATGTCCCAGGAATTCATGGACCTTAACCAAGGAGATCAGACAGTGATGTATTATTCCAACAACTTCATAGAGTTTATACAGTATGCACCTAAGATCATTTCTAGTGAGCATATAAAGGCTCAAATGTTCAAGAGGGGGTTATAGATAGAAATTTTTTCTCAAGTATTCATGTTTAAGTTGAAAACATATTGTGTAGTGGTTGATCGTGATTTTTTGGTGGAGTTTGATCACAATGGAAAGTGTGTTTCCTTTGGGTATGTGTCAGTAATAGGTAGTGGTAGATAATAAGAGAAGAAAAAGAAGCATTTGGAGTAGGAGAAGAGGGTTGGTGGTGGTTTAGTACATCCATCTTAGTTTTCTTCACCCCGAGCTTCAGGTGATGGATCAGTGGTGTTCCATCAATGTGGAAAAGTGGGACACAAGAAATCATTGTGTTCGTCACCACACAAACCTTTCCATCAATGCAGATAATTGGGGTACTGGCAACATTTTTTCATGGTGTTTCCACCATATTAGAGTGGTGTTGGGTCTGTGGATTCCAGGGGATGTTAGCTCAACTAGAAACTTCCAATATAGTGGGGTCTCTATTTTTTGGTTCTTTTGGTAGGGCTGGATCTTCTTTTAGGAAGATTGATTTCATGAAAGATACAATATTCAGTGATTATTATAAGGCTCAATATGAGATGAGGCATCTTTAAAAAGTAGATCGAGTGCCACTGTGGTTGGATGCAGGTCTTATGACAGTTTGAGGTATTGTTTTTATTATATCATCTTTAGTTGTTGTTCTATTTTATACAGGTGCTTCTATGTCTTTAATTTATACCCTTCTTGTGGATGTTTTAATATTTCAAATTTGGTTTATGTCATATGTGATGGATTTGGTGATGTCTCTTGGTAATAAGTAATATAAGGGTATAAGGTGCTTTTCTTGTGAAATCACCAAGTTAGGGGTTTTTTCGGAGAGGAATTTTTTGGTTTTATAAGAGTTCTACTTTGACGTGATCCTCAATATGGATTTATTGGTGCATTTTTTTCTTCACATTGGTCGCTATAGACGATGAGTGAGTTTGGTGGCACATGATGTTAGTACCTAGGTTTTTAATGGGGAATGGGATCCTTGGTCGTATCGTGTTATAAAACCACTTCCATAGTTGTTAAATCTTGTTTATCAGATCTCATCATTCATGTTGGAGTACATTGTTAGGGGATATGAGAGTTGATTACCTCCTATGGTGGATGATTTCCCAAAATTATTTCCAGATGACTTTCCAGTATTAACTCTGAATTGGGATATGGAGTTCTCTATTGATTTGGTGTCAGGAACATAGATGATATCCCTTCCATCATACCATATTGAATCCACGGAGTTTATTTAATTAAAGGTACAACTAGATGATTTTTGAATCCAAATGATTAATTCACTCAAGCATATCACCTTAGGATCCCCTGGTTTTATTTTTTAAAAATTCGAATGGATCTCTCTTGTTGTGTGTAGATTACAAAAAATGAATAAGGTAATAATCAATAATATGTATCCCTTTCCCTGTAATGATAACTTGTTTGATCCGTTAAATGGGGATAGGTGGTTTTCTAAGATTGATTTGTGTTTTGGGCATCATCAAGTTAGATTAAGGGAGGTAGATGTTACCAAAATGGCCTTCCAAAGTAGGTATGACCATTTTAAGTAATTTTTCATGCCTTTCAGGTTGAAAAATTCTCTAGCGGTCTTTATAGAACTTATAAATAGGGAATTTATCAAAAACATGACTCACTTTTGTGGTTTTCATGGATTACATCCTAGTTCATTCTAGATCTAAGAAGGATTATGATTGGAATATGATGATCATTTTGGACATACTTCAGGACTATCTCGTTTATTACATGTTTTCAAAGTGATCCTTCTAGAAAAGGGATATATTGTTTAAGGGTCACATGTTCTTGGAGTGAGGAGTTTCAGTGACCCTAAAAAAGTACTACAGTGATGTCATGGGAATATCTAAGAAATGTCTCTGAGATCATGAGTTTTCTGGGACCGGTAGGTTATTAGAGGGGATTCATTTGAATTTTCTCCCAGCAGGATTTGTTTGTGATGGCACTTACCTGAAAGGGGTAAATTTCGAATGGAATTCTAAATGTCAGGTTTCCTTCTAGGAACTTAAGTTTTGGTTTAATACCTCTCCAATTTTGATCTTTCTGGAGTCTAGAAAGGGTTATGTGGTTTATATCAATGCCTTAGGTATAATTATTCATTGCCTGTTGATTTAGGGTGATCAAGTAGTAGTGTATAGATCTCTTCAACTTCGATCACATGAGAATAAAAATACAACCATTATCTAGAGTAATCATTTGTGTTCACTCCCTATGTTTTATAAGAATTTTTTCATGATTCCATTATAATTTTTCTGTAATATTTTAAAATAAAAATGTTTTAAATTTTTTTAATATTCCATTATATGATTTCAATGATATTTTCAAATAAAAATATTTTCAAAATGTTTTCAAAGTTTCTTTTATAAGTTTTCAAGTATAAATTCAAAGAAAAAAATTTAAAACTTTTTTCACAATTCATTTATATGTTTTAAAATATATTTTAAAAGAAAAATGTTTTCAATATGTTTTCATTATTCATTTATAATTTTTCATGAATATCATCAGAAAAAATTCTTTCGAGCTTCCATTATATTTTTTCAAGCATGTTTTAAAATAAAAATGTTTTTAAAAAGTTTCCAATATTATATTATATATTTTCAAGGATATTTTCAAAGAAAAAAATTTCAAAATGTTTTCAAGCTTCATTTATATGTTTTCAATGTTATTTTTAATAAAAAATGTTTTCAAATTGTTTTATGAATTAAAAATAATTTTTCAAAATGGAAATGATATTTTCCTCAAGAATTATTTTAAAAGGGTTTTTAGACCTTACATTATATGTTTTCAAGGTAGTTTTTCAAATAAAAGTATTTCAAAAAAAAATTATGCCTTAATAATGATTTTTAAATATTTTTTATTTTCCTTAATAAATTATCCATGTGATATTTAAAAACGCTTATCTCTCAAAGATGAAAACCTTTCATATAGTTTATGATTTACCAGGGATATTATCCAAGGTCACTATTCTTATTCCTTCATTGAATGGTTTATGTTTAAGATGAATATTTTTTTAGGAAACCTATTTATATTCTACAAGTTATACCAGGACAAAATGATTACAGAGACCACTTCCCTTCACCGGTTATTATATGATGAAATTACTATGAAACCTGTATATTTTCCATATGTTATGATATGGTGAAATTTTTATTATACCCATTTAATTTAATGGGTTATGTTGTGATGTTTATGAAACCCGTGTATTTTATGGGCATGATTTGATTAATGTTTTATTATATTGTGGCACACATATGTATGATTTCATTATGAGACAGGTTTGACCTTTATCACCCTCAAATAATTTGGGAAAATATTTATATCTCATGAGATAGACATGGTTGGAATGGGGATTAAACCTATTTTAGTAAAGGAGTTTTTCCACTTAGGTGGTCTTGGGAGTGAACCTTGCCTACTAATATGGTTTGGGGAGTGAATACATACTACTAATATGGTCTTGGGAGTGATCCTTTACTGATAAGATGGTTTTGGGAGGGAAACCATACTACTAATATGGCCTTTTTTATGAGTCATGACTACTATGGAAATCATTTCAAATGTTTACATGTCTTCCACAATTTCATATCTCATGAATATGTTATGTGGTCATGAATTATGCTATTTTATTTGTTGTTGATTCGTGTATTAGGAAATTCTAATATTTATTCCATGACTCATGATTATGATCATTGATAAGTATTTTGTCATATTATAATGTTATGCTCATGTTATCATACCATTATGTTCATGTTATTCTTACATATTTCATTTTATTATCCTTATTAAGCATTTGATCTTTCCCTTTTTTATGTTTCCTTTCCCTAGGTTATGAAAAAATGTTTTTGAGTTGGAGTATTAAAGGGGAATATATTTAAGGGATATGTTGATGATGTATGATCTAGGATTTTTTACAAGGTATGTTTTTGTTTATATTTCTATTTATGTCCCTTGTTTTTGTTAAATAAGTGTTTATCCAACTTCATGTGAAGGTTCGAGAGTGTTCTAGGGGTTTAGGGCATGAAAGAGGAGGAAAATAGAGTTTTTTGGGCTTGTTTCATGGTTTTTTCACGGTTAGTGAAAACCATGCAGAGTATCCCAGGTAACCATGTAGCCTTTGACAGAGGCTGGTGTATGTTTATCGCATGGTTAATATAACCATGTGGAATTACCTGTAAACTTTGTAAAGGGGTGATTTTGGGATAGTATCTCACACACAGTTTCTGAAAGGTTTGGAAAACCATGTGGGTAAATCATGTAGCCCAGTAACATTGAGAAATTTACTAAAAAACCATTATGCTTTTTTTAAACCCAACTTGGGATTTCCTCCTTTCTTCACCCTTTCAACCCTAGTGATGAGGAAGATCTCACAATAACAACCAAGGTTATTTCTCCTACATCTCTAAGTTATTTGGAGTGCCATAGATTGCGAATCAAATATCCAATTAAAGATAATCACTCTCTTGATTCTCTTTTTTGTTTATGGTTCGCATCTCTCCTATATCTACTTTTAAAGCTCTAAAACCCTTCTTTCCTGGTGAGATATAGGTTGAATATTTTAAGGGACTTATATCAAGACCTAAGGCATCGTTTTATATATTTTTTTTTAAATGGAATTGAGGTTGGGGGTCTATAAGTAATATCCCTTGGTTATAATGTAGATTTGTGCATGTGGGGTTATTCTCTCTCTCCCCTTTATTTTGTCCTTAGTTTATTTTTCATGACTTGATAAATTGGGTTCTTAAAAAACCAATTAAACCCCTAATGATTCATGTGGGATGCATGTAGGATGACTTAACCAATATACGGCTACCCATGTAGTGTGTCGACCATCCCGAATGTGGATAATGGAGGAGTAGGGTGTGAAATTGACTTGTTTTGATTTAGATCATTTGAAGAATGTGTTAGTTGGTTAATATAATGAATTATGAAGGATAATGGGTATATGTGTCCATTGTGGATTATGGTTAAGGGATTTTTTGGTTAGAATGTAAATGTGTTAAATGAGATTAATGGGAATGTGACAATGAATTATGTTTTGTACTAAAATATACTTAGTGAGTTAGACTTGGGAAATGGGAATTGAGTTAATTTTTTATGTGATATAAATTATAAGTGTGTTAACTGATTATGGCATAATAATGATTCCCATTTCAATTGTCATTTTTTGGTGTTACTAATGTTATTGACTATTCTGGGGTCGTATTGTGGTTATGTGTGGTGAAAAGAAAATAATCATTTGCACATGGATTAGTAAAGTGGGGTATAGGTATGAGGTTCTATGCCCATGGGTCGATTTTGACTAAGGCTCTAAACTCCACCACCTTAATTAACGTGTTAGGGAAGGGTATGGAGTTCTATTCCCCTAACGGTTTCACTCCACCAAGACTGAGGCATCGAGGTGAGGATGATGAGTTTATTGTAATGTGTTTCCCTAGTGAGATAGGAAATGATTTATTCCCATACGACTTGAAATTACGAAACATGTATAATCCATTTAACACAACAGAAAGGTGAACTAAGCATATAGTCTTTGTAAGTATTGAATATGAATTTGGTAATGGATTAACATAAGGGAAATGTTGTCACTAATGAAAATTGAATTTTTCTGTATTTATTCATCTTAATTTAGTTCTTTCATTAACTATATATTTAACTGGATATTTTGTAGACACCATTTCTTATGGCCTACTGAGTTATACTAACACCTTGCTCGGGCCTCCTTCGGGAACCTGAGCAGATTTTATACTTACATATCAGGAAAAGGGAAAGGAACATGTGGTTGGGAGTGGAGTTATGATCAAGAGGTATATGGATGAGGTTCCAGACATGGATTCTAGAATTTTTGTGTATTCCTTTGTTTTTCCTTATTTTGGTTTATGTTTACTTGGAACTGTATCATGGAATAACATATTTATTTTTTCTTGTGTTTTGTACCCACTTTGGGAGATGTTTGGCTATGAATGTTATTGGTTGTTTCATATTGTTTCTGCTATCTGTTTTTTGATAAGCTATGGATTACTTTGATAAATAGGGTATAGTATCCCCATGTGACCTAATATACCCTCTCTGTTATTCCAAAACCTCTGGAATATAGGGAGGCACACATGAGGTCATGTGAAGACCTAGCTCAGGGCACTGATTTAGTGGCACCCGGGTCAGGAATGTTATAGAGGATCATTCTCCAAATTAGAATAATTTTTTATATGTTTTGAAATAAACTATACTATTATAGTCATTGGGAATTTACTTTTGGAATGTGCTTAATATTCATCTAAAATGATCTAATATCCATGTATGTTAAGATTGGTTCTCTAAACCTCTAATCTACCCATCCAAAACCATTATTTTACTTATGTTTTCACTTTAATACCTACCCAAATCACCTCTCTTGAAGTATTATTACATATTTGGTATCCCTTAGATCTTGGATATAGGCTTAAACCCTTCATTTTGAAGGAAATCATTTTTAGAAATAGAAAATTCATCTAAGTATCTAGTTCTTCACCATATTTTTCAATTATATTATCATATAAATTATTTTTAAAATACCAAAAACCACTATAATAATGTTATATTTCTGTTATTAGGTTTCTTTTAAAATTATATTACTATAATATTACTCTATACACTTACTCAGGATTTAGTATAACATATTCTTGTTTGGGTCAGTTTAACCACCAATATGAATATGTTATACCAACACCATAATTTTCATCATGGATGAGGGTTGATAAAACTAACTTCAATAATATATTAAAGTAAATAGTAATTTATGTTATGAATATTTCTCTTTAAGGGAGACACAAAAATTAATGGTCAGTATATTGTAACACATTTCTATCAGTTAATTACAAGAAATATTATCATCATAGATACTATTATCATAAACTATGCCCATGCCTCCCATTAAATGAATGTGAGAATTCATAAATAATTAAATAGTAAAGAATACACTAACTTTAAAAATATAGGAATGTTGAAATTTTTATCAAATAATGTGGATCAGAATCACTATTATAAAATGTGTATGAAATAATCAAAATTACTAACAATTGATTATAAGAATAAATAATAACTAACTAATCAATTTATAATAATTGATTATAATTTAATTTTATACATTATTATAGATATTAACATTATTTTGAAACAATTTATCAAGGTGGTTTCATTTGTTATATAGAAATTTGAATCACCTTTGTAGAAGTCAGGATTAAAGGTAAGGGTTTCTTTTCTAATCACACTTTCAATTCAATATTTCTTATGAGTAAATTTCCATTAGGGGAAATTTTATTTTATTTCTCTATAAAACACCGTATATTGTCTTTCCTATTATAATTCTTGGGTTTTATATAGATCTTTTCAATTTCACCTCCCTTTGGTTCATAATTCAACAAAATGGATGCTTTTAACAAAAGCCAATCTTTTCTCTTCTTTTGGTCAAAAATATTTCTCGATAATGTTCATATTTTCTATATGATATTTGGATATCCTTAATACTAATTAAAAAAAAATTAATATTATATTCTATTTTAACTTAATTATAAAAGTGTGAAAGAAATACTTTTTTAATGTTTTCCACGTGGTAACTTTCACCCACTGTTTTCATTAATTTATTTTATAAAGATTTTATCCCATGTTTGTATGGTTATAAAATTAATTTTTAATTAAATTTTCATAAGTTTTATAAAACCATTAAATTATAAGTTATTTCATTTTAAAATAAATATTATTAAAAATATAACAGATATTTCTTCTTATTTTTCAATAGATTTCTAATATTCATCTAATGTTATTTTAATCTATGTCAAAATCCTCAAATATGTCATGACCCACCCTCGGGGCCCATGCCGTGACTACCCTAAGCCCGCCTTCCATAGGCTAGGGGCTGGAGACGTGCACCAGAGGCGTAAATCCCCCACAAAAAGGAAGGCATTGCCTTTATAAAAGTAAACAAACACAACAGAGTATGCAAGTAGAAGCAAACACTAAGTAAAATGAGTACAAAAGAAAGTGATAGAAAGTAAATGGGATAGTATACAAACCCAACTGAAAGTACAGTACAACTGGGAAAGAAAGTACAAAAACTGAAAAGTAAAGCATAAACCACCAAGTCGTCCCCCAAAAATCCCTCCTGAAGGGTGGGTACAGATAGTCTCCTCGGCTCCTCGGGTCTGGCAGTCCGTTCCATGTACGCCCCGCCAAGTGGTCCACCTCCGGGTACCGTACATCTCTACAAGACTTCACCTCGATCATTTTTGTCCATCATTTGCATCCAACACAATGCAGTGCTGGCATAGCCCGTGTAGGGGTGAGTATACGATACTTAGTAGGGACCCTGAGACCCCCCAAAGGTCTCTCAAAATCCACGAAGGATAAACCACAAAGGAAAGATACAATCACGAAGTATCAACCAAATCTACTTAATTAAATGACCGTACATATACCAAAGTCATCAATTCCAGTTCGGCTCCAACTCACGAACCCAAGTACAACCCAGTCCACACAGTAAAACACAACTCAATACACACAGGAAAGCACAACCCAGTCCACATAGGAAAGAAAGTCAATCACATCGATGATAATGAAGGAAGTCAGGACTTAACTCACACAGGTATACATATTTCATATAGTGATAGAGATGATCAGATGTAGCCACTGATTCATCTAAGCTGTCGGACCCACACAGGATACAAGTCCAGCTAAGCTGTCGGACTCACACAAGATACAAGACCAGCTACTCTGCCAGACCCACACAAGATACAAGTACAGAGGTCAATACTACCGGACTTACATAGTATACAAGAACAATAGTCATCTTTGTCGAACCCATGTAGTATTTCAGTACGATAGTCGTCACTGTCGAACCCACGGAGGATTCCAGTATAGTAGTCGATGTAGTCGCATCCTGCTCTAGAGTTCTCGCACATAGCATGCTCGATTCCGGGAGGGTCCTCTCCTAAAGAAAAAGAGTCTATACATCAACTGTCATGAAGCCCAGAGTTGATGTATCCCCAAGATCTGCCTCGTCAAAAGAAACTCAACGCGATAGACGGTGCGTCAATCGGACGCCCGGCCTGAGCGTTCTTGGCTTTTCCGTCTGAGGGGCCTAGTTGGTTTTTAGGCTAAAACCAACCTGAAAATACTCCATCTGTATCCAAAACTCAACCGGAGTAAGTCAAAAGGACCGTCTTAATAAAATTATCCCAACGCAATTGACGGAACGTCAATCGGACGCCCGGTTCTTAAGTTATAACCGTTTCCGCTCCAAGGGCCTGGTTGGTTTCGAGTTCGAACCAACCCGATTGTACCCATACTTTGCCACATCCTCGAGTGTAATATACCAAAACGACCATATCAATCCAAGGATTCCTATGAATTTGAAGGTGTTTCGATCAGAGTTTCGTAGCTCATGTTATGGGAAAATGACCAAAAAAGGTACGAAGTGGGGGGGTCTGGGCCCGGCCCGACCCGGCCCAACCCCCCCCCCCTTGGGTCGGCCCGAACCGGGTCGACCTGACCTGAGTCTGGGTCCGGCCCAGCCGGAGGGTGCACTAGCGCGGCCAGCAAGCCAATCAGGGGGGGATGCGGTCCCCCCTTTGTTCTCCGTGGATGCGGCGCCTGGCGCTGCGTCTCCCTTGGATCCTGCACGGCCGCGGGATCCACTCCTTGTTGTCGCGGCTTCAGCCGCAGCGGGATCCTGTCGTCGGCCCGCTGGGGCGCCGCCGCCTTCAGCCACCGGAGATTTATGTGGGCCACTGGAGTCATTCCAGTGGTCCGATTCTTCTCTCATATACGCCTGCAGTTGTCTCGGGACCCTTTCATTACTGCGACGGCCTCCAATCGCCAATTCGGTCCTGCTTCGTCGTCACCAATTATTACGCATATCAAGAACAAAGTAGTGGTGGGTTCAAACTTGTTCGTTAGTCCGTTCCCACCACGTTAGCGGTTCTAAACAACACCAAACTATTTTTCACACCATGCCGATGGTATAAAATCACCTAATAAAATTTATACAAAAACCCCTACCTCAACAGTTGATGTCGGGCGTCGGCGTCATGGAGAAGAAGATCGTAGGCATCGTCAGAGTGCGTCGGGGAGGAAGCAGCGTCTCCTCTCTTGTCATGGAGAAGAAAAGGGTGTCGCGGCATAGATCTTCTAGGAACCGGCATTCTTCGTTGTTCTTCATCAGAGGTCGGCATTCTTCGTCGTTCTTCTTCAGAGACCGGCATTCTTCCAAAACTCAACATCTCTCCCCCGATCTCACCCGCACAACAAAGCACTTTCCCAAATTAAATAATAGGTTCCTCCTATCATTTAATTTCACACGCAAAGAAACTCCCTGAATTAATTCACCACATTTAATAACGTGATGATAATTAATTTAAGAAGGGAGAAAGAAGGTTCCCCATTATTAAATGTGTTGGCTGTAAAATTGGGATTTTTCCAATTAAATGGGGGTTTACTAACATTCTTAGAGGAAAAATAAATGGTGGGGGTCGTGTGGGACCCACCTCTCTAACACCCACACTTGGGTAGTTAAGTGGCTATGGCCCCCACCCTTAACTACCCATGGGAGGGAAAAACCACCTTACAAAATAAAAATTGTTCCGTTAATTTTTATTTATTTTTTGAATAAACCCCCAAAATTATCTTCTCCTCCTTTGAAAACACAACTACGGTAAGTGTCCCCTTAAGCAATTACCGGTACTGTGAGTTCATCGGTGCCCTCAGATATTAATTCTGAGCACCGGTTGAAATGATAGAAAAACCCACTCGTTCTTTCACT
The DNA here is from genome assembly GCA_963277665.1 of Viscum album. Lineage (NCBI taxonomy): Eukaryota > Viridiplantae > Streptophyta > Magnoliopsida > Santalales > Viscaceae > Viscum > Viscum album. The sequence continues at coordinate 877,232,842 of OY728125.1, forward strand.
GAACGTACCCAAGGTAAACATCAGAAATTTATTCCAGGCACACCAAGCCTTGGAATCAAGTGTCATCAAAAGCCACAGACTCATAAAATTCCAAATAATTTTAAAAAAAGTTTCCTTGAAATTTTTGGGGCTTTACATTACACCCACCTCATGCCTTTGAGTCCCCATAAAGCTACTACATAAACTAGGGGAGCAAATGAGGGTACTGAGCACACTTATGAGCCTCCCGCTCCCATATGCTCTCTTGGAGGTTCTCGTGCTGCCAATGAATGTGCACCAAAGGTATCGACCATCCATATAGGACCCACTCTTGTTGATCCTCGATCTCCACTGGGACCTCCACAAAATTCTCCCTGTCATTGATGTTCATCTTCCCGTGGTCGAGGATATGCGTCGGGTCGTGCACGTATCTCCTCAGCTGAGATATGTGGAAGACGTCGTGCACCCGATGCAACTAAGGTGGAAGGGCCAGGCGGTAAGCCACCTTACCTACCCTGCTGAGGACCTGAAAAGTCCTGATGAAGCATCGAGATAACTTTCCGCCACGACGACATATCCGTAATCCACGTCAAGGTGAGACCCATAAGAAAATGAGGTCTCCATCCTCGAACTCTATTGGTCTCCGCCTCCTATCAGAATAGGACTTCTGTCTGCTCTGTCCAGTCCAAATCCGCTCCTGGATGACCTGCACCTTCTCCGTCATATCCTGAACCATCTCTTGTCCTACGAGTGCTAACTCCCCAGGGTCAGTCCAGCACAGAGGTGATCTGCATGGTCGGCCGTACAATGCCTCGCAAGGTTCCATCCTAATGGTGGAGTGGTAGCTTTTTTTGTATGGAAACTCCACCACGGGTAGGTGATCCTCCCAGCTGCAACCAAAGTCAAGGACACATGCATGGATCATGTCCTCGAGTGTCTGAATGGTCCTCTCTGTCTGCCCATCTGTCTGTGGGTGAAAGGCAGTGCTCTGGCATAGCTGCATCCCAAAGGCCTCTAGCAACCCCTTCCAAAGGTGGGAAGTAAAGCGAGCATTTCCTTTGGAGATGATAGATGATGTCACACCATGAAGTCGTATGATCACTTGAACGTAGAGGCATCCCAAGCTCTCTACTAAGACTTTCTCTCTGATCGGTAGGTAGTGGGCTGACTTGGTGAGTCGGTCTACGATCACCCACATGGTGTCATGTCCTTTGTAAGTACATGGAAGCCCCATCATGAAATACATGGATATCTCGTCCCACTTCCACTACAGGACCTCTAAGGGTTGTACCAAGCCTACAGGTACCTGGTGTTATGCCCTCACTTGCTCAAAAGTGAGGCATAAAGAAACGAACTCTGCCACAACCTTCTTCATACCCGGCCACGAGTACTGTCATCTGAGATCCTGGTACATCTTCGCTACCCTAGGATGTACTGCTATAGGGGAAGTGTGGAACTCCCTTATCTCCTCCTCCTATAGTGAAATTGGTACCAAGGTACGTCCCTGGAAGAGTATTATGTGCTCTCCTCCAATAGAAAATCCATCAGGTGTTTGTCCTGTGGATATATGTGCACGTCGTGTCTCACAGTCAACATCCCCACGCTGTGCATCTCTGACCTGCTGAAGTAGTGGAGGAGTGACTGTGAGGAACTGAAGATCGGTGGCCCCATCTCTATCCATTAAGGATATATGAAATGCGGCTAACTACTCAGTCGCCTCTCTAAGTAGCTAAATGTCTGATCTCCTACGGAGAGCATTAGCCACAACGTTCCCCTTCCCAAGAGTATAGACAATCTCAAAGTCATAATCCTGGAGGAACTCGATCCATCGCCGTTGTCTCGGGTTCAGGTCCTTCTGCAAGAAAATGTACATGCGACTCTGGTGGTCAGAGTAGACAGTAAAGTGCTCTCCCATGAGATAGTGTCGCCACATCTTCAGGGCGAAGACCACTGCTGCTAACTCCAGGTCATGGGTAGCGTAGTTCTGCTCATTCTTCCTCAATTATCATGAACAAAAATCTATCACTACCCGCTCATGCATCAGGAAACACCCGATTCTGGTCCCTAATGCATCACAGTAAACTACGTACCCTACACCCTCCTCCGGTAGCCTCAAGATGGGTGCACTGGTCAATCTCTGTCTCAGCTCCTGGAAGCTCTGCTGACATCTATATGACCACATGAAGGGTTTTCCCTTTTTTTTCAAATTTGAAAGTGGTGATGCAACTTTGGAGAAGTATGGAACAAATATCCGATAGTACCCAGCCAGACCTAGGAAACTCTGCACCTCCATCACAATCCTGGGTGGCTCACAAGAAACTATTTCCTCGATCATTGTAGGATCCACCGCAACTCCCGTCTCAGATATGACGTGCCCCAAGAAGTGGAACTCTTGAATCCAGAACTGACACATTTAGAGCTTACCATAAAGCTGGGGCTCTCGGAGTGTGTCCAGTACAACACATAAGTGGTAGGCATGCTCCTCCATAGTAGTCGAGTAAATCAGTATGTCGTCGATGAAGACTATGACCAATAAATTTAGGTAAGGCTAGAAGACCATGTTTATGAGACTCATGAACACTGATGGAGTGTTGGTTACACCGAAAGGCATAACTAAGAACTCATAGTGGCCATACCGACACCTAAAGGCCATCTTCTGCACGTCCTCATCTTGAACTCTGAGCTGATGATATCCTGACCTGACATCTATCTTCAAGAACCATCGTGCTCTCTTGAGCTGACCAAAGAAGTCGTCAATCCTCGGGAGTGGATACTTGTTCATAACAGTCACCTCGTTCAGGTGACGGTAGTCGACACATAGTCGCAAGATCCCATCTGTCTTCTTGGAGAACAGAACTGGAGAAGCCCAGGGTGAAACACTAGGTCGGATGAAACCTTTCCCCTATAAGTCCTCCAGCTATACCCGCAGCTCACGAAGCTCGTCAGGAGCCATCCGATACGCTGGAGTAGATATCAGTGATGTCTCGGGGTATAGGTCTATATATAAATCTACCTCCATTTGAAGAGGTAGTCCTGGAACATCTTCAAGAAAAAACGTCCACATTATGATCTAACACTACCAGAAAACTTGGACTCCACACATCAACTACTCCAAGGATTAGAGTAGCCATCTGATGTTTCATCGGATATCATCTCCTCTACGTGATTCCATCCTGTGCTGTGAAGGTTCCCTTCTCACCAGTGAAGGTGAACCTGGTCCCATCCGTGCGTACACACCGCACCTTGCGCCTAATACATTCGATCTGAGCATGGACTGTAGATAACTAGTCCATAGCCAAGATGACGTCGTAAGGCTCGACACCTCTATAAGAAGATCCCAGCCGAAGCTCTCGTCTCCTAGAGTAAGCTCACACTACCGACACCAGTGTGTTATCGTCAAGTCTTCTCCCGTAGGAGTCTCTATTCGTAAGGATCGAGCCAACGGCTCCATCGAAATATTTGATATCCGAATAAGGGTAGTGGCAATAAAAGAATAACTCTCACTTGTGTCTATAAGAACTACAGGAAGGGTGGAGTAGACATAGATAGTTCCTCGAATCATCTCGGGTGCGTCGTGCTCATAATCCTCTACTACTTGGAGCTGAGCCTACCTCTTCCCGCCAGCTCCCTGTGGTCGGGGTGGACCTCCTGGGGGTCGTGGTGGTAGAGCCTTGATGTGTCGTCCACCACCCTCTTCTCGGCCAGCTCCTTTGCCTCATCTGCCTACTCCCTGTAGACCGCCATGGTCAAACCTCTACCTCTGCCTGAGAGTTCCCTCCACTGTCTGATGCTTGTCTGCATGGTGGGTCGGGAAGTCACGGTCCATGTGGCCCTGCCCACCGCATGCATAGCATTGTTTGCTCCTCGTAAAGTTGGCTCTACGCCGCATGCCCCGTATAGCCGAACCTGTATCCTGAGGTCGCCCACCTATCGACCCGGTCCGATTGGACCCCTACATCATCTGTCGACTACCGGGTGCAGAATACTCCGCTCTATGCCATCCTGCAGTGGGTCTCGCTGCTGATGGCTTCTCAGCAAGAAAGATCTCCCCTAACAGGGCTTGCTCCAGAACCCCCGTCTATGTCGGGATGCTGAGGGGAATCATCGAAGCTCTGATCTCATGTCTCATTCCCTGCTCAAAGGTCCGGCCCCAGAAGAATGGGTCCCATATCATATCTTTGGAGTAGCGTGAGAGGTCAGTAAATCATGTCGAGTACTAGGCTACTGACATACTTCCCTGATCCAGCTGTAGTAACTCCTGGATATGCACCGCACGGAGGGTGGATGGAAAAAACACCAAGCAGAAGAGGCTCTCGAAGTCCATCCAAAGTAGAGATGCCTCATCATGAACCTGGAGCATCAGGCTCAACCATCTACCTGTTGTTGCATGAAGGAGACTCTTGGCAAGGATCAACATAAGATATGCTGGTTTCCCAACAAGTCTGAAGACTCTGATGATGGCCTCCAACCAATCCTCAACTTCCTGAGGTTCTATCTCTTCATGGAACCGGGGCGACCTCTGCCCTTGAAACTCATGTAACGCGCTCAGGCAGTGTTCACTCTCCGCCATAGGGGCTGGTATCATCGGTGGATCAGCAGGTAGTGGTACCGCTGGCGCCTCCGCTGTAATGGGACCCTGCACCGAGGCCTCATCGCTCGGTGGGCTGCCATCTCACCCATAACTGGGAACCCTAGCTGGCTGCCATCGTGGGTCCATCCTCAAAAGAAACAGGTGCACCATGGTCAAACAGTATACCCGGTGAGCTGACATAAAGAAATCACAAAGAAAACTTTTGAAAGGAAACACACACGCAAATAGTGTATTCGTACAGTGAGTTGAAAATCAGAAGTCAGGGTCCTATTGTATGGATATGTCATCCACCGAAACAACACTAGACTCCCTGGACTAAAAACCACACTCAATACTCTTAACACTATCACTTCACAGAAAGGAAAGATCAGAGTCATGCGTTCTGTGGTAGAACCGAATCCTTTGATACCAATTTTTCACGACCCACCCTCGGGGCCCATGCTGTGACTACCTGAAGCCTGCCTTCCATAGGCCAAGGGCTGGCGACAAGCACCAAAGGTGTAAATCCTAAAAAAGGGGGAAGGTATTTCCTTTATAAAAGTAAACAAACACAATAGAGTTCGCAAGCTAAAGTAAACACTAATTAAACTGAATACAAAAGTAAGTGCTGGAATGTAAATGGGCCAATATACAAACCCAACTGAAAGTACAGTACAACTGAGAAAGAAAGTAAAACAACTGAAAAGTAAAGCAGAAACCACCAAGTCGTCCTCCAGAAATCCCACCTGGAGGGTGGGTACAGATAGTCTTCTCGACTCCTCGGGTCCGGCCGCCTATTCCGTGTATGCCAAGTGGTCCACCCCTGGGTACCGTCCAGCTCCACAAGTCTCCACCTCGATCAGTGTTGTCCATCGTCTGCATCCAACACAACGTAGTTCGGGAATAGCTTGTGCAGGGGTGAGTATAAGATACTTAGTAGGGACCCCGAGACCCACTAGAGGTCTCTTAGAATCCACGAAGGATAAACCACAAAGGAAAGATACAATCACGAAGTACGAACCAACTCAACTTACTTATATTCACATACATATACCTAAGTCATCAATTCCAGTTCGACTCCAACTCATGAGCCCAAGTAAAACCCATTCCACATAGGAAAACACAACCCAATCCACACAAGAAACCATAACCCAATCCACACAGAAAAGCAAGTCAATCACATCGACAATAATGATTGAAGTCAAGACTCAGCTCAAATAGGTATACATCTTTCATATAACGATAGAGATGATCAGATGTAGCCACTAATTCATCTAAGTTGTCAGACCCACATAGGAAACAAGTCCGGGTAAGCTATCATACCTACACAGCATACAAGACTAGCTACTCTACCAGGCCCACACATGATACGAGAATAGTAGTCATCGTCATCAAACCCATGGAGGATTCTAGTACGGTAGTCGTCGTTGTCGAACCCACGGAGGATTCCAGTACAGTAGTCGATGCAGTCACAACCAGTTCTAGGGTTCCCGCACACAGCATACTCGATTCCGGGAGGGTCGGCTCCTCGAGCAAAAGTGTCAATACATAAACTATCATGAAGCATAGATTTGATGTGTCCCCAAGTTCTGTCTCGTCAAAAGGAACTCAATGTGACAGACGGTACGTCAATCAGACACTCGGTCTAAGAGTTATTGGCTTTTTTATCCCAATGGCCCAGTTTGTTTTTAAGCTGAAACCAACCCGAACGAACTCCAACTATGTCCAAACCTCAAGCAGAGTAATTCAAAAGGATCTTCTAAACAAAGGAATACCAATGAAATTTATGGCACATCAATCGAATGTTTGGTCCTTAAGTTATAAGCGTTTCCAGTCCAAGGGCCCTGTTGGTTTCGAGTTCGAACAAACCTATCCATACCAAAACATTGTCGCAACCACTAGTGTAATATATCAAAACGACCTTCTCGATCCAAGGATTCCTATTCAATTGAAGGTGCATCAATTAGAGTTCTCTAGCTCATGTTATGGGAAAATGACTGAAAATGGTACGAAGTGCGGGGTCTGGGCCCGGCCCGACCCAGCACGACCCCCCCCCCCCCTTGGGTCGGCCCCAACAGGGTCGACCCGAATCGGGTCCGGGTCCGGCCCGGTATGGCGTGGCCCAGCCCAGTTCGCGTGACCTGCCCATGCCTAGTCGGGGGGTGCGCTGGCTCGGCCCGCGAGCCGACTAGGGGGGGAACGCGTCCCCCATTTGTGCTATGCAGATGCGGTGCCTAGCGCCGCATCTCCCATGGATCCCGCACGGCCACATGATACACTCCTCACCACCGCGGATGAAGCCTCGGAGGGCTCCTACCAGGGGCGCGTCAGGGCGCCGCCACCTCTGGACTACCGGCCGGTGCCGGAAGCCGCACTGTCAGAGATTTCCGCGGGCCACCGGGGTCATTTCGGTGGTCCGATTTTGCTCTCGTCTATGCCTGCGGTCATCTTGGGACCCGTTCATTACTGTGACGACCTCCAATCGCCAATCCAGTCCCACTTCATCATCTCTAATTATTCCGCATATCAAGAACAAAGTAGCGGTGGGTTCAGACTTGTTTGTTTTTCCGCGCCCACCGCGTTAGTGGTTCTAAACAACACCAAACAATTTTGCACACCATGCTGAGGGTATGAAATCACATAATGAAATTTATACAAAAACCCCAACCTCAACAGTTGATTTCGGGCATCGGCATCATGGGAAAGAGGATCGTAGGCATCATCGGAGCGCGCTGAGGAGGAAGCGGTGTCTCCTCTCTTGTCGCAGAGAAGAGAAGGGTGGCACATTGTCGATATTCGAGGAATTGGCGTTCTTCGTCGTTCTTCGTCGGAGGCCGACGTTCTTCATCATTCTTCATCAGAGACCAGCGTTCTTCCAAATCTCAAGAGCTCTCCCTCGATCTCTCCCGCACAACAAAGCTCTTTCCCAAATTAAATAATAGGTTCCTCCTATTATTTAATTTCATACGCAAAGAAACTCCCTGAAATAATTCACCACATTTAATAACGTGATGACAATTAATTTAAGAAGGGAGAGAGAAGGTTGCCCATTATTAAACGTGTTTGTCTATTAAATGGGGGTTTTCCAATTAATGTGGGTTTTACTAACGTGCTTAAAGGGAAAATAAATGGTGGGGGTCGTGTAGGCCCCACCTCTCTAACACCCACACTTGGTTAGTTAAGTTGTTGTGGGTCCCACCCTTAAATACCCATGGGATGGAAAACCCACCTTACAAAATAAAAATTGTTCTGTCAATTTTCATTTATTTCTTCAATAAACCCCCAAAATTATCTTCTCCTCCTTTGTGAACACAACTACGGTAAGTATCCCCTAGAGCAATTACCGGTGCTGTGAGTTCATCGGTGGCCTCAGATTTTAATTCCGAGCACCGGTTCAAAAGTTAGAAAAACCCGCTCATTCGTTCACTAAACGTACCCGAGCTAAACTTCAAAAATTGATTTCGGGCACATCGGGCCTCAGAATCAAGTTCCGTCAGAAGCCACAGACTAGTAAAATTACAAAACATTTTAAAAAAAATCCATGAAATTTCCGGTTCCTTACATAGTAGTTATTATTATTCACTAGGGATGTACTCTAATGATACCATCCACATTCTTTATCTTGATATATTATGACCATATATTGTGGATACTTCATTAAACCCATTTCTTTCTCACAAGTTAATTAAAATATGATGGATTTATGAATATTTTCATGTTCATGAGTCACATATATATATAGTTTTTAATTATGTGATAGGTGTGATGAGAATTATATATCCCCCAAATAAATTTTTTAAAGCATTATATCTCAAGAGATTACATGTAACTGACAAGGTATTCAGCCTAATACTCTATGATTGTGTGAATATGGAGTAAACTCAATACACTATGTTATGAGAGTTTGTCCACTATGTGATGATGGTCTTGGATGTGAGCCTTGACATAAGAAATGATTTACTATTCTTATTTATATGCTATGTACTTATAAACACTTCCCTATTATATCACACTCTTGTGTTATGTTTTTATATCTTTTGATGACTGTCTCATGATTACACATTCATAAACATTATTTCACATGATATATTGAAAGACGTATTCCATGATTCATGAGTTATGATCCAAGATTTATTGGGTATGATATACTTATGTTATGTTCATGTACCTATATTATGTTATCATACCCACATGTTAATATTAATCTCAATTATGATCTTATATAGATATATATTATGTTCACACCATAATGAGCATCTGAGATCACCCATTATTATATTTAATTCAGAAGTAAATGAAGAATAGTATTATGTATAATATGTCTAAATGGGTATCATATGGGGATATTTTTTGTGGTAGATGTTGAAGAATGTTTGTAACATCCCATTACTTTTTAAGGACTTCATGACCCTTGTTTTAGATTACCTCTTTTTTTTTTGCGTGTTTCGAGGATTTCAAGGATGGATATATTTTTTTAGGGAAAATAAATTAATGTTTAGGGATTTATGTATCTTTTTGTTAATGGAGACTGAATATAAATGTGTTATAAGGAGGTGTTCCATGGTTTATGGGTTGTGGTATAGAGATTCCCAACTATGTCACGGTCCATTAGGATTTGATATAGGGGAGATTAAGGTTGGAAAGGTCTACATAGTAGGTGTTAAGATTTTTCATGGATCCATAGGGGGGTGTTTTGAAAATACACTTCCATTTTCAGTATAACTACATTGTAGAAGGCTGGAAGCATATGGATCCCTAGTTTGTGCATTTTGGCATTCCTACATATTTAGGCACCTCTATGACATGGTGTTTATGGTTCATCATGGCCATCCACCTAGTAAATTTGATATGTGAATGATCTATTCCATTAGTTTAATATTTTGGTTGATTGGTAATGGCTGTGTAATACTTTATGGTGGTTACACAATGGTCTGGATATTTTCAGTAATTTTGTGTAGTGGCCATGGGGGTTTCAGTATGGTTTTTTTACAAACTTAAATTACATAAGCACCATTTTATACTTCCTTTTCTCCCAAATAACTCTCATTCAATATTTTGTCTATTGAAGGCTCCCTATAGGTGCTTTAACTCCTATGAACTTCCTTATACATGGATCAGTGCTCTGGGGAAAGCATTTAATCCCTCTTCAATAAGTGACCTCTCCTCATTTTAGAATTACCTATATTATTAACTTCTCTTATTTGAGAGTGATTAATCCTCATTTTGATGATGTAATGGACCCATGATTTGATAGATGGAGTTTATAGGGTTTTACTTTGATCTTATTTTTATTTGGTTCCCCGTTCATTTTTCTTGTATTGGGTGATTCTTGATAGTGATAAAGATAGATGTTCCCATATGGTTTTTACCTAAAATTTAATCATTAAATTTATTGATTGATTTTAAATGAGTGTTTAAATGATTTAAAATACTATATTGGAAATTATTTTATCTGATTTTGAAAATTGAATGGAAATTATGAAAACCCCCTAATTTCAATGGAATCGAAATTGATGTGTGGATTTGAGAAAAATTGATGCAATAATTTGAAACATAATATTATTATATTATTTGATATTGATTGTTTAGAAAATGGATTAAATTGAATTATGGTTTTAAAAGAAAATGAATTGATGAAAATATTTGATTTAGTTTTTAAGTGAGAAAGGCATGTTGAAAAATGGGATTAAGCAATTGTATTTTTAATTGATTTGAAATGATTGATTTCCTTGTCATTGATTGATTAATAAATTAAATAAAATTCGATTCTGGGTAAGTAGTGGGTAATTAGTATTATCATGCTAGGATCTAACCCCATAGAACTGTATTAAAGATTAAAATACTAACATAAACATACTATGTATTGATTTTCATATTTAGGTAGTTGATTCCTAACATCTTGATTCAGGGGATGTGTGCAGACACTGAGTCAAGATCATTAATTGAGTAGTGTGATGATCCTATTATCAGAAAATGAAATAATGAAGGTTATGATACATGGTTATATGATATACTTTATTTGATGATTATATTCAATAGAGTTATGGAACTATTTTATTTATTCCAACTACTTTATATAATCAATTTATATAAAAATATTCATTTAATCCAATTTTGATATTAGTACCATATTTTTTAATATGAAATATTATTTTGACGAAGTGTGAAAATTTCATGCCATTCCTTATTTTATTTAAATTAAATTCATACATGGTTTAATTTTTATGGAATTTATTATGGAACATATAGTTAGACCCTACTTGGTTATTTATATTACACCATACCTTTTACTTCACGAAACTGTAGATTATCTTAGGCTATGTCCAAGAAAATATAAAGATTCCCTTGGAGATGGAGGATATTATTTTTCCTTAGGACCTAATGTGATGGAGGTGACTAATGTATAAGTGATCCACCTATTACATGGGATTTATATGTTTTAACTAGGAAGATGTCATTTTGCTTGATGATTTACTGTTTTATGAGTTTTTTACCTATTTTTTCTCATACCATCTCCCTTTGGAGTGTTGATCAAACTGAATTGTATCTTTTAACTCCCATTTTTTCATAGGAAAACTATTCCCACTTTATTCCTGTATGATTCCAAGTAATAGCTTCCAACCCGTGGGGTTTTAGAATTCCCAACGGGGTATGTTAGAGATTGATCATGCATAATTGTACCAGGGTATCCAATATAGTTCATGAAACATTTGTATAAAAGGAAATTTTTTAATACTTTATTGATGTTTGCATAAATTTTAAGTTGTCCCAGTAGACAGGTGGTCAGACTTATGGGACTTATTAGGTAGTTACAAGTGATTTCTTGGATAGCTCTCATCATATTAATTTTTAAGTCACAATGGGAGTTTGGTGAAATTGTCCTTGAGGGATGTTAGATCTAATTTCAATTCATTTCCCATATGATCGGATTACCTTGTAATTGTTTGGAATCTATATTGATTTGGTGATCTGTGTATCCTTGTTTATGATTCATTATTATCTACTAATGTTGAATATCATCATTCCTCCAAGAATATATTTTAATAGGCCTTAGGAGGAAGCTTCTGGTGAACCAAAGTGATTGGATCCACTTGTAGACTAGAATTTTGTTGATATAGTGGTGTGTGATATCCTTGCTTTTGTAAAAATACCTACACATATTATTGTTTAATCCCCATTCATGTAACCTCAAAGGTATTAATCAAGATATCATTCTCAAGAGTTTCCTCATTAGAAACCACCATAATTCTAAGGGTTTAAAGATCCTCAAGAGGATAAATATTGGTTGAAAAATATTGAGCTACCTTTCGAGTTCTTAAAAACACCATATTTGGTTAAAGTGAAATGTTTTACGTTCAATACTGAAGTTATGAATAAGAAATGGTAGGATTTTATGCTTATAGTGAAGAAGTATAAGGTTTTAGATTGGAAATGCATTAAAATTATTTAAAATGATCAGTTTTATCCATATATTTTTTTCTTTAAAAATTATATAGACTTTCAAAACCCTCGGAATGGTGATACCACCATTCCATAGTATGCAACCCATTCTATGGATCTTGTTTAATTTTTTCCTAAGGTAGTATAAAATGAAAAAATGAATGCTTAGATATTCGATATGAGATTTAATTCTTATATCCAATCTCAAGTATTCATGCTGAAACTCACATGTTTTGTTGACGTGTTAGATAGGGACTTGATGGCTGATCTTGATCGCTCTAATCCCAATGGTAATTATATGAGTTCATTTAAAGTAAAGGAAAAATTTGATAAGTCGTATAGTGGTTCATTGGTTCCCAATAGAGTCCCTTTGACTTACTTATATTCTAGTAAGGTTAGACACTCAAAACGGGTTTATAAAAAGGCATGGAAGACCTTTATTTCTTTTGTTTACTTAGGAAACTTATATAATATTTTCCATTTCTTTTCTTATCTGTATAGTATAATAGGATCATAAGCATCAGAAAGTAATGTAGTGCAATCATATGCTTCAAAAAATAAGGGGTTCCATTCACGAGCATCTGGAATAAAGCTTCTTCACACAGTTGAGGATTCTCCAGAGGAATATGATGCGGTTCTTGCAACTATGAGAGGTACCATCACTATATCTTCATCATTGGTGACTTCTTTATTTTATATGGATGCATCTCACTCATTTATATCAACTCATATGGTGAATATTATAAATCATCCTATGAATATTTTGTCTTATGTGATGAATATTACTATACCCCTTAGAAAGAAGACATAGCAGGTTCTTTTATGCCCAATTTTTGTTTTCTCTCTATTAGAGGATAAGCTTACCTAGGATTGTATGGTTCTTGACATGAAACATCTTAAATTCATTCTTAGGATACAGTGGATAATTTATAATTAGGACTTAATTGACTATTATCTTTAGTGGGTATTATTTATTGCACCTGATGGGGCAAGTTGTGTCCTTCATTGAAAATGGGGCCCAAGGTTGAGTATATATAGAGCTTATTTTCCATATTTTTTATGGTTAATATCGGTTTTTTTTCTACTTTGAGCAAGAATATTTCAGTAAGGATCTCTCTATAGTTTTTATTGATTTTCCTGATGTGTTTTCTTCTGATTTCTCTAGTTTTTATTCAATAAGAGAGGTAGAGTCATATGTTGATTTAGAAACTTTCACTCATCAAATTTTGATTTATAAACTTTCCATATGGAACCAAAAAAGTTAAAAGAGTTGAAGACTTGGTTAGATGACCTTCTAGACAAAGTATTTATACGCTCGAGTGTGTCACCCTAGGTAGTGCATGTTCTTTGCAATGAAATATGATGGAAAACATTATATATGTTCTGATTACATAAAAATCAATTCATTTATGGTGATGAATAAATATTTACTTCCATGTATTGATTATTTATTCAACCATCCAAGAGGGGAAAATTGATTCTTTAAGACTGTCTTCTATCGGGTTATCTTTAGTTGAGAATAAGAGTCTGGCATTAAAAAAACTTCATTTAGGAGTAGTTATATCCGTTTTTAGTATCATGGTATGCCATTTGATTTAAATAATAATATTATATCCTTGTGAATATATATTTTTTAGTTTCATTTGGGAGTCTAGGAGATTGATTATGAGGTTGTTTTGGAAAGTTTATAGTTAACCCCCTCTCTTATCAAGATTACTCTTCAATAGTAGAATCTTGATAATGAATTTGGTGGAATTAGGGACTTTATATATTATAGGGATACCATTTGTTAATGGACATTATTTTTATATGGTATCTTATGTTTCTAAAATATGTACGTTGTACCTTTTCCTGTAAGAAAGGTTGTGATGGGGAATATCCTTAATTCTCAGTGGCCAGTTTACCCAAGAATCACGAATATGTTCTATGTTATTTGGTGATGATTATAGTGACCAGGTATGAGACAAGACAATTATGACAATGTTTCTCATTGTTATACTTGTCAATGGGTCAAATATTAGCACTATGGACCTTCGAGTTTTCTTCAAGTGCATCCAATGATGACTTGGAATAAGGAAAATATTTATATGGATTTTATGGTCGGGTTTCTGTGTATCCATAAAAATAAAAATGAGATATGGTTTGTGATTGATTTTCTAACAAAGTCATGTTACTTTATACCCATTTGAGATATAACTAAATTTTTAGATTTGTTATATCTCTATCTTAAATAGATTTTCTGTTTTTATGGGGTTCCATATGTTAAAGTCTTTGATAGGGATCCATGTTTCACTTCTCAATTTTATATAGGCCTCCAATAGGCATTGGGATCCTATGTGTGTTTGAGTTTGTATTATCACCTATAGATGAATGGATAGACAGAATGAGCTATAAAAATTTAGGAATACATGCAACACACTTACATTCTTGACATTAGTGGAGCTTTGGATAACCATTTGTAACTAGTTTATCATTCCTATAACAATAGTTACTAGTCCTCTATTATAATGTATTCGTTTGGGGCCTCATATGGATGACCTTATAGTTCTCTATTTTTTTCAAACATTGTTAAAATTTCCATGGTTGGACCATGTTTGGTCCAAGAGATTAAGGAAAGGATTCAAATGATTTTTTGGATAATTTTGAAGAAATATAGCCAGTATAAATCATTTTTTAATCATCTTCAATGGCCATTAGATATCTCTTTAGGTAAATATGAATTCTTGAGAGTGTCACCTCGGTTTGGCAACATATTTCTTGGAAAACCAATAAATATTACCTTTGCAGATCCAATGTGACCAACAATGATGAAAACAGTGTTTATATGAGGGAGTTACCAAGAACCCTAGAAAATGAGGAGGGGATATTTATGGGAGAAAAAATCAGGGGATAGTTTCTACTGGATGATAAGGAAAAAGTTCTAAGAGGGTAAAACATTGTAGGGGTAATATAGTAAAATCACCCATAAAAAATAGGGTCATATGATTGGGTCACATGGTTAGACAACCCTTATACCAACCATGCTCCCTTCCCTTTCCAATAACCGTCCTCACATGGGATTGATTCATGGTTTAGACAACCATGCCAAGTCATGTAAAGATAAATTGTCACAACCTATGAAACACCCATATAGTCATGTGTTCTGTATCACATGGTTTTAGAAAAATCATGTGCTCTCTATTATGAAATGATATCCCCACATGGTTATGTCGAACGGTAAGCACATGTTGTGCGCAAACTATAAATCCACTCTTTTTCCCTAATTTCTAGAGATCTAGACCCTGAACAAGCTCTAAATGCTCTAGAGACCTTTATAAGTCCTAGGTAACACTCAAAATGATGTAATTAAGAATTTAAAATAGAAAAAGTGATCATTACCTTCATTAAAATTCAAGTCATTACAACCTTTCCTATTTAAATAAACTCATCCCCAAGTTGGTCTTCTGAGGGTAAATTGAAAACATGTGATAAAATCTATTAACAGTAGAAACATACATCAGCTTCTTGCTCCCAAGTCTCATCTTATACTTGGTCGTACTACCATAACACTAATACTAGAGGAATTGAGCTACCATGAAGAGCATGCATGCTCTGATCAACAATAATCACTGGGTACTCCAAAAAGGAAGAATCCAAATCTACCTCAACCTATTTAGTCTATAAAACATATTATAAACCTAGATAATACCAATGAATCTGATATACATGAAACAAATCATGAATAGACTGGTATATTTGAGGAGGTTCTATTCCAAAATTCACTATACAAATTCTCATTAACATCTCAATGGATATGATGAATCGAGACAAAATCCCACCCTACCTTCAAATTTGTATATTTCCCAACCTGGTTGAAAAAGAAAATAAAACCTGATCTTTGACCAAAAACTCCATAGTTTGTCGGCATTAATTGAAATATTACAATTTTTTATACTAAGCTATCAAAAATTTCTTTCTAATTAGATGAACCTTCTCAGAAGTCTCCTGAACCATATATGGTCTAAAAAAAGGTGCCTTCACTGCCTCTAACCATCAAAGTGGTTATACGAATAGACTACCATATAAGGCCTTGTAAAGAGCCATCTGGATAGAAACATGAATGTTTTTGTTGTAGTTAAACTCAAATAACGGTATGTTCTTTTCCTAATAACCCCTAAAGTCATGGACATATGCGTGGAGCATGTCCTCTAATACCTAAAAATTGTTCTTTTCCAAACCATTGGTCTAAGGGTGATAGGTTGTGATCATAAGCACCTATGTACCCAAGTTCTTTTGTAACCCCTTACATAACCATGACATGAAATGATAATCCCTATTAGATATAATAGAACTTGGAGCTCCATGAAGATGTGTGTCCTCTCTGACATATAGCCTCCTTATATCATCTACCAAGAAGGTCTCTCTAACTTGTAAAAAGTGTGAAACCATTATCAACCGATCAATAACTAACCAAAATATATCATTTCCACAAGTAAATCTAGTAAAATCTGCCAGGAAGTCCATGGTGACATCATACCATTCCCACTAGGTAATGGATAACTATTATAAGAGTCATGTCGGTCACTGATGTTATACCTTCACCAACTCAAAGGTGGTACAATGATTAATAAATTCAATTATATCATGTTTCATGCTAATCCACTAATACCAATGACGTATGTTTCAATACATATTAGTGACCACATGATGAACTACCCAAACAGAGGCATGAGATTCATGAATCAACTCCTCTCAGATGTCTCCTAGGGCCCAGAAATTCCCATGTATTCATAAGGTCTCATCCTCATCCATCATCCAACTAGAAGATGGATTCTTATCTCTATTAAGAATAGGACCTTGGGATATGATATTTTCCTCATCCACACCGATTCATGAAGTGTCTATGTCACTTCTAAAGAAAATATGACAAAAATCCCATGATCTTACTAAACCTCAACATGAATCTATGAAAACAAAGTCATAAGCTTCCACTCACTACTAGCCTCTGGAACCACTTGTGTCTAAGTCTACCAAATCAGAGCATCAGATACTACAATGAATTTTCTAGGAATATAGGAATGCTTAAATTGAAGGATTGTAGGTATTAAAACCAAAGGCACAACATGAGGTTTATATCACACTGTTTAAAGACTTACTTGAGGATTTTTTGATCCATGAATGCCAAAAAATGGTCCCCAATGAAATAATTCCTTTAACAGAAAAAAAAATTATGAACTACGTATGCCTTATTTTGGTCACACATCAATTAATTCCACTGATAAGGCATCAAATAAAAAGACTTTTATGACCTGACTCACTCATCCTACATCAAAACTATTCCTAGCCCGGTACTTGATGTATCATAATAAATCATGTGCCCCCTTCTTAGATCCAAAAGAATCAGTACTGGTGTTGAAGATGAACTTCCATTAAACTCTTGAAAGGCTCTTTCAAAGGCTTCTATCCATATGAATTTCACACACTTTTTAGTCAATACTATAAGAGGTCATGTTGGGCATGATAAATCCTAGAAGAAGAGTCTATAATACATGGTTATCCCCAAAAAAATTATATCAAATAAATTCATGGGATGATCCTAGGAAAATATATCTCTCGCCTTCTCTAGTTCTACTAATAATCTTGTATCTGAGATAATATAACCCAAGAAGTGGACTTTGTTGATCCAAAAGTGGAATTTGGTGACATTTTCATAAATCTAGTGCTCTATTAGTGTATTTAGTATGATATCAAGATGTTTAGGATGTCCATTTCAGCTCTAATAATACACTAAATTTTTTTAAATAAATTGGAGCACTGAACTAAAGTCCAATTCACAATTTATTTTATTAAAAATAAGGTTAAATTAATATAAAATAAGGGATATTATTACAATATTTCACATGAAGGGGGAGTAAATTTTCATTAAAGTCCTCTAAGCATATAATTTATTGATTTAATCCTTTATTGGAAAGTCCATACGCAACCATATTCACTTCACGATAGGTATGTGTGGTGATATGGTTGATGTCCTAAAGAGAATAGATACAATCCATCAAGCATATAGTAATAGGCCAAGCTAGATAAATCACACGATTCCAATTATTTTACATAATTGTAGTCAACCCACTTTAAATCCATATGTTTTTCTAACCCTGATGCATTGCAAAGGAGATAGCATGGATCACACTCATCATTTCGGCCTCAAGGGATGAGGCAATGTCATAGCTACCAAAGATGCACCATAGGATCTAACCAAGATGATCCCTACAAATGGAACCACATCCCAATAAGCCCATATTTACTTTATAATCATCTTCCACATTAATTTTTATGCAACATAGGAGTGGTGGTTACCAGGAGACTTACAATGATCCTCTCGAATGTAAAAAAATCCATCAACCTGTAGTCTTTGTAGAATCACAAAGTCTTTCCCTATTTCATGGAAATAACCCTTCTGAATCAAAGCAGCTCTGTGTAAGGTAATGAGGATATTCATTTGAGTTGCATTAATATTGATTTATCAATTTTTGTAAATAATTTCATTTCAATCGTACCATATCACTTAATAAAGATCATAAACCACCAAAAGGAATAAATTATTTATTTGAGGTGAATTGTTCATATCAACACATCTCTTTATTTGGGCATAAACTGAGTCAATAATCAACCATCTGTAATCAAATATGTCAAAAATATAGTTTGAAAGATCACTAGTTGTGGCAGAAGAAATAAATAAGTGATTGGAATCTTCTCTATGTTGGTTACATAGATGAAATTTTGAGAAGGTTTGGATCCCAAAGGATTTTAAATAAGTATCAGTGGGAATAATTTTCTGGGAAATATGCCAAATCAAAATAAATCTTCAGGGTTTAATCCATGGCTTGTCAAAATTTTTAATCCAATAAAAATAATTTATAGAGTAATTAAAATTATGATTATAAAAAAATTAGAATCTAACAAGACATTGTGTGAAGGTTACCAAATTAGGAAATCATCTGTAATAGAAAAAGGATAGTTGACAATGACTTGAACAATAGTCTCAGGGTCTCTATCAATAGGATAATTAACAAACTCCTGAATAAAATTTGTAATATTTTATAGATTTTGATCAGGATGGATTAACGAAATTAGAAGATTCTCATTCCAATTATCCAACCAAAACATCAGATAAGATTTCCTGAATACCATCCATATGGAGTTGGTCAAAATTTTTGCGTACACATTTTTAATAGAGGGCCAGATTGAGGAATTCAAAAAATTCATGTTTCCCTTTTTCAACTTCTCAAGAAACCTATTTTTATTGAATGCAACAGTAAGAGATTCATTGTGAATTATATTCCAATTAATTCTATCTTTCAAGGCCTCATTAAAAAGAGATAATTTCTTTATGCCAATGCTATATTTATCTAAAGGTTTGCAACATTTAGGCTATGGTATGGTGACTAATTTCATATCCAAGGTACTACATGTCCAAACAAATTTTTTAATGTAGTTATTCATTTTTTTATGTTCCCAATAGAAAATTTATAAACCATTATAGAGTAGACCATCTTGGAAAAAATAAAATACTTAACCATACAAATTCTTCCCTCCATATAAAGTGATTTTCCTTTTGTTTTCCTCGGATTTTGGGGATGACCGCCTTTGATGGGAGGTTCAAACGTTCTGATCGGTTTCTAACGGGTTTGTTCGTAGAACCAGAAACATCCAATGATTCCACATCCATTCGGACCTACTTTTCAAAGGTAGGTGCTCATTAGTTGTGGACTGAGGAGGCTTAGGAATTTGCATTGGTCGAGAGGATGGGAGGTCGGACTCATCACACCTTTTTTAGGGGAATTATTGTCTACTCCGGGACTCTCTTTATAGATTTAATTTATGTTTGTGAATCTTTATTACATTACCAAGTATAAAATAAGTTTTCCTTTAGATCTGAAAATCAATGATCGATATGTAGGAAATTTAGAGAATCTTTTATATGTATTCGAGGTACTTCATCGATAGAGAATCATCTGTATTTATTATATATTCTTGGTCAATGGTACCCTTCAACATATTTATATAGAAGTCTCTTGGTAATTATGATGACCATGCTAGTTTTAAAGCCACTTAGTGGGGCATTTAAAGTTTATTGTCATTCAGAAGGACATGGATTCTTTCAGAGTTCGGATCGAACCCGCAGACGGGCTACCTACATATCCTTTGTTTAAAAAGGAATCAAAACCCACGTAGTTCGAGTAAGGGAGTATGATGTTTATGATTGATGGCTCAAAGAAGGATGTAATAATTACTTTTACACTCTAAGCTCACGTGAGTCATGCTCGGTGTGAGAAACGAGAGGTAATGGTTAAAAAAAGACAATTGTTCCATGAAAGATGCAATCATAAGAAATAATGTGGGGCTTATGTATGTATGATTTCACAGATAAATGAAAGGTTAGGATTTACTTTAGGGAAGAAATCTAGGATTAGGGTCCATAAAGGTATATGTGCTTTATGGAGATTTTGAATACTCTAACTTGGGGCTTACTCTTGAAAAGGAGGCCCAGGTTAAGAGATTTTGAAAAATTAAGGGACTTGGGGCTTACTCCTAAGGAGGATGCCCTTGTTTGAGACTGGGGATTACTCCTGAAAAGGAAGCCCAGGTTAAGAGAATTATGGTTGGGGCTTACTCCTAAGGAGGATGCCCAGATTTGAGAATTATGACTAGGGCTTATTCCTAAAAAGGAGGTCTAGGTTAAGGGATTATGACTGGGGATTATTCCTGAAAAGGAGGCCCAGGTTAAGGGAATTAAGGTTTGGGGCTTACTCCTGAGGAGGATGCCCAGATTTGGGGACTGGGGCTTACCCCTAAAGAGGATTCCCAAGTTATGAATTATGACTGGGACTTACTCCTGAAAAGGAGGCCCAAATCAACTGAGTTCTCTCATCATAAAGGATGAGGTTGAATGAATGAAATCTCAATCTTTAATGACATAAAGATGTGCAAGTCACTAGGTTTTGAGAGATTTTCCACAGAATTCCTTTTAGATAAGGAATTCAAATCAAGAAATCATCCCATAAATGGATTTGAAAAGTGTCTTGAAGACTGAATCTTGAATAGGAAAGGTGGAATGGCTTAAGAGGGGTGAAATATGCAAGAAGGGCACCCAAAAAAGGTAGGGGTGTGCAAGTCCTGGAAGGCGCGCAGGTACTGCATGGGCGCACAAGTCCTGGTCACGCAGGTATACCTGCGCGACATATGGGTTACTTGCACGACATTTTAACCAGCAGGGTAATACATGAGCGACTCTTGATTAAAGCCTTTAGAATCCTCCTGAGGTTCTTCCATAAGAGGGGCGCACAAGTTCTATTGAAGGAGTAAGGCGGCGCGCAAGTGTGGCCATTTCCCTTAAGGGTTGGCCACTCAGGCGCACAAGTTTTGATGAGTTTCAACACTTAGGCCTTCCTACCCCTCTTTAGATATTCCGTTCTAGGTATGAAATTACCATAGAAGTGCTTCGGAAGCTTTGAGAAGAGACTAGGGCACCAGGAGCTCAAATCTGGGTTTCTGGAAATAAAATCCCCCCCCCCCCGAATGGGGGGCCCACAGGGTCTATTTATAGGTAGGAGAAGACCCTGGGCGGTTATCACTTAGGTCATGCAAGTCACTTGCACGACCATCATGTGTCGGGCAAGTATACTTGCGTGACAGTGATATAACTTGTGCGGAACATGTGCTCTTGGTCCCTTGTTCATGCCTTTGTCAATTTTTGATTTTTTTCTTCAAAGTATGAATCAATTTGTGCTAATTCATTTCCCTTTCCATTATTTTAGACAATGTGTTGAAAAGGAGCGTCAACAAAAGACCCCCCTCAGAGTTGGATCCAAAAGAAATGTGGATTTGACTTTGAGGAAAAGAATAAAACAAATGGAAAGGTGGTGCGCAAGTTTGGGCGCACAAATGAGCTTCGGGCGTGCAGAATCTGGCGCGCAGGGGTATAGCCTTTAGTCGGCCAGGGTACGACGCGTAGGGTTTGGGCCGCGTCTATAAATAAAGGTCCTTCCTTCCGTACAAAGCATCCAGATTTCCAGACTTCAACCCTTCGACCTCTCGCCGCGTAGGTCACCTTCACCACACAGGTTGCTCTGTTTTCCAGTGTTTCCTTAATGGCGCGCTGATGTCAAGGTAACTTGACTTGCATGATGATACCTGCGCGCCAATTATTTGTGCGGCACACCCATACTTGCGCGCCAATTTTTAGACTTGCGCGCCTTAATGCCTTTTCTATTTTTCTGAATTTTATTCACAAGTTTTATGAAAAATAAACCCATTTAAGAGTTAGTTTATTCAACTTTTGTGCAGATTCAATGGCTCCCAGGAGAATTAGAATGACTGATGAAATGGCTAGAAAGCGGATTGATGACATGATGAACATCATTGGCCATGATTACTATGATATCTATGACAGCACTTTCCCAGATTTGGATAAGTACTTGAAGAGATATCATATTAATTTCCCATAGAGCATCTATCTTCCTCTGTGTGGTCATGGTCATCTGCAAGGAGTCAATATTCCAAATGTAAAGAACAATACACTTGAAATGCAGCTGCACTACTACTCCTCTATTTAGGTTATGTTGTGGATTAAGAGCAACAACAATGGTGTGAACTTTCTAATTCTCCATCCATGCCATTTCCTTGCAGATATGAAAATGGAAAACCTATGGGCTGAAATGTTTTCTTCTGCCGGTTGGTGGAGAGAAGACAAACATGGCATTAGAGCAATATCTGAAAAGAGTACTCTCTCCAAATGGCTCTTTACTTCCAATTCCCCATTCTCAAATCCATGTATCCATCTTCCAAGTCTCTTGGATAGAAACAGAGTCACTGTTTGATCAGCAGAAAATTTTCTCAAACCATACTCAAGAACATTCTTTTACAATTGTTCCAAGAAGAGATGGTATCACTACATCTCTTATTGTATCCAGTTGAATGAATTAATTATAGGTGGTTGCTGATGAAGCTCGGGATGTCGTAAATCAAATGAAAACTTATGTTGACAGTCTTTGGTAATCTCCTTGGAAAAGAGAAGAGACTCCAATCTTTGGATGTCCTTCTAACTCTTGTGCATCAATGAAAAACACTTTCACCTTCACTCATTTGTACCTACATTCACTTTTGCTACATGCTTTAGATTTTACCTAATCCAATGGGCCTAGTAAGCATAGTTTGATTTTTACTTGGATTAATATAAATAACCCTACAAGCTTCAAACCTTTTAATTGCTCAATGTTACCTAAATCATACAAAATGTTTGTTTAGTGAGCTGGGAACTTGACTTTTATTCAAATTTCCCTTGTCTTTTGTGGGTAGTTTAAAGTAATGCACATCGGACATAAAAAGGATAATGTTTAAGGTCAAAATAGCTTTGACCGAAATGGGTTAGAATTGACTCAATTCCTTGATAAATCATCTGAAAACATAGTACCATACTCAAGTATGAGGGAAAATATGTAAGCTATGACTTAAGAATATTTGAATCTGAGAAATGTCATGAAAAAGAGCTAAAAGGCATTAGAAGAAGTAGTTTCCAAGAATGATGTTACCATTATTTAACAAACTCGTTTGGGGGTTGAATTATGCAGGGCCACCTAAGGGCATTGGCTGCATTGTTAAATAAAATAGTATCTTTTGGCTAACAAGTCTGTTATGTAGACTGTTTATGCAAGGCCTCCTATGGGAACGTGTTGCATAGTCAGGCAAAATAACTCTCAGAAATTTACTTTCCTAGTGCAAAAAGATAGTGAATGTTTATGGAGATTCAAATCTTCCAAAGTATAGAGTTTGTTGTATGGAAAGAGGTACTTGAATATGGAGAAGATATTTCCAAACAAGATTATCGACGAACTGGATGAATATCACTCCTACGAAGGTCTGACCCAAATATAGGGAAGGAGAATATAAACCATAGACTTGAATAATTTCAGATAATGAAAAATGATATGGGACAAATATGTTAAGGATG
Source organism: Viscum album (assembly GCA_963277665.1). Lineage (NCBI taxonomy): Eukaryota > Viridiplantae > Streptophyta > Magnoliopsida > Santalales > Viscaceae > Viscum > Viscum album. The sequence continues at coordinate 877,256,817 of OY728125.1, forward strand.
GCTATTTTTGCAAATACCTACATACTGTCATTTAAGACAAATGAGGACAAAAGAGGCATTCTTCCCAAGAATGAAGTTACCATTATTTAACAAATCCGTTAGGGGGTTGAATTATGCAGGGCCACCTAAGGGCATTGTCTGCATAGTCAAATAATAGTATCTTTTGGCTAACAAGTTGGTTATGTAGACTGTTTATGCAAGGCCTCCTATGGGCACGTGCTGCACAGTCAGGCAAAATAACTCTCAGAAGTTTGACATTTTTGTGACTAGAAGTCATGAAAAGGGTTATGAGGATCTGAAAATATTTAAGGTTAGGATTATGACACATAAATATGGATATTGTTCAATGTATACAGAGATACACATATCAATGCTAACCATAATCATGTTGTGGCTGGGTCCTGAATTGAAATGTCGGACTTCACTACATATCCCATAAGTATGAGAATCAAGCCATACGTAGTTCTTAAACTACAGTTTAATGTCACGCGGGACAAAAGGATTAGAGATATTAGTTTAGGGTCATAGATCTTGGACCATTGTAAGAAATACATAGTGTGTGTTTTCATGGGGACTTTTCAGCCAAGGGACTGAAAGTGGAATTTGGGGTTTGGCCCAAAGACTTGGGGCTGGATTCGAGGGACACTCAAACGTTCATACGTATCCCATAAGGATGGAAATTAAGCCCACGTAGTTCTAGAAATACCCTTTGTACAAATTTGGTCCGTACATATGAAGGGTGAAAGGGGACTTTAGTACAATGATGGTTTAACCCAAGATAAAAGGTTTGGGCGTTGTCATGTATGCACGTAGTCTTTTAAATGAAACATGATTGAAAAATCAATGTAAATATTGGTTCCCTCTAAGGTGAGGGTATCAAAGAATATGGTATTTTATTGTCATACTAGAAAAAAATGTTGTATAGTTTAATGTCATATAACAAGGACGAAAGTGAACCAATGTAATGATATTGATTCTAGGGGTGGTTTCGCGAATCAACATCATATGAGATGGAGGTGAACCGATGTGAATAGATTGGTTTTGGGATTGATCCTTGGGAGGTTGCCTACATACCCAGCCTAGAAGGCAAGGATCAAAGTTTGTGTAGTTCAATTAAAGAATGAATTAATGATCAAGTTGTTCTTGGGGACAATGACCTAAAAATGATGTTGGGACTTACACATGGTTAGCATCCCAAAGAGAGTGTTATGGTTGAAGTTTGATCTAAGATCACGTGAGTCATACTCAGTGTGAGAAACAAGAGGTAACAACAACCTTAACGATGCACAGTTTAACGTCATGTAGGACGTATAAAGGGACTATGCAGTTTAAAGTCTTGTAGTTAGAACTATTGGTGCTGCACAGTTTAGTGTCATGTAGCAGGGACAAAGTATAGTTTAATGTCATGTAGGATGTATCAAGGACGTTCTATACATTTTAGCATCATGTAGTTAGGACGATGGGGACAATAGAGCTTAACATCATGTTGGACGAAAGGGGGACTGTGCAGTTTAATGTCATGTTGGACGAAAGGGGGACTGTGCAGTTTAATGTCATGTAGTGAGGACAAAAGGGTACACCATTTATCATCATGCAGGACGCATTAGGGATTTTTTCCTCAGTTTAGCGTCATGTTGGATGAAAGTGCGAATAGTTTAAGGTCATATGCATGGAACGTGGATGGTGCAGTTTATTATCATGCTGGACAAAAGTGTAGTTAATGGTCATACAGGACCTTTGATGATTATGTAGCTTAACATGTTTCCGGATGTAAGGGACCTTTATACAGTTTAGCGACATGTAGTTAGGACGTCACAGTTTAACGTCTTGCTGGAATTAAGGGAATTTTATACAGTTTAGCATCATGTAGTTAGGACGTCATAGTTTAACGTCTTGATGGAGGTAAGGGACTTCCAAATAGTTTAGCGTCATATGCATGGACCGTTGATGATGCGGATTAAATTCATACTGGACCATTGATGTATTTTAAGGTCATATAGGACCTAGTTACAATTTAAGGTCATACTGGACTATTTATGGAACTTTTTCACAGTTTAACGTCGTGTGGGATGAAGTTGCAGTTTAAGGTCATACTGGACCATTGCTGTATAGTTTAATGTTATATAGCAAGGACGAACTGGTGCTTCAAAGTTTAGTGTCATGTTGTAGGGACATCACAGTTTAACATCTTTCTGGATGTAATGGACTTGCAAATAGTTTAGGGTCATATGCATGGACTGTTGATGATGCAGTTTAAAGTCATACTGGACCATTGATGTAGTTTAAGGTCATACAAGACCAAGTTGCAGTTTAAGGTCATATTGGACCATTTAGGGAAATTTTTCACAGTTTAACGTCGTGTGGGACGAAGTTGAAGTTTAAGGTCATACTGGAACATTGATGTATAGTTTAACATCATATAGCAAGGACGAACTGGTGCTTCACAGTTTAGTGTCATGTTGCAGGGACATCATACATACTTTTCAGTTTATACAAAATACTTCTTCAAAAATCTGGCATTGGTTGGAGTAGTGATGAGTTTTTCATCCATCGAGATTAATGAATAAGCTCTATTGGAGTAGACCCTATGTATTGAATAAGGTCCTTCCCATTTTGGCTCAAGTTTGGGAGGTTTCTTTCCTGTTATCATTGGAGTTATGAGAACTAATACCAATTCTCCCTTAGTGAATGAACAAAGATGAACTTTTTTGTTAAAAGCTTGTGCTATTCTATTCTGATAGACTTCCAAGTGGTGCAAAGTGCACAATCTTTTCTCATCTAACCGTTCCAGTTCATTCAATCGCTTATGAGATTGTTCATCTGTAGATGATTGATCACAAATGGAAACTCTGAGCGAGGGTAGTTGAACTTCAATGGGCAAGATGGCTTCCGTTCTATATACCAATGAATATGGAGTTGACCGAGTTGTAGTGTAGGTGGTAGTCTGATAAGCCCATAAAGCATGAAATAGTTTATCAGGCCATGACCTCTTATCTTTATCAACCATATTTTGCAGTATATTTGAAAGAGTCTTGTTAAATTCTTCTATCTGGCTGTTGGCCGCTGCATGATACCGAGATGAATGGTTGGATTTGATTTTTTATTCTTGATACAACTTCTTCACCTCGGATGAATAGAAATTGGTGCCATTGTCCATCAATATGGTATGAGGGACACCAAATTTAGTAATGATGTTAGACATGATGAAGCTAGCAATGCATTTAGAACTGACTGCATATTGCCTCTTCCCATTTGGAAAAGAAGTCAGTAGTAGTAAGAATGTACTTAAACTGCTTGGCCATAGCCGAAGGGTAAGGTCCCACCACATCCATTCCCCATGTGGCAAATGACCATGAGTATTTAGCTGTATGAAGAAACTATGGAGGTTGATGAATGAAGTTGTCATGTACTTGTCATGAATGACACTTCTTTGTGAAATTTACACAATCTTGTATCATTGAAGGACAAAAGTATCCAAGCCTTCGAATCTGATCAGACAGCCTATGTCCAGACTGGTGGGCACCACAAACTCCTGCATGCACTTCTTTCGTGAAATCCATTGTCTCTTCACCATCAATGCATCTGAAGAGAACTCCATCAAAACCACGTTTGTAGAGAATTTTCTCTAGGTGGTCTGGGCTATCATAAAGAGTAAAATTAACCACACGTCGTCGGATTTGTTTTTTCTCATCTCTATCAGGTGGAAGTGTTCCATTTTGAAGGTATTCCCTGAAAGGTGACATCCATCCTGTAGTATGACCATACGGTTCAGGAATGGGACAAATTTACTTAATTTACTCTGTTCTAATTCGAACATAAGGTGAAATTGCACGAAGGTGGGCAGTACTGATGGTTGTCTCGTCCCGATTTGGATCTTCCAGAGTTGTGGCTATATTAGCCAATTCATCAGCTTAAGCATTTTGTGATCTTGGGACATAAGAAAATGTCGGTTCCAAAGTGAATTCCGCCATTAACTCTATGACGTAATCATACAAAGGGTTTAGTTCTTTTTTTCTGATGGAATAATCCCCATTGACTTGTTTGATTACTAGTTCTGAATCAACTTTCACCTTTAAGTGATTCACTTGTGCTTGAAGCACTAATTCCAAGACTATGATGAGATCTTGGAATTCTGCTTCATTATTGGTACCACCTTCCCACAATAAGAAGGAATAAGGTAACACTGAATTTTTTGGAGAAATGAGCACAATTCCTAAGCCAACTTTGTTGAATTTAGGATTTTCCATTTTCTTCCCTATTGGACTTCTAGAAGCACCATCAAAATACATTTCCCATGCCTGAGGACTTTCTTGAATAGAGAATACTTCCTCATCCGGGAGTTCAATATTTGAAGATGTATCTTCTACTGAAGGGTGTTCAGCCAGAAAATCAGCCAGAGCTTGGCCCTTTATCGCCTTTTGAGACACATAATGAATGTTGAATTGCTGCAAAATAACTGCCCACCTTGCCAGACGTCCTATAAGCATTGGACGACAAAGGATAAATTTGAGTGGGTTATTTCGAGATACCAATTAGACCTCATGATGTTGCATGTAGTGTCTCAACTTCTGAACTGCAAATATTTATGCCAGGAAGCACTTCTCAATACTTGAATATCGGGTTTCTACTTCAAGCATGGTTCGACTGAGATAGTAGAGACTGTTTTCATTCCCAGCATCATTCTTTTGAGCAATAAAGGCACCCAATGATCACTCTAGAGCTATCACGTAGAGTATAAGTGGTCTTCCTTCAACAGGTGGTATGAGTACCGATAGACTCAAGAGGTATTTCTTGAGAATATCAAATGATTCTTGACATTATTCAGTCCACTGGTAAGTGACTCCCTTCTTCATAAATTTGGTGAAGGGTAAACTTTTTCCTACCAAGTTGGAGATGAAATGCCGAATATAGGCTAAGTGTCCCTGAAGTCCTCTTAATTCCTTCAAATTTTGAGGAGGTGGCATACCAAGGATTGACTTGGTATTCTCAGGATCTCCTTCAATACCATGATGGCGTACAAAAAAGCCGAGAAATTTTCCTGAGGTTACCCCAAAAGCACATTTTAAGGGGTTCATCTTCAAATTATGTTGTCGAATCTTGAATAATATGACTTCAAAATCAGCCAAGTGATTAGAACGTTGTTTGGATTTAACAACCAAATCATCTACATAGCATTCAAAAAAGTTCCCTAAGAAGGGTTTGAAGATACGATGCATGGCACGCTGATAAGTTGCACCTGCATTATTTAAGCCAAAGGGCATTACCCGGTAGAAAAACAAACCCTGAGGGGCTCTGAAGGATATAGATTCCTCATCCTCTAGGGCCATTCAGATCTGATTATATCTGGAATATCCATCCATGAAGTAAAGTGCTTCATATCCAGCTGTTGCGTCAATTAGGAGTTCTGTAATCAGAACTGGGAAATCATCCTTAGGACAATGCCGATTAAGATCTCTAAAATCAATGCAAACGCTAATTTGTCCATTCTTTTTCTTTACAGGGAAAATATTAGCCAACCATTTGAGATATTGAACTTCTTTGACGAATTTAGCTTTGATAAGATTATCCACTTCAGCTTCAATTTCGGAAACATAAGTTGGGTGTGTTCTTCTCGCGGCTTGCTTAAATCCTCGATGTTCTTCTGGTAAACCCAAATGATGAGTAGAAACATCAGGATCAAGCCTGGGAATTTCTGTATAGTTCTAAGAAAATATATCTCTATTTTTCTTTAGAAAAGAAATATACATCTCTTTCTCTTCAAGAGTCATGGCCACACTGATTAAAGTGGGGCGTGGATCTTCTTTTGTACCCAGATTTATTTCTCTGAGTTCATCCATAGTGGTAGAGATACCCTTTTCAAATGCTAGAGGAGCATCTCTGACATCTTCCTCTTCTTCTTCATCATGTGTTATTTCTTCCTTTTCAACTTGGATAGTAGATCATAATGTAGAATTCTCATGATATGAAGAGATGTCAAAATTTGCATATCTTGAAGAAGAAGCTTCCATTTCTGACCCGCTTGATGATGAAGGGTCTTCTTTGGGTAATAAAGAGGATATGATGGATTGAGAATCGACATCATTGTTCACCTACGATGTTGCTATAACTTCTTCTGGACTAATTGGCAAAGCATAGACTTTATGGATTTCAGTATATGAAATGAAGATGTCACCATTTGTGCTTTCATCACTGCTTGGTAGATTACCAATTTCTCCCATGTTGTCTGGCTCGATTGCCGTAATTGACATTATGGATCTTTCCATAAGAGTATTTTTATTTGGTTCCATCTTGTCAATTTGACTGATAGGAAACACATAATCTGTACTCACATGTGTAAATGGATTTACTGGAATTTTTTCCAAACCATATGGATCATTAACTTTGGTAATCTCCTTTGTTATGGATTTCTCCCTTTGCTTCATGTGATAGAATTCCGCCTCAATGTATTGAGACTCACATGTCTTGAACGGGGCCTTATCACCATAAAATATCTCAACTTGACCATTGAAACAATATTTGAGACATTGATGGTATGATGAAGGGATAGCCACATGTTGATGTAGCCAGGGTCTTCCAAGCAAGATGTTGAAGGCTGAGTCTTGATCAACAACCATGAAATCTGAATTGGATACAAGATCTCCAAACTGAGTTCTGAGTGTAACCTCACCCAGTGGTTCTTGTTCATTTTTATCATATCCTTGTAACATCATGGTATAAGGAGATAAATCAGATTCCGTAAGGCCAAATTGACAAAGTGTATGAATGGGCATGAGTTTGACTCATGAACCATTGTCAATGAAAACTCTTCAAACATCCACACCGTTGACCTTTCCATACAAGTACAATGGTCTAATATGTCCATGAACAACATCATCTTCATCTTCATCAGTAAAAGATATTATTGCATGGAATTCTACAGGATTATTCTCTATGTGATAGACTTCAGCTGTAGCAATTTCAGTTTCAAACTTCAGAGGGCTTGACAAAGCCTCGATGAGTGCTTCCCGAAGATCTTTTGACAGATTCAGAGCATCCAGAATTGATAACATGGCTCGTACTTGGGCCAAATATTTCAATATGTCATACTTTTGATCCAGGGGTCTGCATTTCCCAATAGGAATATGTGGTTAACAGGTACCTTGGAAGAAGATTCTTTGGGAGTTAATGCATCTTGTATTGGTATAGGAGTTGGCAATATTCCTGGTTTTGGAAGATTAGACCGATTAGATCCATTTACTTGCTGAGAGGAAAGAAGATGGAACCTTCAACCGGTCTTCCAAAATAACTGTGCCAGGACTGAATTTTCTATTGTTAGATGAACTTGCTTGTTCTTGTTGAGCTCGTTGAAGGGCTCTACCACGAGTTTCTGCTGCATACACAGTTCTAGCTGGGGTAGAATTAGAATAGTGGATTCGGAAAGATCCACGTCTTCCCCTGTATCATGATCCCCTGGAACTTCCTCTGATTCCTCTATTTGATAAAGGGAATTCAGGATCATTGAAATTGAAACATTGACTGGCATATGTATCTGTTAATTGAATCATATTAACAAAACCAAAGATTAACTCTTCTTCTGATGAAGACTCTTCCTGATTAGCCTGTTTAGGCTGTGCCGTTTGGTGGGGCGGTGCCCATGTCTTTGAAGTAGATGGCATGAAGTCCACCAAATTCAAAGACAACTTAGTCTTTGACACATACTCATCTTCTTATGATTCTTTTTCTTTATTTTAATCATGAAGTTTCTTTGAGGACTTTCACTCTGAAGAAGAGGGTTTTTCCACAACATTCATGGCAGAAGACACAATTGGTTTCTTTAATTGTGTTTGCAAAATAGCATGATTTTGATTGATTGTCTTTCTGACCATCCAATCATCATACTTCTGTGCATTTTTTCTTTTGAATTCATTCCATTCACCTTCCTCCTATGGAACTGTAGTAGTGACACATGCTACATGGGCTGAGGATCCTTTCAATGTGACTTATCCTGATTCGACCATCTTTTGTAGGAGGTCTTTGAATACAAAACACTCCTGGATGGGATGACCCAACATTTGATGAAAAGGGAAATAATTAGGATGGTCTTCATCTCTTTTCTTGTTTGGCCTCTTTGTTATTGGCAATTGAACCAACTTTTTTTCCAGAGTTGAAATGAAATAACCAGAAAATTTTTCATTTCAGAAAGAGTATGTTTTCTCTTTAAATCCTCAAATTGTTTTTGTCTTTGATATTTTTGATCATCTGGATGAAAAGGCCTTTTTTGATGGCGCTCAGAAGCTGGATCCCTTCAAGAAGATGAAGGTTTCGAGGTAGAAACAGGTGCAGGAGCTTGTTTAAGCATAACTGTAGCAGTTTCTACTTTACCCATTCTCCTTCCTAGAGCTGATGGAATTACAGGAGATTTAGCCTTAGCCTGTATAAGGGAATATTCAATCTGCTGAGCGATTGAACTAAGGTCTCGAAACCCTCCTGTTTATTTCACAGGGATTAATGTTTTGCGTAATTCATCACGCAGAGTTGCCACACAAATTGGCAACAATTCTTCTTGAGGGAGTTCTAAACTCACGGAATGTGTTAATCCCTTCCATCGAGCAATGAAATCAGAGACCCTTTCATTCTCCCTTTTTTTACAGTTTGTAAGATCGAAAACTGTTGTCTTTGGTAAAGTTGATCTGAATTGAAGGAGGAATTTTTGGCGAAGATCCTCCCATCCAGTAATTGACTGGGATTGCAAGCTTGTATACCAAACAAAAGCTGGTCCTTTCAAGGTTCGCATGAAGCATCTGAGTTTCACTGCTTCTTGCTGCTCCGAAGTTCCCATCATAGGATCACAACAAGACACGTAATGCATCAAATGTTGTTCACGATCGCCTAATCCATTGAAAATAGGGAATACAGGGTTCCCAAAACGGGATGGAGGAGAAATTGAATCTACCCATTCAGGGTAAACTTTCTTTTCTAGTTTAAATTGTGCACGTTTCCCTTCCATAGTTTCTAACAGAGCTGTTAATGACTCAATAATAGTTATTAACTTTTGAGAAACATCTGGTTGAACTTGGACTTGGGTAGGTGCAATGACTGGAGCTTGGACAGATGTGGCGATTGGTGCTGCGACTGATGGTAGCACTGCCAACTATTTTTGCACTTGACCCGTAGGATTAGACCTGTGACGGTGTACTGAGAGAGGAGGATATTATTGATCCATCTCAGTAGCTGCAACAAATTCCTTTGGCTGACTAACTCCAGTATGCTTAAGAAGAAGACTACTCTGATGTAGTTATGCATTCAACCTTCTTAATTCCTTCATTTCTTCCTCCTGTTGTGAAAACCTTTTCTCTAGTGAGAGCGATTGACCTTATCCAGAGGAAGGATATGTAACTTGGTTCTTTCCCTTTCCTTTGTTGGATCCTTTTCAGAGAGGGGGAAGTGGGTTACTCGAAGGATTACCTAGGTTCTGAGTAATCCTTTGACTTCGTGTACGCACACCTTCTTCATTTGTGTCGGTGCGAACATCTTCTTGAGCAGGAACTTCTACATCTGAATCCCTTGAGTGAGCCTCATCTGGTGGATCAGCAATAATGGCATTGATGACATTGATTGATGCATAACTCATTGCATCCCTTCTATCAACATTACTTTGATATTGTCTTCTTCCATGTCTTTTATGAGACATTGCCTTTTGTTGATTCTATCCCGCAAAAAATTCTTGACGAACCATAATTTAGAGGGGATCTCCTGATAATTTGGCTCTTCGTTCCTCTTGAGGTTTCTTCCCCAATCGAGAAAAGACCGAATTTCTCTAAGGAGGGGATTGATGATTTGAAAAAGTCCCCAGTCCAGTGGACTGGGGCTGTTCCTGCTGTTCTCACTCAACTCCTCGAATCCTATTTGTTGATTCTGAGGGTTGGTTTAAAAGAGTCCCCAGTCTGGCAGATGGGGTGGTTCTTGACATGCTATGCCTGTGACTTTCTTTAAAGTCCTCCTGATCTTGCGAACCTTAGTCCGGAAATTAGCTTGATACATTAACCTGTATATGCTTTTATCACCAGGTTAAAAAGACCTTTGGATGATTTCTGACACTTCTGTCACTTGGTGACGTGCTTGCTCCAAACAAGAGGCCTGTTTAATATTCTCATTTGCTTGATGCAAGATTAATTCAACAACTTGTTCTCTGTATTCTTGATTATGAGAAGAACTAGTTGAATCATGTTCTTGGGCAAGATTTTGATTACAAACAAAGCCCATTGACTGTTGCCGATTATGGGAAATAATATTGCATGAGACCATTTTTGGCGAGCTTTGGTGACTGCAGAGCACCATGAAATGATATGCTCCATGAACACCCCATCCTCTAACACGAATACGAGATGGGGCATTGGCAATTAACTGACACAATCTTCCTAGTGTGCCAAGGAATGAACATTTAAGGGCTCTCTACTACTTTTCAGCCTTCAGATATCGAGAGACTGATAGAGATGCCAAATCAATCTGATGTTGTAACCATTTTATTATCTTAATATTATTTTCATATTCATCATAAGATAATACTTTCTTTCTCAATTGAATAAGTGTTTTCCATATGTTGAGATGAATATCATGAATTTCATCTTCCGTTAACATTTCTGGAATATTATACTGAGAGTCAGCCAAAGGCCAAAACATGACCGACACTTCACCTTTCGCCCGTTGTTTTCTCATGTTCATCACTTCCTCTTTATCATTTGATGAAGATTCTTCTACATGATTTGACCACAGTTGGTGTTTCCTTGTTGCTTCATTGGATTCAATAGGATTGGTAGAGAAATCATTGATCAAACTAGAAGATGCATGACTTAGGGGTGGTTCGGAGAATGACCTACACCCTGGGCTATCTTCTGATTGAGAAAGTATTTCACCTGCTAGGGATGAAGCTTCAAACATGACTGGTTTCGCATTTTCAAGTGCCTCAAGATAAGAGGGATTTCTCAGTACTACATTGTCCACTAAAGTATTTTCTGGGCAATGTGCATTTCTACTGTGGAGAGGACTTTCGCAGTGAAATTCATCATCATGGGGAGGACCACCATAATGGGATACAGCAAAAGATAAGATCTCTTGATCCATGGTCTTCTGACCACACAGAGGGTTTATGTGGCTCTCATCTGAAGATTAAACTTCGAGATCGACCGAATGGTCATGAGGAAAGCCTTTAGGAGGAAGTGTCTATTGATGACCTTCGGAATTAATGTTCTCACTATTGGGAAATGAGGGAGTAGAATCTTGAATTTCAATAGATAATAGTCTGAGGGCTTCAAGAACTCTAGCATCGAGCAAGGCCTTATTACAGATTGGCTCTTGATCTCCTAACTGTGTTGGGTGGGTCTTTTTCTTAGACGCCTTCTTACTCACCTTCGAAACCACTTGTTGACGAAAGTGGCTACTCTGAGCAGGTGTATATGCCTGATCAGGAAAGATGGCCAGGTTAATCTGATGATCTCTACTCAAATCAGGTGTATGTGCCTGACTTGGCTGTCCGTATGATATGGGGGAGTATGCCAAACAACCCTCTTGGACTGGAACAGATGTGTGTGTCTGTTCCGGAGTGAATTGTTGATGTGTCACTCCACTGGTAGGGATAGATTTATGTGTCTTTCCCTGAGATGCCGCTGAATTTGTTATAATATCCTGGAAGGTATCCAGAATATGAGCAGAGATTTGCTTCTTCTCTTTCACCATTGATAGAATATGCTTGGTGACTTCAGCTGCCGGAACGGGAATATACGTCCATTCCGGGCTTGGAGCAGATGTATGTGCCTGCTCATGTCCTCCTTTTCCTTTCAGTGAATCTTGACTGTACTCAAGTTTGGGACCAGAGAGTTGAGTCTGCCTCCTATTTGTTGTCGGGGCTTTCCAACTAACTTCTCTGAATGCTACCAAGCGAGACTGTTGGTAGGCTTGATTAATACTAGCAGGTGTATGTGCCTGCTGATTGAAATTTGCCAAATGTGGTTGATGAGATCCATCATATGTAGTCAGATGAGCCTGCTGACTAGCTGATGATGTATAGACAGTTGTATGTTCCTGCCTATAGTACTCCACCGGAATTGCCTGGAGGGATTGGCGTGATGATTCCAGACGAGTCTACTGGACAACGGAATTAAAATGGGCAGGTGTATGTGCCTGCTCGTTGTTTGCCAACAAGTTAGGTTGGTGGACTTCTCCGGAGATGGCAGAGATGAGAACCTACTCACTGCTGACCGGATTCCCACCCTAGTGGTTCGTCTTGCTTTCTCAGGTTCGAGGAACCTGAGCAGAACGCCTAGAGTCGGTACCCACATCATGTTGAGGGCGCACTGCTGCACGAGTCTGGTGGCAATTGTTGGTGGGAGCCCTCAGGAAGGACTCCTGTTTGTTTGAATTAAGGTCCTGAGGGACCTGCTCATTCACCTCCCCAAAATAAGGGAGTGAATGGTGATTGTGTTCCGGGGATAATGACCCGAAACGGTTGGAGACGGTAGTTAGCACCACCTGCTTCTTGATCACTGGTCGTCGTTGTCCAGACGACCGATGAGAGTTATTTACTTGGAGGGCTTGTCGGGCAACCTCCAGAGTTGGGATGGTACCGTGTTGATGGTACTCCTTATCCAACGCATTTGATACCCCGCGTTGAAGACACTGAGTAGGTGATATCGTCCTTAGAATAGACGATGATCCAGCAGGAGTAGCATCAGTGGCATTTGCAGCAGCAGTATTCACAGGTGTGGACTTGAGAGCAGCCATTCTAGAAATGCAGAAGATCTTGGAAAAGAGTTCATGTTTCCAATAACAGACGTAATCAATATAAATTCATCCACTACATCTTTTGGATGAGCACATATGTCAATGATTGTTTTTGTTGTCCCTCTCATTGAGTTTTAAATAGGGTCCTAACAAATAGGTAAAACATTATTTTAGCTTGGTTAAGGATTCACATTGGGTTCACCATTTTTTGTTTCCCTCGGATTTCGGGGATGACCACCTTTGATGGGAGGTTCAAACGTTCTGATTGATTTCTAATGGGTTTGTTCGTAGAATAGGAAACATCCAATGATTCCATATCCATTCGGACCTACTTTTCAAAGGTAAGTGCTCATTAGTTGTGGACTGATGAGGCTTAGGAATTTTCATAGGTCGAAAGGATGGGAGGTCGGACTCATCACACCTTTTTGAGGGGAATTATATTCTACTCTGGGACTCTCTTTATAGATTTAAGTTATGTTCACGAATCCTTATTACATTACCAAGTATAAAATAAGTTTTCCTTTAGATCTGACAATCAATGATTGATATGTAGGAAATTTAGAGAATCTTTTATATGTATTCAAGGTTCTTCATCGATATAGAATCATCTGTATTTATTAGAGATTCTTGGTCAATGGTACCCTTTAACATATTTATATAGAAGTCTCTTGGTCATTATGATGACCATGCTGGTTTTAAAGCCAGTCAGTGGGGCATTTGAAGTTTATTGTCATTCAGAATGACATGGATTATTTCAGAGTTGGGATCGAACCCGCAGACGGGATACCTACATATCCTTTGTTTAGAAAAGGAATCAGAACCCACGTAGTTCAAGTAAGGGAGTATGATGTTTATGATTGATGTCTCAAAGAAGGATGTCATAATTACTTTTACACTCTAATCTCACATGAGTCATGCTCGGTGTGAGAAACAAGAGGTAATGGTAAAAAAATACAATTGTGCCATGAAAGATGCAATCATAAGAAATAATGTGGGGCTTATGTATGTATGACTGCCCAGATAAATGAAAGGTTAGGATTTACTTTAGGGAAGAAATCCAGAAGCAGGGTCTATAGAGGTATATGTGCTTTATGGAGATTTTGAATACTCTAACCTGGGGATTACTCTTGAAAAGGAGCCCCAGATTAAGAGATTTTGAAAAATTAAGGGACTTGGGGCTTACTCTTAAGGAGGATGCCCTTGTTTGAGACTGGGGCTTACTCCTAAAAAGGAAGCCCAGGTTAAGAGAATTATGGTTGGGGCGTACTCCTAACGAGGATGCCCAGATTTGAGAATTATGACTGGGGCTTATTTCTGAAAAGGAGGCCCAGGTTAAGGGATTATGACTGGGGCTTATTCCTAAAAAGGAGGTGCAGGTTAAGGGAATTAAGGTTTGGGGATTACTCCTGAGGAGGATGCCCATATTTGGGGACTAGGGCTAACCCCTAAAGAGGATGCCCAAATTTGGGAATTTTAAGAATTGGGGCTTACCCCAATGGAGGATGCTCAAGTTTAGAATTATGACGGGGACTTACTCCTGAAAAGGAGGCCCAAACCAATTGACTTCTCTCATCTTAAAGGATGAGTTTGAATGAATGAAATCTTGTAGAGACCCAAATCTAATCGTACATGGACATTACATTACTTTTGCGGAATACTTAGTACATAACAAAAACACACACACAAGGATCGTAATAGTTTAGTGTCTTTGGAAACTCGGTACGTAATCTTCTAATCGTGGTGAAAGATCTTCAATATCTCCCATAAAGATCTTCCCTTTTTTTTACCTAAAACCTTTCTTTATATCCTGGGGAAAAGAAAACATAAAAGGGTGAGCTCAAATGCTCAGTAAGGGTAATCAAAAGAAAAAATCAATCACATCATATTCATAAGAACATAACTTTTGGAAATCTTAACCTGCAAAAGAGAGCATAATTTCATATCATGGGATAAATCATAGTAGTGAAATGAAATCCCAATAAGCATAAATTAAAACATGAAACTTTGTGGCATACACACATAATCATAGAGAATCATTTCTTGTTAGTCGTGACTCATTGCCAAGACTATCTTAGTGGACAAAGTCCCTTTCTGAATCGAGTCACCCTCGTTTCAGTCCTGTTTCACTGAACCGGTATAACCTACCATTCCAGCCATGTCTATCTCATGAGATATGAAATCTTTATCCAATTCATTGGAGGGAGATATAGGTCCCACCCATCTCATAATGATACCATTCTTATGTGTGCCACAAAATTATAAATCATACATCATTGCATAACCCATGTAATAAAAATGGGAATCTTAAACATCATGACATCATAAAATAAATCATATAAGGTAAATGACTTCATAAAAATAATTCCCTCACAACACAATCAAATCAATGTAATAATAGGGATAAAAACAGAACCCTTTATTATCTTAGATGGAAAATAATTTTGATAAAACACTTGAACTCCATTCTTGAGGAAAATATCCTTTCTTTTTCAAAAACACTTTTCTTTTCTTAACATGTCATACAATTATAAACTAAAATAAGTTGATTAAAAATAAACTTGAAAACTTATAAAGGAAGATTCTTGGAAATAATGTTTTAAAAATCCATTCTTTCTGAATAAGTTAAAATAATCATTCTTCATACTTTTGTCGGAAAATTCAAAAAGTACCTCGTACGAAAAAAAACGACAAAAGATTCCTTTCATATTTTTTACTAAAAACTCACCGAAGGGTAAAATTGGATTTAAAATATTGTAAGTGGATGGAAACAATATTACATATTGGGGGAACATGGATGTGGATGATAAAATACACCCCAGTAAATACTTACGAATAAACAATCTCGGATAAAAATGAGATTGTGATATTTCCCCTTACCATAGGTCCGATTTGCTTCGTAAGTGTCTGAACCTCCTGTATAATGATTTAAATAATGTCATTGACTTATTACAGAATCATATTCATTGTTATGATATCATATATGGTTCACTTATGACATTATATTACCCGTTCTTTTGTAAATTCCATGTTAAAGAGCGTTTTGGGTAAAATTGTTTCATTTGTCGTCTGTGTTTTGACTTGTAATTATTCATATGATTACTTAGATCATGATTACTTAATTCCAGAATATAAAACATGATTTATATATATATATTAATAATATACATATATAAAATAAATCAGTAAATGGAAAGAAATACACCGTTCATGGAGACGGTAGTCCGTACGTACGCATGAACGCTGCTTTCGTTTCCTTATTGAATTGAATGGAATTAAGTAGATGACATAAATATAAATATAAAT
The DNA here is from genome assembly GCA_963277665.1 of Viscum album. Taxonomy (NCBI): domain Eukaryota; kingdom Viridiplantae; phylum Streptophyta; class Magnoliopsida; order Santalales; family Viscaceae; genus Viscum; species Viscum album. The sequence goes on from OY728125.1 coordinate 877,272,876, forward strand.
AAATCCAGTATCATTAATATGTCATATATTTCATTATTACTAATTATATATACTTTATAATCATTCATGAATGGTTAATCATTGAGAATGAATCTCATCGCGTCATGGAGACGGTAGTCCGTACGTACGCACGAGCGATGATATCGTTCCCATGGTCGTGGAATTGTGTTGAAGTGTTTGTATACTATTTTAGTATCAATATCACTTTATAATAATCATATATAGTTACTCATTACACCATTATACCCATCCAATTAAGGTGGTGGCGGAAAATAGATTACACCACGGCGTGGAGACGGTATTCCGTACGTACGCACGCGCGGTGATTTCCTTTTTCCGTATGATGGATAGAAGGTTAATTAGAGTTTTTTCATATTTATAATAACATATCAGTATATAAGAAATACTGATGTTATTAATTTATCATGAAACAACTAAAGACGAAGAAGTTGAAGAAGAAAGAAGTTGAAAAGATCGGTAATGGATATTACATCTTCTTTGGAACGCCTCTTTGAATCCTCCACTTAGGAAACTAAGATTGGTATTTGAATAAGGCCAGGACCTCTAGGATTATTCTAGGGAAGTGGAGAAGGGATTTTGGTAGGGGTTGGACGAGCTGGAGGGCTCAAATTGGTGTGAGGAGGAGGGGGAGGAGGTGCCCTTTTATAAGGGAGGAGAGGGGCACCTTAGGAATATCTCAAAATATTATTTTATATTAAAGTCAAAATCAGTTTATAATGGTTCCAAAGGGTCTTATTTAGAATCTAAAGTGGGGATGGGTCGAAATCATATAAACCAATAGGATTTAGACAAGTTTAGGTTATTATTTTAACCTTAGCAATTAGATTTAACTCTAAGTTAAATAATTTAACTTTTACCGTGTCTTTTTGTTTTCTTACACTATATGGTTAGTACACTTACTATAACATGCCAAACGAACCCCAAATTGTTTATTATTAATATATATATCCTTATCTAAGTCATATTTTCGAACCATAGATTTTTAGGAATAAAATAACAATTAATAATATAATTTTTGATTTAAAAACTATTTTGTGTCAATTTTGACACTATTTGATATATGATTTTTTTGAAAGTCACCACAGAATTATATGTTCGAAACAAGTTGATTAAAGCAACACTAATATATCATAGTAACCTAGAAAATTAGTGGGATTCATAAAAAGTCTCAAATTAAATTTATTTTGGTATTTATAACATCAATTTTGTCAATATTTCATTAATAAGATAATTACAGCATCATCTTTGTGTCATAAATAAATTAGATTATTTGATCTCTACAAATTACAAATAAAATACCATTATGTAGGAAATCTTTTTATCTTTCTAATGAATATTTAAAATTGAATTTATCCTATGTATAACCCTATATTAAAAATGTTTTAGTAAATAAACTTTGATTTTAACTCTTTTAACTCTTCTTTGAATTAAATAATAATAAATGTCCTAATCTAATCCAAGTGGGCCTAAATGATAATATTTTACACTTAAGGTTGTTTTGGGTCTAGATACACTTGTCCAATAGGATTAGGACATGTTTTAGGGTAATATTAATATCATTTTTACCCTTAATTACCCTATTTACTTTTAACCGTGGTAAAAAAAAGTAAAAAGTTACTATTCACCAAAAATTATTTTCATCTCATTGAACCACATTTTACTTACTGACATCAATTGTGTCTCTCAGATTTTTGAAATTCCATTCACAGAAGCGGTAAAATTAAGATTTATGAAAAAAATAATTTTTTTAACTTCCACTTAGTAGTTTCACTATTCATCAAAAATTGAAGTTTTTCAGAAAAATGCCAAAATTTCATCCTAAGCTATATTTCATATTCTGAGTTCAAAAATGAAGTCTATTTTACCAAATTCATAACATAGAAGTTGCATTAATTAATTTTATAATTAAATCCCGCTGTTAAAACAAATAGCGTGTTTTTAAGAAACAATATTTATCAAAAGATTGACACTTGTTTATGTCTGGTTTAAATGTGAAATTACATCCAATGACCAACATTGTATTAAATTATAAAAATATATTCTAAATATACTTTAAAACCACTCAAATTAATAATTTATCACTATTAATTATTTTGATTAAAAAATTTGTTTTTAATTATAATTTATTAATTTTCACTATTCAACAGAATATAAAAGTTATCCGAAAAGTACCAAAATTTCACCTTAGGCTAAATTCGATACCCCGAATCCAAAAATGAAGTCCATTTTGAGAGCTAAAATTTCTAAAATTTTAAAAGGTGGTTATTACTATTCATAACGGCTAGTTATAATAATATTTTAATAACATATCGCTGTTCAGTGAAACTCGATATTGCGTACTACACACGCTATCGAGGAAGGTCGCGATTGCGTGTAATGCAAGGCAAGTCAATGATGTGTGTTGTGCAAGCTCCTTTTGGTGTAGCGTACAACACAATACATTAGTGAAACTAAAAAGAATATTTTTCATAAAATCTCGGGCTATTACAAATCTCAATCTTTAATGACATAAAGATGTGTAAGTCACTAGGTTTTGAGAGATTTTCTACAGAATTCATTTTAGATAAAGAATTCAAATCAAGAAATCATGCCATAAATGGATTTGAAAGTGCCTTGAAGACTGGATCTTGAATAGGAAAGGTGGAATGGTTTAAGAGGGGTGAAATAGGCAAGAAGGGCACCCAAAAAAGGTAGGGGCGCGCAAGTCCTGGCAGGCGCGTAGGTTCTGCATGGGCGTGCAAGTCCTGGTCGCGCAGGTATGCCTGCGCAACATATGGGGTACTTGTACGATGTTTTAACCAACAGGGTAATACTTGAGCAACTCTTGATTAAAGCCTTTAAAATCCTCTTAATGTTCTTCCAGAAGAGGTGCGCGCCAGTTCTATTGAAGGAGTAAGGTGGCGTGCAAGTGTGGCCTTTTCCCTTAAGGTTTGGCCACTCAGGCGTGCAAGTTCTGATGAGTTTCAACACTTAGGCCTTCCTCCCCCTCTTTATATCTTCTGTTATAGGTAAGAAATTACCTTAGAAGTGCTTCGGAAGATTTGAGAAGAGACTAGGGCGTCGGGAGCTCAAATCTGGGTTTCTGGAAAAAAAATCCCCCCGCCCCCGAATGGGGGGCCCATAGGGTCTATTAATAGGCAGAAGAAGACCCCGGGCAGTTATCACTTAGGTCGCGCAAGTCACTTGCGTGACCATCATGCGTCGCGCATGTATACTTTCACGACAGTGATATAACTTGAGCGGCACATGTTCTCTTGATCCCTTGTTCATGCCTTTGTCGATTTTTGATTTTTTTCTTCAAAGGGTGATTCAATTTGTGCTAAGTCATTTCCCTTTCCATTCTATTAGAAAATGTGACAAAAAAGAGCATCAACACCTTTACAAGATGATATTTTTTTAAGAATATTATTGATAATATCATAGAAATAGATAGATTTAGGCCTACCCCAAAATATAGGAACACAAAGGTAAGTGAAAGGAAAATATCATTATTTAATACCTACTTCTTTAGTGATCCTACTTTTTCTAATGGCAGGAAATTTTTTCTATAAGAAGATAAAGGATTTTATCTAATTGACGGTCTGACCCGAGACCTCCTCGTAGTGAGAGAGAGAACATTTCAGGTTTTGGAAATCTCTTTTATCAATTTGTAACAAAAGGATAATGTAATCAGTATATAAAAGATGTGTGGGGGAGTTTACATTTCTAGAGACGTGTATGGGCTTAAGCCTATTTAGATCCACCCATTGAGTGTTTAATCTCCTTAAGTAATCCTCCACGATAAAGAAAAGGGTGGAAGATAGGGGATCCACTTGTCTGAAACACTTAGTGAATTTGAATTATCCCATGGGAGAACCATTGAATAATAAGGAGACTATGGATGAATTGAAAAGGGTTTTAATTGTATTAATAAATTATTTATTAAATCCAAATAATTAAAGAAATTTGAAGATGAAATTCTATTCCATGGTATCAAAATCTTTCCTGATGTCAAGATTTATAGAAATATTGCCACCTATGTTTTTATTGTTTAATGTATTAGAGCATTCTGAGGAAAGAAAAATGCAGTCTTGGATAGATCTTCCATTAAGTAAACCAAATTGATTCCATGAGATAATTTTATTAGTAATCATATTAAGGATGTTAGCAATGTGTTTGGTAATAATTTTTTAAAGAGTTTTGATAAGAGATATGGGTCTAAAAAGATGGATTTCATAGGCATTATCTACCTTAGTAATAAAAAACGAAATTATGCATTCAACCCATGGGGAAGAGTTCCATTAAAAAAGAAATATTTGTAAAGTTTGAAAACATCAACTTGTATAAAATTCTAATAATGTTTGTAGAAACCATTATTAAAACCATCAGGACCCGGGGCACTCTCCAGATTCAGACTAAAAATAGTGTCATTAACGTCATGATCAAGAGGAATGCTTAAGAGAATAGTGTTATCATTTTCATTGGATATAAGTGGGATGATATCAAGATAAAGGTCTTTGTTTATTTTTGAACCATTAAAGACAGATTCAAAGTAGGATACAACATGACCAAGAATGTCATTTTCGTTATCCAATAGGTTTTCCTCATATTTGAGTGGGGTTAAAAGACTGTTATCCTTTCCGACATGTTAGAGAGAGTTAAAGAATTTGGTGTTTCTATCACCATAATATATCCATTTGATTTTGAAATCTTTTTTACACATGTTATCGTTAAAAGAGAGAAGATATTTCAGTTTCACAGAAATGATAATTTCCTAGTTTGATCAGTCGAAAAGTCTGGATTGGTGCTATTGTTTTCAAGATGATGAAGTACCTTCTCTAGTAACAGGATGTCAATATCAATTTTATTGGACTGTGAGCTGCACCATCCTTTGGGTTTTTGTTTCATTAGTTTTAATTTAAGAGGGAATGAAAATTCATCATTATTATGGGTCAAAGATGAGCACAATTTTTTAATGGGATTACAAAATTCAAGGTTCATAAACCAAGATTTATTAAATATAAAAGGTAAATGAGGTTTCACAGTGTTATTAGAAAAGGTAAAAAAATGGGATGATGATCATACTGGATTTTGGGTATAAATACACTAAGATGTTATCCAAAAAGACTACCATGAATGAATCCAGATACTGGTGGAAAACCAAATTCATTAGAGCCATAAATATCATTGGTGTGTTCATGGGACCTAATGGCATTACAAGATACTCATAAAGAACATAACAATCCGGAATGTTCTACGGGTTATTTCTAAAGATTAGAATTGTACCTAATGATAGTTTGGCCTCAAATAAATCTTTGAAAACACCCTTTCTTCATGGATCTGGTCAAACTGGTCATGTATTTGAGGTATTGGATATTGATTCTTAACATTAAGTTAGTTCAACCATTGGTAATCCACACAAAGCCTGAGGGTACCATTTGACTTATTGAAAAAATGATCAGTGAACCTCATGTATAGGAACTAGGTTGGACAAAAACATTAGTTTAAAGGTCCTATAACTACTTCTTTATCTATATAAGCTCTTTGGTAGTCATCGTTTATGGAGGAATGGACATTGTTACCACTCTTGGAACTATCTCAATGGTGAATTCTACCTATCTCACTTGAGGTATCCCAAAAGATTCATCAAGGAAGACATCCCTAAAACATTTTACCATAGGAGGGAAAGTAGTAGGTCATATCCCCTAATCATCCAAAGAAAATACAAGAGGTCTTGGTAGTCACTTTTCTCAACCCTCAATGTTCAGGTCCAACCCGAGATGCATAGACATCTCATTATAACTTTTGAACATTTCTATCACCCTCTAGTGATGTAAATGTCACTCTTCGGAGATAATAATCGATATGATATTGATAGGGAACTAACCATCCCATTCTAAGAATTCTATCAAACTTATTCATGTTAAGGATGAAAAGAGTACACACAAATAGATATCTTCCTATCTCAAAGGAAAATCCTTACATCAGAAAACATCATCTAGTTGGATACCCAATGGGATATTGAGTGTCATAACACCATATAAGTTCTCTATTTAAAGGGACATACTATGAAGAATTATTGCATATATAAAAACTTATAACACACCTGTGTCAAATAAAAAACACACTAAAGTAGAGAATATTATAATAGTACCTCAAAGAGTAGAGGTTTTGGTGCTCTGATCCTCCATTGTAGGTCACACTACATGTAACTGGGTAATACCATGACCCTAAGTCACAACCTGAATATCCTGTGTTGGCCCTCTCTAGATGCACTGTAATTCTAGAGTCTGATTCCCTTTACCATTACCACCTCCTTAGGCTAGTGGTGTTTCAACTACCTTCCTAGAGAGATTATATTAATACCACTCTAGAGTGTGAAGTCAATTTAGATCCTATCTCACTAGAAACTTGTGGAAAGTCCAAAAAAATCTCTAGATGTGCCTTATTCTTCCCTAGCCTCTACAATCAATTGGATATCACATTCACTAAGGTTTTAGGTTTCCTAGTTTCTTCCATTGGTGATATAAAGGGAAGATATAATTATGAGCTAACTAACTATGACTACCCCTATGTGAAATCTTTAAGTGAAGATTCCATCTGCTATAAGAACCACTATTAGGTATGGGTGTTGAACCACCCTATATTTCACTATTGGATTCTCTAAAATTCCACTTAGTAATGTATTTATGGTTGAAAATATAAGAAATAGTGGCCAAAAAAAACATTAACCTATGATCAGATGGAATATACCAACCCATCTTTGAATATTCTCAAATCCATGACCTCATCTGAAGTTAGGGTCAGTGTAAATTGTTACAACTTAGTAAAATGACTAGAATAATCCATCACTGAAATATTTCCTACTAATTCATGAACTCTTTGGCTCAGTCATATCTTATGGTTTGGAGAAAGAATTAGTTGTATAATATCATCTGAAAGTCCCTCCATATCATATATCGATATTAGTCTGCATTGGCAATGACATCTCACCATCACTTGGAAGAACCACATAGCATATAGGTAGAGATATTGACCCTCCTCTTGGGACATGTCACTGGATGATCAAATATGGAAATCATATCCTATATCCATGAATTAAAAGATTTTGGTCCTCCATCCCCAGAGAAATTGGGAGGATTCCACTAGTATAATTATAGAGTCAAATGTACTATAGTTGGGGTTGGTTGAGAAATTCCTTGCATAGACTACACCATACAAAGAAAACCCTCTCCAAAATAAGCATCAGTTCCCAATTCAGGAATAGCAGGTGGTTCCAAAGGTGTCACTATTGAAGGTATCACTTATAGATTAGGGCTTACCACATCTAGAGAATGGTCACCACCACCTTCATAGTTTATGACTCAACGCTTTCATAAGGGAGTGATTCTACAATGTCAAACGAACACCTCATTAAAGAAATCAAAAGTTTAAATAATTCAAATAAATAATTAGGATATGTGCATAGACTTTCTATATAAAAGGATACACCACTCTTCATGAACCTAAATCAAAGTCTAGGTGATAAAGGAAATCCACAATAGGCCATAATAACCATAAGATACACCCCTAAATACCCACTACTATGGTTGGGTTTGGGTCCAACTCTCATATCATATAGAATATTTTCACTATGTAGAGATTCAATTGCAAGGTATAAAGGAAAACACCCTTTACTTTGCAATTGGCATCCCCATTAATGGTAACAAGATCATTTTAAATTTAATATCATTTAAGTTCGTAGAATTATATATATATATAACATAGTCCAGTTAGATTGTAACGACCCAAAGTTTTATCTATAAAAATTACCTCCTTATAATTATGTCATATGGTATAAACATATATTGAGCACAATACAAGATTTATGAACGATGAATTAATAAAATAAGAAGTTTTTCTATATGTTAAGGCACATATATTGATTATACGTAAATTTTCATTTTGAATAGTAATAGAACCCTTATGAATAGTAAACAAGACAACTAAAAAGTAACCTCACCAATGAAAGAATAAATAAAATCTATTCATCTTATAAGTTACAATATTATATAATTATATCATAGTATAAGTAAATAAATTTTTTAAAATTATCACTGAAGTTTTGGTATTTTTCTAAGTCAAAAATATTTAATTAAAAGTTTATGACTAGTTTAATAATTTAAAAGAATATTTATTTTCATAAAATTTAATAATAAATTAATATTTTGTTGCCTTATGATTATGAGATGATTTTTTGTACCATATTTAATTTTTAAAAGTGTTTTAAAAGTAGTTTGAATTTTAAAATTTTTATTTTCCAAGTAAATGATGATTTTAATTAAAAATTAAATTTCCAATATTTAGAAAATTATTTTCATAAAATGGAGTTAATTTTTGAATTCTATGAATTAAAAAAATTGTTATTTTGAATTTCTAGTATTTTTTTCAAATACATTTATTATTCTTGAATAGTGAAATTTAGTAATTTATGGTATATATACATTATAAGTTAAATATACTATTAATTGAGTCAGGGATGATGTAACCACAATTGGTTAGAATTCACATGATCTAATTACTTTATATAGTATCAATAATCACCACTATTTCTTTTCTTTAGGAAAATAATAAACTAATGGATTAAATAATGAGAAGACACCCCTCTCTTCCACTATAAATACCACCACTTCTCCTCACACCTCTCAAGACTTGATCCTTATAAAATTTCTGATAAAACTTCCTCCAAATCCCATTACCCACATCTATTAGATTTTGTACATAACAAAATACCAAAACCAATCCCTTATGGAGGTTCTCGAGAAAAATGAATCAAGAGGTAAAACCCTCTTCATTTTTTATTAATTTCTTTTTCATGTTCTTTTATTTTCTTTTCATATCCTCTCCTACCCTCATACAAATGGTATGATAAATCCATTACGTTACATATACTATAATGTTTTCATTCTAATGTTATAATTTATCATCATCTCTATTTCCACCACCTTTCATACAAAAATAAAATAAAACATCGTCTCTGATGTGTTAACCTTTCACATTCAAGGACGATGACATTTTCAAATCCCATTACCATATTTATGGATTGACATGAAATAATTTATATGGTTTAAAAAGATTATAATATATGTATAATATCTTATTTAATTTTATGTAATCATTTTTTATACATGATATTAATTTATTAAACAAAATGAGTTCATTGTGATCGAAAACTGCCAAAATAAACCCAAACGATTATCATTAACTATTTTTCTAATGATTCAACCTCATATTATAAAATAAAAGAACACGTAAGAACAATTTATCCTATTTAATATCATCAATAACATATAATTTCAATTATTTATATTTACCCCCACTTTATATGACCTCTTGTACATGTATACAAGTAAACTGGTCATGAAAACCAAGGAAAACAGTGCTCTAAAACGATGATATTGGACCTACTAACCCATAAAAAGGCCATAAATGAACTTAATAATGTTATAATAAATAAAATAAATTTATAAAGGGTTCTGGACTTATTAATTATTTAATCTTAGTTGGTTATCTCTTACATTAATATTAAGTTAAGAACACCTTCAGACTTAAGGTAAGGGATTCTAACCAAATCTCCATTATTCTTTCAGGATAATATTTATCTCCTTTTACCCCAATGAAATTATATTTTATTTTTATGTACATATTATAAATTCTGTTTATATGTTCCAAAATAATTTATTAAGATCTATTCATCCTTTTTTCGGGGATATACATGTTTTAAAAAGGATCCCTACTTAATTCTTCCTGATAAGCAAGCTCAATTTAAGGGAACTTCCTAAATCATTACACAATTTAAAGTGAACACAATAATCTATTTTACACCAAAATTGTTTTTTATAAAACTATTCATTTTATTATGATAACATTCTTGGTTAACTTATGGTTTTATATAAAATATTATTCCATTTTCCTTCTTTAATTTATCTTTAATTTTTTCCTTAAACTACACTAAAATGTTTTAATTCTAAAGTTTCTTAAATACTCTTTTTACATGTTATCGCTTTATTTTGACATCACTATTAATTATCTAAGAATAATATCATTTATTAATGTCCATGTATGATTCAATTCCTTTCTTTCTTGGGAAATTTAATGATACACCCATTTATTATTCTTTTGACATGATTATGATACCCAATTCTTTCCAAGCGCAACCCTTATATTTATGTTTGATTGATTAAGTATGATTATTTATGTGAAAACATATTCATGTACATGTTATGACGAGTGATCCTAGATATCACTCCAATTCACTGGATAATGTTTAGTCTCATGAGATGTGGTGTGCAACTGTCTTGTTGGTTTCACTCGACTCATGCCCCATGTGAAATAGTCTTGGTGGTTAACTGTGACTTGAGCTCCACTATATACAATGAGAATTGACTCATGATAAAGCCATGTTTTATGTTACTTACACTTTTATATGATTCCATTATCCCATGTTATTAGTCATTATGTTTTTTTTAAGTTCCATGCCTTTTATGTCATCTTGTTATGCTTTCTAACCCATGTGTTATGTTTTATTCCTATGCTTATTTCCATACTAGGATTTTTAGCTCACCCCTTTTATTCATGTATTCCCTAGGCTATCCTATGAAGTTATAGGATCTCAATGAAATTTAGGATCTCATTATGAATATTAGATAAAATATGTTATTATTTTGGAATCATGATGTTTAATTATGTACCTAATCTCCAAGACACTAGACTTTATGATCCCTAAATTCTAATTTGATGTTTAATTATGATTAAAAACATGTAAATATATGTGTAAAAGGCTAAGGTCACTATATTTGGTATCATAGCTAGTTCTAGTTATTTTTGGAGACTAGGAATATATCACTTTAGTAAGAACCCTAGGAATAAGATTAAGTTTGAGAAAACATTCCTAAATTTTGGTTAGTATAGAGTAAGTAGTTTATCAACCAAATACAACCATGTATAGATACTACAATTGTACACAGTTCGAGAATAGATGTACCTAAAATTAATAACTCTGACAAGGTGTTTCGGGCCGAAATTAGGGTAACTTGGTACACAATAATGGGTCTTACTATGCACCTAGTTTGACACTCTCAGGGGATATGATTTGGTAAATTCATAACCTCATTTAGAACCATTATTAAGGGAACAAAAAACCCCATAATAAGGAAGTAGATCATGGATAACCAAGATTGAAACCTCAGTATTCACAAGTTAGGATATAATTTTACATTAAGAGTTTATACTTTTAAGTTTAAAGTTTCATTTTTATACTTATTCGATAAGTATTAAATCCCCTAATTAAACTTTATTTTGTGTTAGTTATTGGAGGGAAATAGAATAACATATTCCAAAAATCAATGTGAGTGTCAATGTGATGGTTTCCCTAATGATATGCCTAATAGGATGGAAATGGGTTCTCAAAACATCATGAAAGTATCTTCTTAACTGCCTCAAGTTATGAATAATAACTTGAATCATTTAAAACTTCATACTTATACTAAGAGAGAGAAAGTTTTTTTCAAATACTTCATGCGAAAAATGCCTCCCATGTTTAGTGTATCTTTTGATTCCATCCTCATGGAACAATGGATTAAATCCATTGAAAATATATTTTATGTCTTCTAGTGCTCATAATAAGATAGAGTTGTGATGGTTGTCTATTGTTTTTATGGGGAAGTTTATTAGTGGTGTACAATTATCAAAATTACAAAGGCTATGGAGGAAATTGATTCCATGGATTGGTAGAAATTCAAGAAATTGTTTTAAATAAATATTTTCCAAGAACCCTTAATCTTAGAATGGAAAGAGAGTTATTTGGGATTAAGTATAATAAAGATGAGTCTATTGGGATGTATGGAGAAAAATTTACAAGGATTGAAATATACACCAATGTCTTTTTCATGAAAACTGAAATCAGTGTGGATTTCTTCTTTAGTGGACTAAATTTGAGTCTATGAAAAGTGTTGAAAATTCGAGAATTTGACAGTTATGAGAAGATTTTCCATTTTTTCAAGGTTGAAATGAATATCAGATACTCTCAATGGTATCATGGTCCTGGTGAAAAAAAGTAGAAAATGGAGTCTGATATGGGTGGATATGTAAATAAATACCTTGGTGGAAAGAAGAATAAACATACCACATGTCAAAATTGTGGGAAAACGCAACCTATGAACTATCTACTAGGTCCAGGAAATGCTTAAAATGTGGAAGAATAAAGAATATAGATAAGAACTATTGAAGGGATATGAATAATTCCACTAATGTGTAATAAGAAAAGAAGGTTCATATCAATACTCGACATGCAGTGTAGTGTTTCAACTATAAGAATCATGGGCATTTTTCAAATCAATTCCCTAAGGATAGGGTTTTTAGAGACCATAAACTGAAGGTTCCGGGCACAGCGGAAGTGCGTTGGTGGGTTTTCCCAACTTAATTTTTCGTTAAACAATGTTCAATCTGAGATCCGTTATGATATAAAACATCGAATCTTCGAAATATAACGAAGAACGAAAAGAAAAAGGAAGAATCCCGGAACCCTTGAGGAGGATCATCATATGTTGATTATAATTAGTTTAATTAATGCAAAAGAATTACCTCATTGTAATTATTTTTTCGTTGATGTGTTCGGTCACGATTCAGTGATTCGTTGTTGAGTTGTAGAATCCAAGTGTAGGATTCCTCTAGCGGTGATCCAGATGTGTGTCAAGTATCTCTGGATGTCACCGAAGGGATCTCCGAGTGCTAGCGCGGAAGAACCTTCGCTTGCGATATCCGCCTTTGACCACCTTGATCTGGTGGAGGATCTTGCTCTCATAACTTGAGGGCATTCTTGGTGGAAAGGGAATTCTCTCTTGGATTGAGAGTATTTCCAAATCCGTTGTGCACAACCAATGTCTCTCCAAAATGTTGGGGTTGTGAGGATATTTATAATCATGTTTGAGGTTAATAGAGTTATGACAATAAATAAACACGTTATGTGTTTTATTTATTTCATTAAATCTTATTGAAAACCCCCCCATGTTGAATTATTAATTCCTTGACATGCACCCACGCTGATTATAATAAATATCATTTAATAAAATAATATTAAATCCTCAAAATCCCAACTAGAAAAACTACACGGCGTGTAATAATTAATACACGGTGTGTACTTTTATTTTCCATTTTTCTCCACCACATTTATTAGACCTTGAGTAATGACTATTTATTTCTTAAATAAATTTAACTGCATTAATCGCTAATAAATATATTATTTCGTCCAAAATATATTCTCTCGAATAACTAGTGTCAAAATAAATGTGATCAGACCTCCTTAAATAATTATTAAACCACATTCGGGAATAATATTTATTTAACTTGTTAAATTAATATTTAACTGAGATACATGGACACACTTAGTGTGTGACCCTCTAGGCCTCTTTCTCAGGGGAATTAGGCTGAGCCTGCCTAATGTCCAAGGTTAGCGTCTAGCAACACACCAAGGCACCCATAGAGAAAGAAGTTAACGCCACAATAACATGTTACCTACTACGAATGGTTACCGTGTAATATAATCTCTTTGTCATGATATCTCCAATCAAGCAGGTTGCATGCTAGTGCCATCAACCCATGTGCTTGATTATTCTTTCTTAGACTTCCCGGAATTGAACTTTCCCTTACCTTACCATGGCCATGAATTTATTTAGGCTATATCAATTCCATCAACGGGCCTAAGATATCTACTTCCGTTATGGAACGGAAGGGACAAATCCTTTCTCACATTATCTATTAATGTGGTATTACTCGTGATGCACCCAATGTATCCTACCTCGCTGCGAACAATGTGTCGTCACAGTTTTCTTCAATACATATAAGTGCGCGAGTTGTAATACCCATTAATAATAATCTTAAAGTCTAAGGATCAATACACATGTCCGTAGATAGGAACATCCAATGACACTATGAAATGTGGATTTCCTACTGGCGGGTCTCATTCTCATAATATCCTCCTGGATATTACCAAGGGCGCACACCATGAGAAGGTGCCTCAAAGTTTTATGAGTCCTCACCCCTAATGACATGTATTATTTGTGTCCCTCAAATAATATCATCTGGCCATAGAACATACATTCAAGAACAGTGTTATGGTACTTTCGGGTTCTCATCATAGCAGGGATCCACTATGAACCTTTAATGCAACAGCTGTCCTTAGGACATTATCACATGACATGTCGCGCAGAAGAACAATCAAGATGTGATAAGTCTTTTATTTAATGAATAATGTACAAAGTATTTGGTTCTAGACCACCAACTCCAACAGACTCCCACTTGGACTAGAGCCAACTGCTAACAACCTTTAACCCGCTAGCTCTCACATGATATTCATGCTTCTGCTGAGATAGGCCTTTAGTCATGGGGTCAGCCACATTCTCTTCTGTGGACACTCTGCTCACTGCAACTTCACTCCTTTTATAGAAATCCCTCAAGAGGTGATACTTCTAGAGTATGTACTTTTTCCGTTGATGTGACCTTGGTTCTTTTTCAAGAGCCACCGCTACAGTATTATCACAACAAAATGTAATGGGATCTTTACTGCTAGGCACCACATCAAGCTCCTGGACAAAGTTCTGAATCCAAACAGCTTCTTTGGCTGCATCAGGAGCCACTATATACTCGGACTCCACTGTAGAATCGGCGACAACTGGCTGCTTTGGACTCTAGCAGCTCACAACTCCTCCATTGAGACAGAAAACATATCCAAATTGCGAATTCAGATCATTATGATCTGTTTGAAAACCAGCATCAGCATACCCTCTGATGACAATCTCCTCATCTCCTCTATACACCAGGAACATATCCTTAGTTCTTCTCAGATACTTAAGTATAGTCTTAACAGCTGTCCAATGCTGTTCTCCTGGATCTTCTTGATATCTTCCAACCATGCTCAGTGCATAGGAAACATCAAGCCTGGTACATAACATGGCACACATGATGGATCCTATAGCCGAAGCGTATGGGATCTTTCTCATCCTATCTTTCTCCTGTTGTGCCTGGGGACACATTTTCTTAGAAAGATGTAAGCCATGTGACACTGTAACCAATCCCCTCTTGGATTTTTTCATACTAAATCTCTTTAGTATCTGGTCAATGTATGTACCCTGACTTAGTCCAAGCAGCCTCTTGGATCTATCACGAATGATCTTGATCCCTAGAATGTAGGCTACTTCTCCTAATTCCTTCATGGAGAAACACTTGTTCAACCAGTCCTTAAATGACTGTAAGGCTGGTACGTCGTTTCCAAAAAGCAATATGTCATCAACATATACCACTAGGATGACGACCGCATTCCCATTAAACCGCTTATAAACACATGGATCACATTCGTTCTTAATGAAACCAAATTCCTTTATGGCTTCATCAAATCGAATCTTCCATGACCTGGATGCTTACTTCAATCCATAAATGGATTTCTACAACTTTCAAACCTGTTTGGCTTCACCTGGTGTCACAAACCCTTCTAGTTGTGTCATATAGACATCTTCCTAAAGGTTACCGTTTAGGAATGTTGTTTTGACATCCATCTGCCAAATCTCATAGTCATGGTAAGCTACTATGGCAAGTATGATTCTTATGGATTTAAACATGGAAACTGGAGAGAAAGTTTCATCATATTCAATTCCTTGATGTTGTCTGAATCTTTTAGCCACTAGCCTTGCTTTATAGGTGCTAACTTGACCTTCCATGTCCAGCTTTCTTATGAATACCCATTTGCATCCAACAGGCTTTACATCAACTGGCTCATCGACCAGAACCCAAACTTGGTTCTGATACATGGAATCCATCTCAAAATTCATAGCTTCTATCCATCTTGCAGCTTCTGAGCTTTCTACTACTTCCTTTTAGGAGAGAGGTTCATCGTTGTCCAACAATAATGATTCACCATCCTCGGTGACTAGGAAACCAAATCTCCCTGGTTCCCTTACCTCTCTTGAGCTCCTACGCAGTACTTGTGTTTCTGGAACCTCTTCCACGGGGACCTGTGGAACTTGTTCCTATACCAACTCCTGTGTATCTTGAGCATAAACTTCATCGAAGTCAATCTTGCTCCCACTATCCTTCTTGAGGATGTGCTCCCTCTGAAGAAAGACGGCTTGTCTGGCGACAGTCACTTTCTTGTATTGGGGGTTATATAGGTAACATCCTTTCGTTTCCTTGGGATATCATATAAAGATACACTTCATTCCCTGGGGTGCTAGTTTGTTTCCTGAGAAGGCCTTAACAAATGCCTCGCATCCCCATACATGTGTGTGTGACAAAGTAGGTTTCCTTCCATTCCATAACTCACATGGAATTCCATTTTTCGCCTTAGTTGGTACTCGATTTAAAGTGTATGTTGTAGTTTGTAATGAATATCCCCAAAAGGATAATGGAAGATCTGCATGACTCATCATTGACCTCACCATGTCCAACAAGGTGCGGTTCCTCCTTTCACTAACACCATTCCACTGTGGTGTATAAGGAGGAGTGAGCTGAGATAGAATCCAAGACTCCTGTAGAAGATCGATGAACTCTTGGTTCATATATTCTCCTCCTATATCCGATCGAAGCTTCTTTATCTTCTTACCAATATGATTCTCTACTTCATTCTTGAATTCCTTAAATTTCTCTAAGGACTCTGACTTATACCTCATTAAGTAGACATAACCATATCTACTCAAATCATCAGTAAAAGTAATAAAGTAAGAATATCCACCTCTAGCTTCTACTGGAAATGGTCCACACACATCTGTGTGTACCAATCCTAGAAGCTCTATGGCCCTTTAACCTTGTCCACCAAAAGTCGGCTTGGTCATTTTTCCTTGTAAACGAGCATGACATCTATCAAGTGGTTTTAGCTCAGTAGAGTCTAAATATCCATCTTGGCAGAGTTTTGTCAAATGCTTCTCGTTCACATGACCAAGGCAGTGATTCCATAACTGGGTGATGTATGAGTCATGTGAGTTTGTTTCGTTATCGATTTCCAACACTTGGTTTTTGTAATTCAATACATACAAACCATTATTTAAATGTGCCATACCATAACATACGTTGTTCTTATAAAAGAGACAACCCTTATTTCCAAATTTGAAAACAAATCCATCCATACCCAAACAAGATACAGAAATTATGTTCTTGGTAACACTAGGCACATAATTACAGTTATGTAAAATCAAAATCATCCCAATCAGCAATGAGAGGTGGTAGTCGCCAATAGCCAACGTAGCCATCCTTACACCATTGGCAGCTCGAAGATCCACCTCTCCTCTGGCGATCTTTCTAAATCTACTTGGTTCCTGCATTTGAATACAGATGTGAGCCCCACAAGCTTTATCTAATACCCAATGTGTCGAAATAGAAAGATTGCACTCAATAACAAACGCACCTTCAGCATCCCCATGCTTCTGGGTGTAGTTCCTCTTCCAGTGGCCCTGCTTGCCACATGAAAAACACACTGCCTCTCGTTCCTTGCCCTGCCCTTGGATCTCCCCCTTCTTGGAGGGATGGTGGATGGGGTATTCAGACTGTTTATAAGTCTTTGGCCCCTTTACCTTGTCCTTCCTTTTCTTGTTCACCATAAGGACCACGGGTTTTTCACGCCCCATGTCCTTATCTACCTAGCGAATCAAGGTTAGAAGCTCCGATAGACTCTTCTTATTGCCGCACATGTTATAGTTCACAATGAAGCTAGAGAAGGTCCTGGGCAGTGATGATAGGATGAGATCTGTACGCAAATCATCCAGTAATTTAATCCCTAATATGTCTAGGCGTTCAATGTAGCCAATAAGCTTGACTACATGAGGCCCATCTGGCGCAGACTCTCCAAGCATCATGGTAAACAAAGCATTGGAGATCTCATACCTCTCCTGTCTCGCCTTCTCTTGGTAGAGATCTTTAAGGTGAGACATCATGCTATATGCGTCCAAGTTTTCATGTTGCTTATAGAGCTCATTAGACATGGTTAATAGCATGAAACACTGGAAATCAATGGAATCATCCATATGTTTCATGTAGAGAGATAATTCCTCATCACTAGCCTCTTTCCCAGGCGCAACTGGAATAGGCTCTTCCAGCACATATAATTTCCTTTCGTGGCGAAGGATGACATGTAAATGCCTCTACCAGTCTTGGAAATTGGTTTTGGTGAGAAGGTTTTCTTTTTCGAGTATGGTGCGCAATGATATGTTTGTAGTCATTTTCTTGTCGTTTCTACAAATTAAGATGAGCAAAGATTTAGTACTTTATTACAAAATTTGAGACAAATAAATAAATTAATAATTATTAGTCTCCCACTATTTTATCGAAATCCAATAGCCCTCACTATTGACTTCGGAATATTATGTTGCGTGAATATTCTAGTGGAAAGGATCCATATTGTCCTTAACATTACCCCAACTAGGGTTGGTCAAGAAACTTGAAGGGTTTTAGGTAGGCATTCCAAATGCCAACTGCATTAACACGCAGCTCATTGATCCGCTGAGTGGACTCCCCAATCCTGAAATCCTTTTGGATTTCCTCAACCTTTGCCTCTTGGTCACACCAAGTCCTGTTGTGGCAGTCAACCCTTGATGTGAACCAAGTCAGGTCAACCCAAAACCCTGAATTAGAATTCCCTGATAATTGAAAGCACCCCAACTAGGTTTGGTCAAGCACTTTGAACTATGGTTCGATTCTAACCAAGATTATGGAAGGCTATGCCGACTTAATAATTGTTTTGAGGGATTTTATCCTTATACGTAAATTACCATTTTATTATCTTTGATTACATGCTTGCTAATATTAAGTGGGATATACTTAAGTGATTAACCATGTCTAAGATAATATTTACGTATAAGCCAGTTTTATTTTAGTTCCATCTTGCATGCTCGTTTAATTCATTAATTGTGTGATCGTGACAACAAACCTACAATAAATAAACCATGTAACTGACAGAAATAAAATAAATGGTATGATCATGAGCTTTTCTATTGGTTAGTTTATCTAGCGGTTGATAAACTAACCCAAGACCTAGGAGAGAAACACCTTGAACCTTTCGGGTTCGTGTTTACAGCTTTCCACCTGTCCACCTTTGTATCTCCTTGGATTGGTTTCACCTTGGCTCCTGACTTGAGCCGCCTCCACTATCTTGGGAGCTCCACCCATTACATATGCATTTATCTCACACGGAGGTGAGGGGTAAAAGGTGTTTTTACATAAAAGAATACTTGGGAACGCAGGCCCTACATATTAATGAGGAGATGGCTTGCAGGCCAACAAATTTAATTTAAATAAATAAATTAAAAGAAACCATTCACATACAAAGGTCTCGGTCTAGCTCATGATCATCCATACATGCAGCGATATTTACGCATAAATAAAACTAGCATTCAATTCTTTAATCGTTCTTGTTTAAGATAAATCACACTCGAATAAATTAATTATCTTTAATTAATCAATCCTTTTATCTTAAATCCCTTTTCTGAATTTCCTTGAGATTCTCATCCATCATAATTTTAAACAAATAAATTCATTTAGAATTATCCTTGTACGTAACTTGTACCTTGGAGGCAACCCGGTGAATTCCAATTTATTATGCAGATGTTAAATTAAACACATATATGTAAAACACCTATCACGTGTTGTGCCTCAGCTTTATGCCTGCACCATGGTACACGTCTCAAGAGTTTGTATAATATAATAATAAATTTTAATAAATCTGCGTAATTTGGGTGAGTACACGGCGTGTAGTTCCGACTACACGGTGTGTACTTTTCTTCACCGTCCATCCGAAGTACATGCCCGGGGATAAGGCGTGTTAATGTACTTCGGAAATTTTCAGAGTACACGGCGTGTATAGTGGGACACACGCCGTGTAGTTTCTGCGTTACACGGTTTCCAGCTGGGAAGGCCGTGTACGGAGTACACGACCCAACCCTAACCTGAAGGGACTACACGCAGTGTTCATTGGACCACACGGCGTGTATTCCAGAAACCGTGTGCCACCTGTTTCTAGTCAACACAGGGTGTCTTAAATTATTAGAAAGAATCCAATACACGGCCTGATTTGGAGGATCAGTCAATGCATTGAACCTAGACTACACGGCGTATACTTCCGAATACATGCCGTGTATTCTGGTGTTATATGGCCAGAAATGTTTGGCTCCTCCGGATGAGTTCCTCTATTTTATTTTAATCAAAATTAAAAGAAAAATCTGTTTCTGTGAGGTGAACAAGAAACAAGGGAGGAGGAACAGATCTCGAGATTCAGATTTCCAGAAATTAAACATGAATTGAAATAACTAAATTATTAAATGCGTAAATCACCAACGAAAAAACTAAATAATTATAACCAACGATATAACCCCTCTGATACCACTTGAAGGTTCCGAGTGTAGTGGAAGCACGTTGGTGGGTTTGCCCAACTTAATTTTTCATTAAACAATGTTCAATCCGAGATCTGTCACGATATAAAATGCTGAATCTTCAGAATAGAATGAAGAACGAAAAGAAAAAGGAAGAGTCCCGGAACCCTTGAGGAGGATCATCATATGTTGATTGTAATTAATTTAATTAATGCATAAGAATTACCTCGTTGGAATTCTTTCTTCGTTGATGTGTTCGGTCACGATTCGGTGATCCGTCGTTGCGTTGTAGAATCCAAGTGTAGGATTCCTCTAGCGGTGATCCACATGTGTGTCACGTATCTCTGGATGTCGCCGAAGGGATCTCCGATTGCTAGTGCGGAAGAACCTTCGCTTGCGATATCCGCCTTTGACCGCCTTGATACGGTGGAGGATCTTGCTCTCATAACTTGAGGGAGTTCTTGGTGGAAAGGGAATTCTCTCTTGGCATGAGAGTATTTCCAAATCTGTTGTGCACAACCAATGGCTCTCCAGAATTTTGGGTTTGTGAGGATATTTATAATCATGTTTGAGGTTAATAGAGTTATGAAAATAAATAAACGCATTACGCATTTTATTTATTTCATTAACTCTTATTGAAAAACCCCCATGTCAAATTATTAATTACTTGACATGCGCCCATGCTGATTATAAGAAATATCATTTAATAAAACAATCTTAAATCCTCAAAATCCCAACTGGAAAAACTACATGGCGTGTAATAATTAATAAATGGCGTGTACTTTTATTTTCCATTTTTCTCCACCACATTTATTAGACCTTGAGTAATGACTATTTATTTCTTAAATAAATTTAACTGCATTAATCGCTAATAAATATATTATTTCGTCCACAATATATTCTCTTGAATAACTAGTGTCAAAATAAATGTGATCAGACATCCTTAAATAATTATTAAACCACATTCAGGAATAATATTTATTTAACTTGTTAAATTAATATTTAACTGAGATACATGGACACACTTAGTGTGTGACCCTCTAGGCCTCTTTCTCAGTGGAATTAGGTTGAGCCTGCCTAAAGTCCAAGGTTAGCGTCTAGCAACACGCCAAGGCACCCATAGAGAAAGAAGTTAACACTGAAATGAAGTGTTACCTCCTACGAACGCTTACCGTGTAATATAATCTCTTTGTCACGATATCTCCAATCAAGCGGGTTGCATGCTAGTGCCATCAACCGATGTGCTTGATTATTCTTTCTTTGACTTCCCGGAATTGAACTTGCCCATACCTTACCATGGCCATGGATTTATTTAGGCTATATCAATTCCATCAAAGGGCCTGAGATATCAACTTCCGTTATGGAACGGAAGGGACAAATCCTTTCTCGCATTATCTATTAATGCGGTATTACTCGTGATGCACCCAACGTATCCTACCTCGCTGCGAACAGTGTGTCGTCACAGTTTGCGTCAATACATCTAAGTGTGTCAGTTGTAATACCCATTAATAATAATCTTAAAGTCTAAGGATCAATACACACGTCTGTAGATAGGAACATCCAATGACACTATGAAATGTGGATTTCCTACTGGCGGGTCTTGTTCTCATAATATCCTCCTGGATATTACCAAGGGTGCACACCATGAGAAGGTGCCTCAAAGTTTTATGAGTCCTCACCCCTAATGACCTGTATTATTTGTGTCCCTCAAATAATATCATCCGGCCATAGAACATACATTCAAGAATAGTGTTATGGCACTTCCAGGTTCTCATCATAGCAGGGATCCGCTATGAACCTTTAATGAAACAGCTGTCCTTAGGACATTATCACATGACATGTCACGCATAAGAACAATCAAGATGTGATAAGGCTTTTATTTAATGAATAAAGTACAAAGTAGTTGGTTCTAGAACACCAACTCCAACATAAACAACCACCTCTAAAGAAATAGGGAAAGGATTATGTTATCACTACTACTAATTTGGAGTCGTACAACAATGTGGTGATAGGTAATTTGTTCATTCATTCAATAATAGTCAACATACTATTTGATTCTAGTTCTACTCATTATTTTATATCATGCATGTTTAGTAGAACAATTCAAACACCACATCATCATTTAGAGGTTGAGTTATCTGTGAGAATAGCTAATGGGAAAATAATTACATCCAAAGTACATAACTCATCCCTGATGATTTTTTTTATATTGAACCTACCATAAAATCTTGTCTTACTTCCTTTTGTGGATTTTGATGCTATATTAAGAATTGATTGGATATATTTATACAATTACAACATCAACTGTTATAAAAGGTGATGCACTCTTCACATCCTGAATCATCCTACAATTCCTTACATGTTTAAGGAGGAAGAATAATCTCCTTCAAAATAATCATCTCAAGTGTTAATATTACTTCCTTATGAGAAATCATATCTCACTCAAATAATTTAGACAAAGGAGATGATCATGCTCGAAGACATTCCCATCATGGGGGATTACACGAATGTATTCCTTGAAGAATTTATTGGTCTTCCTCTTTATCGAGAGGTTGAGTTATCAATTGAACATAATTCTGGATCACTACCTATACCAAATACAGCTTATAGAATGGCCACTGTTGAGCAGGCAGATCTAAAGAATCTGTTGCTAGAGAATTTAGAAAAGGGTTTTATAGGCCCGAGTGCTTCACCATGGGGTGAACCAATCCTATTTATCAAGAATATGTATTGATAAATGTGCCTATGTATTGATTATCATGATATCAATAAAATCACAATAAAGAAAAAGTATTCCCATCCTCAGATATATGCCTTTTTCAATCATCTATATAGGTCCAGCTATTTATCTAAGGTGGACCTTCAGTCGGGATATCACCAATTAAAGTTGAGGAAGGAAGATATTCCCAATTCTTCTTTTCAAATGAGGTATGAAGAATATGAGTTTATAGAGATTCCATTTGGACTCACTAATTATCCCAAAATATTCATGGACTTAATGAATAGAGTCTTTAGAGATTACCTTGACAAATATTTGATAGTCTTTATTAATGATATTTTGATATAATATAAGATCAAGGTGGAACATGATGAGGATTTTAGTATTGTGATAAAAACATTGTGAAGGGAGAACTATATGAAAATTATAGTAAATGTGTGTTTTGGATGGAAAAAGTATCGTTCTTAGAGTATGTTATCACCATTAAAGGTATATCTGTGGAACCTTCCATGATATAAGAAATAAAAAAGTGGTCAAAGATAACATCTGTAATGGATATCCTCAACTTTATTGGCCTAGTCGGGTATTACTGATGATTTTTTAAAAAACTTCTCCTGATTTTCAAACCCAATAACCAAGATGAAAATAAAGGGAGTTAAGTTTTTCTTTACTCAAGAATGTGAGGAAATATTTTAGAATCTTAGAAAGAGGTTTATCACTGTACCATTCCTCACAATCCCAAAAATTAGAGAACTCTTTATGGTGTACAATGATGCTTTAAAGAAAGGATTAGGGTGTTTACTGATAAAAAAATGATAAAGTGATATCCAAAACCTCATGGTAGTTTAAAATCCATGAGCATAAATATCCCATGAATGATCTGGAATTCATAGTTGTGATCTTTGCGTTTAAAATATGGTAGCATTATATCTATGGGGAGAAGTGTGAGATATATACTGATCACAAGAGTCTGAAATATATATTAACATATAATGAGATTAATATGTTCCAATGAATATGGTTAGATCTCATCAAAGATTATGACTGCTCAATCCAATATCATCCTAGTAAGGAAAATAAGGTGGCAGATGCACTAAGTAGAAAGGATCCTGTAACTTTATCATTGATAAGAATTAAGAAGGATTCAATCTTCTTAAACATAAAAAAAGTTGTACATGGGAATAATTAAGGGAGGAGCATCATAAATCCTTCCTCAAATGATTTCTCAGCTATCCCTTGTAGAGAAAATAAATTATTCTCAAAGAAATTATGTGGAAATTTAGAAAAGGGTGGAATTTATCCAAAATGGAAATCCTCAATGTTCAATATCGATGATGATGGAGTCATAAGATTTCGGTCAAAACATTTTTTACCATCTAATACATATATACAGAAAGATATTATGAATGATACACATATCTCATCCTTCTCTATTCATCCAGGGAACACAAAGATGTATTGACATCTTCGGGAGAACTTTTGGTGGGACAATATGAAGAAACTGATAACTGAATATACATCAAAGTGTTTATTATATCAGAAATTGAAGGCATAAATGAAAACGTATAAATGTATGATTCAACCATTACCCATAATAAATATGGAAATGGGAAAAATCACAATGGACTTTTTCACTGGACTTCCAAATACATCCAAAGGAAATAATTCTATATTGGTTATTGTGGATCTTCTTACAAAGATAGGTAACTTTATCAAAATTTGAAAGGACTTATCACTAGATCAACTTGAAAAGATATATATAAAATAAGTGGTAAGGCTACATAGAGTACCACAATTTATTTTGTTCTATTGAGATCTAATATTCACCTCAAAGTTCTAAAAAAGTCTCTGACATGACTGAAGCACTGAGATGAAATTTGGTATGCTCTATCATCCTTAAACTTATGGACAATCTAAGTGGACTATTTAGACACTAGAAGACATGTTGAGATCAGGTTTTATAGACTTCAAAAAATTATGGGACCAACATCTACCACTGGTCGAGTTCTCCTATAATAATAATTTCCAATCGAGCATCCAAATGGCTCTATATGAAGCCCTTTATAAGAAAATGTTGTGAACACTAGAATAATGGGATAAATTCAGTGAAAGTAAGATGATGGGACATGAAACGGTTGAAGAAATGGTAGAGAATTTGAAAACCATTCAGTGTTACATCAAGTTACCCCAAAGTTGATAAAATAGGTACACAGAAAATCATCGACGGTACCTAGAGTTTAAGGTTAGAGACATGGTATTCCTCTACATATCTCCATAGAAGAGGATCTTAAGATTCAATAAGTAAGGGAAGCTATGTACCAGGAACATTGGCCCCTTCAAGATCATTGATCGTATAGGAGTTGTAGCCTATCAACAATCACTTCCACCAATCCTAACTCATGTACACAATGTATTCCACATATCCCTCTTAAGAAAGTACATACCAGATCCTTCACATGTACTAACTTCAAAGGTGGTACAGTTAGATAATGATATTTCTTATGAGGAGTAGCCAATGAAGATCTTGGATCATAGAGATAAATTTCTATGTAAAAATAATACCCACCTATTCAAAGTAATTTTGTGGAACAATAAGTACGAAGAGGAAATATGGGAACCAGAGCAAGTGATGAAAGCGAAGTACCCACACCTATTTTTGACTTATAATGTAAAATGAAATTTTGAGGAAAAAATTTCATAAGGAGGAAGAATATAATGGCCCATAGTTTTAACTATATAAATTCCTTTATTATAATTATTTCATATGGTATAAACATATAGATAACACAATAAAAGATTTATAAATGATGAATGAATAAAATAATAATCGTTTCTAGAAGTTAAAGAACCTATTCTGATGAAATTGTAACTTGACCTTTGGAATAGTAATGTGACCCTTCTAAATAGTAAACCAGCCAATTAAATTGAAACCTCACCAATTAAATTATAAATAAAATTTATCCATCTTACAAGTGACAATATAAAATAATTATATCCTTGTATGAATAAATAGATATTTTGAAATTATTGATTACGTGTTGACATTTTTTGTAAGTCATAAATATTTCATTACAATTTTATGACTAATTAAATAATTTAAAATAAAATATGTTTTCATAAAATGTCTTCATAAATAAATACTGTGATTCCTTGTGATTAAGTGATAATTTTATGAGACCTTAATTAATTTTTCAAAGTGTTAGAAAAGTAGTTGGAATTTTAAAATTTTTATTTTCCAAGTAAATGATTTTTTAAATAAAAAATTATATTTTCCCTATTTAGAAAATTATTTTCATAAAATTGAGTTAATTTTTTAATTCTACATGTCTAAAAATGGTTAGGATGAATTTGTGTGATTTTTCTGAAATACTTGAATTATAGATGAATAGTAAAATATTACAATTTACCATATATATACATTATAAGTTAAATATACTATTCATTGAGTCATGGATGATGTAAGAAAAATTGGTTAGAACTCAAATGGTATAATTACTATAATTATTCTAAATAATCAACACTATTTCTTATATTGAGCAAAATAATAAAGTAATGAATTAAATAATGAGAAAACACCCCTCTCCTCCACTATAAATATCATAACTCACCACCTATTCTCCTCACACATCTCAAGACTAGATACTTATCCAAATTCTACTCAAACCTCCTCCCAATCCCATTTCCCATGTCCTTGAAATTTTTTTCTTAACAAATCACAAAAACCAAACCTTTAACGAGGTTCTCAAAAAGAAGGAATGAAGATTTAAAACCTTCTTCATTGTCTTTTAATTTATTTTTTACGTTCCTTTCTTTTCTTTTTCTCTCCTCACCTACCCTTTTCTAAATGTAATGATAACTCCATTACCTTAAATATACTACAATTCTATTATTAAAGTGTAATAATTAATCATAATCTCTCTTTCTACCCTATTTTATAAAAAACAAAAGAAAACATTGTTCGTGATGTGTTAATTTTCCACATTCAAGGACGATGAAGTTTTCAAATTCCATTACCATATGCAAGGCTAGTCATGAAAACATTTTTATTGCTGAAATATATTATAATATATGTATTATATCTTATATAATGTTATGGAATCATTTTTTACATATTATATTAATTTATTAAAAAATGATTTTGTTGTGATAGAAAACCACCAAAATAGGCACAAATAATTATCATTAACTATTTATATAATGATCCATACTCATTAAATAAATAAAACTGATAAATAATACCATTTTAAGATTTTTGATATCATTAATAATATATAATTTCAATTTTTTATATTTATCCCCATTTTATACATCCTTTCGTATATGTATACAAGTAAACCGATATTGAAAACCAAGGGAAACAATGCTCCTAAATGATTAAATAGAACCTATTAACACATAAAAAATTCCATAAATGAATCCAATTTCATTATCTATTAAATTAAGATCAAGTGACCAACACCTTCAGACTTAAGGTAAGGGATTCTGCCCGAACGTACATTATATCTTCGGGTTATTATTTATCCATTTCTACCCAAATTAAATTCTATTTATTTTTTATGTAAATATTATAAATTTTTTTTATATGTTCCCAAATCCTGTATCAATATTCATTCATTGTTTTTGGGGATTTACAGGTTTTTAAAAGGATCCCTGATCAATTCTTCCTGATAAGAATGCCATATCTAAGGGAACTTCCTGAATTAATACCCAATTTCAAGTGCACTATATAATATGTTTTAAGCAACAAATATTTTTTATAAAACAATTAATTTTATTATGAAAACTTTCTTGGTTCACTTTTTGTTTTATATAAAATATTATTCCCTTTTCTTCTTTAATTTCTCTTCAATATTTTCCTTAAACCGTACTAAAATGTTTTAATTATAATGTTTCTTAAATACTCTTTTTACATGTTATCACTTAATTTTGAAATAAATAATAATAATATATGCATATTATAATTTATTAAATCCCATGTATCATTTAATTTCTTTCTTCCATTGAAAATTTTATGATATACTCATTTATTATGCTTTTTACATGACTATGATACCCAATTATTTCCATGGGCAACCCTTATGTTTTTGTTTGATTTCTAAAGTATTATTATTTATGTGGGGAAAATTGTTCAATAACATGTTGTTATGGGTGCTCCCAGATAGATATCCAATTTATTCCATAATGTTTAGTCTCATCAGACATTGTGTGCAACAGACTTGGTGGTCAACCACGAGTCATGCTCCATGTGCAATGATCTTGGTTGTTAGCCTTGAAACATTCTCCTCAATGTGCAACGAGCATTGACTCATGCTAATTTCATGATTTATTTTTCTTCCACATTACTATGATTTCATTATCCCTTGTTGTGATTCCTTATGTTTATTCATGTTTTATGCCATTTATGTCATCATGTTATTCTTTCTAACCCATGTGATGTGTTTTATTCCTATGTGTATTTCTTTACTGGGGTTTTTTTCTAAACCTTTTTTTTCATGTATTCTTTAGTTTATCTTATGGAGTTATATGATATCAATAGAAGTTATGATCTTATGATGAAGATTAAATAAAATATTTTTATTTTTTTGGAATCAGGATGTCTAATTATGTATCTAATCTCCAAGACACTAGACTTTATGATCCTTGGTTGGTAATTTGATGTTTAATTATGATTTAAACTATGTGAAATATATATAAAGTCAAGGTTCTGTATATTGATTCTTCACCATGACTAATTTATAAAGTTCATTCATCTTTTAAACTACAATTAGCATGTCATTTAGCAGAAACTTGACCTTGAAATATGGTTTCTAGATATACCAGGTCATATGTAATAATTTGATTACATGAGTCACCATTTAGGATTTATAAAATTAATTTCTTAATAAATTACCATTGCAATTAAATTAACCCAATCAACTAAAATTATTTTAGTCTATGGGACCAAAAGGTCTCGAACTCATAACATGGTATAATTAGCCAATTAAAATTTTATCATCAATTGATGTGGAAAATTTTCATTTAGATTGATTAAATAACTTTAAATAACCTAATTATTCAATCCTACATAATCATTATCACATTTAAATTATATAATAATCAAGTAACTAACTATATGTAGTAGAAATTGTATATATTAAGTAAATGTGGCATGAAAAAAGGTATGGTAAGTAAGTCCTAAGGAGCCTAAAATGATGCATGAGATGATAAATACTTTCCTTAATAGGAAAGGGAATTTAAATTCATATAGTAACATTCTCAATATTAATAACATGACACAAAATTTGTGTCTCTCAATGATGAAATTGTATCCGCAATAACCGGTGTAATCCAATAACAGCAATATCCCATTCTAAGCTATTTGGGTTTCTACTATATGTGGGTTAGCTACTCCCAGTCAAAGACTTGTTTTGAAATTACATTACATCATAGTATCAAGTCTAATACACAAATATAAAGACAAAATGAAGAAGAAATCTTTGATACCACTTTGTAACATCACAACCTGGGATACACTAAAACGGTTCCCCAAGTCGGTGGTCACATAGCCTCAAGCACAACTCCTCATATGCTAGATGTTGCTAACTAGTAGTGTGGGTGTTAGTTGGTACGGTGGAGGGATTATACCCCCATA
Organism: Viscum album; assembly: GCA_963277665.1. Taxonomy (NCBI): domain Eukaryota; kingdom Viridiplantae; phylum Streptophyta; class Magnoliopsida; order Santalales; family Viscaceae; genus Viscum; species Viscum album. The sequence goes on from OY728125.1 coordinate 877,302,610, forward strand.
TCAGTGTAAAATAGTGGTAATAGTAAATAAACAAAAGTAATAAATAGAGGAAGCCTGATATAACTAATATCACAACAGAAAAAGATACCATAAGTAAGTAGTGGAAGTATAAACTTCCAAGAAACTAAACTAACAATCCAAAGACATAGGGTTGGGTTATATACAAAATTATTTCATTGAATTATGGTATAAAAAATGTTGAAAAGATAATACATGTCATAGGAAAATACAACATCATATAAAAATTCAAAAAAAACAAAATATAACTCTACTAGAATGGTGATCATTTGCTCAGTCCTCTACTCCTATGATCTATACTGTGAGTTAAATAGATCACAAATAAGTTATAGGAATATTTCCCTTATCCACACCTAAAGTCATGAAGTCCATTCGACTATCAAAGGCAGCTAAGGTAGGGTGTGAGACAAACTCACTAGGCCACAAATAACAGTGTCCAAAATAATCAATTCAATGTATATATAATATAAATGTGAAAGTATAATGAATAATAATAAATCCTATAAAAATACTAGTGGGATTAGGTTATAATAGAAAACCTAGCATACTTTATTTGATTCATCATATCCTGGGATTATTTTGATCAGTTTACCATATATAAGTATCCATATATATATACAAAATATATATACATGTATATGAACCAAATACATAAGGAAATTTTTATGCATATACATGGATACAAGGTCTTAGCTAGACCTGGGTCATAAATCAGTTTTCCATAACAAGTCTAATAAGCTATAGGAAACAACAGATCATACAAGCCTCGAATATTATATGAATGTAGGACATATTTCCCATCATTCAAGAGGGTATGGTGAGTATTCATGCCCAACACCCAATGAAAGGTAATGTGAAGTATCATTCTCGTCATCCAAGTAAGGGTAACAATGTGAGACGATATTCCCATCACCTAATCTAAGGCATCATGAAACTCCATCCTCAATAGAACCACTAACCACTGTAAAATGACCATTATCCAATATATAATAATAATAATCATGAGGTGTTACCTATAAAACATTTATAAACATTTTTACCCAATCTAACATGGGTTTCAGATTTATATAATCCATATAGATATAATTGTGCATCACTTGGAGTGAACTTTCCACCCATTTCCATTTAATTTAATTAAACTATTGATTTATAAGCAGGGAAATTTACTTTAAATGTCAGGATAGACCACTTAGATGGTGGTTGGGTCAATTAAAAAATTAACTCAATGAGGTAATTTCATTCAACACACCCAAAGGGATGGTCTCTAATATGTATACAACCTCTATTAATTTAATATGGGTATGTGGTTGTATTTAACAAGGTCTAATTAATTTAAGAAGTAAATTCACATTATAAGGAATCTCATGGGAATTTCAAGCATTTGGAACATCAAAAAAATCTATGATCACACATAAACATTTATGGAGAATTGGTAGGCCATGTACCTTAGGTTTTTTGTGCTCTCATTCACTTTCATCCTTTCATTCGATGTAGAATGGACGAAAACTGAAGAATATACCAATTCCCTTAAAATAGGGCATATGAACTTGCACAAAAATAGATCAAGATATGTAAGTATAAACCAATATTATGGTAAATATTATTATGGAGACTTCCATTATGGATCCAACATGACTGAATGTAATTAGAATGGTGTTTAGATGAGGGAGTTATTCAGATCCCAAAAAAAAGAGGAGGGGAGCTTCATGGGAGAATAAATGAGGAGCTCATATCTTATAGAAAAGAATAAAAGGAGGTGGGTGGTTAAAACATTTCAGGGGTAAAATATTAAAATCACCCCTTAAATATTGGTATGCATCATTTTGATACACAGTTCTCTAAACCATGTGCTAACTGTGCTCCCTCCACCATCCAAGACCCCCCATCATTGGCTAGGTGCATGGTTTGGCTAACTGTGTTCAAGACATGTGAAAATAAATTATCACATCCTCTGCATCACCCACATGGGAGTGAATCCTATCTTTAAATGTTGTGGAACAATTGTGTGGCCATTGTTGTGAATTGATTTCCCTACATGATTTTGTTTCATGGTTAGAACTAAATGTATGATAACTATGAATCCCACTATGTTTCTATAATTTATAAAGATCTGGTATCTAATAAAGTCTTGGATTCTCTCGAGACCTTCCTAAGGCTATAGTTAACACTCATAGGAATGAATCAAATAATTTAAACTAGAAAAAAAATGAATTTTACCTTCATTAAAATTATATCCATTGAATTTTTTTGATAGATGGTGATTATGGGGTTTCCTTTTTATCTCCCTTTCCTATTATTCCCATCAGTTATTCTTATATTGTTTGATTATTGATCATGATAAATTTAGTAGGTACCATATGATTTTTCCCTACAATTTAACCTTTGAATTTCTTTTTTTTTGATTTTAAATGTGTTTTAAAACTATTTAAAACCTCATATTTGATATGACTGTTATTGATTTTGCAAAGAGAATAGAAATTATAAAATTCCCTAATTTCAATGGAAGTGTAATTTTTATGTGGATTTGGGAAAAAATTATTTCATGATTTGAAACATGATATGGTGAAATTATTGGATATTTATTGTAGAAAAAATTGATTAAATTAAAATGTGATTTGAAAAGGGATTAAATTGATGAAAAACTATAATCTATTTCTATAATGAGAAAGTAATGTAGAAAATTGAGATTGGGAAATTATACTTTTAATTGACTTGAAATGATTTATTTTCCCATTATTGATTGATTGATTGACTCAAGTACAAGTGATCCTTGGTATTTATTGGGTAATTAGGGTAAGAATGATATGATAAGATTGCATATCACCACATTGATGATGAAAAAACTAACATAAGCATACTATGGAATGATTTATCTAATGGGGAGTTGTCATGACCCGTCCCCTGAGGATCATATCGTGACTACCCCAAGCCCACATTCTATAGGCCAGGGGATGACGACTAGCACCAAAAGGCGTATTCCCTAGAACTAGGAAGGCATTGCCTTTATAAGCTGTGAAATCACGTAACCAAGCACACAACAAGATACGAACACAAGAAAACTGTATAACCAAAATAGTGTTGAAATTAAAAGGGGCCGGAATACTGGGGAGTTCAAGAGTTTTATACCTCGGGTGGTCCTCACCACCATTACCTCTCGTGGGAGGTTAGTTCAGGTGGTCCCCATCATCATAACCTCTGATGGGAGGTTTAGGTCTGGTGGTCCCCACTTCTCAACATCCACATGGAATAAAAAAATGTGCATAATTTTATTTTTATTTTATTCTTTCATAAAAAAACCCAAAACGAACATCCACTCTTGACCAACTGACATCAATGTGAAAGTCTCTTTAAGTGGATATTGGCACTACGTGTTCAACAGTGCCCTTATATTTCAATTAGGAGAATTGGTTCAAAAGTTATAAAAACTTACTCATACATTTACTGAACGTTCCTGAAGAGAAGTTATGAAATTCATTTCGGGCACTCTGGCCCTCAGAATCACGCATCGTCAATTTTCTCAAACTCGTAAAATCACCATTTATTTAAAAAAAACATGGAAATTCTGGGTTTTTACAGTAGTTGAGTCCTGATGGTCTGAGTTATGGGAAATGTGCAAACATTGAGCTGATATCACTGATTGAGTAGTGTGAGGATCTTATTTCCAGAAACTAATTTATCGTATGACTTAATACATATTGCTATGATATAATTTATTTGATTATTACATTACATTTATTTATGGAACATTTTATTCATTACAACTTATTTATATAAGTGTTGAATATAAAAATGTTCTTTTAAATCGTTCTTGGTATGTAGATAGTATATTTGGTTATGAAATCATATTTTATTGAAATGCGAAATTTTCATGCCTTGCCATATTTTTTTTAAATTTAAAGAATACTATGTTCAATTGTTGTGGAATTAATTATGGAACACTTAGTGAAACCCAACTAGGTTTTTTAGCTCAAAACCTAATATTACCATCGGCTGTTTGTAGATTATCGTATACTAGGTCCAAGAAAAGGAAAAATTCCACTTATAGGTGGTGTATGTTCTTGATCCTTGAGACCTTGAGTAATAGAGGAGATCATTGGAGATGTGGTCCACTTGTGCTGAGAAATATCTCCATTGTTTTCATAATAAATCTCAAATTATCCTTCAATGTTAGGAACCAACCCAAGTTTAGTAATAATTTTTTTGATCCAAACTGATTCCATTGATTTATATGATGAATTGATATAATTTATCCCTATTTTAAAGCCTAAAATGGTTTCTTTTTTTATCTCTTCAAACTGATATCTCTATTATTTTAGAAAAATAAGAAACTATATTGAGATATCATATCATCTTTGTGGAATTAGAAATGATCATTGGCATAACCCCTTAAATGAGATCATCCTCTCCTCTAAAGACTAAAAACAAATCCTTAATTGTTATTAAGTACTTAAGGATATTTTAAATAGTAATTTTGTGACATTAAATGGGATTTGAATTAGATTAACATTTTATTCTCAGAGCATAAGTGATTTTAGATCAATTACATAACATAGAATAGTGATATACCCTATAGAAGATGCATAAGGAATCTTATCCATGCATTCTAACTCTTTATAAGGATCATGAATCTCATTAAAATTCATCCCATACAACACTAGTAAATAAACCTTCTTGGATTTCTCTATTCTAAACAATTTTACTACATTATCAATATATATATATGCTTTAACTAAGTTTAATAAAAGTCTTCAAACTATTTCATTAGATCATTATACCCATTTTGTATGGTGTTTCACCAATTTCCTTCATTAAGAAGTATTTTCCCAACCACTCCTTTATAGAATTTAATATTTTGATATCATTTTCATCCATATAAAATATCAAAAATACCACAACACCCCCTCCCCTACACAATCTACTTCTATACACAAGAATCATCTATGTTCTTGATAAAACTAAACTCTTTGATTAAATCAATAAATATGATGTTCCAACATCAATTTATTCAATCCATAAATGGATAGTTGCAACTAAAAACATTATCATGCACGTTTGGTACTTAAAAACCATTAGGTTTTATCATATATGCATCCTCAACTAAATTCCAATTAAGGAAAGTAGTTTTGACATCCATATTCTATATCTCATAATAATAATGATTTGTTATGGATATAAATAGATGAATGGAATTTAACTTCATAATTAATGAAAATATCTCCTCATAGTATATATCATGAATTTCTTTGTATCCCTTTTCTCCCATAGGTGATTTATAGTTAGACACTCAACCATCCATGTCATATTTCTTTTGAAAAATCCACTTGTACCCTATAGGTATCCACCTTTTAGGTGCATTTAATAAGTTCCAAACATGGTTAGTGTGCATGGATTTTGTTTTATATCTCTTGGAATTTAATAATTTCTCAAAATCAAAACTATTAATGGCCTCTTATGTGGGTTTCGGGCACAGTAGAATCACAGTTGGATCAGCGCCCAACTTTAAATTTTACTGTGATCAATGATTATTCAGGGATCAATACAACGATGAATTCTAGTATCCACATAATAAAATCAGATATTTAGATAACGAATAATGATGCCAGGAACCTTTAGAGAATATTGACATATTTTTTTAATAATTAATTTAATTTAATAAAAAAAATACATCTAAGGTTTTCTATCTTCATTGACGTAACTAACCACATATCTACAGTGATCCATTCATTGATTTTTAGAGATAAAGAGTAGATATCCTCCAGCAATAATCCACACATGCTCCACAAATCTCGGGACATCGGCGAATGAGTCTCCAGGTGCTAGCATGAAAGGTCCTTGCACTTGCATCATCCACCCTCAATATCCATGAGATTCGCTTCCAAATAATTCTCTAATCTAGTGGAGGATGGACTCTCTAATTTCTGAGAGCATTTAGGGAGAAAAAAGTACCCCTCAAGGCTTGAGATATTTTTCTTTGAAGTTTTATGAACAACCAAAATTGTCTCTCTAGCCTATAGGTTTCCCCCTTGGATAATAGGAGAATAATATGTAACTGGGAATATAATTCACAAGGTAATAATAAATAATTAGCATAAGTTCGATTACTTATTTTATTATTCTATGTGAAACCCTATATCAAATAATAATAGGAATATGATTATTTCCATGACATGTGATTATATCACAAGTGACAATTAAATATTATTTTAATAAAATATTATTTTATATTATTTTATCATTGGACCCTTTAACTCGGTCTTCCCATCCTCCAGAATATTTATTGGACCTTGAATAATGAATATTTAATTATTAAATAAATAAAAAAATATAACTACAATATTCACTGATAAATAAATAAAATGTTATCAGGCATACCTGAATAATTGTTAAACCACAACCAGGATTAATAATTATTCAACTTTTTAAATAATAACTTATTTAACTAAGATTCTGGATGCACTTAGTATGTCCCTCTAGGCTGCTTTCTTAGTGTCATTAGGAGAGCCTACCTAAAGTCCAAGGTCAGCATCTAGAAACACGCCATGGAACCCATAGAGAAGTAAGTTAATTCCATAGTTACATGTCACCTTATATGAATTCTTACAATGTAATATAATACCTTTATCACAATATCTTCAATTGAGAAGGTTGAATGCTAGTGTCATCAACCTATATTCTTGATAACTCGTTCTTTGACTTTATTAAAATAGAAAATCCATAGATAACACTATGAACATGGATTTATTTAGTCTCTATCATTTCCATCAAAGGGAATGAGATATTTACATTAGTTAATGAACATAAGAGATAAATCTTTTCTCTCATTATACATTAATGCAATATTAATTGTGATGCACCTAATGTATCCTACATCACTATAAGAATATGTCAACACAGTCTTCACCAATACATCAAATTGAATGACCCATAAAATCTATTAATAATAATCCTAAAGTCTATGGACCATTACACACATCTATAGATATGAACATCCAATGAAACATATAGTGTGTATTCCCTACTATCAGGTATCATTATCATAATGTCCTACTAGATATTACCAGGGGAGTACACCATGATAACGTTCCTCAAAGTCCTGTGAGTCTCCACCCTTGATAGCCTATATAATTTGTGCCCCTTCAAATGATATCATCCAGCCATAGAACATTTATTCAAGAATAGTGTCATGGCACTTATAGGATCTCATCATATCGGGGAACTACTATGACCTTTTAGTGAGACCGCTACTCTTGGGACATTATCATGTGATATGTTACACAGAATAAAAATCATAATGTGATAATGAATTTATTAATATAAAAAATAATTAGTATAATTTTATCATAAAGTTTGAATAAGATGGTTCAAAGGCACCAACTCCAACATAATCCCACTTACACTAGATCCAACTTCTAATAAACTTCAATCTGTTATCTCTCACATGATATTCATGGTTCTTCTAAGATAGGCCTTTAGTTAAGGGGTCTTCCACATTCCCCTTCATGGACACTCTTCTCACTGAAAATTCACCCTTATGATGAAAATACCTTAATAGGTGATACTTTTAGATTATGTTCTTTGTCTGTTGATGTGACCTTGGATCCTTTTCAAGAGTCATCACTACAGTATTATCACAATACAATGTGATAGGGTCTCTACTAGTAGGCACTACATCATGATCACGGAAAAAGTTACAAATATATATGGCTTGCATGGCTGCATCAGAAGACACTATATATTTAGAATCAACTATAGAGCCAGCAACAACTGGCTGCTTTGAACTCCTCCAGATCACAACTCCTCTATTGATATAGAAAACATATCATGATTGTGACTTTAGATCATTTTGGTCTATCTAAAAACTAACATCATCATACCATCTGATGACAAGATCCTCATCTCCTCCATACACTAGGAACATATCCTTAATTCTTATTAGATACTTAAGGATATCCTTAACAGTATTCCAATGTTGTTCTCTTGTATCTTCTTGATATTTTCCTACCATGATTAGTGCATATGCAATATTAAGTCTAGTAAATATCTTGGAAAACATGATTGATCCAATCACAGAAGAATATATAATCTTACTCATTATATATTTCTCCTATTATGTTTGGGGAAAAATTTTCTTATAAAGATATATGCTGTGTAAAACTGCATCTAATCCCCTCTTTGATTGTTCCATACTAAATCTCTTTATTATCTGGTCAATATATATACTCTGACATATCCCAAGAATTATCTTGGATTTATCATGAATGATCTTGATCCCTATAATGTTGTCTTCTTTTCCTAAGTCTTTCATGGAAAAGCACTTGTTTAACCATCCCTTAACTAACTATAATACTGGTATGTAATTTCCAATAAGTAATATTTTTTCAACATATAATAGTAGGATAATAACCACATTCCCATTAAACGTTTCATAAACACATGTCTCACATTTTTTCTTAATGAAACTAAATTCTCTTATAGATTCGTCGAATCAAATATTCCATGAACTAGATGCTTGCTTCAATCCATAAATGGAGATCTGAAACTTGAAAACCCTTTGGGAATCACCTGGTGTCACAAAACCTTATAATTATATCATATATACATCTTATAGAAGGTTATCATTATGGAATGTATCTTTGAAATCCATATACCAAATCTCATAGTCATGGTAAGTTTTTATGGCAATTATGATTCTGATGGATTTAATCATGGAAACTGGTGATAAATTTTCATCATAGTCAATTCCTTGATGTTTTTTAAAACTTTTATCTACTAGCACTAATTTCTAGGTACTTAACTTAACTTCCATATCCATATTCTTCTTGAATGCCCATTTACATCCAATAGGCTTTACATCAACTTTTGGATCAACCAGAATCCAAACATGGTTTTGATACATAGAATCCATCTCAGAATTCATATCTTCTAGACATCTTGCATCTTTTGAGATCTCTATTTCCTCTTTGTAGGAGATAGTTTTATCATTGTCCAACAATAATGAGTCACCATACACGACGACAGGAAAACTATATCTCTTTGGTTACCTTGCCTCTCTTACACTCCTAGGTGGTACTTGTGTTTTAGAAACTACTTCTTCCAAAGGGACCTTTAAAACTTGTTCCTCTTCCAACTCATATGTGTCTTGAGAATCAGCTTCATTTAAGTCAATCTTTCTCCCTCTATACTTTTTGAGGATGTTCTCCCTTTCAAGAAAGACAGTCTGTCTGATAACCATCACTTTATTGTCTGAAGGTTTGTATAGGTAAAATCATTTTGTTTCCTTTGGATGCCCTATAAAGATACACCTCATTCCCCATGGTTATAGTTTGTTTCCTGATAAAACCTTAACAAATGCATCACATCCCCATACATGTGTATGTGACTAAACCAGTTTCTTTACACTCCAACACTCAAAGGGGGTTTCATTTTTCCCCTTAGTTAGTACTCAGTTTAATGTGTATATTGCAGTTTATAATTCATATTCCCAAAAAGATAGTGTAAGATTTGCCTGACTCATCACCAACCTTATCATGTCCAAGAAGGTATGGTTCCTCCTTTCATTAACACCATTCCATTATAGTGTATAATTTGTATTGAGTTGAGATAGAATCCCAAACTCCCGTAAAAGGTCATTGAACTCTTGATTAAGATATTCTCCACTTCGATTCGATCAAAGCTTCTCTATCTTCTTACCAAGATAATTCCCTACTTCATTCTTGAATTCCTTGAATTTCTTAAATCACTCATACTTATACTTAATCAAGTAAATATATTCATATCTACTCAAGTCATTGGTAAAAGTTATGAAATAATAATACCCACCTCTAGATTATACTGGAAATGATCCACACACATCAGTGTGTACCAATCCTAGAATCCTTGTGACACTTTCACCCTGATCACCAAATGGTGGTTTGGTTATTTTCCTAGGAAAAAAGTGTGACATCTATCATGTGGTTTATTCTTAGAAGATTCTAAATAACTAACTTGATAGAGCTTTGTCAGGAATTTCTCATTTACATGACCAAGGTGATGATGACACAACTGGGTGTTATATGATTCATGTGAACTTGATTCGTTGCTGATTTCCAACACTTGGATTTCATAATTTAATACATACAAGTCATTTTTTAAATGTTTCATACCATAACATATTATTTCCTTATAAAAGAAACAACATTTATTTCCAAACATGAAATTAAACCCATTTGAATCTAAACTTGATACAAAAATTATGTTATTAGTAGCACTTTTTACATAATAACAGTCTCATGAAACCAAAATTATCTTGATTGGAAACAAAAGGTGGTAGTCATCGATGGAAAGAGAATCTAGCCTCGAACCATTGGTAGCTCGCAGATCCACCTATACTCTAGAAATTTTCAAAAATAAAATCGGTTTCTATATTTGAATATAGATTGTAGATCCATACGATGAATCTAATACCCAATGTGTATAAATGGAAAGATTCCACTTCATAATGAACAAACCTTTGGCTTCCCCTTACCTCTAAGTTTTGTTCTTATTCTATTTCCCTAAATCTCCACATTCAAAGCATACTCCCTCCTTTTCCTTTCCCTACCTTTGGATCTTCTTCTTCTTGGTCAGATGGTTCTTGGGAGCTTTAGACTATTTAAAAAACCTAGGCCACTTTTACTTTTCCTTCCTCTTGCTATTCACCATAAGGACTGTGGGTTTTTCATGCCCCATGTCCTTATCCTCTTGGTGAATCAGGGTCTGAAATTCCGATAATCTCTTTTCATTATTTCTCATATTATAATTCCCAATAAATTGGAGAAGTCCTTGGGGAGTAATGATAGTATGAGATCTGTATGAAACTCATCTGGTAATGTTATCCCTAAGATGTCTCGACACTTAATGTGGCCAATATGCTTGACTACATGTGGTGTATATGGTGCAGGCTCTCCAAGCATAGTAGTGAAAAAACCATTGGAGATCTCATACCTCTCTTGTCTCATCTTCTCTTATTATATATCATGAAGGTGATACATCATTCTATAAGCATCCATTTCCACATGTTGATTCAAGAGATCATTGGTCATGGATTATAGCATGATATATTGAAAATCCGTAGAATTATTCAGATATTTCTCAAACACAGATACCTCCTCATCACTCACCTCATTCCCAGCCACAACTAGTAAAGGTTATTCAAGCACATATAGATTCCTTTGATGAAAAAGGATGAGTCGAATGCACCTTTTACACTCTTAAAAAGTAGTTCCATTGAGAAGGTTTTCCTTATCGAGTATGAATCACAATGATATGTTTGACATCATTTTTAATGTCGTTTCCACAAATTATATGAATAGAGTTTTAGTACTTTATCTGATAAAATTAAGAAAAATAAATAAATAAATATTCATTAGTCTCCCATTATTTTATTGAAACCCAATAGCCCTGACCATTGGCTTCAGAATATCATGTTGCTTGGATATTCTAGTGGCAAGTATCCATGTTCAATTATCATTACCCCAACTTTGTCTGTTCAAGCAACATGAATTGTTTTAGGTAGGCATTCCAAATTCCAACTACATTAAATCATAAATCCCTGATCTATTTAGTGGACTCCCCAATCCTAAAATCATTATTTTAGATTTCCTCAACCCTTAGCTCTCAATTTCACCAAGTCCTTCTTTGTCAGTCAACCCTTGATGTAAACTAACTTAAGTCAACCTAAAACCCCAAATTAGAATTCCCGGATAATTGAAATCACCCCAACATGGGATGGTTAAGAACTCTGAACTATTGGTTTGATTCTAACCAAAGTAATGGAAGGCTATACCAACTTAATATTTTATTGAGAGATTTTATTCTTTATGCATAAATTTCCTCTTATTATCTATTCACATGCTTGTTAATTTTAAGTGGTATAAACTTAAGTGATTAACCATGTCTTGATAATATTTACGCATAAGACATTTTATTTTAGTTCCATCTTGCGTGCTTTGTTAATTCATTAATTATGTGAATGTGATAATAAATCTATAATGAATAACCTTGAAACTAACAAAAAAATAAAGGATATGATCATGATATTGTCTTATGGTTAGTTTATATAGTTGTTGATAAACTAACCCTGGAATAGGGGATAAACACCTTGAACCTTTTAATTTTTGTGTTTATAGCTTTCCATCTGTCCACCTTTGTACCTCCTTGGATTAGTTTCACCTCAGAACCTAACTTGAACCGCCTCCACTAGCTTGGGATCTCCATCCATTACATATGTTTTTAACCTACAAGTAGGTGAGGGGTAAAAGTGGGTTTACATAAAAGAAACCATGGGCATGCAGTCCCTACATATTAATTAGGAAAAGGCACACATGAAAACAATTTAAATTTAAAAAATAAATTAAAAGGAAAATAATCACATACAAAGGTCTAGTCTAGCTCATTATCTTCCACAAACATGTAATGAATTATGCATTTAATAAAACTATCATTCAATTATTTAATCATTATTATTAAGATAAATCACACTTCAATTGATTAATTATTATCATTAATTAATCAATCCTTTTATCTTAATCATTTTTATGAATTTCCGTGAGATTATCATCCATTAAAATTTTAAAAAAATTAATAAATTAATTTAAAATTACTTGTGTATATAACTTGTACCTTGGAGACAAACCAGTGAATAACCATACAAAACTAACCAACATATATTATACGTGTATACACTTTATTCTTTGTGACATGTATCATGCACACAGAATTATAATTGTAATATAACTCATACATGATATGGAGATCTTTGAACATTACGCAGATGTTAATTAAACATTTATATATATTTATATCAAAAACCTATCAAATTTTGTGTTCCATATTTACTCCCACTTGAAGATACATGTCTCAAGTGTTACCTAATATAATAATAAATTTTCAAATCAATATAATCTGGAAAACATATACGACGTGTAGATCTGACTACATAGCGTGTACCCTCCTCACCATCAATATCAAGTACATGCCTGGGGAAAGAGCATGTGAGGTGTACTTCAAAAATATTCAAAGTACATGGTGTTTCCAGTGGTCCACATGATGTGTAGACTCCACGTTACATGGTCACTAGCCAGGAAATCTGTGTATGGGATACACAACTTAACCCTAACCTGAAGGGACTACACGTTGTGTCCAATGGGCCACACGATGTTTATTTTGACTGATCGTGTACCAATATGCCCTGGTCAACATGTGGTGTAATAATTAACTACACTACATGTCAATAATTCACACTGATTGAGTAATTATTGAATTACTCCTGATGCAGTGAATAAAACTACATGGTGTGTGATCCAGATTACACGTCGTGTATGGTATATTACACTACGTGTAACTATGAATACCCCGCACGTACTATCATGTCACATGTATAAAATTTTTGGTGCCTCTTAATGAGATCCTAGGTTTATGTTTAATCATAAAATTATAATTTTCTATTAGATCTGCAATAAACAAAAGAGGAAGAACAGATCTAGAAATTCAGATTAGAAGAAAGATTAAACATGAATTGAAAAAACAAATTATAAAATATAAAATCATTAACGAATTATTTAAATAATTATAAAAAAATATTATCCCTTTGATACCACTTGTAGGTTCCGGGCACAGCGAAAGTGCAGTTGGGTTGTCGCCCAACTTTAAATTTTACTGTGATCAATGATTATGTCAGAATAAATATGACGATGAATGCCAATATCCGCCAAATAAAATCAAATATTTAGATAAAGAAGAAAGGGGCCCGAAACCTTGAGAGGGGATTGAAATATTTCTTTTATAATTAATTTAATTAAATTAAAAAAATTCTTCCAAGTATTTATTTTTTTATTGATGTTTCTCACCACAACTCTACGGTGAGCCTTTTTTCATTGTATAGATCAAGAGTGGATCTCCTCTAGTGGTAATCCACACATGCTCTATAAATATTTGAAAGTTGTTGAAGGAGTATAACGGTTCTATCACATAAATTCCTTATGCTTACATCATCCACCCTCAATTTCCTTGATAGAATCTTCTAAAGAATTCTCTTATCCGGTGGAGGATGGCCACTATTGTTCTTGAGAGCATTCTTGGAGAAAAAAAAGAGCTCTCGAGTCTTAAGAGGTTTTTCTCCAAAATGTTTTGAAAACCAAAATTAGCTCTCTAGCTTGTGGGTTTCCCCCTTGTCTAATAACTTAATAAAATTTAAGTGGGAATTTTATTCTTCCTCTATAACTCTTTTTGGTACTAGCTCAAGTTCTTTCTTTGTAACACTTACTATTTTTTGTTCATTTACTTATTAAAGCTAAAACTTCCCACTAATTCTTGATTCATGTGATCCTTATCAAGGAAAACACCATTTCAATCCACAAACACTTTGTGTTTATAAGGAGTATAGAATTAATATCCCATAGTTTCTTTATTATGACAAAAAATTAATAATTATTTCAATTTAAGGATATTTTTTTAGAACAAAGATATCATATGTATAGTTCAAAAAACCAAATATTCATAAAATAAAAATTCTAATGTTTTACAGTCTATATCTTATGTAGCTTATTTATGAATTTTTTAAGATGATTCTAGTAATGTAGAAATGAATTAGTTTCTGAATCATATCCCTAAAAAATAATAAGGTCACACAAACTCATAATAAATTTAACAATGTTTATCAAGGTATGATTCTGCCTCTCAGACACACAATTTCATGATTTCATTCAAGGAGGAGTGAGTTGAGAAAAAATTATTCAATATCCTAGATGATCAGTGAATATCTGGCTTCAGTATACACAACCCAAATCTGATTTTTGAATCTTAACATTTTTACATAGATGATTTTTTACCTCATTCTAAAACTCTTAGATCTTTTAAAATGTTTTAAACTTTTGTACCATAAATTACAACATTACCATACTAACTAAATTTATTGTTAATGGTTACAAAGTATATATTCCCCCAAATTTTTTTATACTCATAAATTTTCATCCATCATTTTGTATTAGATTGAATAGTCTATTATCCTTATCACATGTTCTATTAAAAGGTGATTTGGTCATTAATAGTAACAAACAATATTTACAAGATTCAAATGACTCATAATTAAATGAATTAAACAATCTATCTTTATAGAGTCTTTGAATTTATTTCATATTTATATGTCTATAGAGACAATGCCAATGGTAAGTGGGTTTAGAAACAACCTTGATCTTTTTATTCTGGATGTCATATAGAGGATTTTCCATATTCAGAATGTTTAAACCATTCCTAATTTTCTAAATTTCATAAATTATTTAATAAATATATGTGGAACATCTTTCATTATTTTTAATGAATTAAAAAATCCTTATTATCAAAACAATATATAAAAATAATAATTTCATTTTTGGAAGGGACATAAAAGGAATTTTTAATTCTATAATTAATATGCATGGTAGACCTAGATCATATGTACTGACATCTAATATAGTAACACTTTCCACATTTCCAACACATAGATATACTTAACTTTTATAAATTATCTCTTATTTGTGAGTTTTTATTTATCAATCTAAATTTACGATGAACAAATGGTATCCAATACCCATGTTTTAGAATTAGAGAAATTTATTTTAATAACATTAAAATCCATATAATTAGAATGATTCTATTTAAGAATACATATCGACCTTAGATTATAATAAAATATTTTTTTATAATTTGTGACTATAATAGATCTCAAAATGATAATCATAATGCATGATAGAATATACAAAAAAAGGTATATCTCTGGGTGAGTATCATTATTTATATCTTTTCATCGAGGAATTTTGATGAAATTACTCCAAATAAAATTATGACCCCATACATCATTACCTTTAATGGTCCAATATCCACATTTTACTTTCTAAGGACCCCAATTTTTCATGAACCTCAACACTTTTATTATTTTGGTCGGTTTAATTTCCTTTAATATCACATATGAATCTTGGATTGTTGAGTAGAAGACTCTTAAACCCTATTTATCCTATGGATAACACTCAAATATATTCCACTTTTGTCCTAACTCTGAGTGTTTTTTAGAAAAGTGTTACTCAAAGATCATAGTGGGATATGGTTACCTGACAAATAGGGTTAGCCACATCCACATTCCATACACAAGATAATCCATGCAAACATTACTTTATCATGAACCTAACACTCAAAGGAATGGTATTAACCTTGATATAAAGGAAGAGTTAAAGATACAAGTTAAAAACACTAGATAACTCTATAATATAATATAAAACAAACCACCACATCATAATATATTTCAATTAATACCATTAAAAGTATCTAAAATTAAATACAAAAAATAGAATCCTAATGCAACAAATCTATGGAAGCTACAAGATTCAATAACGAAATGCCCAAATCAACCTCTAAAATCCTCTAAGAAACATTAAAATGGTTTTTATATATTTCAGTCAGTCATAACATGTATAATTAGAAGGATCATACTAATGGTCACGCATGAAAATGTGAAAATATCATAGTCATTCCCTAGTGAACAAATAGTTGAACCAAAAGTCACCTAAATAAGCCAGCTAGGCATCCTAGATTTAATAAGGTTCACTCAAAAAATAACACATCCAATTTTTTAAAATTATATCAAAATAATATAGAATAAGGAACCTCAAATACACTCCCCTATTGAGTTTCCACTCCCATGCACTGATTCCAAACATCATGTACTATCATCCCTTCTATACACCAATCATCACATATCACATAATATTTGATGTGATTCGGGTCACAACTCTTCCTACTTTTAAATACCCACACATATCATACATAAATATTACATATTAACAAAAGAATATTTGTTACATAACATAAAGATCCATTCCAGAATAATTTAGGTCTAGTGACTTTGTAAACCTGGATAAATAAACAACTGGTTCATTGGTGAACAACATCTTCTCCCACTAATTTCTTTATATCTAGCACCCTTATTAGACTTATCATATATAAAATAGTAATTCCTAACCTGGGGAAGAAAAGATAATAAAGTGTGATCTTAGAAACTTATTAAGGGTAAATAAGGGACATATTAATGATCACATAAGAAAAACATTAGTATATGGGTATGATAACATGTTATTAACATTTGAAAACCATAACATGCATATAATTGGTAATAAACTTGAGTCATGGAAAAATATTATTAGTTAATAAGACATTAATCATAAAGTAATCAAATTATATATTAAATTAGAGCATAAAATTGGAATAATACATTAAGTTTTTTTTAACATAAGCATATAACATTGTGAACATGTATAAATAAAAATTGATTCACTCATTAAGTTAAGGAAATGAAAATAGTATCTATCATAAATTTATGGACATTTGACTGAGCATATTATTAATCATATAGAAATGAAAACTAGGGCCACGAATAATATTATAGACATTATAAAAGGTCAACATGTAACACTATGAACACACACAAAAACTAGTTCAAACATAATATAATTAACTCTTGAGTTATCCATTATTACCCAATGAGTTGGAGGGAGATATTAGTCCCAACCATCACATAATTAACACCATACATATGTGTTCCACAAGATCATAATAAATTAATCATATTATCACCCATGAAAATAACTGGGTATCATAATCATTTCATCATAGCATAACCTATGGAAAACAAATTGTTTTCATAAACATTTCATCATTTCTCATAACATAACATGTTGATAAAGGAATGGATTTCATAAACATATTTTTATCCCAATAAAAAAACAGTCATAGAAATAATAATAATGGTGTCCTTGGTTCATATCCTCATTAAATCATTATTAACATCAAAGGATGTTTTAATATATGGAAAATTATTTTTAAAGATAACTTTGAACATTTCTTGAGAAAAATAACCTTTTCACTTAGAAAATCACATTTTTTAAAGTTAAGAAAACAATGTGAAAATAATTTTATTTGAAAATAAAATTTAAAAATTATAAATTAAGTTTTAAAACATTTATTATTCATGAAATATGAAAACAATTTTCTTGTTTCACATGTAAAAAAATATCCTTTCATATTTTTGGTAAAAATTAAAAAACTCCTCTTTTAAAAAACAATAAGAATATTCCTCTTAAATGATTTTGTAAAATATAAAACAACGGTAAAATAATATTAAATAAATAATTATATATAATTAAAAACTTTCTTTATAATATTTTTAGATAACATGTACATTTGATAAAAAGGATCTTCGACCAAATAGAGAAGTAAATTCAATTTTTCTTAAGACGTTATTTTTTACTCTTGGGTAAGTAAAGAGTGGTAAATGAGATCAAAACATGTGTTTTAATGCCATAATAATAGGAGAATAAAATAAATGAGATTATTGAGAGTTATGTCCTAATATTTCATCATTTTAAACTTAATAATAAACAACCCTAATAAATAATGAGATTATAACATAAACATTTTTTAACTTAGGTATCTTCTAAACAGTAATCCCTGTGACAGGATAAACTTAAGATAAAACTATAAATATAATGAGAATAAATAAATTTATGATATAAAATTTAATATGAGATTTATATACTCCTCATAAAATAATATAGACTCACGACATGACATATGTCCCAAAGAAGACAATTTCAAACGAAATTCCCTTACCTTAAATCTCGACTTCCTTTGTACACATTTGAACCTACAATATAATAAATGTATTATTGTTATAAATATATTTTAGAAACTATAATACATATATATATATCATGCCATATATTATTTACATATGACCATTTATTACCCATTTATTAACAATTCCTTTTTAAAATCATGTTTTAGGTAATAACTGATATGCTTTTCATGTATGTTTTGATTTTGTATTTTTAGTAATTTTACATTAATCCCAGTTCAATAACCTATATAATTTTATTCATGATATAAATATAATATATATTTATTATATATATTTATATTAATCCTTCATATTTAGATATATATAATGAAATAAATTGTTCATGGAGACGGTAGGTCGTATGTATTCATAAAAGATGATTCCATTTTTAATTGGATGGAACAAATGAAATTTAAATAATATATAACATTTATATAGTAATTATTATTTCATATACATTAAATATATTAAATATTTTTATCCTTATTACCTTCCATGAAAAGTGCAAGGGGGAAATCACATCGCCTTGTGAGGTGGTAGTCTACTGTACACACAAGTGAAGTTATTATACACCAGTAGAATAAAAAATAAAAAGTGATAAGTGATATTATAATTATAAAATATAATAATATCATAAATATCATATATAAATATTAAATCCATCATTATATCCATCTGTGATATGTGGTGATGGAAGACGAATTAAATCGGTTCATGAGGCGGTAGTCTGCCGTACATACAATCAGTGGTTTCATTTACCAATTAATTGAATAGGATTAGGATATATCCTATGACATAAACATAATAAAATATAAATATATATATATTTTTTAAATTATTATAAAATTAATGATGTTGGAATGATAAGAAGTAAAAATAATAAAGAGCTTATTGAAAGAAATTATATTCATTTCTAACAACCTCCTTTGGATCTCTTATTAGGGACCCTTAGATTGGTCTTATGAGAATAACTTAAGATATAGGATAAAGATAAGGATTTAGGAGAGATATTATGATATGTTTTTGTTTATAAAAAAATCTTAATTGGTGTCAAAAAGAGAGAGTAGTAAGTCCACTTTTATAATTGAGGAGTGGCATTTTTGTAAACACTCAAAACTATTCAATAATGGCAAGTCACTCTCACCCCAAGTGCCTAAAAATTTTATAAATAATGTATTTTAGGGATGATATGGTAGTGCCAAAACTCCACCCAAAGAAATTAAACATTTTATTCCTCATCCTTTAAGTTTACTTAATTTTACTATTTTTTTAACCACAGTAATGTGTATCTTTTTCTTTACCTTGATAATTTATCCTTTAAGAATAATATTAAAATTAAACATATTATATAATTTAGACCTAATTATTATCAATATTAAATAAATTTTAATAAATTATAATAATATATTTTTGGTAAATTAATTTTAACACATGCGTGTGTCATGCACAAAACCCCATTTTAGCTTTAACCGAGGTAATTAATTATTGTTGTTTTTATTGATCTTTATAACCAAAAATTAATTTGATATTATTATATAATATAATATATTATAATTAAAAATATGTAATTAATTTTATAAAATTCAATTCATATAAATGTTGGAATTTAATTGAAAATAAAACACACAGATGTGATAAGGAATCATTTTTTCAAAGAGAAACCTTTCATACATATAGAGAGTTTTAATATAAAAATTCACTATGAAATTGATTATAATGATATAAATTGTATTAATAAATATATAATTGAAATAATTTTACTTTTAAAATCACCTTAAAATAACATGGATCTTGTAAATTATCTAAATGAAAACATATTTGCTAATAAAAATCATTATTTTTCACTATTCATAAAAAAACTAATCTTTTAAGAAAATATCCAAAAAATAACCCAAAGATATTTCTAACATGTAGATTTACAAAAATAATGTTTATTTTTTAAAATAAATGTTCTAAAATTTTCATAAATTACTTTTATTATTTTCTAAAAAAAATCAATAAAGACATTTTTAACAAGATGGTATTTTGAAAACATAAATATAATTTACTAATAATTAAGTAATTTTTCAAAATGATCACTTTATATAAAATTAGTATACATAATATTTAAAAAAATATATTACTATTAAAACAACTATGTTCAAAATCTATTTTATAATGGTCATCTTTAAATAGTAATATTAATAGTATATTGTGGTTTATTAGAACTAACTGTTGTGTGTTACATAAGCTATCGAATAAATTGAATTTATCAAAAAAATCATAAAATATCAAGTTGTAACATTCTACCTTACATAAAATGAATTAGGCCTCATAATTCAACACTCTGATATAAATAATTAGGATAATTAGTCCTCATCATATCTTCAGGTTCCCATGTAGCATCTTTAAATTGGTTGTTTCACCACAGAAATTAATTAGTTGAGATGACTTTTTTTAAACACTTTACCTATAAAATACAGAATCTACATAGTTTTTTCCTCATAATAAATATCTTTCTCTAGTGGTATGAGCTATGTGTTCAATATTTGTGAATGTTTAGCTATGTATTTCCCCTAGAGAGATACATGAGACACATTATGGCTTGAGAGATGTTCAGTGAAAGCACTGATCAATAAGATAATGTCTCTATATAATCAAAAATTTCAAAGGGATCGATATACCTAGGGCTTATTTTTTCATTATTTGTTAATATAATTATCTTATTCCATGTATAAATTCATATAAATTTATTCTCATAAACATTGAATTCTATATCGCATCGGTGGTTGTCATAATAACTTTTTTATCGACTTTGTGCATCCCTTTAGTGCTCCTAAATAGTTTTAACCGTCTATTCCATTTATTTATCTTGCTCAGATACCAGTGTATTTATTTCACCAACTTCAACCCAACATGTTCGATACCTACACTTTTTTCTATATAGGTATTCATATTGAACCATATTAATTATTGAGTAAATATATTGTTGTACAAAAACTCAACCAAATGAGTGTGTTGATCCCAAAAACCTTTGAAATACATATAATAAGATCTCAATATGTCCTATAGGATTTCAGTTTTTCTCTTATACTGACCATATCTCTATGGATGATATTCAATACTGAAACACAATTCTATATTAAGGGGTTGTTGAAGACTTCTTCAGAACATTGAGGTAAACCCAATAACTTAATCAGATACAATATATGTCCAATTTCGGTGATTCCAATTTTAAAGTATAGATAATCATAATCTATTCCTATAAACTTAATACTAAGATTAAATTTTCTCCTTAAAACCTTTTTTGGATGCATCAAATTATATTAATATTAAGGGTCACTTCTAGCAGAAAATGTACACATTAGTAATTAGAGAATATCTTTTTTATGATGTGACAAAAATTCCCGAAATTGACTTGGGAAGAATACAACTTGTGTGAAAAAAACATTTATTAAGTAAAATTCCAAAAAATCAGTAGTTAAGAAATCCAAAATCTATCCAACCTTTAGGGTACAGAACCATAATAGCAAATATTCTGCCCTCTTTTTTGACAAATTAAAGTATTCCCTTTCATTTCAAAGTAATGTTAGATTTAAAGAGTCATCTATGATGGAGATTGTTGGATGTAGAATAGGATTATTCTATGAAGTAATTAATACATAAAGGGATAAACTCCAAGTGGAGTTGGGAAATTAAGATACATTGGAATTTCCATTTTGATTTTGTGTTTTCTGTTATAAACTCTTCTCTTTTGAATTATCCTAGAATTTTTTTTCATGGTTGATGGAGGTATATTTATTTCTTGTTTAAAATTTCTTATATTTTGTTATATATTTTTTATCAACTTATTACTATAAAATATTTGACTTTTATTTTAAAATTATTTGGGTGAGATCAACCTATTTAGTACAACATGGTCAATTAGTTTTAGTTTCTTAGAAGACTTTGGGAATTCAAATCGCATTTATAAAGAGATAAAAACCCGTATTTGAGATATCAATATGGTTTCAAGGAAATATAGGTGGATAATTTGAGTTATGTAGGTACATATTGAAGAATTTATCCAGAATATAGTTGTAATCAATGATGAAGGAAGTGTTTGAGGATCCAAACTGGTCCATCACATCCATATTTAGTTTGTATTATTCAATCCAACTTACTTCTAATTTCTTATAACCAACTATATATTATAATTATAATATTATTTTTTTCATATAAATTTGTTTAGTTCATTTTAAATCCTCTCTTTTTACTCTAACTTTAACAAAAAAAAATTAACAAAGTTATAGTCTCACACCTTTGTCTACCACCACCTCCTTATGAAACCTCGTGGTCACCACTTTGCTACATTTTAAAATAGGAGAATATTGAGTTGGATAAAATGACTGAAAACCCCCATTATCAACTTGGATCATTTCTAGGGAGTTCTCCTTTTTTTTGAATTTTTATGATTTAGCCACTAATTTAGAGTCTTTAGAAAAACAAAAAAATGGATTTTCACTATGAATAATCCTATGCTTGTATTTATTTTCAATAATTTAAATATCCTAGTCATGAATAATTTTTAAAGTTCTAACCCAAATTAATTCATTCATAATATAAAAAAAATTAAAGGATATTTTCAAGAAATAATCAAAATATAAATTTTTTTAATGATTGCGAAAGAATAAAAAGCTCTAAAAGAGGAAAAGGAAATTATAAATATTATCCCAACTACTTTTTATATTTAATAACATTATTTGGATGAGTTTAAGGATGAATTAGACCATTATTTTTTAATTTTAGATTCCTGGGAGAACACCAACATTGGATTTTTTATTGATTTGACTGTTTTAAATAAAATTGATTTAGAAAATTATTGTGATGAATTTATTGAAAATGAATTTCCATGTGAAATCCCATATTTTGAAGATGAAAAATGATAACACACATATCAAAAATTGGATAATGATGATGAAACACATGATAAATACATTTTTTAAGGGAATTTAGAGGAACCTGAGATATTTCCTACTAAAATTGATGGTGTGAACCATCTGATTTTAGAAATGATTAAACCAATTACAAAAAAATTGTTGATAATATTGAATATTATCCCAAGAAAATTATTTCCAAGCTAGAAGATAATGAAATTTATAATGAAATAAAGTTGGATCCTGAGAAAACATAGAGATAAGTATCAAATTCTAATCCACTTTTTCAGTTTATTTTGATATTAAATTGTTAAATATTTTTTCCTATGCAGATTTAGTGCCCATTTTTTTGTGTGGACTAATTTTTCAAATGAAGATAAGTTCAATGATAAAATTAAACAAAAATGTTCTTTCCAATGGAGTAGTACACGAGTAAAAATTAGGATAGTAGTATGATTCTATTTTTTAATGAATAAATCATTTTTTAAGATGAAATTGAAGATTAACCACGTCCTAGAATTGAATTTAATCTACCAGTAGAGGTTTTTTGTTATGATAAACTATTTGTAAGTTGCCCTTATATTTTTCTCCAAATTCCACTAAATCATTGGAAAATAAAAGTAATATAATGTAACCTAAATAAATATTTTTTTGGGATAATTTATAAGTTGTGTGAGATGAAGAAGAGTGGAGAAAAATCATTTTTTTGGTTCATGAAGAAGAAATCACACCCACCTTCAGATTGGGGAGGACCAGCTGGAACTACCTAACCAGGGTAGTGAAATCATAGCACCACTTGGGGGTTCAAACCAATGATATTTTCCCTTATAATTCTTTTTACTTTTATTTCATTGCTTTTAATAAAATTTCGATTTTTTTATCTTCCCATATAGGTTTCCTAGTTCTAACCTTTAGGAAGCCAGCTTAAGGCTAATGCTTCTCAAAAAATCCAGGTTGTTTCTTTCCTCTCCATTTTTTTCATGTCTTATCTTCTTGATTTTCAATCCCAAATTGGAACTTCTATACAAAATGAGAAATTGAATAAAATAATTTTTGTTGAAGTATCGTCATTGGTAGGGTAGTATTTTGTGTGTTTTATTTTCAAATTTATATTTTCAATTTTTATTTCAAATTGTGTGTGTCTTCTTTTATTTTTTTCTTTTATTTAAATTTTTATTTTAAAAATAAATTTTGATATTAAAAAAAATTACCTTTTTTAAATTTAAGCCATTATAAATGAAAGGAACATGCTTTATTCATGTCACTAAACTTAAAAAACTACTAAAATATATTGTCTTCTAGATTCATGATTGTGGAAATTCATGAAAATACCATTGAATTCTTAAGCTCATGTCATGAATGTTGTCCAAATTTGAAAATCATGTTTACATGAGGATTCTAAACCATTTTTATATCTTCTTCAAAAAAACCTCACATATTGAGTGAACTAAATAATTATTATTTTAATCAGAACATGTCATGTTTATTTTAAAACATGGGATCCTTATGGCTATTGTGTTCAAAATGAATGAGGAAATTAATTTGTGATTGAAAGACCCATTTTCAAGAGAATTTTTTTGTTATATCGTTCCTTATCAATTTTACTCATATAATACCTTAGTATCCATGATATTTATTATTATTTACCCTCATTACAAGCCAATTTCCCAATCTAACCTGCTCTTAAAGTACATTTCATGATTTTAGTAAAGATTAAGTGTGGGGGAGATGAATTTTGTTGTGTTACATCATTTGGTTCTACTTTTGGTGGAAAATAAAATTATGAAAAGATTTTTTTTTATTCTAAATTTTTTTTTGAAATCTATGCTTTATGGATCAATCAAGGAAAATGGAGTTGTTCCTTTATGGAGCTTCTAAATAATGAAATTTAGGCTTATCTATAGATTTAAATAAAAAAGGGAAAAGAAATTTTATTTTTGTTACTCAGTTGTTTAAGATGTGTTATTTCCATTAATGAATTTTTGTAGTAGTTTTTTCACTAATTTTATTCCAATAATAAATATTAGAAGACCATGATTGAGTGGAAACTAGAAATATGAAATCTTACTTCAAATAATAGCCAATCCATGTCTTTTTACCTATTGATTTTTCACATTTTAAACCCACAACCCCTCAAACCTTATAACAACCATTTATAATTCCTCGTGATGGATAAAATTACTTGACTCAATTAGGTTTATATTTATAAATTTTCCAAACTTATGATGGCACTTTCATTTATTTGGATGATAAAAACATTGTTTAAATAAAAATCATGTGATGAGAAGAAAAAAGGGGTGGGGTTGGGATCCTTTTGCATGAAATAATGAGCAACATGGGAATGTAATTAATTTTCATAACTTTGAATTTTGAATTTATGTTATTTAAGAGTCATGATAAGTTGGGTTCCTTGATTTTAAGCTTGTTAATTTCATTATCACATGTTTTGAATTTTCATTATCAATTTATTTTTAGTGTTGACTCGTCCATGAGAGCAAGTGTCAAGTGTGGTTGAATTGATAGATCTTATATTTTAAAAACTTTTAATATGTATTTTAATGACTTAATACCTACCAATATATCCTTATATTTTAAATTGCATCATTTTTTGAATTTGTAATATTTTTTAGCTAAATTGTGAATGTAACCAAATTCTAGAATTTTAATATTTTTGTATCACTTCTTTATTTGGGAATAAATTTTTCACATAGGATATAATTGTTGTAATTATTTTTTTGTAGGAACCCATTAAATGTAGTATTATACTTCTCTAATTGGACTAATATCTTAATAGACCATTTGGAGGCTCAAATTATCATTCAAATTAGAAAATAATTTTTGGATAGAATTGATACCCCTTTAAAAAATAGTGAATATCTTGTACCAAGGATGTATAATTGAGGTTATTAAAGCTATAAAGAATTTATAATTTGAATATTCACCACTAAATTTAATACCAATATTAAATTCTCTAATTAATTATATTTTATAATGCATCAAATTAGGGGAAGATAAAGGGTCACTTCAGGAAGAAAATATTCACTTCAGTGATTAAGGAATATATTTTCCACCATGTGTTAAAATTGACTAAAATTTTGTAGGGAGAAATAAAAATCACATGAAAACAAGATTTATTGAAAAACGTTTCAAATATTCAATATGTAAGAGATATAAAATTGATCCAATATTCAGGGTACATACCTAGAACATCAAATCCACCACCCTCTTTTTATTTAAATTCAACTCTTCACATTCATTTCAAGAAATGGTTATATTTAAGGAGATGGATTTTAAGGATAGTATTTCTTGGAGAATATGATTATACCATGAATTAATAAATACATTAATGGTTAAACTCCAAGTGGTAGTAGTAAATGAAGCTACGATAGCACTTCCATTTTTAGTTTATATTTTTCATTAAAAACTATTATCTTTTGAATTATACTATAATTTGTTTCCTTAATTGAAGGAGGTATCTTTATTTCATATTATAAATTTATTCTATTTTATTCTTTATTTTTTATCAACTTATAACTTTAAAATATTTTTCTTATTTTTTAAACTTCTTTTGGAGAGGTCTCCCTCTTGAGCGCAATAAGGTAAACTAGTTTTGATTTCTCGGAGGTCTGTTGGAAATAGAATCACTTTAATAAGTGGATAAAACCCATATTTTAGGTATCAATATGATTTCTAGTCAATATAGGTGTATAATTTTAAGTCTTGAGGTATATATTGGATAATTTAATTGGAATAAATTCTTAGGAAATGATAAAGGGAGTGTTTGAGGATCAAAACGTTTCCAACACTATCATCTTTAGTTTTCCCTTTTCAGTACAACTTGCTTCTAATTTCTAATATCCTCTTATAAATTATAGTTTTAATAAGATTTTATATTGTTTAAATTTTTTATTTTATTTTAAATCACCACTTTTAACTCTAACTTTTACAAAAACAAATTAACAAAGTGAGAGTTTGACAATTTAGTTTTCAACCTCCTCATGAGACAACCTCATGGTCACCATTGTGCTGCATTTTAAAAGGGGAAATTATTGATTTGGATAATGTGAATGAAAACCCCAAATATCAATGATCTAGATATAAATAGTCGCTAGTATCATTTAAGCATGCGGGCTTTATAAGGTTTTTGACTACAACCCATATAGCATTATGACATTTAGATGTTTCAGGGAGTCTGAAAACAAAATCCATGGTTATGATTTCCTATTTCTATTATAGTATGGGTAATAGTTATAAAAATCCATTAAAATTTTTTTTATCAACATCAAATTTTTTATATACCAAATATCAATATAAAAACTCTCTAATATCTCTCTTCAATTAATCCCACCAAGAATACTCTTTCAAATCACTATACAACTTTGTACTTATATGATTAATAGATAACGAATAACTATGAGCCTCTTTTAATAGATCCATACTCAAATTAGGTGTATATGGAACACATACATGGTTCTATAACCTTATCATTCCGTTATAATTAAGATTAAACTCAAGATTATTTCATACTTTCTTCTACAGCTCTACATCTTCCTTCAGTGCATATTTAATCTTCACTTATATAGATGGTTGAATAGTTTTTTTATAAAGATAACATGTATCCCCTTCCTTAAATATTTATAGACCAATATCATTAAAATCTAGGAATATTGGATCTTTTTTATCCTCATCATGGATAATCTGGCATGATCCTTTTGACTCAAAGTATCAGCCACATTTTTCGATTTTGTGGTGTGGTAATGTTTCAAGAAGTCGAAATCCTTAATTAGCTCCAAACATATTCTATGACACATGTTTATTTCCATCTATGTGAATAAATTATTTAAAATTTTCAGATAATTATATATATCACATTTTCCTCCATAAATTTCATGCATCTAAATCTTTAATTCAAAAAATACCATAGCTAACTCTAAATCATGAGTTGGGTAATTTTTCTCACAAACCATCAATTTTCATGAGGTATATGTTATAACCATATATTTATGCATTAGAATACATCACAATACCTTCTTGGAAGCGTCAATATATATTAAAAACCCTTACCTACTTTAGGGAAATTTAAGAATAGGGGTAATAACTAAACATCTCTTCAGTTCCTTAAATTTTTCCTCACATTCATCTATCAAAAGGAAATTGACTCCCTTCTAGGTTTAGTTAATGAGTGAACTATATAGCCATGATAAATTCTATATAAATAATAAATAATATCAAACCAAATCAAAAAAAATCTGGATCTTGGTCATATTGTTTGGTCGGGCACAACATTCAATAGCCTCTTTCTTTGATGGATCCACTGATACACCCTCCCTTGATATTATATGACACAAAAATGAAAACTTTTTTAGGAAAAATTTACACTAAGTAAAATATTTATATATTTTTTCCTTCCATATGGTATTCATCGCATTTCTAAAGTTATTTTCATTCTCTTCCTTTATCTTGTAATATATAATAATGTCATATATGAAGACTACCATGAACTGATCAAGGTAATATCTAAAGAATATATTATTTAAATCTATTAAGATATTGGAGGAGTTTGTAAGAATAAATGGAATAATTGTATACTAATAGTTCCCAAACCATGTATTGAATGTTGTTTTAGGTATATCATCCTTTTTAACCCTAAATTGATGATATGGAAAACAAATTTCAATCTTGCAATGTTATTGATCTCTGTATAGTTGATCAAATGATTCATCAATAAGAGGTAGAGGATAATGTTTTTATTGTGATCTTTTTATTTCCCTGATAATAAATGTAAAGTCACATTGATCGATATTTTTTTTAGAAAACAGAATAGTTTCACCCTAAGGTGATACAATTTTCCAAATAAATCCCTTCTCAATATTTTCTTGTATTTTTTCTTTAATTCTTATTACTCAATTAGGGCCATTTAAAATAGAGTCTTAAAGATTGGGGTAGTGTTAGGTAAGAGTTTTTTTGAAAACTCAACTTCATGGTTCATTTTAAGACTATGAAACTCTTTGGGAAAGTCAAATGCTAATTCCCACACAACATGCATATCATCAATGTTGAGTTTCTCCCTAACCATTTGAGATAAACACCCAATTTGAAAAGGAATCGTGACACGTACAATGGACCCAATATATATTTGAATTTTATATTTATCATCACATTGATAAATTAGAATGGGTTCATTTAGAATGAAAAAATTGACTTCCATTCCATTGATATCAACATGGAATCCATGTAAAAAAATCCAATCCATGTCCAGAATCACATAAAATTAAACTATAGGGAGAATAGTAATATTTTTAGGAAACACTTTCTCAAAAACAATAATTATATAGGAACTATATACTTGAGATGTGATGATCTTACCACTAGTAGTTCTCACTGCTAACTCAGTATATAATCATTGATCTGATGATTTAATATCCTTTTAAAACACCTAAGATATAAAAGACTAAGTAAATCTAGAATTAAATAATATAATATCTATTCTATAGGAATGAAAAGTGTACCTTTCAATATTGTATTATTGTAACATGCATTGGTAGTTGTGATCGCATGATATTTATTTTTAAATCTAGTTTTATGATTTTTCTTGCATTAATAATCATCATTAACCTTCATATTTATGAACTAGTTAGTGTAATGCCCATACTCCTTGCATTTGAAACACAAGTGTGTCTGTGGTTCATTCTATTTATATTTCTCTCCATTCATCCAATTGACAAGCCTCTTCACATTAATTCAATAGTTTTTTTCTCTATGTCCAGTTTTCCAACACTTAAAACACCTTCTATTTCCTTTTAGTCATTCTTCTGAGTGCTCCTTCCCACATTTCTGGTAGGTATGAGGTTGACAATTTTTCTTTCCTCCATGTGACATATCATTGGAGATTCCATGAAACCCCATCTTCCTTTTTTTATCTCCAAGACCACAAGGGTTTACAGCTTCCATATCCACTTTGATTTCACATCAGATGATTTCTTAATATCCTTCAAATCCCTTTATGGATAATGAATTTTAAACACTAGGTTTCAAACCATTAAATAATTGCTCAACCTTAATTTTAGTTTGGATGATATTACCATAAGCAGACCTCACAATTCTTATAAAATTCACCTCAAAGGTACCAAATGATTCATTATCCTTTTTATTTAACAAAAAGAATTCCTTCTCCATTTTCGTTAAAATAATATGAGTAAAGTACTGATTGAAAAATAAGGTCATAAAATAATCCCATTACATGGAGTTTGTTTAATCTTGTAGAATCATATTCTTGATAAGAGTCTACCATTGATCTGAATCTCTTTCCAATTGATAGACAACAAAAAATAATTTTTTATACTTTGAACACTGGATAATAGAAAATATATTTTCAATTGTACTAATACATTTCTCGAGAAACAGTGGATCATCGTAACTACTAAAATAATGTCAGTGTTTCTTCATTAATGACTCAATAAAATTTTATTCCCTCCTTTGATCATTTATAAGTTTAGCATAATTCATATATTAATAAATTTTCATGAGCATATCAATGATATTTTTTATTCCATATCCCATAACATTTTCTTTCTTATGGTGAAAATAATTGAATTGATCATCACACACAACATTAACATGGTTCTTTTATATTTCATCCATTCACTAAAACCAAGTACCACATTGTAATAAATAATAATCATAGTTTGGAACCACATTATCATGAAAAATCACGTATACGATGTCTAAATCATGACATTTTATTTTCAATATATGACACGTTAGGATTAACCTAGGTTATTCATGTTCATCATATATTTAAATACTTCATCACGGTTTATAAATATTTTTTAAATTTTAAAAACATATCCCTTGGGAGTGTCAAACTAGGTGTGCAACAATGCCCATTATCATGAACATGGTGATGATCCATTCCAACTCAATGTTCTCTTTTTGAAGCTAATACCCCAAGGTACAACTGTTTCATAAACACATGAACTTTTAGTTTCCAGAAAGATATATGGTTTCTTGAAAACTAATCTCTCTATCCTTCAACAATTTTACATGATATTTTCATATACCTAGAATTATCCTTCTTGTTGTTGTTAAAATTTTATCATCCTAATTTTTAATGTTTAACAAAACCATTATCTAATACCAACTATAAAGACCGACATTTATCATACATAAATATCACCTTTTAATAGATGAATATTCATTATATAACTTAATGATCCATTCCATAACCATTTAGTTCTAGTTCCTTTGGATACTTGGATACAAAAATTACCATTTAATTGGAGAAATATATTTTCTCCCACTAATTTCTTCACATCTATAACCCTTTTGTAACTTATCATACATTAAACCATTCTTCATAACCTAGGTAAAAACATAATAAAGGGTGATATTATATGATTAGTAAGATTAAATAAGGGAGATATAAATAATCACAAAATAATAACATGAGTATAATGGTATAAGAATATAATCTTAGCATTTGAATAACATACCATGCATATCATAGATCATAAAATTGAGTTATGGAATAAATATTGGAAATTCATAAGAAATGAATCATAAAGGAATAAAAGTACACAAAACATGAGAGCATAAAATTGCTAGAATACATTGATCCATTTCATAAGTATAATCTTATAACATTGTGAAAATATATAGATAGAAAAAGGTTAATTCATTAAGGTAAGAGAAGAATTCAAGCCCTATCATAAACATATAAAAATGTAAATAGGACCATGCTTAATCTTATGGACATTAAAACCAGGCCAATTCTTAATTTCATATACATGAAAAAAAATTCCATGCATAATATTTTGAACATGAAAATAGCTTCACACATAATAAAATTACTTCAATAGTTGTCAATAATTTCCCATTTCATTGGAAGGAGATATATATAGAGACCCGAAGCTTAACGTATATGGACATTACATTACCTTTGCGGAATACTTAATACATAACAAAAACAGACACACACGGACCTTAATATTTTAGTGTCTTTGGAAACTCGGAATATAATCTTCTAAACGTGGTGAAAGATTTTCAACATCTCCCATAAAGTTCTTCCCTTTTTTTACCTAAAACCTTTCTTTATATCCTGGGGAAAAGAAAATATAAAATGGTGAGCTCAAATTATCAGTAAGGGTAAACAAAAGAAATATCAATCACATCATATTCATAAGAACATAACATTTTGGAAATCTTAACCTGCAAAAGAGATCATGATATCATAACATGGGATAAATCATAGTAGTGAAATGTAATCCCAATAATCATAACTTAAAACATGAAACTTTTTGGAATACACACATAATCATAGAGAATCATTTCTTATTAGTCAAGATGCATTGTCAAGACTATCTTAGTGGACAAAGTCCATTTCTGAACTGAGTTCACTCCTCGTTTCAGTCCTGTTTCACTGAACCGGTATAACCTACCATTACAGCCATGTCTATCTCATGAGATATAAAATCTTCACCCAATGCATTGGAGGGAGATATAGGTCCCATCCATCTCATAATGATACCATTATTATGTGTTCCACAAAATCATAAATCATACATCATTGCATAACCCATGTAATAAAAATGGGATTCTTAAACATCATGACATCATAAAACAATTCATATAAGATAAAGGAATTCATAAAAATATAATTCCATCACAACATAATCAAATCAATGTAATAATATGTATATAAATAGAACTCTTTATTATCTTAGATGGGAAATAATTTTGATAAAACACTTGAACTCCATTCTTGAGGAAAATATCCTTTCTGCTTCAAAAACACTTTTCCTTTCTTAACATGTCGTACAATTCTAAACTAAAAGAAGTTGATTAAAAATAAACTTGAAAAATTGTAAAGGAAGATTCTTGGAAATAATGTTTTAAAAATCCATTCATTCCATATAAGTTAAAAAAACATTCTTCGTACTTTTTTGGAAAAGTCAAAAAGTACCTCGTACAAAAAACGATAAAAGATTCCTTTCATATCCTTTACTAAAAACTCACCGAAGGGTAAAATTGGATTTAAACAATTGTAGGTGGATGGAAAAATTATTAAATATTGAGAAAACATGGATTTGGATGATGAAATACACCCCAGTAAATACAAAAGTATAAACAATCTCGGATAAAAATGAGATTGTGATATTTTCCCTTACCTTAGGTCCGATTTTCTTCGTAAGTGTCTGAACCTCCTCTAC
This sequence comes from Viscum album, assembly GCA_963277665.1. Classification (NCBI taxonomy): domain Eukaryota; kingdom Viridiplantae; phylum Streptophyta; class Magnoliopsida; order Santalales; family Viscaceae; genus Viscum; species Viscum album. The sequence goes on from OY728125.1 coordinate 877,336,392, forward strand.
TTTGAAGCGCCTCTTTGAGACCTCCTCTTAGGGTACTAAAATTGGTCTTTGAGGAATACCAGAACCTCTAAGATGTTGCTAGGGAAGTGGATAAAAGAATTTGGCAGAGGTTGGCCGAGCTTGAAGGCTCAAAGTGGTGTGAGGAAGTGAGGGAGGGGGTGCCCTTTTATAAGGCAGGAGAGGGGCACCTTTGGAATAACTAAAAATATTATTTTTTTATAAAGCCAAATTCGGTTTTAAATAACTCGAAATTGATTTATTTCGAATCTAAGGTGGGGATGGGTCGAAAGCCTCTCATCCAATCGAATTTAGACAAGTTTAGGATCCTATTTTAACCTTATCATTTATATTTAACTTTAAGTTAGATAATTTTACTTTTACCGTGTCTTCTTGTTTTCTTACACTATAAGGTTAATATACTTACTATATCAAGAAAAACGAACCCCAAGTTGTTTATTATTAATATATATAACCTTATCTAAGTCATATGGCCGAACCTTATATTTTTAGGAATAAAATAACAATTAATAATATAATATTTGTTTTAAAAACTATTTTATGTCAATTTTGACACTATTTAATAATTGATTTTTGTGAAAATAATAACAGAATGATTAGTTCTAAATAAGTTAATTAAAGCAATAATAACGTGTCATAGTAACCTATAAAATTAGTGGAATTCATAAAAAGTCTCAAATTACATTTATTTGGGTATTTATAACATCAATTATGTCAATATTTCTTTAATAAGATAATTATTGCATCATCTTTGTGTCATAAAAAATTTAAATTATTTAATGTCTAAAAATTACAAATAAAATACCATTATCTAGGAAATCTTGTTATCTTTCTAATGAGTATTTATAGTGGAATTTATCTTATGTATAACCCTATATTAAAAATGATTTACTTATTAAACTTTGATTTTAACTATTTTAACCCTTCTTTAAATAAATTAATAATAAATGTCCTAATCTAATACAAGTGGGCCTAAATAATCATATTTTATTCCTAAGGTTGTTTTTGGTAGAATTAAACTTATCCAATATAATTAGGACATATTTTAGGGTAATAATAATAACATTTTTACCCTTAATTACCCTATTTTCTTTTAACCGTCGTAAAAAAAGTAAAAAGTTAATATTCACCAAAAATTATTTTCATCTCATTGAACCACATTTTACTTACTAAAATCAACCATGTCTCTTGGATTTTTGAAATTCCACTCACAGAAGCGGTAAAATTATGTTTTATGAAAAATTCATTTTTTTAACTACCATTTAGTGGTTTCACTATTCATCAAAAAATGAAATTTTCCAGAAAAATACCAAAAATTAGGCCTAAGTTATATTTGATATTATGAACTCAAAAATGATGTCTATTTTACCAAATTCAAAACACATCAGTTTCATTAATTAATCTAAAAATTAAATCTTGTCGTCAAAACAAATAGCGTGTTCTTAAGAGATAATAACTATTAAGAGATTGACACTTGTTTATGTCTGGTTTAAATGTAGAATTACATCCAATGACCAACATTGTATTAAATTGAAAAAATATATATTCTAAAAATACTTTAAAACCACTAAAATTAATAATTTATCATTATTAATTATTTCTATTAAAAATGTTTTTTTTTAATTAAAATTTAGTAATTTTCACTATTCGTCAGAAAATGAAAGTTATCCGAAAAGCACCAAAATTTCACCCTACGCTAATTTTGATATTCTGAATCCAAAAATGAAGTCCATTTTGAAAAATAAAATTTAAAAAATTGCAAAAAGTGGTTATTACTATTCATAACGTCTAGTTTTAATAATATTTTAATAGCATATCGTTGTTTAGTGAAACTCGGTATTGCATACTACACACACTATTGAGGAATGTCGTGATTGCGTGTAATGCAAGTCAAGTCAAGGATGCGTGTTGTGCAAGATCCTTTTGGTGTAGCGTACAACACAAGCCATTAATGAAATTAAAAAGAATATTTTTCATAAAATCTCGGGGTGTTACAATATAAGTCCTACATTTCATATAATGAAAATAATAAATATGTGTAAAATAATATCATAAAACATATATTATATCATAACCAATTAAAACTATATAGTATGATTTAAAACCCTTATTTTCCATGATATTTTAAAATATTTTTCATGTTCTACATGTTAAAATAAATATTCTTGTCACATTTTAGCAAAAAATTAAAAAGAACCTCATTTAGAGAATCAAAATAATACTACTTTTACACCATTTTGGTAAAATTTTTAAAAAGTGTAAAAAATATTTAATAAATCATTGGATATTAGTAAGAGATTTATTTAAAACATTTTTAGAAAACGTAGACATGGAAGAAAAGGATTTTTGACTGAAGAGAGAAACAAAGTCGATTTTTTTTTATAAAAAAATATTTGGCAATATTAAGTACATAAAGGGGGAAAAGATAGAAAAACATGTATTTTTATAAAATTACCAATGTATAAGAAACTAAATGACTTTATTAATGGTATATCATAATATTTCATCATCAAAAACTTAATTATAAACACAGTGAGACTGTAACATAAAACTTTTACCACTTGGGTATCTTCTGAATCATAATCCCCATGAAAGTATAACATTAAATTAAGATTAAAAAATCACTATAAAAAATAAATTACTAATATAACATGTAATAGGTTCTTTATATACACCTCAAAAAATATTATAGGTTCATAACATAATATATGTCGAAAAGAAGAAAATTTGAGATGAAATTCTCTTACCTTAAGTCTCAAATTCCTTCTTACATGTTAAAAGCTCATATATTTTAAATATAGTTTTAATATAAATATATTAAAGAACCATAATTTTATATATGATACTATATATTATTTAATTATGACCATTTATAACTCATTTATTAATTATTTCTTGTTAAAATCACATTTCGGGTAATAACTGCTTCATTTTTCATGTATGCTTTGATTTGGTATTTTTAGTCATTGTACTTCAACCATGGTTCCATAATTTCAATAATTTTAATCCTTATATAAATATAATATATATTCAGTATATATTTCTTTATAGTAAACTATAAAATTTATAGATAGAAAATTAAATACATCGTTCATGGAGATGGTAGGTAGTACATATGCATGAACACTATTTCCATTTTCTCAAAGGATTGAAAGAAATATATCAAATTTATAGAGTAATTATGATGTCTTATATATCTCATATATTCATTAAATATATCCTTTTTATCTTTACTGTAAATGTTAGTAAAAAATTAATCACATCACTTTGTGAGGTGGTAGTTCTTCGTACACACGAGTGATGTTATCTTATTCCCATGGAACTGAAATTCAAATGGTATAAGTGGTATTATAAGTAAAAGAGCATAATAATATCATAAATATTATATATAAACATGGTATACATCTATATCTATATCTTTTTATGGGGTTCTCATCCTGAGCATGTTTGACGTTCACTGGTTGTGCATTGTACCCATCATCATCACTTTCCAAAGGTGGGTGGAATTTATCACCTATTTGGTGATTTCTACTCCTTGATCAAAATTTAATGATGGGATATAATTCTCTCTTTACGTGTATTCCTCCTCATAATTCATTACCTAGTCCAGGTCTCCCTTAAAGAGGAATATGTTGTTCGTGAAACCCTTCTCGATGCCAAGTCTTTGTGGAATGCCAGTTAATTACACTACTTCTGTCTAGAAATAACAAAGGGAAAAGTTAGGGAAGAAAAATTCAATCAAGGAAGTAGTCATGTTAGGCATCATAGGGATTTCTAGATTTTGGAACCTTGGTAAACCAAAATTCTCCCTTATTTTTGGGATTCTTGAGGGCACGGAATCCTAAGGCATCCCACGTAGAATGTGGGGAATATTATGTTATAGGAATTTCTCCAAGGTTTTTCTCAGTTTCCCATGTTTAACATGGGTTATACCATGAGTTTAACGTCAAATGGAGACAGATCAGACTGATCAAAACACTGACGAGAGTGGATTATATGGGTAGATACCTAGGTGGGAGAACCTGGAATGTTAACCAGATAGGGGGATCAGAATTCCCAATGAGGACAGACATAGGATAGAATGTCCCACAAAGGGGAATGTTTCACACCATGAAGGATGATTACCATAAACAGCGGATCAAAGAATATGGTCCCCAAGAAAGGGAACACCAAGATTTACCATTGAATAGTATTGAACCATAGTGAGGCTTCATGCATACCCTATATAGAAGACAGGGATCAAAACCCATGTAGTTTAGTGGTTATTTGAGCATTACACATGGCTAGCATCTCAGGTGCTACAAAAAAGCGACAAATATGAGACCTTACCGTGATAAGGGTATGGTAGTGGAGAAAAGGGTTGGGGTATATCCATGGTTAGCTACCTATATGGATATAATGAGTTCACCAGGATGTTGTGGCCTGTGTAAAATTCGGATGGATATGGAGGAAGTGATGGAGGGAAGAATTAATGAGATGGAACCGATGTGAAGATGATGTTAATGGGATTGAACCTCAAGGAGGCCTCCTAGATACCCTACATTGATGGTAGGGATCAAAGTCCATGTAGTTCTGGTGGGGCTGATGAGACAATTGAGGAGGAAGCTCGTTAGAATAGAGCACATGGATAGGGGCCTAGAGGAAGTAGAACCTCCAGGTTGGGGCATGACCTTCCCAAAGAACAAAGGCTCAAAGTAAAGACCAAGATGGGACATAGATGATAGGATTGAACCTTCAAAGAAGATTCTTATGTATCCTAGTGGCCGAGAATCAAAGTCTACATAGTTTAATAATAGGGCCTAGAATTGGGGTGTACATAAAGGACAACGACTCAAAGACATGATTGGGGATTACACATGGTTGAAGACCATTCTAATAGGGGCACACTTGGTTGGAGGAGTATGGGTTATGTTGAGCTTATTCATAGTTAGTTTCCCATGGGGATCTAAACACCTTAGAGAGGCCGATCTGGGAGATGTGTCCCAAAAAGTTAAAGTATCACATCAGGAGGGTATATCCCTCAGAGAGAGTCTCAGAGTTTACCATTGGTTAGGGAAGGACGTAAAATAGGCTTCCAATGTATCCCAGTGGCTATAAATAAAAACCTGGGTAGTTTGGAGGGGGGAATATTGTTTAACATCATGTGGCCTGAAGGTGGACCAACATGAAACATAGAGAATAGTTGGATTGTGGGGAGTGAGGGTATTGAACCTTGAATAGGCTTCCTATATACCCTATTTAGAAGAGAGGGATCAAAGTTCACATAGCTTGGTAGGATGCAGTTTAACATCATATTGCATGATGGTCAGGGAACTTATGCATGGTTAGTAGCCCAAATATATTTCATGGCCACTATTAAACTCTAATTCCATGTGAGTCATGATTGGTGTGAGAAATAAGAGATAGCAGTATGTCAGACGAACATATCATGAAGGTTGTGGCCACAAAGGATAGTGTGGGGCTTACGCATGGCTAGAGTCCCATGAAGATGGATATTGGGACTAACTCCAGGAGGTAATCCCATGGAGGGTGTCTAGATGTATGATGATGATATGACCATCATACAAGGAACACCCTATTAGAGTAATTTGGGCCTTATGTGAAAACTTCCTTAGGCATGCATGGTGACAAAGCACAAAGGGAGATAGGAGCGGGAGATCGTTGATGCTCATTTTCCATCGATTCCACCCAGGCTTTCCATGCATGTGGAAAATCATAGTTTAACATCGTGTGTTGGGGATGAGGATGCTTGGTAGTGTAACGCCTTGTATATAAAATAATGAGGACCCACTCCTCATCACTTGGACTTACATAACTTGTACCAACACATACTTGGGTAAAGTAAGGCATAAGAAATGCTCGATGGGAGTGTGGTGGAGGAGTGGTCACTCAAGGTGATCATGTTATCATGGCTATTTGAAGAATCAATAGTCATTAGCATGCCTATGTGAAGAAGCATTAGGTAGGGAAACATAACAAGAAACACCACTCGAGGGAACATGAAATCACTGCATACGAGCCTCAAGGGATGCCTGGGAGAGGATTTTGTGAAGTATAAGGCCTCATTGGGAATGGATTTTTGAATCTCTTTTTCTTCGTAAAGAGAAGGATCTACACGAAGGAGGTTCCTTAATGGTTCATGGTGACCCATTCGATTCATGGAGTCTACATGCATTTGGATGGTTCTTTGTGAAGGCTGAATACTCCACGAAGCCCCAAGTACCAAAAGGGACTCCTACCTCTGCGATTCCCATGGGGATTTAGGAAGGGAATCCCCACTTGAAGCATAGTTAAATCGAAATAAAGGTAAATATTGTTCACATTTCTCAAATACCATTGCTGATGCATTTTTTCACTAGTTTTCAGAGAAAGGGGTGCTTCTCGAAATGAGAGATCAAAAACTGAAAGTTTGGGGTAGATATCCTTTAGGGTGGGGGTGACTCTTATATTTATAGGAATAGGGTATTGCGATGCTTAGAGGTGCGCCGTGATGGAGATATCACTTTTTGAATGGAGGCAGCTCTATCAAACTCACGGAGGCTTCCATCACTACTCTATGGTGGTCGCGGTGCTCGTCAGAACCATGGAAGTGATTGTCACTACTTCGTGGAATTTTTGGATCTTCTCAAATGGTCGGCTTCACGTAGTTCATGGTGGTAAGGGGCTTGGCAGTGGAGCTTTGTGAATTAGTTCCCTTTGGTGATTTTTGTGACTCTTGAGGGTCAAATGTTATCCCAAATAGTGTTGGCTATCTACGATCCATATTCAGCATAGATTTAAGCTCCAAAAATTCCCGCCCCCTTGAAATTGGAGCTAAGATAAAAAGGAGGATCGAATTTTAATGGTATAACAATGAAAACAAGTGGATTGTGAGGTAGTTTCGCAATGAGGGCGTGCAGAGCATGTGGTGAGGTTATCACAAAGCTCAGGGAAGACGGGGGCACTATGAAGCTCATGAGTCCTCCAAATATATATTCAGCATGATGGTACCCTTTTTCATCATCCTATCTTAGTGAGAATTGTGCTTGATATGTTGAATCATGAAGCTAAAACACCCCCGTGAACACACTTTGTGGATGTGGTTCCTTGGATCGGTGCTCTGTGAATGATGTTTAGCGAACTGGTGCATAGTGATACCTTCTTTCTCTGAGAATCATGATGAGTCCCTACAGGATCCATGAAATTTGTCAACAAACATGATTTATGAACAGTGAAGAAAAAACACCAGTGTACCAGAACAAATGGACATTCAAGAAGCTACTCAGGAGATCTTTGTGGATGTGGCTTGAAGGGAGGACCTGATGAACAATATAGAGCTCAGGGTATGGTTGTGGATTCATTCTGACCATGAGTGCTTGAAAGAGTTACTTATGTAAGGGGAAAAGTATTACCCCCTCTACAAGAGATTTTTTTGTAAATATTTGGTCTTAGGGATGAAATTTTTAACCCTGAATAAAGTAGAGATGATCCAGCTTACTATTTCAAGGGAACACCATGTCAATACAATTGGTTTAGGGTTTCCGATGTCCATACCTGGATGTATCCGATGACTGTCGCCACCGACTACCTTTACAACCATGTCAAAGATATTGATAGTAAGGCCTTGAAACCTAAGGTATCTCCACTACAATACCACACTATCCCCAAGGGGGGGTTATGGAACACAGAGAAAGTGTGGACCGATAATTCAAACATGTACAAGGGTGGTAATTTCATGGATGAATAGGTCTGAGCCTACTAGGTATGCACGTATTGTGATGAATTCGGAGAAGAGATGAGGCAGGTAGGCCTGTATGAGGCTATGTGGTCTTCTCAATTCCATATATACCAACTGAAAGAAAAATTATAAAACTATTGAGTATGTGGTCAATGAGGACCAACACTTACCATATTCATCATGGGAAGGTCAGTATCATCCTCTGGGATCTCTACCATATTTCAGGGATTCCAATTTTGGGGGAAATTTATGATGAATTCCTCCCCATGTAGAATACATGTGATGATCCGTAGAGATGCCACGGGTGGATAAGGTGAATATGGACTTGGTTATAAGTGAAGATAAGAAATCGGTGAGGGGATTACACTTCAAGTTATGGTTCAAATGTTTCCCTAATTTCCCACCATAACATCCTTCTGAGGGAGAGGAGGTAGCAAGGAAGCTGTCTGTGAGGCCTAATATGTTCCCAAGAGGGTCTTAGTGCAGCAAAGAAGGTTCTTACTAGAGAATCATGGAGTAAAGTCAATGGAAGTTATGGGGGTACAGCGTTAACACTGAGTAAAAACCAGTGGTTAGTTTAGTTTGGTTCATCTCCTCACTCATTTGCAGATGGATGTTTCCGATCATGGATGCGCACATGGCTGTGTGGCCGAGAACATTCATTATGGAATCCATGTTGGAATTGGGGAAACACATCAACTTTGGGATCCCAGTGTTGGAAAAGTTATATAAGGTGCTTTGGAACATCAGTGAGGGGAATAATCCATAATGTATTTGCAGACTGTTGCACTTTCTTTATGGCTAGGTAGTAGCACACATGAGGGTGTATGAATATCCAAAACCCATTTCCCCTCCTGTGTCTGACTTCCAACTAGCTATTCTGAACATATTGGGGAGTTTCACAATCAATCTTACCTCACCGGCAATGCTGAACAAATTATAGAGAGTAGATGAATTCAATTTCCATCTATTCCTACTATCAATGGGAGTATTCGTCGATGATGTCATAGGGACTAAGGAGAATCAATCATATATCCTAGAATTTTTGGTGGATTTCTATTGGAATGGGTAGATTTTAAGCTTATTTATGAGACATATACCCCCACATCATTTCGAGAGGTTGTTCAGGTACCTATAGAGGTTAACCCCAAAATTTTACCTAGGGGTACGTCATGAGGATCACCCATGTGTAATGAGGAAAATGTGGTTCATGTTCTCATGGGAAGATGGGAATATGCAGAATGAGATACCTCTATCTACAGCCGCTTATGGTATGATTGATGGCTACATAAAGATCTGGGAGGCAGCCTACTAGGGAGTGATATTGAAGCAAAGGACCGCCCAAGTTGATGATGGGTTTCCCCCTCGACACCCAGGTTAGGGTCATACAGCTGTAAGAGCTCTTTGTGGTGGTAGGGATTTAGATGTTGTAGGTCCAATAATTCTAAGGCCTTCTCTAGATAGAAACAAAATAAGAGAAGTAGTAGCAGACCCAGTGTCTCTAACTAGGTAGAACCAAGGGGAAGGGAGGCCACCAAGAGGATTCTGTTGAATACGTACCCAAGATCTTGGGAAGTGTCTATGCTATGTGACATTCTTGAAGATGTTGTTTACCCACGAGCATGAGAATATTGGGAGGTCAAAAAGAAATTACTCAATTTTTCTAAAATCTGGAACCACCTCAACCAGTTCGTGAAGGATCTTTTGAAGATTGGTTAGGTTAGGGCCAGCTTCCTGGAGTCCCATGTAGAGGGGGAGCAGTATGTGATAGAGCTAGAGGACTTAGTGAACTCTTGGGGGACACTTCATTCAATGAAGGATCAGGTGAAGGTATTTTTTTTACCTAACCTCTCCACTATAACTATATTCTTCTAATCTGGTGGAGTGATTTACTATACCTGAGGAATTAGAAGAGTACTAGGGAGAAGATGCTAAAATAGGGATCCCCTTGGTGGAGGGTGAGTTTGTGGCCTCGAATCTAGGATAAATCAATGATAACTCTTGAGGTAATCTATAATCCATTCCTTTATGCTACCATCTTACTCATGTTATCCAAGTTTCTCAACTGAAATTTGTTCTATGCAAGAGAGCCTCACACAAAATACCCCTTCTTGTAGAATAAAGGACGTAGAGGGGAAAACTCCAGGACCTGTGTCTAGAAAGATGGAGGGTGAAAGGTCCAACAGGGCTATGGAAATCAAGGTGTCCCCTCCATAATCCACAAATATACCAATAATATATAGTGGTCAATGTCCTGGGGTCCCAACATCAATAACTTGAGGGTGTGAGAAACTATTGGATCATTGTAAGTATTCTTCTTCATAGAGTCATAACTATATTCCACCTAACTAGGTCAAATGACATCATCCTTCTCTAAACCGTCCCCCAAGTAGTGGGTATACAGTTAGTGAGGATGGTCAGGGGTCCTAGAGCTCCTTTATTGAGGGTAACACAGATCGACACATAATTGGACGCACAAGCTAATAAGACCACGGTGGTCACGACTGTGGGTAGAACCACTGGTGGGGTGGAACCTGAACTTTTTTATGAGATATCCAGTGATGAATACCAAACACATGATATGGAACCCATTCCATCTGATAGAATATGAGAGGAAGATCTTTCTACCAAACTCTTATATGATTTCTTGTAGTATGAACCCACTGATCTGGAGGATCTGGATAAGTTTTCCTCTGCTGTGGAGGACAATTGAGTTGTCTATTACTAGTATTGGAAACTAATCAAGTTATTCATCAATAAAACCCTTCAATAATATTGGTTAAGAAGGATGGGATCACTTCTTCTTCAGCTCAACAAGCTATGCACCATAGGGGTAGATGCATGAGGTCCACATATGCTCATATGGGATTACCTTACTAATAAGGTATGAGTCTGAAACCATATATTCAATGTCTCCTAGAAGTAGAAGAATTTTATCAACATTTATAAGATTCAGGAGGCTGAACATGAGATCCAACACCTAGAAACATGGATGAACAAGTACTATTATTTCACCAACACCCAATCAGAACTCATATTATGACTACAGGTCTAGTTGGTGGGTGCAGAAGAGAAGCTGAGATGAGCAACCCAGGAAGTGGCCGACATCGAAGCTGACCAGGATCGAGTACATATTAGAGCAAATGAACCTTTACCCATGGACAAAGTGGAATGAATGGAGATCAGGTAACGATAAAAAATCCAGAATTTCATATTCCAAAGAACGATGGAGTTGAGATGCTCCATCAAAGTGGAAAATCCATAGAGACTATGTTTTTTCAAACTCATGAACATATTTCATGATTTATTGGTTATTTAAACTATTTTGATGGAAATATTTCTTTCTTTGATCACTATATCTAAATTATATTCATGGAACAACTAATAATCAATCACTAAGACCACATGGGTCATACTCGATGTGAGAAACAAAGGAAGACTACATAATCATTCACTTTGGATATGAGAGCACTAGTCAATCATCGAATACTTGGGGTATATTATTTTTTGAGTGACCAAACGATATATTTAGGATGAGAGAGGGGGGATGTTACTAGATAATATGGTTTTCCAAGAAGCTAACTTGCCTTTATAAATGTGTTTCTAGTACATGAGTGAGATAATGCTTGGGTATTAAAACCAATCCGAACAAAGTGGAATGAGATGTGTGAATCATGATACCCAAAATTTGGAACATAGTGATGGTGGAATAACAATAGACGATAACTACTAAACATGTTTGAAACACAGCATCCATTTCACATTATCCAGAAATGGGGAAAAATAAATAAGGGTCAACCACTGACCGTGTTCGAAAAAATGGGATCTAACTTGAAATTATGTCTGATGTCTTCAAAAATGTTGGCCTAGGATAGTAGTTGAGTTAAAATGTCATTGGACCAGACTGATAGGGGGTGCCTTTGGACATGAAAGGGGATGAGGATCCAAATAAAGGGCACTTAAAGCATGGGGATGGAGTGATGAGTTGTTCAAATATAGTCCACCACTATTGAAATTATGCCACCGCATCGAAGATGCATTGGGTGGTTGTATTGGTATGAATTAAGATCAACCCTAATTCTAGGGAGAACCTCTCTAGTGAGTACCTATAATTATTTTCATTTTAATTCCATACCAATAAAGACTGTAGACACATAGTTTAGCATCATACGGTATGGAAAAATATTCATAGGATAGTTTAACATCATATGACTAGGACATCACACATATTTTAAAGTCATACTTCCTAGAACCTGGATAATATTTTAATGTCATGTTACATGGACTAGGGGATCCTGGTTTAAGGTCATAGATTTCGGACCTGAATTGGGACCAAAGGGCTAGGAATACAAATGAACTTAAGGTTGGGCCTGAGGAGAAATACTTGGGAGTTCCTACATATCATATAAGGTCAAGAATCAAGAAATATACAGTTCTTTAATATTGTGAAGTTTAACTTCATGTGGTAAGGAATTAGTAGACACCAAATGAGAAACATGTGGTGCGGTAAATAACCTGACGTGAATGAGTATATAGGAAGTCCACACCACATCACACATTCTCAAAGGGGAATCCATGTCCAAAGGGACAAAAGGGGGAAATAACAATGAGGTTAGACCAAAGATCAATGATCCTGGAATCACTATTTATACCATCATGATTGGAATCAATCCATCCATGGTTATTACATGGTGCACAGGTTACACATAAGGAAAAGAGGTATTAGATATTTCTTGTCTGTCCTTTTTTGTATTGTGTGTTTTTTTAGTGGCAACCCCCAGATGAAAAGTATGGCTGTCACTATAGGAAGCAATTCATATGTAATACTTGACAATTAGAATGGTGTACGAACAGTACTAAAGGTGATTCCCTATCAAGTGAGGAAACCACAATGCGATGCCATTTTTCATAGTGTTTCTAGGATGATGATGTCACATTTTAAGGTCATATGACAGGACCAGTCCATGCATATTAACTTTGTACAACAAGAAAATTATGGTTTAAATTCATGTGGGACAAGGAATCATAGTTTAACACCATATGGATTGGACTAAAGAGATCTTATTTTAAGATCATAGAACTCGGATCCTAGGGTATCATAGCCCTTCATATGGGTATTAGCCTTCAAAAACTCATAATCCCATGTGATCCATGCTCATTGTGGTAAAAAATGGGTGATATTAGGATTTACTCATCACATGAAAATGCACAACAATGAAATTCAAATGTCAGGCAGGAAAATCCTGACCAAGACAACATTCAAACTCAACGTACATGAATATATAGATGGATAACATTATGGGTGTTGGATAATAAAGTGGAATTAAAATATGAATCATTGTACCTAATATTTGGGACATGGTGGAGGTGGCATAATGATGGATGATAACTATTGACCATATTTGAGACACAATATCCATATCATGTGACCAAGAATGGGAATAAATAACTGAGGGTTGGTCATTGACCATATTCTCAATGCGGGACATGTCTCAAAATGTCATTCAAGATCCTCTAGTACATTGGCCTATAATGGTAGGTGATCTTTAAGGTTAAGCATCCATACCTTTTGGGGGTCCTTTAGGATGTGGATGGTGGTGGAGACCCAAATAAAGGGGAATTGTGAAGTGTGGATGGTACCCATGCAATTTATCATCATACGGTAAGGATGAATTATGGGAGGACTACTCTCAATAGAGGTACATCGCATGGCTATTGTAAACCTAACATGAATGAGAACCAAAGATGATCAATCACACCCGCGTACTCCCAGAAGAACCCAAACCAAGAGGCCAGTTAGATTAAAGGGATGGAGGATAGACCATGGATGAAAGGTCTATGCATTCCTACATATCTCATAAGGATGAGAATCAAGCCATACGTAGTTCTCAATGAAAGGTGTGGAAAATTTTCAATGCCAAAGGGGGTGATATCCTATGAAATGATGATAATTGAGGTTTTATCCCAATTTAATGTCATGAAAACATGGATACTATAGATCTTAGTTTAATTTTATCAATTTTTGACCATCATGAAGTGGAAATGTGTATTGTTGGGACCATAAAGTAACATGATGTGGATGAGGGTGAAATAGGTCTGCACCGCACCACACATCACTTGGATGTAAAATCCTAGTTTATGGTTATCAAGTTTGGACCATGAGAATGATCTTTACGAAGAGGAAATATGTGACACAGTTTCAGAAAGAAAACCAACATGAATAATGACCAAAGGGTTCTAAACCACATCAAAAATTCCCAAGAGAATGCACACAAAGTTTAAGGTCAGGATGTCTGGCCTTTGTAACCGGAAATTCTAGTTTAACATCATAGAGTTTAGACCATAGGGTGTGAGACTCTTCCATAAAAGTATAAACCTAATCAAGAACCCCTCATAACATGTGATCCATGCTCGTTGTGGGAAACAATGGAAAGATAATATCTTTACAACATAAAAAATCACACAATAGGGGAATAGAGGTTTAGAGTAAAGGAAAACCCCACAACATTGGTCCTCCCACTCAATGTGTAAAAGTTCACAAAGGGACGGTACTAAGAGTATTGAAATTCCATCTGGACACAAGGATGTGAGAAGGAATTTTAATCACATACCAACATTTTTGATGCAATGTGATTGGAGTAACAATGAAAGATAAATGATGACCATATTCGAAGCACTGTATCCATATCGTGTGGCCTAGAATGGGAACAAATAACAGAGGATCAGCCACTAAACATGTTCACCATGCAGTACCTGTCTCAAAATTTCATTCAATATCCTCTGGAATGTTAGTCCAGAACATTAGTAAATCCATAAGCCTGATAATCCATACTGTTTAGGGGTCCTTTTGGATGTAATAGTGGAAGGAGACCCAAAAAATAGACACGAAAATAGTGGTGGTGGGATGAGAGAATATCCATGTAGAATCCAACACTCCAAGTCATATACCATGGGTCATATGAGAATCTTAATGAGACAATAAATAGGTCAATGGATTCAATAAAGAGAAGATGAATCAAGATGACTAGTGGGGAAAAGGGCGGAAATGGGTTGATGAACCTGTGGCAAGACCCTAAGGAGAAATTTCCAATAGTTCCTACATATCCCATAAGGATGGAAATTAAGTTTTATGTAGTTCTTAAATACTTGTGGTGTTTAATGTCATGTGGTAAGGATGTAGGTTGAGGATAAGTGTTCCCAAAAGAGGCACATAGTGTGGCTGGTTCAAACCCAGTGTGAATGAGGGAAAAATAAGTCTACACAACACCACATGCACCTAGATGGAACCACATGCTGAGGGAGGAAAGGGAATAACTTGGTCCTAGACCCAAATACAAAATTTTTGGGAATTCTTACATATCCCATAATAATGAGAATCATTTCATTCATAGTTTTTGAATATTGTGTAGTTTAACGTCATGTGGTGAGGATGTAGGTACAATTTAACATTGTGTGGGATGGATGGGGAAGTTTCCTTTAAAGTTATTATAGAAATGACTATAAATGATATGTAGTTTAATATCTAGTAATTAAGACACATCAATTTAATGTCATGTGGGATGGGAGGGATCTTAAATTAAGGTCATAGAACTCAGACCATGTAAGGCCAAAAAGGGCTGGAAAGGTAGAGGAACCTGACGCTGGACCTAAAGACAAAATTTTTGGAAACTCCTACAAATCCCATAAGAAAGTTGATCAAGACATACTTAGTTCTTGAATGTCTTGTAGTTTAACGTTAGGAATTAGGGACGTTTATAAAGGTGGAGGCCCCATAAGGGGATACGTGATGCGATAGTTGAAAACCTGATGTGAATGAGGAAAATAGAAGTCTGAAACACACCACGTGATCCTAAGATACTATAATTAATCCAACAACCCATAAAGATAACCGGAATTATTGTACCTAGGTCTAGACCTAAAAAAATGTATGGGTGTTCCTACATATCCCATAAGGATGGGAATCAATCCATACGTAGTTATTGAATTTTGTGTAGTTTAACATCATGCAATAAGGATGTAAGAGCAGTTTAACATCATGTAGAACAAAGGGACTAGAAGTTTAACATCATAAAATATGTAACAAATGGAAAATGGGGAATTTCTAATGGGTATACATAGAATAGAGAGGTAATAAACCTGAGGTGAATGAGGACCATGGAGGTATCATACCACACCATGTTTCCCCCCATAAAAATGGGTTATTGAACTTAGTTTGGGCCCTAGGAAATTGTATTCGGGCATGCTTATGTATCCTATGAGGGTAGGAATAAATCCATACATAGTTCTTAAAGGTTTTGCAATTTAATATCATGTTGTAAATATGTAGGTATTGTTTAACATCATGTAGGATGGTGATGCTAGGAATTTTTATGTCCTATATCCTGGACGAATAAAAGAGTGGTAATCATGTGAAATACTACTTGAGGAATTTGGAATTGGTGGTAGGATTAATTCTCACACCATTCATGGTAGATAAAGATTATTCCCCATTGGGGTAAAACTAATGAATAATTTAGGACCTCTCCCACTTGGGCTCCACCTTTTGTGGCTTCCTTCCGGGCATCATCAGAGTCCTTATATCCAATACTATATCTCCTTGAAAGAAGGAGAAGAGATGAACCTTTTTATTAAAATATCTAGTTATTTTTGTTTTGGTGCCTCTCCATATTATGCAAGGCCTAGAGCCTATTCTCATCGAGGGATTCCATCTCCTTTAGATTAACTTTGGAAATCATTCTTAACATCTATTGGTCATAAATAGTTTTTTAGAGTGATGGTAACTAAATCTATTTGGGAAGGACTAATTCTTCCCCATACACTAGAAAATATGGGGTCACCTGGGTGGAATTTTGAATCATCATCTGGTAATCCTAGAGATCATTGGGAAGATTTTCCATCAAACTCTTTTTATTATGGCCAACCATCTTATGAAAGATGTTAGAGAGGATGTTATCGAATGCCTCAATCATCCCATTTTCTTGTGCATGATTGCAAGAAGTTTGGTTAGATCAGATGTTGTACTTGGATTACATTTTCTTCATCTCGTTTTCTCGAATATTGGTTTCATTATCAGTGAAAATAGTTTGAGGGAATTCAAATTGGTGGACGATTTTGGATCTCATTAACTCAATGATTAAATAGGCCTTGACTTCATTGAGTGGTATCGCTTCTTCCCACATGGAAAAGAAATATTTGGTTGTCAAGATAAAACTACACTGGTGATCTATTTCTGGTGGATATGGTCCCATAAAATTGAGTTCCTAGGATGAAAAGGTTTAGGAGTAATTATTATAATGTAGGGGCTCCGACAGACGATGCATGAAGTTTTCATGTATCTAGAACGTGTGACAACTCTTTAAAAAATTGATACAATCATAGACCGTGGAGGGACATAAGTATCCCAATATTCGAATCTAGTGGGAGAATTTCAACCCTACCTGATGAGCTCCACAAGTTTTGGAATGGACTTCCTACATAACATGTGGGATCTATTCTCCTTGAATTAAATGGAGGATAAATCCATTGAACCCATGTTTTTAGAGGATCTTCTCAAGTCTAGGACCACTCTGGAGGGTAAGCTACGCTGCATGCTGACAAATTCTCTCATGTTTGGCTCTATCTATTGATAAATTTTCATATTGGAGGTACTCAATAGAAGGAGTTGTCCATCCAAGGGTCTCTTCTACTGTAGAAGGGGGACATGGAGGTCCAACTATGGAGGCATCAGTGGTGAGGTGACTTGCTTATTGGCTATCATCATTGTTTGAACTAGCAGGAGTGATGACCCATTGATTCACCATGTGGAAAATCAGGTCAAATTATTTAGGCTCTATGATAGAAGCTACAAGGCTTTACAAGGTATCATCTTAACCATTCTGTGACTAAGAAACATGAGTAACCTATGGTAGAGAATGGAACTAGGCCATCATTGGGTGAGTGCTCTCTAAGAGGGGAAGGATCTTCGGATTCCTGTCATTGTAGTCACCATTGATCATATTGATAACGATATCAGAGTCCCCCTACATGTGTAGGTGGGGAACATCAATCTCAAGGGATAGATCTAAACTAGTGATGAGGTTCTGATAGTCTACCTCATTTTTGGTGCAGCCTTTGGACAATAAGAATGAATAGAGGAAAACAGCCTATGTAGGCATGATGAAGATGATAACTAGGACTACCCTGTTGAGTTTGGGGTCATTGAGCCTTTAGTCAGTGGGACTTTAGGAAGTTCTGTTGAAGTGAATATTCCAACATGTCATGGTATGGTCCACTAATAGAATAGCCTCATATAGAAATTCAGGATCCAGATACTAGTCCTTTAGAGATGGATGGGTATTAATGAATTCTTCCAATGCATGACCCTTAACATATTCCAACATGATGAACCTGATGTCAATCTATTTAAGGATCACTTATCAAAAATATAGAAGGAATATCAACATAGGGCAGTTCAGAATATACTTTATTGGATCAAAATTAGATACAAACTGTATCTCGTGGTGCTACAAGTAGTGTTGCAACTTCTACACTGCAAAAAACTAGTGTGAGGTAGCTTTTCTCGATAGGGGAATATCTAGTATCCATATCGAGGAGCATGATACTAAGATATTATAAACTATTCTATATCCCTTCATTATTCTTCTGGGTGATAAGTGTGTTGAGGTATCATTCCAGAGCAGTTACATAGAGGACCAATGGCTTGCTAAGGATGGGTGGCATCAAAAGAAGAGGTTTCAGTAGGTACTGCTTGATATCCTCAAAAGTGGTTTAACATTCCACATCCCATTGGTAGAAAACTCCTTTTATAATGAGTTGTTAGAAGGGATTACACTTTATAGCCAGATTCACAATGAATCAGCGTATGTAGGGTAAGTGTCCTTGGAATCCTTGGAGCTCTCAAAGGTTTCTTAGAGAAGGAATCTGATTGATGGCCTTGATCTTATCTAAATCAATCTCGATGCCTCCATATCAGATGAAAAATCATATAAAATTTCCAGATGTAACCCCAAAGGCGTACTTCAAGGGTTTTATCTTCAAATGGTAGGATCATAGTAATCCAAACACCTTCTAAAGACCTCTGAGATGGTCCTAACGCTAGCAGGATTTGACTACCAAATCATCCATGTAATATTCCTCCAATTTCCTAAGGATAAATTTTAATATGTTTTGAATGGAACAATGATAGGTAGCTTCTTCATTCTTCAGACCGAAATACATCACCTGATAAAAAAAGGTACCTTCAGGTGCTCTGAAGTAAGTGGATTCTTCATCCTTGGGGGCTATTCAGATCTAACTATATCCAAAATACCAATCCATGAAGAAGAGATCCTAGAATCCAGTGGTGGTGTTGATCAATAGTTTTATCACAGTAAAGGGAAAATCATCCTTCAGATAGTGATGGTTAATATCCTAAAATTTAATGAAGACTCAGATCTATCCCTTATTCTTTCTGAGAGGTATGATGTTGGACAACCATCTAGGGTACTAGACTTACTTGATGAAGTTATATTTTATGATCTTATCAACTTCGATTTCGACCATGGCATCGTGATAGGGGTGCATATTTCTAGGAGGATATTTGAACCTGTGATGACTAACCAGGAGACTGAGATGGTGGTTGACTTCCTGAGGACCCAGTCCTGGAATATCATTATATCTCCAAGAAAATACATCATGATGTTGCTTTAGTAAATCCACAAACTATTGTTTCCCTTCATAGGAATATCTACACTGATCAGTGTTGGTCTTGGATCTGCCTTGGTACCAAGATTCACCTGTACCAACTCATCAAAATTGGTGGAGACACCTTCTTTAAATGCGGGAGGGCAATCCTCCAAATCCTCTTTATCATACATGGTTAGAGGATAATTGGAAAGAGGTGACTATTCTAAATCAGCTAATCCATATTGAATTCTAGTGCTGGCCTGACCGGCAGTGTAATCATCATAGGGAGACTCATACACTTCTGAAACCATGGTTACAAATGGTGTTGGCCTGATTTCATCAAGACTTCAACCTTACAGGACATGCTGGATAATATCAAATTATTTGTGTTTCATCAGCTTAATTATGTTCAACCCAGACCCATGAAATAGGCAAGTATAACATACAACTTTATCCATCCAGTAGACATCCCGATACTCTCTAGGGGTAAGGGGCTCTAGTATGACTTGATATTTATTAATGTAGGATTATGTAGTGATCTTCTAGCACTCTCTGTGCTTGGGAACATGCTTCTCACTACTTCCAGAGATGAAAAAGTAGTGTCTCATGTTTAGGGTCATGGACTCCAACCAGTGAATTGGCAGAAGAGGGAATCATTCAGATCTGTCCATGGGTCGGTGAAAATGATATCGTGTTCAACCTCATTGGCCTAAACCTGTTTGTCCTTAATCCTATAGTAGTCAGAATCTATGTAGTGGGATTCAGAAGAGGAAAATGAAGATGCATCACCTTGTAGCATGCCCACTTGACCATTGAGGGAGTACTTGAGGCATTGGTGATAGGAGGAGGGAACTATTTCATAAAGATGGATCCAGGGACTACCCATCAACTCATTTTAGGTGGTGTCCTGTGAGATAACCATGAATTCACTACTGAAAATCAGGCCACCAAACTGGGTCTTCAGATAGATCTTGCCACATTGGCTCTTATCGGTCCAGTAATAACCTTGAATCTTCAAGTTAGAGGGATCCAGATCTGCTTCAAATATCCCTAGCTTGTGTAGCATCTAGGTTGGGATGAGATTGGTCCTAGAACCTGTGTCAAAAAGACAACAGTGGAATTCCATGCCATTAAACTGACCAGTGATATATACTGGTATAATGTTCCCCTATATGGGATAACCTTCATCTTATCCTAATAATGAAATTATAGAATGACATTTTGTATACTCATTTTCCTCATTATGGATGGAATCTACGACCTCTACCTCTGTTTCAAACAGTAGGGGGCTTCTCAAAGCCTATGTGAGGGCTTCATGCATATCTTCAAACAAGAAAAGATCCTCAGGAATCAAGATCTTTTCATGAATGATGGAAAATTTCTTGGAGACATCATAATTATGTGATAGGTGCACATTTCTACTGATAGGAAATGGCTCTATAGTAGGTGGTATGATGGATATTTTTTGTCAACCAGCAAGTTTCGGTTGATGCTGGGAATATCTCGTTTCTCACAAGTTAAAACATGAAAAATGAATATCAGTTGATAGTTATATGACTCAGGTATGGCTACAGTTGTTCATGGATGATCATAGTATGGTTGTGGCGGTTCTACCGAATCAAGTAGAAAAAATGGAAATGGGAATGAATCAGATGAGATATGATGAGAGGAATGCACATACTGAGCTCTGTGATGAGCCTATTGTATGGTCTTGGTGGTGTGCACAGCTTGGATGAAATCACTAGCCAATGTATTTTGACAATTCATGTATCCATGGATTCATTGATAATGTCATTTACTAGGGACATTAGGAGGATCTTCCTGGTGCTCCTCATCATTGGAAACCATGTAAAAGTCCCCCAGCTCGATGTTATTCACTGAGGCATACTCCTGATCATTACTTGAAGAATCCTATAGTGATGGACATATTATGGGGTTGATTTACATATCTGGGGTCATTAAGTCCCCAAGAGTTTGGGATGGATTTGGCACTGGTTGGGGGCTTTTATTTCCCTTTCTATTGATTCCTTCTCTTTTGGGAGGTAGAAGGATGAGATATGGATGCATCAGTAGCAGCTAGAGGAGGTGTAGTAAATTCAAAATTCTTTAATTGGTTCAAGATTGTACATATTATAAAGTGATAATGAGATAAAACCTTTCAATCCATCCAGTTTTCATAATTATAAGACCCACAATTGGAGACCTATTTTTATTTCCCTTAACTGTCACTATCAAGATTTACAGAAACATATGCTACCTATGCCAAGGTTGGGCCCAACTAAACTCTTTTGTTTTAAACATGATCCTAGATCAATTCATTTAACACATAGCTCTACTTGAGAGTATTTCCAAGGATCTGGTGATAGTGTTAGTAATTGGGGAGATCAATTAGATCAGCCTCTTTAGGTCTCCTATATTATAGAAATTGTAGGATTCCATAATACAAGGTACACTAGAAATAATTGAGGACTTGAGCGTCATCATAATAGTAGAGTTCGTTTCCCCTATCTATAAAAGGGACATTGGGAGCCTGGTCCTAATGAGGAGGTGTAACTTGATTATCTCTAATGAGTTTTGGTGGTGCATTACACATCAATGCCTACCAATTCTGATGTGGGTGATGATAAACCTGAGGTTGGGCTTGAGGCTAAGGCCCTCATTGAGGCTATGGAGGAGGATCTACCAGCAACAACTCTAGTATCCTAGGGACCTCTACCTATTTAACGGTAGTGTTCTTGGCCTTGGATACTATTCTTGCAGGAGCTTTGGAAGAAAACAAGTGTTCCTATTTGTCTTTCTTCAAGGATTCCTCTTGGAACTGAGCCTTCTCAAAAAAATTCTGGAATCTACCTGGGAAGTTATGAGTGATAAGAGATGGGAACAGTTTGGTCTTCACATTACCCAATCACATTGTCAATAGCTTCTCTTGATTTAGTGGCATATCAATTGAATATGTGAGGCCCTTCCACCTAGTGATGATGTCTACAATACACTCATATATCCTTTGCTTTCATTTAAAGAGGTCAACAATACTAGTCTTCCATGTGGTGGCGCGAAAATGATATAGAATTTGTCTGTAAAGACCCTCCCAACTTATTATGAACCTAATGGGTAGCTGGTTGTACTATAAGAACATGGTCCCTTCTAGTTTCTGTATGAAACACCATATCTTGGTGGCCTCTTGTTATTTTGGAGTTCCCAACATGGCTCTACACCTTGAGATAAAGTTGTCCAGATGCGGAAAGGGGTGGGTTGTCCCATTAAAGGGGGAAAAGTAGGATTACTGAAGCTTGGGGAACTATCATATCATCTACCCATTCCTAATATGGCTTTTCATCAAGTAGGATCTCTACCTATCGAGTTTCAAGGGCCTCGAGGTGAGCGATGAGATGTTCTATCAGATCATCCTCATAAGGGTTCATGTCTTCGAGAGGATCCTTGAACACCGGTTCATTATTGGGTTCTTCAACATGATAGATGGGTCCAATAGCTGGGGGAATAACCTGAGGAGATGTTGGAGGGGTAACCCATAGAGCATCTTGATGAGCCTCTAGAGAAATGATATGTGGAGTTAGTTCTTGGAGAATATTCTCGCACAACTCAAGCGGATTTAGTGATTCATACTATTGAATCTTTCCATAAGTTACAAACTATATTCTTTTAGGATATATAGGGTTTTAGAGATCAATGGGGGAAACTCACCTGGGGGAACCTATACCTACCCCTGATGCCCCGGTGGAGGATGGTTGGGATCATATTGGGGATAACCATAATCTGGTCAGCATCCTGCAAGGTTCCCAGCAAGGATATCTTCAATTTTTTTCTTCTATTCCACAATCTTTTGAAGAAGTAAGTCCTTTTCATGATCATATACCATCTTCTACATCAAGACAGATGGTTCAGAGGTCTTAACAGTTCCACTATTTCCTTTAACCTTATTAGGTTCCCGGCTGAAGGGAAATGATTCGACAGGGTCTTTATGTCCAAGTAAGTGTATTTGATGGTGAGTGACAATTCTAGTGGGATCCAAAAAAAGTGGAATTTTCCCATAGAGTAGGTTATCTTCATTAATTCCCGCCTCAGTGTCCTTATCTGTGAGTTCATCCATTTTTACTATGACTGTGTTATGGGAATATCCTCAATATCTCCCAATAGGTTGGGTTGACAAAGGATAATACTAAAGTGAATAGAATCATACTACACCCATCCATGTATCTAGATGTGTGTATATGACTCTACAATAATTCTACCGTGCATAGTGAATCTCTTTATGCATCGTTTCTGAAGAGTATGGTGATAACCCGATGATGCATAGTGTTGAGCCATGGGAAGAGTGGCTAACCCAACCAGGCAGCATTGCTCATCGATGTCATCATAATGTTCCTAGATTTTTGGATAATCCAGCTAACGATAATGGAGATTAAAGTGTTTCATTTACAAGGTTTGGTGGAAACACATTAGTTCATCCTGGGTGAGTGGCTCCATAATGCCGAAGTCTGAAGTAGTGATCATCCAAAACATCTCAGGAAGATGATTCACTATATGAATGTACCACAAGATTTTTTGTTTAGAATTGAGATTTAACCCTTGGTTAGCCCATTCTTCAACTAAGGTAAGATGAGTAAAATGTAATGGTATAGATATAGACCACTGTGTTGGAGTACTGGATGGTGGAGAGAATGTTGTGCAGTTTGAAAATATGCTACATACTGGTTCACAGTCTAGAGGCAGTACTGATTGCATCATCACTTCCCAATAGGATAGAGTTCTAACTATCACTTCATGTGCAAAGGTGGAAAATTATGGGGAATAATCTGGGTGATTTTCATCATCAACCATCCCCCAGAACAACTCTCTATAATCTTGTGTCAAGGTAAATAATGATCACGGTGACGATAGAGAGGACCGCACAACAAGACCATAAAAAGGGGAAAAATCTTCCTCCTCTTGTATGTACCTATGAAGGGACTCACGGATCTAGTGAATTTAACTTTCTAAAAGGATGAATTTGGAACTCCAGGTTCTTCCATAAACTTTGGTGAAGAGGATTGGGGTGAAGTCTCCATCATCGAATCACACTCTGCTTCAGAAACTAAAAAGAGCACTGAACTTATAGCAGTTTGGACCTACACAAGATACTTCCTTTCACGGTGATGGTTCACCCTTCTACCCTGTGATGGTTCATCAAGGTAGGGTAAATATTTAACACACGAAGGACCTCCATGAAGGATTGTACTAAAATGGGGAAGGCCTCTACTAAAGCTGGTAGGAACAAGGGGAGGACCCCCATGCCTGATGTTGTCGGAGTATAGAGGACCTCTGCTTGGACTGTTGTAGGAGTGGGGAGTAACTCCACTATAAGTGTTGATAATAAAATGGGGATAGACTCCATGTTTGGAGAGAGAGGGGGAGGAACTATTCTTGGGTGTACTGGGGTGTGAGGAGGACCCAGTAAGATTTCTAATGGAACACAGGGAGGACCTCCATGTGGTTGATCTTGGGTATGGGGAGGAACTTCATGATGAGAACAGGATGCACAGGGAGGACCTCTATGGTTAGAAGTGCTAGAGTGAAGATGGCCTCCACTAGAGATAGTAAGAAAATGGGGAGGGCCTCCATATTGTCCACCTATAGCATGGGAAGGACCTATGCACTGGTTGGAAGTTATGGTGTGAGGAGTCCCTTCATACAGATTTAATTGGACATGGGGAGGACCTCTGTGCTGATGGGTAATGGGGTGAGGAGGACCTTTATGTTAATAACCTAAAATATGGTTAAAATATCTATACCTAGGATCATTTACATGGGGAGGACCTTAGTTATGGACATCAATAAGATAGGGAGAACATCCTTGTTGATGGGTGGTATAGGGAGGACCTATGTACTAGATCTCAACATCATGGGTTGGCCCGCGATGGTTGTTGCTCATGCTAGCGACTAGAAGGGTCATCCTAGCCTTCCCATGGGGTGTATGGAGTCTTAATCCTGATTGGATATAGAGTTTCCCATAATTTTTAATAATATGGAGCTGATAGTATGAATCAATGGTGGCATTGTCCACTGAATCTGTAAAAGATGACACTCCTTAATAGGCATCTTCTAGGTCTTGTGTTTGACATTGACGTCAAGTCAGCTGAACCAGGGCATGCGATGTATGAGTAGATACCACATGTTCCTTAGCCTGAGGGATCAGATAGTGGAATTGACGTGTCCTAGTGGGATCCCTCCTTGGCAGCTCTCAGGTGATAGTCAAATCTGGGATGAATCGAATTTCCCTTACCTCATCGGTGTAGGGTAGTGAATCGTGCAAGCATTCCAGAGTGAGGCTCCTGAAATGGTTGAATGTTAGAGTGGGGAGTGGAGGCTCCCTACGTATCCCTTGGGGTGGCGAGGATGGAAAGTTACAAATGGCTCTAGATCTTGGTGGGATATATCCCTCATTGGGATGAACACTTCCTATATGTATTGTCGAATAAGAGTATCAATCACCCTCCTCTAGATGAACTTTGTGGGTGAGATGGGGCATGGGTTCCTGGTAGCCATGGTTGTGTATGTTTTCATGGGGGAGGTGGAGCTATGATGGATTTCCTCCTTAGCATTTCCCCTTACCCTATATATGTGGGCGGGATGTGACTAGGTTCCTATAGATTAGGTCTTGAAAAGAAGGAAGGTTCATCTATTTTCGCAGGTATTAGGAAAGTCATTCTCAATTACCCATAACCTTTTAGTCATCCATGGATGGATAGAAATATCCACATTGATGATGTCATAGAGAAAAATTCCCAATAATTAACTAACCCAAATTATGGTGAGTTCCATGCCATACCTGTTATTTTCTTGGAGGTTCCTTGTGCTGGATGTTTGAATCTGGTGACATGTTTATCTCCTAATGTCACGAATGCTACTAATCCTCATGGTTGAAGGAGAAAATATTCACATTTGGTTCACCATTTCTATTTTTGATTCTTTCAAAGGAAGGAGGCATTCATCACCTCTTTGGTGATGTCTTCTCCTTGATCGAAATTGGATAATGGGGTGTTGGTCTCTCCTCCTATGGATTCCTCCTTAGAATACATTGTGTAGTCTGTATCTACCTTAAATATTAATATGTTGTTAATGAAACTCCTCCTAGTTCCATCTCTTTGTGGACGTCAGTTAATTACACCACTTCTGTAAGGACATTCTAAAGGGTCATTTCAGGGAAGAAACCTTCGGTCAGGAATGTAATCATGTTGGGAATCATTGGCATGTCTGGACGCTGGAACCTTGGTACACCTGAATTCAACAATATATGAGGGTTAACAATGGTGCAAAATCCTGAGGCATCCCACATTGAATACAGGGAATCTTATTCTAGAAGAAAGTATCTAAGGTTTTCCTTGGATTCCCATGTTTAGATTTGCGTATTCCATGAGTTTAATGTCTCACAGAGATGGATAGGACTGATCGAAACACTAACAAGAGTGGATAAAATGGGTATATCCCTAGGAGGGGGAACCTAAAAGGAATTTCATATGGGGGGATAAGAACACTCAGTGAGGATGGACCCAGGATGGCATGTCCCACAAATGGTAAGGTTTCACACCATGAAGTCTGATCTGAACACCACAAAGGATAGATCAGAGAAGTTGGGTCCCAGTAAAGGGGACACCAATGATTACTTTTTATTGGTATTGAACCTCAAAGAGGCATCCTATATACCCTGTGTAGAAGATAGGGATCAAATCTCACATATTTCAGGGGGTTATTCGGGGCTTACACATGGATAGAGGCCCAGGTGTTGCAAAAAAAGTGGTGAAGATTCGACCTTATAGTGATAAGGATAAGTTAGTGGAGAAAATGGTTAGGTCTTATGCATGGTTATCTACCCATATGGATGGAATGAGTTCACTAGGATGTGGTGTCTCAGGTAAAATCTATATGGATATGGAGGAAGTGATGAAGGGTGAAAATTAATGTGATGAAACTAGCGTGAAGATAACATTGATGGGATTGAACCTAGAGGAGGTTTTCAACATACCCTATACTGAAGGGAGGGATCAAAGTCTATGTAGTTCTACTGGGGGTGATGAGAACCCTAAGGAGGAAGATCATGAGAATGGAGTGCATGGATAGGGGCCCGAAGGAAGTAGAACCTTTGGGTTAGGGCATGATATTCCCAAGGCATAAAGGATCAAAGAAAAGACTAGGATGGGACATGGATGATGGCATTGAACCTTTAAAGTGGATTCTTACATATCCCGGTGGCTAGGAATCAAAGTCCACATAGTTTAGGAATGGGTCATAGAATGAGGAGGTACACAAAGGATGGTGACCCAAAGACATGCTCAGGGATTACACATGGTTAGTAGCCCATCGTAAGCGGGGAACTCTTGGTTGGATGAGTATGGGTTGTGTGGGGATTATGCATAGTCGGCTACCCATGGAGATCAAAACACGTTGGAGAGGTATATGTGGTAGATTCATCCCAAAAATGGAAATTATTGCATCAAGAGGGTACATCCCTAGGAGGGAGTAGCAGAGTTTACCATTGGTTGGGTTTGGACCTCAAAGAGTCTTCTTACCTATCCCAGTGGCTGGGAATAAAAACCTGCATAGCTCAGAGGGGGGAATACAGTTTAACATCATGCAAGACAAAGTTGAACTAAAATGAAACGCACAGAATAGTTGGATTGTGATGAATGATGATCTTGAACCTCTGAGAGGCTTCCTACATACCCTATTTAGAATACATGGATCAAAGTCTATGTAGTTCGATAGGATGCAGTTTAACATCATACAGGAAGAGGGGTGTGGGACATATGCAAGGATAGTGACCCAAATAGATTTCATGGACACTATTAAACTCTAATACCATGTGATTCATGCTCTGTGTGAGAAAAAAGAGATATCAGTAGACCATACGAACATGTTTTGAAGAGTGCGGACATGAAGGATCGTGTGGGGCTTATACATGGCTAGTGTTCCATGGAGATGGATATTAGGACTTACTCCATTAGTTAATCCTGAGGAGGGTGTCCATATGTATGAGGAGGATATGTCCATCATTTAGGGAACACCCTATCAGACTGTGTTGGGGATTATGTGAAGACTACCTGAGGGGTGCATGGTGATAAAGCACGAAGGTAGATAGTAATGGGAGAGCACTGATGCTCCTTTTCTATCAAGTCCACCCTGGTTTTCCATGCAAATGTCAAATCACAGTTTAACATAGTGTGTTGGGATGAGGGATTTTGGTAGTTTAATATCCTATAGATTAGAAAATGAGGACCCACTACCCATCCATTGGACTTATATAACTTGTACCAACCCACACTTAGGTAAGGGAAGGAACAAACAATGCCTAATGAGAGTGAGGTAGAGGAGTAGTCACTCTAGGGTCCCACGTTAGCATGTCTATGCAAAGAAGAAATAGTCATTAAAATGCCTATGAAAATAAGGATAAGGCGGGGCAACACAACATCAAACAAAACTTGAGGAAACATGAAATCACATTGTATGATCCTAGAGGGCTGCACAGGAGAGGGGTTTATGAAGCATAAATCCTCTCTAAAAAGGGATTCACAAAGGTCGGGTGCTTCGTGAAGGAGGGTGCATAGTAAATCATGGAAACCCATCCAAGTCATGGAGTCTATATGTGTTTTTAGGGTTCTTTATAAAGTCTGAATGCTCTAAGAATCCCTGAGTTCCCAAAAGGGACTCCTACTATTGCAATGCCCATGGGGCTTCACAAAGTGCATCCCCACATGAATCTTAGGTAAATCAGAACGAAGAGAAATCTGGATCGCGATGCTCAAATACCCTGGTTGATGAATTTCCTCACTGATTCATGGAGTAAGTTGTTCTTCACAAAATGACATTTAAGAAGGTGAAATTTCAAGGTATAAATCCATTGGGGTGGGATGACTCACCTATTTATAGGCATATGGGATCACTTTTCTCAGAGTCTCGCTGTGAAGGAGATGACACTTTGCAATCAAAGGCGGATCTGTCAGACTCACAGAGGCTTCTATCACTACTCTTTGGCAGTCATGGTTCTCATCGGATTCTCATAGGTGATTGTCACTACATCACAGCATTCACGAAGCTCATCGAATGGTTGTCTTAATGTCGTTCATAGTGGTAAGGGGCTTAGTGATGGAGCTTCGTGAAGTAGGCCCCTTCGTTGATTTTTGTGCCTTGTGAGGGAAACTGTTATCCAAAAAGGTGTTGTATATCTTTGATCTATATTCATCATGGATTTTATTTCCAACAACATCATTATATCCATCCTTGAGAGTTGGTTATTAAAAATGAATTACATCTATTTGCAAGGTTGTAGTCTGTTGTGCACACGATCAATGGTTTTGTTTCACAATTGATATAAGAGGATATTTATATAGGTTATTCCATATTAATAATAAAATCTTGATATATTTTATAAACTGGTGTTTTTATATTTTAATTATTAGGATATGAATTAATGTGGTAAGAGAAGAAGTGAAAAAAGAAATATCTTATTAAAGATAATTACATTCTCTTAGAACAACCTCCTTTGGATCTCTTATTAAATAAATTTGGATTAATATTTTGGGAGTACAATAAGATATATAACTTGGATAGGAATTTTGGAGATATATTTTGGAAGGTTTTTTTATACAATGGGATTAATATGTATGAAGAAGTTAGGGGTGGAAGTCCCCTTTTATAATTGAGGGGGAGTGGAATTTTTGCAAATACCCAAAACTATTCAATAATCTGAAGTCACTCTCATCCCAAGTGACTAAAAAATTGATAAATAATGTATTGGAGGATTTATATTTTTGATTAACATCTGCAAAATAAATAAAATATTTTAAACATGTCATTCTTTAGACTCTATGTTTACTTAATTTTTCCATTTTAATTTTCCCCACGGTAACTTGTATCTTTTCAGTTACCTAGGTAATTTACCTTTTAATACTAAAATTAAAATGATCCTTATTAGATAATCTGAACCCAATTTTTTTAAATATAAAATAAAATTTATTAAATAAAAAAATATATCTGTGTGGAAAATTAATTTTAACACATGCATATATAATGCGAAAACATCCATTTTTATGTTAACCATGAAAACTAATTTTTATAATTTTTACTATTTTTTAAGATGAAAAATTAATTTAACCTTATAATATAATATAAATTATTATTATTCCATGTATGGAATCAATTTTATCAATATAAATTCAAATAATTTGTTAATTTTAATTTTAACTAAAATCGTGAGACATGACGAAAAAGCAGTTTTCGAAAGAGAAACTTTTCCTAAGTATTGAAAGATTTAATATAAAAATTCAGTATAAAATTGATTTTAATGACCTAAATTGGATTCATAAAATTATTATTTACCTAATTTTAATTTTAAAATATTATTAATATAAAATGGAGCATGTAAATTCATTAAACCAAATGTCAGTATTTAATTAAAAACTGTATTTTTTATTATTCATTGAAAATTTAATCTTTTCAGAAAAAACTTCAAAATTTAACCTGAATATAGTTTTTACTTTTATATTTAAAATTTTAATTTAATTTTATCAAATAAATTTTCAAAAAGTTACAAAAAATTAATTTTATTATTTGATAAAAAAAACATTTTTTGAGAAAATAGTATTTTTGAAACATGTAAATACTTTAATAATAACTAAGTAATTTTTATCAATATGATATATTTATATAAAAACATTATAATTATTTTTTAAAAATATTTTATTCCTATTAATATCACTATGTTTAATGTCTAGGTTACAACAGTTATTTTTAAATTATAATATTAATAAAATATCTTGGCAAATTAAAACTTAGTGTTGTGTGAAACACAATCTATCTATGAAATTAAATTTATTATATATATATATATGTGTGTGTGTGTGTGTGTGTGTGTGTGTGTGTGTGTGTGTATTACATAAAATCACGGGGTGTTATAATACACCATACACCCACAAGGCCCAACATATTTTGTTGGAATCTGTCAATATCCCCATCTCATATGTTTTCACCACAACATCATCTATATTTCCGCACATATA
Organism: Viscum album; assembly: GCA_963277665.1. NCBI lineage: Eukaryota > Viridiplantae > Streptophyta > Magnoliopsida > Santalales > Viscaceae > Viscum > Viscum album. The sequence goes on from OY728125.1 coordinate 877,367,841, forward strand.
ATCATATCCACATAACCAAGGAAATATGTAAGAATATATGTGAAGGAAATAAAATTCATGGCCTCCTCCTTCCACAAACAACCCCTACTGCATATTGAATCATCTCATCACCATGAATCGCCATCAACTTTGTCTTCATTAACAGATACTCACCACTAGATGGGTATCATCACCATTTACTAATGTTGAAGGAAGATAAAATAATAGGGTGTAATCATCAATTTATTCCCTCTTTGTCCTAGATGTTGAGGAAAACACTCCCTAATTAATTTTGGTGTTAATACATAGTAATCGATGCAGGTGGTGTGTGTATAAAAGTAACATAAAAATATAATCACATATATAGACAACACAAAACTAAACCTAAAGGGTTCACATGAATACTACATCACCTTAATTCTCCATTAATGCGATATTACCATTACCACGCACTGTCACCCCTAAATAAAACCTCACCATAAGAAATTGCCACACAAAAATCCCACACACAACCCAATTTTCCTTTCCCTCATTTACAGATTCAATCATTTTACGGATTAAAATATTACCAACCACCATTAATTAATTAATCCATATAAAATCATATTTAAGGAAAAATATTATTCAACACCAACATTAATTCCCATATAAACATTCAATTTCATAATTAATTACTTCACATTATTTCCCACCCTACATTTTCAAAATTTCTATCCATTCACCATTAAATTTTGTTAATAATAGTTTCATATTACATTTCTACTAGGAAACTTCAACAATCCCACCACAAAAAACCCTGTAACCTAACAAAAAACCATCACATATCCTACAAAAACCAACATTACAACGCAACTATATCACTATAACAACCACAAATAAGCTATTATGTTTCTGACCTCTAACATATCCTATGTATGAATTGGTAACCACCATCACCATAAAATCCCTAAAAAATCTCACACAACCATAAGAAAAACAACATAGTAAAATCAAACCACAATAGATTTCTAATCTACATAAAATTATCAAAATTAATTTAACAAGGTCCTCTTCCACATTCTATCATCTATTGAATGATTATTTTCACACAAATATCAAATTTACACAAAACTGATTCATTATACATATATAAGTACTAAACATTTTATGAGTAGTGGGTTAGAAAACATAGGAATGGATCTAAAACTACAATATGGGTTTACAATTTCATTATAACTACAATGGGCACATAACAACAACTTTCAAGATCAGGGTAATAATCAACAATAGTAAAATAAGGAAATAGTTAAAGTATATGAATGAACCTAATGCACCTTAAATTAAATTTAATATAGTTTATTATCTTAATTAGTTAATTATTTCATCCACACTAGGGAAATAAAGAGAATGATAATTACATGGGCACACAAAAAATAAGGGGGAGCAAGGATCCCCTACCAAGAAAAGAAGTCCAACTCATGCTATAAAATGGGAGAAAGAGATAGAAGAAGGAGATTCCTGAAAACCACAAGGATAAGGGTTGGTTAAATCACACAAAATATCAAGGATGTAAATATCATTAAATAAGAACATAATCCTACCTTGAATGTTACACTCTTATGTAGTAATTAAATGTAGAAAAAGGTTAGTGAACACTCATAAAGATCATGAGTTGGAGAGGTTTTGTTCAATGTAAGACAACTCCTGAGGCCCAAGAATAAGTTTATAGATCATTTATATGCAAATAAAGAAATAAATACTTGAATAGGTTGAAAACATGTACTTTAATATTCCATATGTAGATCTCCCAACATCTCTAAAAATAGTGGTTCAAAATTCCTTTTAATTCTTATTTAAAATCAGTTTAATTAAATTATCGTGGAAATAGCCCATTTATAACCCCAAAAGTAAAGATATTTAAATATATAAATTAATCTTTGGGTAAGATATTTTAAATAATTTATATAATCCTTATATTTAATATTTTATGTTAAATTGTATTTTAACATCATTAAGGGAAATTCTAGGTATTTTGAATATAAATTGAGATTTTTCAAACTGTAGAAGTGATCATGTGAAGCTATTAACTACAAAAAGGAGTCAAGAAACCAAATTAACTGATTATGTGAAGGATTATCGATATTTATAGTGACTAACTATAAGACCAAACAACTAACCACATATTAAATCAAGTGATTGTGAAGGAAAACAAGAAAATTTCAAAAGAAAATGATCATGATCACCCTTATAAAACTTCTAGGCCGTGGGAAAAAAATTAAATGTTTATTGAAATTATGGACATTACATTTGATACCTCTCAAGAAATTATCATCTCGATAATGGAAATAAAATAAGAAATAAGTGAAAGGGGGTCTGTATAACCACCCCATGAGATAACTCTCAAGTATATCACTATAATAAGAATGTAGACACACAATGAAGGAATAAAGAACATAACCATGAAAAATAATAAAAAAATTAATAAATTCAAACTCCTAAAACATCATAATTTTAAACATATTATCTCAAAAAAATAACTAAATAAAGAGTAAAAACAACTCATGGTATTGAGAACACATCTACGACTCCCACTCTTGAGTGATCTCCTTCAAACCATCATGCCTTCATAGCATGGGAACTAGGGGATAACAAGAATATGATTCACCTTCTCCTAATAATCCTAAATATCATTCATCCACTCAATGAACATCACATCAAATTTTATATCCAACACTCCCCATTCAATGACATGGGAGTCATCATGAAGATACCAATGAATTTGGGACAAGTGAAAGACACTATAAACTCTGTGTAGTCATGATGGGAGATCTAATAAATAATACTCTTCTCCAATGCTCACTAACACATTGAAATTAGCGGTAAACCTAGGATAAATCTTTCTCCCATAAACAAACCTTGTATGCCCTCAATGTGGGGAAACACTCCAGAATACATAGTCTGTGACATCAAACTCAAGGAATCCCTACCAATGATCTGCATAAGACTTATAATAGTCATGTACCACCATCATATACTCTTAAAATATCCATAACCTCACTAGCATTATTTACACAACATTTGGGCCACGTACTAGAAATTTACCCAACCTTAGTCCAGTACAATAGAGAATGAAAAAGACACCAATAAAATACCTCGAATGGAACTATATTGATGGATGAGTTATGACTATTGATATAGGAAAACTCCAAAAATGGTTGTTGTTTCACCCTAAATCTTACAAAATACATGATTCAATCCCACAACATATCCTCCAGCATCTGGATAGTTCACTTTATTTTCCCATCTATTTGGGGTTGCAAAGTAGTGTTAATGAATAGCTATGATCGAAAATCATATTACAGATCCCTCTAAACTCAAAAGGTAAAATGATCATCTTATTTGAATATAATGGTGTTATGAAACACATGGAATTTCACCACTTTATCAATGTACTTCCCCATTAGTTCATCCATATAACTCGATTCCCAAGTCACCAAAAAATGGGATGAATTCATTATTCAGTCCATGATCACCCAAATGAATCATAACCCCCCTAAAATTGGGGTAACTCAGTGATGAAATCCATCGAGTTTTCCTTCCAATTCCACCCAAGGACATACAAGGGATATAAAAAACCCTAGTAACATAGTGCTCGACTTTCACTGATAGATAAACAAGGGATTATTCCATGAACTCTACCACTAACCATTTCATCCTATGAAACCAAAGTTTCCTCCTTAATCCATGTTACATATCATATATTCCATTGATGTATTAGGAATAGTGATATATAAAACATATAGAGAACTTCTTTATACAAGGCCAATATAATAAACAGCCACCCTTGAAATAGAATCTGATTATGGCCATCCTTGGACCAACCCTCTATAGTATAACCATAACTGACACGGTATCTCATCAACTCAACCTATGAGCCTCCCCACTATGAATCCCCCACCTTCCACATCAGAGATGATTCCAATTTCATTTGATAGATACAAACTTTCCCCTTATCTTTATTCTCGTCAATATGCTTCTATATAAGCTCTTACAACCCTTTATAAACATCCTAAAACTCCATAAAAACATCTCCATCTAACCATCTCTACATGTGAGCAACCACATTTCCCTTAAAAAAATCCTAAACAAATTTCACTTGGAAATATTCACATAGATATGATGGTGTCAATAAACCGGTAGGAAATTTATGAGATACCTATAATTATTCTCCTCTGACAATAAGTTTAAATTCATGTTTTCAATTAATGTTACTAAAAAATAACCTAGGAACTCAAGAAACATGGAGTTTATGAGTCCCATGAAAACAGATAGTGTGTCTGTGGAATTAAATAGAATGACCATTAAATTGAATTTCAAATACCAACACTGAAATGCATTCTTTTAGTTATCCTACTCATTTAACAATATCTAGTGATATCTAGAATAAAAATCATTCTTTAAAAAAATGGCTCCCTTTAGTTGGAAAAAAGATAATATATCCTTATAAAGGGGTAATGGTTCATGAGTGTCACCTGATTTAGCCTCTGGTAGTCTACACACAAACTCTAACTACCATCTTATTTCATAGAGAATAAAACTGGAGAATTTAAAGTAGATACACTGGTTTGAATGTATCCCTTTTTATATAAACAATTGGTATGGAGTCTCAAATCACATAGCTCCACGGGTTCCATATATAAGGACCCAGCCTTATTACATAAATAATCTTTAATTTAGTCAAGTAAACACTTCATTTTATGTTGAGTATGTTTTCAAGTTTAGATATTTAGATAATTGTAACATAATACATTCATAACATTACACATTGTTACAGAGTGGTTACCATAAAAACAATTTCGATTTTTTCAAAATTTAAAGAATTAAAACTTAAAACATGATTCATTGATAATTCTTTATCATTTAACATGACTTCATTCTTTGTCTTTCAAATAAATTAACCTGTGAAAATCATTTAAAACATGGGATGAGCACAAAAACTCAGTAAGGGATATAAAAACAAGGAAAGAACACATTAGTACATGAATACTTGTAAAGTATGAAATCACTTTAAAAACATATACTTATCACCTATATATATATACTTATTTTGTGGAAAATGAGATTTTAAAAATACATTAGAACATAAGTAGAACAATAAAATTACCTTGGGGAATTACTTACATAATCTTTTAACCCTCTTGGCAACCTTATAATTTGTAACCCTCACAGCTTCCTTACTATTTGTGTAACCATCGCGGTTACACTTGGAGTAACCATACAGCCGACCTCCAACTTACAAATAACCAATGCATTTTAGGGAGATATAGGTCCAAAACTTCATCATAAATAATGCATAATATCCACAACATAATCATAAAACATTAATAATAGCATAAAATCATTGCTTTTGAATTTTAAAAAACAGAATTTAAAAATAGGATTTTAAAAGAAAAGACCCTTAAAAATAACATATAATTGAAGAGAGAATTAATAGAGTACATTGAATATGTATATACACTGTAATTATACATACTTAAAAATAATATAAGCAAAACCCATCACACATTCAATTTTAATACCACATAAATAATGAAGTATAAGGTTAACCCAAAGAATGGAAATCGGGTTAAGAATTCCCTTACCTCGGGATTGTCTTACTTAAAACTTGTTTAAACATCATGTATAATGGTTAAAATAGTGTTATTAGTATTTTAAAGAAACATTTTCATGTTTATAACATATTATATGATCATTTCATAACCACATTTCACCCCATAATTATTAGTATTTTGTTCCTTGCACTGTTTTGGGTGAGTTCCTTACATGATTTCCATGATTGGTTCATGATGGATGTTCTTGTCGATTGGAAGTGAAACTCCAGAATTGGAATGGAAATGTATTTATATATTTTAATTACCATAATTTATACCATTTATCATTTGATTTTTTATGTGATGATGGTCTATAAGTTAAAACATTAATGATGTTCGTTTAGATCATTTTAGTGGTTCTTTGATAATAACAAACTCATTTTGTCTTATAAATTAAAACCATGAGTACAAAAGAACTGCAGAACCATGGATGAGAAATAATACATATATTATAACCTAGTTCAACCATGTAAATGGTTTCATGACCATACTTGAAAGAATTAATGAAAATTGAAATCACATCATCCACGATTTCGGTAATTTGACACATCACGGACAATGTTTTTTTCCTTGAATAAGTGGGAGAGGAGAATAATAATGATGATGAATTTTCCATGAACATGAAAACATCCAGAATATACATGATTTCTTGATATTTCATGCCTCTTGGGTAAGAATATATGAATAAATAATAATAAAATAAATGAACTCAAAATAAAAGAATAATTGAGAAATTCCATACAAAAATTGGGAAGCCTAATGGCTATGCCACATGGTTTTAGAAAATATTAAAAAGAGAGGGGAAAAGGGTAAACCATCCAAAAATTAATCATAATATATAATATGTCAATAATAATAAGTAATTAAGAACATGGTTTGTAAACATGAAATTTATACCACATAAAAGAGAACTTGATTGGAAAAAGAAAGAAGTTGAGAATTTTCTTACATTGTAAAGTAACTCCTAGAACATGAAGGTTGGGACCTTGGAGGCTTGAGGAAACCTTGAGAGGACTACATGGGAGGTAAAAACACTAAAACATAGTTAATGAGTATTTTGGAATGAAATTAATGAGGGAATGTCTTGGTATTTATAGGAAAAGTGAAGGAATATTTAATTAATTTCCATAGGACACCTCATCGGTGGTATTTTCAAAACTATGGGCTTGACCATGATATTTTCCCATGGTATTGGACACTAGGGACACCTAATAGAATATCTTAACATTCACAAGTAGGCAATATTAATTAAATTATGATCACATCATCAATGATGTTATTAAACAACCAAAACTCAAAACCATATTTTTTACTATTCACTGAAAAATCAATTGTTTCAAAAAAAATACCCAAAATTCACCCTAACTATTTATTGACCTGTAGGATTCAAAAATAAAGTCCTTTTTTCGAAAATAATTTTCTAATTATTTTTAATTTAATTTTTAAATAAAATCATACTTAATTCAAAAATTAATAATTTAAACATTATAACTTCTTTTATATCATATTTAAAAATTAATCAAGAGTTCATTATCTAAAATCCTTAAGAAAATAAAATAATAATACAATTTACTATTCATTAGGGTCGTATTAATATTCATATTACTATTCATAAGGGTATGTTACTATTCACCAAAAAAGCAAGTTGGTTCCAATAGACTCTAAATAACATACTGAACACAATTTTAGATGACCATTTTTTGAAATTCAAAACATAGAAGCAGTAAAATTATGTTTAAAGGATACTTATAAATATCATAATTAAACAAAATTTCAAGCATTTCAACTTATTTTTAGAAAACCTTGGGGTGTTACATTATCCCCACCTTCTGGAAATTAAGTCCTCACAATTTTATTTACTTATTAAACGAGTGAGGGTACCTTTCCCTCATAGCATTTTCAAACTCCTATGTTGCTTCTTCAACCATGTGGTTTCTCCAAAAAACACTTACCTGGTAGATTACCTTATTTTGCAATACTAGTTCCATTCGATCAGGAATCTAAACTAGTTTCTCTTCATATGAAAGTTTGTCCTCCAGTTGAACTACTTATGGGCTTAAAACATGAGTCGAATCTGGTACATACTTCCTCAACATTGAAACATGAAAAACATTGTGTACCTGAGACAATCTCAGAGGCAAAGCTACTCAGTATGCAATTGGTCCAACTTTCTCCAGGATTTCAATAGGACCGATGAACTGCGGACTTATCTTTCCTTTCTTACCAAATTGCATCACACTTTTCCAAGGAGAGATTTCAAGGATAACATAGTCACCTACATCGAAATAAAAGTCTTTACTTCTCTTATCTGTAGAACTTTTATGCCTGCTCTAAGCTATCCTCATGTGATTCTAAATAATCTTTACTTTCTCAGAAACCTCTTGTATTAATCCTAGCCCCATCAACTTTCTTTCACCGGCTTCATCCCAAAATGTTGGAGTCCAACACCACTTCCCATAAAAAACCTCAAAAGGTGCCATCTGAATAGCAGAATGAAAACCGTTATTATAAGAGAACTCAAATAAAGAGATATTATTATCCCAACTTCCCTGGTAGTCAATTAAACAAGCTCAAATCATATCCTCTAATGTATGAATCGTTCATTCGGACAGCCCATTTAATTGTGGTTGAAAAGATTTACTAAAATTTAATTTTGTTCCCAATGACTTTTGAAGTCCCTTTAAAAAGTTAGAAGTGAACCAGGGATCCCGATTAGATACAATGGAAATAGGAACTCCATGAAACCAGACAATATCTTTGAGGTACAATTGAGACAGCTGATTCAAAGACATTGTATCTCAAATAGAAAGAAAATGTGCATATTTTGTCAGCCAATCCACAATAACCCAAATTACTTTGTTACATCGAGATGTCTTAGGTATTCCAACAATAATTTCCATGGATACATTCTCCTACTTCCACTCTGGCACTGGAAAGGGCTTAATAATCCCCTTCAGTAAGTGTCACTCTGCTTTAACCTGCTGACATGTCAAACATTTCATAGTAAAATCAGCAATATCCCTTTTCATTCCATCCCACCAGTAATACTCTCGAATGTCTCTATACATCTTAGTACCGCCAGGATGAACTGAAAATGGAGAACTATGATCTTCACACAACAAATCATTCTTCAACTGAGAAACATATGGCACACACAACCTTTTTCCAAATCATAAAACACAAACTTTATCAAGGTTAAATTCTATAAGATTACCCATTTTAACCAATTCTACCCTTTTTTATAACTCGCGGTCTTCCTTCTATGCTCTCTTAATTCCGTCTGACAACAAAGACTGCACTAAAACCTGAAACAAAAGAGATATATTCCCTTCACCAAAAAATTCTAAGCCAAAATTCATCAAATCATTAATAAATTGATTATGTTCCAAATGTAACATGGTTAATGATGCATGATGTTTTCGACTCAAGGCATCTTCCACTTTGTTGCTTCTCTAGGATGGTAATTGATCATGAAATCATAATCCCTTATCAGTTCAAGCCATCTTGTCTACCTCATGTTTAATTCCTTCTAGGTGAATATATACTTCAGACTTTTATGGTTAGTATATATTTGATATTTGGTTCCATATAAATGATGCCTCCAAATTTTCAAATAAAAACCCATTGCTTCCCTTTCCAAATCAGGTGTGGGATAATTTAACTCATGAGGTTTTAGTTGTCTTAAAGCATAATCAATTACCAGATCATTCTACATAAAAACACAACCAAGTCCCTTCAACAAACCACCACTTTAGATGACGAAATCACCATTTTGGGAAGGCAAGTACAAAACTAGAGAATTTACAAATCTCTTATTTATTTCCTGAAAATAAATATCTCATTCTTTTCTCCAAACAAATTTAACCCCTTTTCATGTTAACTTAGTTATCAGGCTAGATAACCAAGAAAATTTCTTAACAAAAAGTCAGTAATAACCCTCTAATCGAAGAAAACTATGAATCTCTGTAACATTCGTGGGTCTTGTCCATTCATCAACCACTTTTGTTTTGGAAGGATAAATAGTTATTCCATCCTTATTTACAATGAGCCCAATAAAAGAAATTTTTTGTAACCAAAAATTACACTTTCTGAATTTTTCATATAGTTTTTGTTGAGTCAATAAGGTTTCCTTATGACTTTTCCATTCCTTCATGTTTTGAAAATCACAAACACTCTATCTTAAGGTAAATTTAATTTTCGCTAATATTTTTCTTAATGAGGAAAATTTTCCTTCCTAAAAGAAAATTTATCCTTTCCTATATTTCATTGTTTATATTTTAGTCTAAATCTTTTTATTCCTAAGTAAGAAATTCAGTTTCACATCTAAAAACTTGGAATTCTATAAATACTTAGATATAGAGTTCTCTGAAATTCAGAATCCAAATTCCTTGAATTTCAGAATCTAAATTCTCTGAAATTTAGAATCCGAATTCTATGAAATTCAGAATCTGAATTCCCTAAAATTCAGAATCCAAATTCTCTGAAATTCAGAATCTGAATTCTCTAAAATTTAGAATTAAAATTATCTAAAATTACAAATCCGAATTCCTCAGAATTCCGACTCAGAATTCCTCAGAATACAGACACTGAATTCTTCATAATTCAGACTCCGAATTCCTCAAAATTAAGATTCTAAATTCTTTATAATTTAGACTCCTAATTCCTCAGAATTCAGACTCTGAATTTCTCAAAATTCAGACTCTGAATTCTCAATAATTCGGACTCTCAAATCTTCAGAATTCGGGCTCCTAATTCCTTAGAATTTAGACTTCTATATCTATATAATTTTTATTCTGAATTATTTGAAAACATAATCCGTATATCCTTATAACATAGACTCTGAAGGTTTACTCACTTTGACTCTAAATTATATTTTTCCTTAGACTCCGAAAAAAGGAATTTGGTTGAGAAACCATATTTTAATTAATCTTGTTTGAGTTATAAAATGATGTTGTGCATTCTGTTACTAACTAACCATTGTTTAAGTGACACATGTACAGGTCCCTCAGAAATTCAAGGAAGAATATGACCATTGGAGGAGGGATCCGACTGCTAAAAATGTGTCTATAAATAGGATCTCATTTGAATGAGCTCCGAACAATGAAAAAAATTGATTAATCTAGAGATTACATGCTGCTGAAGTGATTTATATAGATATATATGTTAATGCTTTGTGCGTACCAAACATCTTGTTCAGAATTTCTTCGTGCAACTTTGAATGTTGCTGAGTACATTTGAGGGATTTTGGGGATAGGAAGACAGAGGTGCCGACTACCTTGAAGTTTTAGGACTTGTGTGGATAACAAGATAGACTCTGATATTCTTATTGAGGGATTACCCTGGTGTGGGTAAGACAGAATTTCTTCAAAGTATAAATCGAGGGAACTTTATCCAAGGTTGTAGGATACCCTACTCTTTAGGTTAAAATATTTCTTACTTGTTAATTGTGTTGTTTCAAGTTTGTTTTCCACTACATTTTTGTTGTTAATGAAAGTATAACTATCTAATACTTTATTATACTTGTATAATCTGATTTGTAAGATTCTATACACTTTAAGGTAGTATCTTTGTTCTGGTAAACTTTCCTTGAGTTTCATTTCCAAAACCATATTTTCAGAATCAAGCAAGTTTGTAGAATTAAGAGGTCTTCTGAATTTTCCTTGTTGAACTTTGTTAAACATTACCATCATTAAAAGTTCCAAGGGAATTTTTTAAAGTATACAATTCACCCCGCCCCCCCCCCCTCTTGTATATTGATCATCTACATCATATTTCGATCCTACAATTGGTATCAGAGGAGGTCTCTAAAATACTTATATTCACATATAAGTTTTCTTGCTCATGTTTTTCTTTGTTCTATATTTTCCTTGCTTAGGATATTTGTATCCTTGTTTACAAACTCTTATTACTAACATGTTTGTGTGGAAAGTTTTTTTTTCTTTGAGATGGAAAGAATGAATGTTGGTTCAATTGAAAATATTAATCCTTCTAGGCCAACTATATTTGATGGGAATGATTATGGATATTAGAGATATCGTATGAAGACTTTTGTTATTAACACTGGAGTGGACAACTTTGTAATTCTTACTACAGATTACAAGATTCCTGATAAGGAAGTTATAACTTTTACTAATCAAGAAAATTTAGAATATAAACTAAACTACAAGGCACTAAATACTTTGTTGTGTTCCATGACCAGGAATATATATAATCATATTTCTTTCTTGTGAAGCTGCAAATTGTATTTGGAAGAAGCTTGAAGTTACTCATTTTGGTACATCCAAAGTTATTGAAACTATAATATCTATTCTTAGAGTTGAGTATCATGGTTTTTTCATTCCTTATGGAGAACCTATATGTAAGGTACAATATAGATTCATGACTATTGTCAATAGCTTACCATCCATGGGTGAAAAAGGTTTAGATGATGAGGCACTTTTGGAAAAGATTATAGATATCATGCCTAAAGAGTGGGAATCAAAGAGAATAGCTATTGATGAGAATAGGAAAATCTCACAGATTAAACTTGAGGAGATTTTTGGAACTCTTCTTCAACATGAGACTATAATGAAAAGAGATGATGACAATGTTAAGAAGTATAATGGTAAGGGATGTGTTGATTTTACAACTACCTCTAATCATATGAAATCTAAGACTCCTGAGAGAGTTACAAGATCTAAATTGAATAAGGTCATTGTTTTATTTAAATCAAGTGAAAGTGAACATTTTGATAATGAACTAGATAATCTTTCTTGAAGGATGAACTAGATAGTTGGGAAGAAAGACTTTCAGTATAGATATAAGAATAAAGAAAGAAAGGACAAGAAAGACTCTGAAGTCACTTGTTATGAATGAAAAAGAGAAAAGCATATAAGGCCAGATTGTCTTATGCTTAAGAGAAAATATAGGAAGGAAATTCATCCTGAGAGGAATAGAAAGAAATACTACAAGGCTAAATCTAAGAATGTTTTGAAAGCCAATGACACCTGAAGTGCCAGTGGTGGTGACTATTCTGATGAATCCTCAGAGTATGAATATTCTGGTCAGAAGAATCTTGATTTACTTGCCAAGTTACGTATTGAAAATCATTTTTTAATGGACAAGGTACACCATGATGAATCCATCACCAATGTATACTTAAATTCATATTATAGTGATAGTAAATATTATGAATCTTTAGATGAAGAATATTATTCTGATAAAGATAATACTTTACCTACGTATGAAGTAGTTTCAAGGTTTTCTAAGCTTCTTGAGAATGAAAATTCTCAAGTCAAGAAAATTATTGATAAGGAAAATTCTAGGATTTTTATTCCTACTAAAGAAGTATCATATCTTTCTAAATATCTTAATAAAAAACCTTTATTTAGAAATTATTTCAAGAAACCTTGAGGAAGTTAATTCTGAGAAGGATAAACTTTATAAGGATCTAGAAAAGGTAATTTATAAGAAAAATGTTTTCGAGCCTAACTCTAGTGATAAAACTAATGCTTTTGAGGATAAGAACTTAGTTACTAAGATAAATTAAGAAATATTTTCCTAGAGGAAGTGTTTGTAAAACTTTACCTTAGGTAAGGAAAAATTTGATAAGGTGTATTCCCAAATTCAACTTCTAAGGAATAATTCTTGTTTTGGTTATACTAGTTCAAAACCAATTTTTTGTAACAATTATTTTGTTCCTCAAAGTGCTTCATTCTACACTAAGTGTCAATGTGGTGGGCATTGGGCAAAAAATTGTTCCTTAAACAAAACTCAGTCTTTAGGTTTTCATAAACCTTATTTTTTTATGAAAATGTGGATTCCTAAAACTTTTCTTTATGAAGTTTCCAGATCCAAGAAAGTTTTGGTTTCGAATATCTAACACTCTTGTTTTCAGAAAAGAAATGATAGTACCAACAGTAATACATGGAACAGGGATAGTGGATGTTCTTGGAATATGATTGTTAATAAAAACATCTTTGAAAATATTATCAAGACAAAGGGAGGAAAAGTAGCTTTCAGAGATAATTCTCAGGGAGAAATTATTGGTATAGTTAATATTGTATTTCTTGGAAAAACATTGATTTCGAATGTTTTTTTTGTTAATGATCTTAAGAACAAAATTATTAGAATAAGTCTATTATGTGATGAAGGTTACCTTGTGAATTTTAGGAAAAAAAAGTGCTTACTACACAATTCCAAGGAAGATTTTATTCTTTCTGCCCATAGGTAAGATAATGTTTACACATTAAACATAGAAGACCTTAGGAGCCAAGACCTACCTTGACTTAGTGAAATGAAAGATCATTATTGGTTGTGGAATAGAAGGTTAAGACATTGTAACCTTAGGAACCTATGAAAACTCTCTAAGAAAAGACTGGTTAAGGATCTACCGGATCTAAGATTTGATTATTCAAAAGTTTGTGATCCTTGTCAATATGGAAAGCAGCATAAATCAAGTTTTAAATTAGTTGATGAAGTCTCAACCACTGATGCATTATAGTTTGTGCATATTGATCTTTTTGGCCCAACATGAACTGGAAGCATTAGATGAAAATATTATGTGTTTGTCTTGGTTAATGATTACACTAGATTTACATGGGTCTATTTTCTAGCAAATAAATCTGAAGCTTTTTCATATTTCAAAAGTTTTAGATCCCAATTTAAAAATGATAAAAACCTTCTTTTGATAACTATCCATAGTGATCATAGAGGATAATTTCAAAATTCTGATTTTGAAAACTTTTGTAGTAGAAAAGGCATTACTCATAACTTCTCATCACCTAGAGCACCTCAAAAAAATGGTGTTGTTGAAAGAAGGAATATAATTATTCAAGAGGTAACAAGAACTATGTTGAGTGAATATTTGGTAGCCAACCATTTTTGGGCTAAAGCTATAAGTATTTCTTGCTATACTATAAATCGTTTTTTGATTAGACTTTTTCATAATAATACTCTTTATGAGTTATGGAATGGTAGAAAACATATCCTTTCCTACTTCAAGGTTTTTGGTTGTAAGGTATTATTTCTGAATACTAAAGATAATCTACACAAATTCTCACCAAAATCTGATGAAGGAATTTTCTTAAGATACACCAAAACTTCTAAAGCTTAAAATTTTTTCAATAAAAATACTTGTACTATTGAAGAAACAGTACATGTCAAATTTTATGAAACCAATCATTTTGTTTTTAAACAACCTCAACCTAAATCCTCAGATGTGTTTTCAAAAACTGATTATCAACCCTTGATAGAAGATCCTTATAATAAGGAAAATGTCCAAGAAAATGTTTCTAAAGCATTTACCCCCAGAATACTTCCAACCCTATGTTGATGAAAAAGTTTTACAAAACCCAAATTAGTTGTTTCTAAAGTATCATCCCAGTGATAGTATCATTGGTGACATAAATCAACCTATAAGAACTAGAAGTTTCTTAAGAAATGAAGTAGAACATCTATCATTCCTTTCCCAATTATAACCAAAAAAGCACTGATAAGGCTTTAGGTGATGATGATTGAATAAGAGCTATACAAGATGAGCTAAATGAATTCAAAAGGAATAAATTTTGGACCATGGTTGAAAGACCTAAGGAAACTTCTATTATTGGAGTAAAATGGGTCTTCAGAAATAAATGTGATGAAAATGGAATCATAGTAAGAAATAAAGATATATTGGTTTCTAAAGGCTATAATCAACAATAAGGAATAGACTATGAAGAAACCTATGCTCCAGTAGCTAGACTTGAATCTATTTTCATTCTACTTGCCTTTGCAACATTCTTCAATTTCAAACTTTTTCAAATCGATGTGAAATGTGATTTCCTTAATAGTTATGTTCAAGAGGAAGTTTTTGTTGAACAACCTCTTGGTTTTGAAGATACAAAACATCCTTAACATGTTTTCAAACTTACCAAAGCTTTATATGGACTCAAGAAATCCCCTAGTGCCTAGTATAATAGACTTACAGTGTTTTTGCTTCAAAACAATTATGTTAAGGGAAATACTGATCCCACCCTTTTTATAAAGAAAGATAAGAAAAATGATTTTATTGTTCAAATTTATGTTGATGAAATTATATTTGGTTCAAATCAGAAATATTTAACTGATTAATTGAGGATCTAATGAAATCTAAGTTTGAAATGAGTATAATGGGTGAGTTAACATTTTTCCTTGGTTTTCAAATTTCTCAAAAACCAGATGGAATCTATATATCCCAACATAATTATATTAAATATCTTCTTAAAAAGTATGGATATGACATAACTAAGAGTATTAGTACTCTCATTGGTACCTCAAATTCACTTGATCTTGATGAATCTGGGAAACTAGTAGATCAAACATATTTTAGAGGTATGATAGGAAGTCTACTTTACTTGATAGCTAGTCATCCAAAGTAAATGTTTTCTATATGCTTATGTGCAAGATATCAATCCAATCCCGAGGAATCTCCTTTAAAGGTGGTGAAAAGAATTTTTTATACTTAAAGGGAACCATGGATTTATGACTCTTTTATACCTCTGCAAATGATTTTGTTTTTAAAAAAAATTCATATGCTGGCTTTGGTGGATGTAGAATGGATAGGAAAAGTACATCCAGAACATGTTAATTCTTAAGAGATTCATTAGTTTCTTGGTCATGAGAAAATAAATACTTAGTATCATTTTCCACTGCTGAAGTTGAATAAGTAGTAGCTGGAAGTTGTTGTGCTCAAGTGTTGTGGATGTAACACACACTCACAGACTATGGTATTAGTTTTAACAAAACACAAATTTTGTGTGATAATACTAGTGACATTTCTTAATGCAAAAACCCTTCACATCACTCTCATGAAAAACAAATATATATTAGGCATCACATTCTTAGGAATCACACACAAAAAGGAGATATCATACTTAAATTTATCAGAACACAAGATCAAATTGCTAATATTTTCACAAAATCTTTACCATCCAATAGATTTGAATACATAAAATAGAAGTTAGGAATGATAACTGTAATGTAATCTTCCATGTTAACTTCTTGTTGAATCCTATCTCCTTACAGTAAGAAACTCTTTTTCATAGGGGGAGAACATTTTTTCGTAGTTAAAATTTCGTATTCAAAATTATTGTAGTTAAAATTTTCGTAGTCAAAAGTTTCATAGTTAAAATGTTTCCGTAATCAAAACTCTAGAATCTAATGTTCTTCAAGAAAAAGTTTCATCAATACCAATAATCTTCCTAGAAATCTGAAAGGTGTGTTTCCTTTCCTATAATTTCGTAATCATATTTTACTTTTTGGTATTTTCTTTTTGTTTTAAATTTTTTGAATTCAAGTTTTTTTAAATCCGAATGTTTTTCTTAAAAACCTCAAAAGATTAAAATCTATCAAAATCCTTCTTCGGCAATCATCTCAACTGTAAGATCTTCTCAAGATGTTTTAAACCGTTGGATCATTCAAGGAAGCTGAACTATCACTTCAATTATCTATATAAAATACCCCCCAATGGTTATCCCACATCAAAATTCAAGCCTTTGCGTGCTGAAGCTCTACCTCTGTTTTTAAAATCCGTTCTGGATCATCATAGTTTTCTTAATTCAGAATGTCTGCAAAAGCCTCTCCTCAAAAGGATATGCCAAGTGTTAAAAAAATATCTGAGTGGAAAATCTACTATGAAAGGTTAGTTGATATGAAGTTTTATGCCAAGTATGATTCTATTCTGTCTAATAATATCAAGTTGAATAGTTGGGAGAGTGTTTGTGTATCGAAACCAAGAGCACAGGATCTGGTGTATCCATCATTCCTAGTTGAATTCTATGTTACAGTTATCTTTTTCAATGAAGGAGGAAGTGATAAATTTTCATTCAAGAGCTATGTAAATACTTATTCCCTTTCTTATAACATGGCAAAAAAAATTGATAGAAATTCTTTATGAGAGAGAAACTGAGTTTTTATCTCACAAGCTACCTGATGTAATATGATCCTTTAATAAGAAAAAGGTTATATCTTATCTTGGTCTTAAGGAAGTGAAGACTCTGAAAATTATTCATCTCTCTAAAAATATTCGGATTCTTTAGCTATGGTTTCAAGGTTATCTAATTTCATGAAAAGGGGAAAATAATACCCTAAAGAAAAATGATATTTATATTTTGGATTACCTGGTGAATATAAGAAAGATAAACCTGGTTAAGCATATCTTGGTTATGATTGAGAATATAAATAATGGAAATCTGAAGTCTTAGATTATCATGTACCCAACCATTCATTCAAAGATCATTATCCTTTGTCTTCAGTATTTCAATATTCTTTGTAGTTCTAAGATGAGAAATTGTAAGGTTATGCTTTTGAGTAATGATACTCTAAGGAGGAGGAATATTGGCTTTAATAGTCAATCCTAAGAATTTCATGATTTGTTTGAAGTAGAAGTTGAAGCACTATCAAAGAAGTAGGAATTGGATGAAACTTCTAAGAAGGGTGGAAGAAAGGGGAAGGTGAAGGAATCAAAAGAGAAGACAAAAACCCCAGTGGCTAAGGGAACTCAATCCACACCTCCAAATCCAAAGAAGCAAAAATAATATCCTGATGAAGTGGTGGTTAAGTGAAGAGAATATAAGAAGAACAGGATGGAAAGGGGGCCTAAGTTTGTCATGGACCCTGCTAAGGAAAAATCATTGAAGTAAAAGACTACTGAGAATCTAGAAAAGGAAGAAAAATAAAAGAAGAAAAGGAAGAAGTTGTATGAGGCTGAAATAGTGCAATCCCTTCTGAAGGCTGCTGAGAAGGCCTCCGAGAATATTCTTGTACCGGAATCATTCTTGTTAGAACCATTACCAAAGACTCTGGGAAAGAAGTTAGTGATTATGGAACAACATCAAGAAGAATAAATAGTGAAAAAATAAGAAGTGGAAGAAGATGAGGAAGAAGTCAGTGGTGATACTGAAGATATAAAAAAACAAGTATAAGACTATCATGAGAAGGAGAGTCCTTCATAGAAGTTATCCATCCAAAATTCAGAAGCCGAGTCTTTAAAACTTTCTTCCCCTAGAAAATAGGAGAAGGGTGAGGAAGAATTGAGTAAGTTTTCTGAAAATGATAGTAGCAATCATGATTTCATTCACCCAGAGGATCTTAAGGTAATATCTGAAAAGGAAGAAGTTGATGAAGAAAAAAAAATTCAGCTATCATATAGTGAACATGAATCTCCTAATAAAGAAAACGTCATTCCGAAGGATGATAAGGGAAAACAGGTGGTTGTGGATACACCTAGAAAAGATGTGCTAAAGAAGAAAGAAGTTGGTGGTTCATCAAAGAGGAAGTCCGTTGAATTAGAAAAGGAATCCACACCAACCAAAGTCTCAGATTTAGAATCATCCTCTCTTGGACATAAATTTTTAGTTCAATCTTTGAAAAATCTTTTTGGGATTATTCCAATATTTCCCAGTATAGACTCGAGATGTCAGATGCTTCAGCATTCAGTAAATCAAAAATAGGATTCAATATCCATGGTAATGGATAAGTGTGTCAAAATCAGGGAAAACTTCAAGAATTTTCTCATTATCTATGAGGCTCATAAAAGATCATGCAAAGAGATGACAAGCTAGTCAAGGAAGACAATAGACGAGATGAGAATATTTGATGAATTTCAAGAAAGTTTCAAGGATTATTTTGACACCGAAGATGTGAAGATCAAGGATCTCACTAATAGTTTTCAAGAAAAGCTAACTCTGGAAAAAACTTCTCAGAAGAAAGAAGCTATGGATTTTAAAGGGAAGCTAAATTCAATTGCTCGGAGTTAGAAAAGGGAAAGGGATCTCAGAATTGATATTGAATAGAAGATTGCTATGAAAGAAGAAGTTCTGAAGGCCGATGCAGAATCTCTTAAGGATTAGGAAGAAAAAATTAAATCCTTAGAGAAGAAAACAGAAGATCAGGATCAGTTGCTCAAGTGTGCAGAATAGGATCACAAGGAGCTCAAGAAGTTAAAAATAATAGTGAAGAAGCTGATTTCGAAGTAGAAGAAAGGATGATCTTTTCCAAATCTGATCTTTTGTTTTATTTTCCAGTTTCACAAGTTCTTTCAATCATAATGAAATTTTAGTTGCTCTTCATTTTTTTTTTGTTTTTTAGTACTAATATTTCAAGTACTATATTTCCTTTCCATTCCATGTATTTCTTTATGGAAATAAAATAGGGGAGAAAGTAATGTCAAAAAAGAATATTAAGTGAAGAAGAAATTTCCCTAAGTAAGGGGGAGTTCATCTAAGGGGGAGTTTTCAACATAAAGATTTTTGTATACCAGAAAATGAAAAATCTCATTCAGAAAATTCAGAATGTGATCCTTATTATTTCCAAATCCTAAGGGGGATTTAGTCATATTCACTTTGATCCATAAGTAAAGGGAGATAATTTTTCATTTATAAGCCCCTAGAAATTTCTAATTCCTTATATTATTTTTTGTAGGGATGTTTATGCTTTCCAGAAATGGGGAGATTTTTTATTCAATAAGGTTTCCTTATGAATTTTCCATTCTTTCATGTTTTGAAAATCACAAACACTCTATCTTAAGGAAAATTTCATTTTCCCTTATATTTTTCTTAATGGGGAAAATTTTCCTTCCCTAAGGAAACTTTATCCTTACCTATTTTTCATTGTTCATATTTTAGTCTAACTCTTTTTATTCCTAAGTAAAAAATTTGGTTTTACATATAAAACCTCAGAATTCTACAAATACTTAGATATAGAGTCCTCTGAAATTAAGAATCTAAATTCTCCAAAATTCATAATCTAAATTCTCTGAAATTAGTAAACTGAATTCTCTGAAATTTAGAATGTGAATTCCCTAAATTCAGAATCTGAATTCGCTGAAATTTAGAATCTGAATTCCTCCGAATTCAGACTCCGAATTCATCAAAATTTATACTCCGAAATCTATAGAATTCTGATTCTGAATTCCTTGAAAAACAGAATCTGTATATCCTTTTAACATAGACTCTGAAGGTTTACTCACTTAGACTCCAAATTCTATTTTTCCTTCGACTCTAAAAAATTGAATTTGGTTTTGAAACCTTATTTTTCTTACTCATGTTTGAGTTATAAAATGATTTCATGCATTCTGTTAATAACTAACCATTGTTTGAGTGATATGTGTACAGGTCCCTTCTAAATTCAAGGAAAAATATGAACATTGGAGGAGGGAGACAACCGTTGGAAATGTGCCTATAAATAGGATCTCAATTGAATGATATCAGAATGAAAAAACATGTTGATAAATCTAGATATTACATGCTGCTAAAGTGATTTCTAGAGAGATAGATTTGATGAATTGTGCATACTGAACATATTGTTCATAATTTCTTCATGTGACTCTGAATTTTGCTGAGTACATTCGAGGGATTCTGGGGATAAGAAGACAAAGGTGTTGACTACCTTGAAGTTAGATGGCCTGCAAAGATATTAAGATAGACTCTGATATTCTTAGTGAGGGCTTACCCTGACGTGGGTAATACATAATTTCTTGAAAGTAGAAATCAAGGGACATTTATCCAAGGTTGTTGGATACCCTACACTTTGGGCTAAAAGATTTCATACTTGTTACTTGTATTGTTTCAAGTTTTTTTTCCGCTGAATTATTGTTTTTAAGGAAAGTATAACTATATTATACTTTATTATACTCTTATACTCTGATTTTTAAGATTCTATATTCTTTAAGGTAGAATCTTTTTTCTTGTAAAATTTTCTTAAGTTTCATTTATGGAACCATATTTTCGAAATCAAGAAAGTTTGTACAACTAATAGGTCTTGTAATTTTTCCTTGTTTAGCTTTGTTAAACATTACCTTCTTTAAAAGTTCGAAAGTAATTTTTTAAAGTATAAAATTCACCCCCCCCCTCCTGTATATTGAGAATCTACATCATATTTTGATCCTACAATTTATTTTCTTTTAAGGTTTGTAAAAAAACACTTATATATTTTTCATGCTCCTATTTATTTTTAGAAAAATACCAAAATGTCATCAATTAACACAACCACAAACTTATCTAAGAACTCTTGAAATACTCTATTCATAAGATTCATGAATACAATAGGTGAATTAGTTAAACCAAAGGGTATAAAAACAAATTCATAATTCCAATATCTAGTACTAAATGTTGTATTTGGGTTTTCATCCCCCTTCCCCTTCAGCTGATGGTATCCGGATCTCAATTCAATCTTGGAAAAGTACTAAGCTCCCTGGAGCTGATCAAAAAAGTCGTCGATATGAGGAAAAAGATGCTTGTTTTTAACAGTGATGTTATTCAAATATCTATAATCAATGCAAATTATCATGGAACCATCTTTCTTTTTAATGAACAAAACAGGGTCTCCCCATGGTGAAGTGCAAGGATGAATGAATCATTTATCAAGAAAATCCTACAACTGATTTTTGAATTCAAGAAGTTCTATTCGATCCATACGATATGGGGATTTTGAAATTGGATTAGCATTAGGAACTAATTCAATTGTGAATTTTACTTCTCGATTAGGTATGACATTGGGTAACTCATCAGGAAAAATATCAAGGTATTCATTTACCCTAGGCACATCATCAATCTGAATAGTTCCATTATTTTCAACAATATGATCAAGATAACTTTCATTTCCATCTTTCAGTAGTTTTTTGCTTCCTGATATGTTATTAATTGTATGGGTTCATTCTGGTATACAAACTAAAACTCTTTCTGAAAAACAAATTCTTTAGCTCTACAGTTATTCTTAGCATGATAAACAGAAAGCCAATCCATTCCTAGAATAACAACAAACTCGAATAAGGGTAAAAAAATAAGGTTTTCAGGTAAATTCTTTCCACATACCACAATAGATAGATTATTATAATTCCTCTTTGCTATAATATTTCCCCTGGTGTTTAAACAACAAGTTCAGGTCTCATTTATTGAGGTGATATTTCCAATTTACCTGAAAATTTTTGAGAGATGAAGGAATGTGTAGAACCTGTATCAAACAAAACTTTAGCAAAATCTGAGTGAACAAATAAAGTATCTAATACAAATTCATTGGATGGCCCGACATCTACGGACATAGTCCCAAAGGATATCACTACACCTTTCTGCTTATAGTCAGGCTTCTTTGCATCATTCAGATCTCTCTTTGGGCAGGCATTTTCATAGTGAATCATCTCACCACATTTAAATTTATTTACAGTTTTCTCATTAAAATTAGTCTTAGGATCATTTTCATTGCAATCTAGGGCCATATTTCCAAACTTACCTCATTTAAAACACTTCATAGTATTGCTAAAACATTACCCAGGGTGTTTCTAACCACACTTTTCACAAACTAGAAATTGGATTTTCTTACCATCATATTTATTTGGTTGATTCTTACCCATCTCTTTCCACCCGGACCTCTTCTTCTCTTTGTTTCCAAAATACATGTGACCATCAACACACTCCATCTCTACCCTCTCAGTAAATCGGACAAGTTTCTCATAAATTTTTAATTCACGAGAGGCCAACACCATTTGATACCTTGGCTCTAGTCCTGAGTAAAAGTGGTTGATTTTTCTATCAAGATCCAGAATAAGATTTGGAGCATACCTCGCCAGTTGGGTGAAGTTCACTTCATATACAGCCACTGAATCCTCCTCATTTTTCTTCAATTCAAGGAATTTCATCTCCATCCTAAGTCGTACCACCTAAGAAAAATATTTTTCTAGGAAAAGACTTAAATTTATCTCAGTCCAAGTCATCAAAATCCTCTATACCTCTGATATTCTTTACCATTGACCACCATTGATCAGCTTCACCTTCAAAACGATAAATTTAAAGACATACCTTTTGTTTATCTAAACAGCCCATAACATCAAATATCTTTTCAAGGGATTTGATCCATCCTTCAGCCACTACTGGGTCAGAAGAACCATTAAAAACAGGAGGGTGTTGTCTCATAAAATGTTCCACTACTGTCATGTTCTATTGTGGTTACTCTATTTTTTCTCTTTCATGGATGTCACCACTATTTATTTCATGTGTTAGCTGATCCATTACTGTCAAAAACTACTAGGTTTCAATACCTACCATTATGGATAGTAGATCCGGAAGGATTCTGTTCTATCGGTGCCTCTCTTCTTCAGCATCTTTTTTCCTTCTTCGGAAAACCATTCTGAATGAACATATCTTAGATGAAGCAACATGGAAATCTTTAAAGGATATAACATTTCAAAATAATGGTAGAGTAAAAAACATTTTTGGTATTCTTTTAACATCATCATAACCCCTAAAGTTATCTAAAACATCCTTTGATACCAACTATAAGGACCCGGCCTTATTACATACATAATATTGAATTTAGTAAATAAAAAACTTAGATTTACATTGAGGATCTTTTCAAGTTTATATATTTAGATAATTAATACATAATACATTCATAACATTACACATTGTTACAGAGTGGATACCATAAAAACAGTATCCATTTTCTTCAAAATTTAAAGCATTAAAAATTAAAAAGTGATTCCTTGACAATTATTCATCATTTAACATGGATTACTTCTTTTTATTACACATCCATTAACCTCTAAAAATCATTTAAAACTTGGGATGATCACAAAAAACTCATTAAGGGGTATAAAAAGAAGGAAATAACACATTAGTCCATGAATAATTGTAACGTATGAAATCACTTTCAAAATACATGCTTATCACTTGTATATATATACTTACTTTGTGGAAAATTAGATTTTTACAGTATATAAGAAAATAAGTAGAACCATAAAGGTATTTTGGGGCATTACTTACATAATCTTGCAACCCTCTCGGATACCTTATAATTTGTAACCCTCACGGATACCTTACTATTTGTGTAACCATCGCAGTTACACTTGCAGTAACCATACGGACGACCTCCAAGTTACACATACCCAATGCATTGGAGAGAGATATAGGTACCACACTTAATAATAAACAATTCTCAATATCCAAAACATAATCATACAACAAGAATATTAGAACAAAAACATTTCTTATTAATTTTGAAAAATATAATTTTAAAAGAGGATTTTAAAAGAAAAGTCCCTTATAAATATCATATAATTGAAGAGAGACTTAATAGAGAGGATTGAATATATATATACACTATAATTAGACATAATTAAATATAATATAATCAAAACCCATCACACAATCAACGTTAATACCACATAAATAATGAAGTAGAAGGTTAAAACAAAGAATGGAAAACAGGTTAAGATTTCCCTTACCTTAGGATTGTCTTACTTCAAACATGTTTAAAATTCCTGTATAATGGTTATAAGAGGGTTATTAGTATTTTCAAGAAATATTTTAATTTTTATAACATATTATATTATCATTTTATAACCTCATTTCACCCGTTAATTGTTATTATTTTGTTCCTTTCACTGTTTTGGGTGAGTTACTTACATAATTTCCATGATTGGTTCATGATGGATATTCTTTTCGATTGGAAGTGAAACTATAGAATTGGAATGGAAAGATATTTAAATATTTACAGTATCATAATTTATACCATTTATAATTTTTGATTTTTTATATGAGGATGATTCAGAAGTAAAAACATTAATGATGTTCATTTAGATCATTTTAGTGGTTCTTTGATAATAACAACCTCATTTTGTCTTATAAATTAAAACCATGAGTAAAAAATAATTCAAGAACAATGGATTAGAGATAATACATATATTATAACCTGTTGCAACCATATAAATGGTTTAATTACTAGACTTGATAGAATTAATGAAAATTTAAATCACATTATCCACAATGTCGGTAATTTGACACATCACAGACAATGTTTTTATTCCTTGAATAAGTGGGAGCGGAGAAGAACAATGATGATGACTTTTACATGAAATTGAGAACATCCAGAATATACATTATTTTTCGAGTTTTCATGCCTCTTGGGTAAGAATAGATGAATAAATAATAATAAAAGAAAGGAACTCAAAATAAAAGAATAATTGATAAATCCCTTACAAGAATTCGACAGCCTAACGGTTATGCAACATGGTTTTAGAAAATATTAAAAAGAGAGGGGAAAAGGTTCACCCATACAAAAATGGATCATAATACATAATAGATCAATAATAATAAGTAAATAAGAACATGGTATGGAAACATGAATGTTTTACCACATAAAATAGAACTTGAATGGAAAAAGAAATAAATTGATAATTTTCTTAACTTGTAGAGTAACTCCTAGAACTTGTATGTTTGGACCTTGGGGGATTGATGAAAACTTGTGAGGACTGGTTGGGAGGTAAAAATACTATAACTTCATTTAGGAAGATTTTGGAATGAAAGTAATGAAAAAATTGCTTGGTATTTATAGGAAAAGTGATGGAATATTTAATTAATTCCCAAGGGACACCTCATCAGTGGTATTTGAAAAACCATGGGATTTCCCATGGTACTTAACCATGTTATTGGACACTTAGGACACCTCATAGCATATCTTACTATTCAAAAGTCTACCATATTTATTACATCATTATTACATCATCAATTATGTCATTAAACACCCGAAACGCAAAACTATATTTTATACTATTCATTGAAAAATAAATTGTTTCAGAAAAATTTCCAAAATTCACCCTAACCATTTATTGACGAGTAGAATTAAAAAATTAAGACATTTTTTTGAAAATAATTTTCTACATATTTTTAATTTAATTTAAAAAAATCATACTTAATTCAAAAATTAATAATTTAAAAATTATAACTGCTTTTATATCACATTTAAAAATTAATCAAGATTTAATTATCTTAAATCCTTAAGAAAATAAAATAATAATACAATTTACTATTCATTAGGGTCATATTAATATTCATAAGGTTATGTTACTATTCACCAAAAAACAATTTGGTTCCAATAGACTCTAAATAACATACTGAACACAATTGTAGATGACCATTTTTTGAAATTGAAAACATAGAAGCAGTAAAATTATGTTTAAAGTCTACTTATAAATCTCTAAATTAAACAAAATTTCAATCATTTCAACTTATTTTTATAAATCCTTGGGTTGTTACACCATAGGTTAAAGAGCCAACAAAATTATAGATACACCCATCTTTAACTCTATTCTAAACTCAATGTCATGTCGAGCGGGTGGTGTCGTAACCTCATTCAGGAATACATTGACAAACTCTTTAATAACTCTAGAAACCTCCACTACCTAATTCACTATTGATATCTCTACAAACTAGGATAAAATAGTATCTCTATGACTTTCTCCCATTATATATCCCCACTTTCTAGTGAACACCTCTTGCGGGCCCACCATATCAGAAAAAATGACTCTCCTAGAGAAGAATTAAACGACTAAACATTGAGAATATAGACAATACATGAAAAGGATTACATCATATGGAAGTATCTATAATAATAATAAATTTATAATTGACTGATTTTTCCCCATCATTAATCTATATCCTCAAAAAAAACATTAAACAATACTACCTAACCTCAAACTAGAATAAATAACACCATGGGAAATTGAATCCACCATACCCCAAAACCAAATACATGTTCCAAGGTGAGGGAATAAAGGAGTGTGTAACTCCGTCATTAATAAAATAAAAAATTATTTTATATGAGAAACTAATTATAACTTAAATGGCCTCTAGTACTTCTAGTATTGGAACATCTATATCATATATGTACTCATGTCTGCCACCTTTGAATCATTATCAATGACCTCCATGACCATTCTCTAGTATAGGTCACTATGGATGAGGATGGGGAAGACCATTATTAGTCCCATTTGCTGTGGCTAAGAATAATCTTAATGAATTAGTTTATGAACAAACATAGGAGTCCTCTACTACTAATATGGCCTCAGGGGAATATCTTACTATAGTGGATGGAAAGGGTCATATCCACCCATACCGTATTAACCTCCCTAAGTTGTTTTTTATTGAGCGTGGTGGTGGACATGACCCCCACAGACTTAAAATCCAAAAATAAAGCCTCTGGTAGATGCTCAGGAACCACCATCCCATAAAAGTAGACTATTGTGACTAAATTCCTTCTAATAAGAGCCTTAGCTTCCATTAAATACATAACCCCCCACATGAAGATGTTATCTCTAAGAAGAACTACTAACCTCCATATTTAGGTTCTCCTCCATATGAATACATCCACAATATCAATTATGTCTTCTTTTATATAGCCAGATACATAAGAAGTGTAATGAGTGACTACATATATGATCAATGGGAATAGCGCCTCCTCAAGACATTGTGTTATAGAATCATCATCTATAAAAAGATCATGAATAAAAAATAATAAGTATTTGAACCTAATCTTGATCTTTCAAACACTCAGTATCCCGTTGTAAAGTGAGAGTAACTCCCATCATTTCATTGAATTAATCTTATATGATAAGAACGCCATAAGAAACTTCTTTTTGAAGTAATCCCAAGAAAAATCTGACTTCTTTTTCTCTATAATATATAGAATCCACCACTGATGCGACACACCATGCATCCAATAGACTTCTAACGGAACATAGTACTCCATTAAGCACTCTATCTTCATATTAGAAACACTCCCTACATATTTTACAAGACTCTCATACTAGGAGGAATGAAATAACTTTTTTTACATCTTATCCTCATTAGTTGAATGGACCATATAATAATAAAATAGACCAACCTATTAAATCTCTCCTCCCTAAAATACACATGTACAATGAACAATATCTATATCTAAAAACACAAGGTTAAATCTTAAGTTTAGTGTCATGGAATTTATCAAGATTAATTTTTATTAAATTCAATTTAATTCCCAAAACCACCACTTTAAATCACATACAGAAACAAGCATGATGAATGTACCTCTTTTATGTACATTTCCCACAATAAATAATATATTAAATATGGTTTCCATTAAATTTAAGGTCCTTTCATTAGATCATATGGGGACATAAACTCATATTTCCAAGTCGCTCTCCCTTGCTACATCACACACTAAGTCTAACTAGCATTGTTTCTATATCAACCCATGCAAGCCACAATAGTGCCTAAATCCATACTTTATCCTATATTTAAATAAAAATATCTTATACCATTATATCATGAACCCCCACACCCACACCCCACTCGTACCCATCCTGGCTAAAAAATGAAGAGAAGGAGAAACCCTTGAGCCCTACCTCCAGAAATCCCCATATTGTCCACTAGCATTGGGGATACAAAACAATAAAATGGGAGTGATTACAGTCAATATAAAAATAAGGATTGATATATAATATAGAGAACATATAAACAATTAAATCATATAATATAAAATCAACCTATATCTCATAGTTGATGTCAAAAAATATAAATAAAATTCTCCAAAAATAAATATCAAAAATAGAACCCTGATGCAGTTACTCCACAATAAATCTAACATAAAAGCTAGTAAAGCCAAGATCAGTCTCTAAAAACCTCATGAAAACCTAAAATATACTTTATATAAATATATATATATATATTGTGTGAAAATAACATGTATACTTAATAGGATAATAACCAAGGTCTCTCATGAAAATGTGAAAAGATAATACTAATTCCTCAGGGAACAAATAGCCAAACCAACAGGCACCAAAACTTGTCATTCAATCATCACAGCCTTACCAAATCTCATTCACCAAATAAAACTTCCAATGTAGTAAGGTAATATGAAAATAACATTTAATTATTATCCTTGAATCCATTTCCCTACTGATTTTCCACTCCCATGCCCCTACATAAAATTCTTTTTTCTCTCATCCCTTCTATAAACTAGCCATCACAAATCACATTATATCGGATGTTAGTTGGTTCATAATCCAACCTACCGCATTCTTCCGTAGGGACCAATATCTTATGTTGGAATCTGTCAATATAGACATCTCACATGATTTTTCAACATAATCATTTGTATCAACATACATCTAACAATATCCTCATTTCTAATAAAAAATGGTATGATGAATGTGAGCGACATCAACCACATACCCTACTCCTACCATGCATGACCCCCAGTACATATTTTATTCTCTTATCACTAGTAATAACCACCAATTGTGTCATAATTAGAAAGTACTCTCAACAAAATAGGTATCTTCACCATTTAATACATCCTAAGGAAGAGAAATAAAGAGGGGCTAATCAGACATATATTCCCCCACCATCCAATATTTGGTGAAAGCACCACCATATCATTTAATGTCATTACATAGTACTCTAAGTGAGAAAAGGGCATATAGAAGTAACATAAACATAAAATAATATAGATATTCAGTAAAAAAGACTAACCTAACGGGTTAAAATCAATACCACATCATCTTTTTTACATCATCAACACCATATAACCATTATCGCATACTTCAACCACTAAATATTACTTCACTCTAAGAAACTGCCACAAAAACAGCCCGCACAAAGCCTATAGCTCCTTTCTCTCATTTAGAAATTCAACCATTTTTCATATTATCATATTTCCAAGAACCATTCATTAATTAAACCATATAATATCATATTCAATGTAAAACCACTCTAGACTACACGAACTTTAATTCCATTTTAAGTACAACCCCTTTTGTTAATATTCAATTTCATAGTTAATTATTGTACATTAATTCCTAGCCTATGTTATCAAGATTTTGAGCCATGTCCCTTTCAATTTCATCAGTAACAGTTTCATATTTAATTGCAACTAGGAAACTAAAACAATATCCCCATAAGAAACCCTTTCACCACACACTAAAAACCATCACATATATTCCCAAAACAAACATCATAACACAATTATTTAATCATAGAAACCACAAATCAACTACCATGTTTTCAATCCCTTAACACATCACTTATCTGTACCAATACCCACCATAATTGTAAAATCCCCATAAATCCCACACAACCTTAATAATAATAAAAACACTAGAAGAACACCACGATAGATTTCAAATTAACATAAAATTACCAAAATTTATTTAATAAGGTCCATTACAGCATTTTGTTATCTCTTACATGGGTATTTTCATAAAACTTTCAAATTTAAAAATAAATTATTCATTAATTGTATTTAAGTGCTTAGCCTTTTTTGAGTGGTGGGTCTAAAAAATCATATAAATGTCTATCAATCTACAGTAGAGTTTTAAAATTTCAAAATAGGCACAATATTCACATAAAAATGGATTTTAAGATTAAGTTAAGAATCATCAATCTAAATAATAATTAAATAGGTAAAGTATATGAATACACCCCATCCCCTTAAATTTAATTTAATCAAGTTTATTATCTTTTTAATTCAATTCTTCTATACACCCAAAGGAAATAAAAATAATTCTAATTAAACATATGGATTAAAATAATAAGAGGTAAAGTATCCCCTTCATCGAAAAGAATTCCAACTCATGCTACACAAAAAGGAAAGATATGGAGGATTTTTTATCTTAGAAATCACAAGGTTAAGGGTTGGTTCAGTTAAAAAACACTTAAAATAGAGAAGGAACATTAAATAGTAATAAAATACTACCTCTAATGTTTCATAATTCTATAAAAAGTAGACAGAGACAGAGACTAGTGAACATGCCTAGAAATTATGATCTATAGAAGCTCATATTAATGTCAGAAAACTCCCAAGACTCAAGAACAAGCTACTAGATTTTTTGGACTCAAAGGAAATAAATAAATACTTGAATGGTTGTAAATATCATACTTTAATATTCACGATATTGATATCCCGATATATCTAAATATAACACACCAACTTTCCTTTTAATTCAAATTTAAATTCTATTCTATTAAATTCTCATAGAAATGACCCATTTAAAATTCCATATGTCAAGGGATTAAATGATATAAATTTATGAAATCTAAATAAATAAAAAATAATTTATTTATACCTTAAATTACATATTTTAAATTAAAAATTGTTTTCACATAATTATATGAAAATCTACGTATTTGGGGAATAAATTTTGATTATATAAAATTTTTAAGTGGATGTATAAATGTTGTATCTATATAAAGGAGTCAAAAAATGTAAAGACTGACCACTTAAAAGATTAACCACATAGTAAGTGACCAAACACATAACCAAATAACTGACTTCATGAACAAAATAACTGACCACGCAGTCAGTCAAGTGACCAGATGAAAGGTTATCAGGCACAGTAGAAGTATTTTTGGAATTTCCTAATAAAATATTTCCATCAACTTCTTTGGATTTGTCATCATAAAAAATTATAAATTCCTTCACCGAATCCAAAAAGATATAATATTTTCACATTTATTTTATAATTAAATTATTTAGTTAAGGAATTAGCTTTTGTTGAATTATTTATTCATTAATGAATCGATAAACCACTCTTGGATTACTTTTATTAAATTAAATGAATCAAATATAGATTCCCTTTGGTGGTGATCCTCACATAATTTTTTGACATTTAATCATTGTCATAGAAATATATGGGTGCTAGTATATATGAATCTAACACTTGTGATGATCACTATTGAATGCAACTAAACCATTCAATAGGAGAAGAATCAGTTCTAGTGGAGGAGAATAATTCTCCTACAATGTTTAAAGCATTATAAGGAGGGAGATCTCTAAGGATTGAGAGGATTATCTCAAAAATGAATTGTGCACAATGATGTGATGTGTCTCTCACCTAACCACACTTGGATAATGTCATAACTAATTATAAATAATGTTAGGGTTAAAAATAATAATTATGCAAGGTCCCTTATTATTTCTGTAATCATTGGAGAACCTTATATCTAACAATAATAGAATTATTATTATTTAATTAACGTGCATTAAACTAAAAGATAAAATAAATAATATTTTTCTTGAATAAATAAATTATTATTTATTAAAATAATATTTAATATGACATTTTCACTATACCATTAAACTCGGTCCTCTAATTCTCCTCCATATCTATTGGGCCCTGAATAGTGAATATTTATTTAATTAAATAAATATCACATAATTATTATACAATAAACATATAAATATTATATTCAATGAATTTAGTGAATAAATATTTATTGTATATTCTTATAAATAAATAAATAAATATTTTTTACCTTATGAAAAGTCCATTATAAATAAATATTTTATATTAATGTAATTAAATAATTATTTACCTGGTGAATGATTATTTATTATATATTAAAATAACATATATATTCTATTAAATAATTAGTGATTGAATATTAATGATCAATCCAATATGAATAATTACTAAAAAATGTATGGGATTAACATTTATCCAACATGTTAAATTCATATGGAATTTAATTGAGGCTCGGAATGCACTTAGTTTGTGACACTCTTTTCCACTTTATTAGTGGAATGAGGCTACACTACCTAAATTCCTAGGTTATAATCTTGAAACATGCCAAGGCTCCCATCGAGAAAGAAATAAATGTCACAATGACATATAACCTCCTATGAACATACACTATATAATATAATCTATTTATCATGATATCTAAAATCAAGAAGGTTTCATGCTAGTGTTATTGACCTATGTTCTTGATGTATCTTTATTTTAATTTTTGGAAATAAATTTCCTACAACACCATCATGGCAATGGAAATAATTAGGAATTTCAATTACCAGCAAAGGGCCTATCAACTTTCCATAAATAACAAAAGGGATAAATCTTTTCTTGAATTATTCATCAATAAAACATCACTCATAATGAACCCAATATATCATTCCCCCTCGTGATCATATATTTTCATAGTTTTTATCAATACATCAAATTAAGTTACTCCTAACATGTATTAATAATAATTTAAAATAATAAGGATCACTATATGATAGCCTTAGATTTCTGTATAATTTTTTGAATTAAAAATAATTAATGTCATTAATTTTAATATTATGATACCCATATTGTCATTTTTTATTAATTTTGGGTAATTTCTATTTTAGTATGATATTTTTATAAATTAAATGAATGGTTTTAAAATACATGTTTCACCAAGTTATAATTCTTCCATGTATTTTTTGTCTGTTTTGGTGAAAAATTGGCTATCCCTGGTTATCCCCCAACCCAAGGCATGCAAGAAACATGGCCAACCCATGAGTTCCAATTGGCTAAGAATTCCTATGGGGAGATCCTAATAGGGTGTAAGTAGGGATTATATATCACTCAAGTCATGCACATGGGCGTAATAGTAGGACCCGAGCGTGGTTGGAAGGACTATGTGAATGCAGGAAGAGAGGTTACCTGTCATGGGGCTACACACGGTAGCATTAGGGGACCACTGACGCATGCCTAACTTAACGCCAGTAATTCAGCATGGGATCGCTTATTAAGATTCTACCATTTTAGGGTCCTGAAAAATCTGAAAAGGAAGAATGAGAGTCCCCTTTAATCACAGGGAGATTCTACCCAATTTCTCCCAAAGAATTGGGGAAAAGTGTTGAGAATACTAAAAGGACGGCACAAGTTGGACCGGTCTGTGAACTGGTCCAATGATAATGCCACGCGGCCAGTTCCGCGAAGCACCCCCACCATGGACCTCTGTTATTCGTGGAATGGAGGCGGAGATCCTCCGCGGGCGTGAAGCAGGACGGGCTCCAAACCGGTCCACCGTCATGAACCGCCCCAGCCACGGACCACGTCGACCGGCCCGGGCCGCATCTGCTATCGTTCACGGAATGGAGGCGGAACCCTACGTAGCTGCGAAGCACTCCCCGAGCTAGTTTGGTTCGTGGGGGGTAGGTGGGTTTAATGCACCCGTGAATCGAAGATTGACCAAGTCATTTGTGAACCGGGTCCCCGATCATGGGCCTCCACAAAAGGTGTCGCAAGACCATAGATATATCTCTTTCCCCACTCTATAAAAGGAGATCGAGGGGGGAGAGTCAGAAGGAGGAAATTTTAGAGATCAATCAGATTCAGGTAGAAGGATTTCAAAGGAAGGAGCTTAGGATTTCACAAACAATGATGTTCCAGTTTGTGAGCCAGAACAGGTATGAAGCTGGAAGCGAATTAATAAGTAACTGAAAACGCATAACAACTTGGTGAACCGTGAACTTAGATAAACAAAGAAAATAAGACCGCGAACCATGGCCCCTCTGTGGATGCACTCCCCATAGACCATGGAGTTTATGACCCCTTTCTGATTCATTGCACCGGGTAGCACCCTCCAACACGGGCGAAGCCCCGACTGACGAACCCCCAATCGACACCGCCCTTGGTCGCCGCTGCTCGCATGGACCCCTCCGCGTACCAACCTGGTACGTAGGCCGAACCAGAAGCTGCGAACCAACCTTGTTCACGGGATATCCACCAAGCTGCTAACCACCCTAGTTCGTGGGATACCCAATAAACTGTGAACCACCCCGGTTTGAGGAATGCCCATCAGTCCACGGACCACCCTGGTTCGCGGACGGCTTCTCCAGCCACATATCACCTCCCTACGTGAAGGGAGCCACCACTCATACACCTGTGTGGCCCACCAGATTCTTCGTATTTCCCATTCCCCAAGATAGATAAGATCCTTCCAATCTAACCTGATCCTCCGCAACCTCCTCATTGGCCCATTCATCATCCCCGAGCTGAGGCCTCCACCAAAGCCACCAGACCCGTGTGATGTAACCTTCAGGCGCATCAGTGCACCGTTTTGAGTTCACATACCCACGGTAAGAGAGGGCGAAGGGGTTTCTCTGGCCCTTGAGTGGATTTAAAAAACATTCTTGGGTTCACATTCCCACAGTAATGTAGAGTCCGAGCCCAGGAGTTCCCTTTCTGCCCCTCCACTTGTTAGGACTTGGGCACTTCTCCCTTCACCGGGGCGTGGTGGACTTCCAATCAGAAGGAAGACCCCATGCACCTTCATACTTCCCCACAACCATGGCCAAGAAGGGCATAGTGGGGAAGGATGTTGCTCCATCCTTCTTTGGGGCCAAGTCCCTCTCCCGCTACGCTTTTTCACCATGAGAATCCATTTCGGAGTAAGCCCCAAATTTTTGGGTCGCTCCATGCGTAAGCCCCACTCCACTTCCCATGGACGCACCTTTTGGGACGTGATGGTCTGGTCCCTACTGCCTCTTGTTTCTCACATTGAGCATGACTCACATGGTCTTAGAGTAGGAATAGACCGTGAAATCCTCTTATTGGCCTCCTCAGAGTGTAAGACCCAATCCACACCATGGGCCTCCTCATAGTGTAAGCCCCAATCTACACCATGGGCCTCCTAAGAGTGTAAGCCCCAATCCACACCATAGGTCTCCTCAGAGTGTAATCCCCAATCCATTTGAACTACGTAGACTTTGATTCCTGTCTCATAGGTAGGGTACATAGGAAGCCTCCCCGAGGTTCAAGCCCAACAACCGGTCGATCCAACTACCTTCACGTCGGTTCACCGCACAAACCCTGGGCAGCCTAGAGCGTAAGCCCCATACCAAACCGAACTACATGGATTCTGATTCTTCTCATGAGGATACGTAGGAAGCCCGTATTATGGGTTCGATCCAAACACTCACATCGTTGTCTATCCCCCTAGGATGAAAATGAACTCTCGAGTGCCTGATTATGAGGCTTTAAACGAGTATCGTCTCAGTGAGACCTGACTCCTCGGGGTCATTAATCCAACGAGGGATGGTAAAACTCAGGCATAAATGATTCTGAACCCCTGCATCCAGCTGACCATTTCCAACCGGGAGTAATCCGTGGATACTATGTTTGGGTATAAACCAAAGATTCGCGAACATATGAATACGTCTTAAATCTATAAGATAGTCCCAGAACAGATAATAATTTCCCCCTAAAAGGGTGTGATGAGCCTGACTTCCCATCCTCTCGACCAATGTGAGTTCTTAAGCATCACTGGCCAAATTGCCCAGGGAACGCCTGCCTTTGGAAATCAGGTCCACATATTGCTGGATATAGAACTGTTGGGTGTTTCAAAACCGATCCAAAACAAAAAATGGTGAACCCGACGTGAATCTTTAACCAAGCATGATGGATTTAACCTAATCCCACCATGTGTCCCATTTATACTCACAAGGAGGGCCAAGAAAGGTCATTAATTACGCATGGGATCATGAGATGCTGCTTTGATGGGTTTGTTGTTTGTATTTGTTAAAATATTTTACAGGTACTACACAGAACTCCCTTCTATCCAATGGCATCCCGAAGGAACTCACAGGAGCATTCTTCCAACAACGCAATGACCAGACTTACTCACCAAAGGAGGACCCCGTCACCTACCCAGCTTCTTCAACGCTGGGTCTCGGATGCATTAATCTGAGAGTACCATGTGAACGGTACTCTCCTGACAGTGGAGGCGGCCATGCATGCCCTCCAATCTGCCAGGATTCGCCGGTCGGCCACCCAGCAGCGGTCGCGAAGGCAGAACCAGACGGCCCCTGTTTCTATCTCCAACCGTTTTTGGAGTCTATCCACGGAATGAGACAATGCATACCTCCCTTATCTTAGAAAGGCAGATAAGGTTGACGCTGAAGACTTCATCCCCACTGAACGGGGGTTCCGTCCTAAGGCCCCCGTGGGAAGATGTCATCATTGTCACACCGCAATTCAGCATCCTAACGATAATTTGGATGTCGACCCGAGGATCCAGGACCATGGTCCCCGAGCTCCGGCTTCTCAGACCGCCCGATGAGGGCAGGAAGCATACAACCAGGGACCAGTTATCACCCTTGTCCCTAAGGATGAGCTCCACTGCCGAGTCACAAAAACGTACCACGAACAGGTACATACACCTGTTTACTTCTCTGAAACCCACCATCCATACATGGAGGCATCATATGAGTAGGTGTGCATCCCCACCGGGCTCCATCAAGCCCGTTGCTCACGCAGGATGGCACCTACCCGGCAGGCACCTCTCCCTACCCAGGGTCGTGAATCCCACCAACCCAACTTAGTGGCGACCCAACGCCTGTAGGACCAGCTCCTAGCAGACACTCTCGACCCCTACCATCCCAGCATGGTGGCGATCAACAAATCCCACCATCCAGATGTGGCGGCAATTAATAGGTGGGCACGTCCCCCTGCCAACAAAGGCCACCGACTCGATACAATGGGAAACCAACACATGCAGAGCCATTTCCCTACGGATGCAAGTAAATTTTGCCATCCTAATGTGGTGAAAAATAGAGAGATAAACTGGCATATCCCAGGCCAGGGGAAGATTCGTTCACCTTCCCCGACACAAGAAAATTGTCGATACCCACAGACCATTAGAGGACCGGAGTAGTATATTCCTACTCTGATACCGGAATGGGACTTTATACCCGTTCCAACTAAGGATTTCCCTCTGCATATCCTAGCAATGATGGAGGGGCAGGTATCGATCCCATATCATATCTTGCAGACTTACCAGAATGTAATTGCATCAGCGGAAACGGTAAGGACTCGGGCCCATGAGCATGTCTCCCCAATTGAGGTGACTCATCTAAGAGATGAGATAGCCGCCTCGAAGCATATATGCATCCCTACTTCAACCCAGGAGGGTCGGCAGCCATATTCCACAATGCAAGGGCAACCGAATCGAGCAGCTTCACTAGTTCCAACTGGGGGACACCTGTCCATCACGGTGGATTCTCTAGTGCAGGCATATATCCCTACTAAAAGTCAAGATATTCATCGGCATATCCTGTCAACATCATGGGACCCAATTAGATAGGGACCCAAAGGTGAAGGCAGTTGTAAATAGCATATGGTCCCCGCTTCCTATAAGAAAGTGCCCCGAATGTGCCGAAGGCAGCCGTAAAATAAAGAGCGGGTTCATGAATCCACTCTGCTAGAATCTGGGGTTCTTGATGCCGCTAAACACATATTGAAATCTCAGAACCCTGCCCACCCATTACCATATTATGGGAGCGACAGTAGCAGTTGTGAAGGTCCTCCCCACAATGTTGCTACTAGCAGCTCTGAAAGCCCTCCTCAGAGCACCTGCGGGGGCCTCCCCCACATGCATGTAACGATCGATCAGGAGATATCCTCTTTTGATGCGAGTCACAGAAGCCCTCCACGTGACCAGAATATCGAGCAGCAATAAGGTCCTCCACTTGATGCGATCCACCCTGAAGGTCCTCCCTGGGGTATACGCTACAAACACTCTCCATGCAGTGGGACCACAGATTATGATAGTAGTCATCACTATCATAGTCACAACTATG
Source organism: Viscum album (assembly GCA_963277665.1). Classification (NCBI taxonomy): domain Eukaryota; kingdom Viridiplantae; phylum Streptophyta; class Magnoliopsida; order Santalales; family Viscaceae; genus Viscum; species Viscum album. The sequence goes on from OY728125.1 coordinate 877,406,585, forward strand.
GAGGCCCTCCCCGCAGTGACGTCTCATCATGACAAGAAGGACCTCCCCTTGTCATGGCCTGCCCTAAAGGTCCTCCCTAGGGGTTACGTTGCAACGACATTCCGTGCAGTCGGGCATCAGATCACGGTGGTAGTCCTCACCACCCTGATAACGGAGGTCCTCCCTGTAGATACGTCAAGCAATGAGAAGGCCCTCCCTTCATTACGGTATATTATAAAGTCCCTCTGTAGGTTGTACCCCGTAGATATTCTCCCTACGGAAATTGTAATTATAGTCCTCACCATTGCAGCAGCTGTGATGGTAGTCCTCACCACCACGGCCGCCATTGCGAAGGTCCTCTCCATAGTGGCCCCAAGCAACAAGAAGGTCCTCCCCTTGGTGTAGTGTATCTTGGAGGTCCTCCCCAGGATGCACATAGAAAGTCAACCCATGATGGTCATCCTCACCATGATGGTAGTTGTTGTGAAGTCCCTCCCCGTAACAATGCTACACAGCCAGAAGGTCCTCCCCTTGTTGAGACATGCCTTGGAGGTCCTCCCTAGGGTATGCAATACAAAAGTCCTCTATACAGTGAGGCATCAATCATTAATGGTAGTCCTCACCATTGAGGTCACCATTGTGAAGGTACTCCCCGCAATGACATATCACATCGACAGGAAGGTCCTCCCCCTACCGAATCAAGCACAGAAAATCCCTCGTATGTTGAGGCACTCAGAAGGACGAGATCGAGCATGTCAGTTTCCCATCTATTCGCCAACGACACCCTTCTTCAATCGGGAGATGTTCCGGGGCCACGTTCATCTTCTAAACCACCTCAGAATCACCCACATGATAATTCAATACCTACCAGTCCCACTGCCTCTGACCATGCTATCGGTGAGCGCCTCAGTTGGGATGACTAGGTAGAGGAATCACTAGCAGAGGAGTATGCCGACATGTTGCACCTGAGGAAATGACAGGCTAGGGATGATATACCAGTTATGTTTTGGCCCACGTCCACCTCTCAATTCGACATACCCAGAGAGTTGTTGGAAAAATGCATGCACGGTATCCGCTACAATATATGGACAACCCTCCACTGGCTGAAATCAAGATTCCTACCCTACGATAGGTATGTAGACCATGTAAAAACAATAGGAGACCTCCTGCGTCACATTGACCTAGAAGTTATTCCTTCGGCGCGGCAATGGCAACCTGAGAGGCATAAAGGAAACATTGAGATAGCCTGCCTCCGTGCGCTGCACCAGCTGCGCTGCCTCATTGGTAATGCCCCAATGGGAGTCCATATCAGAGGATGGGGAGAACATGGAGCTCTGCATTTCACTCCACTCCCCGTCCAGAAGAACCCGTTCAGCGTGGTATCTTGCAACGCCATCACATCCAGGCGGCAATCGAGTGGGGTCCTTGCTCAGGAGAGACAACACAACAAACAGAGACAGGCCTTGAGTAAGTCCCAGAAGCGTCAGGCCCAATGGGAACAAGCTATTCAAGAACTCATGAATCAGGCCACTGAGAGCATACAACAGGCCTCTCACCTAAGAGAGGCCAATCAGCGGTCATTACCTGCCTCCCCACAAGGGGTTGATTCATAGAAGAACTCGGAACCAAACCCAGTTCACCCCTGAATGGGGGCACGCAAGATCAAAAAAGTAGTGATAGCAGCAACCACTGCCACAATCCAGGGTCAACCCCAGCCTGTAGGGATGGGGGAATTTTTAACAACAAATACCCCCATAAGACCAATAAAAATGGGAAGAGACTCAGCGTCCAAGGAACGGAGCCAACCCTAGCCCTCAGGGCTGGGGCATTTTTACCACCTCAACAATAACCTACCCCATGAGAATCAGTATTATCTCATCTAGGAAGGACAGTCAGAAGAGGAGGTTCATGCCCTATCCCATCGTTCGAATCATCATCCCCATCAAGAGGGAGGCATATCGTAAGGTCGCATCAAAGAACTCTCCGCATCACCCTTCGTCAAGGAGCCCGAAAGCAATCCTGGGACAGAAGAGGAAAGACCAGTAAAAGATGTGGGAGATCCTCTTCCTATTTAGAAGATGACATCTTCTCCTCCCCGCAATATGCATCTATAAACACCATATAGGTTAACCCCGTGGGTAACACTGAAGATAATGCAAATCCGGATGGATCGGGAGACGATGGTTCCGTTCAGGCTATGACTTACAATGAACCACCAGGTGTGCACACCCGGAACCAGAGGGCCGCCCTAAATATGGCCGCCCCTTCAACTAACCTTCCTCCACTAACCCTACGAGCTTCCAATAATGATAAGAGCAAAGGACCGGTTTCCCTCAACCCGCCTCCCTCTCTTGATAAAAATGAGCCACTCATGCTCGAAGAGAGGTTCTCTCGATAGGAAGATGAAATGAAAGAATTGAGGTGGCTTAATGCCGAGAAACTCCAGAGGAACTGTCTTATTAAAATCGCATCCCAAGAATAGCCACATCATGCACTCCCAGTAAGTACACCTCAAAGACCAAGATTTTCCCCGGAAAACGAAGCACGGTCAGGGCTCCCACTCAACAAGGCACCCAGCCTGTCCAACTACCCAAATGTGGATCCTAATGAATACCAAGACTTCCCTCCACTCAGGAAGCAACCGGAGTGGGTACGTCTGAACCCTTCGAAGGTGTCATATACAGCACACGCACCCCCGATTCCATCCGAGTTGGATCCTAAAGCAATGCCTCAGGATATAGCTACCCAGGAATAGGCCCAATAGGATATAAACCAGGGTCTCACCAACACTATCAAGGCACTAACAGCTCTATTGGAAGCAATGGAAGGTCTGCGCGCTCCGATATAGCTAGAGAAGAAACCTTATCCGGATTGGGTGAGCAACACACCACCTCCACCCAATTTTGGGAGCCCTGTATTCCCTGTCTTTAATGGATTAGGTGATCCAGAATAGCACTTGACGCACTACGCATCTTATAGCGACCCTATGATGGGAAATCCAGAATAGAAAGAAGCAGTGAAACTCAAACGCTTCATACAGACTTTGCAAGGATCTGCCTTCGTCTAGTATACGAGCCTGCCATCCCAGTCAATAAAAATCTAGGAAGACCTTTGGCAGTAGTTCCAGTTCCACTTCAGGTCAACGCCACCTAAAACAATGGTTAGCAACCTCATGAACTGCAAGCACAGGGAGAACGAGAGGGTCTCAGATTTTATCTCTAGATGGAAAGGTCTAACCTACTCCCTGAATAGGCTAATGACTCAAGATGAGATGTTGTCCATATGCATTGATAACCTTTGAGATGAGCTGCGAACACTGCTCATACCAGTGGAGTGCCCCACTAGCTTCCACCATCTCTTGGACATTTCCCAGAGAATAGAGGACTCCCTGCAGAGGATCCATATGAAGTCCTGAATAGCCTTACGGGCTCCTACAAAGCGAACAGTTAGAGCTGAAGCGTCATCTGTCACACTCAAGCCATCCCCTGCGCCTGCTCCACTGCCTAGGCCTACACCAAATCGTCAAGGGCCCCCTGTATATCAGTGGCCACCTCTTCCCAAGTGGGATGATCATAGAGGATCAAAGCGGAACCAATTTGAGGAATGAAGACAAAAATAATACTCATTCTGAGAGGACCAAGTCTGTGGATACATCATCCCCGCCATGAATTTCAACTTGCTCCACCTCCTAGTACCAAGAAAACCTGAAGAAGTCGGCCATGATGACAAGCCATATTACTATCCCTACTATCAAATATTGGGGCAAAATATCTAGGAATGCTTCGTCTTCAAAGACCTCCTACAAAGGATGGTAGACTCCAGGTAGGTCGAGCTGGGACCACCCCCATCACATGTGACATATATTTCCACCACTGACACTGATAAAGGGGAGGGGTGGTAGGAAGTCACCAGCAAGAAGGGGCAGAAATTTGATAACTGGATGAATTGGAAGACTATAAATCGAGCCCAGGGAATACTTCGAGCTCAATTACATCAGCCGGTGTTGCCGCCAACAGCCCCTGATGTTGTGCAACCGACAATATCGGCCTCGCAACCCTCCTTGAGCCGGTCATCCAGGCATAATCGAGAAGGGATGAGACAAGCGCAAGAGGAGAATTTTGAAATGAGGATGAATTTAGCCCCAACACTGTTGGATTTTATGCCCCCAAACTTGGCACCACAGGCACTGACCCACCAAACAGCACCATCAAGGAAAACCGACCAGGTTGACTTGTCAGAGGATAAGGAGCCAATTTTTTGTTCCATAAACGTCATCCATCTTATGGAATCATTCCCTAATGAAGGGTATGGTTATGAACCTTAGTTCCCGATGCAAAGGGCCAGGAGGGGGAATCTAAGAGGCAGGGGATATCAGGGGAGGCGTAGTCGAGGATGAAATCAACCCTACAGTTGGACCTCGGCCCAAACCGTCAATATTGCAGAAACCCATGGGGGATCCCTTCAATGGACTCAGCAGGAGAAAGAATATCCCTCCACCTCCACAAGCAGCCACTCTTCCCCCATCATTCTGTGGTACCCATCAGAGGAGGAACAAGTGTCTAGCCGCCTAGTGCGTGCAAACAGACTGGCCGGGCTGAATACCCAAAACGTGGGGACACCATTGACATCTGACCCCACTAATGGTCCCTCCTCATCTCATATTCCAACTCCCAAGCTGCCCGCTAAGACTTCCCCAACAACAGAGAAGCATCGGCCACTGGAACAGAAATACGACATCCTTAAGCAACTGGCGTCTGTACCAGCCAAACTGTCGATCCTGGATGCCCTGAGTTTGTCAGTAGACCTCAGGGAGGAACTTATTGAATCTTTGCTCAGCCCCCAGGAGTTTCAAGCCAAGGTATCTTCCACTGAGATTTACTGGATAGAGACTGGCTCAGCTGAATTCAATGTGGTGATTTCCATCACCGATCAGGATGAAGATGTCATCATGCAGGGACATATCAAACCACTATATGTGTATGGCATAGTAAATTATGTGGAGATCCGAAAAGTCATTATGACAATGGATCTGGAGTTAACCTCCTTCCCCTACAGATAGTCCATAAGTTGGGCTATAATGAAAATGACCTAGTACCCTCAGCAACAACACTATTAAGTTACGACCAGAGTGAGCAGAAGGCAATGGGAAAAATTAAGCTAAAGACCCATTTCGGTGACCTTGTGGCCTATTCAGAATTCATGGTGGTTCGGCAGAACACAGCATTCAATGCCTTACTGGGAAGGTAGTGGATCCATAAGTATATGTTCGTTCCTTCATCCTACCATCAGTGTATTAAATATTGCATCAATGGACAAAGTGGGACATTGCATGCTGATAAGGCCCCTTTCGAGCTCTTCGAGTCACACTACATCGACGTTGGGTTTTATGAGAAAAAGAAAAATAATCCTTCACTCGATGGTATTGACTGGATCCCTACTCCAAATGGTCTGTAAATGGTTCCTAACGACCCCCCTCAGACAGCTTGGTAGAGACTACATACTGCCCATCAAACATATTGAGAGTAGGGGTTCAAGACTGGACACACACTCAGCTGTCCTCATGACTTCATCCATAATGGCCGAATGTGACAATGCGGGAATGTCCGGCAACCCTCAATATGAGGGTGAATACTTGAGTGAGGATGCTCATAGTTCCTCGCCTCTGTACTCCCAGGAGCTCGAGTCAAGGGTTCTCCCTTCACCGGATCAAGAAGATGAGGATTTGGGAGAAGAAGAAGAGGAAGATCTCAGGGATGCACCTCCCACATTTGAAGAAGGTATATCCACCACTGTGGACGAGCTTAGGGAAATAAACCTGGGTACCAAGGAATACCCAAGGCCCACTCTCATTAGTGTAGCCATGTCCCCTGAGGATAATGAGGTATATACCTCCTTCTTTAGACAACATCGGGATGTCTTTGCCTGGAATTACACAAAAATGTCGGGACTCGATCCCGAAGATGCGACGCATCACCCAGGTCTTCCAGAAGACCACCGGGGCTATAAACAGGCCTCCAGAAGGACACACCGCTCACATGCTACCAAAATAGAGGTTGAAGTCGATAATATTATTAAATCAGGATTCATTAGGGAGGTCCAATACCCCATCTGGTTGGCTAATATTGTCCCTGTCAAGAAAAAGAACGGAAAAATCTGTGTCTGCATTGATTTCAGAGATCTCAATCAGCACTGCCCAAAAGGTGATTTCCCAGTCCCGATCACCGAGTTATTAATCGATGCAAAGGCCGGGTATGAGGTCCTATCCTTCATGGAAGATTACTCTATGTATAATCAAATCTGGATGGCCCGAGAAGATGAAGAAGCCACTGCCTTCAGAGCCTCTCAAGGAATATTCTTCTACAGGGTTATGCCCTTTCGTCTCAAGAACGCTGGCGCACCATATCAACATTCCATGCATCTTATCTTCAAACCATTCTTGGGGATATTCATTGAATGGTACGTGGATGACATGGTGGTTAAGTCCAGGTAGCTCTCGGATCACCTGTCAAACCTTGACACCGTCTTTAACAAAATTTGACAGCATAGCCTGAAGATGAACCCCTTGAAATGCGAATTCAGGGTTACCTCAGGGAAATTCATTGGCTTCGTTGAACTCCAACTTGGCATCAAAGTCGGCCCTGAAAAGACAAAGGATATCCTAGACCTACCACCTTCCCACAATCTCACCGAGTTGAGGGGACTCCAAGGAAACTTGGCCTACATCAGAAGATTCATAGCCAACCTGGCAAGCAAATGTTTTCCCTTTACCAGGTTAATGAAGAAGGGGGTCACATACCAATGGATAGATGATTGCCATGAGGAATTCGATAGCCTAAAGAAGTACCTCTTGATCCCACCAATGCTCATTTCCCTGGTTGAAGGAATACCTCTCATCCTATACGTGACGACCTTAGAGCAGTCACTGGGAGCCTTCCTTGCGCAGAAAAATGACGTCGGCAGTGAAAATAATCTCTATTACCTCAGTCAAACCATGATCGATGTTGAAACATGATACTCAAACATCGAGAAGAGTTTTTTGGCCTTGGTCTTTGTGGTTTTAAAGTTGAGACATTATCTACAGCATCATGAATTCCATTTGGTCTCACGTAGTAACCCGCTCAAGTACATCATCAGCCACCCAATTTTGATCGGGCACCTATCCCGATGGGCAGTCATCCTGCAATAGTTAGACATCTGGTTTGTGCCTCAGAAGTCCATCAAAGGCTAGGCATTAGCAGATTTTCTGGCCAAGCACCCTTCAACAGGGATCGCTGCACCAGACGTCGAGCTTCCTAATGAAGATATCTTCTTAGTTCAAGAGGAGTCCCCAGCGTGGGAAATGTACTTCGACGGCACCTCTCGAAGCCCAACTGGGAAGAGGATGGAAGATCCCAAATTTAACAAGGTGGGTTTGGGGATAATACTCATGTCCTAGGAAATGGCAGTATTTTCATATTCCTTCCTCCTGTCAGAAGGATGTACGAACAATGAGGCAGAGTATCAAGCCCTCATTGCAGGCCTTAAGCTCACACTCCAAGCATAAGTATAGCACCTTAAGGTAAAAGGTGACTCGGAATTGGTCATCAAGAAAGTCAATGGTGACTATGCTATTAAAAATGAGGAGATCATTCCCCTGTTTGACCATGTCTGAGGGTTAATGGTGAAAGTTTCCACAGAACCAACATTGACCTATATCCCCCGGTCTCAGAAAGCCCAGGCTGATGCATTAGCCAATGCGGTCACAACCCTGACCGACCCAGACCGGGATGAAACAGTTATCAGCATCACTCATCACCGAATGGTCTTGTCGTTTGTTCATGCCAAGACGGAAGAAATCAACGAAGTCAGTCTTGTCCTAGAGCCATATGCTCTCGCCACCAGTTGGATAACCCCCATTGAAAACTATCTTTAATGGGGAGAAGTTCCACTAGACAAGGTTGAACGAGAGCAAATACGGAGAAGGTCAATCAACTTTGTCCAATATGGAAGCACGGGTCAGCAAGAGGTCCTCTACAAATGAGGCCTCGATGGAAGCCTCCTCAGATGCATTGAAGGAGAAGAAATTATTTTTGTCATGACTGAAGTGCATGCCGGAGCATATGGGGAACATCAGCCAGGGACCAAGCTTTCCCATCAGGTTTGAAGGCTTGGGTACTATAGGCCCACTGTGGCATGAGATTGAGATCACTTTACCACAAAATTCCACTCATTCCAAATTCATGCCAAATTCATACATCAACCCCCAGAGTTACTTCATCAGGCTAAGTAATCCTGGCCATTTTTCGTCTGGGGAATGGATGTTGTGGGACCATTTCCTCTCACCATAGCCAAACAATTGAAATACATCCTCACAACAACTGACTTCTTTTCCAAATGGGCAGAAGTTGTACCCCTTAAGGAAGTCGGGGCGAGAAACATTGTCAGCTTTGTGAAAGCCAATATCATTACCAGATTTGGTGTCCCTCATACCATGTTGATGGATAACAGCACCAACTTCTGCTCTGCTGAATTGAAGAAACTATACCAAGAATATGGTATCAAGTCTAACCACTCATCCCGCTACCATGCAGCAGCCAACGGATAGATAGGGTATTTTAACAAGACCATGTCCAAAATTATCTAGAAAATGGAGGGAAAAGTCAAGAAGTTGTGGCTAGATAAACTCCTCCATGCATTGTGGGCTTATCGAACCACAATCTGCACTGCTACTCGGGCCACTATGTACGCATTAATATACGGGACAGCAGCGGTTCTGCCCATTGATCTCCAATTTCCCTCACTCCGTGTTTCCATTTTTGATTAGTTATCTGATGATGAGCAATTAGAAAAACGTCTAGGTGAATTGGAACAACTAGACAAAAAGCGGTTGCACACTTTTCACCATCTGGAAGTATACCAGAAACGGATTGCACGAGCCTTCAATAAAAAGGTCCATCTTTGGTATTTCTTGGAAGGAGAATTGGTGTTGGTCCTCCGGACCCCAATGATACCCGGAAAGAAACCTCCAAAGCTGGAGCCCAAGTGGGAGGGACCATATGTTATACACAAGTTCTACTCCAATGAAGCATATGCCCTGATCTCCATGGATGGGCAGTTCACCACCGCTCCTACAAATGCAATATTCCTAAAGAAGTATTTCACATAGTAACTAAAAGCAGTTATCGTCCGAGCTGCAGGACGTTAAACTGCCAATCACCCAACGGTCCAAACTCTATGACCTTAAACTAAGAGTATCATCTGCACCGGCATAACTAAAGGCAGTTATCATCCAAGATTCAAGACGTTAAACTGCCAAACACCCAATGGGCCAAACTCTATGACCTTAAACTAAGAGTATTTCATCCGCATCGGCATAACTAAAAGCAGTTATCATCTAAGCTACAGGATGTTAACCTGCCAAGAACCCAATGGTCTAAACTCTATGACCTTAAACTAAGATTATTTAGTCCACATCGGTATAACTAAAAGTAGTTATCGTTCGAGCTGTAGGACGTTAAACTGTCAAGCACCCAATAGTCCAAATTATATGACCTTAAACAAAGAGTATTTCGTCTGCACTGACATAACCAAAATGCCCCTCGTCCGAGCTGCAGGAAGTTAAACTATCAAGCACCAACAATCCAAACTCTATGACCTTAAACTAAGATTATTTCGTCCTTACCTTATAACGTTAAACTGCATGGAATTTCAAATTCTCCTCATCCTCACCGCATGATGTTAAACTGTACGGATTTCAAAGAACTACGTAAGGATTGATTCCTACCCTCACAGGATACGTAGCGATGCTGAGATCCTCTATCCTAGCGTAGCCACTCCCAAATGGAATAAAATTAAAAAAATCCCCCTTCCCCCATGTACGGACCTGCCCTATATGGGGTGTATTCTTCATCCTTACCGCACGACGTTAAACTGCACGGATAAGAAAAAAAATTCCCTTCTCCCCCATGTATGGACCAGACCTACACGGGGTGTATTATATTTCAAAGAACTAAATGAGGATTGATTCCTGCCCTTTCAGGATACGTAGTGATGCCAAAATTCCACACCCTAGCCCAGCCACCTCAAATGAAGCCTAAAATACCCCCTTCCCCCATACGGTCCAGACCCGCACGGGTTGTATGCTCCGAAAATAACTACATGGGGCTTGATTACTGCCCTTGCAGGATATGTAGTGATGCCAGGGTCCCTCACACTGGCCCAGCCATCCCCAAATAAAAGTTAAAAATTCCCTTTTCCCCCCATGTACGGACCAGCCCTGCACGGGGTGTATCCCTCGTCCTTACCGCACAATGTTAAACTGCACGGATAAGAAGATTTAAAAATTCCCCTTTCCCCCGTGTATTGACCAGACCTGCACGAGGTGTACTCCGAAAATAACTACGTACAGCTTGATTCCTGCCCTTGCAGGATACATATCGACGCCAGGGTTCCCCATCCTGGCCTAGCCATCCCCAAATAAAGGTCAAAATTCCCTCTTCCCTCGTGTACGGACCAGATCTGCACGGGGTGTATTTTTCATCCTCACCACACGATGTTAAAACTGCACAGACTTCATCCTCACTGCATGACATTAAAATTACACGGACTCAGATTTCGTCCTCACCACATGATGTTAAAATTGCACAAACATCATCCTCACCGCATGACGTTAAACTATAAGGACGTCGTCGTGACCCACCCAAGTTATATGGAGAAACAATATGGAAATACTCCTTGCACATTTGGATGCATCCTCTCCATACATCAGACTCCACGGGCCGGATAATTATGGATCTTCATAACCATTCATGGCCAAAGGAAGTGGAAATTTATCGACCCGCGGACACCATTGCATGACTATGCATACCATGCCCTCAGCGGCTCTGCATATTGATAGCCCCTAGCCCGTCTACAAAAGAAAGATTCCCTCAAGAGATACTCTTCCTAGCCCTGTACACTTACTGGCCTCAGAGCCCCCATATCATATCTCTCGATCCAGAAATTTATGGTGCAGTGGTTTACAAGTTCATCACCCTTTTTACATCCAAATGTTTCCAAGGTACCCCTACCAAGTTAGCCTATGTATCTTCCCATGGTTCACATGATTACCTGAATCTAAGAACATCGAGATTGGGCTAGGCTACTTTGAATCAACATAAAATTGTAGTGAAGATGTTTCTTGTATGTTTGAACACCATTATACCCACATGGCGAACTCTATACTGTGAGCACTCTCGAATTTTCCTAATCATTCATGGCCATTAGAAGTGGAAATTCATTGACCCGGGGAAACCTTTGCATGATTATGCATACCATGCCCTCAGCGGCTCTGCATATTGATATCCCTTGGCTCGTCTACCAAAGGCAAGATTTCCTCGAGCGGTACTCTTCCTCGATCTAAACGCTTACCGGCCTCAGAGCCCCCACACCACATCTTCTTATCCAGGAAACCTCAGAGTTACAGTTTACAACATTCATCCCCCACCCTGTTCAGAGTATACCAAAGCATTGTAACTCACTTATCCTTTGAGTGACTGCAGCAATAGTCACTCAATGGTTCGAGCTATATGACTGCTAAACTAGGAGTACTTCGTCCTTACCACATGACATTAAACTGCATGGAGTGAAGGTACAGCCCCACACACAAGATAAATAAACGGAGGGAGCCCTGTGAGCTTTAATAGCAACATGGGCCGAATATGCCAGACATGTCTGGGTTTACCAAATGACAGACTTCGTGGCTCGGAAAATTGCGGAACCTCATAACCATTCACGGTCATTGGAAGTGGAAAGTTATCGACATGTGGACACCTTTGCATGACTATGCATACCATGCCCTTAGTGGCTCTGCATATCGATAGCCCTTGTCCCTTCTACCAAAGGCAAGATTTCCTTAGGCGATACTCTTCCTAGCTCCGTACGCTTACCAGCCTCAGAGCCCCCATATCATTTCTCATGATCCAAGAATCCCCAGAACCACAATTTACACCAATCAACCCCTTTTCCACATCTGAGGCATGCCGGGATATTCAAGCCCAGTTACATTCTAATCAAGATCAGCCTTTACAACTACGTCCTTATCGCATGACATTAAATAGGACGGAATATCAGGGTCACTTGGAATAAAGATGCAAAGACCAGGTTTTGAGCATCCAGGGAGATGCCTCCAGCTACAAGAATTTTCAGTTGTTTAAAAATGCTCCCACGCCCTCATTTCATGACTTTAAACTGCACAACATCTTCAAAAATGAATCTTGTCCTTACCGCATGATGTTAAACTTCACGGAATCTAAAATGCTCCCAGTCCTTGATACATGATGTTAAACTACACAGCATCCTTTAATAATGTTCCTCATCTTTACCGTATGATGTTAAACAGCATGGAATCCATCCTTACCGCATGATGTTAAACTGCATGGTCAAACCTGTCATGGGTTCAGAAAATAATGGAGGATTTTCTCTGTCCCTCAGTGCACGGGTCAGACCTCCAAAAACCACCATCTCACACCAGTGTGAGAAGGAATGACTTACCCCATTCTTAGGAAATTTAGCCTAGATATTTCTCCCGTATCCAGGCACCCTCTCCTCATAAACCATACTCTGTGCTTAGAAAAATCCACACTCTCATAAGCCACATCTGGTGGTCCCGAATCTCAACTTCCCTAAAGTTGATCGGCTATCAGTAGAATTCAATCAATGACCCAAGGAAACCTTTGCATGACTATGAATACCATGCCCTTAGCGGTTCTGCATATTGATCGCCCCTGGCTCATCTACCAAAGGTAATATTTCTTTAGGCAGTGTTTCTCTCTGTACTCCTGTTGGCCTTTGAGCCCCTATGTCCATCTTGGGATTCGGAAACCCTCTGAGCTACAGTTTACCAGCCTCTTTCACAGCCCTGCCTGAATATGGAGGAACGTCTCTGACGAGATTACCAAGAACCAGGAGAAGTCGTTCCATTCTAAATAATGTCCCAGCTGCATGACTTTAAATTGTGCCAAGCTCCAATCATCCTCTGTGCTAACTAAATGCGTAGGAAAAGAACCTTGCTTCCACACTCCTGATTAATACAGATGTCCTCAAACCCTTTTCAGAAATCACATACCCTTTCTGATCCACGCTTGGTTGTTTTCATAATTCTCCAAGCCATCCATACTGGTTTCCATAAGCCGGACTTCCATGAATTCCTTAGGCCATCCAAAATGGAGAGTCATTGACTTAAGGATACCTTTGTAAGACTATTCATACCATTCCCTCAGCGGATCTGCATATTGATCGCCTCTGGCCCGTCTACCAAAGGCAAGATTTCCTTAAGTGATTCCCTTCCTATCTCTGTATGCCGATACAGCTCCCATGCCTTGAGACATGCCCTGCATGTTGTTCAAATCTACACATGTTTCACGCACATGCATCTAGAGGATATTGAGACATATTTTAATAAACCAAACCTCATTGGGGACCTCACCCCACCATACCTAGTCAAAGCTGTTTGACCTAAAACATCAGTAAAGATAGTCTTGTCGGTAGGACTTTAAACCGCTCACGAAAAGAGGTACAAATCTTGTTAGGCTGAAAACCCAAAAAGGGAGACCTAAGAAAAAACCGGGTTCACTCCACTACCGCAAACCATCCAAGTTTCAGGACAACTCTACATCGGAATGGCCTCCTCTTCATTCCGATCAAATCCCATTCCGATGGGGGGCATTTGTTGGGTCCTGAAAAATCCACAAAGGAAGAATGAGAATCCACTTTAGTCCAAGAGAGATTCTACCCAATTTTTCCCAAAGAATTGGGGAAAATTGTAGAGAATACTGAAAGAAGGCGCAAGCCGAACCAGTCTGGGAACCATTCCAATGATAACGCCACGCAGCTGGTTCCGTGAAGCACCCACTCTGCGAACCGCTGTCGTTCGCAGAATGGAGGCGGAGATCCTCCATGGGAGCGAAGCAGGACGGGCTCCAAATTAGTCCACCGTCATGAACCACCCTAGCCACGGACCACGTCAACCGTCCTGGGCCGAATCCTCTATCGTTCACGGAATGGATGTGGAACCATGCGCGGCCACGAAGCACTCCCCAATCTAGTTTGGTTCGCGGGGGATGTGCATTTAATGCACCCATGAATTGCGGATTGACCAAGTCTTCCATGAACTGGGTCCTCGATCATGGGCCTCCAAAAAATGTGCCACATGACCACAGATATATCTCTTTACCCACTCTATAAAAGGATATCGAGGGGGAAGATTTAGAAGGAGGCAATTTTGGATATTGAATATATTTGGGTGGAAGGATTTTGAAGGAAGGATCGTAGGATTTCGCAAACAGTGAAGTTCTAGTTCGCGAGCCAGAATAGGTATGAAGTTGGAAGAGAATTAATAAGGAACCAAAAACGCATAACAACTTGGTGAACTATGAACTTAAATAAACAAAGAAAAGAAGACCATGAACCATGGACCCTCTGCAGATGCACTCCCCACAGGCCAGGGAGTTTATGCCCCTTTTCAGATTCGCCGCAACGCGTAGTACCCTCCTATGTGGGTGAAGCCCCGACCGACAAACCCCCAATCGGTGCCTCCCTTGGCTACTGCTGCTCGCATGGACCCCTCCACGTACCAACCTGGTATGCGGGCTAAACCCGAATCTACAAACCACCCTGGTTCGCGAGATAACCACCAAGTTGTGAACCACCCTGGTTCGTGGGAGAACCACCAAACCACGAACCACCCTGATTCGCGGAATTCCCATTAGTCCGCAGACCACCCTGGTTCACAGAAGGCTTCTTCAGCCACGTAGCACCTCCCTACGCAAAGGGTTCTACCACTCATAAACCTATGTGGCCCTCCAGATTCTTTGGAGTTCCCATTCCCTGAGCCAGATAAGAACCTTCCAATTTGACCTGATCCTCCTCAACCTCCCCATTGGCCCATTCATCGGCCCGAGCTGAGGCCTCCACCAAAGACACCAGACCCGTGTGATGTAACCTTCAGGCGCATCAGTGCACCGTTTTGAGTTCACATACCCATGGTAAGTGAGGGCGAAGGGGTTGCTCCGGCCCTTGAGTAGATTCCTGAAACATTTCTGGGTTCACATTCCCACGGTAATGTGGAGTCCGAGACCGGGAGTCCCCTTTCTTCCCCTCCACTTGCTAGGACTAGGGCAGTTCTCCCTTCCCTGGGGCGTGGTGTACTACCTATCAGAAGGAAGTACCTGTGCACCTCCGTACTTCCCCACGACCATGGCCAAGGAAGGGCGTAGTGGGGAAGGATTTTTCTCCGTCCTTCTTTGGGGCCAAGTCCCTCTCCCGCTGTGCTTTTCCACCATGGGAATCCATTTTGGAGTAAGCCCTGATTTTTGGCCGCTCCATGCGTAATCCCCACTCCAATTTCCACGAACGCACCTTCACGATGTAATCGTCTGGTCCCTACTGCCTCTTGTTTCTCACACCAATCATGACTCATGTGGAATAGAGTAGGCATCGACCATGACATCCTCTTATGGGCCTCATCAGAGTGTAATCCCTAATCCACACCATGGGACTCCTCAGAGTGTAAGCCCCAATCCACACCATGGGCCTCCTCAGAGTGTAAGCCCCAATCCATTCGAACTATGTGGACTTTGATCCCTGTCTCCTTGGAAGGGTATGTAGGAAGCCTCCCTAAGGTTCAATCCCAACAACTGGTCGATCCGACTACCTTCACGTCGGTTCACCGCACCAACCCTGGGTATTCTGGAGTGCAAACCCCATACCAAACCGAACTACATGGATTCTGATTCTTCTCATGAGGATACGTAGGAAGCCCGTATTACGAGTTCGATCTAAATGCTCGTGTTTTTTCTGTCCCCCCTAGATGACAATGAACTCCAAAGTGCCTGCTTATGAGGATTTAAACCAGTACTGTCTCAGTGAGTCCAGACTCCCTGGGGTCATTAATCCAACGAGGGATGGTAAACCTTGGGCATAAATGATTCTGAACCCCTATGTCCAGCTGACCATTTCCAACCAGGAGTAATCCTTGGATGTTATTTTTGGGTATAAACCAAAGATTTTTGAACATATGAATACATCTTAAATCTATAAGAGAGTCCCAGAATAGGTAATAATTCCCCCCCAAAAGGGTGTGATGAGCCCGACTTCGCATCCTCTCGACCAATGTGAGTTCTTAAGCATCGCTGGCCAAATCTCCCAGTGAACGCCTACCTTTAGAAAGGAGGTCCATGTATTGCTAGATATAGAACCGTTGGGTGTTTCGAAACTAATCTGAAATAACCATCCATAAAAACTTTTTATGTGTGGAATGCCTTCAAGAATTTACTATTCATACTTATAAAAATGGTGTCATTCATCCCTGCTTTCGTTCCACCTCCCTCATCCACAACTGATGTTCTATCTCCGCAATCATTTCACCATATAACCTCTATGGATGGATATGGGTATCTTATTACACCATTATAAATTTGAGGATCCATACGTTGTAGCAATGGCTTTGCTATGTAGCAACCCTGGAGCACAAAATGAAGAAGAGTAGGTTGAACTATGGTCCAATAATTGTGTTGTAATGCTATAATCTAAGGTTAGAAATGATGATATATACATTTCATTGATCCCACTTTAATCCCTTAGAGTCCATGAATGAAATTTTATATTAATTATCTATATTTCAAACCAAATTTATCAATTCCTACCCTTACTCTATTATCATACATGATTTTAAAAATTAAAGTGTGGGGGAGAGGGATTCCATGGTTAAAATATATTTTCATTATTTATATATAAATATTGTGGGTATGTTATTGGTTTTTGAAAAATTCTCATGATTATATTTAATTCTATTCATTATTTACCCCTCTAGTAAAAAAATGAAAAAAAACTAGGTTGAGTTTTAAGGGGTCAAAAAATCATCGTCACTTTACCAATTATTTTATCATTAGGGTCTGGGTGGTGTATGTGAGACTTTTCCTAGATCAACTTTATAAAAAATGAAGAAAAAAATAGTTGAAAAACTAAAAAAATCATTAGGCATAATTTATTCATTATGATTTCATTGTTTATGGCCTTAATTTGAGATTTGGGAAGTGGGTGTTGTCACTTTTTGGGGAGGAGGATGTCGTTGGACATTACTTTAGTTATAAGGCCTTATAATTTTGAGATGAACCTCATTTTTATTTTAAATTTTATTTCTTAATAAATTACCTGTTTTATTTAATCCTCAGAATTAATTGATCCTAATTTTCAATTCCTCGTGATTTTTAATGATTTTTTCTTTACATAATAGTAAATTTTGACCATATTCAAGTTCACAAGTATAGTACATATAGTAAAGTTATGAGAAAAGCTCAATTTACATGTTTACCAAGAGTAATAAGGAAAAAAATAATTGTGAGGTAAATCACAACATGGCATGTTAATAACGATAAATAAAGAGTCCTAAATGGATGATTGGAGAGGCTCCATAATTTTTCAAAGGGAAATATCAAATTCATTATGTCTAGTAAGGAATTGGGTTTATTTTTCATTTTTGGCCCCTGAAAATTATTTTTCCCTATTGAAAATTATTTAGATTAATTGATTTTGAATTTTAAATATTGGTGGAATGGGGGATACTTTTACATTTTTATTGGATAGAAATTATTAAGGGAAAGATTTATTTTAGTGTGAGATATTTTATAACCTTAAATTTGTGCATAATTTTTGGAATTTTAAATAATTTATTTCATTATTTTATTATGATTATACACATATTATAATTTTTTTATTAATATATGGGTGATTTCTATTTTAAAACAAAAAAATTATAAAATAAATGAAAACTTATAAAATACATGTTTTGTTAAGTTATAGTTTTTATATGGGTTTTTGTGTGTTTATGTAACAAATTAGACAACCCCGAATAGCCCTCAACCTAGGGGTGTAATCCACATGTCTAATCCATTAGGTTTATCTATCCAAGAACACTATTAGGGAGAGACAATTTGGGTGGCAGGAGGGAGCATAGCTCATGCAACACATGTTAATGGGCACAAGAAAACAGCTAGTGCATGGGAGAAAGGTCTGTGTAGCATTTGGAGGGGGGATTCACTAGAACATGGTGGTGCAGAGAGATGTTAGGGGTCCTATAACCCTAGTCTTACTTGATTCCTAGTATTCAATATGGTACCTCTTATTAAGTGGTGTCCCTCTACCAAAAATTTAGATGTGTGACACACCTTTATCTAGGTACTGTTCATACATATAGAGATTGTGGTGTTCAAGATCTCTCACACATCACTTTCCTTATACACAACTATTACATCATCACCACCTTAATTACACTATAGAACCTTTATGTCTAGTGATTGGGATCTTGGGATGCCACTAGAAATTTGAGTGTCCGTACACCACAACCATGACTATACGACATAGCAACCCAGGAGCATAAAATAAGGATGAGAAGGCTACATCATGGTCCTGCTATTATTTCGTAGCATTTTACCATGAGGTTATAAATAATGAGAATGTTTCATCATCTGTAGATTATTATTTATACAATGTTAATTGTGAATGGCGGCTATAGTGTATAATATTGGTTATTCTATTAGTGGGTAGAAGGAAGTATAGAGATTTTTTAGTTGTGTCTTGGGGTTTTGATGATGTCATAGAGGTATAAAAATAAGTAGTGGCGATTATTTTGAGATGAGGAAGGTCACGTCATGGATCAATGGGTTGTGATGTATCCATGAATACATGAACAGTGGGATTAGATTAATAAAATTTTGGCACCATGGGGGTCATTTCCATGTTATAGGGTTTATATCCACTGCAAATTCAAAATTATGATCTCTTCGACCTATTCAAGTGATATGGTCATGCTTTAGGGGAGCTTAAAATAATATCATCACATGGGAACTGTATCTATATAATAGAAATATTTTAATCGCACTGAGGGAACAGGATAAGGCTAGAATTTCAAAATTTTAAGAATAAATATCATAGGGAAATATAAAATTTAAAAATATATAAGTTCAAATGAATATCTCTCATGGATAACTAGAATATTTTCAAATATTAGTATTTTAGAAATATTTTTAAAGGATATTTAGTTATTGGATGATTTAAAGTACACAAAAAATAACTGAGGGAAAATAAACCTCAAAAGTGAATATAAGTAAGATAATTTTCTCGAGTTGGATCTTTTAATAAATAGAGCATGAGGCATGTTGTGAAGGGGGCCAGGGGAATGACTTGGACTGATACCAAACCTAAATACCAGAGTCTGGATCCTATATTTTTTATTCTATTATGGAGTACTACTTTCTTAGGTCACATTTTCATTTTTATATCTCCTCATGAATAGTAAAGGTTATGTTTTTTATACGAATATATAAAATGAAAGGGTAGTTCACTTAGTTTGAATAATTATGATTAATTAATGTATATTATCGGTTTTTGTATTTAATATTTTTATTTTAATATTACCCTTCACTCTCAAGCAGGACTATTACTATGAGAGGAGGGTTTTCATTACTAATGCATCAATTAGATACCCTTTCTCATGGAAAAAACCAATTAATGAGTTTAGAGTAGTTATGTTTAACTAATTTTCTGAAAACCAATCAATTTATTAAACTATGTAAATGAGAGGTTAAAGGGGTGTATATAGAAAAGAGGGTGACTACTTTGAGAAGCAGATCACTAGAGTTTGATTCCAACAACATCTAAAATAAATCATAATACTTTTTCTTTATTAAGTACATGAACTTGGATTTACAGAAGCTTGGTATTCTTGTATCATTAATCAAAATCAAAAACCAACTCTGAATTTATTGTTTTCAAAACATTCCTAAAATTTTATAATTGAATTATACCTATTCTCTAAAGGATTGTCATCGACTTCCAATTAACAAAATAAAAAATTACTTAGTGATAGATAGAGTTAATAAGTTTTTTATTTGATTTAACCTGAGAAAATTAACGATGCATTCTAGGTGATCATTACAAAAATTTGCGGATAGAAATATAAAATGATATATATAAATATGTATTTCCAATTGGTAATTCATGTTCTCATAATCTCTTATAATAAATATTACCAAGGGAATACACCATGAGAAAGCATCTCAAAGTCCTATGAGTCCCCACCCCTAATATCATGTACATTTTGGTCCCATAAAATAATATCATATAAGTATGTAAAATTTGTTTAAGAATATTATCATGGAACTTCAAGATTCTCATCATAGTGGCGAAATGTTATGGACTTTCAATGCAAAAATTACCCTTACGACATTATCACATTCTATGTTGCACAGAAGAACAAAAATTATGTGATAAAAACATTTATTAATATTTAAAAACATGAATATAAGTGTTCATAAAATTTTATTCAGAGAAATATGGAATGAATGGGTATGAATTTCCATTTTTAAAATAAATTTATTGATATATAGTTGATAAATTCTATACAAGTTATAAATATAAAATTAAATTAAATTTTATAAATGATCAAATCAAATTTATACAAGTATGTGAATCAAAGATAAATGATGCAATGTAATAAAGTAAATAGAGGACAGTCATGACTGATAAGAAGTTCAGCTAAATATTGATGTGAATCCCTATATCTCTATCACTTAACTCAATAGCTCAATATTATTAGTCCCTTGATCTTGGTAGTTATCAAGAAACATTTACCACCCAATTTTGGTTTTTTACCACCCTCTTGAGATTCTTTGGTATCCAAGGAACCCATTTGACACTTTTTTGACTAATAAATCATTACAGAAAGGTGGTTGAGAAAAGAGATGTTTTATTTTTGGAAAACCCATTTGAAGAAGCTCATAAATCTATTTTATTGATGAATATAATGGGGAATGGGATATTTGAGATAAATTTTTAAATACTTTAAGATATTGATAACTTTTTAATTAACTTTGAGAGCATTGATAATTCTAGAACTTCACCATCGATTCGAATCTTGAGAGTGTTTATGGGAGCGTGGATATATAATTTTAGATTAAATGTTCCAAAAGAGTCATTTTATAGGTTCCAAGAGGTGTGATAACCTTCTATAATTCATCAGGATTCATGATGTTGTGGAATACCATCATTATTATATTTTTTACCATAACTAGTTTAGGGTTAGAATAGCTTGCTCGACACCATTGGATATCCAATACCCACCATCTGGTAGCTGATGGGCTGCCTAGAACTCTAGGCTACTAGATAACCACAATTATCTAGTTGCTACTATCCAGAGGTTATCCAATGGACTTCAAACATAATTATTCACAATTTGGATAGACAGCGGCTAATCGTTCCTCCTCCACCAACTAGAAAATGGGAATTTTGAACAACATATTCTTCTTCCACTGTGGAATTGGGTAGTCGATGAACTGAACCGGATAGTCAGTGAAATCTTCACAGCTTCCTCTTCAATCATGGGAAAATAGAATTCCTTGAAACGCCTTATATGATTCTTTTAATAATCATTAATTTTGTTTCTATGAACTTAAAGTATTAATAGATATGGGATGAAGCCTTTAAATATTCTTTAAAGGATTTATAAGATTCCATGAAATCTATTACTTTGTATTTAATGAAAACACTACAACTCAATTAAAATGGAATGTTAGAAACATAGGTGAGAGTTAGTGATCATGAAAAAACATAGTAGATAGAGAGATTTATAAACATCTCACCCTTTTAATGATAAAAAACACTTAACATAAAAAAATTAAGTGAAAATAAGTTTAAAATATATATCAATATAATCTAATATTTTAACAAGATATTCAATGAGCTCAAGAAGCAAACAGATCAAGAATTCCAAAATAAATAATAAAGATAAATCTTAAAATATCCCCCTTTGTAAAACAATTAATCACTAGATAATAATAACAAGAATAAAAAAACTAATTACTTCTCCGCCTTTGTAAAAATAATTTTTGAAAATTTCACCCCCTTTTGTGAAAATAACACACACCTCTTCCCTATGTGATTATAAAAAAGAGAAAAATAAATGACATAAAGGAGAAACATAAGATATTTTCAAATTTAATCTCATGGGAGATTTTAAAATCTCAAAAAATAGGAAATAGTTACAAATATATTCTGAAAAACAAAAGAAAAAAGATTTTAAAAACACCTATTATCTTCTAAATACCCATTGGAATATGAGTATTTTAGAGAGGGGGGATATAAAAAGAAGAGATAAAGGTAAAAATTAATAAGCTAATAAATTAAAACAAGAATGAAAGAGAAAAATATTAATATAAAAGGATAAATATATAAATAGTAAAGAAGAATAAGAAAAAGTGAATGATGTTTCTACATACCTTTTTCATGCCATAACTTTTCTCAATGAATGGTTTTTACTCCATTGATTTATTGATATATTTAATGATATTGAGGAATTAAGTTTATTTTAATGTCAAATCACACTTTGAAAATATCATTTGATTTATATTTCATCAAAGACATCTCAAGAAATATTGTGAGAGATACAAGTACATAAAATAATTTTTTACTCATCATTAATATTATTTAAAAGAGATAAAAAAATATCTTTTTAAAGAATTATATACATAAATAATTTTATGATTTTTAAGATGTATTATGAAAATAAATTTGAAAATAAAAGTTATCAAAGGTTGTTTTAAAATATATATATATATAATAAAAAGTACGTATTTTTAAAATATGAATTTGAAAATTAAAAAATAGAATAAAAAATTTAAAATAAATAATAAATTAATTTTGAAAACAAAATATCAAACTTAAAAAAAAATTAGAATTAAAATATATAAGGATCCCCCTAAAAATATAACACAAGTGAGATAAAGTGATCAAATCCAATATAATATAAAATAACAACATAAGAAGTTTAAGTTTTTTTTTAAATGTGATTTTACAAATATAACTCATGATATCCATAGATCAAATAAAACGAGTCACAAGTGAAATATTTCTAATTCACCTTTAATGAATTTGAAATGATAAATGGCTAGAGTTATGGTGAAAATATGAGGGAGTTGATATTTATTTAGGACAAAATCCAATAAGATGCTGCCTTTTTGGAAGTGATCACTTAAGAAGTTGTATCAAAGGTCAATGTGTTTGGTGTGAGAGTGAAGGAGGGAATTTTTTGAGATAATTATTACACTAGTATCATCATACTTGAAAGGGATAGGATTAACTAAAAAATACAAGTATAAGAGAGTTTGTTTCATCCATAATATTTGGGACCAGAAACTCTCAGTAGCTATGTATTTCTCTTTAGCTATAGATAGAGAAAAATAATTATAATTCTTACTACTCCATTTTAAGAGATATTTTCCTATAAGATGGAAATTTTCACTTTTACTTTTCCTATCTAGTTGGAATCCAATGAAATTGGCATGAGAAAATAATTTAATTCAAAAGAGAATTCTTTTTTATAAAACAAACCATATTTTTGGATCCTTTTAAATATGGAAAAATAAAATAGAAATATTTGAAATGATATTTCTATAGATATGATTAAAAACGTGCACAAAGAAAAACACTGAACATGATATCCTATCAGGTTAGAGTAAGGTAAATTAAATTATTAGTCATACATTTATAAAGATTATTGTCAATTGTATTACCAAATTCAACCAACATTAAATTACAGGTTGAACTCAATGGAATACTAATTTACTTATCATAATACATGATAATTTCTTCTAAGAGTCTATTGGCCTATTTTCCTTGGTTTAAAAAGATTCTTTGGTTTTTTAAGAAATTTGAAAACCAAGAAAAGATTTTTTTCAGCCATAAATCTCATTTAAAATTCCTTTTTCATTAAATAAACAAATTCAAAGACAAATATCTTTATAATATATTTAATAATCACATTATTAATGTAAATTTGAATAAGTAATAATTTTTTTAGAAGTGTTTCAAAAAGAGAGTTGAATTGGATTTTCCTATTTTAATACCACTTAAAAGGATATTATTTGAAATACATTCATACTAATTTCAAGAGGATTATTTTAAGTCATAAATATATTTTTGATATTTTTAAAATAGAATTTGGAAAAGAAGTATTTTAAATATTATGTGTTTTTTTCACAAAAAAATCATAAATAAAACAATTTAAAAAAGAAACTTTTGACATCCATTTGAAATTTTTTGAAATTAAAATGATAATCAAATGAAAAAATTATTCTAATAGATTATAACCAAGAAATGGGTTCATAGGTTTTAAATTAATATGTTATTTTTTATTTTTTATAACCTTTTAAAAATAAACATTCATTGTTTCTAATAATATTACCAAGATCATCTAGCTTGTTTTTTAAAACACATTTATAGTTTATAATGAGATGATGACTTTGTGTTTCTATAGTAGTCCATAAATCATTTTAGAAGAATTTATATATTTTATATTGCATATAAAATTACCATTTTTAATAATTAAGAGAATCATTGAGGTTTTAGGGTTTAATTTTAGAGAAAAGGGAAAGGTATTCATCCTCATTTAAGACTAATCTACAAGTACGAGTTCCCACATGTAAATCTCCAATAAATTTTTCAAGCGGATGGTCTTTAATTTTTTTAAAAACTTTAAGAAAATATTTTTAAGGATATTCTTGTTCTTATTTTACTTATTTACAAAAAAAAGTTCATTTAAAAAAAATTCCAAAAAATTTATCGAATAACATTTTGGGAAAAAAATCAAGAACAACATAGATTAATAATTCCATAATTTTAGTCCTTTTTTAGAAATGATAATCCTTGATTGAGTTAGAATACCCAATAAATATGCCTTAATTGTTTTTAGAATAAAAGTTTCTAAGATTTTATTTGGTGTTTAGAATAAAACATTTTAAAACAAAAAAATTGAAAAATATGACTTCAGGTTTTTTATTAAGCCAGAGTTCATAAAGGTTATTTTTAAGAAAAGTTATTAAGAGAATGTGATTAATTATATAGAATACAGTATTCATTTCCTCAGTCTAAAAATATTATGTAAAATAAAATCCATTTAAAAGAGTTTAATAATTTTCTTGGATATTTCAATTTCACCTCTCTACTACCCCATTGTGTTTTGGGATTCGAGAAGAATAAAAATAATAATTATAGACTTTGGAAGAACAAAAAACATTTAATTAATTGTTATGGAATTCTATATAATGATCACTATGAATTGGAATAATTTAAAAAATATATATTTTATACTTTTTCAGAAAACTTGATGATGGATTTTAAAGATTCACGTTTATGTCATAAGAAATATGCCCATGTAAATCTTATAAAGTCATCAATAATTATGAGATTATTGGATTTTCCTCCTGAAATTTTAATTTGAGAAGGACCAAAAATGTAAACATGAATTAGTTCATGGTATTTTCAAGATTAAATTCTATTTCTAGATATATAATAGGATTTTTTTCTTACCATATTTGTAAGATTCCCAAACAATTTCATTATTAAAATTCAATTTGCGAAGATATCATACTAGTAGATAACAGATGAGTTTCAAAATGGATTGTGTGATACAATGACCAAGGGTTATATGAAAAATCCCCAAATCACTAACATGATGTCATAAAATGACACATCTGGGTTTGATCCACAAATACTTTAATCCCACCTTCAATAGGTCAGGTGATGGAAAGTAGTGTTGAGAAGGCATATCACACACATGGGAGGCATTTTCCTAAAGAACCTATATGCATACACAAATCACTAAGACCACAGAATGATAAAATCTAAAAAAAATATAATAATTCATGAATGCATATATAATCCCACAATAATAGTATGATATAAAATACTAGAAATCATGAAAAGGTTCCAAATAAAATCCCACACAAAACTAGAAACAAATTGCACCCTGTTCAGAAGGAGGAGGCTATTATCGAATGTGACACCGATATAAACCTCAATATCTCTAGCCTAAACTAGGTTTCAACTACTCCTAGTCCTCCAAGTACTTCTTAAAGATATTAATCATCTGTATAATACATTACATGTTTGGGTATATCCCATAAAATGATGACTATATAAATACCTAGTAGGACACCCCAAAATAACCAAACATAAAGAATCAAGAGTAGTCCTCTCATTATAGGATACGTAAACCATAATTTTAGGAATACAATAAAACATCTGGATATACTCAGAGTAGACACATAGTCTCAAGGTAAGTTCACAACCATATTTTTCATCCTAGTATTTTTTATTGAAGTTTTCATACAACACTTGTCTAGGATAATGCACTTCATAAGATAAACGGCCACTATCAATAGTCATCCTATAAGTCATGCTCATCCCAGAGGATTTTCTCAGGAATCTATAATATCCCAAAATAAAATCATCCCCAAAGTCACACTCTCATTACTATCCAAGATTAATTAATAACAATATGTAGAGGGTTTATCCAACAAATACACTCGATTAGACTGCACCTTACCTGAAAGATTAGATCCCGATACATAGATAGGGGTCAATGCCTAGGGCTCACTGGGGGACACCAGACCCTGCCAGAAACGTCATCCTAAATATGAGATATATTCCCTTGTAGTGGTGGTCATTTCAATTCCAACAAACCTTACCTAGAGAAACATAAATTAAATGGGGATCGCTCTGGGTCTCTTGGAGGGACACATGCTCTAAGACACTTAGGGGTATAGTTGAAGTGAACTGAGGAAAATTACTCATGAAGAAGGAAACACACCCATATTGTACTAATAAAAAGAAAGGTGTAGATGGATCAAACTCTATGATGAGAATGGAATACTACATTAAAACCTCATATGAATAGAATAAGAGAACACACTCAATCGCTATTGGTCAAGGAGGAATCCAATTTGTCTGCAAAAAAAGTACATGGAATGTCCTTGAGCATACATGGTGTGCCTCTCATGCCAAGTATTAACCATGTCTTTCACCATAAAGAAATAATTTTAAAGGGTACATAGTGTGTTCACTATGGGAAAAATTCATATAGGTTTCTAGGCTGGAACTCGGTGTGTGGCATTCTCGTGCATGTGTACTTTCCAAAGTATAGAGCATGTAGTCTGCCACACACAGAATATGGGGCCACAAAATATCTTGGTCATGTATTCACTATACATTACAATCCAATTTCCATGGTGTAAAAAACATTTGGCATGGACCACAAGGTGTGTAATGCTACCATGCCTCATTAGCATGCACTCCCTATACATGCCTAGCCATATGTCATGTGTTACATGGAATGTGACCTATCACACACAACGTGTATTGTGACATTGACGCATGGAAATTTATACCATGTACACACCTATTGGGCTAGCTAGGGGACACATGCCATGTGATCCTTAACTATCCACAAAAACCCTAGTTTCTACTCTAACGACAATACATTATGTGTGTTATTTAAGTACATATAATGTATATCAGTATATTCCAAAATATCATATCTACTCCAAATTTATTTGTCCATATCTTAGGACTCATATCCAGCCATTAATCATACTGGTAAATATAAAACTAGTCCAGTCAATCCTTTCCATCATTGCTTGCTAGAAACCAGTCACCAAATCGCATAGGAAAACCCCTTCTGTTACACCTCCAAATCACTGCAGGACAAACCCATGTGAAGAACTCTAGTCTAGTCCCAATCAATCATCACATCTCAATCTCATCATCAATCAAAACCTAGATCTACAGTATTAATACATTTCACAGAGAAACATATGTGCAATGATTGATTTATATGTATTCATCGAGTAATGGGATAAAGTAATTGCTCATTATTAATGAAAAATGGGGGAACAAATGGATAAAACACAAACATGTGGAATGAAACTTGCCAAATTTTCATGTTTTCCTTGATTCATTTCCTTTATAATGATTAATGTGGAGAAATGATATAATCAACAAAAAAATCCCCCAATCATAGATAAATCAAACCCATACCTACAATATACAAAATCCATGAATCAAATCATTAGTTGATTAATTCACTTTCACCAAAAAATAAATAAAAATTGGATAAATCCAAATAAAAAAAAGGTCCTTATTTGATATGGATTGATTTATGATGAAGAACCAATATGTTTTTTTGTCATTGGTGAGATCCTTGAACCTCATGGCACAATGATCCTCAATCTTGATCTGATCAAATATCATACACTATAAACACTCTCCTCCAAAGAACCTATAGATCTATAGGGTTAAGAATACAACCCTGATATCACCTCATAACAATATATTTATATAAAAACATAGGTCATGGAAATTTAAATAGATTAGTTTTTTTAATTAAATAGTTTATCTAAACAGTCATCCATGATTGCGCCCATCTTGAGAATTTGATGTTCTCCAAGGTTATGCCATGAATAGGGTAACAAAAAATGATTTAAACTCATTGGTATCCCTATATTATAAATATAATTTACTATTTGGAAGTTATTACACCTTTTTAAGAATTAATGTTTGCAAATTAATTTAATATATTTACTATATTTCAAACATTAATTTCATGATCATCGGGCCTCGAAATTTCACGTCGTCTTAGAACCTGGATATAGAAATATTCAAAGAAATATTCCAAAGTCTTAAATGATAAAAACTAGTATATTATATTATTCCCATATTAAATTCAATCTATGGAAAGCCACATTTTTATTAAAAAATCTTTTCATTATATGGATCAAAATGTAAGATCTTTCAATTTTTAGTTTCTTGGAAATTATGTGCATAACACATAAACACATAAAACATTATTCTAATCCAATTGAAATACATATTCATTGGTTCACCCTAACTTAATTTTACTACATATCATATCCTAGGTACATATATCAAATTAAAGGGGTGAGCATGAGCCCGGTAATGAAATTAGGAGGGACGTATAGCATGTTATCATGTGACATATCAATAAGAGCATGAGGCATAATAATAAGACATGAAAAATAATCATATAATAATAATAATAATAACATGAATCATAACATTGAAATGTGTCTAAAACATAAAAAAGATGCATTTATAATCATATCACCAAGCTTTATCACCAATGTTTCATAAAATAAAATTACTAAAGTTAGTCACCAAGGTATCGTTAAACAATCCATATATAGATATTAGATTATTTACTTAATGTATTGGAGTGATATAAAGGTTCACCATTCATATGTGTTAATTTCATGTGATCCATATAGATCATAATATATTATTTCATTAATAAGCCATGGAAAATAAATAATAGGTTTCATATCAAAATCATGGCGTAGACTAGATCATAAGGCATGATCATTACATCCTTATTAACCCATAAAAAGGTAATGTGGGTTACATATATGTAAATACCCAAATAAATAAATCATTTTAAATATTGTTTAATATCGCAGGAAAAGTAAGAGGTTTGGGTATTCACAAAAAGAAAAAGAATTATAATTTCTCAAGTAAAGAAGTGAAATAGATTTGACACCATGACGGGTATGAAACATGGATTAAGAAAAGGGAAAATGAGATGGGAAAAGTGTATCCAATTAATAAAATACTACTATTATAGTTAAAGGATAATAAAAAAAGTACAAAAAGAATTTTTTTTAAAATAAAAGACATTCCATAAAAAGGGAACTTAAAATGGAAAAGAGAAGTAGAGATTTCCCTTACCTTGAAGAGTAATCCCTAAAACATGATAATGGAAGCTTGGGGGAATGAGGAAACCATAGGGGAATCCTTGTCAGTAAAATTCAACATAATATCATATATTATGGAAATAAAGTAAAGGGGAATGGTTAAATGTGTGGGTACTTATAGAAAAAGTGTAGGAATTGTTTAATAATTTCCAAATGCAGGTCTTGGAAATCTAGGTTGTAGGAAATAAAAAAAACATTAACTTTCCCATGTTTTTTCTCATTGTTTTGGAAATTTGAGCCAAATTTTATGATATTTTAATCCATTAGAACTGAAAACAATTTTTTTAAAAACCTTTGGATATGGAAAGTTAAATATTTAACAAAAAGAATTCTTTTAAAAACAAATTTTCAATTTTAGACTTTGGAAAGTAACTTATAGGTTAGGAAATTGATTAAAATACATTAAAATACTTAATATTAATAAAATAACATGTTTTGGGTCATGTATTGGGTTTAATTAATTATTAAAACATTATTACATTAATATGATTTTATGAAACATATTGAACACACAAAATGTATTTTTATTATTCACAAAATAATAAAGTATTTTGGAAAATATTCATGAATTAACCTTAACCAAATTTCATTGTTATGATTTCAAATATATTTTTTATTTTATCAAAATAATTATATAAAAATGATAATTTCAAATCTTAAATATAGAAATCCTTATTTATTAAAATATATCAGTTTTTAGAGCATGGTCGAATGTTTTCCACTTATTAAAATTTCCTATGACATTATTAAATTATTTCATCATTTATATTTAAATAAGACTATTTTAAAAAACTATTTTACGAAAAAATATATATATTATTTATAATACCTTATTCTATTATAAAAATGTAAATATTTTCCAAAAATTACAATTATATTTTTGTTTGTGTATAAATAATTTTATCAAATTCAACTCAATAAAACATATATTTTCTTATGAAAAGCTATTTTAAATAAAATTTATTAAATAAAAATTTATTAATAAAAATTAATTACCCTTTAAGTAACTAAATCATAGACATGTAACCCATTAAAACACCCATGTGTTCCTTAATGGTTAGGTGTGTGATGGTGGTAGTTTCATATAGTGGCTCAGCTAACATTAAAGGAGTGGTAATCTTTACTAACATGAACATCTTCCATAGATTATTTCCTTAAAGATTCAATTTTGGAAGCTCGAATTAGGAACATTCAAGGGAGAACCCCACAGATGCTACCTCCTTCCCAAGATCTGACAAATGGGCCTCAAACATCATGACCTACTAGTTGAGGTCATCGTTTCTCTTTTCTATATCAATTGTCCTTTGTTATTACTAATAATAAACACTAATTATAATGGTAAAATTACCACCCATGGGTATAATTTCAAATAGTAAAATTAACTTATTATAATATTGACCAACCGTCATATTTGACCAATGTTCATATAATAGTCAAATCCCAGTAGTCACATTTCCCTTTATACCCTATAAATAGCACTTTATTCTTTCACACAAAATTCAATACAATCCCTCCTAAGAGTAAATTTTAATTTATTAATATGTAGATTAGTTTAATAATACTTTATTTCATTTCTATAGTGTTGTCCATGGGGATAATGATACTAATAGATTTTGGGGATCCATATTTTCCCATTATATCTATTTTATTTTATATTTTTTCTCAATTGTAATGTTTTTCATTTTAATTAGTTCCAAAGATGACTAATGTAATACTCATTATTAATGAGATAAAATTTTGTTGGTTTCTCTATATTTTGTATGTGTATAATTTTATATAATATATAACACACATTTATTCATGAAATAAATATCATTTAAAAATCATGGGTCATTACATTCTTCCCCCAATAAACAATTTTTCCCTAGAATATCAACTCATTATCTCAATTCTGAAAAGGTGAGGGTAATTCTATCTCATTATCTATTCTAGTTCCCATATCACATATAAATATTTATGCTTCCTCTACAACACTTTGACAAGTTCGGTGGTCATGTTGCGTATAACATTTTCTCTGTTTTCCAAGATCCCTACTAGCTACTCCTCATAAGAGAGGTCATGTTCTAGTTGTACTACCTTTATATTCGGTAAATGTGATGGATCTAGTATATAATTCCTCATGAGAGATAAGTGGAATAAATCACGACCTTGATCCAAATTTGGTGGAAGTTCTATTCGATTGGAAACTTCTGTTAAGTGATCAAGGATTTAAAAGGGACCAATGTACCTAGGGATAAGCTCCCCTTTCTTCCCAAACCATATGACACTCTTCCATGATGATATCTGAAGGAAAAAATATCTAATATCAAAATCCAAGTACCTTAGATGGTTTTTGGCATGTATATTCTTCAGAATCTGAGAGGCCTTTATATATTATTGGAAAGAGTGAACCTTTTCTTTATTCTCTAGTACAAGATCAGGCCCAAGTGGTTTTCCCCCACCCACTTCATCCCAACAAGTATGATTTATACATCACTTTACATATAGAGATTCACAGGGTTCCATTTGAATACTCGAGTTCAAGTTCTTGTTTTATGAGAACTCAACTAATAGGAGGTGTTGATCACATCCACCTTTAAATTCCACTAATCGTGTTCTCAGCATGTCCTTGAGTGTCTAAATAGTCCTTTGATATTTTCCATCAGTTTGGGGATGACATGTTAAACTAAAATTCAATTCAGTATTTAGAGCATGTTGAAGAATTATCTAGAATTTAGATGTGAACCTTTGATCACAAATAGAAATGATTGAAAGTGTCACCCCATGTAGCCACACAACTTTATTTACTTATATCTTGGAAGGTTTTTTAATAGATAAATCTTCCCAAATAGTGATGAAATGGGCAGTTTTGGTGAGTTGATCCACTATAACTCATATTTTATTATTTCCTTTGGATGTTCGTTGAATACCAGGGATGAAGTCCATAGTGATATTGTGAAAATGAATAAGTTTTTAAAAGAGAAAACTACATTCAATTGCCTATGTGATATGCAACACCGAACCCTAACAAATAATGATTACTTAAATATGACCAATTTAACCTCGCCATTAAATTTATAGATATGAGTACTATTAACCACATTATGAAATATATATATATATTCCTTCCTCAATATAAAATTATTTAAAAATTCTTTGTAAATAATCAATCAATTTTTAATAATGTCATTTAATTCATCAAAATATGTTTTCTTCAAAAAAATTATATTTTTTAACAAAAAATGCTATAATTATTTTACAGAATATTTAAAAAGATTATTTTATAAAATTAGACATAATTTTTAATATAAGTATATCCATATTAACATATGGTGAAATTTTTGGATTTTTTATAAAATATTGAATCTTCGATAAATACTGAAAAATACCCAGCTGTTTAAAACTTCCATTTCCTTTGAAAAAATAACTAATTTAAAATTTCCATTATTATTTTGATTTTATTTAAAATTAAAATAAGTATTATTTATTCATATTTAATCTAATTAGTTAAATTTAAATCATATTTATACTATATTGAAGAATAACTATATGTTTAGGCTTGAAAGTACTTTTTGTATAAAATCTATTTTAAAATACAGAATGTTTCTCAATTTTAAATAAATAAAATTTACCCCTAATGGGGAACGATTTAAATTATATGTCTATATTATATATGTATAATTATTAATTGAAACTCATTTAATGAATAATACTAATTATATAGTAAAAGTAAAATCATTCATTCCCTTAAAAATTCATTTTTCTGAAAACTGCTTTTCATCACGATTGTAGGTTTTATATAATATTAAATTCTTCCAACTATGTGAATTGATTTTAATAAAAACAATCTATATTTTAAATCATCATAATTAATATTAGGTAATTATTTTAAGTTAATTTTTGAAAAATATGAACAATAACTGTAGTAAATATTTATTAACATGATGAAAGGAAAATAAGTTAATTAACGATAAAAATATTTTAAAAATGGCTAAAAAAAGTAACCCTAAGATTATGAATATTTATATTTTCATTTCAATATATTAATTATAATATTTTTATTACTTTATGAGTTATTAAATAATTATTTGGATAAAAATAATATTTTTGATGCGTTAAAACATAAATTATAGTTAGGGTAATAAATAGTTTTAATCAAGACATCATTTTTTATTTAATTCAACAATTTTTTAAATAAATAATATTTTATTTAGATATTTTTTTTAAATATTATATAGTAAATATAATTTATAATATAATTTTTATGAATCCAAATGTAATTTTTATAATGGTTCAAAAACTGATATTGTTGAAAAAACTATAATTTCTCAATAAATGAAAATTATTGTTTTAAAAGTGGAAATTGAATAATTAGAAATTTATTTGGCCCGAATAAATATTATTTTTATAATCATCACATCAAAATTATCCAACAGTGATGTTTTCATAATTTTTTGAGACAACTGAATATTCAAGTAAAAAAATTAAATACAATATAAATATATTGTCGGTATTATAACATCATAATGACCCAAAGGTATTGTAATAAATTATATAATGTATTATCCATGACAAAATATATGTTTCCCATTTAAAATAATTTTTTTAATTTATTTTATTGATTTTTTAAATACTTTATAAATCCTCCAAACCCTATATTATGTTTTAAGGTATTAAAATCATTTCTTTAAAAACATAACTCACTTATGCATCACCAGGGGTAATATTTTAATAATTTTTTCCCTTATACTTATAAAATAATTAAAAACACTACTATCTAGAACAAAACATGTGAAAAACATGGGAAGGTTTTTTTTATTGTTTCATTATATATAGTCCAAAACCTATGTTTAGAAAATAAAAAAACTCCCCTATCATTTCTAATATAAAACCACCCAAGATCTAATTAATATTCACTAAAAACATATATAAAATCCTTAATCTTACCTCCCCATTATATAGTCTTCCCAAGGTTCCCCAAGATCTCAATATGGCCTTACCATGCTTTTGGAAGCACCCTCTCAAGGTAAGGGATCTCCCTCTCTTCTTTTTATTCAAGCACTTATTTTATGTTGTGCCTCTTAATTTTTATTTTTCATTTTTTCAGTGTTTTTTTATACTCACATAATAATTTTTTTTATTTCAATTTGATGATATACCCATCTTCACTCTAATTAATCCCTCCCATGAAACTTTATGTACACACATTATGCTGCTGAAATTGTCCTGTGATTTTCTGTACAAAAAAAGTGACGGACCTCTCCCTCTTTATTCAATTAAGGAACCTTCATTATATTTATCTTTTTGAATATAAATTGGTAATTTTTTCATGAAATTATAATTATACCTATAATTTAAAATTTATATCCTAACAATGATAGATCATTTATCCTCTCTCATTTTATTGTTTACCTAAATCATCTCTCCTTGTACTATTTATTAAAGAATATTCTTCATTTAATAAATTTTATTTCCAATTATTAATGTTTATATATATTCCTACACATCCCTAATAATTTTAATTCAATTTTAAAATGACGAAAAACCCCTTTATCTCTCATTAAAACATTTTATTAATCTTTAAGTACAGTTATTTTGCTGCCAAAATGTCACTATGACTTTTCCATGTCAAACCTTTTTGTTGTGAATAACATCACTATTTCCACTCAAGTTTATTCACCTATACATGCCTATACTTCTTTTATTGGGGAATTCCATGTATATAACCCGTAATACTTAATTTTGGTATTAAATTTGATTAATTATGTTTTTATGTTATATGATATATGTGTCACACATATACATATACATGATATGATTAAGATGGGTGTGCTTAGATAGTGTTAGTTGAACCCATTATAGCTTACATGATGGGTGCACCTAGATATCACTTCAATGCATTGGGAAATTTTTTAGTCTAATTATATTGCATTCATAGTTTATGTAAGGTTATCCTAAGTACATTATGTTATGTTTCCTTAGTGGTTAACCTTGACTTATGATTATTATGAAAAGTTTAATGTTGTTGTCACATTCCAATATTTCCATTATGTTACCATAATATATCATGCCTTATTGTTACTATTTATAACTGTCACCCCTTTTATATTCCATTTAAGTTCTTATTATCTAACTTTTGATACTTTCTTCATGTTGTGATTCTTTTATAATCCCTTGTTTAGATTTATAGATCACGCATATCTTATATATTTTTCCAGGTTATCCCATGGAGTTTTAGAGGACCAGAGATTTTTAAGGGCATTTTAAGGAAGTTTTCGATAATTTTTTTGTATCCCATGCTCAAGATTTTATTATATGTTCCTACTTCCCAAATACACCGGACTTATAAATCATTTATGTTTTATTATGTGTATTATTATGAAATAAACCATAAATTAATGTGTAATAAAGACAAGGATTTTAATAGTTAATATCAAAGTAAATTCTTGTTATTTTTAGGATTAGTATTAGTAACTTCTATAGAAATACTTATGTATAATACTAAAAATAAAGAAAATACCAAAACTTTTAGTAAAGTATAAAGTAATTAGTTTCCAAGAAAATAAATCCATGTATGGATACTACTAGTGTATGTGGCTCTAGCATAGATTTACCTTGGGGTAACACACACAAAATCCATATTTATCTATAATTGATCAGAAATAAGTGTGTGATAATTCGACTTACTACACACCTAGTTTGACATTCCAGGGGAATATGATTTGGTAATCCACAACCTCCTTACTAGACATTATTAAGGGTGAAAAGTGTATATGAGTGTCTATATTAGGAAATAGATCATGGATAATGTTAGGTGCACTAGTTCAAATACCCTAAGAGGGGGTATGAATCAGGTATGATAGATTAAAACAACTTCCCCTTTTGATCTTGTTTCTTTGTTAAACAAAAATCTCTTATCTCTCATTCTCATAAGAAAGTATGAACAGAAATTAAAACAAGCATGTGATAGAGAAATTTTACTTTGTTCACCTTCACTAGGCTATATACAAGTAGCATACAATAGAAATGTGTTGATGTACCAAATCCACTAAAATTACACTGCTATTTATAAATTTTGGAGCAGACTCACTATCCCTCCTAGTTTAAAACCAATCACAAAATGAAAGCTTAGTGATATCTCAACTGAAGTGTCCTCACGACTTAGTAAGAAGATCCATTCACTATTTGTAGACTTATGGATCCTTTAATTATCTCAAATTAATTCATCATAAAATTTATGTATATTCTCTAATAATATCCCACTTTCTTCCACTAATGAATACAACTTTACTATAGGTTTATTGGGAAACATTCCAAATTTTTCTTAACCCATAGTTTACTTGCGCGCTACTTTAAGTACGATGTGCAAGTGTTACCTTTATCATGAAAAAATAAACTTGTGTGATACTCCAAAATTCTGTGACACAACCTTCTTATACTCACAACTTTGATGACACACACCCTTTTATGCCCAACTCACTATTGGTGTGCAACTACCATCTGGCATGTAACTTCTGAATAACTCACTACTTGTGAAACCTCACCACTTGCATGACCAGAGATCAAATTATATCTAAGTATTGATCTAATATATAATGAGGGAATATCCACCTATTTATATGCATTCTTTTGACCCTGTGTGTGAGGCACACAACATTCCCCTATATGCGCTAGTTCATTCACCCAAGCCTATGTCACGTAACTCACCTCGTGCACCACTCCATAACTTGTGAACCCTTCTTTCCTTTGAAAAATTTTGATGTTATGATTTTGAAACATGAATGCCATGAGACTTTCCAAGTCTCCTTGAAAATGGAATGCATCTCCCTTTTCCAAAAACACTTTTCTCTATTCTCCAGTTTTCAGAACAAAAAAATTTGGCAAACACTGGAAAATGGTTCCACCTTGAATATGTTCTTTTTTGTACCACCTCCAGATCATCCATTCCTTTTTCATAGTTCTTTTTCAATATATATTATCAAAAATATATCTATAACTCAATAACTATACATGTAAATCCTTTTTGTTAACAAACATAATTAACCCAAAACTATGTCAATGTTACCTTAAGGAATTTTTTCCTAATAGGTAACATATATTAAAGCCTATAAATTCATAAGTTAAGGAAATACATATCATTTTTAAGTATACATTTAATGTTATTGGATTTATATTTGTGTTTTTAATAGTTTAAATATAATTTTCCCTTCATTCTAGGAAATGGATACAAATAGAAATAACCGAGTCAACAACCAATGTGATGGGAAATGTGATGAATGTCTAAATGAGATACCTAACATGATGGGAGATCAAGTAAAACAAATTGTGATTATGCTAAACCAGTTATCAAAAATAACAATTAATAACTAGTATATAGTTTAATATCTAAATATATCAAAGAAGAGGATAATGAATTCTCAAGGAAGATCACATAATAAATG
Organism: Viscum album; assembly: GCA_963277665.1. Taxonomy (NCBI): domain Eukaryota; kingdom Viridiplantae; phylum Streptophyta; class Magnoliopsida; order Santalales; family Viscaceae; genus Viscum; species Viscum album. The sequence goes on from OY728125.1 coordinate 877,444,599, forward strand.
TGATAAAATAATGAATATTCAATTTCATGCATGTCAAAAATGTAAAAAGTGGCACCAAGGGAAATTCCACAAAGGAAGTTGAACATGTTTTTTATGTATGAAAAAATAGGGTATAAAGTAGCTAGTTTCCATAAAAAATTGAAGAGTGTGATGGAAGAGAATAAATTGCAACCAACAGAACCCTTTTTTCAATGTCTTATGTGTGGATTATATGGGAATTATGTGAGTCAATTCCCTAATCTATGGGTTAAATCCAAGACTAATTACATATGCTATGGAAATAGTTAAAGTGTATGGATTAAAGTGTTTATGTATTAGTATTAGAGATTTATATTAAATAATTAGTATATCAATGACGTAATGGTTATAAGAATCATGAAATATATAAGTATTTTCTCCATGGTTTTTTTTAAGTATTTGAAACACATGTTGATGGGTACCAATAACCAATAAAAGTGATTTAGTAATATAGTAATGTTCTATAAAATAAATTATCGAGGGATTGATAACTCTTAATATGTGTTTTATGTTAGGATAAACCTTAAAAGTGTTGGAATTATATGTCTATGTCTAATTATTAAAATCATTGACACCACTTTTAACGAATTATTTAATGTAAGTTTAGCATGATTAAGGATATTTTGCGAAAACATATTACAGAATAAAATATTTTTATTATTATTTTGTGGTGATTAATGGTATTTTGGTAGATTTATTATTGGGATGAGTTATATATACCCACTAGGTTTAATATAAAGTATTATTTGAGAGGAATATAATTATGTTTTTGGAGTTTTAAGATGAAGTGTATGAGACAACTTTTGAGGTTAAATGATTTTATAATGTTGAGGTTATTAGGGTTATTTGGGATATATGGGAATTTATTTAAGGAATGGTCTTTTATAAACTGTTGGTATTTTATCAAATTTTAAATATTAATGTATTCAGTATTATTAATTTTTATTATTATATTACTTTATGAAAACCATTTTGTATTTAGTAAAGATAGGTGGAATAGTTTTTTATTCTTTAGAGGATTATATGATCCATTAAAATTTTATTCTAGTACTTTATGCATAAAAAATCTTCTTAGTTAGTCATAATTTGGAGAAAATATTATAGTGTAAATTTATTAAAGGATTAAATTATACTATTCAATAAATTATATTTCCATATGTTCCTAAATGGTAAATGGATTCTTTAACTCTTGGAAAAGTGTCATGAAACAAAAAAATTACCATGTTATGAATTTATGGTCCTTTCACTTATAACATATTTATGTTTTGTGGTCATTTACCTTATATTAAACATTTTATCTATCAATATGTACTAATTATAGGGAGTTATTTGCTTTACATGTCTATATTTTCACTTTCCACTAATTTTCTCCTACCTAAAAACCAATTTATGTGATTACCTTTGTATTTCACTTCCTCTCTTTTCAATTGGATGTTTTATTAACCCTTTTTATAATGTTGATTTTCAATAAATATATTTTCAAGTGTCTGAAATTTCTTACTCATATCAAGTTAAAATTTCAAGTATGTGATTTATTAAAGGGGTAATAATGTAATTCCTCAAGTTTTTAAAATAGAAAACTATGTTTGATAGAGTATGTGCTACGAAAAACTGAACCCAAACATGCAATGATTATTTAAATATGACCATTTCAACATTGCCATTAAATTTAAAGATATGGGTATTATTAACAACATTATAAAATATATATTTACTTCCTGATCAACATAAAATTATTGATAAATTTATAGTAACTAATCACTAAATTTTTTAGCTATGCTATTTTATTCATCAAAATATGTTTTATTAAAAAATTATTTTTATTTATTTTAGTAATAAAATATTATAATAATTTTATAAAAAATTTATAAAATATATTTTATAAAATTAAACTTCATTTTTTATATCACTAAATCAATATTAACTTAGGGTAAAATTGTGGGATTTTTTAGAAAATATTTATTTTTCTATGAATTTTGAAAAATACCCATTTGTTTAAAACTGTCACTTATTTTAATAAATTAAATTATTTATAAGTTCCATTATTCATTAAATTTGATTTAAAAATAAAATAATTGTTCTTGAGTTATATTTAATCCCATTAATTTCAATTGAATCATATTTATGCTGCATTTTTTAATAAGTTTTTTTTTACACTTGAAAACATATTTTTTTGGAAACTATTTTAAAATATATAATGTTTCTACATTTTAATTAATTAATGATATAAATTATATGTATATATTATATACATACACTTAATATTACTAGTTATATATTTAATGTAAAATCATTCATTCCATTAAAAATTCATTTTTCAGAAAAACGCTTTCTGTCATGCTTGTGGGTTTTATATTAAATTAAAGTCTTCCACCTATATGAATTGATTTTGATAAAATATATTCCATATTTGGAATCATAATAATTAATTTTTGGTAATAATTTCAACTTAATTTTTTAACAACATGAATAGTAAGAGTAGTAGATATTTAATACTGCAGTATAAGGAAAATTGGTTAATTAACGGTAAAAATAAATAAGCAAGGACTATAAATAGAAAGAACTTATATTTTAATTTCAATGTAATATTTATAAAAAAATTATTACTATATAAATTATCATATAATTATTTTGATAAAAATTAGATTTTTGATACGTTAAAATATAGATTATAGTTAGGGTAATATATAGTATTAATCAAGATAGTTTTTTATTTAATTCAATAATTTTTAAAATAAAAAATATTTTAATTAAATATTATTAATAAATATTATATATTAAATATAAATGAAAAAAAAATTATGAAGTAAAATGTAATTTTTATAATGGTTTGAAAACTGTTATTATCGAAAAAAACCATCATTTCATAATAAATGTCGATTTTTGTTTTAAAAGTGGAAATTAAGATACATAGAAAATTATTTTGATAAAATAAATATTATTTTTAGAATCATCATGTCAAATTTTTTCCAATGAGGAATTTTTCATTATTTTCATATGCAGATGAATTTTCAGATAAAAAATTAAATACCGTATAAATATACGGTGTGTATTATGACATCATAATAACCTAAAGTGATATAATAAATGATATAAAGTGGTACCCACGACCAAATATATTTTTAACATTTAAATTAATGTGTTTTTTTAAGTTATTTTATTATTTTATAAAGCCTTTATGTATCCTCCAAAAGTAATAATATATTTTATGGTTTTAAAATCATTTATTTAATAACATGACTCACTTCCACATCACCAAGGGTAATATCTTAAATTTGCATCCCTTGGACTTATAAAACAATGAAAAAAATATTATTTTTAAGAATACATGGAAATCCACATGGTCTAATTTTTGGTTTTGATTATTTTATTATATAGATTCTAAAACCTATGTTTGGGAAATAATACAGAACTCCCCTCTATTTTCCAATATAATCCCACACAATATCCCATTCATCTTCACTAAAACCTGGGATCACATACTTATGATTTCCTCCCATATCTAGATCCCTCTCAAGGTTACCCTAATTTCTCAATAAGCTCCTCTCATGCTTTTGGAATCACCTTGTCCAGGTAAGGTACCTCCTTCTCTTCTTTTTAATCAAGCACATCTTTTAAGTTGTGCCTCTTAATTTTTATTTGTTCTTGTTTGAGTATGTTTGTATACATATATAATGCATTCATTTTTATTTACATGTGATGATATATCCATTTTAATCTCATTAATCCCTCTAATGAACCTTTATGTACACCTGTTATGCATCCAAAATTGAACTGGGATTTTTCATACCAAAAGTGAGGGACCTCTCCCACTTATTTTAAATTCAAACACCTTTATTATATCATTTTTAATCTCAATTTTTTATTATTTAATGACATTATAAATATACCTCTACTTCCCAATTTATTTCCTAATAATGATATTTCATTTATCTCCTCTCATTATAGCATTTACCTAAACTATTACTGTGAAAAAATATTTTCATCCTCTATATTCATGCATATTATGCATTTTATACCTTTTATTTCTAATTCATAATATTGGGATATGTTTTTACACATCCCTGATACGTAACATTTAATTTCCAAATGATGATATACCCATTTTTCTCTCATTAAACCATTTTATGAACCTTTATGTACTTTTTTTACACTGCTAAAATGTCACTGTGATTTTTCCATGCCAAACCTTTTTATTGTTAATACCATCTCTATTTCCACTCAAGGGTATTCACCTTGAAATAACTATACTTCTTTGATTGGGGGACTTCATGTATGTAACCCACAATCATTAATCATGGGATTAATTGTGATGAAATATTTTTTTATGTTATATGATCTATATGGAACACTTATGCATGTTTATGATATGATTACGATGGACGCTCCCAGATAGCACTAGTTGAGATTGTTATAGCTTACATGATGGGTGAACCCAAACAGTGCTCCAATGCATTGGGTGATGTTTTAGTCTCATTATATTCCATGTATAGTGTATGGGAGGTTATCCTAAGCATGTTATGTTAAATTGTCTTGGTGGTTAACCTTGAATTATTCTTATTATGTCATGTTTAATGTCATCTCCACATTCCCATGTTTATATTACGTTATTATACTATATCATTCCTTATTTTTTCTTTTTATTATCCTCACACGTTTTATCTTCCATTTAATTCACATTGTCTACCATGTAATACATTATTTATTTTATACTTATTTTATATTCTCTTAGTCAGATCTATATGTCACCTCTTTCTTAAGTATGTCTCTAGGTTATCCCTTGCAGTTTTAGAGGACTGATGATTTCTAATAGAAATTTGAGTATGTTTTTGATAACTCTATTGTATCTCATTTTCAATATGTTATTATATGTTAATAATTCCAAAATACACTAGACTTATCAATCTTCTAGATTGTATTATGTGTATTATTCTATAATAAATCATAAATTAATGTGCAATAAAGACAAGGGTTTTCATATATTATCTCACTTCCATGTTGGTATGACTAGTAGTTTTAATACCCTTTTAGGATTTTTTTTCACTATTCCTTCACTTTATGACATACCAAACACCTTACAGTGTAGTCGGAAACCTCCCTTTTCATATTATCCCACCAATAATTATCACAAAGGTTCGTATACATTTTAATGATTCTAAGATGTATACAGTATGTAGAACTATGAACACTATACATCATCTTCTTATTTATCTTTGAGATAGATGAGAAACGTATCCTTATATGAAATTTTAGTACACCTTCTTGATGAATATTAAACTCAGTAAACTTTCCATTCTTCACAACCTCTATCTTATTTTGTATCAAAGGATCTTGTATTTGAGCTCTCTTGATCTTCTCTAGTAATTATGGTTATAAAATATTTTGGGATGGCATTTATAATGTCCCTTCCCTCATGATTCCCATATCCTACCATACTAGGTCCTTGATCAATGTATCTCCTTGAATCCCCATCATTTCCAGCACAATTGGGTATTTCCTACTTAATGCATCGGTGACCTTATTTTCTATTCTAGGGTAATAATAAATTGAACAGTTGTAGTCTTTAAGAATTTTCAACCATATCCTTTGTCTCATGTTCAATTCCTTTTGCGTGAATATATAATTAAAACTTTGGTGGTCAGTGTATGTATCACATTTCTACCCATAAATATAGTGCCTCTATTTTCAGAGTAAAAATAACTATAGCTAACTCCAAGTAATGTGTAGGATAATTATTCTCATGATCCTTTAACTGTCGATGTGAAAAAACGATCACCTTGTCAATAATCATGAGGATGCACCCAAGACTTTTCAGAGATTCATCACTATAGAAAACAAATCTTTCTATGAAAGAGGGTAGAGTTAATAAAGGTGGGATAACCAATCTATTCTTTAGTTGTGGGAAAATTTCTTCACACTCTTTTTTCTGGATGAACTTATCTCCTTTTTGAGTTAACTTTTTTAGTGTATTATAAATTCATTAATTTTTTTTTAACAAATATCCAATAATATTATATTAATTCAAGGAATCAAAAAATATTAGTTACTTTTATAAGATGAGACCAGTCCCCCATAGCCTTTTTCATAGAAAGGTAATAAGAGATTCCTTCATTTCTTATAATGTTCGTTGAGAATGAAAATTTTTTATACCAAAATTTACATTTAATGAATTTTAAAAATAGCTTCTCTCTCTATAGATTTTTCAATATAAACCTTAGATGATCCTCATGAAAATAAAAAATTTATAATATATCAAAATATCATCAATAAGAACTACCATGAATTTATCAAGGTATTAATTAAATACTATATTCAAAAAATCCATAAATATAGAAGGATAATTAGTAAAGTTGAAGGTCATAGAAAAAAACACATAATTACCAAATATTTTTTAGAAGTAAGTCTTTAGAATATCTTCTTTATTCACCCACAATTTATGATACTATGATCTAAGGTCAATCTTGGAGAATAATTGAGCCCTATGAAGCTAGTAAAATAAGTCATAAATCCTTGGGAGAGGGTAATTTTTCATCATTATGATCACATTAAGTTATCTATAATCAATTCATAGCCATATTGATCCATCCTTCTTATTTATAAATAGAATTGGAGCTACCTAAGTAAACACACTTGGTTTATAAATCCTTTCTCCAAAATATCTTGAATTTATTTCATTGATTTCATTAACTCCACATTTTTTATTCTATATGAGATCTTCAATATCATATTTCATCCAGGTATGAGTTCAATGGATAACTCTAACTCTATTTATGATAGAGGTCCAGGTAACTCATTAGAAAATACATCAATGAATTCTTGAATTATGGAGAAATTATCTATCTTAATACTATCATTTACTTGTCCCTCTACATCGATCATATCTATAAAGAAGTTATGGGAATTTATTCTAGACAAAGCTCGGGTTGGTATATCTATCCTATGAAAATAACTATAGGTTTTCCATTCAAGACTAATGAAACTTCCTTTATTATATATTTGATCTAATCATTATACTTCTAGATCCCGTCTATCCCTAATATAGTGTCAAATTACACCATGGGAATGACTACTAGATTTGTGATGAGATTGTTCTCACCAAAGTTTTTACTACAGTTTCTATACATTATTGATGCTAGGATAATCCCTCCAAGAGTCTTGATTGATTACTCTACTTTTAAATTATTAGTGATTGATTATATATTCTTTTCAAACTTGGATGAAATAGAGGAATTAATAGAACCATAATCAAACAAATTTCATGCCAGTTTTGAGAGTATAATGAATGTACTAGCCACCACATCATTTAGAGCCTCTACTTCAGCCTTCTTGATAGGAAATGCCTAACCTTTATCCTATGGCCTATTCTAAGGGTGATGATGGTTTCCCTCCATTACCTTATAATTTGGAAATTTATTATAAAAGTGCCTAATATTTCCACACTTTAATCATTTAACTTTTATTTGGGCTTGCACTATCTTCTCTTTTTCATTAGTGTTTTGAAGTTGTGGATTCACCTCACCATGATAATTATGAGCTATATTTCATTCACTTATTAATTTTTAGAACTTTCAAATCTCACGTAAGAAGATAACTGAATGATTATTTCCACATTTTTTGTATGTTGTACATTTCACTTGATTTACTCCTCTTTTGTGATTAAAATTATTCCTTGAGTTTTCTCTATTTCTCTCTTATTTTCATTCGACCAATGTGATCACTGGATCTCTCCAAACTCTAATTAAAACATCATATCACTCTATACTATCTCCGCATATATTTCATATTCTATATTTTATAAATTCCTCTATATATGGGGTCTTATTCCACTAAAGAATATATTAACTTTTACCTTGGGGTCTATAACAAAGCTAGTGGTGTATCGATCAAGTCTCGTAACTTTCATCTCATAACTTCCCACTAATTCATTTTCCTTATGATTTAGCTCTAGGAATTCTTTATTAATTTTTGTTCACATCAAAAAATGGAAAATATTTATTGAAAAATATCCCCCTAAACTTTTTCCAATACATAGAATCAATCTCCCTTCTTGGATTTATGTTTTTAATCATTTTTCCACCACTGATCAGCTTCTCCTTCTAAGCGGTATACTACCAGGGTGACTTTATTTATGTCCTTTCAACAAATATTAGAAAAATATTTTATATAGATTTAATCCATTTTTCATCAATCAATGGGTCAGTAAATAAACTAAAATAAGGTGTTCATTAACACATAAAGGACTCAATAGAAAGTTATTCCTGTGGAGGTGAGTCTAGTCAAGAAAATTGATTCAAGTTATTATTCATAACTCAAGATAGTTTATTTATCATCCCTGTAAAGTTTTATATTCCATATTCCATTGGAATGTTCTTAATTAATTTTATTTTCACTCATCATTTACGTGGTTCCTTCTATTTCCCACCATTTTTCAAAAATATGAAAACCTTAGTGAGAAGCATGTTAATTGTTGGAATCTTATAATACTAACGGGAATTTCAGTCTTAAAACATCATGCTTAAATATTTTATTCTTTAATAACAATTACATTATATATATATATATCATAATGGATTAAACAAATCTTGTTATTAACTAAACATATCCCCCAAGAGTGTTTAACCAGGTCTTCAACAAGTCTTGTTGGCATGCACCATTTTCCTGATTGAGTCTATCTTAATGTGGTGTTTTTGGATGTTACACATAAGTAAATATGTTCCAAATCCATGTCTAATTATATTATTCAGATAGGGGTGTATTTTCTTGAAACCAATTACCTGATACTCACCAAAATACTAGGATGTTTTCATATATTTATACTTGTTCCTAAGGTTAATACTAAATTTTTCAAGTCTAAATTTCCTCAAATAACCTGACTGTTCACTAATACCAACTATGGAATCTTACCTTTTTATTATATAAACATATCATACATGTAAAAAATTAAGTATCTTTTAAAGTTTAGTTTCTTAGAAATTAGGTACGTAATTCATAAACGCAAAAAACACTTCTAATCCACTTGAAATACATCTTCATGGGTTCATCCTAGTTTAATTTTATTATATCTCATATCTTGGGGACATAAATCCAATTAAAGGGTGAGCATTAATCCTATTAAAAGAATAATCAATAGAGACATATGGAATGTGATCATGACACATATCAATCAGAACATAAGGTATAACAATAAGGTATTAATAATAGGCATATCATAATAATAAGAACATGAATAATAACATGGAAAATGGATGTAACATAAAAATTATGCATTCATAATCATGTCACCATGGTTTATCGCGAAGGTGTCATAAATGAAAAAAAATTAGGTTAATCACCAAGGTATCATTAAATATGTCATCTCTAGAGATTAAAATCTTTACCCAATGCATTGGAGGCCTATTAATATATACACTCCATATTTCTTAATTTCATGTGATCCATATAGATCATAATAAATCATTTCATTAATAACCCATAGAAAATAAAGAGTGGGTTTTTTATTAAAATTATGGCATAGAAAAGTGCTTTAAGTCATGATCATTATGTCATTATTGACCCACAAAAAGTAAATTTGGGTTAAATATATGTAAATACCTCGAATGGCCTAAAGGCCTTTTTTTATTTATTTTGGATAATCCCCCTTTTCAGGGTTAAAGGGGATCCCTTATATGACCTGTATGTCCAAGGCATAAGGCCCATACATGACCTGAAGGCCTAGAGTCACAAGGCCCAATACATGACCTTAAAGGCCCAAGACCTGACACACTTGAAAATCTCCTCCCAACATCTGCATCATTAAAGGTTCTGAGCTCCCCACATTTCATGGATGATCGGCTAGTATTGCCCTGTGCTGAGATGAACAGTGCATAGTCCTGATGACAGCTTCCATAACCTCTCTTTCTTCCAATCTAGTTAGCTCTACTTCAGTGGTTACTATTTTTCTCTAAATCTAATTTTATGCCTACTCCTGTGTGGTTTTCCCAGGTTGCTTCTTAGTGTTTTATATGGCCCAAAATCCTTATGGATCAAGTTCCATTGGTTTTTTGAAGGTTCTATAGCCAAAGGACCTATATCCTAAAGGCTTTGAGACTCATAGGCCTAAATTGGTGGCTTGAAGTCCCAAATAAGATGAATAGTTTCAGTTTCTACAGTATTGACTAGTAATGTAAAATGAGAGGGGATAATGTTACCCCATTAATAAATGGATATTCTTATAGTAATATGATAATAGAAAGTGAGAAAATTAATTATTTTGGAAATATAATGCATACCACAAAAGGGGAACTTGAATGGAAAAGATAAGCTGGTATTTCTCTAACCATGAAGAGTTATTCCTAAAACAAAAGGATGGAACCTTGGGGAATTGGGGACACCTTGGAGGGACACCATTAAAGAAAAAACAATAAAAATTAGTGTATTATGGATTTGGAGTGAATGGGAATGGTGAAATAGATGGATATTTATAGAAAAAGTGGAGGAATTGTTTAATAATTTCCAAACATAGGCCTTGGAAATTTAAGTTTTTTGAAATGAAAATTTTTTTCCTTAAACAAGGTTTTCTTATCATGGTTTTGGAAGTTTGAGTCACATTTTATGATATTTTAATACATTATAACTGAACCCCATTTTTATATTACTTCTTTGGACATGGAAAAATAAATTTACCACAAAATAATGCTTTTGAAAATAGATTTTCTATTTTAGAATTTAGAAATTCAGTTATAGGTTTATAAATTGATTGAAACAAATTAAAATAATTAATATTAAAAAATTAAATATTTCAAGTTTTGGATTTTTTTTAATTAATTAACACATCATTATAAAATAAATATGATGTCATAAAACATATCGAAAACTCAAAACTATATTTTTATTATTCATAAAAAAATAAAGTATTTTAGAAAAATATCATAAATTATCCACCACATAATTTCAACATGATAATTTAAAATATAATGTTTATTTTATCATAATAATTCTCAAAATATAATAATTTTAATATTTGAAAATAAAAAAACCATATTTATAAAAACAGTACAATTTTTAGGGCACAGTCAAATTTTTGACACTTATAAAAATTCCCTAAGACATTATAAAATTATTTTATCATTTATATTTAAATAATACTATATTAAAAGACTATTTCATTAAAAATATTGTTTATAATACCTTATTTTATTATAAAAATGTATATATTTTATAAAAAATGAAATTATGTTTTATTTGTGTCCAAAAAAAATTATCAAATTCATCTCAATAAAACATATAATTTATTATGAAAAACTATTCTTAAAATTTAATTGATAAAATAAAAAAAAATTACTTATACAGAAGAATTACACTTTAAGTAACTAATATCTGGATACATAACACCTTATAACACTCATGTACACCATAAGGGTAAGGTGTGTGATAGTGTTAGTTTCATGGGGTGGCACAGATAAAATTGGTCGAGGGGTAATATCCACTCACTTGAACTTCTCACTTAGGAAATTTTGTTCAAGATTCACTTGTTCAAGATCGGTTTTGGATTCATCTAGGGTGAACACTAGTGATGGTAACTCCCTACCGAGATCTAACAAATGCGATTCAATCTCATGAATCTACTAGTTGAGGCCATCATTTATCCTTTCTGCATCAATTATCCATTTTCATTACTACTTATAAACACTAATTATAATGCTAAAATTATCACCCATGGGTATAGTATCCAATATTCAAATTGAAAAATGGTTATATTGATGAATGGCCATATAATGGTCGAATCCCAATAGTCACATTTCCCTTCACACCCTATAAATACCACTTTATTATTCCACTCATAATTAACTAAAATTTCTACTAAGGATATATTTTTATTTCTTAATATGATGATTAGTAAACTAATATTTTGTTTAATTTTTATAGCATTGGTCCTAGGATTGTTGATTCTAGTAGATTGGGGCAATCCATATTTTTTTATTTTAGCTATTCTATTTAATATTTTTTCCCCGTTTTAATGTTTGGAATTTTAATTGGTTTCATAGATGAGTAATGTAATGTTCATTATTAATGAGATAAAATTTTGTTGGTTTCTATATATTTTGTATGTGTATAACATTATATAATATATAACGAACATTTATTTAAGAAAAAAATATCATTTAAAAATTATGATTTGTTATACTTTTCATCCTTGAAAAGTAAAAACTAAACAAAAATGTGGGGATACTAAACTCTCAACTGGGTATCCCACTCCCGCAAGTTCTTTTGATGGTTCCTTGTACTGCCAAAAAATAAGAACCTAAGGAAAGAAATTTCCCTTAAAGGGTCTTCCTCTACCAATTCTCAACACCACCATCTCCTTAAAAAAGGAAACTCTTCTCTCATGACCGAGATAACCTAGGTTGATATCATGAAATGAGTCATGCATATTCCTCCTTAGCCGTAAAATCTAGAGAACACCAAGAAACCAGAACTACTTTGGTCAATAGGTTAAGTGATACACCACCTCACTAACCCAACACAGCAGCAAGACAAGAAAGGTCCTGAGATCTCTAGAGTTTTCCTAAAGCCCTGGCTAAAATCCACAACTCTCAAAATCCAAAGGACTTCATCATTGGTTTATAAATAACTATTATCATTTATGGGTAGTTCTCATCATCCCCTAGATGAAATGCACCCTTAAAACTATCACTATCACCAAAACTAAGACCCAAGAATTTTCACCCACTAACTCTGACTAGTATAACAATGAATTTCAAGGTCTCACATACATGGCCTTGAAAAGGTGATACTTAGATAGTGGAGTGGTACTCATCATGATATATAAACCCCACTGATGGTACATGATACTTCTAATTATCACTCAAAACTGACATCTAAACCTGAAGCATGTTCACTAGAATCTGAATGGTCTACTTTAACTACATAGTTTTCTAGCGTAAAATATTGTACCTAAATGAAACTGAGTCCCAAAAGTCTCAATGAATCCTATACCTAATCATTCCATAAAGTAATAATCTAAATATACAATGATCATAAAGGTAATTCCAAGAATTCTAACTACCTAATGCATGAACAGGTGTCCCAAACTCTTAAAAAACATTATTGGTCATCTCCCACAGATAGATGAAACAACAAGAGTTTAACTTAAAAACTTTATACAACTCCCTTAGATTCCTAAGTGATGCCAATATATCGTAATACATTCTCACCTCCACCATGTTTATTGTTAAGTTAAAATATCCTCTTTAGCACTGCCTTCTATAGAATGACTGGTGTAATCATCCATCCTCGAAAAGGAATGAATAGCTTCACACATTTGAGAAAGTCCATCAGGAACATATCTAGTGGATATCTGGTCATGAAACATCTCACAATCAATATTCCTAACTTATAACTCCTTGGATATCTTAATAAGAGGAGGGGTAACAACTATCAACTTGAGATAAAATTCACCATCTTTATGTGTCTTGCATGATCCAACTCAGAGATGAGCACACAAGGATTTCATTGAAGAATACTGTCATGAACTGATCCAAAAAGAAGGATAAGGATTTGGTCCACATGTTTTCACAATTATTTTGTGGCATAAAACTCACCATAGTGTACCAACACTAACTCAAAACAACCGTAGTGTCTTTAGAAATCAATATCTGGTATATCCTTCTCCATAACAAGATATGGTGATAACCAGTCTTGAGTTCAATCTCTGAGAATCACTTCACCCCAAAACAATATTTAAATAATCCATTGATTCTCAAGAGTGGAAACTTTCCCTCATGTCACCTAGTCCTAATGACACCAATCCACACCCAACCTTGATCACTCATCCGCCTCTCAGGTGAAGAATACATGGATGACCAAGAAAACATAGTGGGTCTTATGAATCATTTTCTCTAAAAAATACTCCAATTATACCTCCATCTCTCACAACTACTTAGGATCATCCAATATTAAAGTGAATATATCAGTTCATCCTTAGTGTAATTCCATGCAAGAAAAACACTTGATGGGGAGGTAAACCTAGAACATCTCTAAGAAATATTTCCTCATACTCTACCCCAACTAAATAAAAAAACAAAGAGATCATAGAATCCACTATTCCAAAGGTATCACTATCCAACTAATAAGAAGTCAGTTGTAACCTCCTACACATGAGCTCATCTTACTCTTCCATGGATCACTCCTTATCAAAGGAGGAAAACTCCATCCCAACAAATCAGAAGCATTGAAACATACACTAGTAGCAAGAATCTAATCATGGAGGGTAGGAAACGATTCTATACTAAGGAAATCATTATAGGGTATCCCTGCCACAATAAAAATATTCCACATGAGCCATTCTCCCTCCTCCTTGAGTCATGTCACACTGTTGGTAGAATCGTATAAGCACAGATACTCTCTACAGGATCCTTTAATGCATGGGTTGAGCATAAATTATCCATCAGTATCACTAGGTCACAAACAGGGGATACACTTAGGGAAAAGTGGATTATAAATCCTTGTGAAAACTGAAACTGGGGCTGTGAAGACATATGTTATACCTCAAACCACACTCAAAGACTCTATAAGATCATATTACTTGGAACTCATCATTTCCCTTTCACACCTATTTACCAAAACTAGGGATTCCCCTAACACCTTAGTACATAAAATATCCCCAAACACATAAGTCATAGAAAATAAACCACCACACCTTGATGCTATCCGCTTTGGGTAGAACTGACTCACCCACATGGTTTTGGGTCACATCTCAAGATTGTATCTCGGTGGGAGAATTATCCCTAGTTCTTACATATATAAATTCACATTACACATCACTAACACAAGGCCATACTGATTCCCTATGTAACCCTAGAGGATTCTCTTCGCCAGGATAACCATCGAGAAGGGGTTCCATCTAAGAAGGACCTTCACACCATAGGATCACTCTATCCCTCTACCATAAAAGAATGGGGTATGGTCCACTATGTCACCTGGTAAATATCTAGAATTGGAACTCGAGATGCACACTTAGAAAATGTGTAAAGTCTGCTAGTACCACCAAATCCAACTATTTCTCCATGGATAAAATTGGTAATAAGAGAAACTATCCAATTAGTCGAGGGACTCCACAAGCTGAAAACGTCAGACCATCTCTTCAAGTCAATCCTCTAATTCATGAGGGTTTGGAACATCGTAAAACCCAAGTGTTATGTATCACTATAACTCATATAATGAGCTAAGCATGCACATACCATTTTCTTTTCCTGGTGGATCTATAGAATTCTCAACACATTGAAGATCATATATATAATCCATATAAGGATATAAGAATCCCTTGACTGATGGTAGCACTAATCTATGACAGCCTTGAGGAAACACCTCAAGAGTGGGTCCCTAAACTGATGCCTCATCACTAAACTAGTCTTCATCATGAAATTGTCTTGGAATCCTAGATGGATGTCATCACAAAATCATATTGAAGATCATAAAGACATTCCATATGTAATGATTATATCTAGGGAGATGACATAAGAAGTACATTGAAACCACAACTCATTCCAATATTATTTATATACCAATGTTTTCCTAGAAACTAGTGACCACATGTACCAATTATACAAGAAGGTTGTCAAGGACCTGATGAATGGATACATCGGCAGCCACACCAACATAGGACACACTGACCTAAGATCCAAACTGTAAAAACTTTAACATGGTTTCCCTCATTCCCAAACCAAACCTCATAATTAGATAAAATTATATCAAAATTTTATCTTAGACCCAGGTATTGTCATAACACTTTAGTATGGGAACCCCCATGATACCATTATTTCATGTCCCGAACCATCGGTGTTCAGTCCATAACTACCATAAGCCTACCTCCAATAGGACAAGGGCTATCAACTGACATCAAAGAGGAAATAACACATGCGTGAGGAATTTTACTAAAGTGACTATATGCATGCACACATCTCCCATCCCATAAAATACTAAAATGTAAAACAAATGATAACAATGTATGCATATATCTATAATACCATAATCATAGTATGAAATAAAGTAATAGAAACCATGAAAATGGGTCAAATAAAATCCCATCCAAGACAAAAAATTATGTTCACCAAACTCAGAAAGAGGGGACTACTATTAAATGAAACACTATATACACCTCAGTGTGTCTATCCCAAACTAGGCTCTACCTACTATTAGTCCACCAAGGAATATGTAAATATATTTATCATCTACATAATACATGGTATGTGTAGTAAGATCCCATGTAGCAGTGATTATAACAATAGCCATTAGCACACCCTAAAATAACAAAAAACTCATAGAGTAGTTAGATCATCATAGTATATGTCAATAATAATGTGATGCATATAATGAAATATCTAGATATACATATATTAGATACACAGTCTCAAGTTAATTAAACAATTATATTTTCCAGCCTAGTATTTCTGCTCGAAGTTTTCATACAACACCGGTCTGGAAGAACACACTCCATAATCTAAACTTACACTATTGACAATCATCATATTTGTCACTCTCTTCTAAGAGGAAATGATCCCCAACCTATACTAACACTAACGACACTCATCCCATAGTTCACACACATCAATTATATCCTAGAAGAATCCTAAAGGACACTGAGTTCATTCATCCAATAAACACACTCGATTAGACTGCACCTCACTATAAAGATCAAAACATGATACATAGATAAAGGGTTAACGCCCAAGGCTCATGAGGAAGGGGGGATTCCATACCCTACTAGAAACATCTTCCAAGATCGAATATTGATTCCCATGTAGTGATGGTCATGCCAATCCAAAAAAAACTTCTACCTAGGGAAAACTGAAGTAAATGTGGATCGCTCTGGGCCTCTTGGATGGATACATGCTCTAAGATACTGAGGTTTATAGGCAAATAATACTAAGATAAATAACTCCAGAAGAATAGGAATCACTCATACTATACTAATCATTTGGAAGCTACAAAGGGGTCTCCCATTATGATTATAATGAAATGTTTCACAAAACTCACATAGGAATGGACGAAGAGAACACACTCAATCGCTACTAGTCCAAGGGAGCTCACAGAAGCTTTCCATGAGGCTTAAATTAGAAGATGGAGGAATCCAACCTATCCTAATAAGATTACATGGCATGTCCCTGGGGGTACATGTAATGTCTCTCATTCTCAAAAATACCTATGTATCACACTCACATGTCATGCATTTCAAATGTTACATGGAATTTTTACTAAGGGTACACAATCTGTAGGTGTCTGGGCGGGCACTTGACATGTGTCCTATATGTGCCCATGTAATTTCCCAAGTATGAAATGGGTATCCCACCACAAACGGAATGTGGGGATACATAGTCTCCTATTATTTTACACTATCAATATTTTTATCCTCTTTCCAAAGTGTACATGGTGAGAGGCATGGCCTGCATAATGTGTAACACTACTCGGTCTCTGGGGAGTGTACTCCTTGCACACTCTAAGCCATCCGCCCCATGTTACATGGCATGTGGCCAATCACACATAGTTTTTAATGATACATGGACTTATAGTAATGTATTCAATATACACCCCAATATGGATAGTTAGGGGACATAAAAAAGGTGGTAGGGACCACAACGAGTGTGATCCTTTCCATAGAAACCCCAGTCTTCACTCTGAGTAAAATACACAGTGTGGGTTATTGAAGTGCACACCATATATATTAGAATTCTTCATAAACCCATATCTACTCCATGAGTCTTTGACCATACCTTCATCCTTAGATCCAATTGGAAATTACAACGGGAAATAAGTAACAGGTCCAATCAAGACTTTCTTTTATCGCTCACTGAAATCCATCCACCAAATCACATCCGAAAAACCTTTTCATTGCATCTCATAGTCACTGTATATGATAACCCACATTAATAACTTTAATATAGTCTTTATACATCATTATATATTGATCCCATCATAAATTTCAACCATGATATATGGTATCAATCCATTATTCTAAGAAACAGTTTTACAATGATTGATTTTTGGGTATTCACTGAACCGCAGGCCAAAGGAATTGTCTGTGATGAATGAAGAATAGGGGAAAAATGTAAAAAACACAAACATAAAAAATATACCTCAACCAATATTTGTATTGTCCAGGATTTTTTTCATTTAGAATTACTAATTAAGTGATATAATATAATCAATAATAGATTACCACAATCCTGGATAAATCTAACTTGTATCCACAATACGCACAATTCGAAAATCAATTTTTTAGTTTATTGATTCATATTCATAATAGAATAAATAAAATGGGGATAAATCCAAATAAAACAATGACCTACCATGAGTAGGATCATTCTCTTATGAATAATTAATTTTTGTCATTATCTTTGGTGAGATCCTAGAACCTTGATAGTTTAAAGATCCTCAATCTTGATCTAATTTGATGTCATCCACCAATAATTCTCTCCTCCAATGGTCCTCCAGATCTCTACGGTTAAGAGGAAAACCCTAAGATCTCATTATGACCATATATTAATAAACAACCTCTACAAATATAATTTCAATTAAATAAATTATTCTAAATTATATAATATATTTAAACATTCACCCATGACCACATATAACCTGAGCATCTATCTCTCTCCAAGGTTATATTACGTCTAGGGTAAAAATTGCACTTTCAACTCAAAAAAGGAATTGTATTTCAATCATGAGTCCTTATTTGAAATTTATTCCAATTTTTTAGTAAAAAATTGCACAAATTCATTTAATATATTTAACATATTTCAAACATCAATTCTGGGATAACTGGGCCTTGGAAACTCATGTCGTCTTAGCTCCTGGATCCGAAAACATTCCTAGAAATATTCCAAATTATTACATGAAAAAACTAGTACATTAAAGTTGAGAATTGAAAATTTAAAAAATATTCTAGAAATAGATTTTAATTTAATTTTATAAACATTCTAAAACATTTATGTGGTAAATAAAAGTCTAACTTTTGTATTAAAAAAATTCCAAAAAAAATCAAAAGATATTTTAAAACTTCTTTCACACAACTAACTAACTTTGAGTAACTTTTTCTTTAATACTTTGATAATAAAACATATTTAAAGTTTAGTTATAAAAACTTTTCATACCTTAACTGGTTATATTGACCTTAGAATTACCAAAAAAATGTTATATGACCACCTTCTAGTTTATCGATTTGATTAAATTTGGAGAGGTTTCCATACATGTTTCTTGAGGAACCACTATCGATATACCAAAAGGCTTCTTGGGTTTTTCTCTAAAGCCACTTTTCCTATAAAATTAAATTATTGAAGGTTTTTGTACCAACAAAAACTTGGGTATTCTTATGTTATCCAATAATGATTTCATAATCCATATTTTCTTGGAATGAGGTTTACTTTTGGAAAAAAGAGAAAATGATAGACGGAATTTGGCCTCATATATCTTTTATTTTTACAATCACATTTATAGATTAAATAACCAAATATTTTTCAATAACTAAAAAAACATATTGTGAGTAACATTTAAAAAATATAGTTTTTAATTGATTATTAGTGGTGTTTTCATGATAGGAGAAACCAAACTCGTATTTTCTATGTTTTTGAGAGACTAGTCTTTTATTTAAATTATCTAATACATTAAAGAATTTTGAAAGGAAATTTTTGAGGTCCTTAACGATGGACTTTATATTATTGATGTCTGATTTATTATTGGTTTTGATAATGAGATATTCCTTTTCCTTGAAGAGAATATTGACTTATTTTCTGAGAATTTATTTTTCTTAAACCACTTTTATATATTTATTTTAAAGTTCTAAGTATATATATGAGAGTTTATGAAAATAATTTTCAAATATACTATAAGAATATTTATAATTCTTATGATTAATGTGAAAATATGTAATGTACTATATTCTATAAGTGATATTTTCTTCCAAAATAAATTTGTGTTATATTATATTATATAGTATTATACAAATGCTACACATAAAGAAACTAATAGAACTTTATTGGATTAATATATATAATTACATTAGTCAGAAACTAAACTGATAAAAATTACAAAACATTACAATGGGACAAAAAATAGAATATATATATATATATATAATTGGAAAATTTGGATCCTTCCAGTCTGATAGAATCATCTCCCCCACAAAAAAAATATAGAAAAGAAAATGAATATTAGTGATCAATCGACATCTTCAAAAAGTAAAATATGCAACTTTGGGAGGAATTTTGTTGAATAATGTATAAAGGAATTATGAGGTATTTATAGGAGGTAATGTTACTGTTGGAATAGTAACTAGACCATTGAGAACAGTAACCTAACTATTAGTAATAGTAACCTGATCATTAAGAATAGTGATTTAACCAAAAAATAATAAAATGTAATATAAAAAATATTTATCTTGATTTATTTAAGAAAATATAAATATTATGATAGCATAAAATAAATATCAAGATTAAAAACTCAAAGAAATTTTAAGCACATTTTTAATAAACTATATTTTAATTTACTTCAAAAAAAATCCTATTTTTTATGTTAATAATTACAATTAACAATGTTAGAAAATTATTTTGATAAAATAAATTTAATTTTTGGATTTATCACATCGAAATTTTCCAAGGTTTATTTTTTGATAATTTTTTGAAATATTTTAATTTTTAGTTGAATAGTAAAAGTATTTTTTTTAAATAATGTTTGTTTTATAACACAATAATGAAGAAATAATGAGTAAATAATTTATAAATTGGTTATTTAGGCCTAAAATAAATTTAATAAGATTAATGGGTAATTTAAAAACATTAAACTTAATTTCCAAACCAAAAAAAGTATTTTCAAAAATTTAAAACTATAAAGTGACCCTTTAAATACACATTTTTTTATTTTTCACCTTTTCTATTGATTGAACTAATAAATTTGATTTATAAAGTGATTAAAAGTATTAAAATCATGATATTTTATTCAAATATATTTTATAATCTCAAAAAAACTATTGAAAGGTTTAACTTATATATAATAAATTATTCAATATTTTATCCTTAAAATGACCCTCTCCTGAATTATAAACAACCCCTCACCTTTCACTTTGAAAACCACTCCTCCCTCACATACCAAATAATAATATCATCCCAAATTCAATCTGTTAATCCCCTTATAATACTTAGTTACATTCTTGGGTAAACCAAATCCAATAATTAAAGGATGTTTGCACTATAGAAAAGATGCAACACTGAGAAAAGAGTATGTTTTCATTAACTCCTCTCTCATTTTCCTTTTTCCTTCCTCTTTTTTTATTCCTTTAAAATACAACAATAATAAAATTAATTGATTATTATGTGAAATTATATTAACAATGTTAAACTAATATAATTACTATATTTACAGCTTGTTTATTTTTCCAGCTTCACTTTTATCTACTTTTTGACAATGCCCCATCAACAGTCGGTTAACCACCTATGAAGACATTTTCAACTCTCAGACCAAAACCACCTTTATATATGGATAGTATTATATATATAATATGAATATTTAATTACATGTATTATAATATTCTTAAATTAATTGTACTTATATATAAATAACCATGTATAAAAATAGTGAAATTGAAACAAGACGAAATAATTTAAAGAAAACATGATATCAAAAGAATTTTTGATTGAAAAATAATATTATAAAACAAAATAAAATAAATATAATTGATAAATAGTGACATAAATATACATAATCCACTTCTATTTTCATTTTTTAATAAACCGTAGTTTATTATATAGGTGGTGGAAAATTGATGAAATAAAGTGGGATTTAATGTAAGGAAATTATCAAAACCAAACTCATTCTTTATGGATTATCTCATCATTAACCTTTTTTATATATTGAAGTTGTTATAATTTCATTAAAATTTTCTTCCAATATCCTTTAAATTTTATCTTTGAAGGTATACTTTTTTATACAATTTCGAAATTTTTTCTAAGCCTTTTAAAAATCTTTTTTCAAAAAGACTTAAATTTCCAAAACATCACATTAACTCCTCTTTAGTTATTTCTTATCCACTCAATAATGAATATGTTTTATGATAAAATATGATTTACCTTATTAATTTCAAAACCCGAATGGTTATTCATGAAATTATTTTTTATGAAACCTTTATGAAACCCATTCCTTTCAATGCATTTATTTCATGACTATGATTGATTTATGTTTTATGTAGCAAGCATGATTATGTATATTTTGTGATGTGATTGGTGGGACTAGAATTATACATCCATATAATGTATTGGTTAATTTGATATTTATCATGATATTATGTGTATTAGGTGTGAACATGATGTTATCTTTGTTCAAAATTATGATGTTACGATTTATGCATGTGTGTTATGTGTGAACATTATATTAACATTATTCACAACTATGTGTAGTATTTTACCACTATGTCATTATGTTTCATTATTATTAATATTCCACATTTCATACCATTATAAAATGTTTTTCTCATGATTAGTATAATGATCCCATTCTTATGAAATGATGATTATTATTATTCTTACTCATGTACTATTTATTCATGTATCTTATTCCCTCTATGTTATTCCTCTCCTTACAAGAATTTTAGATAAACAATTTATTTAATTTATATATTTGAGTGATTAAATGGACTAAGGAGGATGTGATAGATTTTATGTGGATAAATAAAAATGATTTAAATAATGTTTAAATTTTATTATATACAAGTGATGTATGAGCCTAATTTTTCCAAGATACAAAAGCTTTGGATCTTAGATTGTGTAATTATTATATTTTTTATCTTAAAAATGATGTAATAGTTATGTAATAAAAATTTGGATTGCTATACTATAAGATAAAAAAATAAAAAGAGTAAGGAGAAGATGTAAGAGATGAAGAAAAATAGGAGGAAATGGGAAGAGGAGTACTAGCCTAAATGTCTTCATAAACATGAGTCATAAGGTACTTAGGGATTGAGTCACTTTATGTGTGTAAGGATATTAAATACATGGAATAATTTCTTATACTCAATTATGTGACTTCAAAATCCTTATTACTTTATTTATTTTCAATAATATTATTCTTGTATATGGGGAACTCTGGCTTGATGTGACCTTTATTTTTTATATTTATAGCATGTCACTTCCAGTTCTACATTTTGACTTACCTTATTAGATAAATTTTAGGATTTTAACTTTTATAAGTGATAGTACACATTCTTAGTAAGAATATAATAGTCTATTACCTCACCTCCATATGGTTCATCATCAGTATCTTGGAATTTAATGATTTTCTTGACTTCTTTAACTTCATTTTCAATCTTTTATGCTTTTAATTTCATCAAGATTTCATATTTCATTAGAGAGTTGATGAGTTCCTTGATAAAACACTATTTTGTTGAATATCTTATTGATAATAAATGATATAAGTTCCTTACATTGTGTTAAATAAGTTTATTTATAAAATATTTGGGATTTGATCGTTCATTTGAAAATTTGGTGAAAATTCATGTTTTACCCTTAATAGTGCACTATAGTCTTTCGAATATTAATATTTTTATAATTATTATTTGAATTTTAAATTTTGTAAACGTGTTCCTAACTTAATTTTCTACAACTTTCATTCATTACATTAGAGCTAAAGAGTGCATTTGGATGGAGTAAATGGGCCATTAATCCAATGGTGGGCTGGACTCGGCAGAATGGACATGGGTTCTGTATTTGGGCCATATATTCTTCATCAAGGCTTGGATTGAGCCCATATTTTGAGGAAAGATCGGGTACCTGATTTTGCACAAATCATCCTTCTAGACATATGGTCAATTCACGCGTTTTGGAGGTCACATGGGCGGTGAAAGTTGGAATAAACTATTTGGACGAATTTCCACATTCACACTTGAAACCACTTGTAACCTCTCCTCCCCTCCCCTCTATAAATTGGAGTTTTTCTCATTTTGATGGTTTGGGACGTGTATTAGGATATTGGAGGCAGAGGAGAATTTGTTTTACCCAAATTCTACAACCATTGTAAGAGGGGTAGCTCTTGAAGCAAGGATCCCCTCATCGAAGCCTTCTTCTTCTCCTTCACGTTGTAATGATTTAGTTTGTGTAATAAACTTATTTGTTCTTATTTTATTTCTTCTCTTTTATTCTGTTTTGTTTAAATTTCTTACTCTCTTAATCTTCCTCTTTGGTCTGGAATTCTTTAGTAGAAGCGTTATTGGCTTATACCCATTATAAACATTTGCACATGCAAAACGCTTCTACGATGATTACGCCACCCATGGAAGAGTAGTTATTTTTAGTAATCGATCGACCTATATCCTTCTTCATTCATTTATTTTGAATCAATGAGATACTTTAATTCACATATTATGATCTATTAATTGAGTTTTTAATTTAAATTAAACTAAGCAAGCAATTGAATAGGTAACACAAAACACGCGAGGTCGGGAATTGTGTGAACTGTGAGAGCGCAACCTTAACCGGTAATTCAAAACCACACAGGATCAATTTGTAGAGTTCAAATATAATCCATAAACTCAATTATTCCTCATTTCTAGAGTGGTTATGTTCCTTAATTTACCACTGACCATAAGCTAATCTTATAAAATCAATCAAATCAGGGTGTTGCGCTTGCATGTTACGAAGTTAGCCTAAGGTTAAATTCATTTCATCTTTGTGGTTAAGTTAAATCTCATAGAGTTCGAGGGATAAAAAATTAGGGGATCATAATTAAGTGGATATTGATTTAAATGATAATTATTAATAATTGAAGGAAGAGGTAGAGTTAGATCGATTATTCCTTTTAAAATAGATTTTAAAAAAAACATCTTCTTGTTGTGTCATTTTAATCAAAATTCATTTCAAAACTAAAAACAAAAAAATATACAATCTTATTCCAGAAAACGTCTTCTAGATTCATAAACTATAACCAAACCCCATCCTTTCAATTAGTGTTTTTATTCTCTTTTATTTTATTTTTAGAATACCTTTAAAATTTTGTTTTAAATCTACTTCCTCCTTTGAGAGACGACCTTGGTCAGCCACTCTACTGCACCTAAGTACCCCAAAATCACATTAATAATTTGAGGGCACCCACGACAGTGCTCTTTAAAATTAGCACTGTTTCTAGGGAGGAAAGTAATTTATTCAACCATTTAGAGGTATTTCTTGTATTTTTTATTTTATTATTTTCTTCACCTCTCTCTTTCATCTTTCCCCTTTCTCAAGTTTTCATTTTTTTCATCCTCTTCTTTTCTTTTTGGAACATCAACTCAAACTTCTCATTTTTATTTTACTATGGTCCACATTATTTCTTTTCATTTTTATTTGATTTATGACATGAACTAATCCTGAAGATCTCTTAGATCTTGACCCTGAGATTGAACACAACCTTAGGGCACAAATCAGACATTCTCAATCTACGGGAAGTTTTAATATTCAACCAGTTGGTGAATTCCTCTCTTCTGGAAACATTGAAACTGGAAAGACTTCTAAGTATAAATTAAAACAAGAATCAATGGATGGAAATAATGGAAATGAACTTAATAGAACCATTTGAGAATTGGATGCACCAGATATTAAATATCAACCAAATTGTATTGCATACCCAAATCTCGAATCGGACTTTGAATTGAAATCTGGATTAATTCACCTTCTTCCAAGTTTCATGGCTTATCTGGTGAGGATCCCAACAAACACCTTAAGGAATTTAATTTGGTTTTATCAACTTCAAAACCAAGAAATGTTTCTGAAGATCAAATGAAATTAAGAGAATTCTCATTCTCACTTGATGGAGCTGCAAAAGATTGGATGTATTATTTGCAACCTAAAGATGTAACATGTTGGAATGATTTGAAACACCTTTTCTTGAAAAGATTTTTTACAGCTTCAAGGACCACATCCATTCGAAAGAAGATATCGGGGATCAAGCAAGCCCAAGGAGAGTCAATGTATGAGTACTGGGAGCGATTCAAGAAGTTATGTGCAAGCTGCCCACATCACCAAATCAGTGAGAAATTACTCATCCATTACTTCTATGAAGGACTCAAACCCATGGAGAGGAGCATGGTGGATGATGTAGCAGGAGGGTCATTGGTGGACAACACACTAGTAGCCACACGTGCATTCATCAACAAGATGGAACAAAACTCCCAACAATTTGGCGATCAAGGTACACCACATGTCAGGGGAGTACATCAGGTAAGTCCTTCTCTTGAAATTCATTTGATTGATACAAAGTTGGAAGAATTGACCACTATGGTGAGGCATATTTCTTTGGCTCAAAGACATCCCTACCCACTCCTTCAAGGCCATGTGGCATTTTCACAGAGACAAGCCACCCAACTGACGGTTTCCCACAACTACAAGAGACATAGGATTGCATAGCAGTATTCCCAGGGAGACCATTTCAGCAGAAACAACAACCATATCCCCAAAAGAAGTTTGATTCATTTTCTCCAACATACAACCAAGGGTGGAAAGATCAATCAGACACGAGGTATGGCTCTGGAAAACAACAAAGGCCACCCTTTCAACAAAACTTCCAGCAGCCTCCACCTTACCAACAGGGTTTCCAATAACCCCAAAGGATATTTGAAGCTCAAACATCAACAAGTTAGCAACAAGGGAATCTTCCACCAAAGGTAGATTCTAATACTGATGATCTTTTGAAGAAAATTATTCTTAATCAATAGAATGAGCTAAAGAGTCAATGTTCGGAGCTGAGGGAGTTGAATACTCAAATGAGCCAGATTGCCAACGCCCTCCATGAACTTGTGAGTAAGAATTCTAGAAATCTACCTTCCCAACCCACTCCAAATCCAAAGGGGAATGTCCGTACCATCACATTGAGAAGTGGGAAGAAAATAAATAATACATCTGTACCTACCATTCCACCGGGATTCACCTCAACTTTGAAGAAGCCTCATTCCAAACCAACTGATGAGCAATCCAAGGATAAAGATAAAGGTAAGAAAAAGATTGATGATGTTCCTCCTAAACCCTTTCCTTTTCCCAACAGGGTTTTTCAAACCATGAAGATGGATGAAGAAGCAATACAAAAGGAGGTTTTGGATACATTCAAGTGTGTGGAGAGCAAAATTACTCTACTTGAAGCTATTAAGAAAATTACAAGGTAAGAAAAATTCTTAAAAGAACTTTGTACCAATCGAAGAGGGATCAAGGGAAATGAGAGGATCAACCTTGGAAGGAATGTCTCAGCACTCATTACACCAACTCTAGAAATGCCAACAAAGTGCAAGGATCCCAGGACATTCACCATCCCATGTACCATAGGGGAGTTGCACTTCTTTTATGCTCTTTGTGATTTAGGAGCTTCAATAAATGTGATGCCTCACACTGTATTCTCTTCTTTACAGGTTGGTGAGTTGAAGCCAACAAGAGTGGTGGTGCAACTGGTGAATAGAGCTACGGCATATCCAGTGGGATTTCTTGAGGATGTACTTTTCTGGGTAAGAGACATGATCTTTCCAGCAGATTTCTATGTTCTTAACATGGAGGATGATCAGGTAAGTTCTCATGCCCCCATTATTTTAGGTAGGCCCTTCCTCAAAACTGCAAAAACTATTATAAATGTCAATGAGGGTACACTTTCCATGGAATTTGGGGATGAAGTTGTGATATTTAATGTTATGGATTCCATGAAGTACCCCTCAAAGGATCATTCTACATTTGTTATCTCCCATTTTGAACCACCAAGTAAAAACACCATGGAATTGGATTGTCCTATGATTAGGGAGATTATGAGTATTGGTACAAGTTTGATGTCTAAGAGTACTTCCACACCCGTTTCTAAGGAATAAGACTCTCTAAGATTTGATTTTGAAATGGAATCATATTCTGATTTTGATCATGTGAACTCTAATTATGACATGGCTGTTGAGTATGCTGATGGATTTGATGCATTATTTTCTAATTGTGATGATTTTTATTCTGATACTGATGTTCATTGTGTAGATATGTCTGTTGCATCAATTTCTCCATCTATACATCACCCCCCAACATTGGAACTCAAGCCATTGCCCCCAAATCTTAAATATACATACCTGCTGAGTGGTGATAGATTACCTGTTATCATTGCTAACAATCTCTCTTTTGAACATGAAGAAAAACTTTTGAATCTTTTGAGAGATAACATTAGGGAAATTGGTTGGACATTTGGTAGACATATCAGGTATTAGCCCATCCATTTTCATGCATAGGATTCTCTTGGTGGATGGGGCTAAACCGGTGAGGCAACCACAAAAGAGACTCAATCCAACCCTTCTGGAGGTTGTTAAAAAAGAGGTTGAAAAATTGCTCGAGGCAGGTATAATTTACCCTATTTCTAACTCACAATGGGTTATCCCTATCCAGGTTGTACCTAAGAAAACTGGTGTTACTGTTGTTAAAAATGAGAAAGATGAGTTAGTTCCAATGAGGGTACAAAATAGTTGGCATGTGTGTATTGATTATAGGAAACTAAATCATTCCACTCACAAAGACCATTTTTCCCTCCCATTTACTGATCAGATGCTTGAGAGACTAGCTGGGAAGACACTCTATTGTTTCTTGGATGGATTTTCTTACTATTTTCAGGTTCCCATTGCAGAAGAGGACTAGGAGAAGACGACATTCACCTGCCCATTTGGCACCTTTGCTTACCGAAGGATGCCATTTGGACTTTGCAATGCCCCATGTACCTTTCAGAGATGCATGGTGAGTATTTTCTCAAATTTCATTGAGACCTGCATAGAGGTATTTATTAATGATTTTACAGTTTATGGGTCCTCATTTGATGAATGTCTCTCTAGTTTGGGTGATGTGTTGCATCATTTTATTGAGAAGAATCTGGTCTTAAATTTTGAAAAATGTCATTTCATGGTCTAAAAGGGAATTGTCTTAGGTCATATAGTCCCACAACATGGCATTGAAGTTGATAAATCTAAGGTAGACATTATTTCATCCCTCCCATATCCTACATGTGTGTGTGATGTTCGATCATTCCTTGGACATGCTGGATTTTATCGATGCTTCATCAGAGATTTTAGTAATATCGCTCTACCATTATCTCGATTGCTTCAAAAAGATATTGACTTCAATTTTAATGATTCATTCAGGGTATCATTTGATGAGCTGAAGAAGTTTTTGACCACTCCACCAATCATACACCCGCGGTGGGACCTTCCATTTGAGCTTATGTGTGATGCCTCCAACTTTGCGGTTGGAGCTGTCTTATCTCAGATGGTAGATGGACATTCACATGTGATCACCTATGCATCGAGGACACTGGATTCAGCCCAATAAAACTACACAACCATGTAAAAGGATTTTCTTACTGTCATATTTGCTTTAGATAAATTCCATTCATATTTATTGGGCTCTAAAGTAGTTGTTTTTTTTTGACCATGTAGCTCTGAGGTACCTCTTGAAGAAGCCAGATGCAAAGACCAGGCTGATCTGATGGATGCTCCTTCTTCAGTAATTTGATATTGAGATAAAGGACAAGAAGGGGTCATAAAACTTGGTGGTGGACCACATGAGTAGGCTAATTCACACACTAGAGGATGACACCTTGGACCAGGTACCACTTCGGGACACTTTCCCTAATGAGCATCTTTATTCCATCTCAGGTATGCATCCTTGGTATGCAGATTTAGTTAATTACATTTTTTCCTCTAAAATCCCAGAAAATTTGAAGAAGCATCAAGTCCAAAAATTAAAAATTGAGTCTAGGTTTTATGTGTGGGATGATCCATACCTCTGGCGCTTGTGTAGTGACCAAGTCATTAGGAGGTGTGTTCCTGATCATGAGTTTGAGTCTGTTTTGCATTTCTATCATACACTTGCCTGTGGTGGACACTTTGGACCCCATCAGACAGCTAGGAAGGTTTTGAACTCTGGATTATATTGGCCTAGATTATTCCATGATGCCCATGTGTTTTGTAAGTAATGCTCTCATTGCCAACACACTGGGAACATTTCTAAGAGACATGAGATTCCCCAACAACCCATATTATTCTGTGAGATTTTTGATGTATGGGGCATTGATTTTATGGGTCCTTTTCCTAGTTCATTTGTATTTTTGTATATTTTGGTTTCTGTTGATTATGTGAGTAAATGGGTGGAGGCCAAGGCCACCAGGACTGACGATTCTCATGTTGTAGTGGATTTTGTCAATGCTCAAATTTTCTGAAGGTTTAGAGTACCAAAGGCTATCATCAGTGACCAAGGGACACACTTTTGCAATAGGAATTTTGTTTCCCTCCTTCGAAAGTATGGGGTGACACACAAAACATAAACACCATACCACCCCCAAACAAATGGCCAGGCTGAGGTTTCAAATCATGAGTTGAAACAAATTTTGGAAAAAACTGTGTAGCCAAATATGAAGGATTGGAGCAAGCGCTTGGATGATGCATTGTGGGCTTATAGGACATCATACAAGACCCCCATTGGTATGTCCCCATTTAGGATTGTTTTTGGGAAAGCATGTCATCTCCCAGTGGAAGTTTAGCATCGGGAATATTGGGTTATAAAGAAATGCAACATGGATTTGGCCCAAGCTGGAATCCAGAAGAAGTTGCAAATTCAAGAGCTTGAGGAAATTCGACTATCATCATATGAGAACTCAAGGCTCTACAATGAAAGATCAAAATCATCTCATGAAAAAATGATCCAACAAAGGTAGTTTTATGTTGGAGATAAATTCTTTCTCTATAGTTCATGACTAAAGCTGATTCCTAGTAAGTTGCGTTCCAGATGGTTAGGTCCTTATGTTGTGACTAATGTTTTCCTTATGGTGCAGTGGAGATCACACAAGATGACACCAGAAGGATCTTTACAGTCAATGTGTAATGTTTTAAGAGATACATTGAGGGACTTCCTACTGATGTAGTGGATTTTATCACACTGCATGACCCCATCATCACTTGAGCACATCAAGCTGTTCCTAACCCTTTCACTTTTATATTATTTTTCATATTTAAAAATTCTTCATTTCATGTGCATATATCATCTCATGGGTTCACATTGAGTACAATTAAACATCTTAAGTGTGGGGAGGGAACCTTTTAGTTTAGTAATTTTAATTTCTTTCCTTTTCAAAAAAAAAACCAAAAAAAATGTGTGTTTTTCAAATTTTCTGTGTTTATTTTACAATTTTCTGTGTGTTTTGGAAACTTTTGAGCTGAAATGATTCTCATCGCCATTTTTAAATCCATATCAATAAGTGAAAAAAATTACCCCTTGAAACTAAGCTTAAATGAATGCTGAAATGACTTTGTTTCAAGTTCAAATATTTAGTAATTTCATGAAAAGTAAACTGAATTTTGGATCCCATGCCACATCTCACTGTCTTTATATTTGAAATCACTTTCTTGTGAGGCTTATGAACCATTATTTTCATATTTTTTATATTCACCTAACTTATTGAGAGAACCAAACCATGCTTGATTTAACCAGAATTTGATCTATTCCTATCAAAACTTGAGGGTTTGAGGTACTTATGTTTAAATGATTGAGGCATTTTTTTGGTATTAAAGCCCCTATTTCAGAGAATCCTTTTTTATAATGGACTACCTTGAATATTTAATCCTTTTAGCCCTTAGAATACATGCACAACCTGTTATGTTAGCCACATTACAAGCCAATTTTCCCTATCCAACTAACTCTTGAAGTGAAATTTCCAAATCTAGTTGAGCTTAAGTGTGGGGGAATCTATATTGTGTTGTGCCACCACATTCTCTGATACTTTGGGTGGAAAAATAAATTCTGAAGAGATGTGTTTTCTACTGAAGAAAGTCATTATATTGAAATTTGTGCCTTTTCTGGAGCTTTCATGACAATTGAAGCTGTGGCTTTTCTGGAGCTTCTAATTGAGGTGGAAAGTTGTGCCCATCTGGAGCTTTCAAGAAAATCATGTTTGAGAAGATTGAAATTTTTTATACTAAAATGATGAATAGTGTAAACCTTTCATGACTTTTCATGATGATGGAGATGAATTTATACTATGGGCATTGAGGAGAAGACCATATTTAAGTGAAAATTAGATTAATGCAATTTTGCTTCAAAAAGAGTCAAGCCCTACTCATTCAGCCTCAGGATTTTTCACATCTAAATCCTACCAACCGAAAGCCATAGAACAACCCTGAAAAGTCCTCATGATAAACATACGTCCTTGACTAACATCGGGTGGAGATGCAGGAATTTATCAAGCCTATGGTGACCCTTGTATGAGTTTGGATGAGAAAGACATTGCAAAAAAATGACATCTGTGTGATAAGATAAAATTCAAGAGAGGTAAGTGTTTTGTGCATGGAAGGATAAATAAAGTGGAAATATATTGAATTATATAAATGAAGAACTTGAAATAATGGTTTTTTATGAGGCATGATATATTTTGTTTCTTGGTGTTTAATTTTTTGATTTCAAAGATATGTGTTTTAAAATTGGTTTTGATTTGATATTGATATTTACTTGATATGAGATTTTGCTCAGGAGTGAAAAAGGGTAGGTGTGGGGGAGTTGATAAAACACTATTTTGTTGAATATTTTATTTATAATAAATGATATAATTTCCTCACATTGCGTTAAATATATTTATTTATAAAATATTTGGGATTTGATCATTCATTTGAAAATTTGGTGAAAATTCCAGTTTTACCCTTAATAGTGCACTGTAGTATTGCGAAGCTAAATATTTTTATATTTATTATTTGAATTTGAAATTTTGTAAGAGTGTTCCTAACTTAATGTTATACAACTTTCATTCAGGACACTAGAGCTAAAGAGTGCATTTGGATGAAGTAAATGGGTCATTAATCCAATGGTGGGCTGGACTCGGTAGAATGGACATGGGTTCTGTATTTGGGCCATATATTCTTAATCAGTGTTTGGATTGAGCCCAAATATTTAGGAAAGCTCGGGTACATGATTGGGCACAAACCATCCTTCTGGAAGGACGGTCCATTCACGCGTTTTGGAGGTCAAATGGGCAGTTCAAGTTGGAATAAAATATTTGGCCGAATTTCCACATTCACACTTGAAACCACTTGTAACCTCTCCTCCCCTCCCCTCTATAAATTGGATTTTTTCTCATTTTTAGGGGTTGGGACGTGCATTAAGATATTGGAGGCAGAGGAGAATTTGTTTCACCCAAATTCTTTAACCATTGTAAGAGGGGTAGCTCTTGAAGCAAGGATCCCCTCATCGAAGCCTTCTTCTTCTCCTTCACGTTGTAATGATTTTGTTTGTGTAATCAACTTCTTTGTTATTCTTTTATTTCTTCTCTTTTCTTATGTTTTGTTTAAATTTATTATTCTCTTAATCTTCCTCTTCAGTCTGTAATTCTTGAGTAGAAGCGTTATTGGGTTCTACCCATTATAAACCTTTGCACATGAAAAACGCTTCTACGATGATTACGCCACCCATGGAACAGTAGTTATTTTTAGTAATCGATCGACATCTATCCTTCATCATTCATTTATTTTTGAATAAATGAGATAATGTAATTCACATATTATGATATACTAATTGAGTTTTTAATTTAAATTAAACTAAGCAAGAAATTGAATAGTTAACACAAAACACACGAGGTCGGGAATTGTATGAACTGTGAGAGCGCAACCTTAACCGGTAATTCAAAACCACACGGGATCAATTTGTAGAGTTCAAATACAATCCCTAAACTCAATTAATCCTCATTTACAGAGTTTGTATGTGCCTTAATTTACCACTGACCATAAGCTAATCTTAGAACATCAATCAAATTAGGGTGTTGCGATTGCATGTTCTGAAGTTAGCCTAAGGTTAAATTCATTTCATCTTTGTGGTTAAGTTAACTCTCGTAGGGTTCGAGGGATAAAAAATTATGGGATCATAATTAAGTGGATATTGATTTAAATGATAATTATTAATAAGTGAATGAAGAGGTAGAGTTAGATCGATTACGCCTTTTAAAATAGATTTCAAAAAAAACATCTTCTTGTTGTGTCATTTTAATTGAAATTCATTTCAAAACTAAAAACAAAAAAATATACAATCTTCTTCCAGAAAACTTCTTCTAGATTCATAAACTATAACCAACCCCCATCCTTTAAAGTAGTGTTTTTATTCTCTTTTATTTTATTTTTAGAATACCTTTAAAAAGTTTTTTTAAATCTACTTCCTCCTTTGAGAGACAATCTTGGTCAGCCACTCTGCTGCACCTAAGTACCCCAAAATCACATTAATCATTTGAGGGTTCCCACGACAGTGCTCTTTCATTCCTCAAATTATATCTTTTTCATATATTTTGATTCTTGGATGGTTGTGACTTTGGGATGATATAAGATCTATAAAATACATAATATTTTTTTATGAGTTTTTATATATATAATTCATCACTGAGGGACTTTCTATGATTACATATGTCAGTAAATCCCTTAAACATGTTTGTAAAAGATTTACTAGAATTAATAGTGAAACTTTCAAAATATTGATGGTATATATTCAATATAGTGGACTTTACTTTATTTGTGCCTTCATGTGTGACCTCTAATAACGTCCAAATTTCATAATCAAATTTTCATGAGAAACATTATTGAATTAATTTCTATCAAGAATGTATTATAAGGAATTAATATCTTTTTTATTAATTTCAAAATTCTTATTACCTTAAATAGTCCATTTTTTCAGATTCTTTATTGGGATCATACTCATACATTACTATTTTCTATATAGGATAACTAATACTACCAAGAAAAATTTTTATATAATTCTTCCAGTAGGAATACTCAGTGCCATAAAAAATAGGAGCATGTGAATTGGAATTAAATACCATAAAAATAATTCTTTGAAATCGGTTAGGATTTGAAAAAAATGAAATAAAATTTTAAAAAATATATTTAAAAAACACTCTCTTTATACCAATTATGGGTCAGAGAAATACATTAAGAGGGTAGTTTAATTTACCTTATAAAAAAATAAAGCAAAAGTAAGGATAAATTTAAAATGATTTTGAAAAAATGAAATAAATAAAGTGATAAATAAATTAATTGGTAGTTTATAAATTCAATTTTAGTTTTAATGATGAAATAAAATTTAATAATAGAAATGATTGAATCAAATTTATGTAATTATGTGAATCAATGATAAATGATGCAATAAAATAAAGTAAATATAAGTAAAACAAAATTAAAAATGAGTTTGGATAAAGCTCTATGTGATCCTCTACATATTTAACCCTTGAATCAATAAGTTAATATTATTAATACCTTGATGTTGGTTTTTATTAATAAACTTGTATCTCGTAATTGTGGGTTTTGAGAACCCTATTGAGCTTCATCGGTAGCTAAGGAACTCATCCCTCACTTTTTTAAAGTGGGAAACCATTGGAGAAAGGTGGTTGAGAATAGAGAGGTTTGATTTTCGAAAAACCCAACAGAATACAATAAAAAAACATCACTGATGGATAAATATAGTTGGTAATGAGATATTTTAGAGAATATTTGAAAGCCTTTGAGATATTGATAACTTTGGAATCCTCTTTGAGATAATTGATAATTCAAGCACATCATCTTCGATTCAAATCTTGAGGGCATTGATGGGGGGAAGGATGTCAATGTTAGGTTCCAATATTACAAGGGAGTCATTTTATATACTCTAAGAGGTGTGGTAACCTTCTAGAATTTTTCTAAAGATAGAAATTCATGAAATACTTTCATTATAGTATTTTACCATAATTAATGCAGGCTCAGAATGGTTGGTTCGATGCCACCAAATACTTGGTAGCCACCACTAGGTAGCTAGTGGCAGCCTGGAACTCAAGGATAATGGGTAACCTCCATCATCTAGACACTAATATCCAATGGATATGTGGTGGAATTTGAAAAAAAATCTACACAGTAGGGAGATCCACCAAACAAATGGTGTTCCTCCACTTGTCACCCAGTGGAAGTTCTATAAAGCTACTTATTTTTCCACTATGGCACTGGGTAGTCTATCATGTCTACATAGCTTCCACTTCAACCATGCCCACACACACTTCCTTTAAATTCATTATATTTTTATTATAATAATATTTAATCATTTTTCCAAGAACATTAAGTATATTTAGATATGGGTTGAATCCTTTAAATATAATTCAAAGGACCATTAAGATTCTATGAAATCCATAACTTGGTATTTAATTAAAATATTAAAAATTATATAAAATAGAATTTTATAAATGTTATTCAGTGTTTTTTATCATGAAAAATATATATTTATAACATAAAGTATATATAATTTTATTCTAGGATACTATCTATAATAGATTCCCACTTTTACTATAGATAAATTCTAACAACCTTCAGTCTACTAGATCTCACTTGATGTTAATACTTCTATAGAGGTAAGACTTTAATTAAATGGTCCACAAAATTTTATTCCGTGGAAACTCAACTCATGGTAACATACCCCCTATGAGAAAAAAATCCTTCAATGGGTGATACTTCCAGATTTTTTTTATCTATTGATGTGGCCTTTGCCCCTTTATGAGAGCCACTATTGTAGTATTATCACAATACAATGTGATATGATATCTACTAATAAGCATCACATAAATATCTTAGATAAATTTTTCATTAATAACATCTAATTTTGAAGCATCAAAAGCTATAATATACTCGTACACCACTGTAGAATCAATGAAAAACTACTACTTTGAACTCTTCCATCTCACAGCTTCTCCACTAAGGCTGAAAACATATCCGGAATATGAATTTGTATTGTTATAATATGTTTAAAAATGATCATCATTATATCCTCTAATAACTAGTCCCTCATCTCCTCTATATACAAATAAAATATCCTTAGTATGACTCATGTACATAAGGATATCCTTAATAGCATACCAATGTTGTTTGCCTATATCAGTTTGATATGTACCTATCATGATTGATTTGTAGGAAACAGCAAGCATAGTACATAACATGGAATACATGATAGACCCTATAAAAGATGTGTATGGGAATCTACTAATTCTCTATATCTCTCTTATTGATTCTGTGGACACATTTTCTTATAGATATTTATACCATGTGACACTAAAATCAATCCCCTCTTAGATTATTCCAAAATAAATCTCTTTAGTATGTAGTCAATGTATGAACTTTTACATAGACCAAGTAGACTTTTGGATTTATCACAAATGATCTTGATTCCAAGGATATATGATGTTTCACCTATGTCCTTTATAGATAAGCACTTGTTTAACTTTTCCTTAACTGACTGTAATAATGGTATATAATTTCTTATAAGTAATATTTCATCAACATATACTACTAAAATAAAAATGCACTCCTATTAAACTTCTTATAAACACATGTCTTACATTATTTCTTTATGAAACTAAATTATCTTATGGATTTATCAAAACGAGTATTCCATGACCAAGATATACACCTTAACCCAAAAATGGATCTCTACATCTTTGAATATTATTGTAATTTTCTATATTCAAACTCTATTCAGGTTGGGTCATATAGACATATTACTGAAGGTTTTCATTAATTAAAGTTATTTGGACATCCAAATTTTAAATATGATAGTCATAGAAAGATAATATGGAAAGTAGAATTCTAATGGATTTAAATATAGAAACTTGAAAAAAGGTTTTATCATATTCAACTACATGATCTTGTTTAAACTCTTTAGCCACAAGACTTTATTTATAAATACTCACTTTATAAATACTCACTTTACATTCTAAAATATATAATCTATCTCATAATTCATGGATTCTTTTCATATTTCAGCTTTGGATCTCTCTGATACCTACTTATAGGAAATAGGATCATTAATTTCAATCAATAATTAGTCACCACCTTCAATGACTATAAAATCATATCATTCTGGTTCTATAACCCATCTAGTTATCTTATACAATTTATGTGTTTCCAAAATAATATATTTTATAGGGACCTATAAAACTTGTCGTTATACCAACCCTTGTATATCTTGAGAATAAACTTCATAAAATTCAATATTTCTCCCATTATCCTTCTATAGGATGTTCTCTCTCTCATGAAAAAATGTCTTTTCTAATGAAAATCACCTTCTTATCTAAGGGTATGTGTAGATAGTACACTCTTATTTCCTTATGATACCCTATAAAGATACACTTTTCACCCCCATGGTTCTAGTTTGTTTCTAGATTTAACCTTAAAAAACACCTTATAATCCTATGCATGAGTATGTGACAATACATATTTCATTACTTACAATAACTAATACGGTATATTATATGAAACCTTAGTAGGTACTCAGTTTAGGATGTGTGCTATAGTGTTTAATGCATATCCCCAAAAGGATAATGGAATAATTTCATGGATCATCCTAAACCTTACCATGTTAAGCAAGGTATGTTTACTCATTTCACAAATACCATTTAACCATAGTGTATAAGGAGTGAGTTGAGATTGGATTTCACACTCCTTTAAAAATTTAATGAATTATTGGTTAATATATTCATCACCTTGATCATGTTAAATATTTTTTATCATCTTTCAAATTTTATTCTCTACTTCATTTTTTAATTCATTAAATTTTCAGAAGATTCTGACTTATACCTAATTAATTAGACATATCCATATATATATAAACTATAAGTAAAAGTAATGAAGTAATAATACCCACCTCTATATTCAATTAAAAAAAATTTGAACACATCTGTGAGTACCAATTATAGAATCTCTATAGCTCTTTCACTATGTCCACCAAAAGGTGTCTTTTTCATTTTCCTTATAAACAAATATGACATTTTTCAAGTTGTTTTGGCTCAAAATGTATAAGTAACTATCTTGAAAGATATTTTTCAAATGATTCTTGTTTACAAGACTAAGACATTGATTCCACAAGTGTATATAAAATTATCCATGTGAATTTGATTCATTATCAACTTTTAATAAGTTTTTTCATAATTTAGTACATAAATTTTGTTATTTAAATGTAATGTACCAAAACATATTCCATATTTATAAAATAATCAACTTTTATTTAGGTACTTGAAAATAAAACTATCCATATCTAGGTAGGATATATAAATTATTTTTTGGTGATATTTGGTATACAATAATAATATTTTAAAACCCATACCATTCCAGTTGTCAATGGAAGGTATTAGTCTCTAATTTCTATATCATTTATCCTTATACCATTGGTAACCTATAAATTCTCCTCTCCTTTGTAAATATTTCAAAACATACTTGGTTTTATCTTTTGAATACAAGTATAATCACACAAAGTTGTATCAAATTCCCAATTTGTAGATATAGAAATATTGTACTTGATAATAAACACACCTTAAGTTTCCCCTTTCTTCTTTAATTAGGAGTAGTTATTCTTTCAATTGTGTAGATTTCTATATGAAAAAAATAATGTATCTTTTTTCCTTTTCCTCAATCTAGATATTCCTTTTCTTGGAAGGATGGTGCTCAAGATCCTTAGAAATATATGAGTCTTGGGACCATTTTACTTATTCTTTAATTTCTTATTCACCATGAGGACTATAGGCTTTTCATGCCCCGTTCCTTTATCAACTTTTTGAATAATATTAAGGATTTCTAGAAGAGTATTATTACAATTTATCATTTTATAATTAATAATAAAACTAGAGAAACTCTTTGGTAGTGAGGACATGATGAGATCTGTGCATAGCTCTTCAAGGATCTTAGATCCCAAGATGTCTAAGAACTTAATATATATAACCATCTTAACTACATGAGGCCCAAATCATGCCAAATATCCATGTTTTCATGTGAACAATGCATTTGAGATCTCATAAATATATGTTGTTACCTTATCTTAATAAATATACCATAGGTGAGACATAATTTTATATGAATCCATATCCTTGTGTTTCTTTAAAATCTTATTGCACATGAATGATAGCATGAAACATTGTAAATTTATGGAATCATATAAACATTTTATATAAAGAGAAAATTCTTCCTCACTATACTCATTTCCAAGAACATGGGGAATAGTATTTTATATCACACATAACTTGTATTCATGGATTAGTATAACATGTAAATGTCTATACCATTCTTGGAAGTCTCATGGAGATACCCATTATAAAGTTAATATAGAAAATAAATGTATTAACCATTAATTATAGATAATTTCAAGGAATTAATTGAGTATTTAGTACTTCTGTAAAACTTTATTACGTACCCATTTCAATAGTGTAAATAGGTTTTTAATGATTAAATTAATTATTCTTTATGTAATTTAACATTTTTATTTAATGGATGACTACATGGAGTCTATTAAAGATCTACACACTATGTGTTGTCAGAGACTGGTTGCACTAAGACTCAAGAGTGGGGTGAATTGAGTTATTTAAAATTTTCTTTTCTTATAAAACCACCAAATTTGAATATATGATTACTCCTGA
This sequence comes from Viscum album, assembly GCA_963277665.1. Taxonomy (NCBI): domain Eukaryota; kingdom Viridiplantae; phylum Streptophyta; class Magnoliopsida; order Santalales; family Viscaceae; genus Viscum; species Viscum album. The sequence goes on from OY728125.1 coordinate 877,485,042, forward strand.
TATTTTCTTAACAAATCATGCAGAATACATAAAATCACAAAGAAAATAGATCATATATAGAGATTTATAGTGGTTTGGGAAACATAAATCCCATAGCCCACTCCATGAATTCTTATCTCCAATATCTTAGTGATTTTTACTTGACCATTCCTTTTACCATGGACTATCATTCCTTTTCTCAAGGACTACATGACTAAGTGAAACTAGTCGACACTTGGTACAACAGTATGAGGATCTTTCAACCAGGATCCAAAAAGTATTTAAAAATAATAACTTTCAATGTTATTTTACTAGGAACCTTCTCATTGAGAAATAGAATAGATATCATGTTTATATGTTGAGATCATAGTTGTAATATACAAATAAAATAAGATAATAAAACTCTAGGTGAAAATATATGAGTGAAAAAGTATCTTGAGCATAGTCTTTTAAATATAGTAAAAGTAAACTTGGTGGAACAACTATAGAATTTAATTTTCTTCTTTATTTTTTGTAGAATGACATAGCAGTGCATAGGAAGATTCAAGAGTGAGTTCCTAAATAATAGGTCATGAACTTATATTCTTATTAAAATTTACTTTTTCACTTTTTAGGATACATGAAAATGTATATAAAACATATCATTTAATCTCACAACATATCCTTAAAATTTGGGATTGGAATTTAAATTCTAAATGTCATTTTCATATAAAAACCTCGATAATAGTAATTTCCATTAAATTATCTATGTATTTTTGTTACCTTTAATGGTACTTTAATCTTATTATAATAATTTTTACCATAAAGAGGTAATCTAATAGTTAATGAATGCATGAAAGTATTAATTCTCATTGAATGTACATTGTTGGTGATAAATATGTGTTTGAAGAACCACGTAGCTGATTATAGATCACCACATAACTGAATTTTATAGATTTTAATTCATATAGATTAATTTATCTACATAGCTATTATTTATATAGATGATTTATCCAAATAGGTGAATTTTTGTAGGCCTTATTTACATAGTAAATTTGCTTCACGTATCCTTTTTTATCACATAATGAAATTTTCATTGCCAAATTAATCATGTATCCATTTGGAACCATATAACCAATTTAACAACATATCAAATTTACATATATGATTACAATATGTAATCAATTCACATTTATAATTGACTTACATTGTTGATTAGTCATGTAAGTGATTCATTGATGTAGGATATTTCCACATAGCCATTTCCAAAATGTAGTTGCTTCACATAGGAAAATCATTTATAAAAGAAATTTACATAACCGATTTCTTTATATATTGAATTCTCCATGTGGCCAAATTCCTCATGTAGCAAATTTTCCATACTTATTAAAAATTAAGTAAACTTCTAGAAATTATAGATTTAATAGTCGAATGACTTAGATAGTAATAAATCATAATGAACATACCTATAAAAAAACATTAGTTGCATATGAAGGGTATTTTATATCATCAAAACCTAATGTACATGGGATATGTTGGAAAAAAATTATTTTTCCAACAAAATCCACCTTTTTGATGGTCAAAAACCCCATAAGATGTTAAGCATAAATTTTTAAAAGGTTTCTATAAAATTTATAGAAAAATAAAGAATATGTAGATATTATTTAGAAAAATTTATGTTTATCCTTCTCTTCTCCCCCTTAAATAGACACTTGTACAAAGAAAGGGTACTTATCCCCCTTAATTAATGCATGTGGAAAATTTTACCCCTTTTCAAATTAGGTCAAAATTCTCAAACTTCTATCCTTTTTTGTTCTATTATAAATGAAGATAATATGATAAATATAACCATTTTAATTTAGCACTAAGGATAATGAACTATTTAAGTATAGTTCTGAAACTAAAAGTAAAATAATGAAAAGAATAGAATTAAATTAATCAAAATAAAGAGACTAAAAACATTAAACGCAACAATCACTAAGAAAAGGAGAATAAATTGATGAATTGGAATTTCATTAAATGTTAATAATTTGTAAGGAAATATATCCACTCAACACCAAAAAAATACATATAAAAAATACTATTTGTAATAACCATGATTATGGATAGGCCCAAACTGAGAAGGTGGTTTGGGTGGATGTAAATTGAAAGTGGGATTGGTTTTATAGGTAGTAAGAGGATCCACTTCTAAGGGAAATGTAGATTTCCCAATTTCTACTATAGATCAATATATATATACAAAAATTAATCTATCTCTTTAATCCTGATCCAGCTAGTTGAGTATCTTTTCAAGATTACCTTCAACTATACTGAAATCATAATATCTTATAGATACAAACTCCAACTTCTTTATATGTTCTATGGGTGAAGATCATTTCTTTTATCTATCAGAATCTAAGGCTACATCCACCTTTTATTGATCTTTCATATAGATGGTCCTTAGATCATGGACTTTATTAACTCTTTGTCTAGTAACCAAAAAGGTATCTGGAGTAAATAGGCCTATATTCCTACTACCTATTAGAGTGAATAAGAAATTTTAGCACATATAAATTCTACTGATGATATTTGACTTGAAAAACTCAACGATAATAGAAGATATTTGTGTAATAATTTGAGCAATAGAGGAGAGATAATTTCTCAAAATTACTTTAAAGTATTCAAGATGACATAGAGTTAAACTCTGAGTAGCACTAAACAAGGGGAAATGTGAGGACTAGATGAAGCAGCGGGAAGGTCAAGGAAAAACTTCTTGAGAATCTGGTCCACTGATCCTTGGATACTGACCACTAAATTATTCATTTTTTATACTTTAATTACTATATTATCTATTTGATCTACTAACACTTTAGTGGTCTACTGAAGATCATTGTATGGAGGTTAAGACATTGGAGCACTAGAAGCCACAACATAAGACTCAGAAACAACTTTAGGATATGCATTTGGGGCAGGAGAAACTGGTTATAATGAGGGTGTAACCCTGATAGGCTTGTACACAATAATCACTTTACTTATAATAGCAACTGGAACTGATGGTGCTTCCTCAAATTCTAATAAACTGGAATCCTCTTCTTAGGATTATGGGTGTTTAAATTCTTCATAGAACTTAACCATAAGAACTATAATTCTTAGATGATTCCTATCCATAGGACCAAGTATCCTAGAAACCATACCATGTAAATCTTTAGAAACATCCAAGATCTCTTTCATCTTCCCACTGATATATTATTCAATATATCTCATTATGTAAGTCAAGGACACGTTTGTTCCAACTCCAAGCTTTTAACCACTTATCTAGTGTCTTGGAACTCACTCAAAAGTTCTTTATTTAAATCCTCGATTAGAACTAGATTGAATATATCACACTATAGGGATTGAATCTGAGAAGACACATAATCTAACTCTAAAATCATATAATCAACACCATTTTGAAAATTAGGAACCACTTAAGGTTCAGAGGTAGAGGATGAGTTAGTTATTTAAAACATCTTAAGGAACTAAAACTGATTGATCACAACACTCTTTAGGGTATGAAATATTTCCTTTATCTCTTACTTAAAACTTTTAATTTCATCAATATCATTTTGATACATTTCATATTAAACCATATGAATATTTTAGATCATGTCTCTTTGAGAAACAACTAGGACACTAAGTTCATTAAACTAATACTTTTTATAATTGACATTTCACAGTCCAATCACGTGATATTTCATCTCCTCAATTAGTTTTTTACTTATTTTAGAGGAAACTGGCTACACATGAGGTGCTTATTTAAGGTTCTTAATAGATTAGTTTGGGTTGTCATAATCCCAACAAATTTATCAAAATCATTTTTAAAATATAACTATACTTGAGTTATTTTATATCTTCATTAGAAAATGTAAATTCCTTCATCAAATAATTATAATCTCTTATGAAATTATCAAACTCTATTAAAAGAGTAGAAAAAAATATTTAATTTTAGAACTATCAGATCTCTTACTCACCGAAGGTGCATCCTCATGCACTGGGGGAGGTGATGGCACAATTGGTGTATGAGAATGGTTAATAGTATCCATAACCATATCATTATCTTCATCTTCACTAGTAGGTGATCTAATAATTATTGGATCCATTTTTTGATACTTAACATCATTTTTAGGTCTTCCTTCATCCATAAAACACTAGGCACAATTTTAATTAGCCATTCCTTTGGAACTATGATAATTGTCTCAAAAACTGGATGAAAATTTTGAACTACTTTATCATCTTCAACAACTTTAGTACCTTGGATCTAAACTATATCTTACACTACAAGATTTATCTCTCAAAACTGAGTATTTTCTCTGGCCACTTTTGACTCATATACCTCCCTGTAAAGCACCATCTCAGTGGTTTTTTCATCCCAAGGTGGTGAGTTTTGGGGCGGCTCTCCTTGAGAAATGATTTCTTATCCAAAAGGAATAAAGAGTTTGAACTTGAGTCCCAATAATATCCAATAATTTTCAAAATATCATCAAAATAGTATTACTAATATGGAATTTTATAGCATATCCCTCATTTAGATCCACTAACTTCTACTCCAAAATAATGGAGATAAGCCTACCATAGTAGTGATAATTTAACTTTACTTTTCCTTTGCAGTTTTAATGCATAAACAGTATCATATACCTTGTTATTTTGATCTTGATGTTATTAATTAGGATATATAACAATCATATATCCTAAAATAACACTTTATTTATTTCACCAACTATCTAAGATATCCCACTCTAGAAAAACTTACAAAGGACCTTTATTCATCTTCTAAATCATTTATATTATTCTTATTAAAGTAAGAGATTCCAAAAAAATAAAACCCTCAATTGGTCTATTAGAAACCAAAATTTGGATAAATTTTAACTCCCATTTATGAGGACAATGTAAGGTTTCGACTAACTCTACTGAAAAAAACTAGAACAGTCTTTCAATTTACATTTTATGAAATAACATCCTTTGATCCACCAAACTTGAACTTGATATTCATCATACACTCATTCGCTTATACTTCAAATAATAAATCATATTTCTTTTCATCATCCAACTCATATTTAAATCTTTCCCAGTGAGAACTCTACGTGGAACACTGATTCCTTTTTCTTTCTTGGATGAACCGGATCTTTCATATTCTCTATGCTTGGATTTTCCCATGGTAGATAGGTCGGATGAAGATAGAGAAATTATCGATAGATAAAGTGTGATAGTTCTTATTCTGGAGGAAATAACATAGGAAAAGGAAGAATAAATCAGTAGTTGATTACTATCTAGGTTATGGACCTAGTTTTAAATAGGGACTGTAACGACCCAAAGTTTCATTAATGGAAAATCCCTCTTGATCCAGTTAAATGTTTCTTTATGAAAACAAAAATGTTTTTATAAGATGTCAACTTCTTTAGTTTAACGTTAAGATTTGTGACCGTTACTTTTTTAGCCGTTGAACAGTGATCATCTGGGTAGTTTAAATATAAGGCTTTAACGAACCAATTTTCTACTCAGACAAAGGAAGCGATGGCCTCATCCAGTAGAATTGCCCCTTACGAAGCCCATTTGTCGGAGCTCGGAAAGGAGGTGGTGTCTTTGGGCTTTGCCCTTGACCAAGCCCAAGCTGAGCTTCATCAAGTCAAGCTCGAACGTGATCGTCTACGGGAAAAATGGAAGTTGATAGAGATCACCACTCGAGCGATGTTATCCGAGCAACCCCAAGAGTCTGTCACCATCGCACACCTAACCCTTAGGTCTTATGCGGCTATTTTAAGGGGTTATGTAACAAATAAGTAGCACCATGTTCATGTACATTATTTTTGTATATAATAATGAATATAATTTCTAGTCATTTTTGATGCATTGTAATTAGTTTTTAAAGTACAAATGATGTTTTTAGTTATTATTTAATTAAGAATTATATTTTATTAAATTAAAGGATTTTTGAATTAAATAATATTTTAATAAAATATTATTATTAATATTAAATTAATTTTTATTAAATATAAATGATCTTATAATTTTATGAATGCAATTAAAATTTTTATTAAGGTTTGAAAGCCATTTCTGTCAAAACCCGTGAATTTTTTATAAATGTCGGTTTTTATTTTAAAAGTGAAAATTCACATATTTAGAAAAATATTTAGATAAAATAAATATTATTTTTGGAATCAGGACATCGAAATTATCCAACGGTGAATTTTTCATAATTTTCTGAGACAGTCAAATTTTTGGGTAAAAATTAAATACCATTTAAATATATAATGTGTTTTATGACATCATAATGACCCAATGGTGATGTAATAAAATACCATAATCCTTATGTTCGGCCAATATGTGTTTTATCATTAAAATAATGAGGTTTTGGGTTTGTTTGACTCACTTTTCAAAGCATTAATGGAGCCCTCAAGACTTATTCAACACTTTGCCTTTTTAAATTAATTTCCATGGGAGTGTGACTCACCTCCACATAAGCAACCCTAATTTTTTAATAAGTTCGGACCTTGGACTTGTAAAATATTGTTTTCCTCTTTCCTTTTCCAGAAACCATGGGCAAATACCATGGGATGGTTTGTGGTTTGGATTATTTTAATATAAGGGGTCCCAAACCTAAATAATAAAGAATTCTCTCACCTTTCCTATATAAACCCACCCAAGCTCCCACTTCCTCCTCACTCAAAGCCCTTGAAGTTCGTCCAACCTCTGCCCTACTCTCTCTAGAATCCTCCCAAGGTGCCCCAAGCTCCCAAGAAGCCTCTCACAAGCCTCTCTCTAGGCTTTGGAAGCACACTTCCAAGTAAGGGTTTTTCTTCCTTTCTCTTTTTTGTCAATTTTCTTTAAGTTGTATTTCCCTTTTAATTTCATTTATGAATGTTGGGGTATGGTTTTGCACCTCTCCCATACTGCCCTCTTATTGTTTGAATGATGGGAGACCCCTTTCTCTCTCATTAAATGCCTCCCATGTACACCCGTTACTATGCTGAAATTCTGAAAGGAACCTTTTTCTCCTCTTCTATATTCAAGCAATACTTTTGTATCATGAATCTAAATTCCTTTTCAATTGTTGGGACATGTATCTATATGACATTCTCACTGTCCATTACATGTAAATATGATGAGGAACCCCTTTCTCTCTCATCATCCTTTTTTATGAATGCTTATGTCACGCTGTTACGCTGCCGAAATCACACCGATTTTCTAAGCTAATATCATTGTGTAGTGAATACCATGCCCATTTCTCCGTCAAGGGTATTCACCTTTATGCACATTTACTTATTGATTGTAAAGTTTCATGTATGAATTCCACATTCCTTTATCGTGGAATAAATGATTATGTTTTATGAATCCATGTTTTATGATCCATGTGGCACACTTATGCATGAAATGAAATGTTTAAGAAGGGTGCGCCCTGATAGCGCTCCAATGCATTGGGTAAAGTATAGTATCATGATACGTCATGTGCAATGAGTGTTGACTCATGCTAATTCAAGTGCAACGAGGGTTTACTCGTGCTTCAAGTGCAATGAGGGTTTACTCATGCTCCATGTGCAATGAGCCTTGGCTCATGCTAATTCAATGTTAAGTGTTGTTGCCACATTTCCATGTTATGATTATCATGCTTTATCATGCCTTTATGTTCATGTCTCTCTTATGCTCTATTGATATGCCTATTGCCTAACATGTATTGTACTCCTCATGTTATTCATTGTGTACTCCCTTACTGGGCTTTATAGCTCACCCTTTTCTTATGCATGTCCTCAGGTTATCCCATGCAATGCTAAGTACGAAGGAATGTAGTGGTCATGTAAAGGAAGTTTTCAATAAGGATGTTGTATTTCAAGTTTAAAGTTTTTATGTAATGATCCTAAGCCCCAAAGACACTAAACCTCACGATCTTCTTTGTTGTATCAAGTGAAGTTTTATGTAATAAAGCATGTTTAAGTTGTAATAAAAAGCAGGGTTGTCATAGTTGGTTTCAGAGGATAGGTTTAGTTATTTTTGGGATTAGGAAACCCTAGTAAAGCCTTAGATACAAGGCTAATCATAATAAAAACATCCCTAAGTTTTGATAAATACTAAGTAAGTGGTTTATCAAACAAATACATCCCTGTCTGGATACGAGCAGGTAGAGGCGGCTCTGGCACAGATGTATCCTAGGGGTAAAACCCAAAAACACCGCTTTGAGCTAGACTCAAACGGGAACTGATGCACGACAACGGGCCTTGCTGCACTCTTGGTTACGACACTCCCGGGGGATCTGTTTTGATAAATTCACAATCTTAGTATGAACCCTTATTAAGGGAAAAATTCCCCTAAGAATATATGTTAGAATGAAGATCATGAAAAGCCTGGATTGAATCCTATAGACTCATGAGTTAAAGAGATTAAAGTTTATTTATAAGTCATCAACTTTTGTCTTTGGATTACCCTTTATGTGTTACCCCTAACTTTCCTTTTATTCCAGCCAATGGCCGGTAATAGGAGAACTCGGGCTAACAACCGTTGTGAAGATCAGTGTGATGATTGTACTTATGAGATGCCCAATCCAATGGGAGCGGGAATCGCGAACTTTGTCACGCTTCTCTCTCAGCTAACTCAAGTTTTGAATAGAAACACTGGTCAAGAGGAACGTTCAACCCCCCCTAAGAAAGAACAAGTCGCTATTGAAAGCTTCATGAGACAAAGGCCTCCTACTTTTAGTGGATCATCCGATCCCACGATTGCTGAACAATGGATCAACTCCATTGAAAAGATATTCTCCATCCTCCAATGCTCTGAAAAAGAGAAGGTTCTCCTGGCGGATTATCGTATGGAGGGTGAAGCTGATCAATGGTGGACGTTGATCAAAAATACGAAGCCTGAGGAGGAGATCGAGGCTTTGGAATGGAAGGTATTCCGGAAGATGTTTTTCGATAAATATTTTCCACGCACCCTCCGTCTTAAGATGGAAAGGGACTTCCTTTCCCTCAAGCAGAAAGATGAGGAATCTGTGGGAGCGTACGAGGCAAACTTCACAAGGCTTGCACGATACGCTTCCGGCTTTGTCGTTACCCCCGAATTCAAGGTTGACCGCTTCTTTGGTGGGCTGAAGCCTAGCTTGCGGAAAGCATTAGCGATCCGTGACTTCGACAGCTATGAGGAAATTGTCCGATGTTCCCTCAAGGTTGAAATGGAGATCGGAGAATCACAGGGGTATCATGGGGACAAGAAGCGGAAGGTGGAATTCAATGCTGGTGGTCCGATGGATAAATCCAACGGCGCTAAGAAATTCCAGCACCCCACTTGCCAAAAGTGTGGAAAGAAGCACCCTGGAAATTGCCTTAGGGGGACAAGAAAATGCTTCAAGTGTGGAAGAGAAGGGCACCTAGATGTTAACTGTCAGCAAGAAGGACCCGTGGCTGCGACGGAGGGGAGGAACGCTCCGTTCGAACCTCAACGCGTTGTTCAATGCTTCAAATGCAAAGAACCGGGTCATTTTGCGAATCAGTTCCCTAATCCAAGGGTTATCGGAGGCAATCAACAACCTCCAAGACAGCAAGGAAGAGCTTTTGCCATCACTTCTGCCGAAGTGAACCCCGACAACGAAGTGGTGACAGGTACGCTAGTTATTCATTCAAGAATAGCGAACGTACTTTTTGATTCAGGTTCTACGCATTCTTTTATATCTCAAAAGTTTAGTAGAACAATCCCTGCACCACCACAAATCATGGAAGTAAAGATGTCGGTGAGTACGGAAAATGGGGCAATCATTGCATCCCATGAGTATAAGTCCTCCCCTGTTATAATCTGTGGATTGAATTTCCCGGCGAACCTCGTCATACTCCCTTTGGTGGAATTTGATGCAATTCTTGGCATGGATTGGCTTTCCTTAAATAGAGCCAACATAAATTGTCGGGAGAGGGAAATCACACTCCATATGGAGAATCGACCCACGATTCTTTACAAGTGTCAGGAGGAAGATGAATCTCCTTTAGCTACATCATCTCAAGCATGGATATTACTGCCTTATGAGCACGCATATCTGGCTCAGATGATTGAGTCCAAGGAAGAAACCACCCTTGAAGAAATGCCTATTGTGAGGGAATTCGCTGAAGTATTTCCCGAGGAACTTCCTGGTCTTCCTCCAAGAAGAGATGTTGAGTTCTCAATTGAACTTATACCTGGGGCGCTACCAATATCCAAGACTCCATATAGAATGGCTGTGGTTGAGCTTGAAGAACTGAAGAAACAACTACAGGAGAATCTGGATAAAGGGTTTATACGCCCAAGTGCATCACCATGGGGTGCACCAGTCCTCTTCGTCAATAAGAAGGATGGGTCAATGCGGCTTTGCATCGATTATCGTGAACTTAACAAAATCACGATAAAGAACAAGTATCCTCTCCCAAGAATCGATGACTTGTTTGATGAGCTGCGTGGAGCACAATACTTCTCCAAGGTCGACTTGCGGTCGGGATATTATCAAGTAAGGGTGAAGAAGGAAGATATCCCCAAGACTACTTTTCGTACAAGGTACGGGCACTATGAATTCATAGTAATGCCTTTTGGACTCACCAATGCTCCAGCAATATTCATGGACTTGATGAATAGAGTCTTTAGAGATTACCTAGATAAATTTGTGGTAGTCTTTATAGATGATATTCTAATATACTCCAAAACCAAGGAGGACCATGAGGAGCATTTAAGAACTGTACTAGAGACTTTGCGCAAGGAGAAGCTCTATGCCAAGTACAGCAAGTGTGAGTTCTGGTTGAAGGAGGTCTCATTCTTGGGCCATATCATCATAAGCAATGGGATATCTGTGGACCCCTCCAAAACAGATGCAATTGAGGGATGGCCGAGGCCAACATCGGTAACTGATATCCGTAGCTTCTTGGGGTTAGCTGGATATTATCGACGATTTGTGAGAAACTTCTCACGATTGTCCAACCCTCTTACCAAGCTAACTCGAAAGGGAGTAAAGTTTGCTTGGAGTGATGAATGCGAAGAAAGCTTCAAGGAGTTGAAAAGGAGGCTTATCACTGCACCTGTGCTCACTTTACCCACAAGTGGGGAGCTTTTTGTGGTATTCAGTGATGCTTCGAAGAAGGGATTAGGATGTGTGCTGATGCAGAATGATAAAGTGATATCCTATGCCTCAAGGCAGTTGAAAATCCATGAGCGAAACTATCCAACGCATGATCTGGAGTTGGCGGCGGTGATCTTTGCCTTGAAAATCTGGCGGCATTATCTCTATGGAGAGAAATGTGAGATATATACTGACCACAAGAGTCTTAAATATATATTCACACAGAAAGAGCTTAATATGCGCCAGAGAAGATGGATAGAGCTCATAAAGGATTATGACTGTTCAATACATTACCACCCTGGGAAGGCGAACAAGGTGGCGGATGCCCTAAGTAGAAAGGATCCAGCAATTCTATCAATGATGAGAATTGAGAAGGATCCAATCTTCTTAGACTTGATGAAGATGGACGTGGGAATCATAAAGAAGGGAACATCATCAATCCTTTCACAAATGATTTCTCAACCATCTCTTTTGAAAAGGTTAAAGGATGCTCAAAAGGATGATGCGAGAATCCAAGAAAAAGTGGAAGCTATCAAAAAGGGAAAATCCTCAGAGTTTAATGTTAATGAAGAAGGAATTGTGTGGTTTGGGAAAAGACTATGTGTCCCATCAAGTTCGGAGCTGAAGAAGGAACTTTTGGATGATGCACATAGTTCAAATTTCTCTATTCACCCAGGGAGCACAAAGATGTATCGAGATCTCCGAGAAAACTTTTGGTGGGATAATATGAAGAAGGAGATCGCTGAATATACATCAAAGTGCCTGGTGTGTCAGCAAGTGAAGGCAGAAAGGCAGAAGTCTAAGGGGATGATGCAACCATTGCCCATACCTGAATGGAAATGGGAGAACATCACCATGGACTTCGTCACTGGACTTCCAAGGACATCCAAAGGCAACAATGCAATCTGGGTTGTTGTGGATCGTCTTACAAAGACTGCACACTTCATTGCTATTCGAGAGGATTTCTCTTTGGATCAACTGGCACGAATATATATCAGGGAAGTGGTACGGTTGCATGGAGTACCACTATCTATTGTGTCTGACCGAGATCCAAGATTTACCTCTAAGTTTTGGAAGAGTCTTCAACATGCTCTGAATACTGAACTGAACTTCAGTACGGCCTATCATCCTCAAACTGATGGCCAATCCGAGCGGACTATCCAAACACTTGAGGATATGTTGAGAGCGTGCTCAATGGACTTTAAAGGAGGATGGGATCAACATCTTCCTCTAGTTGATTTCTCTTATAATAATAGTTTCCACTCAAGCATCCAAATGGCACCATATGAATCCCTATATGGGAAAAGGTGTAGAACACCGGCATGTTGGGATGAGGTCGGTGAACGTAAGCTGCTTGGACCAGAAATGGTCGAAGAAATGGTGGAGAAGGTGAAAACCATTCAGCAGCATATCAAGGCAGCCCAAAGTCGACAGAAGAGTTATGCAGATAATCGTCGATGAGACCTTGAGTTTAAAGTCGGAGACATGGTGTTTTTACGCATATCTCCGTGGAAGAAGGTCATGAGGTTTGGAAAGAAAGGGAAGTTAAGTCCAAGGTACATCGGCCCATTCGAGATTCTTGATCGTGTTGGGGCTGTGGCCTATCGACTAGCACTTCCACCTACTATGGCCAAGGTGCATGATGTCTTCCATGTATCCCTCTTAAGGAAGTACATACCAGACCCTTCACATGTACTCTCTTCTGAGGTGGTACAATTAGAAGACGATCTTTCTTATGAGGAGCAACCAGTGAAGATCTTAGATCGTAGAGAAAAAGTTCTACGAAATAAGACAATGCCCCTCGTCAAGGTGTTGTGGAGAAACCACAAGTTTGAAGAAGCAACTTGGGAGTCGGAGGATATGATGAAGCTAAGTTACCCACATTTGTTTTAGTGTGGGAAAAGGAAAATTTCGAGGGTGAAATATCTTAAGGGGGGAATGTTGTAACGACCCAAAGTTTCATTAATGGAAAATCCCTCTTGATCCAGTTAAATGTTTCTTTATGAAAAAAAAAATGTTTTTATAAGATGTCAACTTCTTTAGTTTAACGTTAAGATTTGTGACCGTTACTTTTTTAGCCGTTGAACAGTGATCATCTGGGTAGTTTAAATATAAGGCTTTAACGGACCAATTTTCTACTCAGACAAAGGAAGCGATGGCCTCATCCAGTAGAATTGCCCCTTATGAAGCCCATTTGTCAGAGCTCGGAAAGGAGGTGGCGTCTTTGGGCTTTGCCCTTGACCAAGCCCAAGCTGAGCTTCATCAAGTCAAGCTCGAACGTGATCGTCTACGGGAAAAATGGAAGTTGATAGAGATCACCACTCGAGCGATGTTATCCGAGCAACCCCAAGAGTCTGTCACCATCGCACACCTTACCCTTAGGTCTTATGCGGCTATTTTAAGGGGTTATGTAACAAATAAGTAGCACCATGTTCATGTACATTATTTTTGTATATAATAATGAATATAATTTCTAGTCATTTTTGATGCATTGTAATTAGTTTTTAAAGTACAAATGATGTTTTTAGTTATTATTTAATTAAGAATTATATTTAATTAAATTAAAGGATTTTTTAATTAAATAATATTTTAATAAAATATTATTATTAATATTAAATTAATTTTTATTAAATATGAATGATCTTATAATTTTATGAATGCAATTAAAATTTTTATTAAGGTTTGAAAGCCATTTCTGTCAAAACCCGTGAATTTTTTATAAATGTCGGTTTTTATTTTAAAAGTGAAAATTCACATATTTAGAAAATTATTTAGATAAAATAAATATTATTTTTGGAATCAGGATGTCGAAATTATCCAACGGTGAATTTTTCATAATTTTCTGAGACAGTCAAATTTTTGGGTAAAAATTAAATACCATTTAAATATATAATGTGTTTTATGACATCATAATGACCCAATGGTGATGTAATAAAATACCATAATCCTTATGTTCGGCCAATATGTGTTTTATCATTAAAATAATGAGGTTTTGGGTTTGTTTGACTCACTTTTCAAAACATTAATGGAGCCCTCAAGACTTATTCAACACTTTGCCTTTTTAAATTAATTTCCACGGGAGTGTGACTCACCTCCACATAAGCAACCCTAATTTTTTAATACGTTCGGACCTTGAACTTGTAAAATATTGTTTTCCTCTTTCCTTTTCCAGAAACCATGGGCAAATACCATGGGATGGTTTGTGGTTTGGATTATTTTAATATAAGGGGTCCCAAACCTAAATAATAAAGAATTCTCTCACCTTTCCTATATAAACCCACCCAAGCTCCCACTTCCTCCTCACTCAAAGCCCTTGAAGTTCGTCCAACCTCTGCCCTACTCTCTCTAGAATCCTCCCAAGGTGCCCCAAGCTCCCAAGAAGCCTCTCACAAGCCTCTCTCTAGGCTTTGGAAGCACACTTCCAAGTAAGGGTTTTTCTTCCTTTCTCTTTTTTGTCAATTTTCTTTAAGTTGTATTGCCCTTTTAATTTCATTTATGAATGTTGGGGTATGGTTTCGCACCTCTCCCATACTGCCCTCTTATTGTTTGAATGATGGGATACCCCTTTCTCTCTCATTAAATTCCTCCCATGTACACCCGTTACTATGCCGAAATTCCGAAAGGAACCTTTTTCTCCTCTTCTATATTCAAGCAATACTTTTGTATCATGAATCTAAATTCCTTTTCAATTGTTGGGACATGTATCTATATGACCTTCTCACTGTCCATTACATGTAAATATGATGAGGAACCCCTTTCTCTCTCATCAGCCTTTTTTATGAATGCTTACGTCACGCCATTACGCTGCCGAAATCACACCGATTTTCTAAGCCAATATCATTGTGTAGTGAATACCATGCCCATTTCTCCGTCAAGGGTATTCACCTTTATGAACATTTACTTATTGATTGTAAAGTTTCATGTATGAATTCCACATTCCTTTATCGTGGAATAAATGATTATGTTTTATGAATCCATGTTTTATGATCCATGTGGCACACTTATGCATGAAATGAAATGTTTAAGAAGGGTGTGCCCTGATAGCGCTCCAATGCATTGGGTAAAGTATAGTATCATGATACGTCATGTGCAATGAGTGTTGACTCATGCTAATTCAAGTGCAATGAGGGTTTACTCATGCTTCAAGTGCAATGAGGGTTTACTCATGCTCCATGTGCAATGAGCCTTGGCTCATGCTAATTCAATGTTAAGTGTTGTTGCCACATTTCCATGTTATGATTATCATGCTTTATCATGCCTTTATGATCATGTCTCTCTTATGCTCTATTGATATGCCTATTGCCTAACATGTATTGTACTCCTCATGTTATTCATTTTGTACTCCCTTACTGGGCTTTATAGCTCACCCTTTTCTTATGCATGTCCTCAGGTTATCCCATGCAATGCTAAGTACGAAGGAATGTAGTGGTCATGTAAAGGAAGTTTTCAATAAGGATGTTGTATTTCAAGTTTAAAGTTTTTATGTAATGATCCTAAGCCCCAAAGACACTAAACCTCTCGATCTTCTTTGTTGTATCAAGTGAAGTTTTATGTAATAAAGCATGTTTAAGTTGTAATAAAAAGCAGGGTTGTCATAGGGACTCATAGTCGATTTAGTATTTTTGGTTGATTCTAACTCATAAATAAATAAAATAAAATATATTTTTAAAAAATAAATTTAGTTTTAAAAGAAAAAATCAGGATTTAAATAATAAAATTAAATAAATTTTGTAAATAAACAAAAAATAATTACTTTAACTTTTATAAAATCATTAAAATAAATCATTAGTAAAATAATTCATAAATTGATATTAAAAAAATAAGATGAAATACACTCATTTAAATTCAGATAACCCAAATTCTCTTTAAATAAAATCAAAATGATCACATGAAAGGTTTTTAGTAAAAAAAATTCTAACTTATTTTCAAAGGAGATAAATTCAAGATTAAAATCATTTTTTTGAGCATGGTCTCTCATGAAATGATGCTTTAAATCTATATTCTTTTTTTATAATGATTTATCAAATTCATTGAAATGATGATAGCACTAGTTTTGTCACATTTGATTGATACTTGATTATAATTGAAACTAAAATACATTAAGGTGTGTTTAATTCAAAAAACTTGTGCATGATAACTACCAACAGCTATATGTTCAACGTTAATAGTGGATAATGCAATAGGATGTCATTTATTATTAGACCAAGATATAAGGGATTTACCTAGAAAATAAATGGTTCTATAATTTCTCTTTTTATCTTTTATATAATCACCAAATTCAACATATGAATATTAAGACAAATTAAAATCTTATGTTCTTAGAAAAAGTAAGGAAATATAACTTTTTACCCTAAAATATATTACAATTATTTTGAAAACTTTTAAATGATATTACATAAAATTTTATCTAAATATAGATCATAAACATATTGAAAACATGATATCTAGTCTAATTGCAGTTAAATATAATAGAAACATACTTATTCCTCTATATATGTTGAAGTCAACTAGTTTCCTAGCTTTATCCAGGTCAATATTTTCATTAGAACTCATAAGTGTTTTATGTACTTTATCACTTTAAAGTCCAAACCTTTTAATTAATTCAAATATATATTGGATTTGATTTACCACATTCCCAAAGTCTTTTTGACAAATTTAAAATCCTAGAAAATAATTTAACACACCCATAATGCTCATTTTAAATTATTTTTGCATGAGTTTTGAAATTTAATTACACAATTTTTTGTTTATAGATCCAAAAAACACATCATCAACATATATATAAACTAAAAAAATATTTGAAGAATACATTTCATTAAATAGAGTAGGATATTTCTATCCTACAGAAAAAATATTTAATAAAAGAAAAAACTCAAATGTTTATACCAAGCTCTAGGTTCTTATTTAAGGCCATAAATATCTTTGGTACATTTAAAACCCAAATTTGGAAATTGAGTATTTTCAAAACCGTGAGGTTGTTCAACATAAAATTTCTCCATAAGAAAAACATTTAAGAAAATAGATTATACATCCATCTGGAATAATTTGAAATTCATATGTGATGTATAGGGTAGAATAATCCTAGAGCATTCTAATCTAGCTACAAGTGAAATGGTCTCATTATAATCTATACCTTCTTCTTGGTTATACCCCTTATTAACTAGTCTAGCCATATTCTTAGTGATCACACATTGATTGACCTAATTATTTCTAAAAACACATTTTTCCTATAAGAGGATAGTTATAGGTTATATTAAATAATTATCATATATTGTTCCTCTTGAACTAGTTTAATTCTTCTTACATTTCTAAAACTCATCTCCCATGAATGAAGGATACCTCTATAGATTTAGGTTCTAGTTGAGATAAAAAGGTATATATTTCTAAAATATTTCCTACAATTACTCTAGTCCCAATCCCTTCAACTAAACATCCTATCATAGTATCTAAGGGGTGGTTATTTAGGGTTCTAGTATTTCTAGCAAACACACTTTCTAGTTCATTGGTAACCATCCTTTTAGGATTCAGTTCTAGAAAATCAAGGTCCAACTCATCATCCTTTTTATTTTCAAATAAAGTTTTAAGTATCATTTTTCAAAAGAATCATATAGCTCATAAACTTGAGTCATTTTTTTATCAAAAGTATCACTTTCATAAAATTTCACATGAGTTTCTTCTTTATTAATCTTTTACTTTTTGTTAAAAAATCTATATTCCTTGGAAGTAGTAGAATATCAAATAAGGATTCCTTCATCAACCTTTAGATATAATTTACTAAGATTATCCATTGTTTTTAGAATATAAATCTTGAATCCAAACAATTCTAAGTATCCAACTTTTGGATTTCTATTATTCCATATCTCATAAGATGTTTTCCTAAAAATAGGTCTAATTGGAACTCATTTTATGAAATATTAAGTTGTATTTATAGCTTCATTCTAAAAATGAGCAGGAAGTTTATATTATCATAACATTGTTCTAGAAATTTCTTGAAAATTATTTTTCCTCCTTTTAATAACACCATTCTGTTGAGGTGTCCTAGGGGAAGAAAAGGTGTGTTTGATACTATGTTTTGAACAATATGTATTAAACTCATTGTTTTCAAATTATCCTCCATGGTCACTTCATAGAACAATAATTTTTTCATCTCTCTTTTGGAACTAATTTACAAAAACTTATAAAAACATAAAAATATTCACTATAAAAACTCAAAAATAAAACCCACATAAATATTTAAAAATCATAAACAAGAACATAACAAAATATTTTCCTCTTAGGCTTGCAGTTCTAGATGGTACAAACAAATTCATAGGAATTGGTTCTAGGGGTCTGGATGTAGCAAACTCTTTAATTGGTTTAAAAAATTAATTGTGTTACTTGTCCATTTTTCATGCATTACATATTTTTTTTCTTAATTTATGTTAAGGTATATATGAAACTATATTCATCTTATAAAATTTTCTCAAATAATAGACATTATAATGTCTTAGT
This sequence comes from Viscum album, assembly GCA_963277665.1. Taxonomy (NCBI): domain Eukaryota; kingdom Viridiplantae; phylum Streptophyta; class Magnoliopsida; order Santalales; family Viscaceae; genus Viscum; species Viscum album. The sequence continues at coordinate 877,503,562 of OY728125.1, forward strand.
TGTAACACCCTATGATTTTGAAAATAAATTTAATATTGAATGCCTGAAACCCTGAGCCTTTAAAAAACACTACTTATTTATAACCTAGATAGTAAACATAATTTTACCACCCCTATGATTTTAATTTCTGAAATATGACATACACAGTTACAATTAGTAAGTTATTTAGAGTTTGATTTGACCAACTTAATTTTTGGTAAATAGTAACATACCCTTAATAATATTAATGTTACCCTTATTAATAGTGACATAACCTTATTAATTGTAAACACCAATGTTTTGAACTCAAATGCACATATTACTATTTTTGTTCAATTTAATCATCAATATTTATCGTCTTATGGAAAAAAATAAATTAATGATTAAAATATTAAGAAAACCCTCATCTCCTCCACTATAAACACCACCTCTTCCACCATCTTCTATTCACTCCTCTCAAGCCTTTTTCCTTATTCAAATTCTACCCAAATATCCTTCCAATATCCTAACCACAAAAAATCCCTTGGTCACATAAAAATACCAAACCCTCTTCCCTTAAGAGGCTCTCAAGGAAGGTAAATTCAAGCGGTAAAATTCCTCTTTTCTTTTCTTTCATTTTTATGTTCCTTTGTTCTCTTTTCTTTCCTAATCTCTCCTCATCAAAATGGTATGAAACCTCTTTTATCATAAATTTATTTTAATTTTGTTATGATAATTGGTTAATTCATATTCTTCTCTCCTTTCCCCCTCATTTATACTAGAAATGAAATATCATCTGAGATATGTTGATTTATCACCTTCAAGGATGATGATGCTTCCAATTTGATTTTCCTTCCTCAAATATGGTCATGAAACCATTTTTATGATTCAACCATACTATTATATATTTATTTTATATTATTTAATGTTCTATAATCCTTATGCACTCAGGATGTAAAATAATAATACAAAACATGGTAATTTTGAGAAAAATTACCAAATTAATCCAAGTGTTTATCATTAATGTTTTATATAATGATTCACATTCACTCCAAATAACCAAATGAATTTTATAACCATTTAATATTATTAATTTTAATTGATAATTTATAAAATAAATTCTGGACTTTAACTCCCATATTACAAGAACTACCATACTCTTTTATAAGTGAGCTAATTATGAATATTATGAAAATAAGCACGCACAAACAATGAAATTCAATCCCTTAACCCATCTAAAAGAACATGAATGAACTTAATAAATTAATAATAAACCAAATAAATGTATATAGGATTATTTAATTGTTAATTAATGAACCTATTTTGGTTATTCAAGTTATTAAGATCAAGCAAAAAACACCCTCAGATTTAAGGTAAGGGATCCTCTCTTTCACTTTTATTCAAGAACCCCCCCCCCATGTTGTGTTCTTTTATTTTTAATTCATAATGATAGGATATGTTTTTTCAAATCCCCCATACTGACCTTATGATACATAAATTATGGGATATCCTTTTACCTCTCATTAATCCCTCACATGAACACTTATTACCATGCTGAAATGTTTGTAAGGGTTTTCTACTTGAATCTCTATTTCCTTTCGGTTTACTCTCATTCTCTACTCACCTCAATGAAATTATTATTTATTCCAATGTAATCATTATAAATTCTATGTGAATTTTCTATATATTTTTACCAATTATAATCCTTCCTTATTTTATGAAGAGTTACATGTTTTAAAATAATCTTTAAAAAAATTGTTCCGAAATGCAAGCCCGATACAAGGAACTTCTCGAATTCTTACCTATTTTGAAGTTCACTAATAATTTTTAATCCATATTTATCTTTCTAAAATAACATATTTTAACATAAAAAATATATTATGGTTCATTCCTGGTTTTATGAAAGCAAACATGCCTTTGCGCTTTAAAATCCTTTAATATTTTCCTTAAACTTCACTAAAATGTTTAATTTCTAAAGCTTTTTAAAAACTATTTTTAAATTATTTAACCTCAATAAGACGTTATTTAATCCTAAACTATAATTTCAATGACCTTACCTTTTATTTTCTGGGATATACATCTTTACAATCTGATTTCATGACAAATACAAATGATTATTTAAAAGAACTATTCTTTCCAAAGTAAAAAAGGATTTTTCTCATCTCACATTAACTTTTATGAGATATATGCCTTGATAACCACTTATTAATTTCTTGTATTATATGTACTTACATTTTTGTATATAATATAAATATTATACTTATTCTAATGATATTATAATGTATTATTATTTGAATGTTTCAAGGTGTTATGGGACACGTTGGAATATTTAAGGATTATTTCCTAAATAATTTTTCAACAGTCTCATTTAAAAGTATCTTTTTTATTTCAACATAGTTTGATGAATATTGTATGTATTAGAGATTAATCTTCTATTATATCATCTACAAAATATTTTATTGAAGATTTTATGATTATTTTGAATGTGGATGTTCTATCTTGATACCATTCACCATATTACTCTGAATGGTTAGTGTTTATGTGTAATGACAGGGGAAAGTTATTTACATTTCATATGATAGTTTCAATATGAATTTATATGTTGGTTATGCTTATCCCCATTCATAAGAGGAATGCATTGGAATTATTATGTGATGGGGGGGGCCACTATAGCCCCTCGATGCATTGGTAGGTATCGTGAGAAAAACTATGGTCTTGCCATGAGGCCTTGACAAAATGGACATTTATGGTCTTGTCACGAGGAATTTCTGGTATGGTTATGATTTATGGCATATGAATTTCCCTCATTATGAAACTAGTAATTGAAAGTTCATGTGGTTATTCAACTAGTAGAATACCCATGATTATTCTTTATTGTGTCATTATTTATTCATTTCTTATTCCTACCATAATGTGTTCATGTTTATTTTTAAAGGCATGTGTTTTAGTTATTCACCAAGGCTAATTTTTATGTTTATGATATATTACACTATGTTTCTTACCCTTACTGAGAATCTGAGATCACCCCTGTTTCTATTTTATTTTCTTAGGACATGGAGAAGTTTATTATGATTGACATGCATGGGATAAACTTAGAGTAGTTAATGTTCCCAATAAAACTTATATATTGTATTTAATTTTAAGTTGTAATGTTGAACCTATGAATGTAGTTGGTTTTCAAAAACTATGAAACTACTCATTCCTTTAGGATACGACTTTCTTATAAGCATTCCAATGTAAAAAAATAATGTGCCAACTTCGAGCTTCTGGGGTTAGGGCATTACAGTTGGTATGAGAGGAAGTTTGGTAGAAAACATGGAAACTAGATTTAGAAAACATAGATTAGAGAACAATACCCTAAGATATTATTATAGAATAAGTATACATGAATATTATAAAACATTGGTAAGGAATAGATTATGTGTATCCTTCTATAAAATACATCTTTATCTGGATAATACAAGTAGATGTGGTTTCGTAACAGATGTACTTAGGAGTAACAACTCTGAAAAGGAGTTTTGAGATTGACCCAGGGTATCTTGGTACATGAAAATAGGCCTTAATACACACCTAGTTTAACACTCATATGGGATATGCTTAGGATAATTAACAATTTCATTACAATCCATTATGAAGGATTTATGCCCCTAAAGTGTCGAAATTTTATGGTTCTAGGATTTTTCGTGCATAAATTTATGTTATGTATTATACCATGTTTAGGGTTATATAGAGTTCATAATTTTATGATCTAATTTAGTATATAGAATTAATTAGAAATGGTGCCTAGAATATTGAATGATAACTTCACCAATTCACATGATGCAATGATTAAGATGGATCATATATCTTATGGTCATAATTCATAATTTCGAAGGAATATAGTCTCCAAAGTATCCTCATCATATTAAGAAAGGATATCATGTGTTAAAAAGGTATATAAAGAATTATTTGAGTCTTATAGATTTGATTATAAGCAATAAAAGAAGAGGATGGCAGAGAAAAACATGGATAAAAGGGAAGAAGGGAAAGAACGTTTTTCCCACATGTGATAACTGTAGAAGGAATCACCCTGGTAAATTCTTGAAAGGAATAGAAGTTTGTTATAAGTGTTTAGAAAAATCACACCAATTTCTTGATTTCAAGGGTAATAAAAAGTTTTCTGATGTATAATGCTTCAACTACATATAGATGAGACACTATACGGATCAATATCCCAAGAGTCAAAGGAATATGCCCCAAATGATGTTATTGGATAATGATCATGTCCTGATATTGTCATAGATGAAGTGGAAGGATTAATATGACTCATCTATAATTATTTCATTTTAATGTTTTATCATCATGTTACTAGTTATAAGAATTATGGAATATATGATGATTGTACTGTAACACTATTTCATTAAGTATTTTAGGTCATATGATTAATTTTACCAAGGATAAGTTACTCAGTAAAAATTTAATATCTTTGGAATGTATATGGTTGAGGAAAAGAAAGCCCTAAATATATTCTGGATGATTAATATAATGATGAAGAAATTATTTATTTCGATTAGTACTGACTACCCCAAACTAATTATTGTCTCTCGATAAGTGTTTTGTGCTATCATTGATAGAGGCTACAAAATTTTTGGATATAAGGAATATATCCAACAGCATGTGTAAGGATAAATTCATGTTTTCAATAAGGTTTTATAGTAATTTTAGTTACCATATTTCAAGAGGACACATTATGAATATATTCACATGTTTGGAATGTGGAAATTTAGGGATGCTTCATGTTGATTAAAGGAAAATAAGGTACCAAATTCATTGAGCATGATGGATCATGGAGCTTTAAACAAAATTATGTTTACCAAGGACCCTGTGTACATAGATAGAGCAAGGATGGATATCTAAATGATTCTAAAGTATTATATCATGATCATTTGTAAAGTTAAACCATTTATAAAATGGTTTAAGTTGATCATTGTATAAGGTTTTTGAGTTTAATGTCACCAAATGAAGAAAATTATGCTAAGAGATGAAGTATAGGTAGTTCAAGTAACAAAAAAAGGATAATATCATGTTTATGAAATATAAACATATATTTAAACACTTATAGAGTGGAATAATCCCTCAACTCTATGAAAAAGAGTCTTAAATTTTGTTCTATTATCATAATCTTTGATAATGTTAATGAAATTTTTCATAACTTTAGTTTATGGTTTTGTGGTAATATAATTTCATCTAAACCTATTTTCTATCACTAGAAATTCATAATTTGGTTTTTCTTCTATTCCCAGGTTTTCAATTCCAATCAATATCACTCCATTCGAAAGAAAAATTTATTCATTTAGTTATCTATTTATTTATTTATTTATTTTTACCACATATTTTCCCTTAACCTTTTTAAGGAGTATATTCTATTAACCCTATTTTTGATATAGATTTTTCACAAGGAATTTCTCAAGTAACAACCATTAACTTTCAAAGTGAAATATCAAATTTCAAGGATCAAATTTTTGTAAGGAGGGGATAATGTAACACCCCAATATTTTGGAAATAAATTTAATATTGAATGCATGAAACACTGAGTTTCTACAAAACCCCAATTTGTTATAAGCTATCCAGTAAACATAATTTTACCACCCCTATGATTTGAATTTTGAAAATTTGACAAACACGGTTGCAATTAGTAATTTATTTAGAGTCTGATATAACCAACTTAATTTTTGGTGAATAGTAACATACCCTTAATAATAGTAATGTTACCCTTATGAATAGTGAAATACCCTTATGAATATTAACCTCACCTATGATAGAATATATATATATATAGGATTTAAGTGAAAGTATGATGTACGTATGTTCTGGAATATTTAAATAAATGTTCTAAAAACTGTATATTTTTAAGTAAAATGTGATTTTAATTAAAAATTAAATTAATCATATTTAGAAAATTATTTTTGAAAATGGAATTCATTTTTGGATTCTACACATCGAAAAATGGTTAGGGTGAATTTTTGTGATTTTTCTGAAATACTTGAATTCTTGGTGAATAGTAAAATATAATAATTTATAATAAATGCTAAATAATTGATTTATTGAGTCATTGATGATGTTATGATAATGTAATCACTAATGGTTTTAACTAAAATACACAAATTACTATTTGTTGTCATAGAATCATTATTATTGCTTGTATTATGAAAAAATAAAAAAAATAATGATTAAAATAATAAGAAAACTATCCTCCCCTCCTCTATAAAAACCACATCTTCCACCCTCTTCACTTCAATCCTCTCAAGCCTTTTTACTTATCCAAATTCTTCCCAAATATCCTTACAATATCTTCCCCTATGACCAGCATCCCTTTATCTCATAAAAAGACCAAATCCTCTTCCCTTAAGTGGCTCTTAAGGAAGGTTAATTCAAGAGGTAAAATTTCTCTTTTCTTTTCTTTCATTTTCATGTTCCTTTGTTCTATTTTATTTCCTAAACTCTCCTCATCAAAAATTTTTGAAAACTCCAATACCATAAATTTACTAGAATTTTTTTATGATAAATATATATATCATCTTCATCTCTCCTTTCCCCCCTCATTTATGATAAAAATGAAATATTGTCTGAGATGTGTTGATTTATCACATTCAAGGACGACGATGCTTTCAATTTGATTTACCTTCTTCAGCTCTAGTCATGAAACCATTTTTATGGTTGAACTAGTCCGTTATATATTTATTTTATCCTATTTAATGTTCCAAAATTATTATCCACTCATGATGTAAAATAATAATACAAAATAAGGTAATTGTGAGAAAAATAACCAAATTAATCCAATCATTTATCATTAATGTTTTATATAATGATTCACCTTTAATAAAAATAACCAAACGAATTTTATAACAATTTAATATTATAAATTTTCATTAATAACATATAAAATCAATTTTATAATTCAATTCCCATCTTACATGAACTATGGTACTCTTTTATAAGTGAGCTGATCAGGAATATTATGAAAACAAGCACTCACGAACAATGAAATGGAATCCTTTAACCCATATAAAAGGCCATTAATGAGCTTAATAAATCCATGATAAACCAAATAAATGCATATATGGTTTTGTAATTGTTAATTAATGAACCTAATTTGGTTATTTAGGTCGTTAGGATAAAGTGAAAAACACCATCGGATTTAAGGTAAGGGATCCTCTCTCTCACTTTTATTCAAGAACCCCCTTATGTTGTGTGTTTTTATTTTTAATTCCTAATGATGTGGTATATTTTATCACCACCCTCATACTTCCATTATGATATATAAATTATGGTATATCCCTTTATCTATCATTAAGTGTAACATCCCAGGTAAATAAAGAATATTACATTTTCATATTTATTAACATTTGTGAATTAAATATTAATTTTACTTTAAAAGGGTATGCTATGTCTGATAGTGTACTCAACACCCAACAACAGGTTTCTTTGAAATCTTATGTTGCACACAACTTTGAGATATAATAAAAAATCATATAATATTATTATTATTTTAAATGGTAGTTTAACGCATAGCCATTTTATTGGCGGGAATGAATAGAACTAATTACAATATGATTGCACATGTTTATTAAATTTTTTTACATTTATCCAATGAAATTTAGAGGCTTAAAATGTGAATGAATCCAATTTTAAGCATAAATACTCTAATATTCTTTAAAGGGTCAATTTACCGCCTTTTGATGGAGAACCCTTTTTAAATCTAGTTTTTTCACTTTTATATGTTATATTTGAAAAAATAATTTTCTTCTTTAGAATCGGGAAATCAAAATTTACTTTGGATGAAATTTTCATATTTTTCTGATAATGTTCATTTTTTAATGAATAGTGAAAAATACTGCATTTTAATTCAAAACTGCCTTTTAGTATAATTTATTTATATGGATAGATTATAATTTTAATTGGTTTTAAAGTGTAATTAGATTATATTTTTACCATTTAATCCAATTTTGGTCATTGAAGTAATTTCACTTTGAAATTGGACATAAACAAGTGTCAATATATTGATAGTTATTCTTTCTTAAAAATACACTTTTTGTTTTGACAAAGGGAATTAATTTTAAATTAATTTCTTCCACTTATGTGTTTTGAATTTGAAAAATGGATTCCATATTTGGAATCAAGAGGTCCAAATTATGTAAATATTTAACTTTTAGTTTTAGACATTATGAATATTTACTTCAATAAATATATTTTTTACCGTCGTTAAAGGGTAAATCTGGTAAATAAGGGTAAAAAATAATATTATAATAATATTAAATTATCCTAACATGTGTCCTAATCATATTTTTTGATACATTTCCGATCATGGGAATACTTGGGTCGATTTTTGAGACCCCATTGAGCCACTTGTCAGTGAAAATGACACTTTATATTAATTAATTTAACAGAATGACAAAAATAACGTAAATATATATCCTATAGTAAAAAATTTGTATATCAGGTTATATAAGTGATATCTTTGACTATAAATATTATTTTTAAAGATAAAAATATTTCCTACATCATATTATTTTATTTAAAAAAATTAGACATTAAATACATAAATTTAATTTGGACACAATAGTGATTCAATAATTGCTTCATTAATAAAGGATTCAAATAAGTGATAATATAAATATTAAAATAAATTTATTTTAAACCTTTTCATTCCATACACTAATTTTATAGATTATTATGACTTGTTATATTTGAATTAATGAAGGTATTTTTAAATAATAAAGTTTTTTTGGATTTATTAAAAAGTCATGATATGAATAGTATTAAAATTGACATAAAAGAGTTTTTAAATCAATCAATATTTTATTAAATGATAAAATAGTACTAAAAATCTAATATTTGGCCAAATGAAATATATGATTTTAAAAATTTCATTAATAATCCATTTTGGGTCTCTTGTCATTTTATAGTAAATATATTAACCATATAGTATGAATATATAAGAATGCATGGTAAAAGTTAAATAAGTTAACAAAGGGTTAAATAAAAAAAATAAGGATTAAAAAATATCTAAAACCTATTCAATTATTTTTGGTGGATTTTATTTTGACTTATATGTACATTATCTTCTAATTAAATTATTTTTGGACCTTTTTAAATCAAAATACAGTTTATGATAAAATAATATTTTCAAACTTTCCTAAAGATCCCCCCTCCCTCTTATAAAAGGACACCACCACTAAATCATTACACACACCTCTAAATCCCCTTATCTCATCAAAAATATGCTCCACGAATCTCCCAACATCCATCTATTCCTTCTATAAGCCATACCTTAGGTATAAGGCACTTCAAGAAAGCCTTTTGGTTTAAACCAAAGGGAGTTACCCGATTTAAAGGTAACGTATTCTATCAAGTTATTTTCTTTTCTTTTATTTATCCAACCCCCTAAACTCTATTTATTCTATTATTTTATAAAAAAACCATTATATTCAGTATAATAGGTTTTTTTTATGAGGATTCAAACTACACATCCACACACCTTCATCTAATGGATACGAACATATTATTTCTATGGACGGCGAACTACTGCCTCATGAAACGATGATTGTTTAATTATATCCCACCACCTATTTTGGTGTCCATTAATATGGAACTATATTTATATGTGATATATATTATATTTATATTATCTCTATACTACTATATTTTTCATTTATATCATACCTGTATGGCTTCTATAATGGGTAAATGCAATAATTTCATTTGAGGAAGTGCGGACTACCTCCCCCTCAAAGTGATATGACTTGTTTATGACATATGTGTAACATATAAAGGATAGAGTTAATTAAATTATATAGTAATTTAATTATAATATACTTATGTATCATTAATTTTTCATTACATTAAATATAAAATATAAATGAAAGTAGCGTTCATACGTACGTACGGATTACCGTCTCCATGAACGGTGCATTTCATTTCCTATCTCCAAATATTATATACTATTATAAATACATATATATACAGGATATATATGATATATATGATATCTAAATCATGAATATAATTATTTATATAATGTACTTTTTACCCCATGGACAATTTGTAATTATAACATGTTCATTTTTTACACAACTTCTGAACATAGACAAAATGTCTGATATGAACTTAAATAATTATATAATTGTTATAGAAAGGTAATAAGTGATATAAAGGGAATAATAAACTTGAAAATTTTCTTAATAAAGTATAAATTAACTTCATTTTATTACTCAGGAAGAACAAGGAACATACAAGACAAGTCAGACTTGAGGTTAAGGGTTTTTGTCTCACTTTTTATTCCTATGAGATTCATTCTATATATGCCACTATTTCCTTTTTTGTGGTGCATATACTGACAATGATTGTATTAATTATGTAATATAATTTAATTTATGGGTATTTATATCTTCATTGTTTGATCCTTCTTTCATTTGGTGTATGTTTCATATGTTACCAAATCAGTAAGGGAACCTTTCACTCTCCTCTTTTAGTCAAAGAATTATTTTATGCCATGTATTTTAATTTCCTTTTTATTATGTTGGGATATGTTATTATATATCCTTATTGTAGTAAATTTTATTTCCATGTAATGAGGGACCCTTTTCTCTCTCATAAACTCATTTTCTTAATTTTAAAGCGACGTCATTAGGTTGTCGAATTTCTGTAAGAGAAATTCTTAAACCAATTTCAACTATTGGGGTTAAACTTATACTTCTTGATTATGTCATTATATGAATATGTGTGAATTAACTATGATTGTTTTACAATTAATATCCACTTATATTGGGTGTATTATTATTTTTCACACATAATTATGTCATTTATTTGTCCTTAATATAAGTATATGATCTTTTTAATGGACTTTGTCTCAATTTACATTCCATTGAGACTAATTTATTGTTATACACCAATTCACTTTAATATGGTGTATATAATACCCTTGGGAATATTTTATCATTAATATATTTATTCTCATGTTATTATAATCTTTTATTAATGGTATTCCTCAATTATTCGTATTCAAGCGTCTCTCATTTGGTTAGGAACTCTTTAACTAAAATATCATTTTAAATGTTTTAAATATTTATTCTTCTAAATATTTATCATTAATGTCTAAGTTTTAAAAATGGTTTTAAGGATTTATTTATATGGGCATGAATGTTTTTAAATTAAAATTTCTTTCAAAATCTTCAAAGTGGTATGGGACACTTTGATTCAGAAATATATTTATTAAATGTTTTAAATGGTTTTGAAAATGGTTTTATAAGGAATTGATTATGTAAATATATTGAAATTTTATATTGTAATTGAAATATGTAAATGTTATCTTTCCTTTATGCTTGGTTTATGTGTTATGAATATGTTATGGTTATTGGGCATTAATTACATATACGGGTGGTTCTATGATAAACCTAGGGTGGGTGAGACAGAAATAGCTCTCCAATTCATTGGGTAACATGATGTACATAAACGTTAATGTTTCTACTAAGAGATTTAGGGAATATAATGTGATGGGTATTCCAAGTGTAACTCACTATGTTGTTGTGAAATATTCAACGTAAGTATGTTACAAATTCCATAAGTTACCTTTATAATTTATGATTTCCATGTATTATTCATAAAACCTATGATTTTGTATGGTATGTTAAAGATTGAAAAGTTTGATTTCATTGATTTGTATATATTGATGGAATAATGTCTCATTTCCTTGTTTTATAACCCTTACTGAGCTTTTTATACTCATCCCATGTTTTGAAATATTTTTCCCATGACTTAAAGATGAATCAGGTCAAGGATGGGATCAAGGAAAATTCATTCTGTCTAAAACATGTAACTAGACAAGTTTCTTTTTTTAAGAGTTCTTATTTTATGAAAAAAAAATGAAAACTGAGTAGAAGTATCTGCTTTGTAATTTTTGAGATGTAATGTAATTGTTATGACTTATTTCTCTAAAGCTCTAAACCTGAAAATATCCTCAATGTGAATTCTTGATTTAGCTCAAGATTAAGTAATGTTTAAGGTCGGGTCCATATATTAAGCCCTCACAAGAACACCCGTTACCATGCCAAAATGTTTGTAAGGGTTTTTTACCTGAATCTCCATTTCCTTTTGGGTTGCTATTATTCTCTAATAACCTAAATGAAATTATTATTTATTCCTATTTAATCCTATTAAATTATGATGGAATTTTCTATATATTTTTACCAATTAGAATCCTTCTTTATTTTATGGGTATTTACATGTTTTAAAAGAATATTTCAAAAAATTGTTCTGAAATGCATGCCTAATTCAAGGAACTTCTCAAATTTTTACCTATTTTTAAGTTCACTATATAATCTGTTTTAATCAATATTTATCTTTCTAAAATCACACATTTAACAAAAAAATCTATTTTGGTTCATTCCTAGTTTTATGAAAGAAAACATGCCTTTGCGTTTTAAAATACTTTAATATTTTCCTTAAACCACACTAAAATGTTTTATTTATAAAGCTTCTTTAAAAACTATTTTTAAATGATTTAACCTCAATAAGACTTTATTTAACCCTCAAATATAATTTCAATGATCTTAACTTTTTTTTACTAGGATATACATCTTTACAATCTGGTTTCATGAGAAATACAAATGATTTTACAAAAGAACTATTCTTTCCAAAGTAAAAAATGATTTTTCTCATCTCACTTTAACTTTTATGAGATATATGCCTTGTTCACCACTTATTTTTTTTGTGGTGTATATACTTTCCTTTAGTGTATCATATCAAGAGTCTCATTATTCTCATTATATTCTAAGGTATTAAGACTTGAATTTTTGATGGTGGTATGGGACACTTTGGAATATTTAAATATTATTTCCTCAATAATTTTTCAATGGTTTCATTTAAAAGTATCTTTATTTATGTCAACATACTTTGATGAATCTTGTATTTCATAAAGATTTATCTCCTATGATATCATCTACAAAATATTTTATTGAATAGTTTCTGATTAGTTTGAATGGAGATGTTTTATCTTGATAACATTCACCATATTACTCTTAATGGTTAGTGTTTATGTTTAATGAGCAGGGAAAGTTATTTACATTTCATATGTTAGTTTTAATATGAATTTATATGTTGGTTATGTTTATCCTCATTCATAATATGAATACATTATAATTATTATGTGATGGTTGGTGCCCTCTATAGCCCATCGATGTATTAGTAGGTCTCATTAGAAAAAATATGGTATTGGCATGAGGCCTTGACAAAATGGATATTTATGGTCTTGGCACGAGGCTTTGACAGTATGGTTATGATGTCTGGAATATGCATTTCCCTCATTATAAAACTAGTAATTGAAATTTTATGTGGTTATTCGACTTGTAGAATACCCATGATTATGCTTTATTATGCCATTATTTATTTAGATCTTATTCATACCATAATGTGTTCATGTTTATTTTTAAAGGCATGTGATTTTGTTATTAACCATGACTACTATTTAGGTTTATGATATATCTCGATGTGTTTCGTACCCTTACTAAGCATCTGAGATCACTCTTTTCTTATGTTTTATTTTCTCAAGACATGAATAATTCTATTATTATTGACCTTCAGGTATAAACATAGAGTTGTGGATGTTCCCAATAAAACATATATGTTTTATTTCATTTCAAGTTGAAATGTTGAGCATATGTATGTATTTGGTTTTCCAAAACTACTAAACTACTCGGTCCTTCAGGATATTACTTTCTTATAAGCATGAAAATTTAATGAAATATGTCACTGAATCCTGGATTCTAGGTTAGGGGTGTTGTACCAGTATTCTATTAAAAATACAAGATTCATTTGTATCATAATTTAAATAGTTCACCTTTTTTCAACTTAAATAATTGAGATCTAGAATATAGAAATTTTTTCTAGGTGCCTTAAATTTAAGAATTTTATATTTAAAAATAGAACATGAATTATTATAAAATTGAACTAAATAACCTTTATCATAGAGTTAATAAATATTTATTATATTGTGATCTAATACTTCAATATAAATAACTTTGTTGATAAGCACTAAGCTTGGATTACCAATTGATCCATCCCCCATAAACTTTCCCTTGGAATTGTCACTAAAAGTGACATCACCACTATCAATTTTTGATAAGGAGTATAAATTAGAGAAACAACCACTCATATGATTTGAACATCCACTGTCTATATAATATTTCTCATGTATGATTTTAGACCTTTTTCTCTGCATAATTTGATCAAACATGAAATTGGTTTGGTACCCATATTCTCCTAGGACTAGCAATTTTAGTGACTAAATATTTGTGAACTCTAATATATTTATGCTTTCTAAAAAATCTAGAGAATAATTTTGAAAAACTACTTCAAATAAAAACTTTTTTTATTCTAAAAAAATGGGGATTTCTCAAACCAAAATTTTTGGTATAATACCTAATTCACTATAGTGAAAATAAGTAATTTTACAGAGGTTTTTATTCTTAAAACTATACATAAAAAACTTTTTATAAAGATTTGAATTCTCACCTTGACATCCTAATCCAAAGTTATTGTAAAGACCCCGAATTTCTGTGAAATTTTTTTTTCTTAAATACATGGAAATTTTACGAGTCCGCAAAAATTGACAGCGCATGAATCTGAGGCCAGGTGTTCCTGGAATCAATTTCAAAAGTTTTGTTTGAGTACGTTCAGTAAACGTATGAGCAGGTTTTTATAACTTTTGAACTAGTGCTTAGAATTGAACTCTGAGAACACTGTTGAACTCACAGCGCCGGTATTCGCTTAAGAAGACTATCACTTCGATGGTAGTGGATCGAGAATAAAAAATATTTTTTGGGGTTTTATAGATTGAATTAAATAAAAATAAATTGTGTGGATTCATTTTTATTTGATGGTTAAAATATCCTAATGGAAATTGGAGGTGGGACAACCACACCTTAACCACCCATGAGAGGTTATGGTGGTGGTTCCCACCCGAACCTAACCTCCCACGAGAGGTTATGACGTGGGGACCACACGGGGATAAACTCCCCTATTAATGGCAGGAGAAAAAAACCTATCAACTCCCCTCATTAATTAGGGAGAGTTTCTCCACACCCTCCCTCCATTAAAGTGCCACCTTCCCTTTAATTAAATTGTTCCAACTCCCATAATTAACTTGTGCCAATCCTCTACATTAATTAGATGGAGCCAATTACTTTATTTCACCATTTTGAATTTTGTGCCAATAGAATAATAGATAACCAATATATTATTATTTTCTTTGGCATTTAGGAGGATTATTTGGGAGAGGAGATCTTGGGAGGATTAGAAATTTCCCAATGAAGAACGAAGAATGAAGAACATTGATCTTCTTCGACTTCTTCCTCAGATCTTAAATTGACATAAAATGTCTTCAACCAACCTACCCTCCACATCATCCTCAACAAACCGACGTCATGTGGGATTGGAAGCATGCAGTGGACACAACGAATGATGATCTTCTTCATCTACTTTCTGCGACTCCATCAACGAATGAAGAATGATGATAAAAGGTAGGGGTTTTACATGTTGATGTTTTCCTTGAATCTTCTTCAATGGTTGTAAAGGATTTTTTTGTGTATGATTTATTGTTCATCCTCTTACTTCTTCATTAGCCAATTGATACCACTCTAAATGCGGAGGGTGCGGGCCAAACCAAAATGGCCCGACCCCTCTGTCATTCTTCTTTATGATGATATTTTCCATGGTGATGAGGCGACGGAACTACGAAGGCGGCGATGAAAAAAAGGTCATGTTACCCACGACCTCCATGAATGGCGCCATCCCCACGGCGCTCTAGTGCTCCGAGCCGAACCACTTTTCTCCGGCCGAACCACCCCAGCCGCACCGCCGTCGGCCCACGCCGCCCGGCTTCTTACCACCACCAGCCTTTCATTCGCCATGGCTGAACTCCGACGGCCTGTGTCGGCCCATGCCGCACCCTGACAGCCTACCCGGCTACCTCTCGACCTGCCCAGCCGCCCACCGGCCCGCCTGCTGGTCTGCTCGACCACCCGCCAGCCTGCCTCGCACCCTGCCCTGCTGCCTTCCGGCCTTCCCGGTCACCACCTGACTGAACCGGCACCCTGGCCACGCCGGTCTTCTGAGCTGGACCCCCCCCCCCCCCCCCCTTCACAGTGCCCTAGCCAAACTGGCCTGGACATGCACTCCGGGCTGAGTCACGTCGGGCCACGCCCTCGCAACGCTCCGGGATGAACCGGCCCTGAGACCGGACTGAACAGCCCACGCGGCCTACTGGGTAGGGCCCAATGGTCTGGGCCGAACCTAACAGGTTGGCCCACCCAATGGGTCAGGAAAAACCCAACTAGTCTGATCAGGTCAACCCAGACCGGGTCATCCCACACTGGGTTGGGCTGGGTCGGTCCGACCGGGTCGGACCGGACCCGGGCCCTCTACCGACCCCTTAACTTTCTTTTGGCCATATTTTTGGAACCGGACGTCCATTTGACGTACCGTCAGAAGATTTGGTATTCTTAGAGAGAAAGGGTCCCTTTGAGTAAACCCCACTAGAGTTTGGAGTAATGTTGAGATATGGTCAGGTTGGTTTGTGCATGAATCCAATCGGGACCCTCGGACTAAAAGGCTAATAACTCACATACCGCGTGTCCGATTGACTCAGCGTCTGTTGCATTGAGACCCCTATGACGTGGAGGACCTTTGAGATACTACCATGTGGGTCTTTAGGATAGATGGAGCATCGACCAGTAGCTTGCGGAGTGGATCCTCCCAATGACGAGCGAGCATAGCGTAGAGACCTAGTAGTTGGCTCAGACCTGATGACTGCTGACCAATTCGATGCAGAGTGACTCGACTAGCCCAGTGGGGAGCGCCTTAGTGTCGCAGTAGACCCACAGTGAGGAGCGCCTCTATGTGATGTGGCAGACCCATGGTACTTGACAGGAGGAGTACCTCAGCAGGCTACAAGGGGGAGCGCCTCTGTGTGATGCGGAAGACCCATGGTTGAGATCACCTTTGTGTGACATGGAAGACCCATGGTACTCGACAGGAGGAGTACCTCAGTAGTCCAAGGGTAGTAGGAAGTGCCTCTATGTGACGCGACAGTACCACTGTACTCAATAGAGGAGTAGTTCTCTAGTAGCTGAGGTTTCGATAGTGTGACTGGGGATGTTACTTGATACCACCCCCAGAATAAAATCTTGGTTTGAGCTGAGTCAGTAACTTTTGTGTTTACCTCATGATTGAGATCGATTACTTGATAACTTAGGTATATGTATGGGCATATACCTAAGTGGGGTTATCTGTTGAATTCATATTTTTTGGTTTATCCTTGTTGAATTTTGTGAGACCTTGAGGGTCTCGAGGTCCCTACTGAGTATCGTAATACTCACCCCTTTATGGGTTATGCCCGCACCTCATTGTTTTGTTGCATACGAAGGACAGCACTGACTGAGGATCAAAGTAGATGGACTGGACGGTACCCAGAGGAGGACCTTAAGACGAGTCGGTACACGGAGGAGACTGAGGGACATGGAGTGATGAGGAGGCTATATGTACCTCCCCTTCAGGTAGGAATCCCTGGAGGACGATCCAGTAGCTGCTTTACTTTTCTTCAGTTGTACTTGTACTTTCTTGTTGGGCTTGTATTCCGGCCCCTTTCCTTTTAGTACACTTTGTTATACAGTTTTACTTTGTGTTTTTCTTCTAGCTTGTACTCTCTTGTGTGTGTTTACTCTTTTTAAAGGAAATTCCTTCCCAGTTTTAGGAATTTACACCTTTGGTGCTAGTCGTCAGCCCCTGGCCTATGGAATGAGAGCTTGGGGTAGTCACAGCACGGGCCCCGGGGGACGGGGCATGAAAAATTGGTATCAAAGGAGTAGGTTCTACCACAGAACTCAGGACTCTGATCTTTTCTATGAAGCAATAGTGTTAAGGGTACTAAGTGTGGTTTTCAGCTCAGGGAGTCCAGTATTGGTACTGCGGCCGACGTATCCAAACACCAGGACCCTAACTACTAATTTCCAACTCAGTGCATGAAAACACTGATTATGTGTGTGTTTTAAAAAGTTTTCTTTAACTTAGCTCAACCAGGTCATCTCACCAGATATAATCTTTTGATCGTGTGGAAACTTTTTCATTCAGTATGCCTCCCCGCGGAAGACCAACTAGATCCCCAAAAGTTGTATGGGCAGATATCCCATCGAGTGACAAGGCCTCGGTGTAGGGCCCTTTTACAGTGGAGGCACCAGCAGTACTACTTCCCGTTGGGCCACCGATGACACTAGCCCCAGCAACAGACGATGCACGCCGCTTGAGCGCGTTGCATGAGTTCCAGTGCCAGAGTCCACCCAGGTCCAGGGGAGAGATGGACCCTCAGGCAGTTGAGGATTGGCTGGAGGCTCTGTTGAGAGTCTTCAAACTGGTAGGGACACCAGCTGACTTCATGGTGATTCTTACTGCCAGCCTTCTACATTCAGCAATGGGCAGATGGTGGAGCCTGATTCTCCAGGTGCATGATAAGATGGCGCTTCTCTAGGCAGACTTCAAGATCCTGTTTCAGGCAGAGTTTTTCCCAGCCACCCTACATGCGGTACGGATACAGGAGCTACTTCACCTGCAACAGGGCAGCATGACAGTGGCATAGTACTCAGCGAGGTTCACTGACCTCTCATGATACTCCACATATATTGTATGAGACCCATTCTCCCAGGCCCAGACCTTCGAGCAGGGGATTAGACGAGAGATCAGGGCTTCAATTATCTCCCTCATCATCCCAACGTAGGCACGGGTGCTAGAGAGTGCCCTCCTGGTGGAGAGTTTCCTTACTGAGTAGTCTCCAACAGTGAGACCCACCACTAGTCAACATACAGCGGAGTCTTCTACAGTTGGCAGTAGACAGATTTCATAGAGGTCCAAGAGTACCAGACCCACAGGTGGATGACCGCATGACACTGGATCGGTTATGTGGGACACCCGGGGCAAAGAGAAACATTCCAGGAGTAGGCGGTGTTACTCATGCAGTGAGCAGGGTCACATGGCTCATGATTGTCCGACCCACCTTTCGGATGATCAGTAGACGGTCTAAGGACCGCCTAGGTAGAGATAGAGATTCGATCGAGGCGGTCTGCAGGGAGCAGGCAGACGTGGCAGAGGAGCTGGCTGTGCAGTTGGCGGTGGACGACGCTTCGAGGTGTTACCGTGACCACCACCAGGAGGTCCACCCCAACCGCAGGGAGAAGGTCGACAGGCGAGAGCTCATCTCTAGGAAGCTGAGTCTTATGATAATCATGCTAAAGAGATGATTTGAGGTATGATCTGTTTCTACTCCACCTTAGCTCCAGCTCTTATAGACACAGATTCCAGTCATTCTTCCATTACCACTGCCCTCATTCAGAGATCAGAGATTCTGATGGAGTCGTTTCCTCTATCCGTACAGATATAGACTCATACGGGAGCATACTCGATAATGAAGCACTAGTGCTGGCAGTGTGAGATTACTCTAGGAGGTGAGAGCTTTGGGTAGGATCTCCTAGTAGCGGCGTTGAATCCTTACGATGTCATCTTGGGTATGGACTGGTTATTTACAATACATGCTCAGATCGACTGTATTAGGCACAACGTGAAGTGTGTCCACACGGATGGGACCAGGTTTACCTTCATCGTAGAGAAGGGAGCCTTTGCAGCATAGGACGGACTTACTCAGAGGAGGGTGCAGCCAATCACTCATCAGTTGGGCTACCTTACCCTCAGAATAGTAGATTTGGAGAGTCTGAACTATCCTGTAGTGGTGGACCAGTACGCGGATGTATTCCCTGATGACATCTCGGGTCTACCTCCACACAGAGAGGTGGACTTCTACATTGACCTGTACCCTGGGATGGCACCGATATCTACACCAGCATATCGGATGGCTCCAACGGAGCTTCTCAAGCTGCGAGTAAATCTAGAGGACTTGCAGAAGAAGGGATTCATCCAGCCCAGTGTTTCTCCCTCGGCATCCCCGATTTTGTTCTCCAAGAATTCAGATGGAAGATTGAGGGTTTGTGTTGACTACCATCGCCTAAACCAGGTGACCATGAAGAACAAGTACCCACTCTCGAGGATTGATGACCTCTTTGATCAGCTGAAGGGAGCACGGTGGTTCTCAAAGATTGACCTCAAATCAGGCTATCACTAGCTCAGAGTTCGAGAAGAGGATGTGAAAAAGATAGATTTCAGATGTCAGTATAGCCACTACGAGTTCTTGGTTATGCCATTCGGTGTAACCAACGCTCCAGCAGTGTTCATGGGACTCATGAACAGGATCTTCCAGACATACCTAGATCAGTTTGTTGTATTCTTCATCGAAGACATTCTGATCTACTTGACTACTGAGGAGGAGCATGCCTACCATTTTCAGGTAGTACTGGACACACTCCAAGAGCACCAGATTTATGGAAAGCTCTCAAAGTGCCATTTTTTGATCTGAGAGGTACACTTTTGGGGACATTTCATCTTAGAGGTTGGAGTTGAAGTGGATCTAGTGAAGATTGTGGTGGTACATTCTTGGGAGCCACCCAGGAGTGTGACGGAGGTACGGAGTTTCCTAGATTTGGCTGGTTACTACCAAAGGTTCGTTATAGACTTCTCTAGAGTTACAGCACCACTATCAGCCTTGGAAAAGAAGGGGAAACCCTTCATGTGGTTAGAGAGATGCCAATAGATCTTTCAGGAGCTGAGGAAGAGGCTGACTAGTGCCCCCATCTTGAGGCTTCCTGAGGAAGTCATAGGGTATGTAGTCTACTGTGATGCATCAGGGACCGGACTCGGGCGTGTCCTGATGCAGGAGCGAGTAGCGATCACGTATAGTTCTCGGTAGCTGAGACAACATGAGCAGAACTATGCTATCCATGACTTGGAGTTAGCAACAGTGGTCTTTACCTTGAATATGTGGAGACACTATCTAATGGGTGAGAATTTTACTCTCTACTCTGCTTATAATATTCTCAGGTATATCTTCTCTCAGAAGGACCTGAACTTGAGACAGCGACGATGGATTGAGTTCCTCCAGGACTATGACTTCGAGATAGTTTATACTCCTGGAAAGGGGAACATTGTAGCAGATGCACTCAGTAGAAGATCTAGTATATAGCTGTTACGCAAGGTGACAGAGCAGATGGTTGCCTTACAAATATCCTTTATGGATATATATGGAGCAACTTTCCTTCAGTCCCTTACAATCACTCCCCCACTTCTTTAGCGAGTCAGGGAGGCACAACATGGGAATGCTGACTATGAGACACGACTTGCTCAGATATCCACAGGGCAAGCACCTGATGGATTCTCTGAAGGTGGGGAGCAATTCATCCTCTTCAGAGGACGTACTACGGTACTAGTGTCACTTTAGGAGGAATTATTAAGGGAGTTCCACACATCCCCTTTAGTGGTACATCCAGGAGTGGCGAAGCTATACTAGGACCTTCGACGATAGCACCGGTGTCCAGTTATAAAGAAGGCAATATCATAGTTTGTCTCTTGATGCCTCACTTGTCAGCAAGTGAAGGTAGAATACTAGGTACTAGTAGGCTTGGTATAGCTTTTAGAGGTCCTAGAGTGGAAGGGGGATGGGATATCCATGGAATTCATGACGGGTCTTCCATGTACATCTAGGGGTCACAACTCGATTTGGGTGATCGTTGACTGACTCAGCAAGTCGGCCCACTTCCTACTGATCAGAGGGAAGGGCTCAGTAGAGAGCTTAGGACGGCTTTATGTGCAGGAGATTGTGTGGATACATGGAGTAACTTCATCTATTTTCTCTGATCATGACACATGGTTTACTTCCCGGCTATGGAAGGGGTTATAGGAGGCTTTCAGGATGCAGCTTCCTCTGAGCACCACCTTCCATCATCAGAAGGATGGTCAGACTAAGCGGACCATTCAGACTCTCGAGGAAATGCTCTGTGCATGTGTACTCAACTTCGGTCACAGCTGGGAGGATCACTTACCTTTGGTGGATTTTTCATACAACAACAGCTATCACTCCACCATTGGGATGACACCTTTTGAGGTGTAGTACGGGTGACCTTGTAGATCACCCTTGTGTTGGACAGACCCAGGGGAGTTAGCACTGGTGGGACCCTAAATGGTACGGTCTACCACAGAGAAGGTTTAGATCATCCAAGAGCGGATAAAGACTGTACAAAGAAGGTAGAAGTCATATGCTGATAGGAGACGAAGACCTTTAGAGTTCGAGGTTGGTGACCACGTCCTTCTACGGGTCTCACCTCGACGAGATTTATGGAGATTTGGCTGAGGTGGGAAGTTATCTCTAAGGTTCGTCAGACCATTCCAGGTCCTCAGTAGGGTTGGAGAGGTGGCATACCACTTAGCTCTTCTATCTCAGCTGCATCGGGTGCACGATGTCTTCAACGTATCCCTATTGAGGAGATATGTGCACGACCCTTCCCACATCATCAACCATGGTGAGTTGGATGTCGACAATGTAACGTCCTGGTTCCAGGTGCCACCCAATGGGTGCCCCGAACCTGGTTCGCCACGTGACCTCAAGCGCATTTTTCCAAATGCCAGAGGCTGCCGACTAGCAGCGAGGGCCCAGGTCTGATAGTGGGGAAACTATGCCCTCATTTGTCAAAGTGTAGCGTAGAGGAATAAAATAAAAAGCATACAACAATAGTGAAAGAAATATGCCATACACATCTTGATAAAAAACTGCATTAAAAACAACCAACAGTCATATATAATGCTGATGCAACATGCTTCAAGTTCTAAGAAAACAGCCAGAACATGTTCCACAACAATACAGTACAATATAATATAGAGTATGGAAAATCAAAACAAAATAGCCGGTATCATCATGAGCCTAAGCCCGGTCCCATGCTCCCCTACTCCTCAACAGCAATCAAGTACCTATAAAGGGACCTTTTTCCTTATCCATACCTGCAAAATAGTAATCTATTTGGGCCTAAAAGCATGACCCAAACAGGGTGTGAGAAGTAGTTCCCAGTAGGCACCCACCAAAGGCTTGTTCTCAACTATGTGTAAACATGTAACAACAGTGTGAAAAAGTAAATGCAATAAACTAAGTAGTACTCAAAAGTAACTAACTTTACCATTTATATTTCCATTTAAAATTAATTTCATTATTTATTATTAAGAAACCACCACAGTGAATTTCTATTTAATCATTCAGTGTCCTCAGATGCATAATCCCTTACCCTTAGGTAAAGATAATTCAACACAGGAATCTGCTCACAGGAATATCCAATATTTCCTGCAGGAATATGAGGTGTCGCCCACAGGCACAGAATCAACAGCCAACAAGAACAGAAGAAGTTTCCCAAAGGATAAGTAGTACATTTCCCACAGGCTAATCACAACACTGCCCTCAGGATAAACAAGTAATCGGGCCATGCCCAACATGTAAACAAGCAATAAAAATGCAATACAAAAGCAATTCCTCTCAAGGAAATTCTATAATCATTATTATAAAGGCATACCCTCGGGTATCCTGGCCAAACGGCAACAGAGAAACACACCCCCGGGGTGGTCCTGGATCCAAGCAGTGATCCCAAACAACAATATTAGCACATTTAAATTACCTATACAAGTCAAGGTATTTCATTCAACAAGGACTCAGCCATATGACACCCCATTCATGGGTGTGTATCCCTAAAATAAATACAAACGCACAATAGTAGGAAATTTAAACACCAAGCCACCTACCTTAAACACCCCTCATCAGTATACTCGAATGAGGTTTCACAAATCTTCCCAGAACGAGGTAGATCTGATGAGAAATAAAAATCACTTAAACCCAAATAACTTCCATTAGAGGAAGATTTGGTAAGAACTACGACAGGAGATGAGAGGGCTTACCCGTGTGGTTCCAACGAGATCGTCCGAGGCGGAAACAGATTCTCGACGCTCGATCTGGAGATCCTCAAAGATTCGGTCGTCCCCTCTCGATCTCCCGTCCAGTTATAAGCCTTCCCTATGAACATGGTTGGCTACTGCCCATTTTAAGCAAAAAAAAAAACAAAGTACACGGTGTGTACTTTTGACTACATGGTGTGTACTCCCCTCATTTAATTGTTCCTCTGGCAGCACAGCCAAACTGTTCATCCATCGACATGAGTACATAGAGTGTATTCTCAAATACACAGTGTGTACTGTTGCCCAGCTGGCGGCTACTCTCACCGCCTTACTGTTTCGTCTGCCAACTGACTACACGGCGTATAAAGGACCACTACACGGCGTGTAGTCTGTTTTTTATACCATTCATCACCGACATGGCTATATGCCCTGTTTACTCATCCCACACGACCAAAAGTACACAGCGTGTGGAAAAGTACATGGAGTGTAGTCCTAAAATTTAGTATTTTTCCCCATTTTCCTTATTTTCTCAAAAACACTTAAGGAAAAGAGAAAGTAAGAAACTCGTACCACAAGAATAAGAGTCGGGTTCTTACAAACTTCCCCCCTTAAAGCAATTCATCCCCGAATTTCCCTTCCAAGGGTGGTGAAGATATATCCGTGAACAACTCTGGCCACTGAGCACGTACTTCGGTCTCCCGCTCCCAGGTTTCATCCTGCACTCGGCCATGCTGCGATAGCACCCATACTAGAGGAACTGACCAGCCTCGGAGAACCTTCGTGCTTCAATCAAAAATACAAATCGGATGCTCCTCAAAGGACGCATCTACCTCAATCTCAACCGCCTCGGGCTAAAAGACATGATACGGGTCTGAATGATAGCGACGCAACTGAGATACATGGAATATGTCTTGCATGGCTCGGTACCTCTGTGGTAACTGCAACCGATAGGCAACCAGACCGACTCTCTCTAGAATCTCAAATGGCCCCACATACTTCGGTGAAAGTTTACCGTGTCTCCTAATTCGCCCGTGTCCCAACCTTGGTGAAACACACAAGAAAACTTGATCCCCGACCACGAACTCCAAAGGTCGTCTGCGGCGATCAGCATAAGATTTCTATTGAGACTGTGCAGTAGCCATCCATTTTTGAATCAACTAGACCTGCTCAGAAGTCTCCTGCACGAGACGTGGTCCCAGTAAAGCTGTCTCACTTGCCTCTAACCAGCACAAGGGTGATCGGCATGGCCTACCATATAAAACCTCATAAGGTACCATATTAATAGTTGCCTGAAAACTATTATTATAGGAAAACTAAACTAGGGGTATATGCTTCTCCCAAGATCCCCCAAAGTCTAGGACACATGCACGCAGCATGTCCTCAAGCACCTGTGTCATACGCTCTGACTGACCATCGGTCTAAGGGTGGTAAGCCATCCTCAGAAGCACCTGTGTACCCAGTGCCCTCTAAAAACTCTTCCAGAAATGAGACATAAAACGGGAGTCCCTATCTGAAACGATAGAACGAGGGACCCCATGAAGAAGTACGATCTCTCGGATATAAAACTTCATGAGCTCGTCAACTCTGAAGGTCTCCTTGATCAGAAAAAAGTGAGCTACCTTTGTGAGTCTATCCACGACAACCCACATGGCATCATTTCCTCGAGGTGACCTTGGCAACCCAGTCACGAAGTCCATCGTGACATCATCCCATTTCCACTCTGGAATAGGTAACTGTTGTAACAGTCTGGCTGGCCTCTGATGCTCTGCCTTCACCTGCTGATAGGTGGAACACCTCGTAACAAAATCAGCTACCTCTCTCTTCATACCCGGCCACCAGTACTGACGTCTCAAGTCATGGTACATCTTGGTAACTCCGGGATGAACTACCCAAGATGAAGCATGAAACTCCCACATCATCTCCTCGCATATATCCCCAGGAACCCACACTCGTCTATGGAAATGCATTACTTCATCATCGCCTACCGTCCACCCAGGAGGAGGGTCCTCACTTGCCACCGACTCCCGTAGAACTGGGCCTTCTGAATCAGATAGTTTTCTCATCCTCACTCTATCTAGGATAGTATAAGTCATAGCTAAAGATGAAAGATAGGTCTACCCCTGAATGTCATGTACCTCCAAATTCATCTTAGAGAACAAAGCCATCAGCTTCCATTCACCACTGGCCTCTTGCACTACCTGTATCTGAGTCTTCATGCTCCGTGTATCAACTACTACATTACATTTACCAAGTGTATAGGCAAGCTGAAAATAGATGGACAGAAGGTATTCGAACAACTTTCATTGTCTCAGGTTCAAGTCATGCTGGGTAAAGATGTGATTGAGACTTTTCTGGTCTGTGAACACCACAAAATGTTCTCCCAAGAGATAATGTCTTCAACAGCACAATGCATAAACAACTGCTGCCAACTAAAGATCGTGATTTAGGTAATTCCTATCATGTGGCCTCAACTGCCGAGACCCATACGCAACTACTCAATTGCCCTGAATCAACACAACTCCTAGCCCAATGCTTGATGCATCACAGCAAACTGTATATCTCTTCCCCTACTTTGGGAGTATCAGGATCGCTGCTGATGTCAACTTTCCCTTCATCTCCTGGAAGGATTTCTCACAAGCTTCTGACCAAACGAACTTCACACCCTTCTTAGTCAAACTCGTCAACGGTTCTGCTAAGTGGGAGAAGTCCTGTATAAAACTCCTGTAGTAACCAGCCAACCCTAAGAAACTTCGTATCTCAAAAATGTTCTTAGTCTGATCCCAGGAAACTACTGCTCTCACCTTCTATGGGTCTACTTCAACTCCTGCCTCTGAGATGATATGACCCAGGAAGTGTATTTGGTCCATCCAAAAGTGGCACTTTGAGAGCTTATCATATAGTCGATGCTCTCTCAGTGTACTCAATACGATCTCAAGATGGATGGCATGGTCGTTTCGAGTGTTAGATTACACCAAGATGTCGTCCATGAATACTACCACAAAATAATATAGATAAGGATGGAACACATGATTCATCAGAGCCATGAAAACTACTGGTGCGTTCGTGAGTCCGAACGGCATAACCGTATACTCATATAGACCATACCTGCTCCTGAAAGCTGTGAGAGGTATATCAGAGGGTCTAACATGCAGCTGATGATATCCTGACCTCAAGTCAATATTCAAGAACACTCGTGCTCCACGAATTTTATCAAAGAGATCATCAATCATTGGCAAGGGATATCGGTTCTTAACCATCAACTGGTTCAGCTTCCGATAATCCACACAGATTCTGAGGGTATTGTCCGCCTTCTTCGCAAAAAGGACAGGAGAACCCCATGGAGAAGTACTTGTTCGAATGAACCCCTTTGACTGTAACTCCTCTAACTACCTCTTGAGCTCCTGCAACTCAGGCTTAGCCATCCTATAAGGAGTAATAGACACCGGTGCCTCTCCTGGAACAATCTCAATAGAGAAATCCACCTCACGCTCTGGAGTAAGACCCGAAAAGTCGTCTAGGAAGACATCCCCGGAACAATAAACCATTAGAGGTAAATCCTTCTGACAAGTCCCCTGGTCGTCCAGATATAAGCTCGCAATTTGGGTTGTGACACCACCTCACCCATGATGCTCTGGTCCAGCTCGACTTGCCTGAACATCCCACTCACCCTTGTATAGAAACTCTCCACCCTCTGGTGACGTGAAACTCACCCTGCAACGATAGAAGTCTACAAAGGCTTGAAAGGGAACCAACCAGTCCATCCCGAGAATGAAATCATAGCTCGTCATATCAAAGACATAGAGGTAAAAAAGGAAGTGACACCCTCCAACCTCAAGGGGGACCTCCTTGTACTAATGCACACTAGCCATCCTAGTTCCCAACGGAGTGTCTAACGTCATAATAGCAGAAGAAGTAGAAACACAGATCCCAAGGCTCTCCACAATGGGCACAAATATGAAACTATGTGTAGCACCCGTATCGAAAAGTACTAAAGATAAGACAGAAGCTACTAGAATAGTACCTCTGATAGTAGAAGGTCTGGGATTCTGCTCCTGCTGGGTCTATTGCACTGCATATGCCTACCTAGTGTTGCGGCCATGCGACACAGCTTGGCTACCCTGAGTTGTCCCACCCTGCTGCCTCTGAGATCCTGGTGTCTGGATACCATGGCCACGACCACCATCCCCGCATGCACGCCCTGACAGATTCCAGTTGCCCAACTGGTAAGAAGTTGCTGGTCCTTCCCCCACACGCGGAGTCTGTACAGAACACCTCTCACTAGCCACTGGTGGAAATTCCCTGCAAAAGCGATGCAGATGACCCATCCTGCCACAAGCTCAGCACTCCACTGGGTCCCATAGACACTTAGGTCTCTTGTTCCCTTCCTTACCAAACTAGTAGCACATGACCTGGCCACCTGAATCATTCTTCTGACTGGTACTGCCACCCTGAGATAATTCCATCTGTCTCTTCCTCTTACTAGTAGAAATAGTACCAGAAACTGGTGCTGAACTGCCCTGGCCCACACCACTAGCTTCCTACAGGTTCCTATCTATAATCAGTTCCTGGATCACAATAGCATGTACTGAAGGAAACCTGAAAACATTCACCAGTGATCGGATGTCATACCGAATACCATCCTCAAAGCGTCTGGCTCTCAGCATCTCATTTCCCACCAAAACGGGTGCAAAACGCTGAAGCTCGGTGAAACAAGCAGAATAATCCATCACTGACATAGTGCCCTGCTGCAGATTCATGAACTCTCAATCTCGATATTCCCTCAGCGTCTCTGGGAATAAGAAGTCATAGAAGTCTATTTGGAAATATTCACACGCCATGTCTCTGTGATGCTCTGACTGGGTGGTAACATCCCACCACCTCTTGGTGGAATCACGCAGCATATAAGTCGTGAGCTTGACCCTCCACCCTGGAGGCATCTCAAGATGCTTGAAGATAGTTAGCATAGACCCCAGCCAAGACTTCACAGCCTGTGGTCCGCCATCCCCTGAAAACGTAGGTAGATGCTGCTGTTGGAAGATACATGTCAGCTCTCTCATAGATGTGGTAGTCAGCGGTGCTCTTTGAAAGGTCTGCATGAACCGCATAAAGCCTTCACGGAACTGTGCATCTGTGCCTATGTCTGGTATAACAGCTAGCGCCGCATCTGGCTCTACTAGAGGATCAACTGGTAGCCCATGGCCCACCATCTCCAGAGTAAACTCTTTTTCTCTCTCCTAGAGAACAATGCATGTTCATCTCGGTGGCATGACACTACAAGGTCAAACGCACACCTTAGATCAAGATTATCACAGCCTGAAAACGAAGGAACCAAAAGGGAAATAGGAGGAAGAAGGAATTCAAAATTTTCACAACAAGACTACACAGTGTGTATACTGACTACACGGCGTGTACCTGACTTTTCTTCCCCTGCCCGGGTCCTTCTACATGGCCAAGCCACACAGCTCCTGCTAAACAAAACTACATGGCGTGTATATAACTTACAT
The DNA here is from genome assembly GCA_963277665.1 of Viscum album. Lineage (NCBI taxonomy): Eukaryota > Viridiplantae > Streptophyta > Magnoliopsida > Santalales > Viscaceae > Viscum > Viscum album. The sequence goes on from OY728125.1 coordinate 877,532,919, forward strand.
GGCGTGTATGGTGTAATTTTCCAATTTCCCATGTCATTTGTGACACGGATGACTACTCGACTTGAACTACATGGCGTGTTACACCCGCACACGGCGTGTACCCTACCCCGTTTCCCAGCCACATGGCTAATTCCACACGGTCAGTCACTGGTCAAGACTACATGGCATGTCCCATAGGTACACGGTGTGTACTATACAAGCTTCGCCAACCCGTGTTGTTAGTTACATGGCCGGATACACGGCTCCAACTACACGGCATGTTCAATATACACACGGCGTGTACACGAAAGGATTACACCGACTTGTGTTGTTAGTTACATGGACGGATCCCAGGTCAGACTACACAGTGTGTTTCGTAGTGGACACAACATGTATATATCAAGATCTCCCCCGTATATATTGTTAGTTACATGGGCGGTCTCTGGGTCAACACTACACGACATGTACGTACGGTACACGGTGTGTTTTCCCCAAGAACTTCCCTTCCCCATGTCCTTGCCCACACAGTCTATGACACGGTAAGAGACTACATGGCATGTACTTATGGTATACGGCATGTACTCAAAAAGTTCTATTTTCATCCTAAAACGAAGAACATACACGGTGTGTTTAAGGTACTACACAGCGTGTATACTGGTTTTCTGGATAGTGTTCCTCAGAAACATCTCTGAATCCCATAAAATACTGAAAAAACAACACCTAAGTGTCAAATTCCAATCGGTGAGGTCCTATACTCCCCTCAAATCAATGTTTGACATCTTATATGTGTTATAACCGGATAAACCATCAATGACCTACCAAATTCTGGTCAATGAGGTCCCATACTCCCTAAAAAACAAATTTTGGCATCTATTCTATAAAAAGGCTCACATAACCATACCCTATCAAACAGCAGGTATCTATCCAAGCAGCTATCACAATAGCATGATTTTACTAGCACAACATCTATCACAAAAACATTCAATTTCTAATTCACTTACATGGAATTGAAACTATTCATGTCATGTGATCTCTACCATCTGCCTAAATGATGCATGAGATGGCATACCCTATTCTCATCGGGTTGCAACTAAATAGAACCCATGAATAAAATATAATCAGCACAACCACAAGTGCTTCACCTTTCGGTGAAAATCAATTCAATTGTAAAATTGAAAAATCAGGAAAATTGCAACACGAGGTAAATTGGTTTTTCCCTATACACGGGTTAACTATGCCCGGGTACAGCTTATTACCAACTACCGTTCTTGTCCTATCCCTGAATAAGGCTCTAAATAGTAAGTCAAAGAAAAGAAATCCTCTGATACCACTTTGTAACGTCTCGGTTCCGGGTGCCACCTAACGGGTGCCCCGAACCGGGTTCGCCACGTGACCTCAGGCACATTTCTCCAAACGCCATAGGCTGCCGAATAGCAGTGAGGGCCCAGGTCTGATAGTGGGGAAACTATACCCTCATTTGTCAAAGTGTAGCGTAGCGGAATAAAATAAAAAACATACAACAACAGCAAAAGCAATAAACCATACCCATATAGATAAACAACTACAGTAAAAACAACCAAAAATCATATATAATACTGATGCAACATGCCTTAAAATCTAAGAAAATATCCAGAACATGTTACACAACAATACAGTACAATACAATATAGAATGCGGAAAATCAAAACAAAACAGCCAGTAGAATCGTGAGCCTAAGCCCGGTCCCATGCTCCCCTACTCCTCAGTAGCAATCAAATACCTGTAAAGGGACCTTTTCCCTTATCCATACCTACAGAAACATAATCTGTTTGGGCCGAAAAGCATGACCCAAATAGGGTGTGAGAAATAATTCCCAGTAAGCACCCACCAAAGGCCCATGCTCAACTGTGTGTAAACATACAACAACAGTGTGCAAAAGTAAATGCAATAAACTAATAAGTACTCAAAAGTAACTAACTTTACCAGTTATATTTCCATTTAACATTCATTTCATTATTTATTATTAAGAAAACACCACGATGAATTTCTATGTAATCAGTCAGTGTCCTCAGACGCGTAATCCCTTACCCTCAGGTAAAGCGAATTCAACACAGGAATTTTCCCACAAGCATATCGAATATTTCCAGCAGGCATACGAGGTGTCGCCCACAGGCACATAATCAACAGCCCACAGGCACAAAAGAAGTTTCCCACAGGCTAAGTAGTACATTTCCCACAGGCTAATCACAACACTGCCCTCAGGCTAAACAAGTAACCGGGTCATGCCCAACATATAAACAAGCAATACACATGCAATAAAAAATCAATTCCTCTCAAGGAAATTCTATAATCATTATTATAAAGGCATACCCTCAGGTATCCTGGCCAAATGGCTAAACAGAGGAACGCACCCCCCGGGATGGTCTTGGATCCAACCAGTGATCTCAAACAACAATATTAGCACATTTAAATTACCTATACAATTCCAGGTATTTAATTCAACAAGGCCTCAGCCATACAACACCCCATTCATGGGAGTGTATCCCTAAAATACACACAAACGCACAACAGTTTGAAATTTAAATGCCAAGCCACCCACCTTAAATTCCCCAGATCAGTATACTCGAACGACGTTCCACGAATCATCCTAGAATGAGGTAGATCTAAGGAGAAATAAAACTCTCTTAAACCCAAATAACTTACAATAAAGGAATATTTGGCAAGAACTATGATAGGAGATGAGAGGGCTTACCCGCACGGTTCCAACGAGATTGTCCAAGGCGGAAATGGATTCCCGACACTCGATCTGGAGATCCTCGAAGATTCGGTCGTCACCTCCTGAGCTCCCATCCGGTTCTAAGCCTTCCCTGTGAACAGGGTTGTCTACTACCCATTTTAAGTGAAAAAACAAAGTATACGGTGTGTACTTTTGACTACACGGTGTGTACTCTCTTCATTTAACTGTTCCTCTGGTGGCACCGCCAAACTGTTCATCCGTCGACATGAGTACACGGCGTGTATTCCTGACTACACGGCATGTACTGTTGCCCAGCTGGCGGTTACTCCCACTGCCTTACTGTTTCGTCTACTAACTGACTACATGGCATGTAAAGGACCACTACACGGCGTGTAGTCGGTTTTTTACTCCCTTGATCGCCGACATGGCTACAAGACATGTGTACTCATCCCACATGGCCAAAAGTACACGGTGTGTGGAAAATTACACGGTGTGTAGTCCTAAAATTTAGGATTATTCCCCATTTTCCTTATTTTCTCAAAAAAACATAAATAAAAGAGAAAGGAAGAAACTTGTAGCTCAAGAATAAAAACTAGGTTCTTATAGACAATGCGGTGACTTTTAAGGAGGTTCCAGTGGAGATTTTGGATCGATAGGAGTGGGTCCTATATAGACGGTCGATACCTCTAGTGCGCATTCGCTGGTAGCACAGGAACCTCCAGGATATCACATGGGAGCGGGAGGCTTATATGTGTGCTCAATACCCCCACTTGTTCCCTTAGTTTGATTTGTAGCTTAGGGGGACGTAAAGCCCTGAGGTGGGGAGAATGTAAAGACCTGAAATTTCCGTGGAATTTTTTTTTCTTAAATGCATGGAAATTTTACGAGTCTTCAAAAATTGATGGTGCATGATTCTAAGGCCCACTGTGCTCGGAATCAATTTCTGAAGTTTTTTTCGGGTACATTCAGTAAACATACAAGTGGGTTTTTATAACTTTTTAACCAGTGCTCGAAATTGAAATCTAAGGACACCATTGAACTCGCAGTGCCGGTATTCCCTTAAGAAGACTATCACTTCGACGATAGTGGGTCGAGAATAAAAGATAGTTTTTGGGGTTTTTAGAGATTGAATTAAATAAAAATAATGTGTGTGGCTTTATTTTTATTTGAAAGTTAAAATATCCTCATGGAAGTTGGAGGTGGGACCACCACACCTTAACCTCCCATGAGAGGTTATGGTGGTGGGGCCCACCCGAACCTATCCTCCCGTGAGAGGTTATGATGTGGGGACCACACGGGGCTAAACTCCCCTATTAATGGTGTGAGCGGGAAACCTCTCAACCCCCCTCATTAATGGGGGAGAGATTCTCTACACCCTCCCTCCATTAAGGTTCCACCATCCCTTTAATTAAATTATGCCAACTCCCCTAATTAACTTGTTCTAATCCTCCACATTAATTAGGTGGAGCCAATTAATTTATTTCACCATTTTAAATTCTGTGCCAATGGAATAATAGATAACCAATCTATTATTATTTTCTTTGGAATTTGGGTGGATTATTGTGGAGAGGAGAGCTTGGGAGGATTAGAATTCTCCCAATGAAGAGAGGAGAACGAAGAACGCCGATCTTATTCTACTTATTCCTTATAGATTCAAACGACGTGGTATGTCTTCAACTGACCTACCCTTCGCATCGTCATCAATGAGCCGACGTAATGTGGGATTGGAAGTGTGCAATGGAAATGACGAAGGACGAGCTTCTTTGTCTACTTTCCGTGACTTTGTCAATAAATGAAGAACGACGATCAAAGGAAGGGGGTTTTACATGTTGATATTTTCCTTGAATCTTCTTCAAATGTTGTAAAGGATTTGTTTGCGGGTGAGTTTTTGTTCATCCTCTTACTTCTTGATGAGCCAATTGATGCCACCCTAAACGTGGAGTTTGGAGGCCAAACCAACATGGCTCGACCCCTCCGCCATTGTTATTTGTGATGATATTAGGCATGGTGATGAGGCGACGGAACGACAAAGGCGGCGATGACAAAAGTCGTGCTACCCATGGCCTCCACAAATCGCGCCTCCCATGTGGCACTCTAGTGCTCTAGGTCAAACCGCGGCCCTCCGGCCGAACCACCCCGGCTGCACCACCGCCGGCCCATGCCGCCCGGCTCCCAGCCGCCACCGACATCCCATTCCCCCCGACCGAACCCCTCCAGCCTGAGCCACGCCCTTCCGGTCTACCCGGCTGCCTCCCAGCCTACCCGGCCACCGGCTAGCCCACCTTTCGGTCTGCTCGGCCGCCCGCTGGCCCACCTGGCGCCCTTCCCAGCCACTTGCCCGCCTGCTCGGTCGCCACTCGACTGAACCGGCGCCCTGGCTGTGCTGGCCTCCCGAGCCCCCCACCCCCCCCCCCCCCTTCACAGCACCATGGCCGAACCAGCCCAGTCATGCCCTCAGAGCTGAACTGTGCGGGGCCACTCCCTCAGGACACTCCGGGACGAACTAGCCCCGAGCCCGGGCCGAACCGCCCACACGGCCAGTTGGACTAGGCCCAGCAGGCCGGGCCAAACCAAACAGGTTGTCCTGCCCAATGGGTCGGGCCCGACCCAACAGGTCTGACTAGGTCAACCCAGACCGAGTCAACCCAGACTAGGTTGGGCTGGGTCGGTCCGACCGGGTCGAACCGGACCCAGGCCCGCTACCGACCCTTTTACTTTCTTTTGGCAATATTTTTATTATCAGATGTCTGTTTGAAAAACCTTCAGTGGTGATGGTATTCTTGGAGCGTGATAGTCCCTTTGAGTATACCCCACTAGAGTTTGGGGTAATATTGAGATACGGTCAGGTTGGTTCGTGCACGAATCCAACTGGGCCCCTGAGACTAAAAGGCTAATAACTCATAGATCGGGCGTCTGATTGACGCGTAGTTTGTTGGGTTGAGACCCCTATAACGTGGTGGACTTTTGAGATGCTTCTACGTGGGACTTTAGGATAGTTGGAGCATCGACTAGTAGATTGTGGAATGGATCCTCCCAGTGACAAGTGAGCATAGCGTAGAGACCTAGTAGTTGTCTGAGACCTGACGACTACTGACCAAATCGACTCGGAGTGACTCGACTAGCCCAGTGGGGATCACCTTGGTGTCGCCGCAGAACCACATTGGGGAGTGACTCTGTCTGATGCGGGAGACCCATGGTACTCGATAGGAGGAGTACCTCAGCAGGCTAAGATGAGCAGCGCCTCTGTTTGACGCGACATACCCATGGTGGGGAGCACCTTTGTGTGACGTGGAAGACTCACGGTACTTGACAGGAGGAGTACCTCAGCAGTCCAAGGTTAGTGGGAAATGCCTTTGTGTGATGCAGAAGGCCCACTATATTCTATAGATGAGAAGTTCTCCAATAGTTGAGGTTTCGATAGTGTGACTGGTGATGTTACTTGATACTACCCCAAGAATAAAATCCTAGTTTGAGCTGATTCAGTAAATTTTGTGTTTACCTCATGATTGAGATGAATTACTTGATAACTTAATTATATGTATGTGCATATACCTAAGTGGTGTTATCTATTGAATTCATACTTTTTGGTTTATCCTTGTTGGATTTTGTGAGACCTTGAGGGTCTTGAGGTCCCTACTGAATATCGTTATGCTCACCCCTGCACGGGCTATGCCCGCACCTCATTGTGTTGGTTGCAAAGGAAAAACAACGCTGACTGGGGATTAGAGTAGCGGGACTGGACGGTACCTGAAGGAGGACCTTACGACGAATCGGTACACGAAGAAGACTGACAGGAATGGAGTGTTGAGGAGGCTATCTGTACCTACCTTTCAGGTAGGAATCCCCAGAGGATGATCCAGTAGCTGCTTTATTTTTCTTCAGCTGTACTTGTACTTTCCTATTGGGCTTGTATTCCAGCCCCTTTTCTTTCAGTACAATTTTTTATATTGTATTACTTAGTTTTTTTCTTCCAGCTTGTACTCACTTGTGTGTGTTTAAGCTTTTTAAAGGAAATTCCTTCCCGGTTTTAGGAATTTACGCCTTTTGTGCTAGTCACCAGCCCCTGGCCTGTGGAAGGTAGGTTTAGGGTAGTCACGGCACGGGCCCCGGGGGACAGGTCGTGACATTTATTTTTGTGAGATTTATTGTTTACAAAAAAAATTATTCATGTAATTTTCTCCATTTTTGAAAAAAAAATTATAACATATTTATCTATTTGGACTTATTTTTTAATCTTTGAATCGTATTTCTATGTTCAATATAAGATGTAGTATAATTTTCCATCTTGATTTTCAAAATTTAAAATTTTTTTGTTTAAGTATTCATTTTCAATTACCATTTCCTTATTGTCTTTTTTGAGTGATTTACTTTTATTTTTCAAATATTCATATTTTGTTTCCATCATGGTACAATATTCATTTAATTAATCAGAAGAGAAGTTTTCATTTTTTTGATTCAAATTCATTCTTACAAGAATAACGAGATTATACCATGTCTAAATATTCCATAAAGAACATATTTTAATTTTTATTAGAATGTTCATTTTATGATTATGAAGATGTGACATCACGACAATCCTTTGAATCACTCCATGTTTCTTTAATTTTCTTCTTTTATTTTTTGTTATATCTTACCTTTTTGAAAAACAATTTCCTAGACTTCTTGTTATCTTGCATCTGTAGAAAATCTAGTTTGATGCATCTAAGCTTCTTACATTCATAGCATCTCAACTCTATTGAGTTTTCATCATTTTTCTTGAACATACTAAAGGTTTTCTTGAAACATATTCTTTTGATATAGAAATTCTAAACTTTATAGAAAAGTGATAAATCTCATCTTCTGAAGCACAACTATTTAAGGTGCCTTTATTTTAAGACTCATACATTTTTATTTCTTTTCTTTTCTTATCATCTTTTGAATTTGAAACTATTTAAGAAACATTATCCTTCTTAAATAAATTATACTCTCTAGATTCAGCTTTCATATCATCCTCATACATCATAATAGTTCCAATAATATATTTTATTTCAATTTTCTTGACCTTTGTAGATTACCTAATAGCAGTAGAGATTCCATTTCATCTAGGTGGTAGAATTATAAGGATTTTAAAAGCTTTATATTCTTCATGAATAGTTATTCCTAACGAATAAAAAAAATTACAACCTTAGTATGTCTTCTATTCAATTAAATAATGTTGTGAGATTCCATCATTATTAAAGTATCTAATTTAAGCATGGAAGTATAATATCTGAGAGCTCGTATGTTGTTTATTCCTTCATAATAAATTTCTATAGTATTCTAGATTAAATTATTTTTTGGAAATTTTGAAAATCTGTTGAACTCATCTAGACATGGTCTATATATTATAGAATTTGTAGCTTTATATTTTAAATCATATAAAGCTTCAGTTTCAGCATCCCATGTTTCATATTATTTATTTTCTATTTCATAATTCTTCACCAATTTATGATAAACCTTTTGACTGAAGGTTATTCAAATTTATTAACATGTTTTCCTTCCAACAACCATAATTATCACCATTAAATTATGGTTTTATTACCATATAAATAACTTCTATATTTTTACTCACAACATCCATCTTGTCTATGATCTTAAGACTACAACCTTTGAAATCTTAGAACTCAAAAGTCAATACCACTGATACTAATTGTTGTTGAAAACTGACTGCACTAAAACTAAAATGGGGGTGAATTTAGTTATTTTAAATTTTATTCACATAGAAAACCACCCTATTCGAAGATATGATTACTCATGATCTTTTCTTAACCCAATAATTTCATGTAAACAAAATTACATAGAAAATATATTAGACAAAAATATTAATAATGATTCAGATAACAGAAATATCGTAGTTCACTCCACTAATTCACAACTTCAAGAGCTTGGTGATTTTCACTAAACCATACTTTTTACCAAGGACTTCCATTTCTTTTCCTAGGGATAGTATGACTAAGTGAAAGTATGAAAAACTTGGTACAACAGTAATAGGATCTTTCAACCAGGCTTCAACAGGTCTTTACAAATAACATCCTTAAAGGGGCTTTTACCAGGAGCCTTCACAATGAGAAATATATTAAACAAATTGTTTATAGGTTGATATCATTATTTTAAGATACATCAGATAGAATATATTAAATCTATAATATATAAGATAATATTGAAAATAATCTTGAGGAGAGACTTTTAAATATAGAAAAGATAAACTTGGTAGTATAGCTATAAAGTCAAATATTCTTCTTTCTTATTAAAAAAAATAGAGACATGCACATGAAACTTCATGAGTGAGTTCTCTGATAATATAGAAATAAATTATATTCTTATCAATATTCTATTTTTCACTCTTTAATAAATGCATGAAATTCATGAAAAATGGATCTTTTAATCATATGCATCAGATCCTTAAAATCTAGGATTGGAATTTAAATTTCATGCATCATTTTCTTGGAAATACCTTAAAAATTGTACTATATTATAAATTATCCTTGCACTTGTTTCCTTTTTCAGTAGCTTCCTCTTATCATAATTTTTTTAATATAAATAGGTAATACAACATTTAACGAATTCACAGTAGCATGATTTATCATTGAAAGTACACCAACGGTAATAAATACTGGGTTTTAGAACCACATAGATGATTGTATATCAAAACATAGATGAATTCTATATATTTGAATTCAAATAGATGTATTGGTCCACATATCCATTCTTCATGTATATCATTTATCCATGTATCCAAATTTTCATATTCCTTGTTCATGAAGCTAATTTTCTTCACATAAACTTCTTGATCACACATCCAAATTTAATGTATCCGAATGAATTACATATCCATTTGGAACTAAATAACTGATTTTACCAAGTATCCAGATTATGTAGCTGATTAATCCATGTAACTGATTCATGTATTTGATTGTTCATGTAGGTGATTCATAAATGTAGGTGATTTCCACATAGTCATTTCGGTGATGTAGTCATTTCATGTAGGATAATTATTCATATATTATATTTTTCTATCCAATTTCTCAAAATATCAATTCCTCTATGTACCCAAATTCTTCACATGGACAATTTTACATACGTAAGAAAATTTAAGAAAACTTTTAGAAATTGCATATTTTATAGATAAATGACTTAGATAGTAATAAATCCTGATGAAGGCACTTAAAAAAACGTTAGTACCATATGAAGGGTATTAGAGATCATCAAAACCTAAAGTACATGGGCTATTTTGGAACAAATTTTTTTTTCCAAAAATGGGTTCATCACTTATGATGTATCTAAGATTAATTCCTAGGGACTATGCAAGTATCTCAGTTGGGTTACACGACATGTACTGATGAGTTACACACTATGTGTTCTGCTTTCCACATCCCCACATAACCCATTGGTTGACTCAAAATTTTCTTTAGATGTGGGGATTAATGAGTCACATGGAATGTATTACAACTATAAATCATGTATCTCATTAATAAAAAAAAATTCCTTAATCTCACATGGTATGATTCTTTGTATTTGACCACATGGTTAGTGCAAATTTATTCTCTAAAGAATGTAGACTATATGGAATGTGCACTAGGTACACACCATGAGTTTTGAAAAACTGTGTGTTGAGATTTCCATTCCAACATGTGGTTGCATTAAATGCCCCATTTATAATTACATCTTAGAACATCATGTATCATGTGACATGAAAAAGTGAATTGAACTTTAGCACTTGGAATATACATTCAGTCACATGTTGTGTATCCCTGTCAATTGACCAAAATCCTCAGCACCTCTTGATGAAATCTCTGATCACTCTTCATATGTACTTAATCTATTTAAGATAATATGAAACTTGAAAAAATATAATTAATATGTTGAAAACAATTTAATTAAACTTTGAATTATTGAATTAATAAACTAAAAGAAAAAAACTAACAATAATTTTGTATAATAAATAAAAATAATAATAAATTATTATGAGAATTATTTGATACCACTTTAAGGTTTTCGGGTATAGAAGAAGTGTGTTGGGTGGTTCCCCATAACATTTTTTGTCAAATTATTCAGATTTCACCTTAAATCTAGATATAAATGCATTCCTAAAATCCATAAAGACAAAATCTTTTCATATATAATTTATAATTAATTTATTTAATGAAATAATTACCTTTAATTGAATTATTTATTCATTGATAAATCAGTAGACCACTCTTGTCATGTCGGCATTGAATCAAAGGAATCAAGTGTAGAACTCCTATAGTGATGATCCATGAGTGATTTTCAAACCTCTGATCAACACTGTAGAATTCATTGGGTTCAATTATGGAAGAATATAACACATGTGATGATCATTTTTTATCACAACTGAATCTTTCAAGAGGATAAGAATTTGTTTTGGTGGAGGGGGAGAATTGATTGTGTTCTTCAGATAATTCTATAGAGGTAGATCTCTAGAACTTGAGAGGATTCTCTATTGAACTCATTGTGCATAATGATGTAATTTTTCTCTCACTTGAACACACTTGTATAATGTCATAATAAGGTTTAAATAGTGTTAGGGTTAGAAAATAACAATTACACAAGCTCCCTTATTGTTTTCTTAATCCTTGGAAAACCCCATGTCTAATAATAATACAATTATTATTGTTTACTTGACATACACTAAACTCAAAAATAAAATAAATAATATTGTTATTGAATAAATAAATTAATATTTATTCAAATAATATTTAATATGAAATTTCTCACTAGAACATTAAAAATGATCTAAAATCCTCTTCAATATTTATTGGGCCTTGAATAATAACTATTTATTAAATTAAATAATTACTACTGAATTATTTCCTGATAAATATATAAATCTTATATTGACTAAATTTAGTGATTAAATGTTTATTATATATTCACATAACTAAATAAATAAATATTTTTTTACATTGTGAATAAAACAAAATAAATAAATATTCTATATTTAAGTAATTAAATAAATAATTACTTGGTGAATAAATACTTATTAAATATTCAACTCACATAAATATTCTACTGAATAACTAGTGATTGAATATCTGTGATAAAAAATATGAATAATTATTAAACCATGTATGCTAATAATATTTATCCAATGTGTTAAATTCATATGTAATTTAACTCAGATTATTAATAAACTTAGTGTGTGACCCTCTAAGCCCCTTTCTCAATGGAATTGGGCTACACTGCCTAAATTCCAATGTTAGCATCTTGTAATTCCAAGGATCCTATAGAAAAATAATTTAATGTCACAATAACATTTAATCTCCCACAATAATATACTATGTAATATAATCCCTTCATCTTCATATCTCTAATAAAGAAGATTTCATGCTAGTTTCATCAACCTATGTTCTCAATGTCAATTTCATTGACTTTCAGGAAAAAAAAATTCTAACCACACCACCATGGACATGGACATAATCAAGTAGTTAAATTACAATCAAAGGGAATGAGATATCATATTTAATTAAAGAAAATAAGGGATAAATCCTTTATTTCATTATTCATTAATAAAATATCACTTGTGACAAACCCAATGTATCCTACCTCATCACGAGCATATGTTGTCACAATTTTCATCAATACATCAAAGTAAGAAACTCGTTATGTGTATTAATAATAACATTAAATTCTATGGATTATTACACATTTTTGTAGATAGGGATATCCAATGAAATTTAAAAAATTTGATTTTTGATTAGCAAGTCATGTTCTCATAATCTCATGAAATAAAGATTGAAATGGGTGCACACAATTAGAAAGTGTTTCAAAGTCCTATAAATATCCACCCATGATATCCTATATCATTCGTATCCTATAAAATGATATCATCTAGCTATAGAACTTATATTTAATAATAATGTTGTGGCACTTCTTGGTTCTCATCGTAGCAGGGAACTGATATGAATTTCAAGTGTGAAAAGTACCCTAAAGACATTATCACATACTATGTCACATATAAGAACAATAATTATGTGGTAAGAAATTTTATTAATATTAAAATACATGGATAAAATTAAAGTTAAATTACTTAGAAGTTGGTTCTATGGAACCAAATCCAACCCAGATTTGGAAATTTCAAGGGAAAAGGAACTTGATTACCCTCTTGACACCTATAGGCATCGGGAAAATATAGAGGAAGGGGTTTTGGAAATTGGGGAAATTATAATTAAGACCTTAAATTTAATTTCTTATAATTATATGAAATAAAAAATCCCCACATGATTAATTTTATAAAAATAAATAACCAAACCCAACCTTTTTAGACAATGTATAAGCCTCCTGGCCAGTGAGAAGTCTGACCCAAAGTCCCTCAACCTAAGAGAAATTTCAATTTCATCATAACTCTAATACCTAATATTTATAAACTCTATTAAACCTATAAATTCAATATTATATGTCCATTACAAAATAGATTTAAGGTAAATGAAAATCAAATCTGTTGTTTTCTAACCTAGCATGTTGTGCATGGAATAAAAAATTTATAATAAGAAATTTATCACATAAATTTAAGCATAAAAAATATTCCCATCATATATAAATTGTATATACAATAATATTTAATATAAATAAATAAATAAATATTTTATTTATTTTATTTATTTTCCAAACATGATACATCAATATGAAGTATTTATATTTTATTTAGGAATAAAAATATTCCATTTATCATGTCGAACACTTATCCTTTATAAAAAATTTATAAACTATAATGATTCTTCCAAAATATTAAAATTTTCATTTTTTGGCTATATCATTTTTTATGATAGATATTGTGGTTATATATCATAATCCATGATTCAATTGACACTTACGATAAGCATTGTCATGGGTTTCCAATCATTTTATATGATATATTCTATATTACCTTTATGACATGATATTTTATTTTTTGAAATAGAGAACACTGGTCATAGAATATGATAACTATTATCATACCATACAATGAAATTTAAAACCATGGGATTTAATGAATTATATGTTAAAACATAATCAGAAGTACCCTGTGACCAAGAAAAAAAGTTCTCATATTATGATATCCTATATTATAAATATTGTTAGGATGATCCAACAGATAACATTTATCCATTTTATATAATACCTTATGATATTTCCTTAATCATATTATGATATACATGTTCTTAATATAATCATTATAGAAACATGTTTATTTAATGATTAAGGTGGCTCTAATACAACTCATAGGTTTTTAGGAACACCTTATGCTTATAACGGGGGAAGAAACCCATTAAACAACCAGATCTATCCTCATAAAATCAATATGTAAATGAATAATATAACATAAAGAGGTTTTCATCATTTCCAATAAGCTCGATATTACTAGATTCTTTTGTATGAAGATAAATCTATGATAATCAAAAGATTATCACTTTCATAGGTAGTACATGAATAGCTAGAATCCTCATCTGCTATGAGAGGAACACTAGGACTACAAAAGTGATTCAGCACCTTATCCTTAAATACGAATAGAGAATAAGGTAAAAGATAGATTCATCTTGTTCAGATAGAATCTCTTCACACCCAATAGAAGGATCCCATCCTTTATATAGACTCCCTTTATTCAATATAGGGATTCAACCATCGCCTTCTAATACCTAGCAGCTAATATATATTACCATAACATATTATTGTTGGAGTTTCAAGATAATTGAACATTTCAATGATACCATTTGGGATAATTAACAACAACCCAAGCACCCGATATCATATATTTTGTGCTATATCATATTTTGTACCATATTACATAGGAATACCTATACCTTTAATGATACAACTATATTATTTACAATTATATGAATCTCATGTATATAGTGAATTGTAATTTGGATGATTCATACAATATGATTGACATGAGCCTGTTGTGTTGTGTGACAAAAACAATTATTTTCTAAGTTGAAATGTTGTTTAATGGTTAACCTAGGTTGTCTCTAGAGAGGAGTGCAAAAAAATCGGTTTTGTCACTTTGTTTTTGAATTTTTTTGGTTTAGAAATTGAGAGAAATTAAAAAAGGAAGAAATTAAGTAAAATATGGAAAAAAAAATAAAATATCATGTGATTTAAAATAGTAATATAAGGGTGATTAGGTCAGGGTTGGTTTTCCAATTTCAATGTTATCATAGTTTGATTTTATCCATTTCTCTTTTTCTAAATCAATTAAAGTGAGATTTCACAATCGCTTCCTCTCAATCCATTGGTAAATGGTGTTGGTGATATAATACCTTACCAATATCTTAGTTTGGTCTAATATTTTTCTTTTTTTGAAATATGTGTAGAAAATACCCTCAATTGATTTAGGTAATTCCTGATTGGGTCTTGTTTATCCAAAATAATTAAGAATAATTACTAGAATTCTCACATGTACTAATGATCGCCAAGTACTTCACCACTAAGCTCTAGTCTATTCCATAATATATAGATCATAATCTAGTGGATGAAGATAATTATCATTTAAAAAATCAATTATACAAATATAATATAAAATCATATATGTTCACACTAGATAATAAAAACCGCTATTACAATTGAAACCAACTTGCAAAAGAGAAATAGATTTCTTAACATTAAACACATCAACTCAAAAATAAAAAAAGGTAAAAACTAACCTTCCTCAATCACTCATAATATTTACCCCATAGTGGTAATGGTAATTGAGAATAATGGGTAGGAAGAATATAATACAAAACTAAAAGAAAGAAAATATGTAAAAAGAAGAACAGAAAAAATATCCTCCAGAATTTATCTGTGAGAAGTTTAACTTCATTGATCCCACCATATGGACAAAACATGTTGAGTTAACTTATTATAGGATTTGAGGAATGGGGTTGTATATCTAACCTTAAACTTTTAGAGAAATTAGAGCAGTGTGAAATAATTTATGGTCAAAATACTTGATCTGACTTATTCTGGCTGCCAAACACTATTCCACCAACCCTAATTTGACTAGTTTAAGGGTGCCCTTAATGAAATCATTTCTCCATAAAATTTAATTTTAAGCTTCCTAGTTGAGTTTTCTTTCTAACCCAGCTGGAATAATCCAATTTTATAATCATTATCCGGAGATATGACTCTTTCAATGAGGTAAGATCCATTATGGTGGCCAGAATAAGTTTTCGCATTGTTTAATTTTTTTGGGTATGTGGGAGTTCGAATTGTATATTGGTCAAGAAAAATATTTTGTATCCCAAAAACCATAAAATAATAAAAATAATAATAACATGAATTCGATAATAATTTTAGTATTTATTCTATAAATATATAGTCAATATAAAACTGTTAAATGTCCAGAATTAACCACTTTTCCCATTTAAGCTCAAAACTCACCAAAAAAACATAAAATGATAAAAATAAGCTCAAATTGGTTAATTGGAAGGTATTAAATCATTAAAAAACATATGAATAATTATTAAAATATTATCTCTATAAATTCCCCTACACTTATCAATTGGACTCTAGGACAAGTAAACAACAAAATAAAATCAAAGAAAAATTAAAAAACATATCCCTGAGATCCACCAATTTAATCCAAGAAACAAAGGATATCATGACTCCTTAACAAAAATTATTTCAAGTTATTAATTTATATCATTTAATATATTTAAACTTAATTTAATTTCCCATGAACAGAAAACACTTACCTCGCATTCATTTTCTCTTATCACACAAGTAAATTTTCAAAAATGTCTTTCTCATCCAATACTCATGAAAGGGTCACCATAGGCTTGACAAATTCTTAAATCTCCACCCAATGTGAGTCAAGGAAATTTTTTATATTTATTAATTTATAGGGTTGTTGTGTGGATTCATTTTGGTAGGATTTGGATGTGAAAAAATCTGAGTCTGAATGAGGAGGGATTGGCTCTTTTTGAAGAAAAATTGCATTATTCTAATTTTTACTCAAGTATAGTATCCTCCTTAATTTGGTTAGTATCAATTAAGATCCATTAGAATGAAAAATCAATTAAATTTCAAACCATTCATCATTTCATTAGAAAATATTTCAATCATCTCAAACATGATTTTTCTTGAAAGCTCCAGATATGCATAGCTTTCTTTTTTTCATTAGAAGCTATAGAAAGGTACAACTTCTCATACACGAAAGCTCCAGATAATGCATAACTTTCAACATAATTATTTTTTTCAGAATCAATCACATCTCTTCAACATTTTATTTTCCACCCAAAGTTTCTCAAAATGAGTTATTACAATATAGGGAAGCTTCCCCCACACTTAAGTTCAACTAGATTATGCAATTTCACTTCAAGAGAGGGTTGAATAGGGAAAATTGGCTAATAGTGTGGCTAACCTAGCATGATATTCATAGATTATAAGGGATACAAGGATTAAAATTCTCATGTTAGGACACTATAAAAAGGATTATTATGAAATAGGGGGCTTTAAAACCAAAGAAATTCCTCAATAATTTAAAACACAAGTACCTCAAACCCATAAGTTTTGATAGGAATAATTCAAATTCTAGTTAAATCAAGCATGGTATGGTTCTCTCAAGAAGTGAGTTAAAAGAAAATATCATGAAAATTAGGTTTAGAAGCCTCATGATAAAGTTATTTCAATGATAAATACAATGATATATGGCATGAGATTCATAAATCAAAGTAATTTTCATGAAATTTCTAAATATTTAAACTTGAAACAAAGTCATTTTCATTATTCATTTAAGTTCAGTTTACTAGTATAATTTTTTTCACTCATAAAAATAAGTTTCAAAAAATGGTGATGAAAATCATTTTAGATCTGAAGTTTTAGAAACACACAAAAATTTGAAAAATGCACTTTTTTTAAAAAAATAAAAATACAATTGAAATTACTAAACTAAAAAGGTTCCCTACCCCACACTTAAATGATATAGTGTCTAAAATCCATTCAAGTATATTTAACATGTAATTATATTTTAAATTGAATGAAAACAAGCAAGTAAGTGTTAAAGAGAGGTACAACCTGACTTATTGGCAGTGCATTATTGAGTTTAGATCCTAAGTGTTGCACACATGAAATCCTACAACCAAAGGTAGATAATAAAACATAATAAATTTACTGAAAGAAAATAAAATAGAAATATAATGAGAATATAAGGATAGATCTTGGTTTAATCCCCCAAATGGGCCCTGGATTTTGACTGACTTTAGATGGGAAGTTCCAATTGGTTATCCCCAATCTGATGGTGGGTGATGTTTCTTTAATATGAACCAAAAAAATTATTCTTTACATTTTTAACTTCTTATTTTTTATTAATTACTTCATATAAATAGTATAGAAATTAAACCCCCATGAAATTGAGATACATATTGTATGGTCGGGTTAGAAAAAGAATAAGTCCTCATTTTTCTTGGTTGTCACTTACACAACCTCCTTTTTATTCTTCATTGGTTTCTTAAGGTATGTTGCATAAAAATAATATTCAAATCAAAATTCATAGTGTAATTATATTATAAGAAAATTAAAGTATGAATAATCAATATCCAATTCTTCTTTTTCAAATTATGCATCTTGTATCTCTTTTTCCTCAAGAAATGAAAACTTTTCCTCCTCTTGAAATTCATCCAATAAGTATTCATATAGTTTAGGGAGCCCCATATATTCCTTATAATGTTCATCTTCTTTTTCTTCCTCATCCTCTAAGGAAAAAGATATGTTGGATGAATCTGAAAATTTAAAAACAAGGTGAAGTAGAACTCAATTCATCTTCGATAAAATCAGAATGAAAAGAGTTTAGAAAAATATTATTTCCCTTAATTAGCTCGACTTAAATTGATTCTTCAATGTAAAATGACTCTTGTAGTTCAATTTCTTAAGATAAAGGTATGTATTTAGTCTCCTCCATATTTTCTTTAAATTACACCACTTTGGTGGTGTCTTCCTTTAATAATTCTGGCTCTTCTACTTTGTAAGTAATATGTGGATCAAGTAGTTCTTCACACTCATTTTAGAATCCATATAGATATTTTTGATCTCCCACATTAATCTAAATAAGAAATTCTTCCTTATTATCCTCTTCAAGTTCGGGCTTAGGTTCTTACTCTGGATCAGGGTTGGGTTGCTCTGTTAATTCATGAACATAGTCAAATGATCTTTCCATTTTTCTCCCCAAGTCATCCAAAGTATCAATAATACTTTTAAATTGATCATTTAGATCACTATAATCAAATTATTTTTCTTGATATTTTACTTGTGGGTAATTATTCCATGATTTAAATAAATAATCATTTGAAAACATCATGCCAAGAGATTTTTTTTAACTTTTTTTTAAAGTGTCAAATATTTTTAATTATTTTTTGGAACTACCTCCCCAGAAACTGCAACAAGTTTTTACATGATACTATTATGGGGTGTGGTAAAAAAATTATTTTCTAAGTTAAAATTTATTTTAGTGGTAAACCTAGGTTGTCTCTATATAAAAGTGCACAACAATCATGTTTGTCACTTTGTTTTTGATTTTTTTTTTGTTTTAGAAATAGAGAGAAATGAAACAGAAGGAAGAAATTAAGTAAAATATGGAAAACAAATTTAATATCATGTGATTTAAAATAGTAATATAAATTTTTTGATTTATTCGGTGTTGTTTTTTCAATTGTAATGTTATCATAGTTCTATTTTATCTATTTCTCTTATACTAAATCAATTAAAGTGAGATTTCACAATCACTTCCTCTCACTCATTTGGTAAATGGTGTAGGTGAGATTATACCTTACCAAGATCCTATTTTGGTCTAATATCCTTCCTTTTGTGAAATATTTGTAGAAAATACCCTCAATTGATTTAGGAAATTCCCGATCGGGTCTTGTTTATCCCAAATAATTAAGAATAATTACTACAATTCTCGCATGTACTAACGATCACCAAGTACTTCACCACTACTCTCCATGATATTACATAATGTATATATTAGAATATATTGGATGGAGATAATTATAATTTAACAAATAAATTATAAAAAAATCTAAAATTTTATATTACCGAACAAGATAATAAAAACTGCTATTACAATTGAAACCAACTTAAAAAGGAGAGAAAGATTTCTTAACATTAAGTACATGAACTCAAACATAAAAAAAGGTAAAACCTAACCTTACCCAATCACTCATAAGATTTACCCC
This sequence comes from Viscum album, assembly GCA_963277665.1. NCBI lineage: Eukaryota > Viridiplantae > Streptophyta > Magnoliopsida > Santalales > Viscaceae > Viscum > Viscum album. The sequence continues at coordinate 877,552,782 of OY728125.1, forward strand.
ACCATATTAAGGTTAATTTAGAATAATGGTGAGGAATAATACATTACAAAACTAAAATAAAGAAAAGATGTAAAACGAAAAACAGAAAAAATATCCTTGAGAATCTATCTGCCAGAAGTTTATCTTTGGTTTTCCCACGATATGGATGAAACATGATAATATACCTTCTTATAGGATTTTAGGAATGGTGTTGGATATATAACCTTGAAATTTTAGAGAAATTGGATTAGTTTGAAAGAAGTTATGACTGAAATACTAGAGTTGACTTATTATGGCTGCAAAACACTATTCCACCAACCCTACTTTGACCGGTTTAAGGGCGACCTTAATAAAATTATTTTTCCATGAAATTTAATTTCAATATTATTCATTGAGTTTTATTTTGAACCTAGTAGTAATAATACCATTTTATGGTCAGTAGCTTGAGTTATGTGTCTTTGAATGAGGTAAGGTCCATTTTGCTGGCTAAAATAAGTGTTCACATTTTTTATTTTTTGGGGTTTGAGGGAGTTTGAATTGGATATTTGTCAAGTGGAATATTTTGTATTCCAAGAACCTTGAAATCCTAAAAAAACTAATAATATGAATTGGATAACAATTTTAGGAGCTATTCTTGAAATACAGAGGCCACATAAAATTTTTAAATGTTCATAATTAACCACTTTTCTCATTTAATCTCAAAACTCACCAAAAACATAAAATGAAACAAAGAAGATCAAATTGGTTAATTGGAAGGGATTAAATCATTTTAAAACATATTAATAATTATTAAAATATGAGCTATTTCAATGATTCATCCTTTTAGTGCATATCAATCACATATATCCTTAACACCTTCACCAAATAGGGTAAAATTATATTATATACATTCACATTTTTGGAACATTTCCAAAAAATGATAGCTAGAAAAAGACTTAGATGATACCTTCATTATCTCCAATTAATTGGCATACTCAATCACATTGACTATATGAGTGAAGACTAAATTTTCGTAGGTTATCTTTTATTTAATGTCTTCAAAACCTTATGTGGGTTCATTTATGCTTATCATATGAATCTAGATTCAAGTGTTGAATAATTTCAAAAGTAGGTTACTCATAAAGATGTTTCTTTTACATATATAATTTTTTCCTTATTTATTAATAAAAAATATTAAGTTTTTATACCAGTCTAGGAATATTATTAATCTAAGATCCTTCTTTCTATAATATTGATATCAAATTTATGTTCGATGATGATGATGTTAGTATTCATTGATGTGAAAACCATTTTATGGATAAGTCCTAGTATCTTTAAGAAAGATAAATTATGAAAGTATTTAATGTAATAATATGTTTGACGAAATGGAATAACCAAATTTAAGAAGTCTAGTTATAAGGACCCGACCTTAAAACATTACATAATCTTGAATTAAATGAATAATTCACATTGAGGATCTTTTCAATTTTAGAATTTTAGAGAATTAGGGAATAACTATTACATCTCACAAGATTACAAAGTAGACACTTCTACTCAGTTTCCATAAAATAAAAAATATTAAAAATAAACATTTCTAGTTCCATGTTTTAGATAGCATGTCTTTCCTTGATCCCATCCTTTACCCTATTCACCTTTAAGTCATGTGGAAAACATTTCAAAAAACTGGGATGAGCATAAAAGGCTCAGTAAGGGATATAAAAATATGGAAAGAAAACACTAGTCCATGTATACTTAAGAATCAATGAAATCATACCTTACTCTTAAAACATAAGAATGTTAACATACCGCATGAAATCATAATATTTATGAATAACTCATAGAAATCATAAGACGTAAAGGTAACTTGAGGCATTCATAACATTCTTACGTAGGGAGTAACCCTCATGGTTACGTTTAGAATACCCACCACAGTATATTCCCTAAATCTCTTCGGAGAAACCTTAGAGTTTAACTCCTTTGCATTACCCAATGCATTGGAGAGATATCACGGGCTCACCCGCCCTTAGTTTATCACAAAACCACTCGTCTTCATAAAAAATTCCCAAGAACCATAACATAATCGTATCACATAAAACATGCATAAAGGAAACATAACATTTCCACATTTCAATCACAAGATATAAATAACACATTGATATAATAAAAACATTATCAATACCATTTTCAATACCAAAATAAAATTAAATTAAAACATGGTATTTATTTTTATTTTAAAAAAAATTGTGGCTTATAGAGGAATCTGAAACTCAAATAATGGTCACGGCGGCGTAGAAGTAATTGTCGCCGCATACGTAAGACAAAAACATTCACTTTTGTTGTTTAGTAAAACAGTTCATATAAAAATATTCCTTTTGAATAAAATTAAAAGTCAAAGGGTTTTATACACCATATAAAAGAAAGTTATGTATAAAACAAATTATGCCTCAATGAAAGGAGATTGAGACGAAGTCCCATACGAAGTCGGTATCCTTTAATTAAGGATAAATCAATTACATAATTATGTGTGAAAAAAATAAATACACCCAATATAAGAGAATATTAAGTGTAAAACAATCAGAGGTCATCCAAACATATTCATATTATGAAATAATCAAGAATTAGAGGTTTAACCCAAAGAATTGAAATTGGGTTAAAATGTTCCCTTAAAAAAAATTGACAGCCTAACGATGTCACTTTAAAATTCAGAAAATGAGTTGATGAGAGATAAAATGGTATCTCATAACTTGGGCATAAAATTTACATCAATAATTATATATAAGAACATATCCCAACATAATAATATGTAAATTAAAATACATAACAAAATATGTCTTTTAAAAAGAGGAGGCTGAAAGGTTCCCTTACCGATTTGGGTAACTTTCAAAACATACACCCCATGAAAGAAGAACTATACAACGTTGATGTAATTACCCATAAACAAAATCATATTACACAAATAGTATTATAATGGTAATTACATACACCACTCAAAGTAAATAGTGGAAAATGTAGCATAAACCTCATGGGAATAAAAGTGAGCTGAAAAATCCATTACGAAAACTCGGCAGCCGAACGGCGCCACTTAACTTCAAAAAAATGGATTGATGAAATAAAATAGGGTCTCTCATCATATGAACATAATATTTACAGTAATAGGAATATAAAATAACATCCCCCAACATAATAAATAGGAGCTTATAAGAAGTTCCATAAAAGAGAGTACTTAAAAATAAAGAGAGAGGTTGGATCCCTTACCTCAAGTCCGACTTGTCTTGTTCGTTTCTTTATATTCCTGAATAATAAATTTTGGTCAATTAAAAATTTATTAAGGAACTCCTTTAAATTTTATTATTCAATTCATATCACATATTATAATTTTATAATAATTAGTTAATTATTTGAGTTCATATCAGACGTTTTGTGTCGATGTTCGGTACATGAGTCAAAAATGAACTTGTTTGAAAATAATTTTCCATGTAGTTATAATTACAACATCTCCAGAATAGTATTAATGATTTAAATATCATATATATCCAGTATATATTAATTTTATACTATTCAATAATATTTGGAGATAAAAAATGAAATGCACTGTTCATGGAGGCGGTAGGTCGTACGTACGCATGAACACTACTTTCATTTCTTTGTCCCATTAATGGAATTAAAACTAAATGAGATATATATATATATATATATTATAATTACATTATAATATATATTTTATATAGTTCACATTATTTCACTAATTTTATTCTTTATACATTACATGTATTGCATGAACGAGTCGCATCACTTGAGGGGGCGGTAGTCCACACTTCCTCAAATGAAATTGTCGCATTTGCACAACATGAAAATCATAATGGTATGTTTTAAATGTAAAATACAGAAGAATAGAGAGAAAATAAATATAATATATATCATAAATAAATATATTTCCATCATAATGGCCCCCATGAGAGGTGGTAGGAGAATATAGAACAATCATCGTTTCGTGAGTCAGTAATTCGCCATCCACAGAAACAGTATGTTCTTTAACCATTAGACAGAGGTGTGTGTAAGTGTAGATAAAATAATTCTCATAAAAACATCCTAGTATATCTTATATACTATTTTTTTTACAAAATAAAGGAATAAAAATAGTTTAGGGTGTTGGAGAAGAAAAATTAAACAAAAGAACATTAGAGAGGACTTTACCTTTAAATCGGGCAACTCCCCTTGGTTTGAACCAAAAGGGTTCCTTGAAGAGCTTTCTGCCTAAGGGAAGGCTTCTATGATGAAGTTAGAGATGTGGAGAGATGAAATTATCAGAGTTTTACCAAGCCAATGGCTTTAGAGGTGTGGTTAAGGAGGGTACAGGTGGGGGCCTTTTATAAGAGGGAGGAGGGGCACTCTTTGAAAGTCTTGAAAAGATACTTTATTATAAAATGATTTTTGGATATCAAAGGTCCCAAAACCATATATTTATAGGATAAGGTAATAAGGGTTCCAAATCCACCCATACAATAGGTTTTTGACAAGTGTAAGTCTTATATTTTACATTATCTTTTCATTTTATTTAAATCGTTCATTAATGAGGTAATCTCTGCATCATCATGGGGTCATAAATAAATTAATGGATTTAATGTCTAAAAATTATAAAAAAATATCATGATGTAGGAAATATATTTATATTTCTAATTAATATTTATAGTCAAAAATATGACCTGTATAACCCCATGTAAAAATTGTTTTAGTAAAACAATACATGTTTGTGACATTTTTATTTTAACTTTAAATAAAAAGTTATTAATGTCATCTTCCTACCAAAATGGCTCCATGGGGTCCCCAAGTTTACCCATGGATTTTCTTGGTCGGCCATGACTCATATAATAATGTTAGGACATGTTTCAAGGTCATTTCATATTAACATAACATTATCTTTACCTTAAATTACACTAATTAACTTTTATCTCGATTAATAAAACATAAAAGTTACTATTCCCCAAAAAAATATTTTAATCCCATTGAACCACATTTTATATCCTAATGACAACCATGTATGTCGGATTTTTGAAATTCAAATCACAGAAGTGGTAAAGTTTCATTTAAACGAAAAAGCAGTTTTTTAACTACCACTTAGTGGTTTCACTATTCATCAAAAATTGAAGTTTTTCCGAAAAATACCAAAAATTCACCCTAGGCTCTATTTGATATTCTGAATTAAAAAATGATGTCTATTTTAAAAAATTCAAAACATATAAGTTTCATTAATTAATTTAATAATTAATTCCTGCTGTCAAAACAAATAGTGTGTTTTTAAGAAACAATGTCTATTAAAATATTGACACTAGTTTAAGTCTAATTTCAAAGTTAAATTAATTCCAATGAGCACCATTGGATTAAATGGTAAAAATATATTCTAATTTAAATTTAAATCCAATTCAAAATATTATCTAATCATATAAATAAATTATATTAAAAAGAGGTTTTGAATTAAAATACAATATTTTTCACTTATTCATTAAAAATGGACTTTATCAAAAAAATAACAAAAACCTACACAAAGTAAAATTTGATATCCCGATTCTAAAGAAGGATTTTATTTGGTCCAATATAACATATAAAATTGTCATCAAGTGGATTTAAAAAGGGTTTTCCATCAAAAGGCGGTTAATCGACCTTTTAAAGAATATTAGAATATTTACGCTAAAAATTGGATTCATTCGCATTTTAAGCCTCTAACATTTATTGGATAAAAGTAAAAATATTTGAAACAAATATATAATAATTTTGTAGTTAGTTCTGTTCGTTAACTCCATTACAATGTCTAGGCTTTAACTAACATTTAAAATAATATTATTTTATTATTAGAGTGCAACGTAAGATTTCCAAGAAACTCGTTGTTACGTATTGGGCACGCCATCGAGCATAGTGTTCCCTTTAAATTAATATTAACATTTTATTCACAAATATGGATAAATATAAAAATGTTATATTCTTTATTTACCTGGGTTGTTACATCCTTCCCCCCTTTTGGGAATTGCGTCCTCGCAATTTTAAAATTGGGCTCGGAAACTTCATTGAAAGTCCCACATCGGAAGAAGAGTCGGTAAAACTATCACTTTAAAATAAAGAAAGATAAGTACAAAGGTCACAAGAGTAAAACCATAATAGTATTACATGAAAACATGGGTACGGAATAAAAAAATAAAGGGTCATGTTCTGATGGAGAGTGATAGAAAACATGTTTAGGAGAAAGTTAACCACCAAAAAATCACAAACTTGTGATGGGTTAAACAGTATTTGATTCCCTAGTAGGAAAAATTAACAGAAAACATTTTTGTTACTTTTCATTGATGAATTTATTTATGAGCTTAACTGAAACTTAAGGAAACAAACTTACTTGTCATGTAGGCTTCATCTTTTACTAGATTTCTAACACAAACTCATATTTTCTCCAAACAATGAGTATTCATAATGACTTGTTCACATTAAGATCGCTATAATAAACTTGGAGAGAATCACATAACTCACAAAATATGAACTATATATTTCCCATGTCTTTAGACCTTAACAAAAACCAAATTTGTTTGTATAATATCAGATAATCCCAAAAAAATATAATCTTTCACAAGAATAAAAACTACTCTTAATCTCTAAAATTTGTCAAACAACCCAAAGTTCAACAAAGAGCATTCAATACAAAATTTCCCTTAAAATTAATCAAAAATAAACCAACCAAAGATTTAAACCCAAATCTCTGAAGAATTTAATCGCATAGTCTTCCAAGGTAAATCTTAACATTTATCTCCAAAGAACATAAGTTACTCTTAAAGTCTCATACTGAAAAGTAATTAGACTAATCACATATCCTCCATGATAGGTCAATCGTTTCAATAGATAACCCAAAATCAACTTATTCTTGATTCAAAAAATCATCTAACTAAAAATAATCTATCATACTAACCAGGGACTTCACGTAGTCCAGTGGTAGGTGATAAATATCAGTCGTACTTTGGTTGTGGGTTCGATTCCCGCAGCTTGGTCCAACGCGACGGGTTGTCATACGGTATGCGTGTTTTCCCTTTTTCCAAAACTATATAATTCATAAAACATTTTCCAAAAAGAGATAAAATCTTCAAAAATAACCATAACATAATTTAACCTCAATTTTACCTCATGCCTTTCATCTTCCATCATATAGTAACCCATAATTACCTCAAAAGTAAGGATCATATAAACCCTAATGGTTACCATTATAATTATTACCTAAAATTCCACATCGAATTAGTTCTCTCGTACATGATGCATCAGATAACCCACCAAGGTTCAAGTGGTTAATCATGACTCCTTGATAGTTGGTTTAGAATAACCTTGAGATTCCTCATTGAATCCCCCATTTCATCCAGTCTCTTAATTAGAGAACCGCCAAAGTTTCCTTCAAACCCATTTTCACTTTGGTGCCTGCTAGATCCATCCATTTACTAAAACCAAAAATTTCAGTGTGAGTATATTAACCAAATAATCATTTACTAATAAGGAATATAAACCCTAAGATATACTTATCCAAGTTATCTCAAAATCATTCCAACTTTCAAAAATAACAATGACTCCATCTATTATACTAACCATTGTCGTTATACACAACTTGTCACTTATGCTTAAACAACACTCTAACCCTTAAAGTTATCTAAACCGACCTTTGATACCAACTCTAAGTACCTAGCCTTAAAACATTTCATAATCTTGAATTAAATGAATAATTCACATTGAGGATCTTTTCAGGTTTAGAGTTTTAGAGAATTAGAACATAACTATTACATCTCAGAAGATTACAAAGTAGTCACCTCTACTCAATTTCCATAAAATAAAAAATATTAAAAATAAACATTTCTAGTTCCATGTTTTAGATAGCATTTCTTTCCTTGATCTCATCCTTGACCCTATTCACCTCTAAGTCCTGTGGAAAACATTTCAAAAACTTGGGATGAGCATAAAAGGCTTAGTAAGGGATATAAAAGTATGGAAAGAAAACACCAGTCCATTTATACATAAGAATCAATGAAATCGCACTTTACTCTTAAAACATAATCACTTTAAAATACCTCATGAAACCATAAGATTTATTAATAACTCAAAGAAATCAAAAGACGTAAAGTTAACTTGAGGCATCCATAACATTCTTACATAGGGAGTAACCCTCATGGTTACGTTTGGAATACCCACCATAGTATATTCCCTAAATCTCTTCGGAGAAACCTTAGAGTTTAACTCCTTCACATTACCCAATGAATTGGAGAGATATCACGGGCTCACCTACCCTTATTTTATCATGGAACCACCTGTCTTCATAAACAATACCCAAGAACCATAACGCAATCGTATCACATAAAACATGCATAAAGGAAACATAACATTTCCACATTTCAATCACAAGTTATCAATAAAAGATTGATATAATAAAAACATTATCAAAACCATTTTCAATACCAAAATAAAAGAAAATTAAAACATGGTATTTATTTTTCTTTTAAAAAAACTTATGGCTTGTAGAGGAAGCCGAAACTCAAATAATGGTCACGGCGGCTGAGAAGTCGTTGTCGCTGCATACGTAAGACATAAACATTCCCTTTTGTCTTTTAGTAAAACAGTTCATATAAAAATATTCATTTTGAATAAAATTAAAAGTCAAAGTGGTTTATAAACCATATAAAATAAATTTGTGTATAAAACAAAATATGCCTCAATGAAAGGAGATTGAGACGAAGTCCCATACGAAGTCGGTATCCTTAGATTAAGGATAAATCAATTACATAATTATGTGTGACAAAACTAAATACACCAAATATAAGAGGATATTAAGTGTAAAAAAATCAGAGTTCATACACACATATTCATAGTATGACATAATCAAGAAGTAGAGGTTTAACCCAAAGAATTGAAATTGGGTTAAGAAGTTCCCTTACAAAAATTTGACAGCCTAACGGCGTCACTTTAAATTTCAGAAAATGAGTTGATGAGAGAGAAAATGGTATCTCATCACTTGGAAATAAAATTTACATCAATAAGGATATATAAGAACATATCCCAACATAATAAGATGTAAATTAAAATACATAACAAAAGAATTATTTTAAAAAGAGAAGGGTGAAAGGTTCCCTTACTGATTTGGGTAACTTTCGAAACGTACACCCCATGAAAGAAGGACTATACAATGTTGATGTAAATACCCATAAACGAAATCATATTACACAAAGATTATAATAATGGACAGTACATACACCACTCAAAGGATATAGTGGCAAATGTATCATAAACCTCATGGGAATAAAAGTGAGATGAAAAATACCTTATGAAAACTCGGTAGCCTAATGGTGCCACTTACAACTTCAAAAAAATGGATTGATGAAATAAAATAGGGTCTCTCATCATATGAACATAAAATTTATAGTAAGAGGAATATAAAACAACATCCCTCAACATAAGAAATAGGAGCTTAGAAGAAGTTACATAAAAGAGAGTACTTAAAAATAAAGAGAGAGGTTGGATCCCTTACCTCAAGTCCAACTTGTCTTGTTCATTTCTTTATATTCCTGAATAATAAACTTTGGTCAAATAATAATTTATTAAGGACCTACTTTAAAGTTTATTATTAAATTCATATCACATATTATAATGTTATAATAATTAGTTAATTATGTGAGTTCATATCAGACATTTTTTTTCGATGTTCGGTACATGAGTCACAAATGAACTTGTTTGAAAAGAATTGTCCATGTAGTTATAATTACACCATCTCCAGAATAATAGTAAGGATTTAAATATCATATATATCCATTATATATTCATTTTATATTATTCCATAACATTTTGATATAAAAAATGAAATGCACTATTCATGGAGACGGTAGGTCATACGTACACATGAACACTACTTTTATTTCTTTGTCCCATCAATGGGATTAAAACTAAATGAGATATATATATATATTATAATTCAATTATAATATGTATGTTATATAGTTCACATTAGTTCATTAATTTCATTCTTTATGCATTCCATGTATTGCATGAACGAGTCGCATCACTTGAGGGCGCGGTAGTCCACACTTCCTCAAATGAAATTGTCGGATTTTCACAACATGAAAAGCATAAAGGTATGTTTTAAATGTAAAATAGAGAAGAATAAAGAGGAAATAAATATAATATATATCATAAATAAATATATTTGCATCATAATGGCCACCATTAGTGGTGGTAGGAAAAGATAGAACAATCATCGTTTCGTGAGGCGGTAATTCGCCATCCACAGAAACAGTATCTTCTTTAACCATTAGACGGAGGTGTGTGTAAGTGTAGATCAAATACTTCTAATAACAACATCCTAGTATATTTTAGATACTGTTGTTTTTACAAAAGAAAGTAATAAAAATAATTTAGGGGGTTGGAGAAGCTAAATAAAACAAAAGAACAATAGAGAGGACTTTACCATTAAATCGGGTAACTCCCCTTGGTTTGAACCAAAAGGGTTTCTTGAAGAGATTTCTTCCTAATAGAAAGATTATATGATGAAGTTTGGTATGTGAAGAGATAAAATTATCATAGTTTTTCCCATCCAATGGCTTGATAGGTGTGGGTAAGGAAGGTAGAGGTGGGGGCCTTTTATAAGAGGGAGGAGGGGCACTCTTGGAAAGTCTTGAAAAGATACTTTATTATAAAATGATTTTCGGATATCAAGGGTCCCAAAATTATATATTTAGAGGAAAAGGTGATAAGGGTTAAAAATCCACTCATCCAATAGGTTTTTGACACGTTTAAGTCTTATATTTTATATTATCTTTTCATTTTATTTAAATCGTTCATTAATGAGGTAATCGCTGCATCATCATGGTGTCATAAATTAATTAATTTATTTAATGTCTAAAAATTATAAAAAAAATATCATGATGTAGGAAATATTTTTATATTTCTAATTAATATTCATAGTCAAAAATATGACTTGTATAACCCCATGTAAAAATTGTTTTAGTAAAACAATACATGTTTGTGACATTTTTATTTTAACTTTAAATAAAAAGTTATTAATGTCATTTTCCAACCAAAGTGGATCCATGGGGTCCCCAAGTTGACCCATGGATTGTCTTTGTCGTAAATGACTAATCCAATAAGGTTAGGACATGTTTCAAGGACATTTCATATTATTATAACATTATCTTTACCTTGAATTACACTAATTACCTTTAATCGCAATTAATAAAACATAAAAGTTGTTATTCACCAAAAAAATATTTTAATCCCATTGAACCACATTTTACATCCTAATGAAAACCATGTATGTTGGATTTTTGAAATTCAAATCACAGAGGTGGTAAAGTTTCATTTAAATGAAAAACCAGTTTTTTAACTACCACTTAGTAGTTTCACTATTCATCAAAAATTGAAGATTTTCAGAAAAATACCAAAAATTCACCCTAAGATATATTTGATATTCCAAATTCAAAAATGATGCCTATTTTACAAAATTCAAAACATATAAGTTGCATTAATTAATTTAATAATTAATTCCTGCTGTCAAAACAAATTGCGTGTTTTTAAGAAACAATATCTATTAAAAGATTGACACTAGTTTAAGTCCAATTTCAAAGTGAAATTAATTCCAATGACCACCATTGGATTAAATGGAAAAAATATATTATAATTTCACTTTAAAACCAATTCAAATGATGATATAATCATATAAATAAATTAGATTAAAAAGAGGTTTTTAATTAAAATACAACATTTTTCACTTATTCATTAAAAATGGACTTTATCAAAAAAATTACAAAAACCTACACAAAGTAAATTTTGATATCCCGATTATAAAGAAGGATTTTATTTGGTCCAATATAACATATAAAATTGTTAACAAGTGGATTTAAAATGGTTCTCCATCAAAAGGTGGTTAATCGACCTTTTAAAGAATATTAGAATATTTACACTTACAATTGGATTCATTCGCATTTTAAGACTATAACATTTATTGGATAAAAGTAAAAATATTTGACAAAAATATATAATAATTTTTTAGTTAGTTCTGTTCATTCCCACCATTACAATGGCTAGGTGTTAACTACCTTTTAAAATAATAATATTTTTTTATTAGAGTGCAACGTAAGATTTCTAAGAAACTCGTTGTTGCATATTGGGTACGCCATCGAGCATAGTGTTCCCTTTAAATTAATATTAACATTTTATTCACATATATGGGTAAATATAAAAATTTCATATTCTTTATTTACCTGGGGTGGTACATCCTTCCCCCTTTTGGGAATTGCATCCTCACAATTTTAAAATTGGGCTCGAAAACTTCATTGAAAGTCCCACATCAGAACAAGAGTCGGAAAAACTATCACATTAAAATAAATAAAGCGAAGTAAAAAAGGTCACATGAGTTAACCCATACTAGGATTCCATGAAAACATGGATATGGAAGAAGAAAACAAAGGGTCATGTTCTGATGGAGAGTGATAGAAAACATGTTTAGGAGAAATTTAACCACCAGAAAATCACAAACTTGTGATGGGTTAAACGGTATTTGATTCCCCAATATGAAAAATTAACAGACAACATTTTTGTTTTAAGTTAATTTTCATTGAGGAATTTATTTATGAGATTAACTGAAACTTAATGAAACAAACTTACTTGTCATGTAGGATTCATCTTTTACTAGATTTCTAAAACAAACTTATATTTTCTCCAAACAATGAGTATTCAGGATGACTTGTTCACATTAAGAGTGCTATAATAAACTTCAAGAGAATCACATAACTCACAAAATATGAACTATATATTTCCCATGTCTTTAGACCTTAACAAATAACAAATTTGTTTGTATAAGATCAGATAATCCCAAAAAAAGATAATCTTTCACAAGAAGAAAAACTACTCTTAATCTCCAAAATTTGTCAAACAACCCAAAGTTCAACAAAGACCATTCAATACAAAATTTCCCTTAAAATTCATCAAAAATAAACCAACCTAAGATTGAAACCCAAATCTTTGAAGGATTTAATCGCATAGTCTTCCAAGGTAAATCTTAACATTTATCTCCAAAGAACATCAGTTACTCTTAAAGTCTCATACTGAAAAGTAATTAGCCTAATCACATATCCTCCATGATAGTTCAACCGTTTCCATAGATAACCCAAAATCAACTTATTCTTGATTCATAAAATCATCTAACTAAAAATAATTTGTCATACTAACTAGGGACTTCACATAGTCCAGTGGTAGGCAATAAATACCAGTTGCACTTTGGTTGTGGGATCGATTCCCGCAGCTTGGTCTGACACGACGGGTTGTCATAAGGGCTGCGTGTTGTCCCTTTTTCCAAAACTATATAATTATTACAACATTCCCCAAAAAGAGATAAAATCTTCAAAAATAACCATAACATAATTTACCCTCAATTTTACCTCATGCCTTTCATCTTTCATCATATAGTAACCCATAATTACCTCAAAAGTAAGGATCATATAAACCCTAATGGTTACCATTATAATTATTACCTGAACTTCCACATCGAGTTGGTTCTCTCGTAGATGATACATAAAATAACTTACCAAGGTTAAAGTGGTTAATCATGACTCCTTGATAGTTGGTTTAGAATAACCTTGAGATTCCTCATTGAATCCTGCATTTCATCCAGTTTCTTAATCAGAGAACCGCCAAAGATTCCTTCAAACCCATTTTCACTTTGGTGCCTGCTAGATCCATCCATTTACTAAAACCAAAAATGTTAGTGTGAGTATATTAACAAAATTATCATGTACTAATAATGAAGATAAACTCTAAGATATACTTATCCAAGTTATCTCAAAATCATTCCAACTTTAAAAAATAACAATGACTCCATCTAATATACTAACCATTGTGGTTATACACATATTTTCACTTATGCTTAAACAACACTATAACCTCTAAAGTTATCTAAACCGACCTTTGATCCCAACTATAAGGAAACGGACTTAAAAAATTACATAATATTGAATTAAATTAATAATTCACATTGAGGATATTTTCAGGTTTAGAGTTTTAGAGAATTAGGACATAACTATTACATCTCTTAAGATTACAAAGTAGACACTTCTACTCAGTTTCCATAAAATAATAAATCTTTAAAATAAACATTTCTAGTTCCATTTTTTAGATAGAATGTATTTCCTTGATCCCATCCTTGACCCTATTAACCTTTAAGTCCTCTGGAAAACATTTCAAAAGCTTAGGATGAGCATAAAAGGCCCAGTAAGGGATATAAAAATATGGAAGTAATACACTAGTCCATGTATACATAAGAATCAATGAAATAATACTTTACTCTTAAAACATAAGCACTTTAACATACCTCATTAAATCATAAGATTTATGAATAACTCATAGAAATCATAAGACATAAAGGTAACTTGAGGCATTCATAACATTCTTACGTATGGAGTAACCCTCATGGTTACATTTGGAATACCCACCACAGTATATTCCCTAAATCTCTTTGTAGAAACCTTAGAGTTTAACTCCTTCGCATTACCCAATTCATTGGAGAGCTATCATGGGCTCACCCGCCCTTATTTTATCACGGAACCACCAGTCTTCATAAACAATTCCCAATAACCATAACGTAATCATATCACCTAAAACATGCATAAAGGAAACATAACATTTACACATTTCAAACACAAGATATCAATAACACATTGATATAATAAAAACATTATCAAGACCATTTTCAATACCAAAATAAAAGAAAAGTAAAACATGGTATTTATTTTTCTTTTAAAAAAAGCTATGGCTTGTAGAGCAAGCTGAAACTCAAATAATGGTCACGGCGGCGGAGAAGTCATTGTCGCCACATACGTAAGACAAAAACATTCCCTTTTGTCATTTAGTAAAACGGTTCATATAAAAAGATTCCTTTTGAATAAAAGTAAAAGTCAAAGGGGTTTATACATCTTATAAAAGAAAGTTGTGTATAAAACAAAATATGCCTCAATGAAAGGAGATTGAGATGAAGTCCCATATGAAGTCGGTATCCTTAGATTAAGGATAAATAAATTACATAATTATGTGTGAAAAAAATAAATACACCCAATATAAGAGGATATTAAGTTTAAAACAATCATAGTTCATCCACAAATATTCATAGTATGACATAATCAAGAAGTAGAGGTTTAACCCAAAGAATTGAAATTGGGTTAAGAAGTTCCCTTACAAAAATTTGACAGCCTAACAGCGTCACTTTAAAATTCAGAAAATGAGTTGATGAGAGAGAAAATGGTATCTCATAACTTGGACATAAAATTTACATCGATAAGGATATATAAGAACATATCCCAACATAATAAGATGTAAATTAAAAGACATAACAAAAGAAGTCTTTTAAAAAGAGGAGGGTGAAAGGTTCCCTTACCGGTTTGGGTAACTTTCGAAACGTACACACCATGAAAGAAGGACTATACAACGTTGATGTAAATACCCATAAACTAAATAATATTACACAAAGAGTATAATAATTGGCAGTACATACACCACTCAAAGGAAATAGTTTCAAATGTAGCATAAACCTCATGGGAATAAAAGTGAGGTGAAAAATTCCTTACGAAAACTCGACAGCCTAACGACGCCACTTACAACTTCAAAAAAATGGATTGATGAAATAAAATAGGGTATCTAATCATATGAACAAAAAATTTACAGTAATAGGAATATAAAATAATATCCCCCATCATAAGAAAGATGAGCTTAGAAGAAGTGACATAAAAGAGAGTACTTAAAAAGAAAGAGAGAGGTTGGATCCCTTACCTCAAGTCTGACTTGTCTTGTTCGTTTATTTATATTCCTGAATAATAAAGTTTGTTCAATTACTAATTTATTAAGAACCTAATTTAAAGTTTATTATTCAATTCATATCACATATTATAATGTTATAATAATTAGTTAATTATGTGAGTTCATATCAGACGTTTTTGGTCGATGTTCGGTACATGAGTCAAAAATAAACTTGTTTGAAAAGAATTTTTCATGTAGTTATAATTACACCATTTACATAATATTATTAATGATTTAAATATCATATATATCCAGTATATATTCATTTTATACTATTCCATAACATTTGGAGATAAAAACTGAAATGCACCGTTCATGGAGACGGTAGGTTGTACGTACGCATGAACACTACTTTCATTTCTTTGTCCCATTAATGGAATTAAAACTAAATGAGATATATATATATATATATATTATAATTCCAGTATAATATATATGTTATATAGGTCACATTAGTTAATTAATTTTATTCTTTATACATTCCATGTATTGCATGAACGAGCCGCATCACTTGAGGGGACGGTAGTCCACACTTCCTCAAATGAAATTGTCGCATTTGCACAACATGAAAAGCATAAAGGTATGTTTTAAATGTAAAATACAGAAGAATAGAGAGTAAATAAATATAATATATATCATAAATAAATATAGTGTCATCATAATGTATACCATGATAGGTTGTAGGAGAATATAGAACAATCATCGTTTCGTGAGGCAATAATTCGCCATCCACAGAAACAGTATGTTCCTTAACCATTAGGCAGAGGTGTGTGTAAGTGTAGATCAAATACTTCTCATAAAAACATCATAGTATATTTTATATACTGTTTTTGTTACAAAATAAAGTAATAAAAATAGTTTAGGGTGTTGGAGAAGCAAAATAAAACAAAAGAACATTAGAGAGGACTTTACCTTTAAATTGGGTAACTTCCCTTGGTTTGAACCAAAAGGGTTTCTTGAAAAGATTTATGACTAAGAGAAGGCTTCTATGATGAAGGTAGGGATGTGGAGAGATAAAATTATCAGAGTTTTTCTGATCCAATGGCTTGAGAGGTGTGGTTAAGGAGGGTAGAGGTGGGGGCCTTTTATAAGAGGGAGGAGGGGCACTCTTGGAAAGTCTTGAAAAGATACTTTATTATAAAATGATTTTCGAATATCAAAGGTCCCACAATTATATATTTAGAGGATAAGGTGATAAGGGTTCTAAATCCACCCATCCAATAGGTTTTTAAAAAGTTTATGTCTTAGATTTTACATTATATTTTCATTTTATTTAACTCGTTCATTAATGAGGTAATCACTGCATCATCATGGTGTCATATATAAATTACTTTATTTAATGTATAAAAATTATAAAAAAAAATATCATGATGTAGGAAATATTTTTAGATTTATAATGAATATTTATAGTCAAAAATATGACTTGTATAACCCCATGTAAAAATTGTTTTAGTAAAACAATACATGTTTGTGACATTTTTATTTTAACTTTAAATAAAAAGTTATTAATGTCATTTTCCTACCAAAGTGGCTCCATGGGGTCCCCAAGTTGACCCATGGATTTTCATGGTCGGCCATGACTCATCCAATAAAATTAGTACATGTATCAAGGTCATTTAATATTATTATAACATTATCTTTACCTTAAATTACACTAATTACCTTTAATCGCGATTAATAAAATTTAAAAGTTACTATTCAAAAAAAAGTTATTTTAATCCCATTGAACCAAATTTTACATCTTAATGACAACCATTTATGTCATATTTTTTAAATTCAAATCACAGAAGTGGTAAAGTTTCATTTAAAGGAAAAATCAATTTTTTAACTACCACTTAGTGGTTTCACTATTCATCAAAAATTGAAGTTTTTCAGAAAAATACCAAAAATTCACCCTAAGATATATTTGATATTCAGAATTCAAAAATGATTTATATTTTACAAAATTAAAAACATATAAGTTTCATTAATTAATTTAATAATTAATTCCTGTTGTCAAAACAAATAGCGTGTTTTTAAGAAACAATATCTATTAAAAGATTGACACTAGTTTAAGTCCAATTTCAAAGTGAAATTAATTCCAATGACCACCATTGGAATAAATAGTAAAAATATATTCTAATTTAACTTTAAAAACAATTCAAAAGATGATCTAATTATATAAATAAATTAGATTAAAAAGAGGTTTTGAATTAAAATACAACATTTTTCACTTATTCATTAAAAATGGACTTTATCAAAAAAATAACAAAAAACATACACAAAGTAAATTTTGATATCCTGATTCTAAAGACAGATTTTATTTGGTCCAATATAACATATAAAATTATCAACAAATGGATTTAAAAAGGGTTCGCCATCAAAAGGCGGTTAATCGACCTTTTAAAGAATATTAGAATATTTACGCTTAAAATTGGATTCATTCGAATTTTAAGCCTATAACATTTATTGGATAAAAGTAAAAATATTTTAAAAACATATATAATCATTTTTTAGTTATTTCTTTCCATTCCCACCACTACAACGGCTAGGCGTTAACTACCATTTAAACTAATATTATTTTATTATTAGAGTGCAACGTAAGATTTCCAAGAAACTCATTGTTGTGTAGTGGGTACACCATCAAGTATAGTGTTCCCTTTAAATTAATGTTAACATTTTATTCACAAATATGGATAAATATAAAAATGTAATATTCTTTATTTACCTGGGTTGTTACACTAGTACAAATGGAAAGTGTATGTTGCTTCAATTATGACATTGTTCGGATGATGGGAGTCTGAAATAAAGCTCTATATAGGATTAAATTTATTGTTTCATAAGAGTAACTGGAGGTTTATAAAGTCTATTTTAGATTCACTAAAGGGGTATATGTGTGTATATAAATGTTGAGTGGATGTTTTCACTACTCAAAAATTGATTTAATTGAGGTAGTAGCATTCATCTAGTGAAGATGGTCAAATAAGCGATCATCTGAAAACTTTGTAAGGTGGTGGAACTAGATTTTCTAGTTGGACCCCACTATAAATAGTGTGTTGGGTCACTGGTACTTATAATTTTTATTGTTGAAATGTTATTTTGTTTCTCTCAGAAAAGTTTTTTACAGTATTCCCCCATGGAGTAAGACTAAATCCAAACCATGTAAATTTTATGACATATTATTTTCATTATTTATAGTTGTGTTTTGGAATTTCTTGTCTATAGTGTGTTTTTCTCACAGTGTGTGGCTAGGTTGTTTGGTCTTATTAGATCAAAGAAATCATTTTTCATATGTTAAGTCTAATTTGGTTGTTCATGAACTTTTTTTCATTGGAATATTTCAAAAGGTGCATCTATTTTAGGAGGTTCTAGACCTAATAAGGGGTATCAAAGCTCAGTTGAGGAGTTCAATACATTCATACCTTGGCTTGGTGTTTCAAATATCAGTTCAATGTCATAATTTTTTCCTCAACTATGTAAGTGAATTTTGTAATAATTCCTTGATCCCGATTACATTTTTTTGGGATTCAATGGGATTCCAATGATTTTAGAAGGATGGAATTGGATAAGGGTAAGGCTTGGATTGATAAGTTTTATCAGATATTTTTCAAATTCTAAAAAATGAAAATATTGGATTATATACTGTAAAAGGATATGAATCTTCTCTTGATAGGTGTCAAATTGGAAGCAATGAAAAGGGATTAATGTGAAAGTATGAATAAAAAATAACTAGGATTGTTCTGAAGGTCATTGGCACAAAATGTGGCCCATAACATTCAGAAAGGCAAGTTTAATTTAAAACTTATAAATACTCTTATATATATATATATATATGAAAATACAACTATAATGAACAAATTGTTTCAGTTGTGGATGTTATTTTTCATGAGCATGTTAGAGGGAAAGTTGGTTATTGATCATGTCAATGACCTCAACATGATGGAAGTTAGTTGGAATTGGTAAAATTAAATTTCATGGATACATAGTGGGAATTGATTCTACTTTAATCACTCTTGGAATCATGGTATGTAATGGTTACCACGGTGAGAAACTCTAGAAGTAACAGTGACTTGGTGTTTTTGACAGTTCTACATCTAATTTTGGATGAGTATATTTAGAGGAAAATGATTCAGTATTCTATAATAAATTCATACATAAAGAATGTAGGGGGGTTCAATTACATGGAAAATTCATAATAAAGGGAAATAGAGAATAATCAAGTGCCATATTAGTTTAGATAAATTTGTTCCCATATTTTGTATTGTGGGAAGAAGGTCTATATGAATAAATATTACAATGTGCAAAGTGTTAATTCTAAAATATTTTATTTTGTAAGTGCATACTCAAATAAAATTTTGGAATATACAAGAATTATTTTGTTTAGTTTTCATAATCCACTTGATTCTTAGATCATCGACTATGGGTATTATTTTCACTCTACATTCAAGATGTGGAGTATGATGAATTATACTTTTGGTATATTTGGAAAGGTACATCTTGTGGATTATGAATCTATCAATATAGTATGAAAGGTTGATGTTACCATTCAGACACAAAATAGCACTTAGATAGAATTGTGTAGACTATGAAATTGTTTCAATCCACATTCCTCATCAACAGTGTTTATTGTCAGTGTTTGGTCCTAATTTCCAAAGGTAGGTGGTCATCAGGGAATACTAGTGACACCTTGAATATGATTCAAATTTAGAGGATAGGAGGTTGGTCTCACCATACCCTTTTGAGGGTGATTATTTTCTACTCTAAGACTTTCTTAAATATTTAATACATGTTTGTGAAACTTACATGGTAATGTTAGTAACACTACTATTCACCCTCATGAATGAAGGTTGATTACTTTCGGAATTATATTTTGGTTTAAAGCCTCATTATTTGGTTACTCTAGAATTTATTTTCATCCAAGAATACAATTGTTACTCGATTTTTGGATTAGTCCCTTTAAATGTGTTTCCAACATACCCTCCAAATGGAATTAGAGCCTATGTAGTTTGGTTCCACTTAATGGGACACAAAATTCCTTTTAAGGTCATGTGATAAGGACTAATCCATGCAATTTATCATCATGTGGTAAGGATGACCTGGTGGAAGGTGCCTATAAATGGTTGTTATGGGACTTATGCAATAATATGCCTTTTTGGTGTCCCTAATGGGTTTTATTTTCAAAATGGGGATGGACGGGATCAATTGATAGGGATATAGCCTACCAAATAAAATATAATTATGTATGGATGGGATATGGATCTCTAGATGTGGGTATGATATTATCAAGAATATGATTGACAAGGTAATATGACGGTACAGGGAATACATTTCAATGGCGGAACTTGTGATGGGATGGGTGTTTGAGGATATTGTGTCCGGGCCTTGAAAAGGAATCCTATGTAACCCATCAATTATTGGAATCAAGGACCACATAGTTCATGTAACATAGTTTAATTTTATATGTAGGTATTGTACCATGTTGTTTAACATCATATGCTAAGGACGTTGTCATGTAGTTTAACATCATGTTACTAGGAAGTTATCTACATAGTTTAATGTCATTATATGAGGATTTTTTTGTTGTGAATGGTATGACAATAGAGGATTGAGTTCATATTATGTATTGAATCTTTATTATAAGATATATTGGGGATTACAACTAGTAGGAGGCCCAATAAGAGGCTTTTTTTCTATTAGCATGACCGTCACTGATCTCTAATCCCATGTGATTCATACTCAATGTGAGAAAGAAAAGACAATAGAAGATTAACCACATCGCATAATTTCATTTGGATGGGACTTACACCTATAATGGAAGCTTAATATTTAACATCCTTCCTTTTCCAATGATGGATGAGGAAGAGGATATAGAATATATGAGGGATATAATATCCTATATGAAAGGATAGGGGCTTACTCCAAGAGGTATTCCCAACAGAATCTTTTCCCCATACATTGATGGATGAGGGTGGGGCTATGGAGGGCTAGCCAGTGAGGAATACTAGAGGATTAATTCAGGAGGTATTCCCATTTTCATCATGATATCTATTCTTAAACCCTTTATTGTGGATTACTCGTTCACTAATAGAAAAAATGTGTAGATTCTACCTAATTCACTTCACATTTTAGGAATCATGTGGGGGGAAATCACTACTACCTAAAATGAGAATACTCCCACCACTGCCTCTTGAATTCAGGTCCCCATTACCAAAAGAATTAATAATTGAAAACATCTTGATTTCTCTACCTATTTGGGTGGTTAATTGTTAAAAACTTCACCAATGGAATGCATGATCAAAATGGGGCATTCTGGTGTGCCCTATACTTTGATCATATCGATCTAGTGGCTATGGGGGAAATTTTGATTTTTCATTTTTAGGGTTTAAACTCTATATAATGAAGAAAATATGGTTCTATAATGCCCCTATGTGAGGATTAAGTGTCACATGAAGTGAGGATCTCACAAAAGGTTTCTGAGAAAGAGGTTTCATTGAATTATTAACCATGAAAGGGTGAAAGATCATGTGATCATGTGATGAGTCCATGTATCATCCACATGAAAACAAATAGTTCACATGGGATGGTTCATGTGGGGTAGCTATAATAGGTTATCTCTTCTATGTATGGTTCTCATGGGCCTTCTATTTTGGTAATGGATCACATGAATATTTCATATGGGATTTGTTTTTTCACTCTATTTTTCTGTTTACCTACATAATCCTCAACATTTAGCTACTAATTTCCCTCACCTTATTTTTTTCCCCCTATCTTATTCCCATTTTAGAAGTGGCTATTTTTAGGCAAACCCTGATGATGTGTTAGTTTGGACATGTGTAAGTTTCTTATGGGATCATGCATTCATGAAGGTTGATCGACTGTAGAGGATTCTCATCTTTAAACCTTAAAAAAAGATCCATGGTCTGTGATCAGTTGACCATCCCACCTTAAAACTAAAAAATGAATATAATTGGAGTTATAATCACTATATATCATGGTATGTTCATAGATTTTAGCCATATGAGGGAATTTTTATTTCACAATCATGATAATGGTCCCACACAACTAGATTTTTTCCTTCATAATTAATTCTCCCATGGTTGATTTCCCTTCAAAATTTATAAGGCGGTTTTATTATAAACTATAACTTATTAAGATTCATCTTCCAAAAAACATGGAATCAAAAAATTACCCAACCCCCTTAGAAATTGGGTTTCATCTGCATAATAATAATCTATTTCTGAGGAGTTTTTATCCTACATGGGTTACTTGTGGTCTAAGTGTCGTCAACCCCTATAAATATCTTAATAAAGGGGGCCCTAAAAATCACCCATGATAATTGGAAAAATTCTCTAGAATTCAGGATATTCCATGTTAGATCGACTGTAAAAAGAGTTTTTGAAATTGATCCATGTGAATTCATCCATCTGAGATCAATCATTTAGAAGGTATTGTGTAATCCAAACAATGTATTTGTAACCACATAATCATAACCATATAATACTAAAAGTTAATTTTCCTAATTCTCATAGTTTGAATCCGGTGTTCATACTATTTCCTCGGTATAATAATCATAAAGTCTATATAAGGATCATATGGTAATTTATAATTTTCTATTTTTATGTAGTTTAAAAATATACCCATTTTTTGAAAATGGTTTAAACTTGGGGACTCCTTCTAATGAGGCAAGACAAGGATCCATGATTTTTTGAAATCACGACATTGATACCCACTACTAGGTTTCACTTGATGATAAAATCTTCAAGGTTCTTCATTCATTTGATATTTAGGGATATAATTTTTATCATAGGTTTCCTCTATAGAGATTTGGTATTTTGGATGACACTTTCATTCTTTATCCTATCTAAAATCTTCTTTCATCCCAATTTTCATTTTTCCCATGACTATATCTATGTGTATATCTATGAGAGTGTCCAATCAGTCACAATTTCATCTCAGGGTTTATCTAATACACTCAACAACTCCCATTTTATCTTGGATGGTTTCAATCTCACTCATCAACCCACTGAACAGTGTTAATCAACCATATAATATTTTTATTTTAATTACATAAAGGATGACCTGAGTTTAAAGTTGGAATTTCACCCTGGTCGTAATTTCTCCAATGAATGGGTGTAGTCATTTTTGGTTAATCAAATATTTATATAATATTTTGAAAAACTTTGTTCCATAAATCTTTATGAGGTGTCATGGAACTCACAGTTCATTATATACCAATCATTATAGCTCCATCTATAATTGATCAGTCATTGGTGTCCTAGAACTAACTCATTCCACTTATCCCATAGTGAGGTAGGGATAAGTCTATGGTATATTTACTAACATTGTGGGATAACTCCTCTTGGGGAGATGTATGATGAGTTATATCCTACCATAATCCCTTGGGGGAATCCTAAACAGACTCCATCCTTAGCTTGGGATATTCTAATTATCATAAGGGAGAGGCTAAATAAGGAGTTAATCCTATGTTTGATTAACTATTTTAGAGACTGGATAAGAATTTTCCTTTACCCAGATGGATTATGTCCAAATGTGATACAACCTCATCATTGTCTCTCTCAACAATCTCAGCATAGTGAGGGATCTTATTTTTTCCTTTTATAGATAGTTAATTACACCTCATGGGGAAATAGGGTGAGGCCAAGCATGTCTCAAAGTCTTCGATTAGTAGTATTTCTATCCATGTTCTCAAATTTATGACCCTTTATAGTCATGGATTCATGTTTGGGTGTTCGGGTCGATACACTAATGATAGAATCCTAACTGCTTGAAGGGTTAACTCTCAACCAAGTAATACCAACCCTTGCCCATATTTATCAACTCCTTGTCAACATTCAACAGGGTAACACTACTTATCAGATTATTGGGCCACTCTAGTTTCTATTTGGATGGATAGGGGATAAATTTCAGTTTTATGAGTATCCAAACACCATGAAAATTCCCTACTCTCCATTTCAAATAAAAAAACAAAATGTATCCAAGATTGAGGTGATGCTAGTAGACACTGATGATGTTTTCATTATATTAATTAATAACCATAGTTTTAATTTCATACTATATGTTTCACCTTATGGGTTGATTTTCAATGATTTCAGTGTCTCCCCCAATGAGAGGTTATCTAAAATATCACTTTGGTATGGGGTTCTTACATCTTTCTTGAAAAAATTATTCATTTTCAATCCATATTCCCCTTAAAAAAATTCATCCATTTCAATATACCCAAAGGGTTTCTTCCATTCCCTTTACTAGCATGTGAGGCGAACAAAACCCCAGTCACATTAATCAATTCTGGATAATGATGACACATGAAGATACTAATACTAGAATCACCTTTCCAAAAATATATTATTATATTCACCATTATTAGTATTATTACCAATCTTTGGTGGTATCTTACTCCACTAGTATTCTAGAATAAGTAGTTTGGGGAGTAAACAGACCTCATTCTTCTCTGAACCCCTTACTTGTGGACATAATGAAACTAATTTAGGACTCAATAATACCTTTAAGAATTCACCCCATCATGATAAATTGTCTTATGATGATGAGGAAGAGTTTTTTGGGGAAACCATATCCTCTTCATAGATATCTAATAATTCTCAAATCAGATGGGGGTTAGGGTATATTATTTGAATAGGGAAAGTAACCCACGCCACTTCCTTTTCTACCTTTTCAGTTGTCCAAATCATCCATTAGGGTTTTTAATACCTAAATATATTTTGTTCTCCACTTTCCATGAACTTACAACCTCTAAAATAGATTTTAACACTAGGGTGACCAAAAGACAATCCTGGGACCAGGTTCATGTTCTCATTTCCAAGCCTCCATTATAAAAAATTTGAAGTAAAGGGGAATACCTCTACTAGATCTTCCAAAAATTTGGTGTAGGAGACTTTAATTATCGAAGGTTATGTGAAATCATTCAATGGATCCTCTTGACCCAACAAAAACTTTATAGTCATGAGAAATATTTTTTTAGCTTTGATGATTTAATTTTTTTACTTCAATCCATGAGGTAGGCCTCAAATATGTTGTAATAAAAAAAATGCAAAGGCTCCTAGTTTCATGATCAAATGAGAAACTTCACTATTTAGATAGAAAAATATGAGGCATATATAGCTCACAAGAAGGATGATATTTTATACATGATGACTTTCATAGATTCCACTTATAAATAGGGTAATGAGTTATCATCTTTAATTGAGGATATTTATCCACTTGAAGTGACAAAGGAAATATATTGGTTAAAACTTAAGCATTCAATTTATGCCTCCCTTTAAGCTCTGAACAATCAATAAAACTTAGCAGACTAAATTATTGTATGATAATTTTATTTATTGAATATGGATTTTGTTTTTTGATTCATTTTCTTTATTATTTTTTTCATAGGATTATGGGAGAGATTTTAGATATTGGATATTAATCCCTCTTTTCTGGAATGAATGGAAAAAAATCATGACACTATTTGACATCCCTTTTATTTATAATCATATATAACCATCATTTTATGATAACCTAGAAAATATTGAATGATATAAATTGATATAAAATGAATTCAATTAGATAAAAATGAAAATTTAGTATTTAACTAGACTTTTTTAGGGGAATATTGGGGACCCTGTGAGTTATTTTAGAAATTTTCTCCTTTTATTACCACTCTAATTTTTTTCAAGGCCTTGTGTAGGAGAATATTGGTGGTTAGGAACTCAAATTTTTCTCAGGTTTTCCTTTTCATGTTTCTGCCCTGATAAGTCTTATTTCTATTTCACTAATAGTTTAAGGTCATATAGTTTGGACCAAATAATTATGTGGTCTTATATCATTAAAAGTGGATCAAAATTTTTAAGAATGATGTGTCATATTCTTTTCCTAAATATTACTATAGTGCATGGAGACTTAGTGTTGAGGAAATCAAATCCATTTGAATGGTTGGGTTGTGGGTTTTGTAAATCATATCCCAAGGAGGTCGATCCAAGGATGATGAAATGGGACAAGTACATGAAGTATGATCTCCAATCATTAGGATGAATGGTAATGTGATGTTTTCAAATAATATATAGGTTATAGGTACCTCCCCTCAATATGATATTCTTCTAGTTAATAGGTCGGTGTGAGGGTTCATATTGAGGGTTCTATAGGGTCATGTATTCATAGTCAAAACAATTGTCCCTTTGAGTCAGAAATGCCTACATCAAAATCCATGGAAGATTATGAATAATAAAACACTCAAGACATGATGCTTTTTATAGAATTAGGATGCTTAATAAGGGTTTTGGTACCCTAAAATTTATGTCAAAGTTTAATAAACAAATTTTCAAGGTGAAAGGAATATAACTATCATTGATAAAAAAATTTCTACATCGGTAGATCCAATAATCACATATAAAAAAATTCTAGTTTCATATTGTATGCCCTAAAAGATTTGTTCCATTTTCAATTTTTAGTCAAACTTTTTCCAAATCCCTGAAGATGAGTGGATTAGCAAGAAAAAACTTGAATTTTTACCAAACTACCCTTTTCAGGTTTTTATCCTGATATGTTTTATGTATATTTCACTAGTTTTTCAAGGTCATGCGATTTGGACTATCTATGTATGGTGTTTAAGTTTAAAAATCTTGGACCAAAAATAAATTTTCATAGTTTAAGTTTTGTGACACTTAGTTCATGGTATGGAAGGATTGAAAAATCACTATCATGATGTGGGGGTTCAAAACACTAAGGATACCCCAATATCTCTAGGATGAGGGATGATAGTAAAAATATAATCCAAAAAATAGGGTTTTAATATTGGGGTGGTGAAATAGGACATGTAAATAATGGATTACTTCTAATAATTGTGATAATATGTTCTATGATTTTTTCAAAGAATATAGAGCTTATAGATCCCTCCCCTGAGGATAATATTCTTCTAGTTGATAGGCTGATATTAGGGGACATTTTTAGGTCCATATGGGGGTATATATTCATATTAAAACAAAATTTTCCCTTAAATTCATGTATATCTACTACTAAAAGCCATGGAAGGTTATATAAATTGGATAAACTCAAGGTATATTCAAAAGAGAGATGATGAGAGAATTTTGGACTCAAACTTATTATATCAATATTATCAACACCCTAAGGTAAGCAATGGAAATAAATTATGGTGTGTAGTTGGGTTTAGAATGTATGGTCTAGATGTCTCTACATATCCCAAATCAATCAAGAATCAATCCTTATATGGTTCTCAGAGATATCCTCTATATAGATTGATCTCATATACGGGGGGAGTTATTTTTTATTAATGGAAATTATGGATGGTCCTAGGATAAGAGGTCTTGACATCATAATGTATCTAATGATAATAAGATTAAATCCACATGTAGTTCTTAGAGATGGTCCCTATACAAATATGAATCTTACATGGGGATAGGGTCATTTAAATTTCTGTATAGATATGGATCACGTATAGAGGAAAAGGGAATTTATGCTCTAGGGAATATGGGGATTGTGGTCCTGAGGAATCTAAATGGATTAGGGTATCATGTAGGGAAGAAAGATGCTATAGGGAAATGCCCACTAAAATCAGTTTAGATTTATATGGGATAGAAATAATTCCCTGCCTATGGTTCACCTTAAATATAACAACTAGAGCGATTATCCAATACCTCTAAGATAACTTGAGTCATGTTGGTTGTGAGAAACAAGCGATAACTAGGAAATCACCAATTTTGGTTAAAAATGAATGGAAATGGATAAATGGAAATATATGGGGTATTTTCACTCAATATAAGATCAAACGAGAAAGGCTCATTGAAATATGATGCCGAATTTAAATGGTTGGGGTATCTATGAAAATACATGGGTAGGTTAAAGATATGTGATCCTATAAATCAATAGATATCCTGTGATAAAAAAATCAATACATGTGTAGTTCTTATATAGATTCCCTAAACAGATCTGGATCATATATAAAGGAATTTTTTGGTCATTACTTGAGTGAACCTTGATATTATAGTTAGTTAAGAGTCCCTTATACAGATTAAGCTCATATATATGGGAGGATCATTTCTATACTATATTCTACTATAGGTATAAACACTCAATATTATCATAGATTTATGGATGTGGGGATTATTCCATGTACCCTTTCTTGTATTTAACTCTCATTTAGGTGGAAGGACCCATAGGATGGCCCACTCAAAGAAATTTAAGGTCTTTGAAGGATAGAAAAAATTCTATACAATTTATCATCATATGACAAGGAATTTGACAATTTAGTTTAAAATCATGGCTCTAGAAGGTTGTTATGTAGTTTAATATCATGTGAATAGGATGTGTGCTAGGTAGTTTAAAGTCATACAGCTTGGACTATAAAATCATACAGTTTAAAGTATTATTGTTATGAGTTTCATTAGTGTGATGTATTATGTGAAGTACTCCTTTAGAAACCTTACATTGGTGGTGGTAGTTATGTGCTCATCATTCAGGGTGATCAGGGTATACACCTTGTTGGGGTAAACCTTATGTAGGACATAAGGTCCTTCCCATTTTAGATCCAATTTTGGAAGATTATTCCTTGGTATCATCAGATTTTAGGGGGATAACATGATCTCTCCCTATAATAATGAACAAAGTAAAACCTTATTATTAAATACATACAAGAGCCAGTCTTGATTAAATTCAAGGTTATGCATTTTATGCATCCTATTATCACCAATTCATTCTAATTCATCCAACAACTTCTAGGACTACTAATCTTTAGTCAACTAGTTGTATATGGTGGTATGCAGTGAGGGTAGCTAAACCTCCATGGGTAGGAATTCCTTCATCCCATATAAAAGCAAATATTGGGTTGATTTCATAGTAGTCTAGATCATGGTATTATAGTACCACAAAGCATGTAGAAGCTTATCCATCCAAGATTTCTTATTCCTGTCTAGAATCTTCTAAACAATATTAGATAGAGTCTTATTGAAGTCTTTTGACCTATCCATTCACTATTTTATATTAGTGTGATGAATGGTTGGACTGGATATTATACTTTTTATATAATCCCTTCAACATGGAAGAACATAAATTGGTTCTATTTTCGTCAACATCATGTGAGAGACTCCAAATATTGTGATAATATTTTAATATACAAAGCTAATGATGACCTTTTTCTACCTACTTGAGGGGTGTCACCTTATCACATTTGAATAAAATATCGTTGGTAGTAAGAATGTATTTGAACTGTCAAGTTGTAGTTGGGTAATATGGCCCCATGAAATCTATTCCTCTCATGGAAAATGTCCACAAATAACCGGATAGATATGTAATAACTCTGGTGGATGGTGGATAAAGTTGTCATGTACCTAACATGTGTGGAATTATCTATTGAATTCAACACAATATTGTGTCATTTTTTTCCAGAAATATCCAAGCCTCCAGATCTGAATGGGAGATAATGGTTCTTAATTGATGGGGGTCATGTGCTCCAACATGAACCTCTTTCATGATAGCAAATATATCTTCTCTGTCAATGTCTCTGAGGAGTGATTTATCAAAACCTAGTTTATAAAGTAATCTCTATGTATTTGGTTTATATCAAATAATAAAATTCACTAACCAATGTTTTATTTGTTCTATCTTGGATCGATATGATGGGAAGGTCCCACTTCTGAGGTATTCTTTTGTGGGTGACATCCATCTGATGGTTGAATCACTTAAAGGGGATATCAACTTGGCATTCCCCAAATAAGTTCTAATCTCATTGATTTCTCTCATTTTATATCTAATTACTAGATAAAAATCCCTATGATACATAATTTAAATAACTATTTCTTCCTAGTTATTATCTTATGCGACTGTGGAAGTTCATTTTAAGGCATCATCCTGATAATTTGGTAATCATGGTATATGGGTCAGAGTTAGATTCAAGGGGAATTCTATCATTACTTCACAAAAATGAACAAACATAGGGATAAACATTTTCTTTTTATGTAATATTCACCCTTAACTTTCTTAATCACCAAATATAAATTTTCTCTAATATGAATTTTCCCTACTGACAATGTAAGAGTTAGTTTGAATTCGAAGATAAGGGCTTGATATTCTTCCTCATTACTAGTTAATCGTCCTAAAATCAGAAAGGAATATTATAGGGCTAATTTATATAAGAAGATAAACACAACACCCAAACCATCCTAGTTTTATTTAGGGTTATTTAGTCTTTTCCCAGTGGGGATTCTAGGAGATCAATCAAAGTGCATGTCCCAAATTTTGGGGGAATTATGAAAGAGAAATAATTATTTATCAAGGATATCGATATCTATTGGTGTATCCTTTGGGTTTGAATGTGTATTAAGAAAATCTATAAATTCTTATTCATTTAGTAATTTATAAGATATAAACTATATATAAAACTATTTCAATAGGGCCACCAAATAAGCCAATCGTCCTGTTAACATTGGGGGACTGAGGATATATTTGAGTGGGTCGATACAGAGCACCAAATGAGCTTCATGGTGCTGATAATAATTCCTGATATTTTGTAATATAAATATAAACCCAAGTCAATTATTATCAATATTATAATATCAAGTCTCAACATTTATCATTATCCATCTAAGATAATATATCATGTTTTCTTTTCCCACATCATTCTTCTAGGAAAGTAGCATACCAATTGATTGTTCCTAAGATACTATAGAGAGGATGAGTGGTTTTCCTTTAATTGATGGAATCATTACCAGTAGGTGTAGAAGATATTTCTTAAGGCTTTCGAGAGCCTTCTGACAGCCTTCATCCCATTTATAGTGTATTCCCTTCTTCATCAATCTTTTGAAGGGTAAACACTTTCCCACCAAATTAGCAATGAAAATCCTGATATAGGAAATATTTATCTATATTCCCCTCAGTCATCTGATCTTTTGGGGTGGGGAATATAAATTATTTCCTTTTTTTCTCAGGATCAAACTTAATACCATTATGGAGTACTATGAAACCAAGGAATTGTCCCAATGTTACCCTGAAGGTGCATTTCAAGGGGTTCATTTTCAAATTGTGTTGACACAACTTCCTAAACACCATTTCAAGATCAATGAGGTGGTCATATAACTTCTGGAACATGACTAACAGATCATCAACATGGAATCCCACAATCTTTCTCAAAAGGGACAAGCATATATGGGTCATGTAATGTTGATACTTGGAACTAGTTTTTTCCAAACCAAAGAGGATTATGCAATAGTTGTAACCCCCTTGATAATATATGAAATAAGTGACCTCTTCTTCTTCCTAGATCATCTAAATTTGATTATAACTCAAGTATCCATCCATGAAGGAAAGTTCATAGAATCCAATAGTCATATAAATAAATAATTCTGTGATTGAGATCGGGAAATCATCATTGGGGAAATACTAGTTGCGATCTCTAAAATCAATGAAACTTTGATCTGGCCATTAATTTTCTTTAAAGGGAAAATATTATTCAGCCACTTTTGGTATTTTAATTATTATATTAATTTATCATTGATGAGCTTATCAAACTCATATTATACCCTAGTATCGAGGGTTGGATGCATTATCCTTACCACCTACTTGCAGCCGCATTAATACTCTATAAACCCTAAATTATGGGTGGAAACCTCAGGGTCCAACACAGGCATCTTGGTATAATTATAAGGAAAAAACATAATATTTCCTCATAAAGTAAATGTATTTATCCTATTTTTAAAGGGTCATGGTGGCACTAATAAAAGTAGTTCACATGTTCCATCTGTACCAAGGTTTACCTGCTTAATATCATCAATAGTGGTTGATACACCTTTTTAAATAATGGAAGAGCATCATTAAGATATTTTTTTCTTCTCTTCACTATCCCAATTTAGATCCTAGATAGGGTGTCAATAGATATATATTGGGAACATTTTAATCACATGATATGGAGTTTAATCCAGTTAATGAATATTCAAGACACGGTATGGGGTATTTCTGATGGAATAGATATAGCGTGCAAGGATATTATTAAAGGTTATCCCATGATATACCATGGATAGTTGGGAAGAATTCTTCTCAACAGATGAGATGAATGATATCATGAAAAAAAATCATGTTTACTCTGGTAATCTTGGGTCTGATCAGCTTGATATATTTATTGGCTCAGACTCGGTGCCTCATGTTAGTTGATGGGTAGCATGTAATCATCACCAAGAATACTCCATGGATTGGGAGGAGTGGGATTCAATCCATTCAATGTTAAAACTTGGTGATCATATCCTATTTCCAGTTTTTTTTTCATTACCTTTTGTAATAGGATGCTTCCATTTAATAAACCTCACATGTATCGAATGGGAATTCATCACCATGTAACACTCTAACCTACCAATTAACAGCACATTTCAAGAATTGATGATATTATGCGGGTATTATAGAATTTTTTTAAATCCATGGTCTTCATAAAAGGACATTGAATGTTGTATCTTGGTGACCAACCATGAATTCGGGATCATAGACAAGATTCTCAAATGGGGACTTTAGTTTGATCTTTCCAAGGGGCCTTTGTTCACTTTTATCATACCCAAAATGAGGTAAATTCCATATCCATTCTCTATGAGTGCTCAGTGAAAACTAATATCATTAATTTATCCATATCGTTATAGGGGTTTCATGTTCTCATGTATGACATTACCTTGATCTTGTTCAATAAATGAGATGGTTGTGTGACATTCAACCTGATCATTCTCGATTTGGTACACCTCCACTACGGAAAATTACACCTTGAATTATTGAGGAATATAGAGGGTCTTGTACAATTCATATGAAAGGAAATTTGATAGGTAAAATGTATCCATAATTGAGATCTTAGTGGGTACTATGGTAGTTGTTTTAGAATATAATATTTCTGAGCTAGAGGCCTCAATTTCTCAGTGGGGAGTTGTACTTTAGTTTGAGGGCTAGAAGTTGATGCATATTTTTTTAATGAAATTTAACAACCACTCAGATACACCTCCACTCATAGGTTGAAATATGCCAACCCATATGGATATTGATGATGAGGATCATCTAAAGTTGAATCCAGCAATCAGCCTTCCAATATGACAGGAAATGACTAAGATCTACATGATTCAGGGTGAGATTGATACTTCTATTGAACCTATTTGATTCCCCATCAGTGATTCTTGGCTATATATATATAGCTTCTATAGAAACTATAATCACCTAATATGTTCTATTTTCATATCTTATTCCATAGACCAATCATCCTCCACTTATTTGTCCTTATTATAAATTGTGCATAGGAAATTGAGACTCATATTAATATTCTTTTTCTTTATCAAGAAAAGGGCAAGTCAAATAAATGATGTTAACTAAATCATAGGGTGAAATTTAATTTGATGAGGGTTCCATTTAGTGGGGTGGTTCCCATTGAGATGTTTGGTGGGTCTATGCATGTCCTCTCAATATTGATGTCCATAAATCATATAGTGTTTAAACCTACTTAGGGATCAATTTATATTATTCCTCTTCTTATTCCTAAGACTTATTCCTCTTATATTGAGCATGTTTTCTCCTAGGTAACTAAAGTGTCAAATTAGGGGATTTAATTATCATGAGTAAATTGGGATCACAATAGTCTAATTAAAATTTTCCTAAATTATGGTGTGTTATCAATTTATGGTTTTTTATCCATCCAACCATTAAAATTTTTTGTGCATTTTACTAAGACTATTTCCCATTCTATTTCTCACTCTAGAAAAATGGTGGAGATACAAGCCACCTTCTCTTGAGTTTTTACTAATTTTACCACTCTAAATTTATCCATAATCTAGAGTATGTCCTTAAAGACAAATTATTCTTGAATATTATTCCCCATTATCCAGTGTTAGGTTCAATAATTTTGGTGATCATTAAGGCCAACCTACCTTAATTTATTGACTTTGGCTAATCTGGTTATATTGTTTTCTAGGGTTATGATAAAATATCCTGAATCTATATCCTTCCTGAAAGAATAATTATTATTATTATTTATATCTTCAAAACTCAGATAGCCTATCTATATACTCCTCTCATTTCAAGGACATTTTTTTATTTTTATCACTCGAGGAGAGGTGTTGCACAATATTGGGCATGCTTCAGTGGGGGGGTTAGTACCAAACATGGTTTGGGTGTGATATTAGTTTTTTATTACTTATCCAACCTTTTCTTATGGCTATCTAGAATGGGTGAGACATTATTCCTTCTATGAAGAAGACAATATTACAACCATAAAGCTATCAAAACCAATTCTATGATTACTCTAAGAAATTTCCATGGGATAAGGTGTTTTTGTAAATCATTGTAGAGATTATGTATTCATAACTCTTCCAAAAAACTTTTATGAGAGTTTTTTATCTATAGAATATGTGAGTTCCTTCCACCTAGAAATAAAAAATAAGGCCCTTTATTTCTTATATTGTTTTTAATTTGAAATGTTAGCAGTCATTTTATTCTTCAACATAGTGATAAACTACAATAGAAACTTGTGACACAAATCCTCTAATTTTTCAATAGATTCGAAAGGGGGTTTACTGTACTAAAAAAATCTAGGTCATCCAATGTTTACACAAAACACTATAGTTTGGATACTTTTTCTACTCAGTCGTTCCCATCATGTGGTCACAATGGGACATATAAAGCCTTAAATGGTGTTATAGATCACCCTCACCATTAAATTTTGGGAAATTGGGACTCCTTGAGTTGGGAAGATAAATGGTTCCATCTACTCATTCAGGGTAGGGATTTCTATTTAGTGGCACTGGATCACACCTCCCTTTAATGGTCTCTATTTGAGTGATGAGAGCCTAGATGGAGTTGAATAATTTTGGTGGTATTTTCAACTTATGGAATCATGATTTTGGACTACAGGTAATCCCTGATATGTTTTTATTTCCTATTTTTTTCTTATAACATGGTCTATGTGGGTCTGAGATGATGAATCATTAAAACATGAGGTTATAGGGTAAATATTGATAATCTATAATTATTGGATACATGTACTGGCAGTCTGGGTGTCAACTTGACATGGAAACTAGATCCCTCTCTAAATAGTAGAATATGCATTTCTTGTTGAAGATGTAACACCCCAATATTTCATAGTAATTTATATCTTTAAAGTAATTTAATAGCTTATACTGCACGCAACACTAACTTGGCTTACATTATACGCAAGATTGAGTTTCTGTGAAACAACACATTAGTATTATAATTATTTAAATGATATATTTATTTACCAATTAAATATTGTGATATGAATAGTAAAAAATAAATTTTTATTGTTATTTATAATTTTTTCACATAAAGAAAACATATTTATAGTGAAATGTATATGTTTTGTTAAAATAGTTATATATTTAGAAAAAACTATTTTCTTAAAAGAACTACTTTTTATGTCCTTTTGTGAACAACAATAAAATTAATATTAGACACTCATAAAAATTTAATTTGGTAAAATATACTAAATTTTTGGATTCTTAATATCAAAATTAGCTTAGGGTGAATTTTTTCTATTTTTCTGAAAACTTTAAATTTTTGATGAATAGTGAAAATAATGCATAATACATAAAAACCAACTATTTATTTAAATAAATATTATTTTTATTTAAATTTATTTTAAATTCAAAATAGATACATAATAACTATATTATTCTAATTTAATTCATTGGATTCATTTTATAATAAGATTAGATATATAAAATTTTATTGAATTTTTTAACGTCTTTTACCCACCTTCTAGGCACATTTGCAAATTGGCATAAAACGTAATTTTACCACTTCTTTGAATTTATTTTCAAAAATACAATACACAAATTTTAAATCACTAAGTAAAAAGTGCTTCAATAGGATGAAAATAATTGTTGGTGAATAGTAACTTTTGAATTTTATTTACTACGATTAAAAGTGAATAGGGTAATTAAAGGTGAAAATGATGTTATAATTACCCTAACGCATGTCCCAATTCTATTGGATAAGTGTTTTTTAACCAAAATAAACCTTAGGAATAAAATATGATCCTATTTGATCCACTTGAATTAGATTAGAACATTTATTATTATTTTATTTAAAGAAGAGTTAAAAGTGTTAAATTCAAATTTTCATAACTAAAACATTTTTAATATAGGGTTATACATAAGATAAATTATACTATAAATATTAATTATAAATATAAAAATATTTTATACATAATGGTATTTTATTTATAATTTTTAGACATTAAATAATTAAATTTATTTATGACGCAATGATGATGCAGTAATTACCTTATTAATGAATGATTAAAATAATTGATATTATAAATATCCAAATAAATATAAATTGAGAATTTTGATGTATTACACTAATTTTATAGGTTAATATGACATGTTAGGGTTGATTTTTCTAAGTGATAAATTTTTTGTGACTTTCACAAAAACAAAATACCATATAGTGTCAAAATTGACATAACTGAGTTTTTAAAACAAATACTATATTATTAAATTATATAATATTCCTAAAAATATAAGGTTCATAAAAAGGAATCATATAATGAAAAATATTTCATTAATTAACCACTTGGGGT
This sequence comes from Viscum album, assembly GCA_963277665.1. Taxonomy (NCBI): domain Eukaryota; kingdom Viridiplantae; phylum Streptophyta; class Magnoliopsida; order Santalales; family Viscaceae; genus Viscum; species Viscum album. The sequence goes on from OY728125.1 coordinate 877,590,139, forward strand.
TCTCTTGGTATTTTATAGTAATTTTATTAACCATGTAGTATAAAAATACAAGAAGACATTGTAAAAGTTAAACTATTTAACTAAGTGTTAAATATAAAAGATAAGGTTAATAGGGTTAGGTAAAAATGTCTAAAACCTACTGGATGAAATTATTTATACCCATACCCACATTATCATAGAAATAAATTCATTTTTATCCATTATAAAAAGAAAATTATTTTATAATAAAATAATATTTCAAGCTTTTCCTAAAGTGACCATCACCTCTCTAATAAAAGGGTACTTCCCCATCTCTCAAAATCACACCTCAAAATCCATTTTATTGGACAACCCCTGCTCAAATATCCTCCAAACTACCCTCAATTAATCCTATATTACTTACTTTAATCATAAATCCAACTTAAGGGTCTCATTTGATCAAATCAAAAGAAATCACCCGAAGAAGAGGTAATAATTTCATCACCTCTTTCAAAGTTCTTTTCTTCTTCCACTTCCCCTTTCTTTGTTTTTTTCCATACCAAAATAATAAATACAATACATTCTACATACTATGATGTTATTATAAATATGTTACAGCCATATTCATTATTCTATTCATCTTATTAATGAGAAAGTCACCATACGTGTGTACGTAAGGCTTACCGTCTCTGCGTTGTGGTGTAGTTTGTTATTCAACACTTCATTATTTGGATGGTTATAATAATGACTATAATTGATGTAAATAATAAATATAACATCTTAATTATTATTTATATATTATATACCATCCAATTACATACGATTTTTCCATCAATATAATGATATTGTCGCTCGTGCGTACGTACGGATTACATACTCCACGAACGTGATGAGACTCATTCCCCATCATAACCATTAAAGAATAATTTTCATTTTATGATTTAAAATAATGTTTAAGAACTTACTATAATTATGGATATGAATCCAATACATCCTATCCATAAAAAACATGACTTATGTAATAAAACTTATGAAGGAAAATGAATCAGTTAACACCCGAAGCAATAATACTACTGAAATATTATTAACAAATCAATATTAGAAGATTGTAAATGATATCAAATTTATGTATGTGGTAATTTTATAATTTAATAACAATTATTTAACTATTATACAGAAGGTTAAAGTACCCTCGACTAAGGAAAAGTACAAGGTAAAGGTTAATTTTACAATCTCTTTATTATCCGAGGTTGTTTATATGTAAGCGTCTAATGGAAATCCTTTATCATCCTCATCTGTGTTTCCTAAAAATGTATTTTCAAAACATTTTTAATATTTCCTATAATATGGTTTAAAGTCATTTATACCCTTTTTTTACTTTTTATGAAATTTTTTTAAAAGAATATTTTTGTCGTTTTCCAAACAAGGTACTTTATGACCTTTTTGAAAAATTAAGGTAAGAATGTTTTTTTAACTTATATGGAGGGTGTGGCTATTTTCCGCTGTTATAACACCTTCAAAGCTTCCCTTACAATCTTATAAGAATATTTTAAACATAAATTTTTTCTTTATAATTATGTGACTTTTAAATTATTTCAAAATATAAAGAGATATTTCTCTCAAATAGTTTTGATTTCATCTATGTCAACATCCTTTGATGGATTTTACATTTTTTTGAAGTTGATTTATTATGATAAAATATTCCATATTGTATTTAAGGTTTTTTATATGTTTAACTGTGGATGTGTTATTTTTATACCATTCATGGTTTATGGTTAAATTATTAACATTTCATATTCTAGTTTTAATACGAATGTTTATGTTATGTTTTAACCTTTTCATATGAGGAATGCATTGGACTTAGTAAGTGACGGGTGGAACCCACTATAGCTCCTCGATGCATCGTTAGGTCTCATGAGACAAACTAGTGTCTTGGAAAAAGGCCTTTACAAAATCTTATTTGTATTCTTGGCACGAGGCCTTGAGTATGTGGTTATGATGTCTGGAATTTTGCAATCCATCATTATAAAATTAACTATTGATATTACAAGTGATTATTCGACTAGTAGAATATCCATGTGAATGAGTAAATGGAATTATTTGATTTATATATTCCATATTATGCTGAAGTTTATGTTTAAAAGGCTTGTGTTTTAGTCTTATAAACTTCCTTAAATGTTTATTCTTATTTATGATAGTTTCTACTATATTGTTATCCTTACTGAGTATCTAATATCATCTCTTTCTATGTTTTATTTTTCCCAGGATGTGAACAAGTATATTAAAATTAACCAGCAGTAATAGGATAAGGTATATTATTGTGTTCAAAGGGGACACAATGTTGTTTTTTTTCATTTCATGATGTAATCTAAAACTTATGTATGTATCTAGTACTTCCAAGGCTACTAAACTAATCAGTCATTCGAGACTTGATCACTTGTGATCATGCCAATGTTATATAATAATGCACCGACTCTGGGTAACTAGGGTCTAGGAGTTACAAAAGAGCTCCCATTAGTAGGGATACATGGGTTCCCATCATAAGATTTTGTTTTTAGGAATACTTCTCCTGATAAGTTTGGCATTGAGTTGTCTCAATTCCTCTATCTTGGTAACATATTGCACCAATCTATCCTATATTATCTCCCTTTGGAGGATATTGGAATTATTCTTCCCCCTTTCCCTTATCCCATGTTGATTCATGAAATAGAGGTGGAAATTGAGTATTTGGGGGAGCCAAGTTTTGGGTTTTCCTCTATTTTTGAGTATTGACACCCTCCTCGTCAAGTAACTCAATATGAGTTCTATGGTGTACTTTCTCCATAACATCTTATTCTTCTAAATTGATATTTTATTATTATATATTGTCATTAAATACATTAAATAATGTATATTGGATGTTTTGAAACATATCATAATCTTTATCTTAAGTATATAAAGTTATATCATCCCCTGAACATTCACTGAGAGATAGTCTAAATTCCATTTTGGACCTCTCTTTCTTGGAAGTCCATTTGGGATTAAACCCCCAATGAGGCTTAATATTTCCCCCAAAACCACCCTCCAGGGAGTGGATTATATAGAGTAAACTATAAGAAGTTGACAAAAACTCTTTTAGATCATGTACCTAGTGGTGAAGATAAGTCACACAATGATAGAAAAAATAAAGATACTTCTTGTGAGGATTATCCTAGCATAGTGAAGACTGTATTTCTTCGTTGGGAAATATATAATGGTATAAATACCCCCAAACATATGTTATAGGGTTGATTAATCCTTGATTCTATATCATCTTGTATTTTCTAGGGATGTTATGATTCTAGGGGTGATGGAATCGGTAAATGTGATAAAAATTCACTCAATCATGTGGGATGGAATTATTCCTTGATTGAAAATGAATTTACTACTTTGGATACTTCACATATTTGTCTTTATTTAACAAGATTATGATTTTATTGAATCACATATAGTAATTTACTTTCCTACAATATTTTTTCCTTGGATAGGGGCCTTACTTTCCTCAACTGTGAAGTCCTCTCAACCTTTTTAGAGGCCTGATGCGGTAATCTACTAATGGTTTGTTCTCAATGAGTGTGTCATATCTAGGATTTATAAGTGGAATGAATGTTCTAAACTGACTAATAAATATACGTTCCTCCTGTACCAATGATCAGGCCCGAGGAAATAACATTATAGAAGGCCTACCCCATGGGTATTTTCTAACTCTAGAGAAAAGTAAAATGTAGTACTCCATATTCACCCAATCCTTGAATGTGCACATTGAACGGAGAACTTACAATCATCTACTTAAGTGAATTAAAATAGGTAAAACAAACCCCAAAACAGGACATCATTAAGGATGAATCATCAAATAAGAAAGGATTATAAGAATAAAAATCTAATGTAATAGGTGGATCACATCTCCACTAGTCACCTCTATTACTCCAGGTCTCATGAATCAAGTACACTTTCCATCCCCAAGTGGTTCTATCCCTTTTCTTGGACCTATCATTCTTAAAGGAAAATGTTGGGTGTGAAAAAAGGAGCCTATTAGGGTACCACGAAATATTCCATAATAAATTCTATAATAATAAAAAATTTAGGTTATCAATTTAAATAAAACAAGTCATAGCATGGAATTTACATATTTTCAACAAAACATGATTCCAAATCAATAATATGAAATATGAATCAAAATTGGATTAAATGAACATTTTATATAAATCATTTATATAAAACAATTGGCATGAATAAAATAGTTCTATAATCAATGGCATTTATAATCAAGTAAAACAAAACAAAGCACCTTGAAAATAATCCCTATGGTGTATTAGTTTTTAGAAATAGGATCCTCACACTTCTCAATAATCATCACGAATCAAGAAAAGTGTGAACACTAAAATCAACACCCTAATAAGGGGGTTCTATTATAGGAAATAAATCTACAACCCATTATGGAATTAATTATGGTAAATCATGTCGAACTTGGTTTAGTTAGTGTTTTCATCATAAATCCATTTATAGGGAGTTAGATTTCTGTAATGCTTGTCCTAATCACCCAAAAACTACCTAGGCTCACATGTACTTCAAATAATAAATCAATCATTCATGTGAAAATCAATCATTTCAAATAATTTCATCATTCATAGTTCAATTTTTCAAATTTAGTTTTCAATATGCCTTTTCATTTCAAAACCAAAACATAAGTCTTCATCAAATTCATGCCTTCTCAAATCAACTTTAATTTTAATAAATTTTTTCAAGAATAAATATTACATCATTTCATCAAATACACTTTCAATTAAATCCATCATTTTTCTCAAAATCCACCCAATAATTTCAATTCCATTGAAATTTGGGGTTTCACACAATTTCATACCCATTTTAAATCAAACATCAAGTCATCTCAAATCCAGGTTTTACAATAAATTAAAAACTCATTTCAAATAAATCAATCAATTAGGTTTTTAATTTTAGGTTAAATTCTTAAGGAACCACAAACCTTTTATCATGAGATCAAATCAATACAACACCCGCAACAAGATCCACCAATGAAGAATTAAGGTGTAAGAAATCAATAAATAAAACCTAGAATTAAGATACATCAAAATAGAGATTATATATATCAATGAAATGATGATATATCACTCTATTAGAATGAGAGAAGATGTTATCATGAGAAAATAAATGAGATGAAATCTACTTACCCGAAATGGATCAGATCTTCCAAAATCACTTCAATTTTTAATATAAGATCTTTAGAGATCCAAGGAATCCTATAGAGAGAATAAAAATGAAAAGGAACCCAATTCGTGTCAAATGGGGGTGTTAGGTATCTTAAAAAATGGTCCTAGGATTTTTAATTAAATTTATGGGGGGTTAAAAACACGTTTGCATGGTTTTTTGTATGGGCCACATAGTTAGTAGCAATTGTGCACCCTAACCATGTGCCTCTACTGGAATTTTAGATGTGGTGAAAGGTTTGGATGTATGGTTAAACTATTTATACTCTAACCATGAAAACACCCACTATCCAAAGTTGTATAGTTTTAAGGGATGGATGCATGATTTGGAAAAACTTTGTGCCAACTGTGCACCACCCTCCAGACCCTATCAACATGGTGCATGGTTTGCTGGGACAAACCACACTATTTTTACTAACCATGAACAAACTATTCACTACCCCATGGGCTTTGTAAAAAATTTAAACCCCACTTGAAACAACCTAAGACAAACCAAAAATAGAGTATAATCAATATAAGTGCTAAGACATACCTAAAAAGGTAACAGGATGTTACAACCTCACCATCACAAACACTTTATATCCCTAGAAATCCTATCAAGAATATTCCATATCGAAGAGATGATTCCATTTCTATATCATCAGTTCCTCATTCTCGCAAGTTTCATGTGAATTAGAACCATGCTACCATAGCACAGGAACCTAAGGTATCATCATCCCATCAATAACATTTTCCTTAGAATCAAAAATCCTGGTTGTGTGCTCAGTCATGGATAAATAGGGTTCAACATCAAGATCTTCCTATCTCAAGACATGATAAGGGTTAAAAAAGATACTTTATATGTTATGATACATGAAATATGTTTTGTATCAAACTCAATTGTTATGTGAGTGCCAAATGGTAAGACACTTTCTCCACTTTCTCAAAAATATCAAAAGAACCCACAAACCTTGATACAAACATTCCCTATTTTCCAAGCCTTTGGAAACCTAACCAAGGTAAAAGTCTCAATAACACCTGGTCACCAATTAGAAACTCTAAATTTCATTGATTAAAATCAGCATAGGATTTATACCATATCTGTTACATCACCATTCCCTAATGAATCGACTGAATCTTTACCATCATCTCTTTGACTAAACTTGGTATAACCAAATATTCTTCACAAATCTACAACCAAAAAGGCAGATATCTACATGGTCTTTCATACAAGTCCTCAAATGGAGCCATTCAGATAGAAAATTGATAACTATTATTATAATAAAAATCAACCAGTCCCAAACGGTCATCCAAAGATCCACCAAAATCAATAACTCAAGCACATAGCGTGTCCTCAAGAATCAGTATATCTTGTTCTATATAGACATCCATTTTCATATGATATGTTGTGCTCAAACATAACTAGTACCCCATTGCCTCCTAAAGTCCCATCCAAAAATTAGAAGTAAAATAGTGGTCCCTATCAAAGACTATAGAATAAGAAAATCCAGGAAAATAGAAAATCTCTTTCACATAAAGACTTCCCAAGTCCTCAACTTTGGTTGTATCTCGAATGGGAATAAATTGATCCTATTTGGTCAGTCAATCAACCACAACCCATATCTAATTATTTCCCTAAAGTTTACATGGAAACCTAATCAAAAAGTCCTTATAAATATCATCTCACTTCCAATTCGACACAAGAAGTGGATGAAGCACACCCTAAGGTCTCTGGTGATCAGCTTTAACCTATTATAAAGTATAACAATGATAAAAAAATTCAGTGATGTATTATCTTATACCATCCCACCATAATTTTATTTATATATCATAAAACATATTTATAGTTCTAGGGTGCACTTCCCACTAGGAATTATGGAAATCCCTCATCACAAACGTTATTGTAGGCAAAGGTACAATGTACTGATTTCAGAAACATAGGATACCCTTCAAAGAGAATGCCCACTTTTATATGGTCTCCCTACTATTGCCTAATTCTATAGAATTTATCATCAAGTTTTTTCTCCTAAAGAATCATTTCGAGAATAGTGGAGGTCAACAGAACACTTTCTAGAACAATCTTGGTGTCATTATCCCAAGCTCACAAATATATTTGAGCAAAGAGATCCATTATATTCTAATAATCTAATGATTCTTTCATGGCTAGGGTTGTAATTTTCCTTCTAAATGCATCTGAAATTAAATCTCCCTTACCAGGGTTATAGGTAGTTTTAAAATCAAAATACAGTAGGTACTTCACCGAATTCCTCTATCGAAGGTTCAAATATTTTTTAGAATATATATAACTTGAGATTTTTATGTCAAAATAAATGGAAAACCGTTCTCCAAAAAGTTAATATTTCTAACTCTTAAGAGCATGAATCACATCTATGATTTTGATATCCTGATTCAGATAATTTTTCTCATGAGGCCTAAGTGTTCTCAAACCATAGGATACCATGTGATCACCTTGTATAAGAATTTATCCCAAATCCAAACCTGATATTTCACAAAATACCACATAGACCTACCCATCCTTTGGAATATTTAACACCAATGCAAAATTCAAAATATGTTTCAACTGACCAAAAGAACTCTAAAATTTCATAGCCCATAAGAACTTCACTCCTTTCCAATTGATAGTTATCATCAGAGAACTCAACATCAATAAATCCTTAATAAACCTATGGTAATACCCCACAAACAACAAGAAGCTCGGAATATCTAAAACATTATATGGTTTCTCCCATGTTAAGGAAGATTTCACCTTCTTAAGATCAACTAAAATACCATGTTTCGGGACCACATTTCCCAATAAATTCACTTCCCAAATCCAAAAATTACATTTTGAAAGATTTATGTAAAGTTAGTTATTTCTCATAATTTCAATAACTTCTATCAAATGATGTACATGATATTCCTCGATTTTAGATTAAACCAAAATTTCATCCACAAAGATTACCATTAATGAGTTGTGGTACTCATGTAATATCATGTTAATCAATTCCATGAATACTATAAGATCATTGGTCAGGCCAAATAGAATAAAAAGATACTCATAATGGCCATACCTACTCTTTAAGGGGGTCTTCTAAATGTTATAATCCTTAATTATCAACCGGTGATAACTATATAGAAGATAAATCTTCGAGAACCACTTCACCTCTTCCAACTGATCAAACAAACCATAAATATGTTGAAATGGATACTTATTATTTACCATAAATCAATTGAGTTTATGGTAATAAAAAATGGTGAACAGTCCCATAATATTTCTTTGTAAATATAATAGGAGCTACCTAGGGTGACACACTCAAGAATGTAAAGACTTTCTATAGAATATCATTCAAATGAGTTTTCAAATCCTTCAGTTTAGCTTGTGTTATGCAGTAAGAAGGAATAGACACTAGCTGATTACCAGGTACCAAATAAAGGGATAACTTCACTTCTTTTACAAGTGGAAAACCAAAACAAATCATATGGAAACACGTTGGGAAACTCAACAAAAACTATAGGGATAAAACCACTAAATGATTCATGATTCAAGTCAAAATAAAACACCAATATCAACCTTAAAAAATCCAAAAAAAAGGTCTAGATCTAATCTACCTTGGGTCCCATTCTCCCTGAAAAATAGTGCACGCCCCATCAGGTGCAGTAAAGGAAACATGTTGAAGATAAAATTAAATACAGACCTTATGATAAATTATTCAATCCATCAAAATAATGATATCTAGAGGTTTCATGTATAGAACTATAAAATTCTAGGTAATCTTAGTCTCTAATAGAGAGAAAACATAAGGGGGGCTACGAATACCCCTCTCTATATTCATTTCAAGGGGTGTAGTAATATCTATCACATAAGACAAAATCTCTGTAGGAAGATTTATAAAATCAATAACACAATTATATATGAATGATTTATATACACCAGTATCAAATAAATTGATTGCTAAAGATGAAGCTATAGTGATGGTACCTCTCACTGTCATTGGACCAACATCATCTCCTCTGGAGATTATTATACTGGATAAAGAATCATTGTTCTAGATGTTGATGGCTAGAACCCCTTAGTTCTTGATGCATCTAATTTCACCATAGTAGTTTTAGGAGATGATGATCCCATTCCACTATGAAAAGAAAAAAATATATAGTATAAATTCTAAAAGTGACCTAAGATTCCACACAAACTATTGATCTTGGGTGCCTCAGTGAAAACCAATTTCAAATGCCTAACCTTGCCACACTAGAATCAAGTAAAAGGGAATCTACCAAGAACTATAGGAGGTTTGGATGAAACATGTTTTTTAGATTCACTATAAGAATCATCATGCTTTCTATTTCCTTTAAATAAACTAATAGAACTTCCTATATAATAAAAAGGAACTCCCATCCACCCTGACTTGTCAAACATGTCAAGATTAGTCATCAACACTCTATCTAGTATGTTATCATAAGAAGTGAGTTTTAAAAAGAATACTTCAGATTGAATATCTAATGGAAGACCTGTCTCAAACCTTCAATCCTTCATTTTATCATTTTTCACTACCCTAGGAGAAAATTGAACAAGCTCAACAAAATGATTTTCATACTACATCACAGTCTCGTCACCCTACTGGAGGTTAAGAAACTCTATGGATTTCACCAATAATATAGATTCTAGATAAAAATGATCTATAAAAAATAGATTTAAATTATTTCCACTCCAATCCTTCATGTTTATTCATTGTCACCATTGAATCCCATCATCTCCCGAAAGGCCCCTCTAGCTTAAAGGCACTTCACCTTTATAGCTTCTGGGGTTTCCAAGAACTCAAAAAAATAGCTTAATATTTTTCAACCAATACTCAGTATCTTGAGGATCATTTGATACTTATAAATCTAGTGGGTTCAAGTAAAGAAACTCTTGAACATGATCTCTCGATTCAACCCTTCTAGGTTCCACAACTAGAGCCTGGATGGGAATGGGTGACGGTACATGTCACAAAGATTATACATCACACACCACTATCTAAATAAGATTCGGGTTCACTAGATGACTCACCTATTTTGGAACACCATCATCTCCCTAATGTGGCCTATTAAAATGTATTCTCAGAGGCATGATAATAAAAAACATCAATAGACAACACTAAAACATCATAATGGATACACATACCATCAACTCACTCAAGATTTATAGGGATATCAAAGCACTCAGATCAACTAGGAAATGACTAAAAATAGATTAAACATTCCTCAGGGTGACTTTTTAGAAACACCTGTGGTGACTTAAGTCTCGTTTCAATGAGAGATATCTAGTCACTCGCTCATAACTTTCTCCTAAGTCCAAAAAATCCTACCTCCTTTATACCATGACAACCCAAATACATATCGACTTCAATGAAAGATGCATAACCTCTCTTTAATTCCACTTTTTTATGAACCAATCTGAATACCCTATTACATTATGAGCTTGTCTTGACATATAATGAAGGGTGTTCTCAATCCCCGTAGGTTTTCAACTACCACTTGACATTACATAAGAATAAATAAGGGAGAATTTTTTCACAAAGTAGTGGAAGATAAATGATACAAGTTGGTATTCCAACACTACTTAAGGAGAAAGTACCATAAGAATCAAATAGGTAAAACAAACCCAAAAGATAACATCATCAAGGAAGAGACATCTAATAAGTAGGCTTAGAAAAAAAATCCCATGTAATAGGTGGATCGCATCTCCATCGGTCCCATGAATCAAGTACACCCACCACCTCCAATTGGTACATTCCCTTTTCATGGACATGGAATAATATAATATAAAATTCCTAAAGGAAAAGGTAGAGTTTGATAAAAATATCCTATTAGGATACCAACAATATTTTAAAAGAAATTATATTGCAATAAACTATTTATAATTTCAATTTAAACAAAATAATACATGGCATGGCATTTACATATTTTCAAAAAAACATGATTTCAAATAAATAATATGGAAGATAAATCAAAATATGCTTAAATTAACATTTTATATAAAACGATTATATAAAAAACTTGGCATGAGTAAAACAGTTCTATAATCAATGTCAAGTATAATCAAGTCAAACAAAACAAATCACCTTGTAAATAATCCCTACGGTATGTTAGATTCTGGAAATAGGATCCTAACACTTGTCAATAATTATCATGGATTAATATAGGTTTATACACTCAAATAAACACCCCAATAGGGGACCCATTATGGGAAATCAATCTACACCCCATTAGGGGACCCATTACAAGATATCATTTAAAACTTTGTTTAGTTATTGTTGTCATCATAAATCCATTACTAGGGAGTCATATTCCTAGTATGCTTGTCCAGATCACCCAAAAACTATCTAGTATCACATTTTCCTCAAACAATCAATCAATCAATAATGGTAAAATCAATCATTTCAAATCATTTTGTCGTCCACAATTCAATTTTCCAAATTCAATTTTCAACATGCCTTTTCATTTCAAAACCAAAACATAGGTTTTAATAAAACTGATGCCTTATCAAATCATCTTTCATTTTAAGCCAATTTTCTCAAGAATCAATGTTCAATTATTTCATCAATTCTACTTTCAATTCAATCCATCATTTTTTCTCAAAATCCACCCAACAATTTCAATTCCATTTAAATTTGGGGTTTAAAAAATTTCATGCCCTTTTTAAATCAAACATAAAATAATTTCAAATAAATGTTTTAAAACAAATTAAAAACTCATTTCAAATAAATAAATAAATTAGGGTTTCAATTTTAGGGTAAACCCTTAGGTAATCACCTACCTTTAATCAAGAGATCAAATCAACACAACACCCAAAATGAGATCTTCCAATGAAGAATGAAGGAATATAAGATCAAGGAATCAAACCTAGAATCAAGATCCATCAAAATAGAGATTATATCCATCTATAATATAATGATCTATTACTTCATTATAAGGATATAAAATAATATTGGGAGAAACTAAACCAGAGGATATTAACTTATTAGAAAGGGATCGGATCTTCCACTGGCACTTTTATTTTCAATATAATGGGTTTAAAAAGACAAAGAATCCTTTAGAGAGCCTCAGAAAACAAAAAAAAACCATTAGGATTGAATATTTTTGTTTAGAATATTAAACAAGGGTCTATGGATTTTAAATTAAATAATTGGGGGTTAAAACCCTGCACACATTGTGTGTTGTACGGGCCACATGATTAGTGGTAATAGTACACCCTAACTATGTACCCATGATGGACTTTTGGATGGGATGAATAGTTTATTCTCATAGTTAGACAAACTATATGACAACCCTGAAAACCCCCACTATCCAAAGGTTCACAATTTGTAGGGGTTCCCTCATGATTTTGAAAAACCATATTCCACCCTCCAGACCCTCTCAATAGGGAACATGATTTGTTGGACCAAATAGCATGGTTTTCCCTAATCGTGATCTAAACTTGCACAACCCCATATGCTTCCAAAAAATTTCAAACATAATATGAAACAACCTAAGACAACCCCCAAAAAAAATTACAATAAAAAAGGGTCATGAAGTACCTGAAAGAAGGTAATAGTGTGTGATAGTATAAACCACTTCAGCAGTGGGATAAATGATATATGCATGTCCCTTTATGTCTTTTGGAATATTCCAATGGATTTCCTCTATGGATGTTATAATATTCCAATAGTATTAAATAATTTGAGCAGGAATATAGGTCATTCCCCCTGATGTTTCTACAATATGCTGACATACATCATTGATTGAAGCGGGAATATGCGCACACTCCTATCCTCCTTCTACTTTTAGGGTATACTAACTAGATTTATATGAGGGAGAAATAATATACACTTTCCCCTAAGCTACTTCCATATACAGTAGATATACTTCGATGAGATCCAGAATATGCATTGGATATTAGTATTCCACCATGATATATGGGAAAACTTTATCTACATGAAGTGGAATATGTATCATGTCCATGTTGAAACTTGGGATATGTTGACTAGTTTTCTCTAAGGGTATGGGGGAAAACCCCACCCTTCAGGTGTTGCATCCCATAACCCATAAAGAGACCTTTGAGATACCATAACATGGGAATATAGAGAAAAGTTCTAGAAGATGTATTCAAATGTATTAATCTAAAGAATAGGTGTTTTGTGGTATTAGTGGTGTCGGCTAACAGGGAGAGTCCTCCTATACACCTCCTAGAGAGTGATTTTACTGAGGCTTTCCTCCACATACCTTAGATATAAGAGTTATGCATTTCCATGTTCTGAAGAAATACTTTAAAAATGGTTAAAGGTGGTGATAGGTGCAACTATCTAATCATTATATGCCTCTAATGATGTGGGTTGTTAAGTTTCATATTGTAAAGACTCTTTTGAGCGGCCTCCATAGTCGTGGGTGTACCATTTTAGTGGTATTCTCTAACTATCCTATTAACAATATATGACTGGAGACATTGATTGGATGACAATGCCCTCTCAACAGATGATATCATTCCCTTATTAAAGGTTAAGGCATCAGAATGTGTGTTCGATGATGCCTCCATGGTTTGGATTGAAGCAGGCTTTGAAAGAATCCCCTTTCTGCATTGAAAACCACCACAAACAAAAATACCCATCAGTTCAGCATCATGGATAAGGATTAAATCATATTATAGTAATTAAATACAGTTGTCCATTTTTCATAATTATAAGTTTTACGTCAGGTTCACCATTTTTTCCAATGAATGTTTCCATCAAAGGGTGAAGCTGATAGTGATGATGTTATTTTTACACCAATTATCTCCATGACCGTAAGTTTCACATTAGGTTCATCATTTGTTTTTTTGATTTATATTAACATAGAAGGGTGAATATGGTGGTGGTGATCTTATTTTTACACCAATCATATCTATGATTATAATTTTCACATCAATCTTACCATTTTTGTTCTGATGTGCATTTTCATTGATAGGTGATGCTAATAGTGGAGATGTTATTATTACACTGATCATATTCAAGATTATAAGTTACACATCGGGTTTTTCATTTTTTTCTATCCAAATTCCTTATCTGTGATGTTTATTGTCAGTATGTGGTCTTTTTTTCAAAAGAAATTGGTTGGAAGTACATACCATTGACACCTTGAATATGAGTTGAATTGAGAGGATGGAAATTTCAGCTCACTATACCCTTTTTATGGGGAATTATTTCATACTTTGGGACTCGCTTATAGATTTAATAATTTTTTAAAAAATTAACCAGTAATATTAGTAACACTATTAATTATACTCATGAATGATGGTCAATTACTTGTGGAATAATATTTTGGTTTAAATATTTTTTATTGAGGAAATCCAAAATTTAGTGACTTCTAGGAAGACAATTGGTCCTTAATGTTGAGATCGGGACCATTAAATGGGTTTACTACATACCCCTATGAAGGGAATCATATCTCATGTGGTCCAGTACCAATTAATGGGACATGTTATACCTTTTAAGGTCATGTGATGATGATTAACCCATAAAGTTTAATATCATGAGGTAAGGAATACTAGGTAGAATGCTTATAACAATAGTTGGTGTGGTACTTACATGTGAATGGACATTTCTAGTATCCCTAATGGGTTATATTTCTCAATGGTGATGTATGGTATTGATCAATGGGGATATTAACTACAAAGGAAATATAACAACATATAGAGAATATATGGATCTCCAGATGAGGGTATAATGTTATAAAAAATATATCAGACAATGGAATAATACTAGGTCATGAATATGGCCTAATTGGGGAACTTGTGATGTGATGGAGATTTTAGGATATTGGGCTCGATACTTAAAAAAATTTCTTTAATATCCCATCAATTATAATAATTATAGCCCACACAGTTCATATACCATATTTTAAGGTAATATGTAAGGATTTTACCATACAGTTTAACAACATATGGTAAGGATTTTTTTCATGTAGTTTAACATCATGTGACTAGGACATTATCCACACAGTTTAACAACATGTCGTGGGGAATTTTTTTTCCTGAATGGTATGAAAATAGATTATAGAGTGGGTATTATGTATTGAAGTTTCCCTAAAAGATATATTTGGGATTACAAATAGTATTATTCCCAACAATAAAAACTTTTGGTTATGCTAGTGGCACAACTATCATTGATCTCTAAGCCCTTTTGAGTCATGATTAGTGTGAGAAAAAAGAGACAATAAGAGATTAACCACATCGCATAATTGCTTTCAGATGAGACTTAAACCTATACTAGAAGCTTGATATTGAACTTAATTCTTCATCCACTAATATATGAGTGATGGGATATGTAAATAATGAGGGATATATAATCTTGAACAAATTTATAAGGGAAAATTTTAGAAGGTATTCCCATCAAAATCTTCTCATTGCCTACTGATGGATCAGGGAAGGGCTATGGAGGGCTAGAAAGTGAGGAAGACTTATAATACAATGGATTCAAATTCACACCTTATTGTTTGTTATTGAACCCAATATTATGGCTTATACATCCACTTATAAGAAAAAAGGCACTAATTCTTCCCACTTCACTTCACAATTCAGGAAGCATGTGGGAGGTAAGCGTCGCTGCCTAAAATGAGAAGACTCCCACCACTACCTCATAAATTGGGGTCATTGTTAATGAATAAATTAATGATTACAAATATCCTGAGGGATATACATATTTTAAATTTTAATTGGGTGGAATCATTTACAAAGGTAATGCATTATTGAAAGTGGTAATACTGATGTTCCCTACACTTTCATTATATAGATCTGGTAGTCATGGGGAGGATTTATTTTTCTTATTTTGGGTTTCAAAAATAGATAATAAAGGAAGAAGGGTTATAGAAGACCCCTGGATTAGGAGGAAATTTCACATGGAGGTATGATCTTGAAAAAGGTTCCCACAATACAGGGACCATGAAATAATTAACCATAAATGGGTTTAGGATCACATGATCATGTAATGAGTTTTTGTATCATCTACAGAACAATAATTGGTTCATTTGGGATGGTTCATGTGAGAAATCTATCGTGTTCTAGCTCTCATAGGCTATTTATTATGGCTTGGCTCTCATGGGAGTAGATCATGCAACCATTTCACATGGTATTATTTCTTTAGACTCCAGGTTACTTTTTACATATAGAATCATCCTATTTCAATTGTTGATTTCTCCCACTTTTTTCTTTTTCCTACTCCCATATTATCATTTTGTAAATGGATACTTATAGGTGAACTCTGATGACATGTAATTTTGGATACATGGCGATTTTATGGTGGATCATGCGGTCATGAAGGTTGATCGACTATAGAGGAGGCTCGTCTCCAAAATACAAAGCAAGAACTGTGGTTTTTGGTTGCATGAATGGCCCATATCAGAATAAAAAAATGAATATCATTGGATCAATGTGGTTCTTTTATAAAAGTCTTGTCTTTTCCTTGATCTTTATAAGGGTATATGCCTTTCGTGGTCCTAAGAATGGTGCCGAAAAACCAAATTTTCACTTTCTTCGTAATTGATTCTCCCATAGATGATTTCCCTTAAAAAACATGAAGTCACTTTTATTAAAAACTCTAACTTGTTGGGAATCTTCTTCTCAGAAAGTGGGAATCAATTGAAACATATCAAGGTTAATAAAAAATTATTTTGGTCAGATGGCTAGATGATGTGGGTTTTTGTACATATTTTTATAGGTGGATCGTGAAAAATTACATGTGGTTTCATAGTGGCGAATAATGGGTTGAATTATAGAACATTTTTCTTGACTCAATCATTTAATAAAAGCCTATAACCACTCCTATTTCCACAAACTTCATCGAGAAAAAATAGAAAACACTGGGAATGGAAGAAGAGGTTGAGTATATTTTGAAGGTTCCATTTTCATTCGTTGTCAAAATCATGATGTAATACATGGTTTGTATGAGGTTTTAAATTTTTTATATTGTGAGAGTAGTCATAAGGTTTATAGAAAACCTTGATAGAGAACACTAGGAAGTAATAAAGTTTATCCTATAGTATCTCAAAGGTTTATAAGGTTTGTCACACTATTTCAGAATGGATAAACCATTATAGATGTTTTCAAAATCAGACTTTTCAGGAGATGTGGACACTCAGAGGAGAACCACTAACTATGTGTTTACTTACAAATGAACAATTGGGATTTGGATGTCAATACATCAACCAATGATTATAGTTTAAACAATGGGGATAGATTATGTTATACTTATAGAAGATGAGAAGGAGTTTATTTGGTTAAAGGGGTAATTAAGGATCTCAAAAGAAGGAAAAAGTTCTAAAAGTTGTTTTTTGATTATTAGAGTTTGATTTAATTTTCCAATAATCTGATGTTTCACTCCAAGATGAATATATTCAATTTAAGTGTTGATTCATCTAGAATTTGTTGGAGGAAAAATATCTAGAGTTAATGTAGCTCAAAATTTGGTAGATATATTGATAAAGGCTATATTTTATGAAATTTAGGGGTGTTGTTATGCCTTGGTAGGGTTGGGATAACTGGATTCATGTTGGGGGAAACATGTAGCTTCAAATGAAATATTGAAAATAAAAAGTATTTGTGAATATAGGTATAGAATTTTATGAATCCTGTAAAATGATTCTCAAGTGGGATATTATTTAACTTGGTCGCTATAAAAACCATTTTATGGATAAGTCCTGGTATCTTCTTGAATGATAAATTATGGAAGTCTAGAATGTAATTAGATGGGATATGGCATGACACAACCAAATTTCAGAGTAATGATAAAGTGTAAGAAGCTTCGATGAGGACCTTGTCTAGATGATGGGAGTGTGGAAGCAAACTCTATATTGGATTAACTTTTTTATTGCATCAGAGTACCTGAAGGTTTCCAAAGGTTATATTAGATTTACTAGAGTGATATATAATATTAAATTGATGTGATCAAGATGTGTGCATTTTTTACTATATGAGTGAGCTGAGGTGGTGGAATTTAACTAGTGGAGATGGTCAAAGAAGCGGTTTTCTAAAAACTTTAGGAGGTGGTTCCATCGATTTAACTAGATGCACCCCCATTATAAATACTATAGTGGAGTCACTTTTATATATAAAATTTTAAGTTATAATATCATTTATTTCTATCAGTAATAAAATTTTTGCAGTGTTCCCCCTATAAAGTAGGACTGCGTTCAAATCATGTAAACTTTATTTTTCTTTTTTTTATATAATTGTCATTAAAATTTTCTTATCTTGAATATGTTGTTTTTGTAGTGTGTGTTTAGGGTTATTAGTATTCTCAGCTCGGGAAAATAATTTTATATAGGTTTGTTCCAATTTGATAGTTTGAGAACTTGTTCCCATGTTTGAAGATTTCAAAGGGTGATTCCATTTTCGGAGGTTCTCGACCCAACAGATGATGTCATTTAATCCACAACAGAAGCTTTTATCATATGATTATCATGTTTCTCATTCATTTAAAAAGTAATTTTATTAATTTTTAACTCATTAAAATGATTTCCTCTCATATTTCACTATATAATGAGTCTTTTTCAGCATTCAACTCACCACTTAGTTATTTAATTAGGCCATCATACCAATCACATCATATATGATTCTTGGATGGTTGAGTAGACTTATCTTTTCCCAATCCATCATATGTATAACCTCAACACTATTCTTCGATTATCCTTAGTAAGGATTTATTATCTAACTATAACCTAAAGAAAATGATAAAAAGTGAAGAACTAAACTCTTAGAGTCACATAATTACTTACTTTACTTATATAAGATAATCTAGGGGAACCCTACATTGATAGAACCTATCCAGTTAAATTATTGAGGTCTTGAAAAGTGTTCTCTTTGGAAGTAATTTGAAAATTAATATTTTTAGAGGGGATTTAATCTCACTATATTACCTCATGTATTCCCTTACATGTATTCATTCTTCAAATTATTTAGTTTAGAATCTTCTTCCTTCCACCAAATCAATATGTTCAAAACATATTGATGTGTAACTCATTACATGACTCATATCTTATATTACTAACCCAGTTTAAAAGGTAATTATATTTGCAAATATCCATATGAATCTTATGAATATGGTACCTGATACTCTTTCATATAAATTATTATATTCATATAAAATAAATATTCCTCAAAAAAGTTATCATAGAGAGATAGATATAAAACCCTCACTTCTCTTGATAAGGCATAAACCTCTAGGATAGTGAGAAGTTCAATCCAAATTCCCTCTACTCAAGGTTACTTTACCCAAAAGGGAGTTAACATCTATCAAAATTATAACATATCATGTTTTTAACCTATAATTAATTCCTTAATTCAATATCATGACCTAGTATAAGATAAATTCAAGTTAGAAGGAAGTTAAATTGATTATCATACTTAGCTTGTTACTCTTTATCTACTTGTATAAAAATTTATAGAAGTTATATAAAAAAAATTAAAGCATACAACAATTCATAATATAATAATTATATCAATGAATAAATCAAGTAATAAACTAAATAAATGAAAAATTAGTATATTTAAACACTAGATAAAATGTTATGATCAATTCATAAATAATCTATTATAAAGACTATGTAATTTATCCATGCATTATGAAAATTCCATAATTAAAAAATATAAACACTCTATATTTATTAGTAATATTAACTTTTTCATATTATCCTTTATATGGAATTGTTATTTAAATATATAATATTAATTGAAATATAATCACTTTATATTCCAATTATGTAAACAATTTACACAATCTAGATATCACATATTTAATATTTTTTAAAACCAAATCATATCAATTATAAAAACTTCTTTTGATATGGTTTAAATAATTTCTACAAATATGGACTATAATTTAAACATTTCAAATTAATTATTATGAACAATTCATAATGTTAAATATGAACATTTTTATATTTTACCTTTTATTAATTTATAAGCACTTTATAAATTACACTTATAATTTTATATATAAACACGTTATATCTAAATAATATATCATGTCATATAATTTCAAAGGATATTTAAAAATAACACTTAAAGTTATATATATTTATAGAATAAATTTTTCATTAAAATTTAATAAATTAATTATAAACATTTATAATTAATTAATTTATAAATGTTTATAAATTAAATAAATATTTTGAAATAACTTTAATCTATAATTTACAAACAATTTATAAATTATATGATTCAATTTATAATTATAAATTTAGATGAATTAAAGTTTTTATGCATATAATATTTTATGATATAAGTCATAAGTTTTGATTCAGTTCAAAACTGATATCATATTGTACGACTATAAATCCATGGCCTATGATAGATGATCTCATATTATCTATTTTATTTTATGATATGCATTGGTATCAATGAAGTGATATATTGATCTATTTTTTAGGTTCACTCTGGTGACATCATATGCACTGATTGTCCATACTGTACACTGCAATATGTCAAAAACCAAAGGATTTGTGTTGTGTTGTTCGTTGTGATATCTTGTATTGTATAACATAGTCCTATCATAGCTTATGATATTGTATTTCATAAAAAACCCATATCACAAAATGCATATTGTTTATTATGATAACCCATGTTTTAAGGTCATACACAATTCATTTTTATATCATTTTCTAAAATATCAAATATGATATATAAAACATATCAAAGTTTATTTATTTTCAAACATGATTTTGAGAATCAAGAATCATGTCTATTCTATGATACCACTGGTGGGTTTCTAATTATGAAACAACACTTGTTCAATGTGGTGGAAGACATTAGAAGTTGAAAATCCCAATAACACTATATAGTGGAGCTGAAACCATGAAAATATAAATGAGTAAATTATGTACTTGTATCCATTGATAGTTGTTGTTTTTTCTTCAATTTGTGCTTGATTAATGTCACTAGGATCAATCAATAAACTCTTCCCTCTGAGGTTTATTCATAGATCAATCTGAATCACCCAACGCTAGGGTGAGACTCTCCTTGCTAATGTGTTGTGTTAATAGCTGGAGGGGTAAAGAATTTAGGATGAGATATCTTCGGGACGATCATAATTTTAGTGACACATACCTTTTACACATTTTATTACAAGATTCTTAAACATAAATATCCAATAATTATATCATAAGGATCATAAAGTCCTAGTGTCTTTGGAAAACTATGTTCATAATACATCAAAGAAATCTAAAACATGGCACCCTTGATTTATTCTCCATATTGATCTCATAAAACCCATTTTAGAACTAAAAAATTAATGGGATACAATGGGGAACACATAAAGAAATGGATGATAAAAAAATCCAAGTAAGAGAATAAACATGATAAGAAAGCATAGCATTTGAGTCAAAGGTATAACATGATATCATAAAAGAGAAGGTACATGAGTAATCAACTGGAAGAATAACATAAATATCATGGTATAATAAGATCATGGAAACATGTAAAAGTGTAAATGATATAAAATGTGACATAAAATTAATTCAAGTATGGATTCTAATACAACATTACATGGTATACAGAGTACCATAATGGATTAGGTTCACTCCCTAATGACATACATGACGACCCATGAGACTAAAATATTACCCAATACATTAGAGGGATATATAATTTCATGCCCACCTTTCAAATTCATTTAATGTACATGAATTGTGTTCCATATAATTATATCAATCATAATACATAAACATAAGGATTACCCATGGAAATAAATGGGTTGCATAATCTTGTTTCATAACATAATCAAAATAGATTCCTTAAATAAGGAATTTGAGAAATGGTCCTAAGGAATGTACTTCCCCATAAAAGTAAGAAATAATAGTCTTGGTATATATGTGAGATAAATATATACATAATTTTGAATCATTATATAACATTAATAGATAAATAAAGTGAGTTAGAGAGAGAAGTTTCATAACCCAAAGGACAGGGTGGTTTAGAGAGATCCCTTACCTAAAGCTCGATTTTTCATGACCATTATTTATCTACATAAATAATAAACTTAATTTTATTATTTAATTTCTTAATAACATTTTTCAAGTTTACTATTATTTTTATTTTAATTTTTTATATATCATATTCAATTACTTAACCAATTAATTTAACGTCGGACTTTTTAATGATAAACAGCTCATACGTCCAAAATCACTTTGGTAAGTTGACTAAGGTCAAATAGATTATTAATTGATTATATCTATGATTTTAACCATGAAATAATTATAATTTTTATACATAAATTACATTTTTGAAACTAATTATGTAATATGGTTATGAAAAATGAACTACATTACATTCAGGGATGCGGTAGGTCATATGTATGCATAAGTAATGTTTCCATTTTTCAAAGATCATGATGGAAATAAGGTGAGTGATATTTTTATATTTATAGTATAATAATTATATCACAAATATAATATTATTTATTTAAATTATCTTACACATACCATCTATGTGATATGGTAATAAAAATGAATACATCACTTCATGAGGAGGTAGTCTATCATACACACAAACGACATTATCAATTAATTAATGGATGATAAGGTAAGAAATTATATGAAATATTTATTTTAAATAATTATTAATATATTATTAATATAATATATAAACATAAAATTAATCCTTATTATCTTCTATTTAAGGCGTAAGTTAAAATTGAGCCACATCACTTCGCAAGGCGGTGGTCTTCTGTACACACGAGTGACGTTATCGTATTTTTTACAGAATGGAAACTGATAAGGTATGTATGATATTATAATTATAGAAGTATAATTATATAATAAATATAATATATAAAAATATATATTTCATTATATTTATCCATGATAAGCGATGATGGAAAACTAATTACGTTGGTTAGTGAGGCAGTAGTCTATCATACACACTATCAATGGTTTTATTTCCCATTTGAGAAAGGAAGAGATGGTTATAGGTAATGAAATTTACATAAAAACATAGAATTATATATAAGATACTAAATTTATTATATAATCATGTTTTAATAATATTTTAATGAGTTGGGGGAAGAAATAACATAAAACTCTCAATTAAAGACATTGCATTTTCTTTAGAAAACTTCTTTTGGTTTTCACTAAAATCCTTCCTAGATTGTATTTATAAAAAACCCAAGGCTTATAGGATTAGGGGATTGAATTAGGGAAGTTATTTTAGTAATTATTTTCTAAACCAATGGGTTTTTTAAGTTTGGAAAGGAGGGAATAGAGGGTGCCCTTTTATAAGTGGGGGAGAGAACACACATGGAATTTTTAAAAAGAAATAATTACACTCATGTTTTTATCACATCACGAGGCTCTAAAAATGAACCATTTTAGAACCTTATAAGTTATAAAGTCTAAATATGACCATAAAATAGTAATTAGGAAAATTTGGGGTCATTTTTAACCCTTATATTTTTTATTTTAACCCCACTGTAAATTCATTTTTACTTTAACCGCGATAAATAATTTTTACTATTTACACTATTCATTATGGTCAAAAAATAAGTTGAAATTATTAGATATAATAAATTATTTTTATTCCAAATATTTAATCCATTTTTATAAATTCAACTCATGTATTTTTTATGATTTAATTTAGAATTTAACTTGTATACGTGTGGAAAAAATGGTTTTCCAAAAAGAAAAACTTTCAAAAGAGAAAAACATGTTTGTATCAAAATTAAATATAAAATTAAATAAAATTAAATAATTTGGATTTATTAATATATAATTTAAAAAATAATAATTTTAAAACCACATTAAAAGAAAATTGGTCTTGTAAATTCATTAAAAAGGGAATTTTTTACTAAAAATAGTATTTTTCAATATTCATCAAAAAATGAAACTTTTAGAAAAATATCAAAAAATTAACTCTGATATAATTTTTATATGATTATTTAAAAAATTAATTTAATTTTTTAAAATAAATTTTATAAAATTAGTTTTAAATTAGGTGTTAAAAGTATGACTAAACTTCCTTTTAGAATAATACTATTTTTCAAAAAATATTTCTTTTTATTTCAAATGGTTCTTATTTTATTTCATATCAGTAGATAACCATTGAATATATTTTATACATGTGTAAACCATATAATTTTTCATGAATTAGTTATTATTATTCATATCTTCCAAATTAACAACTAATTTATAATGGTCATGTTTAAATAATGATATTTTAATAGAGTATCGTGTTTCATTTAAACTCTGTGTTGAGAGAATCGTAAGTTATTGAATAGGTAGAATTTATTTAAAAATAAATATATCATAAAGTATCAGGATGTTAAATTCATCCCCCCATAAATAATTTCACCCTTGAAATTTAATATTACATACTAAGGTGAAAACAGGTGAGGCTACTTCTGCTTCATCACCTCTTCAGGTTCCCAAGTTACTTCCTCAAACTTTTGGTTTCACCACAGCACATTGACTAGGTGAGTTGTCTTATCTTTTAGAAATTTGTCTTTATGATCCAAGATATCCATCGGTCACTCCTCATTTGAAATTTCTTTATCCAACAATACCACCTCTGGATTCAGTACATGTGAGAGGTCTGGTATATACTTCCTCGATAAAGATAAATAGATCACATCATGTACTTTATATAGGTTACATGGGAGTTATAGTCAATAGGCCACCACTCTAATGTGATAAAGGATCTCAAAGGGTTCAATGTATCTTGGACTAATCTTTCCATTCTTCCCAAACCTTGTGACTTTTATCCATGGTGAAATATAGAGGAACAACTTATATCTGGTCTCAAAATTGAAGTCCCGTCGATGGTTGTCTTAATATATTTTCTATAAACTTTATATGGATTTCAAGTTACATTGAATGGTTTAGACCTTCTATTTCATATATTAGTAAAGATCGAGTCCCATTAGCTACTGCTCTCCGACTTCATCCCAGCATTTCATAGTCTCACACTGCTTCCCATACAGCACCTCATATGGAATCATTTGAAAACTATAATGGAAACAATTTTTATATAATAACTCTACTAGGAGAAGTTATTGATTAAAATAACCTTTGAAATACATTGAACAAGAACTTGGTATATCCTATATAGTTCAGATGGTTCTCTTAGATTGACTATCCATTTGAGGGTGATAATTAGTACGGAAACTGAGTTCTATATACAATGATTGTTGATGTATTCCCCAGAACATTTAGGTAAACCTCAGATCTAATGAGATATAATAGAGAGTGTAAATCCATGCAATGTTACCACTTTCCTTATGTATATATTATAAATTTGGTTAGGATAGAAATATTCCTTAATAGAAAATAAATATGTCAACTTTATAAGATGTTCAACTACCACCTATATAGTGTTATTCACTTTGGGTGTCCCAAGGATTCCTACAATGAAATCCATGGTTATGTTTGTTGGATCAGGTTATACCAAATATACACAAGAGGGGGTGAAGTGTGTGTATTACAATTTCTTTGTGATATCATGATTTTTCCTTTTAACTTTATTAGAATGATTAAGCAACAGAAAATAAATAGTAAAGGATGCATAATGTATAGTGGTTCGGGGAACAGAAGGCCCCTAATTCACTTCATCAATTCTCTACTCCACGAGCTTAGTGATTTTCACTATCTAGTTCTCCTATTAATAGACTGTTCCACAATTGAGTACAGGGAGTTGACACCTTTACAACATTAAGGAAAAATAGATCCTTCTGGTTCATACACAGAACTGCACACACAACTTAGTAAGAAAATCCAGTCACTCAAAGTAAAAGAGTATTTGTTCTTTGAAATACTTTCCATTTTTTCTTCACAATTACAATAGCACACAATTGACAGTCGATGGATCGTCGTCTTCAGAAAGAATGATCTTCAGATAGAAGAGTTTTGAGTCAATCTAGTTACAGTAGATCTTGAAATATAATTCTCAAATTTAACAACAAATGATTCAAAAAATATATTTGATGTAGAATTAGTTAATCTTCAATCATGTTTATTCTTCTTCAGAAAACAGAGTTTGATAGATCATGCTAGCAGCAGATCTGTAAATATCAAATGTCTCTATAAACTGTAGCAGTGAAAAACTCAATAATCTTTTCTTCTCATATCTTTCACAATGATCTATATTGTATCCACTATAATTCAAAATAACATAGATATATATAATAAAGACAATCATTTTCCTTTCAAATTTAGATCCACAAATATCACCTATAGAATCGTGATATTCAAATATTTTGATAACAGAGCAGTCATAACTCCGCTTAAAATACGCCGTGAAAAGATATTCATAAATTATGCTTTGAATCATAAATAAATAGATTTGAATTAGTAAAAGAAGTGCTTTAGATTTGGGATTTTAATCTGGCTTGAAATTAACATGATAATCTTCATAAAGACCGTTAGTCGATAAATTCATGTTTGAATCTCTGACACTAAACATAGGGTTGAATTGCATGGAATACATTCTCTGAACGTAAGGTTCAAAATGTAAGGTTGATCTCAAACTTAAGGTTGATTACAAATGTAAGGTTGATCACAAATGTAAGGTGGATTATCCATACTTTTCTCTTCAACTTTCAAACGTACAGTATATAATCCATACTTTTATCAGCTTCTAAACGAATGGTAAATGATACAACGTAAGGTTTTTTAGAAAAGTAAGGTTAATGAAACTTACTTTTGAGAAACAAGAATGATGTTCCATACTAACGTAGGATTCTTCTTCTATAATTTTCTGATATTCCAAACGTAAGGTTCCTTCCAAACATAGGGTTCCTCTTCCATACTTTTCTGATAACATATGGTTTCTTAACCATACTTTTCGGATAACTTAAGTGATAGTTCTCATCCTTATGCTACGCTCCTCAATGTAGGGTATGAACAATGTTTCTAGAACACTCTAAAGTGATTTTCAAACACATAGAGTATGACCAGTGTTTCCAGAACACGCTAAAGTGATTTTTGAACACGTAGAGTATGAACAGTTTTTTCAGAACATGCTAAAGTGATTTCCGAAAAAGTTGTTAAATATTTCATACGGATTAAAACACTTAAATATTATTTCAAAATATAAAAATAAATAATATTAATTTCCTGAAATATAATCAAAGTAAAATTATTAAAATAACAAATAAGGGTATTTGTGAACATCAAAATCATCATAAAAATATAGAGTATTGTTGAAAACAACACTTTCTCAACAATGTTTTCCCATTTTTATACTAGTATGGTAAATAGTTTCATCATAACCTTCTACTTCTGTCATTTATCATTGACTTATTTGAATACCAAGAATCAAGATACAAATTCCATAATCTTTCTCTACATGTTATCCAAATATAAGTTTTTATTAAGATCTAAATACATTATAGTGCTTCCTGAATGAATAGATAAGGATTGTCTATGCACATCATTTAGAAGATCCCTCTTCAGATCTGGTTTTGATGGGAAACATATTCAGGTTCCAAACCATATAACCCCACCTTTAGTAAGGTTGAACTCGGCAACATTCACAAACTTTTTTTATAGAAACTCATCCTTTTTATGGTCCTCCTTGATCCCGTCAAGAATAGATGGTTGAGAAGTTATTTGAGAAATGTGGGATAAATATTTTTTACTATTCCTATATCCATCATTTTCAAATATAAGAATATTGTATCCTTCTCAATTCTCATGATTCATAAATTCATTAGGTCTTTTCTACTTAGAGCATCTTCCACATTATTTACTTTCCCAGGATGGTAATGGATTGACCATTAATATTCCTTGATCAGTTCTAACAATATTTGTTGGTGCATGTTAAGATCAAACTATTTGAATATATATTTGAGTCTATTGTTTTTCATATATATTCCACTTTTTTACCCATAGAGATAATATCTTCAAATCATTAATGAAAATATCACTGAAGCCAACACCAGGTCATGTGTTGGGTAGTTTTACTCATGAAATTTCAACTTCCTTGAGGTGTAAGAGATCACTTTATCATTTTTCATTAGTAAAAAATCCAAACTCTTCTTTGAAATATTATTGTATACCACAAAAAGTTCCCCAATTAAGGGAAACGTAAGTACTGGTCCATTGATCAGCCTCTTTTTCAACTCCTTAAATCTCTCTTCACATTAAATGGTCTAAAAAAAGTTGTACTTCCTTCTATATTAGCTTAGTTAGTGGGCTTGTAAATTGTGAAAAGTTTTTCACAAATCTTAGATAATCCACAATTGTTAAAAGGAAACTATATATATCCATTAAAGATGATAGTATAGTTCAGTCCTCAATTTCATTTATCTTATAAGGGTCTATATATATCACTTTTCTAGTGATAATATTCCCCATGAATGATACATCCTTTATCCATAACTCACATTTACTATACTTTGAATATACATTATCCATTATCAATGCCTTTAGCATATTATTCAAATACTCCTTAGGTTCCTCCTTACTATTGGAGTGTATTAGAATATCATATTTAAAGACTACCACAATTTTTTCAAGGTAATCCCTAAATACTCTATTCATTAAGTCTATAAATATTGTAGGAGTATTAGTGAATCCGAAAGTAATCACTATGAACTCATAGTGTCCATAATTTTTTCGAAAGTTATTTTTAGTAATATCTTCCTTATTCACCCTTAATTGGTGATATCCTAACCAATGGTCCACCTTAGATAAATATTGATCCCCACATATTTGATTTAACAAGTCATCTATCTATTGAAATGGATTCTTGTTCTTTATTGTGATTTTATTTAGTTCATGCTAATCAATTAAAAGCCATATTGAACCATCCTTCCTCTAGATGAAGAGGACTATTGCACCCCAAGGTGAAGCACTTGGGAATATAAATCCTTTATCCAGATTCTCTTGTAGCTACTTATTCATCTCCTCAAGTTCAAAAATTTTCATTCTATATGGAGTCTTATATATTGGAAAATATCCAAGTATAAGATTAATTGAAAATTAAATATATTATATAGGAGTAATACCAGGAAATTATTTAGTAAATACATCAATATAATCCCTCATGATGTCCATGTCTTCAAGCATGATCATTTCCTTAATATCAATCATTTAATCAAGATACTCTTTATCAGAAGGAAACAATATTCATGCTTTAGATGATAATACCAAAGGAGATTCATCCTATCCTCTACACTTATATAAAATTATAGGGTGATTCATTATTTTGAGTATGATTTCCTTCTCTCAACATTTTATATTGGCTCTATATAAGTAAATCCAATCCATGTGCATAATTGCATCAAATTACACTAAAGTAAGTATCACAAGTTTTTTTGGGAAGTTTATCCTACAAATATGGATAGGGAATGATTTTATTCTTAGGATGAAATAATTAACCCATTTTATGTCATCACTAATAAATAAACTTCCATGTTTTTAGGTGGTGTTTGAATGGTTCTACTAAACATGCACGATATGAAAGAATGTGAATAACCATAATCAAAATTTAAATTCTGTATTCTTGAATAAATAACTAGAATACATGTCACCAATTCATCATTAATATCCACCTATATAGTTGTGATGGAATAAGTCCTCCCTTGATCTCTAGGCCTTAAAGTTTATTTTTTTTCATTTGACATCAACAACCCTTGGCTTAGTGCATTGGTTCATGTATTTTCCTTATTCATTGTAGTTGTAATATTAGACAATAGGTTGAGGGTTGGTTAGACCATTCCTTTCTTCCATCACATTGTTGGGTTTCTCCTACCAATAATCACAAGCTAGGTTCCCTTCCTACAGCTAAAGAACCTCCTAGTCCCCTTTATACAATTTCCAAGATTCTTCTTCCCACACTTTCTATAAGTGGAATGTTGTACTTTCCTTTAACCATTATATTTCTCCATCATACTACCAAAGTTAAACTCTATTTTTTTCTTCTTATCCTGTGAGAGCCTTGAGATTCACTAATATCAATCTCAACTTTGAGGTAACATCAAATAATTTCTTTATAGTTTTCAAAGTGTTTAATTGAAAAATATTTTCATAGTCTTGGTGTTATCCCACCAAAGAAGTGGTCAAATTTACTTTCAGGAGATATGACAAAGCTAGAGGTGTATCACTGAAATCTTGTGAAGCTTTATTTATATACTCCAATGTATTCATCATTCTTTTGATTGAGGATAAATAAATCCCTCTCAAATCTAATTATAAGAGTGTGAGGAAAATATTTTTCAAAAAAAAATTTACAAAATTCCTTCCACTTCATATATTTAATATCTTCCTCAGGCTTTGTATTTTTTATCAATTTTCATTATTGATCATATTATCCCTCCATATGATAAATAGTCAGTTCAATCTTGTCTTGATCATATAATTTAATGATATAGAATATATTTTCAATTTGGTGGATCCATTTTTATGAAATTAAATTATTGGAAGATCTACAAAATTTTGGAGGCCTTTGTCACATAAAGGTTTCAATTGAAACTTGCTCTTTCTTAAGGGGATTCAAGCATTCCTCTATATTTAAGTTTCAGTTCAAAACATGAGTTAGTTGATAAAGTATTGTCATGAAGTTCTCGACTCCTTCTTCCATTGGGTTGGGCATATAATTTTTGAAGTCATCACATTGGCCCTCACAATTGTTGTTGACTCATTTTTTCCTATTTCCAAACATTTTTCTGAAATAAAAGGAGAATTAGGGATAGTTATTTTTAAATTATTAAACACATAAATGAAAAACTATACATATTAAAGGGAAAACTCATAAATGACATATATTCCTTAACAAGTGAATTTATAGGTTTCAACCTAATTTATCCATGATCTATTTCCTAATATAAAATCTTATGGTAATTTTTGCTCCTTTCATATGGTTTGTAAATATTTTGTGAATTTTCAAAACATATATCCTAGGAGTGGAAAACCTAGTACATAGTAAGGCCCATTACCATGTAACAAGTAATGTTCTAGTCAATCTTGGAATTACTTTTTAGATTTATTACCCCTAGGTACATTTGTGCCTGAATCACATCCACTTTTAGTATCCATACATGGATGTAATTTATTAGAAACCACTTGCTCTATACTTCACCAAATTTAAAATGTATTTTCCTATACTTAGGATTATTATTAAGCTTATATTTGGACTTATCCATAGGGTTTCACTTAAGTTTTATCATCCTAGTTTCAAAAGTAAAACTAAACCTTGACTCTGATTCTAGCTATAGCGACCCATGGCTTAGGTTCTCAGTGAGTGGAGGGCTTCGGCGGTGATGGTGGTGGGTCCAAGGCGGCGCATGTCTGGGATTTGGATTCAGTGGATTTCTTTGATTGTGGGTGTTTATCAACTCAACTTAGCTCTTCGGGTGATGGTGTCACTCAGTGGTGGCAGGGGTGGTTCTTGACTCATCTTTTAACTTTTAGCAGCGGCAGCGTGGATGGTTCTCAGTCTTCGCCTTTCAGTGGCGTTGAGGGTTCTTGGTGCTTTAGATTTCGGTTTGAAATTTGGATTTTAGTGGTGGTGGGTTCGATTCATCAACATGGTGCTATCATATTCTTCTTCCCTATGGTTGGTGAATATCTAGTTTAATTTGTTTTGGATCTGGTTTGAAATTCTATGGATCTAGTCATGGGTTTTATTTTGTTGTGAGGGTTACAGTTTTTCTATGAAAATGGTGGCAGTTTCATGCTCCTCCTTTGATCCAGATGGTCTTTGGTGTGGATAGACTCTCGGATGGATGGCCTTAGCAACAATATGTGGCAACGACTCTTTCAAATTTCTGGTATTTGTGTTCTTTTATGTCTCTCCCTCTTAGTGTTTTTTGTGTTCTTATGGTTGATAGGCACTCCGTCCAGCATTTTATCTTGACTCTGATTACTTGATCTCTACTCTGGGTCTAGAATTTATTTATTTTCTCTAAGGAGGAGTAGTGTGGTGGGCTTTATGGTCCTTTGGGATGTGATTTAGAGCTCATAGAGATCGATGGACATGTTCTCAATGGTTTTTTGGTGACTTTTTGGATTTGGATTTTGGTATTTCTCAGTAGAGGTTTTTGAAATCTGAAATGGGTGGGATTAGAGTCTGATTTTGATTTTTGGTTTTATTCTAAATTTTTATGGTGAAATCGACCACCACTCTATAAGGATGAGCATCATATGAGGTTTAGAGAAAAGTTTCATTGGGTCCAATGACGGTTGTGTGATGAAACTCCATGGCTTCTCAACCTATTCGGACTACAAGTTTCTATTCACCTCTCCTAGTTGGATCTGGTGCAATGGAAACTACGTGATTTTGGGATTTTTGGTTCAGAGTTTGAAGGGATTCAATATGCTTCCATAGTTTGTGTGATTTTATTTGTTGGATTCATTTTCAATTGGATGTTTCCTTAGTGTTCTATTTTGGTTTTTCTTGGTGGTGATGATGGTTTTCGGTGATCGGTTGTCTCCGGACTTGCTGACTTTTCAGCGTGATGGACTGTATTGGGGTTGTTTGTTGCGGATTTTGGTGGTGGATGTCGGTGATGATGGTGAGGTGATGGGATGAGGGTGACGAAGTGTAGACTAGGCCTTTCCCTTCTCAATGCAGTTGATGCACATCGACCAACTCGTGGGATTGGCATTATTTGTAGTGATGATGGTTTGAATTTTGAAACGGGGTGTGTGAAGATGGATGACACGGTTACTTGGTTCTATTTTATAATTTTGATTTTTGAATTTTGTAATGTGGGTGTGACATGATGTGAAGAAGTGGTTGTGTAGGGGTTTCCACTTACCTTGAAAGTGGTTTTTTAATAAAATAATAAAAATGGATTGTGGACAAGGATCATAAAGGCCTAGTGTCTTTGGAAAACTAGGTTCATAGTATATCAAATGAAACTAAAATATGGAATACTTAATGTATTCTCCATAGTGAGATAATAAAAACCATTTCATATCATAAAATTGTGTGGTATAACCTAGGGAATATATAAATAAATGGGTGAGATAAAAATCTCAGTAATGGAATAAACATGATAAGAAAGTATAACATGTGAGTCAAAGGTATAACATGATATCATAAAAGAGAAGGTTCATGAGTAATCAAGTGGAAGAACAATATAAAGAGAATAGTATAATAAGATCATGGAAACATGGAAAAGTTGAAACAACATAAAACATGATATAAACATAAGTAAATGATAACTTCCAATACAACATTACATGGTGGATAAAGTCCCATAATTGCTTAGGTTCACTCCCTAATCCCATACATGGCGTATCATGAGACTAAAACATTACCCAATAAATTGGAGGGATATATAATTAAAATACCACTAGACATAATCATTTCATGTACATGAATATGAGTTCCAAATAAGGATTTAAATCCTAAGGTAAAAACATAAGGATTTCCCATGGAAATAAATGGGTTGCATAATCTATTCTCATAACATAATCAAAAGATATTACTTAAATAATAAATTTGAGAAATTTTCATAAGTCATGTATTATTACCACATAAAAGGAAGGAAGAATAATCTAGGTATATATGTGATATAAATATATAAAAAATTTCAAATCATTCTATAACATTAAGAGAGATATAAAGTGATTTAGTGAGAGAAAGTTCAAAACCCAAAGGAAAGGGTGGTTTAGAGAGATCTCTTACCTCAAGCTGTATTTTTCACGTGTGTTATTTATAACACTTAATAATAAACTTAAGTTAATTTTTTACTTACTTGAGAACATTTTTCAAGTTTATTATTACTTTTATTTTAATTTTTACCATGTCATATTCAATTATTTAACCAAATAATTTCACGTCGGATGTTTTAAGGATAAACAGCTCTTATATCCAAAATCGAATTAGTAAGTTGACTAAATTCAAAGGGATTATTAATTAATAATCTACAGAATGGAACCATTATATTATCATTTTTTTACATAAATTATACTTTTTAAACCAACTATGTAATATGGTTATGAATAATGAACTATTTTACAATCATAAAGATTGTAGGTCGTACGTATGTATGAGTAATTTTTTCATTTTTAGAAGATCATAATGGGAAAAAGGTAAGTATTATTTTATGTTTTCAGGATAATAATTGTATCATAAATATCATATTATTTATTTAAATACCCTTTCACATAAAATCCATGTGATGTGGTAATAAAAACAAATCACATCCCTTCGTGAAGCGGTAGTTCATCATAGACACGAACGAAGTCAAAATTTATTAAATGGATAATTAGGTAAGAAATTATATGATATATTTCTTTTATATAATGATTAATAATTCATAAATATAATATATAAACATAAAATTAATCCTTATTACCTTCCATGTAAGGAATAAGTAAAAAACAAATCGCATCGCTTCGTGAGGCCATAGTTTGTCATACACACGAGCAACGTTATCATATTCTATATAAAATAAAAAGTAAAAAGTTATATATGATATTATAATTAAAAAAGTATAATTATATCATAAATATTTTATATAAAAATTATATACTTCATTATATTTATCCTTAACAATGTATGTTATAAAATCAATTATGTCGGTTCACGAGGTGGTTGTTCGTCGTACACACGATCAACAGTTTT
This sequence comes from Viscum album, assembly GCA_963277665.1. Taxonomy (NCBI): domain Eukaryota; kingdom Viridiplantae; phylum Streptophyta; class Magnoliopsida; order Santalales; family Viscaceae; genus Viscum; species Viscum album. The sequence goes on from OY728125.1 coordinate 877,624,867, forward strand.
GTTTCCCATTTGAGGGTGGAAGAGATGGTTGTAGGTCATGACCTAAACATAAAAAAAATATTATTATATATAATAAATTTATGGTATTATATCATCATGTTTTAATCATATTTAAAGGAGTTGGAGTAACAAATAAAATAAAATGATCAGTTATGGATGTTATCTCTTCTTCAGACAACTTCTTTTGTTTTGAAACAAAAGCCTTTTAAGGTTGGATTTCTAACCAAAGAAATATTATATGATGATGGTATTGAATTAGGGATGTGATTTTGGTATTTATTTTCTGAACTAATGGAAGTGTGGAAAGGAGAGGATAGGGGTGTCCTTTTATAAGTTTGGGAGAGGACACACTTGCAATTTTTGACAAGAAAAAATTACACCCATGTTTATATCATGTATAAAGGAACAAAAATGGATTAATTTCAAACTTTAGAAGTGATAAGGTCTAAATATAACCATAAAATATGAATTCTATAGTTTTTTTGTCATTTTTAACCCTTATATGTTTTATTTTAACCCCTAATAAACTCATTTTTACCTTAGTCGTGGTAAATAATTTTTACTGTTTTCACTGTTATTTATTATCAAAAATTAAGTTCAAATTATTAGATAATATAAATTATATTTATTTAAATAATTTAATCCATTTTTAAAAATTAAACTCATAGAAGTGATATAATTTAATTTAAAATTAAACATGTAAGCGTGTTGAAAAAAACAGTTTTCCAAAAGAAAAGATTTCAAAAGTTGATAAGGTTTTTACATAAAAATTTAACATAAAATTGATTAAAATAAACTAGTTTGGATTAATTAAAAAATAAATGAACTAATTTTAATTTTAAAACCACATTAAAATAAAATGTATCTTGTAAATTCTTTAAACAAAAATTCAATTTTTACTAAAAAATAATATTTTTCACTATTCATCAAAAAAAATCAAACTTTTTAGAAAAATCCCAAAAATTCACACTAAGATAATTTTTATATAGTGATTTAAAAAATTAAGTTAATTATTTAAAATAAGTTTTAAAAAATTGCTAAAAATTAATTTAAAATTATGTTTTCAAAGTGCGACTAAACTGCCTTTTAGAAAAAAATACTATTTTTTAGAAAACATTTTTTTTTCTTTAAAATGGTACTTATTCTATTTATACCTGATTGATAAACATTGAATTTTTTTATACATGTGTAAACTATATAATTTTTTATAATTACTTATTCATATTCATACCTTCCAACTTAACGTATAGGTTATAATGGTCATGTTTAAATAAAAATATTTTAATAGACCATCATGTTTTATTTAAACCTATTATTATGTGCATCACAAGCTATCCAAGAGGTTAAATTTATTTAAAAATAAATATATCTTAAATTGTTGGGGTGTTACATTCTTCCCCCCTTAAATAATTTCACCCTCAAAATTTCATATTACATACTAAGGTGAAAATAGGTGAGGATACTTCTACTTCATCTCCCTTTCTGGTTCACAAGTTGTTTACTCAAACTTGTGGTTTCACCCCATCACTTTAACTAGGTGAGTTGTCTTATTTCGTAGAACTTTTCCTGTACAATCTAAGATCTTCACCAGCCACTCCTCATATGAAATTTCTTTCACCAATGGTACCACCTATGGATTTAGTATGTGTGAGGGGTCTGGTATATACTTCCTCAATAGGGATACATGGAACACATAATGTACTTGAGATAAGTTCAGTGGGAGTGACATTTGGTTATTTATCGCTCTAATGTGATCAGGGATCTCAAAGTGGTTGATATATCTAGGACTAATTTTTTCCTTCTTCTCAAACTTCATTACTTTCTTCAACGGTGAAATATATAGGAACACCTTATCTCTGACCTCAAACTCCAAGTCTCATTGACAGTTGTCTGTGTATATTTTCTATCAAATTTTTGTGTATTTCATGTGAAACTGAATGGTTTGGAATTTCTCTATCATCTCTTGGGAATGATCAGGTCCCATCAACTTCTTATCTCCAGCTTCATCTTAGCATGTTAGAGTTTGACACTAGTTCCCATACAGATCCTCATAAGGAATCATTAGAATATTGTGATAGAATCTTTTGTTATATGAGAAATCTACTAGGGGAATTTGTTGATCCCAAATCCTTGGAAATCCATTGAACAAGACCTCAGAATATTCTATATAGATTGGATGGTTCTCTTATACTGACCATCCATTTGAGGGTGATAAGTAGTATTGAAACTGATTTTTATATCCAACACTTGAAGAATGCTTCTCCAGAACATTTAGGTAAACCTAAAATATTGATCATATACAATAGAGGGTGTCACTCCATGAAATTTTACCACTTCCCTTAAAGAGAGAAATATTCCTTGATAGAAATGAAATGTGCAGACTTTGTAAGGTGATCTATCACCACCCAGATGACCTTATTCCATTTGGGTGTCCTGGGGAGTCCAAAAATGAAATCCATGGTTATGTTTTCTCATTTTCATACTGGTATAGTAAATAGTTTCATCATACCCTTAGACTTCTATCATTCATCCTTGAATTTTTGACATACCAAGCAACAAGATACAAATTCCACAATCTCCATATTCATGTTATCTAATCAGAAGTTTTACTTTATATCTCTATACATCTTAGATATTATAGAATTAATAGATATGGATGAGATATGTGCATCATTCATAAGTTCTCTCTTCAGTTCTGGTTCTGATGGGACACGTATTTGGGTTCCAAACCTTATAACCCCATATATATCAAGGTTAAACTATGGAATATTTTCTACCTTTTTCTATAGAACCTCAACCTTTTTCTAGGACTCCTTGATCCTCTCAATAATGGAGGGTTAAGTAGTTATTTGAGAAAGGTAGGATGAATGTCTTTTCATTATTCCCATATCCATCCTTTTCAAATCTAATAATATTGGATCCTTTTCAATTCTCATCATTGGTAAAATCACTAGGTCCTTTCTGCATAGATATTCTGCCACTTTGTTTGCTTTTCTATGATGGTAATGGATTGAGAATTCACAGTTATTAATTATATCTAACCATATTTACTAGTTCATGTTAAGATAAAACTATGTGAATGCATATTTGAGTCACTTTTGATTTTCATATATTTCACACTTTTCCCCATAAAGATAATGTCTCCAGATATTTAATGTAAGGCTCACTGCATAAAACTCCATGTCATGTGTTGGATAGATTTGTTCATAAACTTTCAATAGCCTTGATGTGTTGGATATCACTTTATCATTCTACATTAGTACATAGCCCAAACCCTTCTTTAAGGCATCATTGTATACCACAAAAAGTTCCCCACATGAAGGAAGTGTAAGTAATGGTGCAGTGATCATCCTCTTTTTCAACTCCTTAAATCTCACTTCACATTCAATAGTCCATAAAACTTTACTTCCTTCTGTGTTAGCTTGGATAGTGGTTCATACAATTGCAAAAAAATATCAAATAATCAATAATACTTGGATAGTACAAGTAAACTATGGATTTATGTTACAAATGTCAGTCTAGGTCAGTCCTCAATTTCCTTTATCTTGGAAGAGTCCATAGATATCCTTTTTTTGGTGATAATATGCCCCAAGAATGATACTTCCTTCATCCAGAACTCACATTTACTATACGTTGCATATATATTATTCTTTCTCAATGCCTTTATCATGGTATTCAAATTATCATCATGCTCCTCATTTCTCATGGAGTATATTATAATATAATCTATAAAGACTACCAATAATAGAATATGAAATATTTATGACGAGTCATTTGCGATGGGGGACCGTTGAAAATGGCCCATAGCTAAAAAGTGTGCCACCAAAACTATTTTTTATAATGGTCTGTCGCAAACAATTTTTTTTATGAAGGGGGACCCAACCATCACAAAAAAAATTACTGGTTATATATATATTAGAATTTTCGAAAGGATTAATCTCCAATAGAAAATAAAAAAATATAAAAAAAATAAAAAATCATAAAAATAATATAAAATAATTAAAAATACAAAATATAAAAAATATATATATCATAAAAAAACGCCACAATAATATAAAAAACATAATATATAAAATTGTAAATATCTAAATTAATAGAAATATTAAAAAAATATATTCATTCAAATGTTTATCATAATAAATGTTTCAAAAAAATAAATATATCATTGAGGAGAGGGAGGGTCGTCTAGAGGAGGTGGAGGAAGAAATCTATCCCTATACCCTATTCCAAGTGTTGTATGTACTCCATCAACTATTGTTGTTGTTTCTCATGCACTTGATGTTGATCTTCCTATTATTACGCAGGCTATCAACGAAACTCTTCCTGCTCTCTACGTATGGGTTATTATAACTTCACATTGAGCTCGTAAATTCTCCTCATACTTTGTATCTGATGATGAAGACTCTCTATGAGCTCTCCTTGATTTTTACAATTAAAACATAGCAATACCATAATAACTATTGATGTCAATCAAGAATTAATACCAATAACTTGGCCTTTCTCGAAATCATATTGAGTTGCCTACATCCACATTGTGTCATAAAATCCTTCTACACTGGTGGACTAACCCTTAGTCTCAGCTTGACTCTTATCATGTGTGTGAGAAGTAATGGCCTCATATGACTCCTTTAAATGCAATTTGAAATTAAAATAGTTAAAATATTATTTTTAGTTAATTTTAAAACTCAAAAAATGTATTGAACACGATCTGATGTTGTTGACCACTAGTAATATCTCTAGTGATAGGGTTAGTGTACATCCTCTTATAAACATCGAACTCTATAATATTGGTCTACTCAACTACCTATATGAATAATAAAATAAACAATTTACATTTGTAATTACATAAATTATTAAATAAAAGTACTTACCAAATATCATCGATGAATACTGAACATATGAATACCAGCTCTATGTGTGACCTCCTACCTCCCTTAGTTCTATCGACCTAATGATGATATCCCCTAAAAACTATCTTTTATATAATATGAGAACAATTCATCCCAAACCTAAGAGGAGATGTAATCGGGTCGATGGTTGTAGCAAGACTGATCAAAAACTATGACACCATCTTTCTTCATGGATCACTTCCTTAGATTGTACAAAAATAGATGACAATGATCATGAATATAGGCCTCTTAGACCTCCCAGATAGAGGTCCTCATGTTATCATTGATGGGATATCATAAAACCTACAGATAATTAATAATAGCAAGATAATAATTTCATAAATTTTAAAATAACTATTATATATTTATGTATCATCCAATGGTAAAATATTCATTTCCAAACATCAATGGGAATATGATCCCACATCACCCATTCTCCAGAAAAATAATTTTATATAATAAAACTCCTCTATCTAATAGATATATGCGAAAAACTATGGGAAAATGGAACAAATGATAAAACAATTAGTATATAAATAAATAAATATAAATCAATGATAATGAAAATTAACTAAATTAAAACATTGAACATAAATCTACATGAATGGATTAAAATTAGGATGTAGACGTCGCTCATGAATAGGGTTAAGAATCATAAATCTTGCAAGATCACAAACCCTCCATGTTAAATAACTGCCTACAGCCTGAGGGTCCGATGATAAAGCATCAAGATTATCACCGAGAAGTATAACCTCCTTGAGGTTATGGAACATCTCATCATAAGTCTCATTAACCATCTAAAACATGAAAATAATGATGTCATAAATAATTAAACATGATTATTATATATATATATATATTATGAAAATAATCAACATGTAATTGTGTCATTCCTCATATTTATCTTCATATTCATATATGACGGTGTCAATATCTTCATCTTCCTCCTCAGTATCAACATTTTTCCAAAGGATTTATAGCTTCATCATCTATTTTTAATTAAAATTCATTTGTTAAATAATCAACATCATTGTCACCATAAACCTATAATAGTGAGGTGTCATCATCGATATTAATGTCTCTTTGTTGAAAATATTTATTTGGAGCTCTCTCTTGAAAAATTTCAATTCCTTACACTTGAATAGAACCACTTTCACTTTGAAAAAACTGATTTTCACACAAATTCATTTTTATAATGCTCCACCAAACAATTAAATCTCTTGAATTAGTATAATAATTTGAATAATAAATTTTATGTACTTTATGATCTAATAAAAATGGTACATTTAATGCAAGTAGGATTTTATATTTAATATTGACGATTCCATGGCGCGAATGAACATGCAATCCTCTATCAATATCAAACCAATGGTATTTAAATATCATTACATAATTATAACTTAGATAAAATAGTTCCATTATTTAATCTATAATTCCATAGAATTAAACTTCACTTTCTCTATTATGGCATCCCTCCTTTTTATTACATAACTTTTCATTTCATTTTACAAACAGAGGATCTTTAAAGTCTAGTGTCTTAGAAAAAAGGTACATAATACATAAAAACAAATAACATTATTTTAATCCTCTTGAAAGGATTCTTGAAATTTTAATACTAAGTACAATTACTGAATCTCATAACCTGGGAACATATATCAAAGGAAAGAGTGAGCATAAGGCCTAGTAATGGAAAACAGTGAAAACAGTTTACATGTGAACTTGAGAGAACACAATAAGAACATGGACAAATATAATAAAGGCATGAGATGAGACATATCATGATAATAAGAACATGAATAATATCTTGAAAATGTGGATGAAATATTTAATTTAGACATTCATAAGAATATCACCAAGTTCCATCCCCAAGGTGTCATAAAAATTACCAAGGTTATTCACCAAGGTATCATAAAACTTATCATCTCTAGAGATTAATTTATTTACCTAATGCATTGGAGCACTATCAGAACGCACCATTAATATGTCTTTATTTTCATGTCAAACACATATATAATAATAAAACATTTTATAAATAATACATATAGAATAAAATAAATGGGTTTCATATCAAAATCGTGACGTTTTAAAAAGTGCATAAAACATGATCATTAAGTCATTTATAACCCATGAAAAGGGAATGAGAGATTTGTGTATGACAATTCCAAAATAAAATAAATAATTTTTATGTCATGATAAATACCCCTATAAATTAAAGTGGTTTTGTTATTCATATAAGAAAAATAAAATAATTTATTGATAAAAAGTGAGAGATTTTGAGATGAAATTTCTGCACCACAACGGCTATGTGACATGGTTTTAGTAAACATTGAAAAGAAAGGGGACAGGGGTCAAATATTCATAAATGACTCAGTATAGGGATATAATAAAATGTAAATAATAACATGGTATATAAATTTTAAATACATACCACATAAAACAGAACTTGAAAGGAAAAAATAAGTGGAGAATTCCCTTATGAAAATTTGGCACCCTAACGGCGTCACTTAAAAATTCAGAAAATCAGTTGATGAGAGAAAGAAGGGTCTCTAATAAATTTTATATAAAATTTAGATTAATAAGGATATATAAGAACATACACCATTATATAAAAATGGATATTAAAATACATAACATCAAATAATTCTTTGACTAAAAGAGGAGGGTGAAATGTTCCCTTACCTTGAAGAGTAACTTCAAAAACTTGAAGGTTGGGACCTTGGGGGATTGAGGGTAACTTGAGAGGACTCCTTGGGATGTAAAAATACCAGATATTAGTTTATGTGGAATTTTTAATGAATGGAATGAAGGAAAGGGTTGTTATTTATAGAAAAAGTAGGGAAATATTTTATGAATTTCAAGGGACACCTCATTAGTGGTATTTGCAAAACCATCGGCTTGCCCATGGTATTTGCCCATGATTTTGGCCACTTGGGACACCTCATATAATATTTTAATCAAAATGAGTCTACCATCATTTTAAATTACATATTACATCATTATGATGTCATAAAACACACTAAAAAACTCAAAAACTGTATTTTTATTATTCACTAAAAACAAAAAAATTTATAAAAATCTCATAAATTCACCCTAACCTAATATAGATGTTCTAAATTAAAAAATGAACTAAATTTTATGAAAATAATTTTATAAATATTAGAAATTTAATTTTTAAGTAAAATCACTATTTACCCAAAAAAATACTAATACTTAACTAATAATTTCTAAAATGGTTATTTACTTATGCTATTATATCACATCACCATTCAAGATGCCTAAATTATATTTATACTTACATAAGTGAGGTTACTATTCCATTGTTCATATTACTATTCATAAGGGGTAATATTACTATTCATTATTTACTATTCACCAAAAATTAAGTTGATCTTATCATACTCAAAATTTATTACCGAGCACAATCATATATTTCCATTTTTTGAAAATCATTTCACATTATTATTTATTTAAAGTATAAAAAATATTTTAAAATACTCTTTTTTTCAATATTCATCAATTATATGAAACTTATAAAAATTCATCCTATATTTATTTTGACATTTAAAATATAAAAAATTTACCATAATTAGAAATAAAAATTTTATTTATACAAAATGATTACACAAAGTAACTAAGACCTCGTTACATAGCCCTTTATAACACCTGCATAAGACATAAGATTAAGGTGTGCAATGGTGATAAAATCTTGGGGCAGCTCGGACAACATTTCCCGAGTGGTGATTTCTATCAGCTTGAACTTCTCCCGATGGAGATTATGTTAAAGCTTAACATGTTAAAGCTCGGCTTGGGCTTCGTCTAGAGAAAATCTCAGTGATGCTACCTCCTTCCAAAGCTCTAAAATATGGGCTTCGTATGGCCCGAGTCTACTGGATGAGGCCATCAACTCTTCTTTCTGCATTAATTATCCATTATTATTTATATTTTAACAAAAAATTATAATGTTACAAATTATTATTGTTTCAAATAATCATATTGACCAATGGTCATATAACAGTCAAAACCCAAAGGTAAAATTTCATTTATAATTATATATTTTTTATTCATTATGACATAGTGAGACATATATTTTCAGGAAACAAAATATTATTCAATATTTTGGGTCATTATAATTTTCCCCCTTAAGAAATTTAATCCCCAAAATTTCAACTCATACCCTTATAAGAGAAAAGGGGTGGGTACTTCTGTAATGCCCCGACCCCAGTTACCCAGAGTCGGTGCATTATTACATAACATTGTCATGATCACAAGGGATCAAATCCCAAAATACCAATCAGTTTAGTAGTCTTGGAAGTACTAGATACATTCATAAGTTTTACATTACATTATAAAATGAAAAACAACATCAACATTGTCTCCATTGACCACATTCATAACCCTTAGACTATTCCTGCAGGTCAGTCATAATATACTTCTCCATATCCTGGGAAAATAAAACATAAGAAAGGGGTGATCTCAGATTCTCAGTAAGGATAACAATATAGTGGAAAATATCATAAATAAGAATAAACATTTAATGTAATGTATAAGAATAAAACACAATCCTTTTAAACTTAAACTTCGTCATAATATGGCAAAGATAAATCAAATAATTCTATTTACTTATTCACGTGGATATTCTACTAGTCGAATAATCACATGTAATATCAATATCCAATTTCATAATGATGGAATACATAATTCCAGACTTCATAACCACATAGTCAAGGCCTTGTACTAAGACTACAAATAATATTTTTTTCAAGGCCTTGTGCCAAGACACTAGTTTGTCTCATGAGACCTACCGATGCATCGAGGAGCTATAGTGGGATCCACCTGTCACTTACTAAGTCTAATGCATTCCTCATATGAAAATGTTTAATCATAACATAAATATTTATATTAAATATAGCATATGAAATTTCAATACTTTATTCATAAACCATGAATGGTATAAAAATAACACATCCACAGTCAAACATATCACAAAACCTTCAATACAATATAGAAGATTTTTATCATAATAAATCAACCTCGATCAAGAATAATATCCTGTAAATGATGTTGACATAGTTGAAAATGATCAGTAAAAATATTTGAGAGAAATATCCCTTTTTCAAGAAATCACTTAAAATTCACATAATTTATAAAGAAATTCATTTAAAAGATGGTTTTGAATCAAAGTTTCCCATACCACTTTGAAAATTTTGAAGGGAATTAACATTTTAAAACATTCATGTCCATATAAAAAAATCCTTAAAACCATTTTGAAAACATGGATATTCATGAGAAAGGTCTAAAAGAATAAATATTTAAAACATTTAAAATGATGTTTTAGTAAAAGAGTCCCTTAAAAATAATACCTTTGAAAAATCTTTTATGAAACACGGCGGCACTATAGCAGCAGCAGGGTACTGTAGCAGTGTTGTAGCAGTACTGTGGCATACTGTAGTAGAGGCAACACTGTAGCAACGGAAAGCACTGTAACGGCGGTAGGTCACTGTAGCGTCGGCAGGGTACTGTAGCAGTGGCGGGTACTATGCGGTACTGTAGCATCACGGGTACTGTAGTAGTACTATTCATAGAATGGTCTTTGGGCCAACAAATTGGGCCTATGGACCATGTAATGGGCTAAATGCCCACCAGGCCTTCGGGCTACGTAATGGGTCTCCCTCTACCTAGTTAAAGATGTATTTTCTTTCCTTTAATAATAAATGAGGCTTCGGCCCCAACCTTTAAGAAAACGTAAAAACAACCTCGGATAGTAAAGAGATTGAAAAATTAACCCTTACCTTGCACTTTCCTTTAGTCAAGGGTAAATTTAACATGTTTTATAATGACCATAGTATGTTATTAAATTATAATAGAACTATATTCATATTTATTATATCATACATGATTCATTTATGACTTTATACTACCCATTTAATAATTATTTCCATGTTAAATTAACATTTTGGGTAATAATCACTTTCTTTATCGTACGTATTTTAACTTGTTATTCTTGATCCTATCATTTAGATCATGATTTACATACTTCCAGAATATAACACAAGATTTATATATCATATATATTTAGAATATAAATGTGTATAGTAGATAAATATATGAAATGGAAAACACTGTTTATGAAGACGGTAGTTCGTACGTACGCATAAACGTTGTTTCCGTTTTCATATCGCATTGAATGGAAGTGAATAAGATATATGTAAGTAAATAAATATATATATATATATATATATTAAGTAGCATTATTATTTCATATATAACATACTTATTAATAATATATATTTTTATAATCGTCGTTGAATGATGAATGCAGAAATGAAACTCATCGTGTCATGGAGACGGTAATCCGTACATACGCACGAGAGAAAATGTCATTATATTGATGGTGAAATCATATGTAATTGGATGTTATATCATATATACAGAATCATTAAAATTTTATATTTATTATTTACATCGGTTATACTCATTATTATACCCATCCAAATAATGAAGTGTTTGAATAACAAACTACACCACGACGTAGAGATGGTAAGCCGTACGTACGCACGTATGGTGACTTTGTCATTTATATGATGGATAGAATAAAGAATATGGTTGTACCATATTTATAATAACATCATAGTATTTAGTAGTTAATGGAGTTATTATTTTGGTATGGAAACAAAAAAGAAAGATGAAGTGGAAGTGGAAGAATAAAAGAACTTGAAAGAGGGTGGTGAAATTATTACCTCTTCTTCAGGTGTTTCCATTTGAGTTGATCAAAAGGGCTCCTTAGGTTGTCTTTCTGATCAAAGTAAGGTATATAGGTTGATTTAAGAGAAGTTGGTAGGATATTTTATCATGTTTTGGCTGATCCAAATGGCTTTGGAGGTGTGATTTTGAGAGAAGGGGAAGTACCTTTTTATAAGATAGGTGAGGGTCACTTTAGGAAAAGCTTGAAATATTATTTTATAATAAAATCATTTTCGGTTTATAATGGCTCCAAAATGATTTATTTATAGTATAAGGTTTTTATGGGTCAAAAACCACTCAACCAATAGGTTTTAGACATGTTTATGTTATCATTTTAACCTTATCTTTTAGATTTAACTCTTAGTTAAATAGTTTAACTTTTACTGTGTCTTCTTGTATCTTTACACTATATGATTAATAAACTTACTCTAAACTTCCAAGATAACCTCAAGTGGTTCATTAATTACATATATAATATTATTTAATTACTTTGGACAAACCTTATATTTTTAGGAATATTATATCAACCAATAATATAGTTTTTGTTTTAAAAATTAATTTATGTCAATTTTGAAACTATTTTGTATTTTCTTTTTGTGAAAGTCATAACAACCTTATCACTTTGAAAAAAATTTACCTAATCAACCATAACATTTTATATTAACCTATAAAATTAGTGGATGGCATAAAAACCTTTAAATTCTATTATTATAATATTTATAATATAAACTATTTTAATATTTCATTAAGAAGGTAATTACTACATCAACATTGTGTCGTAAATAAATTTAATTATTTAATCTATAAAATTTATAAATAAAATTAAATTATGTAGGAAATATATTTATATTTATAATTAATATTATAGTCGAATTTATCTTATGTATAACCCTATATTAAAAATGGTTTAGTTAATAAACTTTGAATTTAACACTTTAAACTCTTCTTTAAATAAAATAATAATAAATGTCCTAATATAATCCAAGTGGACATAAAGGATCATATTTTATTCCTAAGGTTTCTTTTGGTCGAATTTAACTTATCCAATAGAATTAGGACATGTGTTAGGTAATTATAATATCATTTTTACCCTTAATTACCCAATTTACTTTTAATCGTGGTAAATAGAAGTCAAAATTTACTATTCACCAAAAATTATTTTCATCTTATTGAACCACATTTTATTTACTTATCTCAACTGTGTCTCTAAAATTTTTGAAATTCAACTCACATAAGTGGTAAAATTAAGTTTTATGCAAATTTGCAAATGCTGCAAGAAGGTGGGTAAAAGACGGTAAAAAGTTCAATAAAAATTTATACGTGTAATTTTATTATAAAATGACTCCAATTAATTAAAATGAACTTATATAGGTACTATATATCTATTTTTACTTAAAATAAATTTAAATAAAATAAATAATTATTTAAATAAAAAGTCGGTTTTAAACAATAATGCAGTGTTTTTCACTATTCATCAAAAATTGAGTGTTTTCAGAAAAATACCAAAAATTCACCTTAAGCTAATTTTGATATTCTAAATTCAAAAATGAATTATATTTTAAAAAATTCAAAACATATAAGTTTCATTCATTAATTTAAAATTAATTCTCATTGTTAAAACCAAAAAAATGGGCTTTTAAAATTAAAAACTATTAAAATATTGACATGTGTTTATGTCAAATTTAAAAGTGAAATTACTTATAATAACCCAAATCGTATTAAATGATAAAAATAAAATCTAATTATACTTAAAAATCATTCAAATTCATAATTTATCACTAGAAATTATTTTTATTAAAAAATGTTTCTTTCAATTAAAATTTAGTATTTTTCACTATTCGTCAAAATATGAAAGTTATCAGAAAAGTACCAAAAATTTATCCAAACTAAATTTTTATGTCCATATTATAAATAAGAATTTAATTTCATTAAATTTAATATATAAGTGTCAAATATTGGTTTTAAAAAGGGTTCTCCATTAAAAGGTGGTAAAATTTTATTTTTTGAAAAATACTTCTTTTATCTAAAAAAATGAATTTGTTCTAATAATATGTATAAGAAACAAATAATATGGGTGCTATAATTATATGGAATATATAAAATTCAAAATTCAGATAATACTCTTCATAACCACTTTTGAAATGTTGGTTTGGTAAGTTGTGGTGTGCTCGAACTCGGTGTTGTGTATAGCACAAGTTATTGAATTAATTTGAAGAAATAACATACTATGAAATATTGGGGTGTTACATTCTCACCTCTTTCAATAAATTTTATCCTTTAAATATGAAATTTTTATTATAAAATAAATGGTTAAAAATAGAAAAATATTTTTGTGGAAAACCCACATCGGAAATTGGGTTAAAAAAATTTAGTCTTAATAAGAGGGAAAGGGAAATGAAAAATTCACCACCAAATTATGATATATATTAAGAGAACATTGGTATAAATTAGAGACACATAATTTGAGGGAAAACATAAATATTTATAGGAATTGATTGAGGTCATAAATCACAAACAAGTGAAAAATTGAAGGCGTCAAATCTATCAATTTATGATGATTTAAAATATCATTGGTTCAAAAAAACATAAGGTATTAGGATAACGCATTTTTTGTTTTAATATTCCTTCCCTAAAGTTTGATAATTAATTAATTCATAAAATAAGAGGAAAAAAATATAGTTGACAAGTAGAGTTTCATCCTTCAACTAATTTCTACCACAAACTCATCTTTCACTCTAAAAGATAATAGAACATAAAAATATTCTATTTATCCTAATCATATAGGGTTACAAAAAAATTAATTTATAATTCATATATCAGAACTTTTAAAAAACTAAATTATAAAATCCAGGACATGATGTAGTCTAGTGGTAGGTGATGCACCCTTGTCGCCCTTCGGTTGCGGGTTCAAGTCTCGCGGCCTTTCTGGACGCGACGGGTTGTCGCCCGACCTCCAGGTTGTCCTTTTTATAACAATCCAAAAATAATCTTAAGAAATTCTTTAACCTTAACAATAGTATCCAATGTTAGAATTAATCCATTCCAAACTTTAGACTTATCCAAAATACTTCTGTCCAAACTCACAGTCCAAAATTTATAAGGAAGGTAAACATAATGAAGATCTTTTTTGATATGTAATAACATGTGAATACCTTCATCATGTATTCTTTTAAAACACAATAACACCCTGAATTACCATAAAACCTTATTGATTACATTTATGCTCCCTTATTACTTATAGAATACTGGATATACTCCTTATATCCAAAAATTTTGTAAACTCCAACAATGATGGTATATACAAATCATTAATCAGTTTCAAGGTAGTCAAGAATATCCAATATAATTTATCCAAATAAATCATATCTTATTCCAAAATCACTACCTCAGTATCAGAACCATATTATGGTTTATCTTTATCTCAACCATATATTTTCCCAAAAAAATAACCTTCCATTGAGTCACTTTTCTTGGTTCCACACAATCTCATGTCCTTAATGAAATAGTACTGCAGTACAATCCTTATATACTCTGTAATTCTTATAACATGTACATCATTAATACATTACTCAAATGAAACAATACCTTAATAAGAACATAAGAACTCTAATCATTTCTATTCATATTCAGTAATATCATAACCTGATTATTATCCAATAGCAGCATTTGGGGTATACTCTGATAATTTGGACATTGATTTTCATAGTGACCCAACTCTTTACAGATAAAGCATTGTACATTTAAAACCTTTTCTTACCCTTGTAATCACGTACTTGGTGTCCTTTTTCTCCACACATATAACAAACTCTCATTCCCTTCAAGAATTTACCAAGTTGATTCTTTCCATAGTTATCACATATGGGAAAATCCTTCTTTCCCATCTTCCCTTTATCCATCTTTCTCTCTTCCATCATTTTCTTCTCTTACTTCCCTTCAAAGCCATAGGACTTAGAGAATTATTTACTTATCTTATTGACATGTGATACTATTTCTTCATATGATGAGAATATGTGGGAGACTATTTTCTTTCTAAATGTTGGCTTAATACCATGAAAGATATGATCCTTATTAATCTTTGGATCATATGTATTGTTGGAGTTCACATTCCTTCTACTAGACACCATTTCTAAACAATGGCACACACTAGGTTAGTTTATGAATCGCGATTCATAATTCTAAACTTATAAAACACTTAACATAAATTGAACAGTTTATGGACATAATCCATAATCATAAAAATGTTTTCTTTGAGGAATTATATACCCATAAATCCTTCATAATGGATTATAAAGAAAATGTGAATTATCCTAAGAATATCTCCCGGGAGTGTCGTAACCAAGAGTGCAGCAAGGCCCATTCTTGTGTACCAAGATACCCCAGGTCAAGCCCAAAACTCTTTTTCAGAGTTTTCACTCCTAGGTACATCTGTTCTAGAGCTGCCTATACCTGTTCATATCCATACAGGTATGTATTGTTTGGAAAAATCAAAAAATATCTACATTACCAAAATTATAGGAAGTACTTCTATACTAATCCTCAAAATCTATCTTAGGGTAATTTCTCTAATTAGAGTTTTTCTAAATCTATCTTCCAAGGTTTGTACTAAACTTTTTCTGATACAAACTATAACACCTCGACCCCAGTTACCTAGATTCAGTGCATTATTACATAACATTGGTGTGATCACAAGGGATCAAATCCCGAAAGAGTGATCTATTTAGTAGCCTTGGAAGTACTAGATACATTATAAGTTTTACATTGAATTATAAAATGAAAAAACACATCAACATTATCTCCATTGACCACATTCATAACCCTTAGACTATCCCTGAAAGTCATTCATAATATACTTTTTTGCATCCCTGAAAATAAAACATAAGAAAGGGGTGAGCTCAAATTCTCAGTAAGGATAACAATATAGCGGAAACTATCATAAATAAGCATAAACATTTAAGGAAATGTATAAGACTAAAACAAAAGCCTTTTAAACTTAAAATTCAACATAATATGGCCAAGATAAATCAAATAATGTCATTTACTTATTCACATGGATATTATACTTGTCGAATAATCACATGTAATATCAATAGCCAATTTCATAATGATGGAATGCATAATGCTAGACTTTATAACCACATAGTCAAGGCCTTGTGCCAAGACTACAAATAAGATTTTGTCAAGGCCTTGTGCCAAGACACTAGTTTGTCTCATGAGACCTACAGATGCATCGAGGAGCTATAGCGGGCTCCACCCGCTACTTACTAACTCCAATGCATTCCTCATATGAAAAGGTTTAAGCATAACATAAATATTCGTAATAAAACTAGCATACGAAATGTCAATACTTTATCCATAAACCATGAATGGTATAAAAATAACAAATCAATATTCAAAAATATCACAAAACCTTCAATACAATATGTAATATTTTTATCATAATAAATCAACCTTGATCAAAAATAATATCCCGTAAAGGATGTTGACATAGTTGAAAATGATCAGTAAAAATCTTTGAGAGAAATATCCCTTTTTCATGAAATAATTTAAAAGTAACATAATTTGTAAAGGAATTCATTTAAAAAATTGTTTTGAATCAAAGTTTTCCATACCACTTTGAAACTTTTGAATGGAATTAACATTTTAAAACATTCATGTCCATATAAATAAATCCTTAAAACCATTTTGAAAACATGGACATTCATGAGAAAGGTTTAGAAGAATAAATCTTTAAAAAATTTAAAATGATGTGTTAGTAAAATAGTCCCTCAAAAATAATACTTTTGAAAACTCATTTATGAAATATGTACATGAATAATAAATATTTTCCAGTATATACTCACGTAAAAACCTCGGATAATAAAGAGATTGTGAAATTAACCCTTACCTTGCACATTTCTTTGGTCGAGGGTACATTTAACATCCTTTATAATGACAATAGTATGTTATTAAATTATAACAGAACCATATTCATATTTATTATATCATACATGATTCATTTATGACTTTATACTACCCATTTAATAATGTTTCCCATGTTAAATTAACATTTCGGGTAATAATTGCTTTCTTTATCGTACGTGTTTTAACTTTGTATTCTTGATCGTATCATTTAGATCGTGATTTACATACTTCAAGAATATAACACATGATTTATATGTTATATATATTTAGAATATAAATATGTATAATAGATATATATATAAAATGTAAAACACCATTTATGAAGACGGTAGGTCGTACATATGCAAAAATGTTGTTTCCATTTTCATATCGTATTGAATGAAAGTAAGTGAATAAGATATATGTAAGTAAATAAATATATATATATATATTAAGTAGAATTATTATTTAATATATTACATACTTATTAATAATATATATTTTTATAATCACCTTTGAATGGTGAATGTAGAAATGAATCTCATCGCGTCGTGGAGACGGTAATCCGTACGTACGCATGAGCGACAATATCATTATATTGATGGTGAAATCATATGTAATTGGATGGTATATCATATATAAAGAATAATTAAAATGTTATATTAATTATTTACATCAGTTATACTCATTATTATACCCATCCAAATAATGAAGTGTTTTAATAACAAACTACACAACGACGTGGAGATAGTAAGCCGTATGTACGCACGTATGGGGAATTTTCCATTTATAGGATGTATAGAATAATTAATATGGTTGTAACATATTTATAATAACATCACAGTATGAAGGAGGTACTGGAGTTATTATTTTGGTATGGAAACAACAAAGAAAAAGGAAGTGGAAGAAGAAAAGAACTTGAAAGAGGGTGGTGAAATTATTACCTCTTCTTCGGGTGTTTCCATTTGATTTGATCAAAAGGACTCCTTAGGTTGGCTTTATGATCAAATTAAGGACTCTTGGTTGATTTGAGGGAAGTTTGGAGGATATTTTCGTAGGTTTTGGCTGATCCAAATGGCTTTGGAGGTGTGATTTTGAGAGAAGGGGAAGTACCTTTTTATAAGAGAGGTGGGGGTCACTTTAGGAAAGTTTTGAAATATTATTTTATAATAAAATAATTTTCGATTTATAATAGCCCCAAAATGATTTATTTCTAGAATAATTTATTTATGCGTCTAAAAACACCTAACCAATAGGTTTTATACAAGTTTAGGTTACCTTTTTGACCTTATCCTTTAGATTTAACTCTTAGTTAAATAGTTTAACTTTTACCATGTCTTCTTGTATCTTTACACTATATGGTTAATAAACTTACTCTAAACTTTCAAGAGAACCTCAAGTGGTTCATTAATAACATATATAATATTATTTAAGCCCTTTTGCCAAATATTAGATTTTTAGGAATATTATATCAACCAATAATTTAGTATTTGTTTTGAAAATTAATTTATGTCAATTTGGACACTATTTGGTATTTTGTTTTTGTGAAAGTTATAAAAACCTTATCACTTAGAAAAAATTTATCTAATCAGCCCTAAGATGTCATATTTACCTAGAAAATTCGTGGATGGCATCAAAACTTTTAGATTCTACTTATTCTAATATTTATATTATAAACTATTTTAATATTTTATTAAGAAGGTAATTACTGCATCATCATTGTGTCATAAATAAATTTAATTATTTAATCTCTAAAAATTATAAATAAAACACCGTTATGTAGGAAATATTTTTATCTTTATAATTAATATTTATATACGAATTTATCTTATTTATAACTCTATATTAAAAATGGTTTATTTAATAAACTTTGAATTTAACACTTTTAACTCTTCTTTAAATAAAATAATAATAAATGTCCTAATCTAATCCAAGTGGATCTAAAGGATCATATTTTATTCCTAAGGTTGTTTTTGGTCGAATTTCACTTATCCAATAGAATTATTACATGTTTTAGCGTAATTATAATATCATTTTTACCCTTAATTACCCTATTTACTTTTAATTGTGGTAAATAAAAGTCAAAAGTTACTATTCACCAAAAAAATATTTTCATCTTATTGAACCACATTTTACTTACTAATGTCAACATTGTCTCTCTAATTTTTGAAATTCAACTCATAGAAGTGTTAAAATTATGTTTTATGCAAATTTGCAAATGATCCTAGAAGGAGGGTAAAAGACGGTAAAAAGTTCAATAAAAATTTATACATCTAATTTTATTATAAAATGACTAAAATGAATTACATTTAACTTATATAGGAACTGTATATATTTTTTACTTAAAATAAATTTAAATAAAAAATAATTATTATTTAAATAAAAATTCGGTTTTAAACAATAACGCATTATTTTTCACTATTCATTAAAAATTGGATGTTTTCAAAAAAATACCAAAAATTCACCTTAAGATAATTTTGATATTATAAATTCAAAAATTAATTCTATTTTACCAAATTCAAAAAATATAAGTTTCATTAATTAATTTAAAATTAATTCCCATTGTCAAAACCAAAAAAAAATGGGTTTTTTAAATGTAAAAACTATCAAAAGATTGACATGTGTTTATGTCAAATTTAAATGTGAAATTACTTATAATGACCTAAATTGTATTAAATGATAAAAATATAATATAATTATACTTCCAAACCATTCAAATGCATAATTTATCACTATAAATTATTTCGATTAAAAAAAGTTGTTTTCAATTAAAATATATTATTTTTCACTATTCATCAAAATATGAAAGTTATCAGAAAAGTACCAAATTTTTATCCAAACTAAATTTTTATGTCCTGATTCTAAATAATAATTTAATTTCATTAAATTGAATATATAAAAATGTCAAATATTGGTTTTAAAAAGGGTTCTCCGTTAAAAGGTGGTAAAATTGCACTTTTTTAAAAATACTTCTTTTATATGAAAAAATGATTTTTTTCTCATATTATGTCTAAGAAACACATAATGTGGGTGTTAAAATTATATGGAATATATAAAATTAAAAATTCATATAATAGTATTCATAACCGCTTTTGAACAGCTAGTTTGGTAAGTCGTGGTGAGCTCGAACTCGGTGTTACGTGTAGCACAAGTTATTGAATTACTTTAAAGAAATAACGTACTATGAAATCTTGGGGTGTTGAAACTTCTTCCTCATAGACTCATCTGGTTCCCATGTGGCTTCTTCATATTTTTGGTTCCTCTACAACAATTTAATAAGGTGGGTAGTTTTGTTGTGTAGAACCTTGTCTCTATGATGCAAGATCTTCACTGGCTTCTCCTCATAAGAGAGGTCATATTCCAGTTGTACCACCTATTGATTTTGTACATGTGAAGGATCAGGTATGTACTTCCTTAATAAGGATACATGGAAGACATCATGAACTTGTGCCAGATTTGGAGGAAATGCAAGATGATAGGCCACTACTTCTACGTGATCAAGAATTTCATAGGGGCCAATGTACCTAGGGTTGAGTTTCCCTTTCTTCCCAAACCTCATGAATCTCTTCCAATGTGAAATTAAAAGAAATACTTGGTCACTAACATAAAACTCCACATCCCATTGAAGTTTATCAGCATTGCTCTTTTGTTGACTCTAATCATCTTTAATGTGAAGTTGGATGGAATGAACCTTTTCTGTCATCTCTTGCACAAGATCAGGCCCAATAATCTTTCTCTGACCAGCTTCATCCCAACAAGTAGGAGTTCTACATTTCTTTCCATAAAGAGCTTCATAGGGTGCCATTTTAATTCTCAAATGGAAGCTATTGTTGTAAGAGAACTCAATTAATGGGAGATGTTGATCTCATCCACCTTTAAATTACATTGATCAAGTCCTCGAGTGTTTGAATAGTCCTTTATGATTGGCCATCAGTTTGAGGGTGAGAGACCATACTGAAATTCAATTCAATAATCAAATCATGTTGAATAATTCTCCATAATTTTGATGTGAACCTTGGATCATGATCAGATATGATAGAAAGTGGAACTCCATGCAGCCTTACCACTTCACATAAATCTTGGCAATTTGATCAAGAGAGAAGTCTTCCCGAATAGAGATAAAATGGTTAGTCTTGTTGAGACGGTCCACTATAACCCATATCTCATTGTTTCCTTTGGAAGTTCTCAGGAGACCAGTGACAAATTCCATAGTGATATTGTCCCACTTCCATGCTAGTATGGGTAGTGGTTGTAATACCCCTTTAGGAATTTGTTACTCTACCTTCACTTACTAACATAACGGGCACCTTTTAGTGTATTAAAAAAATCTCTATTTTCATATTATCCCACCAATAATGATCATAAAGTTCCCTATACATTTTCATGCTTTCAAGATGTATAGATAAAGTAGATCTATGAGCTTCATCCATCAGCTCCTTTTTTATTTCTGAAATAGATAGAACACGTAGTCTTGTATGAAATTTTAGTAAACCTTCTTGATAAATATTTAACTCATGAAACTTCACATCCTTCATAGCCTCAAACTTCTTCTATAACAAAGGATCTTATTTCTAATCTTTCTTACTCCTCTCTAGTAATAAAAATTAAGAAATCATTTGGGATAGGGTTGATAATGTCCCTTCCCTTGCAATTCACATGTCTAGTTTCACTAGGTCTTTGATCAATGGATCTATTTGAAACCTCATCATGGACATAACAATAGTGTATTTCTTACTTAATGCATCAGTGACATTGTTTGCTCTTCTAGGATAATAATCAATTGAACAATCATAGTATTTAAGAAGTTCCAACAATCTCCTCAATCTCATGTTCAATTTTTTGTGTGAAAATATACTTCAAACTTTTATGGCCTGTGTATATATTATACTTCTCCCTATAAATATATTTCCTCCATATATTCATATCAAAAATGATTGCATCCAGCTCTAGATCATTTGTAGGATAGTTCTCCTCATGAGTCTTCAACTATCGAGATGAATAAGTAATCACATTTTCATTTTTCATAATGATGAACCAATCCATTTCAGAGATGAATCACTAAAAATAAAAAATCATACTCTTATTGAGGGCAGAGCTATAATGGGTACAGTAATCAATCTCTTCCTCAGCTCTTGAAAACCTTCCTCACACACATTTTTCTAGATAAACTTAACCCCTTTTCGAGTTAATTTGGTTAGTGGATTAGAAATTTGTGAAAATATTTTCAAAAACCTTCTATAATATCCTGTTAATCCAAGGAAACTACAAATATCAGTTATTATTGTAGGATGAGGCCACTCCTCTAAAAACTTTGTCCTTGTAGGGTCAATTTTGATTCCTTCATTGGTTACAATGTTCCCCAAGAAAGAAACTTGTTGTAACCAAAATTCACATTTTCTAAACTTTTCAAAAATCCTCTCCTTCTATATAGTTTTCAAAATAACTCTTAGATGGTCCTCATACTCCTCATGATTTTTGAAATATATCAGAATATCATTAATAAAAACTACCACAAAGTTATTAAGGTAGTCCTTAAAGACTCTATTCATCAAATCCATAAAAATAGCATGAGCATTAGTCAATCCAAAGGGAATAACAACAAACTCATAATGCTCATATCATGATTGGAAGGTAGTTTTTGGAATATCTTCTTTCTTCAACCTCAATTGATGATAACCAAATCAAAGATCAATCTTAAAGAATAATTGAGCCCCACAAAGTTGGTCAAATAAGTCTCCAATTCTTAGAAGAGGGTATTTTTTCTTCACTGTGATCTCGCTCAGTTCTCTATAATCAATGAATATCCACATTGATCCATCTTTATTCTTCAAAAAGAGAATAGGTTCTCCCCAAGGATACACTCTTGTTCGGATAAACCCCTTCCCCAAAAGATCTTGGTGTTGTTTCTTTAATTCCTCTATCTCCACATTTTCCATCCTATATAGGTTCTTTGATATCGGATGAGATCCAGGTATGAGTTTAATGGATAACTCTACCTCTCTTTCTGGGGGAGGTCTGGGTAACTCCTCAGGAAATACGTCAATGTATTCCTGGATTATGGGAACATTTTCTCTCATTATACCCTCATTTCATTCTTCTTCTTCACTAATCAACTCTAAAAAGAAGGCTATAGAAGGTGCTTCTAGATAAAGATCAGTTTTAGATATATCTCCTTAGAAGATAACTATAGGTTTCCCATTCAATACTACTGAGATTTCCTTACTTCTGCATTTAATCTTAGCATTATACTTTGAGAGCCAGTCCATCCCTAGTATAATTTCAAATTCCATCATGGTAATGACTACTAGATTTGCGAAAATATTGTGATCACTAAAGTAAATACTAGATTTTATAAACACTGATGATTCTTTGATAATCCCACCAGGAGTCTTGACTGATAACTCTACTTTTATAAATTCATGGGTTGATTCTAAATTCTTTACAAACTTAGATGAAATAAAGGAATGCATAAAACTAGAATCAAACAAATTATTTGCTAACTTTTAGATGACAACAAGAATACCTACCACCACCTCATTTTGAGCTTCAACGTCATCTATCATGATATCAAAAGAACAAACTTTCTCCCTTGGCCTTTGTTGAGGCTGATGGTGATTCCCCTCTAATGCCCTCAGATTTGGACAGTGATTGGAAAAGATCCCAAGATGTCCACACTAAAAGAATTGGACTTAAGGTAGGTCCAGTACCATATTCACTTTGACATTAGTGTTGGTAAATTAATTATTCACCTCACTATGA
This sequence comes from Viscum album, assembly GCA_963277665.1. Classification (NCBI taxonomy): domain Eukaryota; kingdom Viridiplantae; phylum Streptophyta; class Magnoliopsida; order Santalales; family Viscaceae; genus Viscum; species Viscum album. The sequence goes on from OY728125.1 coordinate 877,649,136, forward strand.
TAATTTCACTTGATATTTCCATCTTTCCACACTTGTAGCACTTCTTTCTCCCAAGAGAGCAGTTTCCTGAATGCTTCTTCCCACATTTATTACACTTGGGATGTTTCACTTTCTCGCCTCATCTTCCCTGATCAAAGCTCCTCCCTAATCTTGGATCCATTGATATCTTCTTTTCATTGTATTTTTGAAACCACTGTGTCTCACTGAACTCCAGTTCAACTTTTATAGTACTCAGCACGATCTCCCCATAGCTATCATAGTCTCAGTTGGATAGATTCTTCCACATATGAGGTCTTAGTACACCAGAGAATCTATTAACCATCCCATTAGGATCCATGACAAATATTGAGGTGTAATGGGAAATTTTTGTGAATTTAATCTTTTATATTCCAATAGATTCATTCTCCTTATACTTCATCTCGAGAAACTCCTTCTCTGTTTTTGTTCCCATCGAATGAGGGAAATACTTATTGAAGAAGATCCTTATGAACTCTTAACACAACATAGATTCAACCTTCACTATTGGCCTTATGTTTTTAATCATTTCTCACCACTGATCATATTCTCTCTCTAAGTAGTAAATATCTAGGCTGACCATTTATTGTTTTGAACAGTAGAGCACCGAAAATATCTTTTCGATAAAGCTAATCCATTGCTCAAAAATCAATGGGTCGGTAGATCCACTAAACATTGGTGGTCGTTGATGCATAAAGGACTCAATATAAATTTGTTCCCTATATGTTGAAATTGTTCTCTTAGCTTGATTCAAGTTATTTCCCATAATTTGAGTCAATTAGTTCATCATTCTCGTAAAAGTTTCCATTATGGCTTCCATTAGAGGGTTGTCGGTGCATGGTCTATTGTGGTCACCATTTTCATAGTTCCTCCTATTGTTTTACATTTTCTAAAAGAATAAAACCTTAGTGATAATCTTATTTCATTTATGAATATTTTATCTATAAAGTATTTTTATGTATTAAAACTTCATGCTTAAACATATTATTCTTTAACAAAAATTACATTTCTCTATAAATCCTTCATAGTGATTCATAAAAATCTTGTGATTAACCAAACATATCCCCCAAGAGTATATAAAGGCCCATTTTCGTACACTATATCCCATTTGAGTCTATCTCAAAGTGGTATTTTCATGATTTACCCCTAGATACATCTGTGTCAGATCCACATCCACTTTTTTATATCTATACTGGGATTTATTTATTCGAAAACCACTTACTTAATATTTCACCAAAATACCAGGAAGTTTTCCTATATTTAAACTATTCTATAGGGCTATTCCTAAAGTTTTCATATCCTAATTTCCACAAATAACTAAACTATCCTCTGATACTAACTATGGAATCCCACCTTTTTATTACATAACTTTTCATTTCATTTTACAAATAGAGGATCTTTAAAGTCTAGTGTCTTGGAAAAAAGGTACATAATACATGAAAATATATAACATTATTTTAATACTCTTGAAATGATTCTAGAAATTTTCATCCTAAGTACAATTATTGCATCTCATAACCTGGGAACATACATCAAAGGAAAGGGTGAGCATAAGGCCCAGTAAGGGAAAACAGGTAAAACAGTTTACATGTGAACTTGAGAGAATACAATAAGAACATGAGAAAATATAATAAATTCATGATATGATACATATCATGATAATAGGACCATGAATCATATCCTGAAAATGTTTCTATAACATTTAATTTATACATTCATAATCACATCACCAAGTTCCATCCCTAAGGTGTCATAAAAATTACCAAGGTTATTCACCAAGGTATTATAAAACATGTCATCTCTAGAGATTAATTTCTTTACCTAATTCATTGGAGCGCTATCAGGGAGAACCCTTAATATGTATTTATTTTCATGTGATTTATATAGGTCAAAATAAAACATTTTATAAATAATCCATAGATAATAAAAGAAATGGGTTTCATATCAAAATCGTGACGTTTTAAAAAGTGCATAAAAACACGATCATTATGTCATTTATAACCCACGTAAATGGAATGAAAGATTTATGTATAAAAAATCCATAATAAAATAAATCATTTTTATGACATGATAAATAGCCCTAGAAATGAAAGAGTTTTGGGTATTCATATAAAAAATAAAAAAAATCTTGATAAAAAGGGAGATATTTCGAGACAAATTTTCTACCACATAATGGCTATGCGACATGGTTTTAGAAAACATTTAAAAGAGAGGGGACTGGGGTTACCAATTCATAAATGACTCATAATATAGTATAGGGATAGAATAAAATGGAAATAAGAACATGTTATAGAAATTTGAAATACATACCACATAAAATAGAACTTGAAAGTAAAAGAGAAGTAGAGAATTCCCTTACGAAAATTCGGCAGCCAAACGGCATCACTTAAAAATTCAGAAAGTTATTTGATGAGAGAAAAAATGGTATCTCATAATTTGTAAATAAAATGGACATTAACAAGGATATAAAATAGCATACCCCAACATAAGAAAAAGGAAATTAAAATACATAACATAAAAGAACTCTTTGACTAAAATAAGAGGGTTAAAGGTTACCTTACCTTGAAGAGTAACTTCAAAAACTTGAAGGTTGGGACCTTGGGGGCTTGAGGGAACTTTGAGAGGACTCCTTGGTAGGTAAAAATACCATAGATTAATTGAGGGGGGATTTGGAAGGAATGGAATGAAGGAAAGGGTTGGTATTTGTAGAAAAAGTGAGGGAATGTTTTATTAATTTCCAAGGGACACCTCATTAGTGGTATTTTCAAAACCATGGGCTTGCCCATGATATTTGTCCATGGTTTTGGCCACTTGGGACACCTCATATAATAAATTAATCCAAATTATTCTACCATAATTTTAAATTACCTATTACATCATTATGATTTCATAAAACACACCGAAAATGTAGTGACTTGGGTTTTGGCCCTGTCAGACTTTGAAATATTCCTACAAATATTTCCAGAGCTAGGCGCGAAGCGATTCTAAGGCCTGGTATGCTCAGAATAAAGTTTATAAAAATATTAAGTATTTTTATACTATTCACGTGGAAGGGTTGTGTTTTATACTAAACGGTAGCTAAAATCAGAAATCAGAGGGAACAGTTGTGTCCGGAGCATGCCGTTTACCCTAGGAGGGGTGTAAAATTTGTGGGTGCGGGCCTACTGTGGAAAAATCCATCAGCGGAGTTTTTGTAAACAAATGGAAAAGTTTATTTATGTGTGTCAGATCAAATAACTTCTAAATGGAGTCTCAGATCAAAAATATGAGCCTTCTGTTGCATTCAGAATGGTGTGTTTCCCTAGGGGCGACCTCATCTTCTCTGCGCCGGGAGGTTTGGTCTAAGGCGGGGTCGTGTGTTGATTAAATTGTTTTAAAAAAAAGAAATAAATATCAACTCCCCACCCCTCCATCCTCTACGCACCAATGAGCCCATCCACATTCCTCTTCTGTTCTTCACTGACGATCTTCCGAATCGAGCAAACGAAGTGCCCATGAGCTCGGATCTTGATGGCAGACGCTCCCGGATCGTGCAGCAGCAGCAACGGAGCGTGCAAAGCATCGGCGATCTGCCAAAAGGTAGGCAGTTTGAGTTTTAAAATCCTGAATACTATTTTTGTGTTGTTTTTTTCAAATTTTCGTAAGGGTTGTGTAGTTCGCATCCCGAACTTTCCAAAACATGTTTCAGATCTGAATTTGGAGCATCGGGGTGCTCCTGGTGGCTCCCAGAAGATTTCTGGCGGAAAACCCAGTTTTCTGGCAGCGAGGGCGGTAGCCATGGAGGATTCCGGAAAAGTGGTGGTGGCACGGTGGCGGTGCGGCTATTTTAGACATCGGTGCAGTGGAATCCATTGCGGCACGACGGTTTCTAGTGGCGGCATGGTGGTTTCTGGCGAGGCAGGTGGTGGTCCGGCCAGGTTTTTTCGGGGGTTCTTTAAACCCATGTAACTCGCAAATCGGAAGTCTAAATTGAGAGTCGTTTGCGGTGACGAAAATCTTGTGTTGAGATGGACATCTTGAGATTATTTAGAGAATTTTGTGAGTCGGTTTTTTGGCCTGGGGCCATGAAACGTTGAAAATAATAATAATAATTTATTATTTTCAACGTCGATCCGCCATAACTCTTGCACGGAGTGTCCAAATGATGTGTCGTTAGTGGAATTGAGACCCTGATGGTACGGCGGACTTTTAAAAATAGTTTCCGAGTGTTGGGACCAAGAATAAGGTCTGGGCCCCATGAGGTCGAGTTCCGACGTTTACGGAGAAACGTGACTTTTCCACCGGTTGTCCATTTTGGATGATCAAGTAGATGATCCCATGTGTTTTTCTAAGGGGATCGCAATGATGTGATCCACTTGATGAGTTTCAGGATTGTGGTGTGGACCCCACCCAGGCTGGCTATAGTGAATAGTACCTTTTTCACCGGGTGTCCGTTTTAGAGGATCGAGTAGTCGATCTCGTGGGTTTTTCTGAGGGGATCGCAATTGTGTGATCCTCTTGATGAGTTTCAGGATTGTGGTGTGGGCCCCACATAGGCAGGCTATGGTGAATAGTACCTTTTTTACTGGTTGTTTTTTTCGTGTGAGTAAATAGCCTATCCTGTATGTTTTTCCACGTAGACCGCGATGGTGGCCTCGGTATCGGTCTAGAAGGTGCGCAGTGTGGCAATGTTGTGGGTCACTCGGGTTTGCGACATTTGGACTAGCAGTGGTTAAGGGTACTCTCTTGGTTTGCTCTTATGAGGGTTCGTGTGGCATCATAACCATGGTATGGGTTTATAATCCCCTTGATAGGATCTCTAATCTGTTAGAGTTGTGGCATCCATCCGGTGGGCCCGGGGTGGGATCCTCTAGCTTCGCTACCCTAGATCGGGTTCTTGGTATCATTGTGACTGCTTATCCACGGGTGGTGATCCCCTATCTATAAGTTTAACCCTCGTAGGGTTTGTGGCATCATCGGGAATATGATCCCCTACGCATTGGGTCGTGATCAGTAAGGTTGTGGAATATTTGGGTATATGATCCCCTACTCGGCATGTGGTTTATAGTAGGGTTGTGGCATCGTTGGTTATATGATCCCCTACTCAGTGCGTGGTTTTGGTAGGGTTGGTGCATCGTCGGTTCGATCCCCTACTACGCGAGTTATACCAGATGGGGTTTTGGTATCATTATGACTGCCTTGATGGGCGACGATCCTCTATCTGAGTGATGTGATTCTGTAGAGTGTCAGATCAAGTTGTGGTATCCCCAAGAGGATCCTAGAATTGATCGCCTATCTGTGAGATCTTTGAATACTAGATCGGGTTGTGGTATCCCCCAGCGAATCCTGGGAGCAATCCCCTATCTGTGAAATCTTCGAATACCAGATCAGGTTGTGGTATCCCCCAGTGGATCCTTAAAGTGATCCCCTATTTGTGAGATCTTCAAATACCAGATCGGGTTGTGGTATCCCCAGCGGATCCTGGGAGTGATCCCCTATCTGTGAGATCTTCGAATACTAGATTGGGTTGTGGTATCCCCCAGCAGATCCTAGGAGTGATCCCCTATCTGTGAGGTCTTCGAATACCGGTGTGGGTTCTGGCATCCCCTAGTGGACCCTAGGAGTGATCCCCTATCCAAGGAGTTTTTTGTTCTTGCTGTTTCAGTGTGGTTTTCCCAGTGATGATATACGATGAGTGTGATCTCTCGGGTGGGTGTTTGAGATGTTTATGTGAGACTTGATGGAGTGTATCTCTCGAACAGGTGTCATCTGGGATGATAGTGATTGTGGAGTGTGTTCTCCTTGTCTTGAACCATTGCTGGTGATGAGGTCGGTACCTCATGTGTCTTGGTGCAAAAAATGAGTATATCTGGATGTTCAAGGTATATGTATGGGCATAAATCTCTGCGTATGTTCATGGTATATTTATGGTCATATACCTTAGCAAACGTTCATGATATATTCATGGGCATATACATGTGATGATGTTCAAGGTGTATGTATGGGCATACACCTGAATCAAGTTGTCTAGTTGTGTTTAGCTGAGGATGGTCTCGAGATTGAGTTTCTATCTCGTATGGGTTCCCTCTAGCTGGGTTGAGCCGACTTTTGCCTTTAAGTTTCTCTAATTTGTTTTGGGTTTTTGGGGTGCCTACTGAGTATTTTTATACTTACCCCTGAATGGGATTTGCCCACACATGTTTGTGTCTTTTGCAGACCACAGGCCTATCGACGAAGTCCGAGGGGGACCAAAAGCAGGCAGAACTTAGTGAGAAAGACTGACTGTGGTGTTTACCAGATCTATGCTGAGGATCTTACCAGTGGGTGCTTTTTGAAGTGTTTCCCTCCTTCTGAGCAGGTTGGAAGCTTTTTTAGTTTTCTTTTTGTGGGCCCTGTTTTTCCCTTTTGTAATTTGATTGCACTATAGTTTTGGGTTAGATGTATGCATGCATTTCTTTTTAGTTTTTATATATATCTCTACACTGTTTCATAGAGGTGTATGTGGGTGCGTGTTAACAGTTACCTTATTCTAATGCCTCCCATGTGTGTGATAGCCTACTCGGTGCTAGTCTCCAGCCCCTGGCCTATTGGAGATGGGCTTGGGGATTCACGTCTCAATCCCCATTGGGTCGGGTCGTGATAGAGTGGTTTCAGAGGAGGTTCCACCTTTGGGATCTCTGAGCATATTTGGTTTAGTTGTGAGCATGTTTTGGGTTGCATAGTGGCATTGTTATGATGTTTTGAGTTTGGATTTCAGGACAGGGACTCCAGTGTTGGTGTGGCGGCTGACATATCCATACACTAGGACTCTGATAACCTTCCTTTTGACTCGATACATTCATACACTGGTCACGGGGAAATAACGGTACATACATCATATAGGACTGGGTTTTGGGTTTTTCCTTGTCCTTCTTAAGAAAGCTCTCCAGATATACTCTTTGACCATTGTGAATCTTGATTGTATTTCAAGATGCCTCCATGACGACTGCCAAAAGTGGTTCCACAGTGTGGTTGTGCTGACAATCCGCCCCATGTAGAGGCCTTAGGGTAGGGTGCGGGTTCTGAGGCTGGGCTTCCAGGTGGTCCGCCCGAGGATCCACCACCTGTCGAGCAGCTGGTTGTGGCAGCAGGGTAGGATGAGGTTGCATGTAGGCTGAGTGCATTTTATGAGTTTTAGGGGCAGCGACCTCTAAGGTTCTGGGGTGATCCAGACCCCCAGCCAACTGATGGCTGTCTTGAGGCAGTCACTTGAGTTTTCTGCCTGGTGAGGACACCTCCTGATCAGATGGTGGTCCTAGCGGCGAGCCTTCTGCATGGTTCGACTGGGAAATAGTGGAGCCTAGTGACGTAGTCCCATGACAAGGAGATGCTCACATGGGTAGAGTTTGAGTATATCTTTAGGGAAGAGTTCTATCCAGTGACGCTGAGGTCAGTGCGGATCCAGGATCTTCTGCAACTTCGACAGAAGGGCATGACCGTGTCAGAGTACTCAGCGAGGTTTACAGACCTGTCGCGCTACTCCCTGAATATGGTTTGGGACCCGTTCTTTAGGGCTTGGACCTTCAAGTTGGTATTAATAAGAGACATCCGAGTAGGTGTGGTTTCCTTGTGCCTGCCCACCTATGCTGGAGTGCTGGAGCGGGCCTTGGTGGTGGAGAGCTTTCTGGTCGAGCAGATCCCGTCTGTTAGTATTGGGCACATGAGAGATGAGACCTCATCAGTCGGTTCTATAGCTGGTAGCCGATGAAATACTCAGGGATCCAGACGTATGAGATGTTTCAAGAGGTGACCTCGGGATGGAGGATCTGAGGCTCAAGGCTCTCAGGGCACTCAGGTCGGTTTTGTTCAGCTGTAGGACAGGCGGTGTTATGCTTGTGACGGTTGAGGACATATTTCTAGGGATTATCTGACCCGTCGTGCTACTGAGAGGGAGTCGGTTGACAGGCCACCTTAGCAGCAGCAATGTGTTGAGTTAGAAGGTCCACAGGGTGGCAGACGTGGCGACGGGGCTGGTGCAGCAGCGGGGGTGGTAGGCGGTATCAGATGCCACTACTACCACCCCCAAGTGGTCCACGCCGAGCTCTGGGAGCTAGATAATGAGGGCGAGGACAACTGCAATCCTTAGAGGTTGTTGAACCAGAGTCTCTACAGGTGTATGGAGGTACACTCTATGTCCTTTCTATTTCTGTAGTAGTTTTGATAGACACTGTTTAGTGGTACTCTTTCCTTTTCTTTGCTTGTTTGAGGATTGTTCAGGGCATTGGTAAGACCCTGTGTGGGTGTTGTTCGACATGCTACGAATGCATGAGGAAGAGGGATCTATCCCTCACCTATATGAATTTTTGTGACGTGATTAAAACCATGTGGGCAAGTCAGTTCCCCCAAAGCGGATAGTGTTGAGGTTTGGTGTATTAGTCCCTCTAACTTATGCGTTCGGGTAGGGGTGTGTGTTGGTGAACTCACTGGCGTGGGAGACCCAGTTGAGAGTTCAATTACTTTCCTTGTGCTTATGGCTTTTTAGGGATGAAAATATTTAAGGTGGGGAGGAGGTAGTGACTCGGGTTTTGGCCTTGTCAGACTTTGGAATATTTCTACGAATATTTCCAGAGCTAGGCGCGAAGAAGGCGTGCGATTCTGAGGCCCGGTGTGCCCGGAATAAATATTATAAAAATATTAAGTATTTTTATACTATTCACGTGGTAGGGTTGTGTTTTATCCTAAAAGGTATCTCAAATCAGAAATCAGAGGGCATGGTTGTGTCAGGACCGTGTCGTTTACCCTAGGCGGGGTGTAAACTTTGTGGGCACGGGCCTTCTGTGGAAAAAGCCACTAGGGGTATTTTTTTTAAATAAATGGAAAAGTTTATTTATGATCATCGACTCAAATAACTTCTGAATGGAGTCTCAGATCAAAAATCTGAGTCCACCGTTGCGTTCAAAACGGTGTGTTTACCCTAGGGGTGACCTCATCTTCTCTACACCGGGAGGTTTGGTCTGAGGTGGGGTCGTTTGTTGATTTAATTGTTTAAAAAAAAGAAATAAATATCAACTCCCCACCCCTCATTTCTCTACGCACCGATGAGTCCTTCTAACTTCCTCCTATTTTCTTCACCGACGATCTGCCAAATCGAGCAAACGAAGCGCCCACAAGCTCGGATCTTGACGGCGGACGCTCCCGGATCGTGCAGCAGCAGCAGCGGAGCGTGCAAAGCATCGATGATCTGCCAAAAGGTAGCCAATTTGAGTTTTAAAATCCTGGATCCCATTTTTGTGTTATTTTTCTTCAAATTTTTGTAAGGGTTGTGTATTTTGGGTCTCGAGCTTTCAGAAACATGTTTCGGATCTGAATTTGGAGCACCGGGGTGCTCCCGGTGGCTTCCGGAAGTTTTCCGGCGGAAAACCTGGTTTTCCGGTGGCAAGGGCACGCGGCCATGGTGGATTCCGAAAAAGTGGCGGTGGTATGGATATTTACGGCATCGGTGTGGTGGAATTAGGCGGTAGCGTGGCAGTTTTCGGTGGCGGCACGATGGTTTCTGGCGAGGCAGGCGGTAGTCCAGCCATGTTTTTTCGGGGGTTCTTTAAACCCCTGTAACTCGCAAACTGGAAGTCTGATTTGAGAGACGTTTACGGCGATGAAAATATTGTGTTGAGATGGACCTCTTGAGATTCTTTAGGGGATTTTGTGGGTCAGGTTTTTTGTCCTGGGGCCATGAAACGTTGAAAATAATAATAATAATTTATTATTTTCAACTTTGATCTACCATAACTCCTGTACGGAGTGTCCAAATGACGTGTCGTCGGTGGCGATGAGACCCTAATGGTATGGAGGACTTTTCAAGATAGTTTTCGGGTGTTGGGACTAAGAAAAAGTTGTGGGCCCCATGAGTTCGGGTTCCGGCATTTACGGAGAAACGTGACTTTTTCGCCGGGTGTCCTTTTTGGACGATCAAGTATTCGATCCCATGTATTTTTTTGAGGGGATCACAATGGTGTGATCTGCTTGATGAGTTTCGGGATCATGGTGTGGGCCCCACCTGGGCTGGCTATGGTGCATAGTACCTTTTTCACTGGGTGTCCATTTTAGATGATCGAGTAGTCGATCTCGTGGGTTTTTTCGAGGGGATCACAATGGTGTGATCCGCTTAATGAGTTTTGAGATCGTGGTGTGGGCCCCACATGGGAAGGCTATGGTTAATAGTACCTTGTTCACTGGTTGTCCATTTCGGGTGAGTAAATAGTCTATCCTGTGTGTTTTTCCACGTAGACCGTGATGATGGTCTCAGTATTGGCCTAGGAGGTGCGCAGTGTGGCAATGTATTGGAGCGCTATTAGGGAACACCCTTAATAATTCTTTAATTTCATGTGATCCACATAGATAATAATCAAACATTTCATAAATAACTCAAAGATAATAAAATAAATTGGTTTCATTTCAAAATCGCGACATTTTAAAAGTACTTCAAAATAAGATCATTGTATCATTTATAACCCATGGAAAAGGAAAGAGGGTTTATTGTATGTCAATTACAGAATAAAATAGATCACTTTTATGTCTTGATGAATACCTCTATAAATGAAAATATATTTTGGTATTCAGATAAATAAAGTAATAGAATTTCTTGAGAAAAAGAGATATATATTTTGAGACAAAATTTCTGCAGCATAACGTCTATATAACATGGTTTTAAAAAACAATAAAATGATAGGGGACAAGGGTATCCCATAAATAAATGAATAATTTACAGTATAGGTACATAATAAAAATAAATAAGATCATGGTGTGGAATGACATGCCACATGAAAAGGAAACTTGAAAGAAAAGAGAAAATGTGATTTCTTTTACGAAAATTCGGCAACCTAACAGCATCACTTAAAAATTCAGAAAATAAATTGATGAGAGAATAAAGGGTATATCATCATTTGGACATGAAATTTACAGTAATAATAATACATAATAACACACTCTCACATAAGAATATGGAAACTGGAAGACATAACTTAAAGGAAATCATGACTAAAAGAGGAGGGTGGAAGGTTCCCTTACCTTGAAGAGTGACTTCAAAAGCTCAAAAGTTGGGACATTGGGGGGATTGAGGGAACCTTTAAAGGACTCCTTGGAAGGTAAAAATACTATAACTTCTTTGAGTAGGATTTTTGAATGAAAGGAGTGAGGGAATGGCTTGGTATTTATAGAAAAAGTGAGGGAAATTTTAATTAATTTCTAAGGGACACCACATAGGTGGTATTTGCAAAACCATGGGCTTTCCCACAGTATTTCCCATGGTATTGGCCACTTGGGACACCTCATAACATATATTACTATTCAAAATTTGACCATATTTATTAAATCATGATTACATCATCAATGATGTCATTAAACACCCAAAACTCAAAACTGTATTTTTACTATTCACTATAAATTCAACTATTTTAGAAAAATCCCAAAAATGTACCTTAACCTAATATCGATGCTATGAATTCAAAAATGAACTCCATTTTATGAAAATAATTTTCTAAATATTTTAATTTAATTTTTAAATAAAATCATTATTTATTCCAAATAAACAACTTTAATTCTATAACTCATTTTGTAACACCTTGAAAACGTAATCAAGGTCACATAAAATTATCGTATAACCATAAGATAATAAATTAAAAATTTATGATTACATTTTATGAAAATACATTTCAATTTTAGATTGTTAAATTAATTATAAGATTGTAAATAATGTATTTATGACATACAAAAATACCAAAACTTATACTATGATCGTTTTTTCACTTTTAAGATGTCTAAATTGTATTTATATATTCATGGGTGAAGTTTCTATTTTTTGGTTGATTTACTATTCATTACTATTCATAAGTGTATGTTACTATTCATGATTTACTATTCACTAAAAATTAAGTTGATCTTATTAGACTCTAAATTTCTTACTTGTCACAACTGTATAAGACCATTTTTTGAAAATCATTTTAAATTTTAAATTATGTAAAGTTTACATAAATATTTTGAAATACCCTTTTTTGAAAAATTCATTATTAATATGGAACTTCTATAAATTTATCCTACATTTATCCAAACATTTGAAATTCACAAATTTTACCATAAAATGAAATAAAAATTTTATTTATACCAAGGGATTACAAAAAGTATTTAAGGCCTCGTTACATATCCCCTTATAACACCTGCATAGAACCTAAGTGTAAGGTGTGCTATGGTGATAGAATATTGGGGCGGCTTAGACAACATTGCCTGAGTGGTGATTTCTATCAGCTTGAGCTTCTCCCTTAAGCAATTTCGTTCAAGATTCACATGTTAAATATTAGCTTGGGCTTGGTCCAGAGAAAAGCTGAGAGATGTTACCTCCTTCCCAAGCTCTAACATATGGGATTCGTACGGCCCAAGTCTACTGGATGAGGCCATCAACTCTTCTTTCTATATTAATTAACCAAGATCATTTGTATTTATAAACAATAATTGTAACATTAAGAGTTTAGTTTCCAATGGTCATTTTGACCAACGGTTATATAACATTAAAAACCCAATGGTATCACCTCATTAATTAAAGGATATAGTTTTGTGGAGTATAAAATGAAATAACACAAAAATTTAGGAATAAAATATTATTCAAAATTTCAGGTCGTTATATTCTTCCACCCTTAAGAAATTTCATCCCTGAAATTTTAACTTGTACCCTAAGAAGAGAAAATGTGTGGGTACTTCTACCTCATAGACTCCTCTAGTTCCCATGTGTCTTCTTCACATTTGTGGTTCCTTCAAAACACCTTAACAAGGTGGTTAGTCTTGCTGCGTAGAACCTTGCCTCTACGATCCAAGATCTCCATCGGCTGCTCCTCATAAGAGAGGTCATGTTACAGTTGTACCACATCTAAAATTAGTACATGTGAAGGGTTAGGTATGTACTTCCTCAATAGGGATATGTGGAAGACATCATGAACTTGTGCTAGATTTGGAGGAAGTGAGATCCAATAGGCCACTGCTCTTACGCAATCAAGGATTTCATAGGGGCCAATGTACCTAGGGATAAGCTTCCCTTTCCTCCCAAACCTCATGACTCTCTTCCAAGGTGAAATTCAAAGAAAGACTTTGTCACCAACATCAAACTCCAATTACCTTCGATGGTTGTCGACATAGCTCTTTTGCCGACTCTAAGTAGCCTTAATGTGTTGTTGGATGGCATGGAGTTTTTTTTGTCATATCTTGCACAAGATCAAGCCTAAGAAGATTTCTCTCACCAGCTTCATGCCAACAAGTAGGATTTCTACATCGCTTACCATATAGAGCTTCATAAGGTTCTATTTGAATGCTCGAATGGAAGCTGTTATTGTAAGAGAACTCAACTAAAGGGAGATATTGATCCCATCCACCTTTAAATTTCATTGATCATGTTCTCAGCATATCCTCGAGTTTTTGAATAGTTCTTTCATATTGGCCATCAGTTTGGGGGTGATAGGTCATACTAAAATTCAATTCAATTATCAGAGCATGTTGAAGACTTCTTCAAAAAATTTATGTGAATCTTGGATCATGATCAGATACAATAGAAAGTGGAAATCCATGCAGCCTTACCACTTCCTTCACATAAATCTTGAAAAGTTGATCAAGAGATAAATCTTCCCGAATAGAGATAAAATGGGAAGTCTTGGTGAGATGGTCCACAATAACCCATATTGCATTGTTTTATTTGGAAGTTCTCGAGAGACCAGTGATGAAGACCATAGTGATATTGTCCCACTTCCATGCTGGTATGGGTAGTGGTTGCAACACCCCTTTAGGAAGTTGTCGCTCTGCCTTAACTTGCTGATATATCAAGCACCTTAAAGTGTAGTCAGCAATATCCCTTTTCATATTATCCCAAAAATAATGATCACGAAGGTCCCTATACATTTTTGTGCTTCTAGTATTTATAGAGAAAGTGTATCTATGAGATCCATCCATCAGCTCCTTTATTTATGGAATAGATAGAACACATAGTCTTGTACGAAATTTCAGTACACCTTCTTGATCAATATTGAACTTAGGAAACTTCACATCCTTCACAGCCTTAAACTTATTCTATAATAAAGGATCTTATTTTTTATATTTCTTGATCTTCTCTAGTAATGACCGTTGATAAATCATTTGGGTTAGGGTTGATGATTTCCCTTCCCTTATAATTCCCATGTTTATCTTGTAATGTCCCGGATTTAGAAGCCACCCAAAGGCGCCCCATACCCGGTTGGTCACATGGCCTCAAGCGCATTTCCCTGAATGTTAGAGGTTGCCGACTAGCAGCAAGGGACATGGGTGTGATAGTGACGAAACTATTCCCTCAATGGTAGAGTACATAGCGGAAGTAAATAAACATGCAATAGCGGAAGCAGTAAATATCGAACAACAGTAAATAGTGGAAGACTGAGATAATAAACAACTGGAGAAATGCATAATAAATGATGCCTGATACATATGTCTAGGAAACATCCAAACTAGTCACAATGATAAATAAAAATAGTACTGAACAAAGTACAAAAGAAAAATATATCATCTCCTCAACATCGTAAGCCTAGGCTTGGTCCCATGCTCTCCTGCTCCATAGCAATTCAAGTACCTGAAGTGGAAGTGTGATTACCCTTATCTATACCTACAATAATATAATCTGTTTGGGCCCAAAATGCATGGCCCAAACAGGGTGTGAGACTAAATCCCAGTAGGCAACCACCCGAAGATTGGTGCCTAATAGTTAGTGAATATATGGCAGGTAAAAGTACAAAAAGCAGTAAATAGGAAGATGTTGAATAGTAAACAATCCACAATTCTAATATCAAGCAATAGCCAATGAGCAGCTAAGCACAAATAGGTAACCCTTTGGGAAGTACTCACAGCCATTCCCTATGGTCCTACCTAATAAGTACAAGCAACCCTCTGATCAGTACACTCAGCCTAGCCCCTCTGATTCAGTCATACGAATTCATAAAGACTCTCTAAGGAAGCACTCACAGTCAATTCCTCTTATATTATAAGGTAGTTAAGGACTCTATGAGGAAGCACACAAAGTCAATTCCACTTATAGACCCAAGGTCAAGGACTCTCTGAAAAGGATCACCCAGTCAATTCCCCTTATATACCAAGTAATTCAAAGACTCTCTGAGGAAGATCACTCGATCAATTCCTCCTATATTCTAGGATGGTTCAAGTTAATTCAAAGTAAACAAAGACTCCTTGAGGAAGCTCACTCGGTCTATCCCATTATAGTATATAATACCCAAATACTCTCTGAGGAATCTCACTCGGTCTATCCCTTTATATTATATAATGCTCAAAGACTCTCTGAGGAATCTCACTCAGTCTATCCCCTTATAGTCTATAACACCAGGTTCTCACAGCCATGTGTAAGTCAAAAAGTATAACAATGCAATATGGCCAAGGTAAACCTTAAGAACTACTTGGATAAATATTCTACAGCTCAATAGCATGTTAGAAAAACAACTCTCTATCCTACAATCACTAGGCATGGAAAACAGGCAAAATAGGACCAAACAGTCTGAAACAGGACATGCATGGGAAAAACATCCAAAGCATAGAACTCCAACCCTATTCATATCCAAACAACCTCTACGCAAGCCTACAAGCATGGCAAGAAAAACACCAGGGTAAAACAGTAAACACACAATACCCCGTTCAAGGGTATTGGTGCAATTTCACATAATACTCAAGGACTTTCAATGGAAAGGCACAAACCACCAACCTTTAGGGTTTTGATGAAAACGATCCACAATCCACCGCACCCACAAATCCGGGAAACCGCTTCACAAAATACTGCTCTAAATCTCCTTCCCTATCATCCAAAAGCCTTAAAATCAACACCCAAGGAAAACCCAACACTACATATACATTAAATGGATGTAGATCTAGAAAAACTAGAGAGAGGGAAGAGAAGATCTAGGGAAAATCAATGAGAAACCAAGAGGAGGGACTTACCCGAGAAGAACCACCTTCGATCCACCAAGAAACCCCTTTTATTTGCCTCCAAAACTAGTGGGGAGCACCTTCAACCTTTGAGAACCCAAAATCCTGAGTGAGGCTTGAGTGAGAGAGAGAGTTTGGAGAAGAAGTGAGAAATCCCAAGTGGCCCGGGACTTAAAAACCCTAACTTTAAGTGGTCGCACGGTTACCCCACACGGTTTGGAAAACCGTGCATTTTCCACTGCTCACCCAGGGATTTCGCACTACTTTCCCACATGGTTTGACAAACCGTGCGCTGCCCGTGTGGATCCCACTATCAAGGGTTGCACGGTTTTATGGGTTGGCCGCATGGTTTGTTCAGACTGTGTGCCAATCGTGCGCCAACCGTGTGCCCCTACACGACCTCTAGAATTTCATCTTTTTCTAAAAAATGACCAAAAAAGGAAAACATACCTAAAAATAAGATCTGTGTTCTTACAAACTTCCCCCCTTAAAGAAATTAGTCCCTGAATTTCCCTATCAAGGCGGCGCAGAAGAAGAAACCCCAAAAAATTCCAGCCACTGTGCTCGTACATCGGCCTCCCTCTCCCAAGTCTCGTCTTGTACTCACCGGTGCTGCCATAGCACTCAAACCATAGGAACAGACGAGCCACGGAGAACCTTTTTACTGTGATCGACAATTCAGATAGGATGCTCCTCGAATGAGGCATCCACCTCTAACTCAACCTCCTTGGGTTGCAAGACATGAGAGGGGTCTAAAAAGTAACGTCAAAGCTGTGAAACGTGGAAGACGTCACGCATATCCTGGTACCTATGAGGTAACTGCAACTAATAGAAAACCATCCCAACTCTCTCCAACACCTCAAATGGCCCGATGTACCACGGTTAAAGCTTACCATGTCTCATGATCCCTATGTAGCCCAACCTCGATGCGACACATAGAAAAACCTAATTTCTAACCTCGAACTCCAGAGGTCATCTCCACTGATCAGCATAAGACTTCTGATCAGACTGCACAGTAGCCATCCTCTTCTAAATCAACTCTATATGTTTCATGGTCTCTTAGACAAGACGAGGTCCCAGCATAGCTGCCTCTCCTGCCTCCAGTCAACACAAAGGTGATCGACATGGCCTACCATACAAAGCCTCATAAGGTTCCATCTGAATAGTTGCTTGAAAACTATTGTTGTAGGAAAACTCCACTAGAGGTATATGTCTCTCCCAAGAACCTCCAAAATCTAGAATAAATGCTTGAATCATGTCCTCAAGCACCTGAATCGTACACTCAGACTGGCCATCTATCTGGGGATGGTATGTTGTACTCAAAAGTACCTGTATACCCAAAGCCTTCTGAAGCCCCTTCCAGACCCGAGAAGTAAAACGTGCATCCCTATCCGAAACAATGGAGTGGGGAACCCCATGTAGACGTACAATCTCTCAGATGTACAACTGTCTCAGCTGGTCAACACTAAAGGTCTCCTTGATTGGAAATAAGTGAGAGACCTTCGTGAGTCTGTCAATGACAACCCATACCGCCTCATTCCCTCGAGGCGGCCTCAGAAAACTAGTTACGAAGTCCATTACGGCATCATTCCACTTCCACTTAGTAATGGGTAACTATTGTAGAAGTCTTGTTGGTCACTGATGCTCCGCCTTCACCTACTAAAAGGTGTAACACCTCATGAAAAACCCACCAACATCTCTCTTCATACCTGGCCACCAATACTGACAGTGTAGATCACGATACATCTTGGTGACACCAGGATGAACTGCCCAAACTGAGGAATGAAAGTCCCACATCAGCTCCTCTCATATGTCTGCTAGCACCCATACACACCCCTAGAAATTCAATATATCATCCTCACCTATGGTCCATCCAGGAATAAGGTCCTCTCCTGACACACTTTCCCGTAGGACTAGGCCTTTAGAAGAGGTAATAGCTACCGAAGATAGAAATGTATGCCCTTTTATGTCATGCATCTCCAAATTTATCTCAAAGAATAGATCCATAAGCTTCCATTCACTACTGGCCTTCTTAAGAGCCTATATCTGAGTCCTCATGCTCAGTGCATCAGCCACTGCATTGCCTTTCCCAGGCGTATAAGTAAGCTCAAAGCCAAAGAACTCTAGGTACTCAAACCACCTCCACTATCTCAAATTCAAATCACATTGAGTGAAAATGTACTTGAGACTTTTGTGGTCAGTGAAACCCACAAAATTCTCTCACAGAATGTAATGTATCCAATATCATAAGGCATGAACAATAGCTTCCAACTCCAGATTGTGCGTCGGGTAGTTCCTCTCATGTGGCCGCAACTACTAAGACCCATACGCAACGACTCCATCTCCCTACATGAGCACAACCCCCAGACTGATACATAAAGCATCGTAGTAAATAGTATATCTCTTACATGGATCTGGAAAGACTAGTATCGGTGCTAAATTCAACCTCCCTTTCAGCTCCAGAAAGGCTGACTCAGATGAATCTGACCACAATAACTTTGAACCCTTCTTAGTTAGGCTCGTCAGTGGTACTGCTAAGCATGAAAAGTTTTTAATGAAGAATTTTTAATATCCATCCAGCCCTAGAAAACTCCTCACCTCAAAGACGTTCTTCGACTACCCCCAAAAAACTATTGCTCTCACTTTCTCTAGGTCTACTGATACTCCTGTATCTGAGATAACATGACCCAAGAAGTGAATCTGATCCATCCCAAAGTGGCATTTTGAGAGCATAGCATATAACTGATGCTCTCTCAGTGTACTCAAAACGATATCAATATGTATAGCATGGTCATGTATAGTGTGAGAGTACACCAAGATATTGTTCACAAAAACAACCACGAAAGCATCAAAGTATGGATGGAATACTTGGTTCATCAGTGCCATGAAAACTGCAGGCATGTTCATGAGACCGAACGGCATAACCATATACTCATATAGACCATACCTACTCAGAAAAGCTATAAGAGGTATATCATATGGTCTAATGCGCAACTGATGATAACCATACCTCACATCGATCTTTGAGAACACCCGGGATCCTCTAAGCTGATCAAAGAGGCCATCAATCCTGGTAAAGGGATATCGGTTCTTGACCGTCAACTTGTTAAACTTCCGATAATCCACACACATCCTAAGAGTACCGTCTGCCTTCTTCGCAAAAAGGATAGGCGAACCCCAAGAAGAAGTACTGGGTCGGATGAAACCCTTTGCCTGCAACTCCTCCAACTGCTTCTTGAGTTCCTGCAACTCAGGTGTAGTTATCCTATAAGGAGGAATGGACACCGGTGCTGCTCCTGGAACATACTCAATCGAAAAATCTACCTCTCGCTCAGAAGGCAAACCTAAAAGTCCTCTAAAAAGACATCTCTGAAACGATCTACTACTGGAGAAAAGTCTAACTATGAAATCCCCTAGTCATCCAGATATAGAATGGTAATCTGGGTGGTAACTCCTCCTAACCCATGATTCTATGGACCCGCTCTGCTCACCTGGATATCCCATTCGCCCTTATGAAGAAAATTTACACCCTATGGTGATATGAAACTCACCCTACGGTGATAACAATCGATGACTGCCTAGAAGGGAACCATCCAATCCATTACAAGGATGACATCATAGCATGTCATCTCTAGGACATAGAGGTACCAAAGGAAGTGAAACCCACTAAACTCAAGAGGGAAATCCTTGCACTAACATACACTATATTTCCTCATCCCCAACGGAGTGTCTAACGTCAAGATATTGGTAGAGGAAAATATACAGAGCCGAAGGATCTCCACGACAGTAATAGATATAAAGCTATGGGAAGCCCCTGTGTCGAGAAAAATAGAAGATAAAACTGAAGCAACTAGAATGGTACCTCAAACTGTGGAGGGTCCGGGATCCTTCTCCTATTGGGTCTGCTCCACCACAAAAGTCTGGCATGCTCCATGGCCCTGTGACCCTGCCTGACTGCTCTGAGCTGATCCACCCTATTTTCGCTGATAGCCTGGCGATTGGTCGCCACGTCCGTGACCTCTACCTCGGCCTGAACGGCCAGAAGAACTCCAGTTCCTAGACTGGTGAGAAACTGGTGGGGTTGCTCCTATATGAGAAGTCATAGACGAACCCATGTCACCAGCTGCTGGTGAGAAGATCTGACAGAAACGATGCAAATGGCCCATCTTTCCGCAAGATCGGCACTCCATCAGGTCTCTATGGAACTGTGGCATAGTATGCCCACTTCTCCCGCACTAGTATCACACCACCTGGCTACTAGAAGATGCATCTCGTCTACTCTAATCTCCTCATCCAGACTCCCTGCAGCACTTCCTGCTATCAGTAAGAGGAATACTAACTCTAGATGTCGAACCGCCCAGGCTCACAGCTCTAGAATCCCTCATATTGTGCTATGTGATAAGTTCATGATTGACGATGGAGGGTATTGAAGTCATCTTGAAGATGTTCACCTGCGATCAAATGTCATTCCTCAGACCATCCTTAAACATTTGTGCAAGGATCAAATCATCACCTCTTGAAATAGGTGTGAAATGTTGCAGCTCAGTAAAGCAAGATGAGTACTCCATAATAGAAAGAGTACCCTGCTCCAGACTCATGAACTCCCGGGCCCGATCAGCCCTCAAGGTCTCTGGATTGAAGTAATCGTTGAAGATGCACCGAAACTCATTCCACACCATACTCTGTTCGTGCCCCGCCTGTGAGATCACCTCCCACCACCTATTGGAAGAGTCTCAAAGCATGTAGGTAGTGAGCTTCACCCTCTTCTATAGAAGGTATCTCCAGATGCTTGAAAATCATCAGTGTAGCTTCCAGCCATGAATCTGCAGCATGGGGTCCTCCATACCTTAAGAAAATAGGAGGATGATGCTGCTGAAAGACCCGCATCAATTCTTCCATCGATGGGGCAGGAGACGGTGCTCCCTGAAAATTCTACATCATCCTCAAAAATTCCTCTTTGAACTGAGCATCAGCTCCTGTGTCAGGAATAAATTTTGGTGCCAAGACTAGCACAACTAGAGGATCTACAGGAAGTCCTTGATCATCCATATCTGGTGTCTGGTCACCGTATGGAAAATGGCGTACAACCGGAGGACATCTCAGTGGAATGACCCTACAAGGTCAACTTCACACCTTAAATTCAAGATTATAAAGGACTGAAAACAGGAATGGCAATAAGGTAACAGAATAAATAATCCAATCAAGTTTTGCAAAACATGACTACAAGGCATGTACTTGAAGTTCTCTTCCCCTGCCCGAGTCCTTCTACACGACTAACCCACACGGTTCCCTTAAAACAAAACTACATGGTGTGTTCTTTCCAGACACAGTGTGTATTAAACAAGCTTCAATGAACCGTGTTGTTAGTTACACGACCGAATACAAGGTACCTACACATGATGTTCACATCCTGAACATGACGCGTTCTACCAAGATTTTCAAAACCCCGTGTCTCTGCCCACACAGTTAGTGACACGGCGTGCATTTTGGTTTTTTCCGGACATTAAGCCTCAAAAACTACTCTGGAACCCAGAAAACACTGAAAATGAACATTTAAGTGCCAAATTCCAATCAGTGAGGGCCCATACTCCCCACGAATCAAAGCTTGGAATCTTATACATGTTATAAAAAATTGAATAAGTCAATGATCCACCAAATTCTAGTCTATGAGGGACTATAACACCTCAAGAACCAAAGTTTGGCATTCATTAAAACAAAACCTCACACAAAAAATACCCTATCAAACAACATGTATTTTTTTCAAGGCATCTATCACAACAGCATTCATATTCTACACAACATCTATCACAACAACATGAAATTTCTAATGCACCCTAATTGGCATGGTAAGAATGCATGACATGTGATTTCTAGAAAGTGCCTATATGATGCATGAGATGTCATACCCTCATTTCATTGGGTTGCAATATAAATAGAACCTCAATAATATCAACAGTAATATAACAAGGCATGTGAATCACCCAATGGTGAAATCAAATCAATTGTAAAATTGAAAAACCAGAAAACTTGTAATAATCGAGGTAAATTATATTTTCCCCGTACACGGGTTAGCTACTCCCGGTCACGACTTATTACTAATTACTTATTTTGTCCTATACCTTCCTATAGGCTCGAAACAGTAAGTCAAGAGAAAAGAATCCTCTGATACCACTTTGTAACATCCCAGATCCGGAATCCACATAGAGGCGCCCCGTACCCGGTTGGTCACATGGAATCAAGCGCATTTCCCCAAATGCCAGAGGTTGTCAACTAGCAGCGAGGGCCATGGGTGTGACAGTGGATAAATTATGCCCTCATTGGCAGAGTACATAGAAGAAGTAAACAAACATGCAATAGAATAAGTAGTAAATATCCAACAATAGTAAATAGCGGAATATTGAGATAATAAACAACTAGATTAATGCATAATAAATGATGTATGATACATATGTCTTGGAAAGATCCAAACAAGTCAAAATGATGAATACAAACAGTAATAAACCAAGTAAAAAATAAAAAGATAACAGCTCTTTAGCATCACAATCCTAGGCTTGGTCCCATTCTCTCCAGCTCCATAGCAAGTCAAGTACCTAAAGTGGAAGGTCACTTTCCCTTATCTATACCTGCAACAATATAATCTGTTTGGGCCCAAAATCATGGCCCAAATAGGGTGTGAGACTAAATACTAGTAGACAACCACCTGAATATCTGTTCCTAATAGTCATGGAATATAAGGAAGGTAAAAGTATAGAAAGTAGTAAACAAGAACATGCTGAACAGTAAACAATCCACAGTTCTAATATCAAGCAACAGCTAACGAGTAGCTAAGCACAAACAGGCAACCCTCTGGGAAGTAATCATAGCCTTCCCCTCTAGTCCTACCTAACAAGTACAAGCAACCCTCTGGGTAGTACACTCAGCCTATCCCCTCTGATTCAGTCATGCTAATTCATAAAGACTCTCTGAGGAAGCACTCATAGTCAATTCCCCTTATAGTCTAAGGTAGTCAAGGACTCTTTGAGGAATCACACAAGGTCAATTACCCTTATAGCCCCAAGGTCAATGACTATTTGATAAATCTCATCCATTAAATTCCCCTTATATCCCAAGTCATTCAAAGACTCTCTGAGGAAGATCACTCGGTCAATTCCACCTATAGTATAGGATGGTTCAAGGTAATTCAAAGTAAACAAAGACTCTCTGAGGAATCTCATTCAGTCTATCCCCTCATAGTCTATAATTCTCAAAGACTCTCTGAGGAATCTCACTCAGTCTATCCCATTATAGTATATAATACCCAAATACTCTCTAAGGAAGCTCACTCGGTCTATCCCCTTATAGTCTATAATGCTCAAAGACTCTCTGAGTAAGCTCACTCGGTCTATCCCCTTATAATCTATAACACCAAGTTCTCATGACCCTGTGCAATTCAATAATCATAACAATGCAATATGGCCAAGGTAAACCTTAAGAACTACTTGGCTAAATAGTCTCTAGATCAACAGCATGTTAGAAAAACAACTCTTCATCCTACAATCACTAGGCATGGGAAATAGGCAAAACAGGACCAAATGGTCCGAAACAGGACATGCATGGGAAAAACATCCAAAGCATAGTAATCCAACCCTATTCATATCCAAACAACCTCTACGCAAGCCTATAAGCATGGCAGGAAAAACACAGGGGTAAAACGGTAAACACACAATACCCCATTCAAGGGTATTGTCACAATTTCACATAATACTCAAGGACTTTCAATGGAAAGTCAAAAACCACCTACCTTTATGGTTCTGATGAAAACGATCCAAAATCCACCGCACCCACAAATCCGGGCAACCGCTTCATGAAAGACTTCTCTAGATCTCCTTCCCTATCATACACAAGCCTTAAAATCAACACCCAAGGCAAACCCAATAATAGATCTACATGAAACGGATGTAGATCTAGAAAATCTAGAGAGAGGGAATAGAAGATCTAGGGAAACCCAAGGAGAAACCAAGAGGAGGGACTTACCTGAGAAGAACCGCCTTCGATCCACCAAGAACCCCTTTGATTTGCCTCCAAAATGAGTGGGGGAGCATCTTCAACCTTTGAGAACCCAAAATCCTGAGTGAGGCTCAAGTGGGAGAGAGTTATGAGAAGAAGTGAGAAATCTTGAGTGGCCCAGGACTTAAAAACCCTAACTTTAAGTGGCTACATGGTTACCCCACACGGTTTGGAAAATTGTGCGCCAACTATGCAGTTTCCACTGTTTCACCTAGGGATTTTTCACAGCTTGATCACATGGTTTTACAAACCATGCACTGCCTGTGCGGATCCCGCTGTCAAGGGTTTCATGGTTTCTTGGGTTGTCCGCATGGTTTTTTCAGACCATGCGCTAACTGTGTGCCAACCGTGCGCCCCTGAACGACCTCCAGAATTTCCTCTTTTTCTCAGAAACGACCAGAAAAGAAAAATATACCTAAAAGGAAGGTATGTGTTCTTACTATCTTTACTAGGTTATTGATCAAAGGATCTCTTTGAATCCTTATCATGGAAAGAAAAACTGGGCCTTTCCTGTTTAATGCATCTGTGACTTTTTTTGCACTTCTGGGGTGATAATGAATTGAAAAATCATAGGCTTTGAGAAGTTCCAACCATCTCCTCTGTCTCATGTTCAATTCATTTTGTGTGAAACTATAATTCAAAATTTGATGTTCTGTGTATATATCACATTTCTCCCCATGAATATTGTGCCTTTATATATTCAGAGAAAAAATGACCACATCCATCTCCAAATCATGCGTAGGATAGTTCTAATCATGATTATTCAACTATCGAGATGCATAATCAATGACTTTGTCATTTCTCATGAGGACTAACCCAATTACTTTCAAAGATTAATTGCTAAAAATAACTAATCCTTCTCCACTTGAGGGAAGATTTAACACAGGTGCAGTAACCAATATCTTCTTCAGCTCTTGGAAACCTTCCTCACACTCCTTTGTCCAGATGAACTTGACCCATTTTCAAGTTAACTTGGTTAATGGATTACAAAGTCATGAAAAGTTTTTCAAAAACATCCTATAATATCCTGCTGATCCAAGGAAACTATGAATCTCAGTTATTATTGTAGGTTGAGGCGACTCTTCTACAACTTTTGTCTTTGTAGGATCAACTGTTATTCCTTCATTGGTAACAATGTGCCCCAAGAAAGAAACTTGCTTTAAATAGAATTCACATTTGCTGAACTTCACAAAAAGCCTCTCATTCTATAGAGTTTTTAAAATAACCCTTAAATGATCCTCATGCTTATCACAACTTTTTTAATATATCAAAATATCATCAATAAAAACTACCACAGAGTTATCAAGGTAGTCCTTAAAGACTCTATTCATCAAATCCATAAAAATAGCAGGTGAATTAGTCAGTCCGAAGGGCCTAACAACAAACTCATAATGCCCATATTTTGATCGGAATGCAGTTTTCAGAATATCTTCTTTCTTAGCCCTCAATTGATGATAACCATATCGAAGATCAATCTTTGAGAAGAATTTATCCCCAAAAAGTTGGTCAAATAAGTCATCAATTCTTGGAAGATGGTATTTGTTCTTCACTTTGATCCCATTCATTTCCATATAATCAATACATAACCACATTGATCTATCCTTCTTCTTCACAAAGAGAACTGGTTCTCCCCAAGGAGACACACTCGGTCAAATAAACCCCTTCTCCAAAAGATCTTGGAGTTGTTTCTTTAACTCCTCCAACTCCACATTTTCCATCCTATACGGGGTCTTTGATATCAGTTGAGATCCATGTACGAGTTCAATGGAGAACTCTACCTCTCTTTCTGGGGGAGGTTCGGTAAACTCCTCAAAATTTTGTCAACATATTCATGGATGATGGGGATATTTTCTATCCTCAAACTCTTATTTTCTTCTTCTTCTTCACCGATCAACTCCATAAAGAAAGATATAGGAGTTTATTCTAGACAAATATCAGGTTGAGATAAATCTCCTTGGAAGATAACTATTGGTTTCCCATTCAAGAGTACTGATATTTCCTTTCTTTTTCATTTGATCTTAGCATTATACTTTGAGAGCCAGTCCATCCCTAGTATAATGTCAAATTAAAACATGGGAATGACTACTATATTTGCAATAATATTATGCTCGCTAAAGTAAATACTAGAGTTTCTAAACACTAACAGTGCTTGGATAATCCCACTATGAGTCTTGATTGATAACTATACTTTTAGAAAATTGGGGGTTGATTCTAAATTCTTCACAAACTTGGAGAAAATAAAGGAATGTATAGAACTAGAATAAAACAAAGTACTTGCTAGCTTTGAGAGAGTAATAAGAGTACCTTCCAACACATCATTTGGAACTTCAACTTCATCCATAGTGAATGAAAAAGTATGACCTTGTTCCCTTGGTCGTTGCTGAAGCTAATGGTGATTCCCCTCCACTACCCTCAAATTTGGACAGTGATTGGCAAAGTGCCCAAGTTGTCCACACTTATAAAATTGGACATCATGTAGGGATTTCACCATCTTCCCCTTGTCTTTAGTGTTGGTAAGTTGTGCCTTCACCTCACTATGACAATTCTACGCAATGTGTCCATCTTTACCACACTTTTAGCACTTCCCTCTCCCGAGAAGGCAATTCCCCGAATGCTTCTTCCCACATTTATTACACATGGTACGTTGCACTTGCTTTCCTCCTATTCTTGATAAAAATTCTTCCCTAATCTTGTCTCTATCGATTACTTCTTGTCATTGGATTTATGAGACCATTGTGTCTCACCAAACTCCAGTTCTACTTTCATCGCACTCCGCACAATATCCTCGTAGATATCATGGTCTTGGTTGGCTAGATTCTTTTGCAGATGAGGTCTCAGTCCACCAAAGAATCTATAAACCTTACCATTTGGATCCCTGAAAAATCTAGAGGTGTAACGTGAAATCCTTTTGAAGTTCATCTCATAGCTTCCCATATATTCATTCTCCTTCTACTTTAGCTCAAGAAACTCCTTCTTCATTCTTGTTCTCATCGATCAAGGGAAATACTTGTTGAAGAATATCCCTCTGAACTCTTCCCACTCCATAGAATAAATATCCACTCTTGGTCTTATGTTTTTAACCATTTCCCACCACTAATCATTTTCTCCCTATAAGTGATAAATATCCAAGGTAACCTTCTCTTTTTCAGAACAATAGAGCACAGAAAAGATCTTCTCAATAGAGCTGATCCACTATTCAGCAATCAATGGGTCGGTAGATCCACTGAAGGTTTTTGGTCATTGATGCATAAAGTATTCAGCAGAAATTTGTTACCTTCACAGTGAAATTGGTCTCTCATCTTGATTCAAGTTATTTCCCATAACTTGAGTCATTTGGTTCATCATTCGCATGAAATTTTTCATTCCTGCTTCCATCGGAGGTCCGTCAACGCATGGTCCATTACGGTCACTATTTTCATCATTCCTCCTATTGCCTTCCATTTTCAAAAAAATAAAACCTTAGTGAGAAACTTATTTTATTTACGAATATTTTAACTATAAATGATTTTATTTCTTAAAACTTCATGCTTTAAACAATTACATTTCTCTATAAATCCTTCATAATGATTCATAAAAAGATTATGATTAACCAAACATATCCCCTAGGAGTGTCATAACCAAGAGTGTAGCAAGGTCCATTGTCATGTAATAGGATACCCCGGGTCAAGCCTAAAACTCCTTGTCAGAGTTTTCATTCCTAGGTACATTTTTGCTAGAGCCACCTCTACCAGCTCATATCCAGATAGGGATGTATTTGCTTGATAAACAACTTACTCAATACTCACCAATATACCAGGAAGTATTCCTATATTTAAACTTTTGTATAGGGTTATTCCAAAGGTTTTCATAGACTAATTTATATAAATAACTAAACTTTCCTTTGATACCAACTATGGCATCCTGCCTTTTTATTACATAACTTTTCATTACATTTTACAAACAGATGATGTTTAAAGTCTAGTGTCTTGGAAATCAGGAAGAATAAAACATGAAAACATAAAAAATTCTTATAATCCACTTGTAAAGCTTCATAATAAGTTTTTTAGAAGTATAATTATTGCATCTCATAACCTGGAGAGATACATCAAAGGAAATGGTGAGCATAAGTCTCAGTAAGGAAAGTGAGGGAATCAGTTTACTTGTGATATCAATAAGAACTTGATGAAAAACATAAAGACATAAGAAATATAAGTAGAGGAATTTCATAATGAAAATAAATTGAACCATAACTTTAATATGTGGATACAAAATTTAATTTATACATTCATGAATATATCACCATGTTTTATCCCCAAGGTGTTATAAAAATTACTAAGGTTATTCACCAAGGCATCTTGAAACTTGTCATCTCTAGAGATTAAATTATTTACCCAATGCATTAGAGTTATATCAGGGCGCACCCTTAATATGTATTTAATATTATGTGATCCACATAGATAATAATCAAACATTTCATAAATAACCCAAATAGAATAAAATAAATGGGTTTCATTTCAAAATCATGACGTTTTAAAAGTACCTAAAAATAAGATCATTATGTCATTTATAACCCATGGAAAAGGAAAGAGGGTTTATTATATTTAAATTAAAGAAAAAAATAGATCAATTTTATTTATTTATTAATACCTCTTGAAATTAAAATATATTTTGGTATTCAGATAAATAAAGTAAGAGAATTTCTCAAGAAAAAGATAGAGATATTTTGAGACAAAATTTCTGCAGCATAACGGCTATATAACATGGTTTTAGAAAACAATAAAATGAGAGGGGAAATGGGTATACCATAAATAAATGAATAATTTATAGTATAGATACATGATAAAAATAAATAAGATCATGTTTTGGAATGACACACCACATGAAAAGGAAACTTGAAAGAAAAGAGAAAATGTGATTTCTTTTACGAAAATATGGCAGCCTAACGGCGTCACTTAAAAATTCAGAAAATAAATTGATGAGAGAAGAAAGGGAATCTCATAATTTTTAAATTAAATGGAAATTAATAATAATACATAAGAACATGCCCCCACATAGTAATATGGAAACTGAAAGACATAACTTAAAGGAAATCATGATTAAAAGAGGAGGGTGGAAGGTTCCCTTACCTTGAAGAGTGACTTTGAAAGCTCAAAGTTTGGGACCTTGGGGGGCTTGAGGGAAACTTGGAAGGACTTGAGCTAAAAAGACTATAACATAATTGAGGAGGATTTTGGAATGAAAGGAATGCAGGAATGGCTTGGTATTTACAACAAAAGATAGGAAAATTTTAATTAATTTCTAAGGGACGCCTCATCGGTGGTATTTGAAAAAACGTGGGCTTTCCCATGGTATTTTCTCATGATATTAACCACTTGGGACACCTAATAACATATATTACTATTAAAAATTCTACCAGATTTATTACATCATTATTACATCATCAATGATGTCATCAAACTCCTAAAACTCAAAACTATATTTTTACTATTCACTGAAAATTCAACTATTTCAGAAAAATCCCAAAAATTTACCCAAACCTAATATCGATGCTCTAGATTCAAAAATGAACTCCATTTTTTGAAAATAATTTTCTAAATATTTTTAATTTAATTTTTAAATAAAATTATTATTTATTCCAAATAAACAACTTTAAATCTATAACTCTTTTTGTAACACCTTGAAAAAGTAATCAAGGTCCCATAAAATTATCGTATAACCATAAGATAATAAAGTAACAATTTATGATTACATTTTATGACAATAAGTTTCCATTTTAAATTATTAAATTAATTATAAAATTGTAAATAATGTATTTATGACATACAAAAATACCAAAACTTATACTATGATCGTTTTTTTCACTTTTAAGATGTCTAAATTGTATTTATACATTCATGGGTGAAGTTTCTATTTTTTTGGTCGATTTACTATTCTTTACTATTCATAAGGGTTTGTTACTATTCATACTTTACTATTCACTAAAAAATAATTTGATCTTATTATACTCTAAATTTCTTACTGGTCACAACTGTAGAATAACAATTTTTGAAAATCATTTTACATTTTTAATTATTTAAAGTTTACATAAATATTTTAAAATACCATTTTTTCCAAAATTAATTAGTAATATGGAACTTTTATAAATTCATCCTACATTTATCCAAACATTTGAAATTCAAAAATTTTACCATAAGATGAAATAATAGTTTTATTTATATCAAGGGATTACAAAAAGTATCTAAGGCCTTGTTACATAGCCCCTTATAACACCTGCATAGGACCTAAGTGTAAGGTATGTTATAGTGATAGAATCTTTGGGTGGCTCAGACAACATTGCCCGAGTGGTGATTTTTATCAGCTTGAACTTCTCCATTAGGATATTTAGTTCAATCTTCACATGTTGAAGCTCGGCTTGGGCTTGGTCCAGAGCAAAGCCCAGAGATGCTACCTTCTTTCCAAGTTATGACAGATGGGCTTCATACCGCTTGAGTCTACTGGATGAGGTCATCAACTCTTATTTCTATATTAATTAACCAATATCCCTGTATTTATAAACAATAATTGTAACATTCAGAGTTTAGTTTCTAACGGTCATATTGACCAATGGTCATATAACAATCGAAACCCAACGGTATCACTTCATTAATTAAAGGATATAGTTTTGTGGAGTATAAAATGAAATAACACACAAATTTAGGAATCAAATATTATTCAAAATTTTAGGTTGTTACAATCAGTATTCTTTCACTCTATCATCACCTTCATCATCTTAGTTCTATATTTCCCTCATGCCCCTTGGTCAGCCTTTTATTATTAATTGTGTTTAATTATGGTTGATTGTGGTTAATTGTGGTTAATTGTGGTTAATTGTGGTTAATTGTGGTTAATTGTGGTTAATTGTGGTTAATTGTGGTTAATTGTGGTTAATTGTGGTTAATTGTGGTTAATTGTGGTTAATTGTGGTTAATTGTGGTTAATTGTGGTTAATTGAGGTTAATTGTGGTTAATTGTGGTTAAATGGGATAATTAATGCTATTGTGGTTAATTTTGGTAATTGTTTCTCATTACTGGTATTTTTTACAAATTACCACTTATTACCAATATTTTTTACTAATTACCTCTCATTATTGGTAATATTTACTAATTATCGCTCATTAATGGTGTTTATTACTACTTACCACTCATTACCGGAATTTTTTACTAATTACCACTCATTACCAGTAATTTTTTCTAATTACCACTCATTTCTAATAATTTCTACTAATTACCACTCATTATTGGTAATTTTTACTAATTAATGCTCATTGCTAGTAATTTTTACTAATCAATGCCCATTAATGGTATTTTTACTAATTACCACTCATTACCGATAGTTTTTACTAATTATCGCTCATTTTTGATAATTTTTACTAATTATTACTCATTACCAGTGATTTTTACTAATTGCCTCTCATTACCAGTAATTATTACTAATTACCACTCATTACTGATAATTTTTACTATTTAGCCCTCATTATCGTTAATTTTTACTAATTTTCGATCATTTCTAATAATTTTTATTAATCAATGCTCATTACAGATAATTTTTACTAATTATCACTCATTAATAGTAATTTGTACTAATCACCACTCATTACCGGTAGTTTTTACTAATTGCCTCTCATTATCGGTAATTTTTACTAATTAATGCTCATTATTGGTATTTTTTACTAATTAACACTCATTACCAGTAATTTTTACTAATTACCACTCATTATTAATAATTTTTACTAATTACTGCTCGTTTCGGGAAATTTTTATGAATTACTACCCATTACCAGTATTTTTTACTAATTACTACCCGTTTCCAGTAATTTTTACTAATTAACACTCCTTATCTTTATTTTTTACTAATAACTGCTCATTATCTGTATGTTTTACTAATTACCGCCCATTATTTTTATTTTTTTCTAATTACCACTCATTACTGGTATTGTTTACTAATTAATGCTCATTACTGATATTTTTTATTAATTATCACTCATTACCGGTAATCTTTACTAATTGCCGCTCTTTATGGGTAATTTTTACTAGTTACTACTCATTACCAGTATTTTTAACTAATTACTGCTCATTATCGGTAATTTTTACTAATTACCACTCATTTTCGATAGTTTTTACTAATTACCAATCTTACAGGTATTTTTTACTAATTAACACTCATTAGTGGTATTTTTTTCTAATTACCACTCATTACTGGTATTTTTTACTAATTACCACTCATTACTGGTATTTTTTATTAATTAATGCTCATTATCGATATTTTTTACTAATTACCGCTTATTACCTATAATTTTACTAATTACCACTCATTACCAATAATTTTTACTAATTACTGCTAATTAGAAATAATTTTTACTAATTAACACTCAAATATGCTAACTTTTACTCATTAACACTCATTTCCACTAATTTAAACTAATTTCCACTCTTTTTTTCTAAATTTTACTAATTTTTTCTTATTTCCATTTATTTTTACTAATTTTCATTCCTTTTCACTAATTTTTACAAAGTACCACTCATTTACACTAATTTTTACTAATTACCTCTCATTACTGCTAATTTTTACTCACTACAGATCATTTCTTCTAATTCTAACTAATTAACGCTCATTTTCAGTAATTTTTACTAATTAACGCTCATTACTGGTAATTTTTACTAATTAAAGATCATTACTGGTAATTTTTACTAATTGCCACTCATTTCTACAAATTACCGCTATTTTCTACCAATTACTGGTCATTTCTAATAATTACAGCTAATTTCTAAAAATTATCACTAATTATTAATTATTAGAGCTAATTTGTACTGATTAACGCTAAATTTTACTAATTATTTTTAAATTATTAATATAAAATGTTAATTACTAAAAATTGGTGTTAATATCTTCTAATTATTGTTAATTATGACAAATTATTGTTAATTAATTACTAATTACTTGCAATTAAAAATAAATGTTGATATTTAAAACTAAATAATTTTAATTAAAAATAACTACTCCTACTAAAAACTAATCACTTCCAATTAAAACTAATTACTACCAATTAAAACTATTTACTAGTAATTAATGATACTAATTTCTCATATAAAAAATAAATTAATTAAAATTTAAAAACATTTAAAAATACCTCAAATTGACTGGTAATTAATGATACAAATTTCTCATATAAAAAATAAATCAATTAAAAATCAAAAATATTAAAAAATACCTCAAATTGAAGCTTTTATCGGATGCAAATTTGAAATTTTTCTTCCTTGTAAAAATTAAAACTTTTGAAGGAAGAAAATAAAAGAAGAGGAGAGCATAGGAAATGAGATTAAAGGAGAGTTTAGAATGGAATGGGAGGAAAAAATTGAGTGGGTGCATATATATAGGTCAGATTAGTAGAAACGGTACTATTTATGGTGGGAATCTCATCAAAAATAATAGTATTTATGATAGGCCCTATCGCAAATATTACCCACCATAAACAATAGAATCAGTGATAAAAAAAGTCATTTTTTGATGGGACGGGTCTCAAATAACAGCTCTCGTCATTTGGCACGCACATGCACCAAAGGTATTTGCAATATAAAACCTTTCCCATCACAAATAATTGTTTATTTAGGGTTATTTGTGACATGATTTGTTTGACGTGGTAAATAGTCATGTCGTATGGACTATTTGTGATGGGTGATGGACCCGTCGCAAATACCTCATCGCAAAAACATGATTTTCCAATAGTGTACCAAAATTTTGTCAAGATAATTCCTAAATACTCTATTCATTAAGACTATAAAGATTGTTGGAGCAGTTTTGAGTCTAAAAGGATTCACTATGCACTCATAGTGTTCAGACCTTATTTGAAAGGCTGTTTTGGGAATATCTTCTTTCTTCACCCTTAATTGGTGATATCTGAACCGAAGGTCCACCTTAGAGAAATACTGAGTCCCACATAGTTGATCAAACAAGTCATCAATCCGTAACAAGGGATACTTGTTCTTTATCATGATTTTGTTGAGCTCACGATAATCAATATAGAGGTGCATCCTTCTTCTTCATAAAGAGGATTGGTGTGACCCATGGTGAAGAACTTGGTTATATAAATCCTTTATCTAGATTATCCTATAGTTACTTATTCATCTCCTCAAGATAAAAAATGGCCATTCTATATGAATTTGTAGATATTGGAAAATATCCAAGTATAAGATC
This sequence comes from Viscum album, assembly GCA_963277665.1. Lineage (NCBI taxonomy): Eukaryota > Viridiplantae > Streptophyta > Magnoliopsida > Santalales > Viscaceae > Viscum > Viscum album. Next base: position 877,683,355 of record OY728125.1, read on the forward strand.
GATTGAAAATTCAACCCCTAATCGAGGAGTAAGACCATGAAACTCTCTGAGAAACACATTAGTATAATCCCTCATAATGGTCATTTCTTCAAGCATGATCCTTCCTTAGTCTTAATAATTTAAGCAATATACGCTTACTCAGAAGGCAAAAATATTGATTCTTTATATGATGATACCAAAGGAGATTCATCCTCTTCCCTGTACTTGTATAGAATCATAGGGTGATTCCCGATTCAGTGGGTGATTTCCTTCTCTTGGTATTTTATGTTGGCTCTATATAAGGAAATTCAATCCATTCCCATAATTGCATCAAATTTTTATAAAGTATCACAAGGTTTGTTGGGAATTTTAGCCAACAAATATGGATAGGGAATGAGCTATATGCTTGGGATTCAATAATGAACCCATTTTTTGTCTTCACTAATAACTCAACTTCCATGTTTTGAGGTGGTGTTTGAATAGTTCTACTAAAGATTCATGATATGAAAGAATGTGTACAACCATAATCAAAAATTACATTTGTTATTCTTGAATGAATAACTAGTGTACATGTCACCACTTCATTCTCGGGATCCACCTCTGCAGTTGTGATGGCATAAGCTCGCCCTTGTTCTCTAGGCCTTGGAGGTTGTTGTTTTAGATTTACATCAACATCCCTTCACTTAGTTCATTAGTTCATGTAGTGTCATTGTTCCTTGTAGTTGTAATATTAAAAAATGGATTGAGGGTTTGTTAGAGCATTCCTTTCTTCCATCACATTGGTGGGTTTCTCCCGTCAGTAATCACTGGCTAGGTTTCCTTCCTTCCCACACCTAAAGCACCTCCTGGTCCCCTCTAGACAATTTATATGATGCTTCTTCCCACACTTTCAACAAGTGGTATGTTGGACTTTCTTTCCACTTTTATATTTCCCCATCATACTACCAGAGTTAAACTCTATTTTCTACTTATTATTCCTATGAGAGACTTCATATTTAATGATATCCATATAGACTTTGAGGGAATATCAGACAATTTCCTTAGAGTTTTTGAAGTCTCAAATTTCCAAATCTTTTCATAGGCATGGCATTAACCCACCAAAGAAGTGGTCAACTTTACTTTAGGGTGAGATGACAAATACATAGGCATATTGTTCAAGTTTTTGGAAGTTTTCTTCATATGCTCCAATGGATTCATCATCATTTTTCTTCAGGCTAAGGAAATCCCTCTCTTTTTTAATTCGGAGAGTTTGAGGAAGATATTTGTTAAAAAAATAGATAATTCCTTCCAATCCATCTCTTTGATATCTTCCATGATCTTCATATTTTTGAACAATTTCCACCATTTATAGTATTTTCCCTCCATACGATAAAATCCTAGTGCAACATTGTCTTTCTCAATGCATTAAAGGATATAGAATATTGTTTCAATGGAGTTGATCCATTCTTCCAAAATTAAATGATCCAAAGATCCACCAAATTTTGATGGCCTTTGTCACATAGAGGTTTCAATTGAAAATTTCTATTTCTTGGGTGGATTCAGATGTTCCTCCTTATTTAATTTTCAGTTCAAAACATGATTTAGATGAGAAATTATTATCATGAAGTTCCCGAATCCTGCTTCCATTAGGTTGGGCATCTCATTTGAGTAGTCATCACATTTCCCCTCATAATTTTTTTTGACTCGATTTCTCCTATTTCTATCCATTTGACTGAAATAATAAAATTATGGATGAGTATTTTTAAATTATTAAAGACATATATATGAAACTAACAACATTAAATGGATAACTCATAAATTACATATAATCATTAACTTATGAATTTCTAGGTTTCAACCTAAGCTATCCATGATTTATTTTCTAATATAAAATATTATGGGAATTTTTTTTTCCTTCATATAGTTCATAAATAACTTGTGAATTTCCAAAACATATCACATGGGAGTGTCAAACTAGGTTCTTAGTAAGGTCAATTGTCGTGTATCAGGTAATGCTCGAGTAAAGACTGACAAGCCTTTTTTTGAGTTATTACCCCATGGTACATCTATGCTAGAATCATGTCCACTTGTAGTATCCATGTGGGTATGTATTTTCTCAAAAACCACTCACTCAATACTTCACAAAAATTCCAAGATATATTCCTATACTTAGTATTATCCTTAAACTTATTTTAATGAACCATGTTTTTAAACAAGGTGGAAATCTAAGAGAATTCAAATTTTGACATTTAGTAGACAGTTCATTCTTTGAACCAAGATTCATAACGTAATTTTGTGAGTTGGAACACTTCAAAGTGTTGTTTTTAGAATTTGTTAAAGTCCTCATGGGTCCCTCAAGTTCCTCATTGAGTTTCAGGAGCATCGGCCCCAAAAAAATCCCAAGTTTTGAAGGTCTTCATAGGGTGCATAGTTTGTCTAAAACCGTGTGGCCCCCAATAGAAAATTGTGAGACCTGTTTTAGAGGAGAAGAAGGTGTCACGTGGGATATAAATAGTTTTCCCAAACTATTAACCTAGCTTGCATTGTTAGTTCCACTTAGGTGGTACCTAATCACTATTCCTCTCATGGTTGGTGCACAGTCAGGGTAACCTTGCGGGACAACCATATGAGGTGGGTTTCCTTGGCAATGGGTGTTTCATGATTAGAGCATGGTTTGGACAAACCATGAAGCCAAACCATGTGACCTATTTTTCAGGGTTAAATTAAGAAACTTCCCTTAATGAGTTTTAATACTTTATTCCTATTCTTTTTCTTCTCCCCAATAGAAGATCCCTCTTCTCTTCCTCTTGTTGATCTCTCAAGATCCTCCACCTAGGGATCTCAACAACTCCTCTATTTGAAGTTTCAATAAAATGTATTTAGTCTTTATGGATCTACATCGGTAAGCTATCAATTCCCTTTGAATCCCTCTTTTTCTAATCTTATCTCGATTTAGTTATCATGGTTCAATCCCATTTGCCCTATTTTTAGGGAAAATTTATGTTTCTTTAATTTCTTCCAAACTAATCCAAATCAAATATTGATATTGGATGATTGAAGTGTCCTAAGTACGAGGTAGGTGGTATAAATATTTTTCCTCAAGTTTCCATTGTTTTAATAGTAGTGTTGTTGCATTGTATGTCGACCTTTGTTGCATGTTACCTTAAAAATGTTTTCTTCAATGTAAATTGTTTTTTACACCCTGTATTACTCCCATTGAGTGTTGTTATGTAATTAGAGGATTCCAACCTCTAATATGGACACCCCTTGGGTGTGTCGTCTCATATTTCCCCTTTATAATTAAAAGTGTGAATGCTCGGAATGCCTCCTAAGCATTCATCTTGGGTTGTAATTGAATTTTCCCACTTCTATATAGTTGTTTGATGAACCCAATTAATCATAGAACCTCATGAGTGCTAGGAAGAACCTTATATTTAATTTTTCTATGAATGATAGCTTATTAAAGTGCTTCTTTGATAAATTGAATTATTATTTTTGAGTGTGATTCTTAGTTATTATTACATGTATTTTTTGATAAGCAATGCCATGTTTATATAATAAAACCCCTCAGATGAGGTGTGTAGTCTTAAAAATTAAAAAGTGATGATTAGTGATTTAAATCTTTCATGGAATTTATTAATATTATAAAATGGAATGGCCCTCTTTATTTAAGGGCTTGGTTTAATTAATGCACCTATTAAATGCATGACTTGGACCAATTCATTTTAGGTGACTTTTGAACCAAGCGCCTCCTAAGTGATTGGCTTTTTTTTAAATGGGATTACTCATGTAGGTGTTTTTTTTCAATTTGACTATGGTACCTCCTAAGTGCCCCTTTTACCCTTGTAAAAATGAATTTCCATGTTTTAATAGATTCAATGGAATGTCATTAATTTAATGGTTTGTTCATGATGGTTGTTTTATTTAAATGAGTTGTTTTATATAAATTGAGTCTCTTGTCATAATGGTATTCCTTACATGAATTAATTAAATGGTTTAATTGAAATGTCTCATGAAGGGTGGAAAGGCCACACTTAATGTGGTTGTTTTATTGAATATAATTAATGAAATTTTATGCCTTAGTTATAATTGGGATTAATAAATGTAAAACATGATAGGTAATGCCTCATGGATGTTATTATAAATATGATTATTCCTTCTATGGGCTGTAGAATGATGGTAAGGGTTCTGTTGAGCATAACGGTATCACGTTCCCTTACATCGAGTCTTAATCATGACATCTCACACTAGTGATACTATTGGATGGTGGGAATGATGCACCTCGTCCCTTGTGAGTGTTAACATGATGGTGCACTCACTACTATTTGAGTGTTTACATGACAGCACACTAAACATCTTGAGTGACGAGCATTAAATCAACCACTCATTATGAGATGTAGGGCATGTACCCTTTGGATTAGTCCTATATAATCATTTAGACTGGTTATGGATGTCTGAGTGACACCCTGTTCTAGCCAGCACCTAATATTCTAGGTATATGGCCACTTATATTTGTACATACTTGGTTCATATAGGTGGATACAATATAAAATTGTACTATATATATTATTAATATATATATATATAGTTACTGATCATTTCACCATTCTGGTCGTAAGGTGAAGTAGGTAGAGTCATCCAGGTGTCCTATTGGAACCTAAGCCAACTTGTATTTATTTATTTGTTCAATTTGTTTATTTATTCATATTACATCCACGCTGATTTACTTTATATTCGCCTGGTTTTAGCTATAAACACCATGGGTGGTAACCTATTGGGATTTGTATCTCACACCATGCTCAGGCCACCATTTCAATGGGGAACTCGTGTAGATCTCATGTTTGTAGGACCATGGACCATTTCTTGTGATGATTTGCTTGTACCTTGGAGTTAGGAGCATAATACTGATCTGGAGAATAGGATTCTCATGGAGATCACCTTAAGGTATTTTATTTCTTTTTTTCATTTATGCATTGTACTATATATTTTTTCCTACTATATGACTACTATTTAGTTATGTATCATCATTTAGACATACATGCATATTTATATTGGGTGTTGAACACATTTTGTATTCACTTTATATTATTATTCTATTGTGTTTTATTCATTTATTATTGATTATTCCATTGTCTGTTATTTCATATATGATAAATCATTATGATACTATGATCATGAGGGTATAGTCTCCCCACTATCACCTCCTTATACCCTCACTGCTATTCGACAGCTTCTGGCATATTGGTAGGCATGCTTGAGTCCATGTGACCCACCAGTCCAACTAAATTTTTAGTGGTCATACGGGTTGGGACGTCACAAAGTGGAACCATAGGTTCTTTTTCCTTTGTATTACTATTTTGGTCTATTAAAAAGTAGACTAATAATGTGTCAGTTCTTGGTAAACTGTCGTGTCTGGGACTGATTACCCCACCCATGGGGAAAAGTCTAAGTAGCTAGAGCTGGGATTATTGTTCATGTTGTTTGATATAATAGTTGATTATGATTTCACCTTGATTGATTGGTGTACTTTCCACTACTTATTGATTTATGAAATTTATGGTATTCTTCCCTTGGCCCAGTATAACAAGGAATTATCATTACATAAATCATTATAGGCACATATGTATTCACATGTCATGTATATGATATTCCATGTAGTTTTATTTTTAGGTTTTCTGCTGATTTTTATTGTGTTCTTTGAGTGTGATTCCATGCTTTTGTTTCTTCAGCATTCTTGTTTATATAACATTCTTGGGTGATTATATTCCATGCTTCCTGTTTAACTAGAATGTTTCCTTTTGTTAACTTCTTGTGATAACATGCCTAGTATTACTTTTGATATAAAAATGGTTTTATTGGTTGAATTTATTGGTTGTGATTAAATGGGAGCTAGTTTTCAATTGTAAGGTGTATGGGATCCTTATAATTAGGAAAATATCACCCATGTACTCAAACCATATTTGATCTTTGTAAACATATATATTGTCTATTGTTAAAATGTAAATTCTCCTAAGTTCAAATTTTAAAGTGAATTGGTTTCGACTAGATGGGAGATGGAATTCAGTCTATAAAGTGTATAGATGCTTTATATATTGGGTTATGGGAACCCATATAATAAAACTATTGTGTATGACCATGATATAGATTTTTTAATGGTTATAAATTTAGAAGCTATTTAATTTTGAACTGAAATGAATCGGTTACCTTTATAAAGGCTTATGAATCTATCACACGGACAAGGAGATCGTGTGATTAACTTCTAAAATTCACAACTGGATCCAATTAGGTCATTTGAGCCATTTTTCTTATGATATAACCCTTTTTGTGTTTTAAAATCTTAATAATTAAGCAGCTATTATAGGGTTGTATTCTGATGAACCTGGATTGGATTAATGAGACCCTCATAGGCCACCTTATATTTTCTATGAATTTTTTTATAATTAGTACTTGATGTTATTAAATAAAAATATTTTAAATGTTTAAATATTGAATTTGAATCAATGTAATGTTTTGAAAATGGAACTTTATGTGGTATCCTTAGTTTAAACCCTCATGTAAGGGCAGTTTAAAGATCTTTTTGAGTTTACCTAGAATGGAAATGGGAGAATTTTTTGTAGTCCTTTATCCTTTTTAGAAAGAGATTAAATGATAGGTGTATGTCTTAGTGAAATCTATTTGGTGTGACCTAGAGATAGGGTTGAAACTTGTTCTTTTGTAAGGGGATATCCCATGGTATGTAGCACCCTTAGAGATTGAATGCCTTGCTAAATGCCATAATTTTTCTGATGTTTGGTGTCATTTGGGTGCTATTGTCCCTAGTAAAACTCTTATCTTATAAATTACACCCTTGTTCAGAGGAGTGATCATGGTATCCTTAACCCTTGTTATGAATATGAGCATTGAGTAATACTCAGTTTAAACTAGTTAGACATTCCTTGGGCATGGTCTACTGCTTAGCAGGTTATGTGACCCTCTCTTTTTCCTCAGTTTTGGACGACTTGATATGTCATCATCCTAGTTAATGGTTGTAGGGATAATATGAATTTGGGACTAAATATCTGACATGGACCACCGGATACTGGGATGCATAGGGTGGATGGCCCATGGATGGTACCATGAATGTGTCATCTTTCTTATGGACCTTGGGGTAGTGTGTGTTTATATACACATTACCCATCGAGTTGTTAATGCTATAACGAACCAGTTGAGTTTAGTAGAATCATTGAACCTTGAGCTGTTGATTATGTTCTCGGGTCATCTCTAGAGTAGAGTGACTTGAGTGTTACCGGAATCAAGTTCTTCCCAATTCTCAAGATGACTTTCCAAGAGAAATGGGTGTTTTGACATGCTGTTCAGGTTGGTTTTGGAATTCATGTCAAATGCCTTAACGTTGTGAGTGTGACTCAGAGGAGTGTCATGTGTGTGTTTATGTTGAATATGACCTAGAATGCTTATGAGAAGCTAATGTGTCTCTCTTATTTTGATGACTAGGAAACTACGAAGGTGGGGATATTTTCATTAGTTTTGGGAAATATGTACACTTCCAAGTAGAAGGAACACGGACAGGGAGGACCTTTGGAAATAGTCGATCTTTCTTTAATTCCTTTCAGTCTTGCAAGTTTTGAATAATGTTGGTGCTTTCTTAGAATCATGATGTTGATGTGTTTGGTTGTGTATGCAACCCTTGAAAAACACCATTAGTCTTGGATGGACTTTGGTGGTTAATCATGAATGATCATGGAATGACTTGGGTGGTTAAGTTTTGTGGTTAGTTTGTGACGATGTGTCGATAGGTGAAGTTGAGATTCTTCCAAGAAGTAAACTAGTAGTGATTCAACCATTCTTATTTTCGATAGTTGGGTTTAGTTGATCCAGAACTATATCGATCACTTTATATTGGTTATAATATAGGTTCCTAGAATCTTCTAAACCACTTAGTGCACTCTTGATTAGTGATGAGAATGTCCCTTGTCTTAACACCATCCTTTATGTACTAAGAGAGCATCGGTTATATGTTTCATTATATTTTTAAAGTTGTTGGGATGGTTTGGGGTGATTTATTCAAGTGTGTTTTGGATTTGTGGTTTTTAATCGAGGCATGGTTAGTCCAAAGTGATACTTGGGTTCCCAAGTAAGAGCACCTTTGATGGACTCTTTAATACCAACCATTTTCCTTTGACTTGATCGCTAGGTGGATGCTGCTATGGGCTCATTCAATTATTTGATTTGGACTTTTTAGCCTTGTAACAACATCTCACTTATAAGTATGGAGTATGGACTACCTAAGGTTAGTTAATTGGACTCCAGTGTGATGAATATGATGTTACCTTAGAGTTTTTTTCAGGCTCGTAGGTGATGTTTAAAGGGTGTCAATTCCAATGGGATAGATCTGGGTTACACCCTTTTTCATAGTGATGCATGACATATTAATTGTTCAGGTGATGTTTTGACTAGGTAAAGTCACTATAAGTCAAGTATGGGATTCTGTAAATGTGTTCATGGTAAATGTGGGATGCCTTGGAAGAACGTGGTGTGATTTAGTTTGGTTTATGTTAACCGTCTAAATTGGGAATTATGGTAATGGTTAAACAGAGGTGGCATAACTTTTTACCCTTCTTGTTTAATGAATACGTTAAAATGGAACCATTTTAAAACACATCATTGAGTTAAGGGGGAGATACTCTAAGGGTTGGTAGTTTCTTTTGAGAAAGATTGCATGGCTAGTTTCAGTTAGGTTGATCAGGATTAAACTGTTTCTTAATGATGAGGTTCCTGTTATGACCTCATATGTAATCAGGTTCACCCAATTAAGGAAAACACACCAAGATCAATGATAGAATTATTAGAGGGATTCTTTGTAAGGAAATATCAATGGTGGAGGTACCGTGACCCAGAATTGTCCCCTTTTGTGATAAATCCCGTGGTGGGGAGTACCATCAGACAAATGCTTAAAGAGATGATGACATGGTTGTGTCTCTAGATACATGTTCTCAAGTAAGCACTATTTTGGTGTTTCAATTGGAAAATGATTGTTAGATTGATTTTTGATGGCTTAAGTTCTATTTGTTTAAGAAATGATTATAAGTGTGTTAGTCATTTTGAAATACAACACGACCATTTGAATGATACATCATGACCCTTATAGGTTTGGTGATGTTTTTCATTGTTCATGAAGGCTACTTGGGGATGAGATGTTATAAGGTGGAGAGGTTGTAATGACCCATGTTTTGAGCCAAGGTGTAATTCAAGGGGAATTTGAATTTTGACATTTAGTGGATAGGTCGTTCTTTGAACTGAGCTTTGAAATGTAATTCTGAGAGTTAGAACACTTCAAAGTGTTTTCTCAGATTTGGTTAATGGCCTGAGGAGTCCCTTGGTTTCCTTGTTGTGTTTCAAGATCATCATGCCCCAAAAATACTATGTTTTGAAGGTCTTCATAGGGCACACAATTTTTCTGAAATCGTTCGACCCCTAGTAACAAACCATGCAACTTGTTTCAGAGGAGTATAAGGTGTCTCATGAGCTACACATGGTTTACCCAAATCATGCACCTAGATCGCATGGTTAGTGACACTTAGGTAGTACCTAATCACTATTCATCACACGATTTGTACACGATTAGGATAATCGTGTGGGAAAACCATGCAAGGTGGGATCCCTTTGTAGTGGGTGTCGCATGGTTTGAGCACAGTTTGGCTAAACCGTGTGACCCAGTTTTGAGGGTGAAATTATGAAACTACCCTTAATGAGTTTTAATTATTTTTTCCTCTTCTTTTTCTTATCCACAATGGACAATCCCTCTTATCTTTCTCTCATTGAGCTCTCAATCTCCTCCACCTAGGGATCTCGACAAATCCTCCATCTGAAGTCCAAATTAGACATTGTTGGCCTCTATGAATCTGCATCGGTAATATTTCGATTCCTTTTGAATATTTATTCATTTAATCTCCTCTCAATTGAGTTATCATGGTGCAAGCTCATTTTCCCTATTTTTTTAAAAAAATGTTTGTTTCTTCGATTTCTTCCAAATCAAAGATTGATATTAGATGAGTAAAGCATCCTAAGTATGAGTTAGGTGGCTATGGATTTTTCCTCAAGTTTCCATTGTTTTAAGAATAGCATCATTGTGTCACATGTTATCCTTTACCTCATGTTCCCTTAAAAAATTATTCAATCTAAATTGTTTTTCACACCTTGTATTACTCCAGTTGAGTGTAGTTATGTAATTAGAGGATGCCAACCTCTAATATGGACACCCCTTGGGTGTACCATCTCATATTTCCCCTTTATAATTAAAATATTGAATTCAAAGAATGCCTCATAAGCGTTCATCTTGGGTTATAATTGAATTTTCCCACTTCTATATAGTTTTTGATGAACCTAATTAATTAAAGAACCTCCCAAGTGCTCGGAAGAACCTTATATTTAATTTTTCCATGAATGGTATCTTATTAAAATTATTATTTGATAAATTAACTTGTGATTTTTGAGTGTGATGATTAGTTATGATTAAATGAATTATTTGATATGAAATGACATGTTTATATAATAAAACCCCTTAGATGAGGTGCACTATCTTCAAAATTAAAAATTTATTATTAGTTATTTAAATCATGCATGGCCTTTATTGATGTTACAAAATGGAATATCCCCCCTTCATGTAATGGCTAGGTAGAATTAATGCACCTCTTAAGTGCATGACTTGTCTTGCTTCTTTTTAGGTGACTTTTGAAACAAGAACCTCCTAAGTTCTTGGATTTCTTTTTAAATGTGATTACCCATGTGGGTTTTTTCCCAATTTGACCAGGGTACCTTATAAGTGCCGCTTTTATCATTGTAAAACTGAATTTACATGTTTTGATAAATTCAATGGCATGTAATTAATTGAATGTTTTATTCATGATGGTTGTTTAATTTAAATGAGTTTTTTGATATAAATAGAGTGCATTTTTAGGATGGTTTTCCTTACATGAATGAATTAAATGGTTTAATTGAAATTTATCATTAAGGGTGGAAAGGCCATGCTGAATGTTCTTTTTTATTAAATTTAATTGATAAATGTTATTCCTTAGTTATAATTGGGATTAATAAATGTAAAGCATGATAGGTAATTCCTCATGGATATTATTATAAATATGGTTATTCCTTGGCATAGGCTATGGAATAATGGTAAGGGTTCTGTTGAGCATGGAATTATCATGTTCCCTTACATTGGGTGTTGAGCATGATGTCTCACACCAGTGATACTATTGGATGGTGGGAATGATGCACCTCATCCCTTGTGAGTGTTGACATGATGGCACACTCACTGTTATTTTGAGTGTTGAAGTAAGAACCCATATCTTATTTTCAGGTATGTCTTTATTTTCTGGTGTTTTTGGGTAAAAAGATGAGTTTCTGGACATTTTTGAAGTACATGTCGTGTACTTTATAAGTACATGTCGTGTACTCAGTTACCGTGGGTAGTCATGTGCTGGACGTGTAATGGTTGTACACATGGCTGTGTGTGGTGCTCTGGAGACCACCTAATGAGGGGGCCGATAAAGGAAAGTACATGTTGTGTACTTCCAAATTACACGTCGTGTACTTTATTTTTTTTCATTAAACGCACTGGGGTCACGTCTGATGGACAGAACTGTCTCTTTCTAGGTCTGGTTCATCTGAGAGCACCTATATGGCCACGTTCTTTCCCCGAGCCCCTGATCAAGCACTCGTCCTTCAAATTGACCACCTTTGATTGTGTTGGGATCGCCTCGGTAAGATCTTCCTTCTTCTTGAGATTCATTTCTTGATTCCTCCTCTTTCAAGAGTTATCCTCGGTTGAGTGTTTTAGACATTTTTGTAGATCTATGGTGTTCTTGGGTGATTCAAGGCTTGAGGTTCACATATAATGATCTCCCAACACCGAGGTAGGTGGTTTGTGCCTTTTTGTAGAAAGTATTTGAGTTTATGTGCAAAAGTTTCCAATACCCATGAATGAGGTATTGCGTGTTTACTATTTGTAGCCCTATTGTTTTCCTGAAACTCTTTTATGCTTGATTAGTGGTTAATTGATTGTGAATAGGGTGAATTTCTATGCTTTGGAAGTGTTGACCAAGAATTTTTTGTTTATGACCGTGTCACGACCCGCCTTCACCAAATGGAGGGAAGGGTCATCAGATTGTCAGGCCCTTCCTTCTTTAAGTTGAAGGAGAGATAATGACCCCCCGAGACCTGCCTTCAATAGGTCCCACAGTGGCGACTAGCACCAAGGGTATAGAATCATACACAAGATGGAAGGCGTTACCCTTTTTATTTTAATAGGATCGGGAGATAAGATAGCAACCCCAACAACACCAAAGTTGGAAGTAAATGTAAAGCTGAAAGTAAACCATTCCCATATGCATGTTCAAAAGTAAATGCCACAAGTACAAGGAGACTACAAAGGCAAAGTACCAAGAAAAGGAAAATGACAATAGAAACTGCCCCAAGGTCCGTGCTAGTACGGTCCCGCACGATCCCTGGCGTCCTCCTGGAAACCTGAAAACAGTTTTATATATGTAGGGTGAGCATACAAGTACACTCATTAGGGAAAAACCAAAGACTCTCGTGCACAAGTGAGGATACATTCTAATACCCCGTGAAAAAAGAGATAACCAAACACCTAACAAGGTAAACTATCCACCCAAGCCTCGCCAAGGCACACTCCCCAAATAGCGCAAAGCAAGTAAAGTATAGTAATAGCACATCGATTTTTGGGTACCCCGCACCACATTCCCACTAGTTATTGAAGACATCCTACGCATCGAACCAATCCCACCATTCTAACTGCAGTCCCACTACCACACCTGCCCGCACACACCTGGGCCATAACCTCACCACAGTCCCACTACCAAACCCTGCCCACAGACACCTGGGCCACAACTGCTATCCTGCCCGTAGACACCTGGGCCACAACCACCTCACGTAACCATGCCCGCAAACACCTAGGCCAGAACAACCACTGCCATGCCCGAAGACACCTGGTCCTCATCCTGAAGATACTTGGGAAACAACCTGCCCGTAAACACCTAGGCGAACCACCACAACTACCCTGCCCAAAGATTCTTGGGCTAATAATGGACTTTAGGCCATCACAGCCTTCCCGAAGATACCTGGGATATTTGGGAAAGGGAGCATAAAGAAGCTAATAACCAGCCACTAATAGAAGTGCCGAGAAAAACACCCTCCCCCATGAAATGGGGGTGTTCAGCACTAAGTGCTTAACTTGGGTGGGGCACGAATAAGAAACATAAGAACTACAAATATATGTATAATTAACAAACACTCAACCCAACCTAGGGTTTCCAAAGCCAACCCAAGTACAAGCACACTGCCCACAGCCGAGTCACAACTCACCCCCATAACCAATCTCCATTCAAGCTTTTCTTGCTTCCATGTTCAAGTAATCTCATTTAAATAAAGTTCTGCACTACTGGGAAACTAACGGCATAAACACAAACCAAGGAAAAAAAGTTACATCCAACAACAATTTAATCATTCACACCTGGTTATCTTGAAAAGTCACAACAACAAAGGAATAAGTGAGATCCCTCAAAGTACTAGAACTAAAGAAAATCCTGAGGTACAGCCCCATGTTCCCAAAATCCATGAGCCAACGGTTTCTCAACAATAGAGGATTCTACCCCCAATTCGTGATATAAGCAGAGTAATCACACAGCCTCAAATTCACAACCAATGAAAGTATAACAATAGGGGATCCCATCCCCACCCGCATTTCCCCAGCAATTGGTCCGTGAAAGAAACAACTAAACCACTACCACCAACACAAGGCAGGCCCATGCAGGTATTTTCATATTTAAAAGATTTAACACACTCCATGGTTTCAATTCCACTGTATTTTAACCAGAGTTATCATAGAAAAGGTGTTGATCCTAGTGATTTCAATTTATTTAACCGAGTATACGTAATTAAACAATTCTATGTTAGGGCTATTTAAACATACAGGGGTACCGAGGTTCATTAGTGCACAAGGAAAGATCACCAACGGCCATGATTTTCAGTGAGCAGAGGCCCGTACAATTCACAACACATAACAACATAAAAAGAGTATAGCAGAACATCGGTCACACCCCACTTTCATTATTTAAAGGTCCATTCATTATCATAATTAAGTTAGGTTTCATCAATTTTCCCAGAGAAAAAAGCATGCCCACCTCGCATGATACACAGAAGGAGAGACGAAGGATAAAATCCCTACCTGATTGATCAAGGATCGACGTTAACTCTTCACATGGAAACTAGAAAATAGGAGCAGCAGGAGTTCCACGGAACGTGATCAAGGAAAACGTCGCAATAGGGGTACGGCTCGGGAAGAAGGGCACTCGGAGCAGAGGGTGATAGAAAACAAGAAACTCAGGAAGAGGATGAGCCTTTAGGTTATAAGGACTGAGATACCATTCTCGGGACAGTTAAGATACGGAGAGAAAAACTTGAAACTATGGAAGAAGCAGGATCGTGGGTTGATCATGTGGCTGGGCCACCCCACACATCCAACCCAAAAGGTCCCCACCCTTCGGGGTGGTTAAAACCGACACACACCTCCGCATTTCTGAAAACGCAGTTAAAGGCATGACCAAAATGAATGATTTTTCATTTAAGGGGTACCTCATCAATAATTTAATTTAAACGGGAATTAATGGGCCTTAAAACAGGCTTAAAGGGGTCGAAACATGGTTTAAAAACCTATTTGCGAAAAAAAGGAGGCGCTAATGGAAAACCCGTGGGGGTAGGCGACAGCTACCGGTAGCTGAGAGCTACCAGTTGGCGACAGCTACCGGTAGCTGAGAACTACCGGTAGCCTAGAGCTACCGGTTGGCGACAGATACCGGTAGCTGAGAGCTACCGGTAGCCTAGAGCTACCGGTAGCCGAGAGCTACCAGTTGGTGATAGCTACCGGTAGCTGTCAGCTACCGATATCCTAGAGCTACTGGTATCCAAGAGCTACCGGTTGGTGACAGCTACCAGTAGCTGAGATCTACCAGTAACCTAGAGCTACTGGTAGCCGAGATCCATCGGTAACCGAGAGCCAACGGTATTTGAGAGCCATCGGTAGCTGAGCGGTACCGGTAGCCGAGGGCTACCGGTACCCCAAGGTCACCGGTTGGCTAGGTTTACCAGTAATCTAAGGCTACCGGTGGGTCAAGGCTACCACTAGGAGTCACCGAGAAGCTGGGATGGCCTTCCAAGACACCCATAACACCTCAAACATCAGATTTTAACCAAGTAATGGACCCCAAAACCCTGGGCCATTACATCAGATACTTCTAAAACTATTCTCATCCCCGAGAATATAAGAAAAAACTAGAAAAGAGAAAAGTGGGGTCCAAACAATCACCCTCTAAAGATACTTCTCAGGGGTAGACCCCTGAGTTGTTCGAAAGCTGGAACAGAATCCCACTAGAGTTACCATTCCCAACATCCACAACAAGAATAAGGATCACACTCTCCAACACATGAGTCAAGGAATCCTCTCCTACATGTAAGGGTATTATCCGCTTTGGGCAGCACTGACTCACCCGCACGGGTTTAATCGCATCCACATTAATCTGCCTTGATTATAAGTCATGTTTTCCCATCATCATTCATTAGAACACACACATAGAGAGAATAGGGAACATATCATATCATAGCTAATCAAAACAAGCCTTTAATATATCAAAACACAAGGTAAAACATCTCAACAAAGATCAGAACCAAAAACAACCAGGAAGTCAAAACAGCTCTAGGTACTGAACGCGTAACTGGGCCTCCCGCTCCCAAGTTCTTTCCTCGAGGTCACCATGTCTCCACAACACACGAACCAAGGGGATGGTTCATCCACGAAGCACTTTCTCTTTACGATCCTCAATCCTGATTGGTCATTCTATGAAGGTCGCATCATTTTCGACATCTAACTCTCCCCAATCGATGACGTGGGAGTCATCATGTAGATATCGACGAAGCTGGGAGACGTGAAAGACGTTGTGAACTTTCTTCAACTGAGGTGGCAATGCCAGCTGATACGCCACCTCACCAAGTCATTCCATCACCTCAAAAGGTCCGATGAACCTAGGGGAGAGCTTACTCCCCTTCCCAAACTGTCACTGCCCACGTCGAGGGGAAACCATCAAGAACACATGATTTCCAACCTCGAACTCCAAGGGCTTCCTCATACGATCATCATAAGACTTCTATTGTTCATGGGCTGCCTTCATCCACTCACGCACGAGCTGAACCTTCTCAGTGGTGTCCTACACCATTTCTGGCCCAAGAACAGCTGCCTCCCCAATCTATGTCCAGCAAACGGGTGAACGGCACAGTCTTCCATACAAGGCTTCGAACGGAGCCATATCAATGGTAGAGTGATAGCTATTATTATAGGAAAACTCTAACAGTGGCAAGCGTCGCTCCCATAATCCCCCAAAATCCAGAACACATGCCCGTAGAATATCCTCCAAGGTCTGTATGGTACGCTCTATTTTTCCATCTGTCTGGGGGTGGAAGGCAGTGCTAAGACGTAGATGGGTGCCAAAAGCATGCTGCAATCCCCTCCATACTCGTGAGGTAAACCGTGCATCCCTATCCGAGACTATGGACCTTAGAACTCCATGCAACTGCACCACCTCATCCACGTACCTTCGTGCTAAATCATCTATAACGACCCATACTTTACATACATTGTTAATACTTCAAAATTGAAGCACACTTATTACAACATATGACAAAACCACAAAGGACCGTATAGGTATAGTGTCTTTAGAAACTGGGAAACATAAACAACTGGTTCATAAATCTTCTACAGTGTCTCCCATTTATTTCATCATATCTAGGGTCCCTTTTAGCATATTCTACTTAATATCCATCTTCCTGACCTGGGGAAAATAAAACATAAAAGGGTGAGCTCAAATGCTCAGCAAGGGCAAATAAAGGAAATAAAAATCATATCATATCTTTTTGAAAATCAAAACCTGCAAAAGAGATCATAATATCTTATCATGGAATAATTCATAGAAGTGAAAATGAGATCCCCATAATCATAACATAAAACTTGAAACTTTGTGGCATGCACACATAATCATGGAAATCATTTCTTGTTAGTCATGACTCATTGCCAAGACTATCTTAGTGGACAAAGTCCCTTTCTGAACCGAGTTCACTCCTCGTTTCAGTCCTGTATCACTGAACCGAAATAACCTTCCGTTCCAGCCATGTCTATCTCATGAGATATAAAATCTTTACCCAATGCATTGGAGGGAGATATAGGTCCCACCCATCTTATAATGAATCCTTTCTTATGTGTTCCACATAATCATAAATCATACATCATCGCATAACCCATGTAATAAAAATGGGATTCTTAAACAACATGACATCATAAAATAATTCATATAAGATAAAGGAATTCATAAAAATATTTCCATCACAACATAATCAAACCAATGTAATAATAGGGATTAAAACAGAACCCTTTATTATCTTAGATGGAAAATAATTTTGATAAAACACTTGAACTCCATTCTTGAGGAAAATATCCTTTCTTCTTCAAAAACATTTTTCCTTTCATAACATGTCATATGACTTTAAAATAAAAGAAGTTGATTAAAAATAAACTTGAAAACTTGTAAAGTAAGATTCTTGGAAATTTTGTTTTAAAATCCATTCATGCCGTATAAGTTAAAAAAAACATTCTTCGTACTTTTGTCGGAAAAGTCAAAAAGTACCTCGTACGAAAAACGACAAAAGATTCCTTTCATACCTATTACTAAAAACTCATCGAAGGGTAAAAATGGATTTAAACAATTGTAGGTGGATGGAAATAATATTACATATTGATGAAACATGTATGTGGATGATAAAATACACCCCAGTAAATACTTACGAATAAACAATCTCGGATAAAAATGAGATTGTGATATTTCCCTTACCTTAGGTCCAATTTGCTTTGTACGTGTCCGAAGCTCCTGTATAATGGTTTAAATAATGTTATTGACTTATTCCAGAATCATACATATTTATATGATATCATA
Organism: Viscum album; assembly: GCA_963277665.1. Classification (NCBI taxonomy): domain Eukaryota; kingdom Viridiplantae; phylum Streptophyta; class Magnoliopsida; order Santalales; family Viscaceae; genus Viscum; species Viscum album. The sequence goes on from OY728125.1 coordinate 877,701,360, forward strand.
TATGGTCATATTATTAGCTTCTTGTTAGTAATATTTCATTGTTACTTGTTACTCGGGTCTTTATAACTTTTTGTTCTTATGCGTGTTTTGTCGAATAAATTCTTATTCTTATCTTTAGGTTATAGATAATTCATTTACAGAATGTTATTAGTGTAGTATATACCATATTCATTCATTCAATTCATTTATATAATCATTATGAAATGAAGATCATGTAGAACGAGTCGCATCACATCGTGGAGACGGTATTCCGTACGTACGCACGAGTGATGATATCATTCCTATGATCGTGTAATTGTATTGGAGTATATATATATTATTTCAGTATCAATATTACTTCATAATAATCATATATAGTTACTCATTACACCATTATACCCATCCTTGTAAGGTGATGGTGGAAAATAGATTACACCACGGCGTGGAGACGGTATTCCGTACGTACGCACGCGCGGTGATTTCATTTTTCCGTAGGATGGATAGAAGGTGAATTAGGGTTGTTTCATATTTATAATAACATATCAGTATGTAAGTAATACTGATGTTATTACTTTATCATGAAACAACTAAAGAAGAAGAAGTTGAAGAAGAAAGAAATTGAAAAGATCGGTAATGGATATTACCTCTTCTTTGGAACGCCTCTTTGAATCCTCCACTTAAGGAACTAAGATTGGTCTTTGGAGAAGACCAGGACCTCTAGGATTATTCTAGGAAAGTGGAGAGGAGAAAATGGCAGGGGTTGGCCGAGCTTGAGTGCTCAAATTGGTGTGAGGAGGAGGGGGAGGAGGTGCCTTTTTATAAGGGAGGAGAGGGGCACCTTAGGAATATCTCAAAATATTATTTTATATTAAAGTCAAAATCGGTTTATAATGGTTCCAAAGGGTCTTATTTCGAAGATAAAGTGGGGATGGGTCGAAATCCTATCAACCAATAAGATTTAGACAAGTTTAGGGTATTATTTTAACCTTATCAATTAGATTTAACTCTAAGTTAAATAATTTAACTTTTACCATGTCTTTTTGTTTTCTTTCACTATATGGTTAATACACTTACTATAACATGCCAAACGAACCCCAAATTGTTTATTATTAATATATATATCCTTATCTAAGTCATTTGGCCGAACCTTAGATTTTTAGGAATAAAATAACAATTAATAATATAATATTTGATTTAAAAACTATTTTGTGTCAATTTTGACACTATTTGATATATGATTTTTGTGAAAGTCATAACAGAATTATATGTTCGAACCAAGTTTATTACATCAACATTAATATATCATAGTAACCTATAAAATTAGTGGAATTCATAAAAAGTCTCAAATTACATTTATTTTGGTGTTTATAACATCAATTATGTCAATATTTCATTAATAAGATAATTACTGCATCATCATTGTGTCATAAATAAATTAAATTATTTAATGTCTAAAAATTACAAATAAAATACCATTATGTAGGAAATCTTTTTAGATTTCTAATTAATATTTATAGTAGAATTTATCTTATGTATAACCCCATATTAAAAATGATTTACTTATTAAACTTTGATTTTAACTATTTTAACCCTTCTTTAAATAAATTAATAATAAATGTCCTAATCTAATCCAAGTGGGCCTAAATGGTCATATTTTATTCCTAAGTTTGTTTTTGGTCGAATTACACTTGTCCAATAGAATTAGGACATGTGTTAGGGTAATATTAATATCATATTTACCCTTAGTTACCCTATTTACTATTAACCGCGGTAAAAAAAGTAAAAAGTTACTATTCACCAAAAAATTATTTTCATCTCATTGAACCACATTTTAGTCCTTGATATTAACCGTGTCTCTAGGATTTTCGAAATTCCATTCACAGAAGCGGTAAAATTAAGTTTTATGCAAAATTCAGTTTTTTAACCTACCACTTAGTGGTTTCACTATTCATCAAAAATTGAAAGTTTTCAGAATAATACCAAAATTTCACCCTAGGCTAATTTCGATATTCTGAGTCCAAAAATGAAGTCCATTTTGAAAAATAAAATTTATAAAATTTTAAAAAGTGGTTATTACTATTCATAACGGCTAGTTTTAATAGCATATTTTTGTTTAGTGAAACTCGGTATTGCGTACGACGCAAGCTATCGAGGAAGGTCGCGATTGCGTGCAAAGCAAGCCAAGCAAGTGTTGTGTAGAAAAAGATTCCTTTGATGATTTATATAACGTAAAAGTCTCGGGTGTTACATTCTACCCCCCTTAAAAAGAATTTCGCCCTCGAAATTCGTCACTTTGTAACAAACAGATGAGGATACTTCTCCCTCATCATATCCTCAAGCTCCCATGTAGCTTCTTCAAGTTGGTGGTTCCTCCATAAAACTTTCACCAAGCGAGTTGTCTTGTTACGTAGGACTTTTTCGCTACGATCCAGAATCTCTATCGGCTGTTCTTCATAAGAAAGATCTTGCTCCAGCGGTACAACTTCTGAGCTGAGTACATGTGAAGGATCTGGTATGTACTTTCTCAGGAGAGATACATGGAACACATCGTGAACTTGAGAGAGATTCGGTGAAAGCGCCAATCGGTAAGCTACCTTCCCAACACGATCCAGTATTTCGAAAGGACCGATATATCTAGGGCTCAACTTCCCCTTCTTTCCAAATCTCATAACCCTTTTCCTGGGAGATATTCGTAAGAACACTTTATCGCCCACTTCAAACTCTAGGTCTTTTCTTCGGTTGTCGGCATAACTTTTCTGTCGACTCTGAGCTGCTCTTATGTGTTGTTGAATAGATCTGACCTTTTCTGCCATTTCATCAACGAGATCAGGTCCTAATAGCTTTCTTTCCCCAACTTCATCCCAGCAAGTTGGAGTCCTGCATTTGTTTCCATAGAGAGCTTCATAAGGAGCCATATGAATACTGGAGTGAAAGCTATTATTATAAGAAAATTCCACCAAAGGTAGGTGTTGATCCCAACCTCCTTTGAAATCCATAGAGCAAGCTCTCAACATATCTTCTAGGGTTTGAATTGTTCTCTCAGACTGACCGTCTGTCTGGGGATGATAAGCAGTGCTGAAACTCAACTCTGTATCCAGAGTATGCTGAAGACTTCGCCAGAACTTCGAGGTAAATCTCGGATCCCGATCAGATATAATAGAAAGTGGTACTCCATGCAATCTTACCACTTCCTTTACATATATCCTGGCAAGCTGGTCTAGAGATAAATCCTCTCTAATAGGAATGAAGTGTGCAGACTTTGTAAGACGATCAACTATGACCCAGATAGCATTATAGCCTTTGGATGTTTTAGGAAGTCCTGTGACAAAGTCCATAGTGATGTTTTCCCATTTCCATTCGGGTATGGGTAATGGTTGTAACATCCCCTTAGACTTATGTCTCTCAGCTTTAACTTGTTGACAAACCAAGCATCGAGAGACATATTCAGCAACATCTCTTTTCATGCCATCCCACCAGAAGTACTCTTTCAGGTCCCTATACATCTTCGTGCTTCCAGGATGAATAGAGAATGAAGAACTATGAGCCTCATCCAGCAGCTCCTTCTTTAATTCGGGGATGGGAGGAACACAAACCCGATTCCTGAACTTTATTATCCCATCACAATCAAGGTTGAATTCAGGAACATTTCTCACCTTCTTTTGTAACTCGACATCTTCTTTCTGTGCCTCTTTAATCTTCACATGTATAGATGGTTGAACATTCATTTGAGAAAGATAAGATTTTTCCCCTTCCATTATAATTCCAAGATCCATCCTTTGTAAATCCATAAATATTGGATCTTTTGTTATCCTCATCATTGATAAACTAGCATGGTCTTGTCGACTTAATGCATCTGCCACCTTGTTTGCTTTCCCAGGGTGGTAATGGATTGAGCAGTCATAATCCTTAATCAGCTCCAACCATCTTCTTTGACGCATATTCAACTCCTTTTGTGTGAAAATATACTTTAAACTTTTATGATCAGTATAAATATCACACCTTTCACCATAAAGGTAATGCCTCCAAATATTTAATGCAAAGATTACCGCAGCCAACTCCAAATCATGTGTTGGGTAATTTTGCTCATGGATTTTCAACTGTCGCGAGGCATAAGCTATCACCATATCATTTTGCATAAGAACACACCCCAATCCCTTCTTGGATGCATCACTGTAGATCACAAACCTTTCTCCACTACAAGGCAGTGTGAGCACAGGTGCACTGGATAACCTTCTTTTCAACTCCTTGAAATTCTCTTCACATTCCTCTGTCCAGACAAACTTAACTCCTTTCCGAGTCAACTTGGTGAGTGGATTAGATAATCGTGAAAAATCTTTTACAAAACGTCGATAATATCCAGCCAAACCAAGAAAACTTCGGATCTCAGTTACTGTTGTTGGTCTTGACCATCTTTCGATAACCTCTGTTTTTGCTGGATCCATAGATATCCCCTCTTTTGAGATTATATGACCCAAAAATGCAACTTTTTGAAGCCAAAATTCAAACTTGGTAAATTTGGCATAAAGCTTCTCCTTTCTCAGGGTCTTCAATATAATTCTCAAGTGATCTTCATGCTCTTCCTTGCTCTTTGAATAGACAAGAATATCGTCTATAAAGACTACCACAAATTGATCAAGATAGTCTCTAAAGACTCTATTCATTAGATCCATGAAGATAGCAGGGGCATTAGTAAGACCAAATGGCATCACTATAAATTCATAGTGTCCATACCTTGTACGGAAATCCGTTTTTGGTATATCCTCCCTTTTGACCCTTAATTGATGATACCCTGAACGAAGATCAATCTTGGAAAAGTATTGAGCTCCGCGTAGTTGGTCAAATAAGTCATCAATGCGTGGGAGAGGATATTTGTTCTTGATAGTGATCTTGTTAAGTTCTCGATAATCAATGCAGAGTCTCATTGATCCATCTTTCTTCTTAACAAATAGAACAGGTGCTCCCCAAGGTGACGCACTAGGGCGTATGAATCCCTTATCAAGATTCTCTTGGAGTTGCTTCTTCAATTCCTGCAACTCAATTGGGGCCATTCTATAAGGTGTCTTTGAAATAGGCAAAGCACCGGGTACGAGTTCTATTGAAAACTCAACTTCACGATTTGGTGGAAGACCTGGTAATTCCTCCGGAAAGACATCATCAAACTCCCGTACAATGGGCATATTCTTAATCGTGAGTTTCTCACCAACCATTTGAGATAAATAGCCTTCATTTAGTGGAATCAATACCCATAAGATGGAAGAAATTTCCACTGGAAGGTTATGTTCATCCTTGCATTGATAGACGATCGTAGATTGATCTGGAATATGAAATGTGACTTCCCTTCTTTGGCAATTGATATGAGCTCCATGTAGAGAAAGCCAATCCATGCCAAGAATCACATCAAATTCCACTAAAGGAAGGATCACAAGATTTGCAGGAATCACTTTCCCACAAACTTCGATCGGAGAAGAATTATAAACTTTTGATGCGATTGATGTGCCATTAGGTGTTGTCACAGCTAACTCAACATCTAATTGTTGAGGTAATATGGTGATACCCTTAGAAAAGTCTTCAGAAATAAAAGAGTGGGTGGATCCAGAATCAAATAAAACATTTGCTACTTTAGAGTGGATGGTAAGTGTACCTTTCACCACATCGTTATCGTACTCCACACCGCTGATAGAAATTGCATGCGACTTTCCTTTGTCTTTAGCCTTAAGATTTTGTTGACGTCGACCATCATCATCAACCCTTGGATTTGGGCATTGATTGGCATAATGCCCCATCTCCTTGCACTTGAAACATTGAAGTGTGGTAGGTTCATTCTGTGTATCCCTTCCTTTGTTTGCATCATTAGACATCTTCTTCCCATTATCACGGCATTCAAATGCCCGATGACCTTCTTTTCCACATTTAAAACATTTACTTGTCCCTTTAAGACAACTCCCTCCATGTTTCTTTCCACACTTTGAGCATAAGGGAAAGTTCATCTTCTTTTCCGTGTGCTCTTTAGATTTTTCTTTGAATTCCATCTTCCTCTTCTTATCAAACCCATGTGACTGATGGGTTACTCCAATATCCATCTCGACTTTGAGAGCACATCGAACGATTTCCTCGTAGCTATTGAAGTCCCTTATGGCTAACGCCCTTCGAAGACTTGGTTTTAAGCCACTAAAGAATCGATCGATCTTACTCTCAGGTTGGATAATAATACCAGAAGCGTACCTTGCAAGTCTTGTAAAATTTGCTTCATAGGTACTAACAGATTCATCATCCCTTTGCTTCAGTTCAAGGAACTCTTTCTCCATCTTTGTTCGGAGAATACGAGGGAAGTACTTATTGAAAAATAAGTTCTTGAACTCGTCCCATTCCATAGACTCAATTTCATCCCTTTGCCTCGTATTCTTAACAAGATTCCACCATTGATCCGCATCTCCTTCCAAACGATAAACTGCTAGGATGACTTTATCATGCTCAGAACATTGAAGAACTGAAAATATCTTTTCAGTAGTACTAATCCATTGTTCAGCAACTAATGGATCAGTAGACCTGCTGAAAGAAGGTAGACGCTGCCTCATGAAGGATTCAACAGAATGTTGCTCCCTCCTTTGCTCGTTTGGAAATCCTGCATGATTCATAGCTTGAGAAAGTTGTGTGAGCATGGCTACAAGATTTTGCATTCCAGCTCCCATATCGTTTGGTTGCTCAGGGGGACAATCATTTCATTGCCCATCGCATTCCGCATTAACACGGTTCCTTCGGGTTCCAGCCATTGACTAAAACCAAGAAGAATAGTGTGAGCAACACTAATTATAATAGGAAACCACATAATTCAAGAATATAATTTTCATGCTTATGGTCTTATCCTAGGTTATTCATGGCCATTTATAAGATTGTGTTCTATGCTTAGACTTATCCTTAGGGTTCTTACTAAGGCTTTCACATCCTAGTTTCCAAAGGTTGACTATACCTTTCCTCTGATACCAACTATAACGGTCTGGAATTACTTCCAGTGGACTATAATTGATACCTATCAGGGCACTCCATGGGAGGCTACACCCCCTGGGCGGGACACACCACCATCCCCAGTGGCAGCCATTTCCTCATGAAGCCCTTGGGCGGAGATCCATGCTTCGTCCAACGCTCACATGTGAGAGTTCCCAAGGATTGGATACATTCCTACCTCCTTTGCCTCTGATACCAACTATAACGACCCATACTTTACATACATTGTTAATACTTCAAAATTGAAGCACACTTATTACAACATATGACAAAACCACAAAGGACCGTATAGGTATAGTGTCTTTAGAAACTGGGAAACATAAACAACTGGTTCATAAATCTTCTACAGTGTCTCCCATTTATTTCATCATATCTAGGGTCCCTTTTAGCATATTCTACTTAATATCCATCTTCCTGACCTGGGGAAAAGAAAACATAAAAGGGTGAGCTCAAATGCTCAGCAAGGGCAAATAAAGGAAATAAAAATCATATCATATCTTTTTGAAAATCAAAACCTGCAAAAGAGATCATAATATCTTATCATGGAATAATTCATAGAAGTGAAAATGAGATCCCCATAATCATAACATAAAACTTGAAACTTTGTGGCATGCACACATAATCATGGAAATCATTTCTTGTTAGTCATGACTCATTGCCAAGACTATATTAGTGGACAAAGTCCCTTTCTGAACCGAGTTCACTCCTCGTTTCAGTCCTGTATCACTGAACCGAAATAACCTTCTGTTCCAGCCATGTCTATCTCATGAGATATAAAATCTTTACCCAATGCATTGGAGGGAGATATAGGTCCCACCCATCTTATAATGAATCCTTTCTTATGTGTGCCACATAATCATAAATCATACATCATCGCATAACCCATGTAATAAAAATGGGATTCTTAAACAACATGACATCATAAAATAATTCATATAAGATAAAGGAATTCATAAAAATATTTCCATCACAACATAATCAAACCAATGTAATAATAGGGATTAAAACAGAACCCTTTATTATCTTAGATGGAAAATAATTTTGATAAAACACTTGAACTCCATTCTTGAGGAAAATATCCTTTCTTCTTCAAAAACATTTTTTCCTTTCATAACATGTCATATGACTTTAAAATAAAAGAAGTTGATTAAAAATAAACTTGAAAACTTGTAAAGTAAGATTCTTGGAAATTTTGTTTTAAAATCCATTCATGCCGTATAAGTTAAAAAAAACATTCTTCGTACTTTTGTCGGAAAAGTCAAAAAGTACCTCGTACGAAAAACGACAAAAGATTCCTTTCATACCTATTACTAAAAACTCATAGAAGGGTAAAAATGGATTTAAACAATTGTAGGTGGATGGAAATAATATTACATATTGATGAAACATGGATGTGGATGATAAAATACACCCCAGTAAATACTTACGAATAAACAATCTCGGATAAAAATGAGATTGTGATATTTCCCTTACCTTAGGTCCAATTTGCTTTGTACGTGTCCGAAGCTCCTGTATAATGGTTTAAATAATGTTATTGACTTATTCCAGAATCATACATATTTATATGATATCATATATGGTCATATTATTAGCTTCTTGTTAGTAATATTTCATTGTTACTTGTTACTCGGGTCTTTATAACTTTTTGTTCTTATGCGTGTTTTGTCGAATAAATTCTTATTCTTATCTTTAGGTTATAGATAATTCATTTACAGAATGTTATTAGTGTAGTATATACCATATTCATTCATTCAATTCATTTATATAATCATTATGAAATGAAGATCATGTAGAACGAGTCGCATCACATCGTGGAGACGGTATTCCGTACGTACGCATGAGTGATGATATCATTCCTATGATCGTGTAATTGTATTGGAGTATATATATATTAATTCAGTATCAATATTACTTCATAATAATCATATATAGTTACTCATTACACCATTATACCCATCCTTGTAAGGTGATGGTGGAAAATAGATTACACCACGGCGTGGAGACGGTATTCCGTACGTACGCACGCGCGGTGATTTCATTTTTCCGTAGGATGGATAGAAGGTGAATTAGGGTTGTTTCATATTTATAATAACATATCAGTATGTAATTAATACTTATGTTATTACTTTATCATGAAACAACTAAAGAAGAAGAATTTGAAGAAGAAAGAAATTGAAAAGATCGGTAATGGATATTACCTCTTCTTTGGAACGCCTCTTTGAATCCTCCACTTAAGGAACTAAGATTGGTCTTTGGAGAAAACCAGGACCTCTAGGATTATTCTAGGAAAGTGGAGAGGAGAAAATGGCAGGGGTTGGCCGAGCTTGAGTGCTCAAATTGGTGTGAGGAGGAGGGGGAGGAGGTGCCTTTTTATAAGGGAGGAGAGGGGCACCTTAGGAATATCTCAAAATATTATTTTATATTAAAGTCAAAATCGGTTTATAATGGTTCCAAAGGGTCTTATTTCGAAGATAAAGTGGGGATGGGTCGAAATCCTATCAGCCAATAAGATTTAGACAAGTTTAGGGTATTATTTTAACCTTATCAATTAGATTTAACTCTAAGTTAAATAATTTAACTTTTACCATGTCTTTTTGTTTTCTTTCACTATATGGTTAATACACTTACTATAACATGCCAAAAGAACCCCAAATTGTTTATTATTAATATATATATCCTTATCTAAGTCATTTTGCCGAACCTTAGATTTTTAGGAATAAAATAACAATTAATAATATAATATTTGATTTAAAAACTATTTTGTGTCAATTTTGACACTATTTGATATATGATTTTTGTGAAAGTCATAAAAGAATTATATGTTCAAAACAAGTTGATTAAATCAACATTAATATATCATAGTAACCTATAAAATTAGTGGAATTCATAAAAAGTCTCAAATTACATTTATTTTGGTGTTTATAACATCAATTATGTCAATATTTCATTAATAAGATAATTACTGCATCATCATTGTGTCATAAATAAATTAAATTATTTAATGTCTAAAAATTACAAATAAAATACCATTATGTAGGAAATCTTTTTAGCTTTCTAATGAATATTTATAGTCGAATTTATCTTATGTATAACCCCATATTAAAAATGATTTACTTATTAAACTTTGATTTTAACTATTTTAACCCTTCTTTAAATAAATTAATAATAAATGTCCTAATCTAATCCAAGTGGGCCTAAATGGTCATATTTTATTCCTAAGTTTGTTTTTGGTCGAATTACACTTGTCCAATAGAATTAGGACATGTGTTAGGGTAATATTAATATCATATTTACCCTTAGTTACCCTATTTACTATTAACCGCGGTAAAAAAAGTAAAAAGTTACTATTCACCAAAAAATTATTTTCATCTCATTGAACCACATTTTAGTCCTTGATATTAACCGTGTCTCTCGGATTTTCGAAATTCCATTCACAGAAGCGGTAAAATTAAGTTTTATGCAAAATTCAGTTTTTTAACCTACCACTTATTGGTTTCACTATTCATCAAAAATTGAAAGTTTTCAGAATAATACCAAAATTTCACCCTAGGATAATTTCGATATTCTGAGTCCAAAAATGAAGTCCATTTTGAAAAATAAAATTTATAAAATTTTAAAAAGTGGTTATTACTATTCATAACGGCTAGTTTTAATAGCATATTGTTGTTTAGTGAAACTCGGTATTGCGTACGACGCAAGCTATCGAGGAAGGTCGCGATTGCGTACAAAGCAAGCCAAGCAAGTGTTGTGTAGAAAAAGATTCCTTTGATGATTTATATAACGTAAAAGTCTCGGTTGTTACATCATCCACTGCACTCGACTCCTTAATCTCCAAAAAGTGAGCCGACTTTGTCAACCGGTCCACCACCACCCAGATAGCATCGCATCCTCCTTGAACCCTGGGTAGCCCTGTGATGAAATCCATCGAGATTTCATCCCACTTCCACTCAGGGACACCTAAGGGTTGCAAAAAACCGCCTGGAACACGGTGTTCAGCCTTCACTTGCTGACACACCAGGCACTTGGCCACAAACTCTGCCACCGCCCACTTTACCCTGGGCCACCAAAATTGTCCCCTCAGGCCCTGATACATCTTGTAAACTCCCGGGTTAACTCTATGGGTGAGTTTTGGAACTCACCAAGAACTCTCTCGCGCATCGCCTCTGGAACTAACAACTTCTCTTGGAAAAGCATCTAATCCAGACCATCCTCCGCCCATCCTTCTGGGGCATCACCTTGGGTAACCTGGTCACGCATCACCTCACTTTCTAAGTCCCCTCACTAGGACTCCTCCACATTCCATAGAAGAGAGGATTGCACTGTCATCTGATATAGGAAGCCTCTACCACTATCCATCCTCACATCTAGGTGTAGGGAAGCAAATTCTTCCATCACCTTCCAAGCATCTACCGACTCTCAAACCGCATCCTTCTGTGACTTCCTGCTCAAGGCATCGGCCACTACATTCGCTTTTCCTGAGGTGTAGGAAATCTCGAAGTCATAGTCCTGAAATAACTACATCCACCTTTGCTGCTGTAAGTTTAGGTCCCGCTAGGAGAAGATATACCTCAAGCTTTTGTGATCCGTAAAGACCACAAAGTGTTCTCCGATGAGGTAATGCCGCCACAAATTTAGTGCGAAAACGACCGCTACAAGCTCTAGATCATGGGTGTAATAATTACTCTCATGAGGGCGTAGCTGCCTAGACCCATAGGAGATCACCCCTTGTCGCTGCATCAACACACATCTGAGACCTTGCCCTGAAGCATCACAGAATACCTCATACGCCGTCCCTTCTTCCGGAAACCACAACACTGGGGCACTAACCAACCTCTCCTTCAGATAACTGAAGGCTTCCCCACACTGCTCATCCCACACGAAAGTCTGGTCCTTCTTGGTCAAAGATGTCAAAGGTGCTACAACTCGAGAGAAGTTGGGCACGAATCTCTGGTAGTAACCTGCCAGCCCAAGGAAACTATGAACTTCTGCCACGTTCCTGGGTGCATCCCAAGAAACAATCACCTCAACCTTCGACTGGTCCACTGATATCCCCTGCTTGGACACCACGTTCCCAAGGAAGTGCACCTCTCGCGTCCAGAACTTGCACTTGGACAACTTACCATAGAGCTGGTGTTGTCGGAGGACTTCTAAAACTATCCTCATGTGCTCAGCGTGATCCTCCTCTGATCTTGATTAGATCAGGATGTCTTCAATAAACACGACTATGAACCGATCCAGGTATTCCCGGAAGATGGATTTCATGAGTCCCATGAACACGGCTGGAGCGTTCGTAACGCCGAATGGCATGACCACGAACTCAAAGTGGCCATATCTGCACCTGAAGACCGTCTTCGAGATGTCACCCTCCTTCACCCTCAAATGGTGATATACCATCTGAAGATCAATATTAGAGAACCATCATGCCCCCTTCAACTGGTCAAAGAGATCGTCTATCCTTGGAAGAGGGTAGAGATTCTTGACTGTCACCTGATTTAGCCTCCTGTAGTCTACGCACAGCCTGAGACCACCATCTGCCTTCTTCGCAAACAAGACTAGAGCACCCCATGGGGACGCACTTGGTCAAACAAAACCCTTCTTTATCAGATCATCAATCTGAATCCGCAACTCTCGGAGCTCAGAAGGTGCAATCCGGTAGAGGTCCATCGAAATCGGATGAGTGTCAGGATGAAAGTCTATCCCAAACTCAACATCACGTCGAGGGGGTAGAGTCTTCACCTCCTCAGGGAAGACGTCCATAAACTCACTGACAATCCCTGGTACCTCCACCATCTCTACATCTATTGACTCCACTGATAGCTCAGCTAACAAGGAGAGGAGGGGTTCCTCTCGCCTTCTGCCCTTCTGGCCACCCCGCTCACCGGTGAAAGTAACATGTCGGCCGCCCAAGTATGAAAACACGACCCTTCCTCGAAAGTATTCGATGACGTCACATATAGAGAACATCCAATCAATGCCTAGGATGACATTGTATGGTTGTATCTGCAATAGCAAGAGGTCCCTGACTGACTGATGTGGCCCTATCATCAGTATGAATCTTCGACAAACATAAGATAAGTCAGTCTGACCTCTGACTGGTGTGATCAGCACCAGGGGAACTAGAAGTCTCTTGGAATCTAGACCCAAATCACGGGCAAGACTGGGTGTAACAAAGGAGTGAAAATCTTCTATATCAAACAAGACATAAGCAAGGGTACTGAACAAACTGATTGTACCTCGAATAACCTCTGGTACTGCTGTAAATGCTGCCTCTGCGGTGTGCAACTTCCCGCGCCTGGCTCCTTTGCCTCTCAATTGTCAGCCACCTCCCCGACCACACCCTGGTCGAGGTCCCTGAGGAGTTCCCTAAGGTTGGACTCCCCCTACTGCATCTGCTCTCGGAGGAGCGGGAGCTCACTGACCCTGCTGCTGCTGGAAAGGCCTGGCTGGAAACTGCTGCTGCTAAGGTGGGCGCTGAACCTGCCCACCACCACCATATTGTACTCTATCCGAGCACTGGTTCCGGAGATTTCCATGGCTCCCACAGATGAAGCACCTCGGTCCTAGGCCCGAAGGGAAAGGGTGAGGACTAGGGTATCGGAACTAGAACTACTGAGTCCTGCTTCCTGCTGGTCAGAACCTAGAGGGTCCTAATGCTGGAGGCATGCTGCTGACAGACTTTCCCTTCGATGATCCCAGCTGGATCCCCTCACATGACACACCTCCCAGTATGTGCATCATCTCCACCACTTTAGCCTTCTTCTACACCTCTAAGTATGTCGAAAAGGTGAAGAGGGTAACAGCGTACTGGAGGGAGGGTCGGAGCGCCTCCTCTAAACGTCTCGCCCGAGACTCCTCATCTGGAAAGAGGTCCAGAGAAAAGCAGAGGAGGTCCTTGAACTTGATTACAAGCTCCCTTACTAACATAACCCCCTGGTGAAGGGAGAGTAGATCCTGCCTCTTCTCTGCCTTCATCGTAGAAGAGAGGAATTCCGCCTGGAACTCCTTCTCGAAATCAGCCCATGCCACCTCAGCCTCTCTCCTCTCCCCCAGGTAGAACGTCCACCACTGACGCACTGCTCCCCACATCTGGCTGACGGCCAGAGGAACCCAGTACTCGGTCGGAGCCCGGATCAAGCCAAAAGCTATCACCAGCTCTTCTAGCCATCCCTCTGTCTTCATGTCAGATGTGATGCCCTCGTACTTCTTGAGGGTCTGTCGCTGGAAGGATCGAAGCGTCTTCTACCACTGGTCGTCCTCCTCCTCTCGATCAGCCCTCTGCCGATCAGCCAAGTCAACCTCATGGGCCTCGATCGCCTGTACAACTCATGGTCATCTCCCAGGTGCCATAGCTTCAAGGTAACCAAAGAATGCCTAATCCCAAGTAGTGCAGAATATTGTTCATAAAATTTCTTAAACTTCTTATTTATTTTAATTTTTCCCAAAACACCCTAGAAACATGAGAACACAAGTCATTATGATGCATGTACCTTTCCTAGGGTCTCTACCCTGCAATCAACATGGCCTCACTTGGTCTTTCAGTAGGTCCAAAGTCCTTGCATCGAATCATAGGGGGGCCTAAAATCCCGTGTCCTAGCCGATCTTCCCTGGCCTAATTCACGCACCAAGGTCACCCAACACTATTTCCCTACCATCCCATGCAATCTCACTGTGCCTAACTCTAGACTCCATCCTATCTCTCAACCTTCCCTCTGATACCACTTTTTCATGACCCGCCTTCACCAAAAGGAGGGAAGGGTCAGCAGATTACCAGACCCTTCCTTCTTTAAATTGAAGGAGAGATAATGACTCCCCGAGACCCGCCTTCAATAGGTCCCAGAGTGGCGACTAGGACCAAGGGTATAGAATCATACACAAGATGGAAGGCATTACCCTTTTTATTTTAATAGGATCGAGAGATAATATAGAAACCCCAACAACACCAAAGCTGGAAGTAAAGGTAAAGCCGAAAGTAAACCATTCCCATATGCATGTTCAAAGTAAATGCCACAAGTACAAGGAGACTACAAAGGAAGTACCAATAAAAGGAAAATGACAACAGCAACTACCCTAAGGTCCACGCTAGTACGGTCCCGCACAATCCCTGGAGTCCTCCTGGAAACCTAAAAACAGTTTTATATACGTAGGGTGAGCATACAAGTATACTCAGTAGGGAAAAACCAAAGACTCTCGTGCACAAGTGAGGAGACATTCTAATGCCCCATGGAAAAAGAGATAACCAAACACCTAACAAGGTAAACTATCCACCCAAGCCTCACCAAGGAACACTCCCCAAATAATGCAAAGCAAGTAAAATATAGTAATAGCACATAGATTTTTGGGTACCTCACCCCACTTTCCCACTAGTTATTGAAGAGATCCTACACATCGAACCAATCCCGCCATTCTTACCGCAGTCCCACTACCACACCCGCCCGCACACACCTGGGCCATAACCTCACCACAGTCCCACTGCCAAACCCCGCCCGCAGACACCTGGTCCACAACTGCTATCCCGCTCACAGACACCTAGGCCACAACCACCTCACGTAACCATGCCCGAAAACACCTAGGCCAGAACAACCACTGCCACGCCCGAAGACACCTGGACCTCATCCCGAAGATACTTGGGAAACAACCTGCCCGTAAACACCTAGGCCAACCACCACAACTACCCTGCCTGAATATTCTTGGGCTAATAATGGACTTTAGGCCATCACAGTCTGCCCGAAGATACCTGGGCTATCCGGGAAATGGAGCAGAAAGGAGCTAATAACCAGCCACTAATAGAAGTGTTGGGAAAAACACCATCCCCCATGAAATGGGGGTGTTCGGAACTAAGTGCTCAACTTGGGTGGGGCATAAATAAGAAACATAATAACTACAAATATATGTATAAGTAACAAACACTCAACCCAACCTAGGGTTTCCAAATCCAACCCAAGCACAAGCACACTTCCCACAGCCGAGTCACAACTCACCCCCAGAACCAATCCCCATTCAAGCTTTTCTTGCTTCCATGTTCAAGTAATCTCATTTAAATAAAGTTCTGCACTACTGGGCAACTAACGTCATAAACAAAAACCATGGGAAAAAGTTATAGCCAACAACAATTTAATCATTCACACCTGGTTATCTTGAAAAGTCACAACAACAAAGGAATAAGTGAGATCCCTCAAAGTACTAGAACCAAAGAAAACCCCGAGGTACAGCCCCATGTTCCCAAAATCCATGAGCCAACAGTTTCTCAACAACAGAGGATTCCAGCCCCAATTCGTGATATAATCAGAGTAATCACACAGCCTCAAATTCACAACTAGTGAAATTATAACAATAGGGGACCCCATCCCCACCCGCATCGCCCCAGCAATCAGCCCGCGAAAGAAACAACTAAACCACTACCACCAACACAAGGTAGGCCTATAAAGGTATTTTTAGATTTAAAAGATTTAACACACTCCATGGTTTCAATTCCACTGTACTTTAACTGGGGTTATCACAGAAAAAGGGGTTGATCCTGGTGCTTTCAATTTATTTAACCGAGTATACGTAATTAACCAATTCTATGTTAGGGTTATTTAAACATACAGGGGTACCAAGGTTCATTAGTGTGCAAGGAAATACCACCAACGACCATGATTTTCAGTGAGCAGAGGCCCATACAATTCACAACACATAACAACATAAAAAAGAGTATAGCAGAACATCGGTCACACCCCCCTCTCATTCTTTAAAGTTTCATTCATTATCTTCATTAAGTTAGGTTTCATCAATTTCCCCAGATACAAAATCATGCCCACCCCGCATGATACATATAAGGAGAGATGAAGGATAAAATCCCTACGTGATTGATCAAGGATCGATGTTAACTCTTCGCGTGGAAACTAGAAAATAGGAGTAGCAGGAGCTCCACAGAACGCAATCAAGGAAAATGTCTCAATAGGGGCACGGCTCGGGATGAAGGGCACTCGGAGTGCAGGTTGATAGAAAACAAGAAACTCGGGAAAAGGAGGAGCCTTTAGGTTATAAGGACTGAGATACCATTCCCGGGATAGTTAAGATACGGAGAGAAAAACTCGAAACCATAGAAGAAGTGGGATTGTGGGTTGACCACGTGGCTGGGCCACCCCACATGTCCAACCTAAAAGGTCCCCTCCCTTCGGGGCGGTTAAAACCGACACACACCTCCGCGTTTCTAAAAATGCGGTTAAAGGCATGACAAAAACGCATAATTTTTCATTTAAGGGGTACATCATCAATCATTTAATTTAAATGGGCATTAATGGGCCTTAAAATAGGCTTAAAGGGGTCAAAACATGGTTTAAAAACCAATTTGCGCAAAAAGGAGGCGCTACTGGAAAACCCGTGGGGGTAGGCGAGAGCTACCAGTTGGTGATAGCCACTGGTAGCTGAGAGATACTGGTAGCCTAGAGCTACCGGTAGTCGAGAGCTACCAGTTGGCGATAGCTACCGATAGCTGAGAGATTCTGGTAGCCTAGAGGCACTGGTTGGCGACAGCTACTGGTAGCTGAGAACTACCGGTGGCCTAGAGCTACCGGTAGCCGAGAGCCACCGGTAGCCGAGATCCACCGGTAGCCTAGAGCCACCGGTAGCTGAGAGCCACTGGTAGCCGAGGGCTACCGGTACCCTAAGGTCACCTGTAGGCTAGGTCTACTGGTAGGCCGAGGCTACCGGTGGGCCAAGGCTACCGCTAGGAGTCACCGAGAAGCTGGGATGGCCTTCCAGTCCACCCAGAACACCTCAAACATCAGATTTTCACCAAGTAATGGACCCCAAAACCCCGGGCCATTACGTCATATACTTCTCAAACTATTCTCGTACCTGAGAATATAAGAACAAACCAGAAAAGAGAAAAGTGTGGTCCAAACAATCACCCTCTAAAGATACTTCTCAGGGGTAGACCCCTGAGTTGTTCGAAAGCTGGAACAGAATCCCACTAGAGTTACCATTCTGGACATCCACAACAAGCATAAGGATTACACTGTCCAACACATGATTTAGGGAATCCCATCCTACATGTCAGGGTATTATCCTCTTTGGGCTGCACTGACTCACCCACACAGGTTTAATCGCATCCACGTTAATGCACCTTCCAGGCTAGGTCACCAGTATTCTAGGGCTACCAGTAGCTAAGAGCCACCGGTAGCCGAGGTCTATCGGTACCCCAAGGTCACTGGTAGGCTAGGTCGACCGGTAGTCTGAGGCTACCAGTGGGCCAAGGCTATCGCTAGGAGTCACTAAGAATCTGGGATGGCCTTCCAGGCCACCCAGAACACCTCAAACATCAGATTTTCACCAAGTAATGGACCCCAAAACCCCGGGCCATTACAGACTGTTTGGTTCTGCTTAGCCTGTTAGGCTGCCTTGTTTTTCCCATGCCTAGTATTGTAGGATAGTGTGACTGTTGTTCTAACATGACAATATGTTGTATAATGTTTATCCAAGTAGTTATTAAGGTTTACTTTGGCTGATATTATTTTTTGTACTTGTTTACTTACACAAGTCCGTGAGAACCTAGTGTAGTAGACCATAGGGAGAATGGATGGAAGGGCTTCTCCATAGTGTTTGTTTTTACTTACAATGAGAGACTATAGGGGGAATTGACGTAAGTGCTTCCTCAGAGTTTCTGTAGTTCCTTGACATGGGCCACAGAGGTAATGTGACGTAAGTTCTTCCTTAGAGCGCCTTTAGTTACTGATAGGAGACTATAGGAGGAATTGATGGTGAGTTCTTCATCAGAGATTCTATGTTTAAGTTGAACCATAGGGGTAAGACTATGAGTACTTCCTAAAGGGTTGATTGTGATACTTGTGTTGTTTGGTTGAACCAGAGGGGTTAGGATGAGAGTACTTCCCAGAGGTTTACCTACTTTGATTAACTACTTACTTGATATATGGAATTGAATGCTTTGAACTGTGGATTGTTTACTACTGAGTACTTACTTGTTACAACTTTCTTTTACTTATTACCTGTTATATATTCACTCACTGTTAGGCACAGATATTGTGGTGGTTGCCTAATGGGATTTAGTCTCACACCCTGTTTGGGTCATGCTTTTGGGCCCAAATAGATTATATTGTTACAGGTATAGATAAGGGAAAGTGCCCTTCTACTTTAGGTACTTGATTCCTTTGGAGCTGGAGAGCATGGGACCAAGATGAGGCTTGCGATGTTGAGGAGTTTATCTATTTTATTTTATAATTTGGTTTAGTAATGTTTATATTCCATCAGTGTGATTTTTTTTGGATACTTTTCTAGACATATGTATCATGCATCATTCATATATATATGTGGGATCCAACTGTTTATTTCTTTAGTCTTCCACTATTTCTTTTTGTATGGTAATATTACTGCTTCCGTTATTGCTTTGTGTTTTACTTCCACTGTGTTACTCTGCCAATGCGGGCATATTTTTTCCACTATCACACCCAAGACCCTCACTGCTAGTCGGAAACCTCTGGAATTTGGTGAAATACACTTGAGGCCATGTGACCAACCGGGTACAGGGAACCTCTGGGCGGCTTCCAGAACCAGGACGTTACAAAGTGGTATCAGAGAGCTTCTTTTCCTCTTGACTTACTGTTTGGAGCCTATAGTCAGGGATAGGATGGAATATGTATTTGGTAATAAGTTGTGTTAGGTAGTAGCTAACCCATGTTTAGGTAAAATCCAATTTACCTTGAATATTTTGATTTTTCTGGTTTTTCAATTTTATAGCTGATTTGATTTTCACCGTTGGGTGATTCACACGTTTTCTGTTGTTATTGTTGATGTTATTAAGGTTCTATTTCTATTAAAAACTGATGAGATGAGGGTATGACATCTCATTCATTATATAGGAACTTACTAGAAATCACATGTCATGCATTCTTGCCATGCCATTTAGGGATCATTAGCAATTTTATGTTGTTGTGATAGATTTTGTGCTAGATATACATCCTGTTGTGATATATGCCTTGATAAATTACCTGTTTTTTGATAGGGTATTGATTTTGTATGGTTTTTTTTAATGAACACTAAAATTTGGTTCTTGAGGTGTTATGGGCCCTCACGGACCGGAATTTGGTGGATCATTGCCTTGTTTTCCTTGTTATAATATGTATAAGATTCCAAGATTTGATTCACAGGGAGTATGAGCCCTCACGGGTCGGAATTTGGCACTTAAATGTTTGTTTCAGTGTTTTTATGGGCTCCGAAGTAGTTTATAAGGCATACTGTCTGGAAAAACCCAGAATACACGTTATGTAGTGATGAATACATGCCATGTGTTCTTATTTTTGGGAAGAAACTATTTTTCTTAATTACATGTCGTGTACTGTATTTACACACCATGTAGTCTCTAACCATGTTACTGACTGTGTGGGTAGAAACACAAGGTTGGTAAATCTTGGTAGAACACATCGTGTGCCGGATGTACATGTTGTGTGGGGTAGACCATGTTCCCACCTATGTAACTAACAACACGGATGGATGAAAGATTAAGTTATACACGTCGTGTCATGTTGGAACATGTTGTGTAGTGTAAGCCATGTATTCGGCCGTGTCACTAACAACACGGGTCGGTGAAGCTCATCTATTACACGTCGTTTCTGGAACAAACATGCCATGTAGTCTTTTTCTATGAGAACCTTGTGGGTTAGCCATGTAGAAGAACTCAGGTGGGGAAATAAAATTCAAGTACATGTCATGTATTAGGACAACACGCTATGTATGGGGTGTTACACGGCCAATTTTGGTAGGAGTAAATGCCCATGTGAAAGTTTTAAGGGAACACGTCATGTAGTCATTATACACACCATGTATCCATGTTTTGAAAAACTTAAATGCTTTATTTCTCTTGTTCCCTTCTTACGCTTCTAGTTTTCAGTCCTTGGTGATTTTTATCTAAGGTGTGTGTTTGACCTTGCAGAGTCATGCCACTGAGATATCCTCCAGTTTTATGCCAATTATAGGGTTGTGATCAGACACTGGACATGGATGATCAAGGAATTCCAGCAGATCCTCCAGTTGTGCTGGTCCTAGCACCAGCCATCATTTCGGACATAGATGTTGATGCACAGTTCTGAGAGGGCTTCATGTCGTTCATGCAGACCTTCCGTGGAGTACTTCATCCTACCCCTTCTATGGTAGAGCTAACGTGGGTTTTCCAGTAGCAACATCCTCCCACCTTCACAGGGGAAGGAGGACCTCAGGCTGTAAAGTTGTGGTTAGAATCCATGCTTTCTATCTTAGAGCATCTGGAGACGCCTCCAGAGAGAAGGGTCAATCTTTCTACATATATGATTCGGGATTCGGACAAGAGATGATGGGATGTGAACTCACAGGTGGTATGCTATCAAGTTATGGCATGGAACGAGTTCCATCATGCCTTTTATGACTACTTATACCTGGAGACTTTGAGGGCCGATTGAGCCCGAGAGTTCATGAGTTTGGAGCAGGGTACTCTTTCAATTATGGGGTATTCCCCTCACTTCACAAAGCTGCAACGCTTCACGCCTATTATTGGAGGTGATGAGTTATTCCTATCAAGGAAGTTTGAGGATGGTCTGAGGCCTGACATCTGATATCAGGTGATCATCTTCATGTTGACTTCCATCACTTCTATAGTCAACCAGGTGTTGATCACGGAGCGAAATCTGATGGATTCTAGAGTTGTGAGCTAGGGAGGTTCGACATCCGAAGTTAGTATCCCTCCTACTGACAGCAAGAATCACTGTAGTGGGTCTTCGCACGGTGATCCAAGAAGACAATACACTTCTTTTGGTATCTAGGTGGTGTGCTACCAGTGTGGGAAGAGTGGTCATACGGGGCCACATTTCTCAAGAGACCCAGTGGAGTGCTGATCTTGCAGCAAGATGCATCATCTTTAGCATTTCTATTAGATCTTCTCACCAGCAAAAGGTGACATGGGTTTTTCTATGAATCCTTATTCAGGAGCAGAAACATTGATTTCTTATCAGTCGGGGAATTGGTGTTCTTCTGGTCGTTCAGGCTGAGGTGGAGGTTGTGGTCATGGTAGCCAGCACTAGGCTTTCAGTTTCAACAGGGTGGATCAAATCAGAGTGGTCAGGCAGGGTCACAGTGTCTCGGTACAGGTCATACTTTTGCAGTGGAGCAGACCCAGCAGGAGCAGGATCCCAGACCCTCTACAGTTTGAGGTATGATCTTAGTTGCCTCAGTTTTAGCTTCTACTCTTTTTGATATAGGGGCTTCCCATAGCTTTATATTTGTTTCCATTGTGGAGATCCTTGGTCTCTATACCTTTTCTTCTGTTGATATCTTGATTTTAGACACTCCGTTGGGGACTAGAATGGCTAGTGTGTGTCAGTGCAAGGTGTTCCCTCTAGAGGTTGGTGGGTGTCACTTATTATGGAACCTATATGTCCTAGAGATGATAGGCTATGATTTCATTCTCAGAATGGATTTGTTAGTTCCCTTCCAGGAAGTCGTCTACTATTATCACTGTAGGGTGAGTTTCACTTCACCAGAGGGAATATCGTTTCTTCATAAGGGAGAATGGGATGTCCAGGTGAGCAGAGCGGGACCCGAGCATCATGGGTTGTGGGGAGTTACAGCCCAGTTTGCTAGTCTGTATCTGGATGACCAGGGGACTTCATAGATGGACTTTCCTCTAGTGGTAGATCTTTTTAGAGATGTATTTCCAAAAGAATTTTCAGGTTTTCCTCTAGAGAGAGAGGTGGATTTTTCTATCGATCTTGTTCCAGGAGTATCACTGGTGTCCATTCCTCCTTATAGGATGTCTACACCAGAGTTATAGGAGCTTAAGAAGCAGTTATAAGAGTTTTAGGCAAAGGGTTTCATCCGACCCAGTACTTCTCCTTGGGGTTCACTTGTCCTGTTTGCAAAGAAGGAAGATGGTACCCTCAGATTGTGTGTGGATTATCGGAAGTTGAACTAGTTTATGTTTAAGAACTGATATCCCTTATCGAGGATTGATGATCTATTTGATTAGCTTTGAGGAGATCGGGTGTTCTCAAATATTGACTTTAGGTCCGGTTACCATCAGTTTCATGTTAGACCATCTGATATACCTCTTATAGCCTTTTGAAGCAGGTATGGTCTATATGAGTATGTGGTTATGTCGTTCGGTCTCACAAATGCATCTGTAATTTTCATGGCACTGATTAACCAAGTGTTCCATCCATACTTAGATTCTTTAATAGTAGTTTTCATGGATGATATCTTAGTATACTCTCACACTCTACATGACCATGCCACCCATCTTGAGATTGTTTTGAGTACACCGAGAGAGCATCAGTTATATGCTAAGCTCTCAAAATTCCACTTTTGGATGGTCCAGATTCACTTATTGGGTCATGTTATCTCATAGATAAGAGTATCAGTAGACCCAGAGAAAGTGAGAGAAGTAGTTTCCTGGGACAATCCTAAGAACTTCTTTGAGGTATGGAGTCTTCTAGGGCTAGCTGGATACTACAGTCGTTTCATACAATATTTCTCATGCTTAGCAGCGCCACTGACGAGCCTGACTAAGAAGGGTACAAAGTTCTTGTGGTCATATCCTTGTGAGTCAGCCTTTCAGGAGTAAAAAGGAAGGTCAGATTCAGCACCGATACTAGTATTTTCAGAGCTATTCAAGAGCTATACTATGTATTGTGATGCATCAGGCATTAGGTCGGGAGATGTACTTATAAATGGAGGAGTTGTTGCGTATGGATATCAGTAGTTGAGGCCACATGAGAGGAATTACCTGATGCACAATCTTGAGTTGGCTGCAGTTTTTCATGCCTTACGCTGTGGGGGGCATTATCTTCTAGGAGAGCATTTTGTGGTTTTCACCGACCACAAAAGTTTCAAGTATATCTTCACCCATCATGACCTGAATTTGAGACAGTGAAGGTGGTTTGTGTACCTTCAGTCCTTTGACTTTGAGTTTGCCTATATGCTGGGGAAAGGAAACGTTGTGGTTGATATGATGAGTAGGAGGACTCAGATACAGGAAGTTCAGGAGGCCATTAGTGAGTGGAAGCTTATGAATCTGTTCCCTGAGATGTATTTGGAGGTGCATGGTAGACAGGGGCAGACGTTTCTTTCTTCTATAGTTGTTTCCTCTACTCTTCTTGATCAAGTGCAAATGAGGAAGCTATTAGATTCTGAAGGCCTAGTTCTACAGGAAGGTGTGTCAAGAGAGGACCTTATTCCTAGATGGACCATAGGCGAGGATGAGATCTTGCGTTTCCAGGGGCGTGTATGGGTGTCAGCAGACATACGCGAGGAGTTGATGTGGGACTTTCATTCCTCAGCTTTTTCAGTTCATCCTAGGGTCACAAAGATGTATCATGATCTACATCATTAGTACTGGTGTCCAGGTATAAATAAAGATGTTGTTGGGTTCATCATGAGGTGTTCCACCTGTTAGCAGGTGAAGGTGGAGCATCAACGACCAGTGGGGCTTTTGTAGTAGTTACTCATTCCTGAGTGGAATTATAATGATGTCATGATGGATTTAATGATAGGTTTACTGAGGTATCCTTGAGGGAATGATGTTATATGGGTTGTAATTGACAGCGTCATGAAGGTTTATCATTTCTTGCCGATTAAGGATACCATCAGTGTTGATGAGCTAGAACGGTTGTATATCCATGAGATTGTACGTCTGCATGGAGTTCTATACTCCATTGTTTCAAACAGGGATGTCCATTTTACTTTTTGGGTCTGGAAGGGGCTATAGAAGGCTTTGGGTATATAGTTACTTTTGATTATAGCTTACCACCCCTAGACAGATGGCCAGTCTGAGCGTACAATTCAGGTGCTTGAGGACATGCTTCGAGCATGCATCCTAGATTTTGGAGGTTCTTGGGAGAAGTACATACCTCTTGTGGAGTTTTTCTACAATAATAGTTTTCAAGAAACTATTAAGATGGCACCTTATGAGGCTTTTTACGGTAGGCCATGCTGATAACCCTTATGTTGGCTAGAGATAGGAGAGGCAGCTATGCTGGGACCTCGTCTTGTCCAGGAGACCACAGAGCAGATATAATTGATTCCGAAGAGGATGGCTACTGCACAGTCTCGATAAAAGTCTTATGCTGATCAGTAGATATGACCTCTGGAGTTCAAGGTTGGGGATCAGGTTTTCCTACGTGTCACACCAAGGTTGGGACACAGAAGGATTATAAGACAGGGTAAACTTTCACCGAGGTATGTCGGGCTATTTTAGGTGTTGGAGAGAGTTGGGCCAGTTGCCTATCGGTTGCAGTTACCTCAGAGGTTCCAAGATATGCATGATGTTTTCTACATTTCTCAACTTCAACGTTACTTCTCAAACCCGTATCATGTCTTCCAACCCGAGGAGGTTGAGTTGGAAGTGGATGCATCGTTCGAGGAGCATCCTATCCAGATTGTTGACCGAAGTAGGAAGGTTCTTTGTGGCCAGTCTATTCCTATGGTACGAGTGTTATGGTAGCATGAGCGAGTACAGAACAAGACTTGGGAGAGGGAAGACAACGTATGATCACAGTGGTCGGAGCTGTTCGGGGTTTCTTCTTCTACGCTTCCTTGCTAGGGAAATTCGGGGACGAATTTTTTTAAGGGGGAATGTTTGTAAGAACCCAGATCTTCTTTTTAGGTATGTCTTTATTTTCCAATGTTTTTGGGGAAAAAGAGAAGTTTCTGGAAATTTTTAAAGTACATGTTGTGTACTCGGTTACTGCAGGTAGCCTTGTGTTGGTCGTGTAACGGTCGTACACATGACTGTGTGTGGTGACCTAGAGACTGCCTAATGTGAGGTCCGATAAAGGCAAGTACACGCCATGTACTTCCAAAGTACACGCTGGGTAATTTCTTTTTTTTCATTAAATGAATCGGGGTCACGTCTGGTGGACAGAACCATCTCCTTATAGGTTTGGTTCATCTAAGAGAACCATTAAGGCTACAATCCTTCCCCAAGCCCCCAATGGAGCACCCGTCCTCCAAATCGACCGTCATCGATTGCGTTGGGATCACCTTGGTAAGCTCTTCCTTCTTCTTGATCTTCGTTTCATGATTCCTCCTCTTTCAAGAGTTATCCTTGGTTGATTGTTTTAGATGTTTTTGTAGATCTACGGTGTTCTTGGGTGATTCAAGGCTTGAGTTTCACATATAATGATCTCCCAACACCAAGGTAGGTGGTTTGTGCCTTTCTGTAGAAATTCTTTGAGTTTATGTGCAAAAGTACCCAATACCCATGAACGGGGTATTGCGTGTTTACTATTTTTAGCCCTATTGTTTGCCTGATATGCTTTTATTCTTGAGTATAGGTTAATTGATTGTGAATAGGGTGAATTGATATGCTTTTTAAGTGTTTCCCATGCATGTTTTGTTTATGACCATTTGGTTCTGCTTATCCTGTTAGGCTACCTTGTTTTTTCCATGCCTAGTATTGTAGAATGGTGTGACTGTTGTTCTGACATGCTGATATGTTGTATACTGTTTAGCCAAGTAGTTATTGAGGTTTAATTTGGCCGATATTCTTTGTTGTACTTGTTGACTTACACAGGGCCATGAGAACCTGGTGTAGTAGACCATAGGGAGAATGGATGTAAGGGCTTCTCCAGAGTGTCTGTTTTTACTTACAATGCAAGACCATAGGGGGAATTGATGTAAGTGCTTCCTCAGAGTGTCTGTAGTTCCTCGACGTGGGTCACAGAGGGAATGTGATGTTAGTGCTTCCCTAGAGAGACTTTAGTTACCAATACAAGACTATAGGAGGAATTGACGGTGAGTGCTTCCTCAGAGAGTCTATGTATAAGTTGAACCAGAGGGGTTAGACTGTGAGTACTACCCAGAGGGTTGTTTGTAATACTTATGTTATTTGGTTGAACCAGAGGGGTTAGGCTGATATTACTTCCCAGAGGGTTACCTGCTTTGATTAGCTGCTTACTTGATATTTGAAATTGAATGCTTTGAACTATGGATTGTTTACTGCTGAGTACTTCCTTGTTACTACTTTCTTTTACTTATTATCTATCATATATTCACTGACTATTAGGCACAAATCTTGTGGTGTTTTCCTACTGAGATTTAGTCTCACACCCTATTTGGTTCATGATTTTGGGCCCAAACAAGTTATATTATTGAAGGTATAGATAAGGTCAAGAACCCTTCTACTTTAAGTATTTGATTTCTTTGGAGATGGAGATCATGGGACCAAGATGAGTCTTGCGATGCTAAGGAGTTTATCTGTTTTATTTTGTACTTTGGTTTAGTACTGTTTGTATTCCATCATTGTGATTTGTTTGGCTACTTTCCTAGACATATGTATCATGCATAATTCATATATATATTGTTGGGACTAAGTTGGATGGAGAAGGCAGTTTAAAGAGTTAGCCTTTGCAGAGTGTTGTATTTTGTTGTCAAAGAAGATAAATCAATTCACTTTGTAAAAGGACCAGAAACCAGATGATGCTTTACTGATATGTATTTCAGAAATATCATAAGTTAAGAGAACTTGTGATGCAAGACTTATGAAGGAAAGGGGGAGAAATGATGATGCCAGTCATATACAGTTTTGATTGGAAGGAAAGATGCTACTGAAAGATAGGGAAGTTTCAGTACTTCACATTTTAATTATGACGATGCTAAATCTAGTCTATCAAAGGATATATATCACAATAGTGGAGTTTGTGATAAATGTTGAAGAATGGTTATGGGAAGTAGTGAAGATAGAAATGAAAAAGGAATGGATAATCTGGAGGCAGCACAAAAGCACAGTTTAAGGTGGTGTCATTTTCCAGTGTTTGCCAAATTTTAGGGCCTGAAAATCAGGAGATGAAGAAGTGATTTTGGTAAAGGAAAGAAAGTGGCGCGCAAGTCAAGAGTGGCGTGCAAGTATTGGTGCGCAAGTGTAAGTGGCGTGCAAGTCATATTTCAAAGATCATCACATCAAAATATGACAAAGGAAATAAAGTGGCGCGCAAGTTGAATATTGGTGCGCAAGTCAAAAAGTGGTGTGCAAGTATAAGTGGTGCGCAAGTATAAGTAGTGCGCAAGTGTGGTGCGCAAGTATAAGGGGCACGCAAGTGTATGTTGCATGCAAGTCATATTCCAACATCATCATATCAAAATATGATAAAGGAAATAAAGTGTCATGCTAGTGATGGAAGGGAGTGCAAGTGATGGAGAGGTGCACAAGTATTGGCGCGCAAGACTATGTGGTGCGCAAGTCAGAAAAATGCTTGTAAATAGATGAATTGCCTCCTCATTTTTGTATTCTCAACACTTAAGAGAAAATTCGAGCTCTGAACTTGCAAGTAGAAGAGGGTGATCTGATCGCACAAGTAGAAGAGGACGGCGTACAAGCTGAGGGATATTTATAAGCCACATAGGTTTTTCCGCGCAGGTTTTCCGCGCAAGTTTTGGCGTGCAAGTTTTGGTGCGCAAATTTTTAGAGGCGCGCAATCTGGGAGATTATTTCAAGAAGTGGCATGTGTATAAGTCAAAGGTGGGGTGCAAGTTATGAGTTGTACTCAAAGGTGGCACGCAAGTATTGAGTAGGCGCGCAAGCAGGTGGCGCGCAAGCAGGTGGCGTGCAAGCAGGAAGGCGCGCAAGCAGGAAGTGGCGTGCAAGTTTTTTGTACCAGGAGGTTCCTACCAGCTTCTAAGTAGGAAAGTGAAGACTTTTTTTGAAAGAATTTATTTGTGAAAGTTCATTAAGAAGCACAGAATCATTACATTACCCTATTTGTGCTAAGAGGGATCACACACACTATTAGATTGTTTTCAAAGTGCTACACGAGTGTAAGGGTATATCCTACTCATTGTATTCCACATCAAATGATTGTTTTCTAGTGGATTTTGTGGTAATGGATTGTTTTTGTACCATACCAAGTACGTAGCTACTCTTGTTGAGTAGTGAACCTTGTAAATATTTTGTTCCTATGGTTGTGTGTGTTTAGTAGGGAAAAAACTCTTTAACAAGAGGTGAAGGTTGTTTCAAAAATAGGAAACATAAAAATAAAAATATATCACTGATTCACCCCCTCCCCCTCTCAGTGATACTTGGATCCTGACTGGGGACTTCAATTGGTATCAGAGGGAGGTTCCCTTCATTTATTCTTTGCTGAAGTGGTTGAAGAGAAGTTGTGATGGAGAATCTAAATTGTGTGAACAGTAAGGGGATTCCAATTTTTGATGGAAAGAACTATCACATCTGGAAGGACAGAATGATGCCTTATCTTATTTCTCTTGGATATGAAGTTCTTGAAACTACAACAGATGGATTTCCTGATATTGATGACAAGGTTCCTCTTACTCCTGTCGATAAGAAGAACCTTGAGAATGATTGGAGAGCTAAAAATGCATTACTCTCATCTCTTTCTGAGAGTGAATTTTTAAGAGTGAAAGGTGTTGCTACAGCTAAAGGCATCAGGTATAAGTTGAATAACATCTATGAAAGAAATACAAAATTGAATAAGGCAAGACTACAAATCTAGAGGCTGAAGTATGAAGAATTGAAAATGGGAGAATCTAAATCTATTGGGGACTTCTTTACTGGGATTAATGACATTGTCAGTACAATCAGATGTCTTGGTGAAACGTTGGAGGATTCTATGGTTGTTGAAAAGATCTTGAGAATTCTGGCCGACAATTTTGATGCTAAAGTGTCTTCATTAGAAGACAGAGACCCTGAAACATTATCTCTGGATGATTTTCATATCACTCTCATTGCTTATGAAATGAGAAGAGAGAATACTATGAAAATCAAAACAAAATATGATAGAGAAATGTCATTCAAGGATACAAAGATAGAGAAGTCAAACAAGACCCTTATTGAAGTTGATGTTGTTGAATATGATTCTGAAGATGAGGTATATAAAAATTTTGATGAAATTTTATCCATGTTTTCTAAAAATGTGAAAAGAGGTACAGGGAAATACAAGGGGAAACTTCCCTTGAAATGTTTTGAGTGTGGAGCAGTTGGTCACTTTGTGGATAATTGTCCTCAAAAGAATAAATAAGACAATGATGATGATGAAAGAAGGCCAAGAAGGTCATGGAAGAATCAAACTGACAAAGAAAAATATTTTTCAAAGGGTGAGGATAAAAATTTCTTCAAATCAAAAATAAGAAGCTTTTTATCTAAAGATGAAGAAGAAGAGGATAGCGAAGCTGAATCTGAGAAATCATTTGCTGAGAAAGATATAGAGAATACCTTTATTGCAGTAGTGAATAATGAAGAGTATGAGAGAAATAGTTCAGAAGAAGAAGAAACTCAACTTGAATATCATCTGAAAGAAGAGTTGAAAGAATGCTTGAGGAAGATCATAAGGCTTGAGAATGAAAACAACAAGCTGATAAATGAAAATTCCACAATAAACAATCAAAAAGGTTTTACTGATGAGAAAATCAAGATGAAAAATAAGATTGATGATCTGAAAAATTCTCTTGAGAATACAAAGAATCGTAATGATCATCTTGAAGTAAATCTGAAGGAAAAAAGAAGAAGAGTTGGAACATGTCCAACAAAAACTTTATAAAGCTCAAGAAATGAATATCAGTTTCAAAAATTCTGTCTCGGAAGTTGGTGAATGTTCCAGTAAGAATGAACCAAACAAGGATTCACAAAAGTTACCTTCAAAGGTCGAAATTAAAGACAGAACTGGTTCTGATAAGAAGAAGGCTGAAAATACCATGTATGTGGTCAAAGTCAGCAATGATGAAAAATCATAAGTGTATAAAAATCACGAGTCAAGAAAGACTTCCAATACTTTTGGTACTGCTAAATCTAAAATTAGAAAGGGAGTTACAAATGAAAACATGAAGTTTTATGGTCATCATGGTTCTATTAAGAAGGATGTTGAGAAGCGTGTTCAAAAATCTGACCAGTATAGAAGTTTCAGAGGCAAATATTCTTTCTATGGTTATTGATGGTATTGTGGTGGATTCGGACACATGGAAAATATGTGTTGGTTCAACCAACAACATTACAACTATTCCACAAGTTTTGAAAGACAAGGACTGAGTGGGAGTCAATCCTTTCAAAATAGAAAGTCTCCAAATAAATTTCAGAAGATATCTAAGAAGACTGGTGTGAAAGTTGAGAATAGGTTCCAACTACTGGAAACTATTTGTGAAAGATGTGATCGTCCTGGATATCTTGCCAAGGGATGTCTTAGTGTGTTACCAGAGCAACAAAAGATTCTTAATAATTATCAAAAGATAGAGTTTTTAAAATCTAAAAGGGACAGGTCTTATAAGTCCAAAAAGAAAAAGTGCATGGTTGTCTGGCCATAACACATTGACCTGGCTAGGAAATTGGAGGAAGCACAACATAAAGTGAAGGAAAAGGAAGAACAAAAAGCTCTTGTTGTCAAAACTGCTTTGGAAGCTACAAAAGGAGAACGTTCATGGATTCTTGATAGTTGGTGTTCTTATCATATGATAGGAGACTTAAAGTTGCTGAAGAATGTGAAAGACTTCAAAAAGGAACCGTTACATTTGGAAATGATGAATCTCTGAGAATCAAAGGTGTTGGATCAGCCATCATTGGAAAAGAAAAAATGAAATCCAAGAAAACATTATATGTTGATGGGTTGAAACATAATCTTCTGAGTGTTTCACAACTCTATGATGAGGGAAAAAAAGTTATATTAAGAAACTATGGGTTTATTGTGAAATGTGAAAATGATGGAAATATAGTTACAAGAGGCCAATGTATAAAAGGAAACTTGTTCCAAGTTGGTGAAGTACAAAATTCTTGTTACATGGGAATGGTGGATGAAAATAAGTTATGGCATAAAAGGCTGGGACATATGTGTTAGAGAAATATGTGTAAGTTATCAACGTAAGACAGTGTCCGAGATATGCCTGATTTATCAAGAAGAAGAGATTGGTGTTGCACTATCTGTGAAAAAAAGAAGATTACAAACTCTTTTCATAAGAGAGTTGTAATTCATTCAAAACAACCCCTGGAACTTATACATTCTGATATATGTGGACCAATGAGAAAGAAATAAACAAATGGAGATAAGTAATTCATTACTTTCATTGATGACTTTACTCACATTACTTGTGTTTTGTACATGAGACATAAGTCATATGCTTTGAAAATGTTTAAGTGTTTCAGGTGGAAAGCAGAAAAGGAATGTGAGTATTTAGTGAAGAAGTTGAGAACTCATAATGGTGGTGAGTATAAGAATTAAGAGTTTGAAAGTTACCTTGAGGAACATGGAATTTGGCATGATTTCAGTTCACCATACACACCTCAACAAAATGGGGTTACTGAAATAAAGAATCAAAGTCTGGTGGAAATGGGGAGAACTATGTTACTTGAACATAGTTTTTCTCATTATTATTGGAGGAAATCCATGAGCACTACTATTTATATTCATAATTGATGGTTCTATAGGCCAAACTCAGATATGACTCCATATGAAATGTTCTATGGAAAAACTCCAAGTCTTAAATAGTTAAGAGTATTTGGGAGTCCATGCATTATAAAGAAGAAAGGTGGAAACCTTGGAAAGTTTGAGCAAAGAGGAGATGATGTAATTTTTCTTGGATATGCTCTAGAAGGAAGAGGATATAGATGTCTCAACAAATAAACAAGAATAATTATTGATTCTTTGGATGTAAAAGTTTTTGAAAATGTTGAGAAAGAAAAGCAATCATATGTTGATGTGGAAGTTGAGCAGGATAGAGAAGATTTTGTTAACAATTCTGATAATGCTGCAGACTGTGTTAATCCTACTCAAGAATATGAATCTAACTTAGAAATCTCAAGTTATGAAGATGGAGTTCAAACAACTCATCCTAGGTTGAGAAAGCAAGTGGAGTCTTAGAACATTATTAGAGATAAAAATCATAGGGTTCAAACAAGAAGAACAATGAATGCTATATCAAATACATCTCTTTATTATAAAGTTGAACCGAATAATGTAAATGAAGCATTTGAGCATCCATAATGGGTTCATGCAATGAATGAAGATCTTGATCAGACAGAGAAGAATGATACTTGGGAACTTTTACCCAAGCCGGACAACAAAAACATCATTGGTACAAAGTGTATTTTCCTGAACAAGCTGAATAAAGAAGGTAAAGTAATAAGAAACAAATCAAGATTGGTTTGTAAAGGGTATTCACAAATTTAAGGCATTGATTTTGATGAAACCTTTGCTCTGGTGGCAATATTAGAAACAATTAGAATCTTTCTTACTATTGCTACACAACGAGGTTACAAAATATTTCAAATGGATGTAAAATCTGCATTTTTGGATGGTGACCTTGACAAGGAAGTCTAAATTGATCAACCTTGTGGATTTGTTATTGGAAAGGATGAAAGTTATGTGTGTAGGTTGAAGAAGGCTTTGTATGGTCTAAAATAGGCTCTGAGAGCATGGTATTCTAAATTAGATACTTGCTTAAAGAAGATGAACTTTAAGAGAGGGAGAGTTGACAGCAATCTCTACATCAAGGAGTGTCAGGAGTTTTCATTGATTATTATTATTTATTTCAATGATATTATATTTGCTGGAAATGATGAAAGATCATGTGAAAAAATTGCTGAGGAGATGAAGAAGTTATTTGAGATGTTTATGCTGGGAGAAATGAAGTACTTTCTTGGGCTACAAATTTCACAAAAGAAGAATCGCGTTTTTCTGTCTCAAGAAAAGTATGCTAAGGATATTCTGAAGAAGTTTGGCATGGAAAATTTGAAACTAGTTTCCACACCAATTTCAGTGGTAAACAAGTTGTCTAAAGATGGATAAGGCAAGGAAGTTGATCAGAAAGAGTTTCAAAAGATGAATGGAAGTCTGTTATATCTGACTACCTCAAGACCTGACATTTTCTATGTTGTTACTTTATGTGAAATATTTCAGATTTCTCCTAAAGAATCACATCTGATTTCTAGAAAAATAATTCTCAAATATATCAAATGCATAAAATTTTTTGGAATTGTGTATGATGGCTCTGGAAATATTGATCTATTTGGGTATTCTGATGCTGATTGGGTAGGAAATGTTGATGATCGAAGATCCACATCTGGTGGAGTTTTCTTTATGGGGAAAAGTTGTGTTAGTTGGCATACCAAGAAACAGAATTCAGTAACTCTTAGCACAGCTGAAGATGAGTATGTTGCTGCTACTCAAGCTGCAACTCAACTAATGTGGATGGAGACTCATCTAGAAGATCTACTTGTTGAAGTAAAGCTACCATTGCTCTTGGGTTGTGATAATCATAGTGCAATCAATCTTACAAGAAATCCAGTACAACATTCTCGTTCAAAACACATTGATATAAAGTATCACTTCATTAAAGAGCAGGTGGAGAAGAATGAATTGAGGTCGGAGTATGTTTCTACATCTGAACAAGTTACTGATATATTCACAAAATCATTACCGAAGGAACCATTTTCAAAATTGAGGTTGAACATGGGTGTCCAACCTCCTTCTCGTCAAGGTTAAGGTATGTGTTTCCATCCCCACTCTCATCTTTCCTTTGGATATTGTTTTCAAGGGGGTAATTGTTTCATAAATCTATCATTATAGATGCATGCATAAAGGGGGGGTTGTGGGTAAGCTGTGAATCCATCATGTATGTGTGTGAACTATTCTAACTGTTTGTTGGAGTGGTTGTAGGAAACAATTTTGTTTTCTGGGAAAGTTGAATAAGTGATGAATTCTGAAGTAAAAGATTGAAAGATGTTCTGAAGAAGATTGAGGAGATATGATCATTCGATTTCATAGTCACTACTTTTGGACAGCATGGTTTTGGTTGTTAGTAATTCTTGTTTCCTATAATGAGTTAGCTCACGTAGGCTTAAAATTGTTGATAAGTAATCCATTGCTTAAGGTTACAAAGTTCAGTGATTTATAAATCTTGGTTGACAACAAAATCCAAAAGGGGATATTGTTGGGACCAATTTGGATGGAGAAGGCAGTTTGAAGAGTTAGCCTTTGCAGAGTGTTGTATTTTATTATCAAAGAAGATAAATCAATTCACTTTGTAAAAGGACCAGAAACCAGACGATGTTGTGCTAAAATGTATTTTAAAAATATCATAAGTTAAGAGAACTTGTGATGAAAGCCTTATGAAGGAAAGGGGGAGAAATGATGATGCCAGTCATATACAGTTTTGATTGGAAGGAATGATGCTACTGAAAAATAGGGAAGTTTCAGTACTTCACATTGTAATTCTGACGATGCTAAATCTAGTCTATCAAAGGATATATATCACGATAGTGGAGTTCATGATAAATGCTGAAGAATGGTTATGGGAAGCAGTAAAGATAGAAATGAAAAAGGAATGGGCAATCTGGAGGTGGTATAAAATCACAGTTTAAGGTGGTGTCGTTTTCTAGTGTTTTCCAAATTTTAGGGCCTAAAAATCAGGAGATGAAGAAGTGATTTTGGCAAAGGAAAGAAAGTGGCGCGCAAGTCAAGAGTGGTGCACAAGTATTGGTGTGAAAATTTAAGTGGCACACAAGTCATATTTCAAAGATCATCACATCAAAATATGACAAAGGAAATAAAGTGGCGCGCAAGTTGAAGATTGTCATGCAAGTCAAAAAGTGGTGCGCAAGTATAAGTGGCGCGCAAGTTTGGCGTGCAAGTATAAGTGGCGCACAAGTGTGGCGCGCAAGTATAAGGGTCACGCAAGTGTATGTTGCGCGCAAGTCATATTCAAACATCATCATATCAAAATATGACAAATGAAATAAAGTTTCGCGCTAGTAATGGAAGGGTTCTCAAGTGATGGAGAGGCGCGCAAGTATTGGCACGCAAGTATATGTGGCGCGCAAGTCAGAAAAATGCCTATAAATAGATGACTTGCCTCCTCATTTTTGTATGATCAACACTTAAGAGGAAATTTGAGCTCTGACCGTGCAAGTAGTAGAGGGTGCTCTGGTCGCGCAAGTAGCAGAGGACAGCACGCAAGCTAAAGCAGCGCGCAAGCTAAGGGATATTTATAAGTCGCGCAGGTTTTGTCGTGCAGGTTTTGTCGCGTAAGTTTTGGCACGCAAGTTTTGGCGTGCAAGTTTCCAGAGGCACGCAAGCTGGGAGGTGCTTTCAAGAAGTGGCCTCTGTATAATTCAAAGGTGGTGCACAAGTTGTGAGTTGTGCTCAAAGGTGGCACACAAGTATTGAGTAGGCGCACAAGCAGGTGGCGCGCAAGCAGGAAGTGGCATGCAAGTTGTTTGTACCAGGAGGTTCCTACCAGCTTCTGGGTAGGAAAGTGAAGACTTGTTTTGAAGGAATTGATTTGTGAAAGCTCATTAAGAAGTACATAATCATTATATTACCCTATTTGTGCTAAGAGGGAGCACACACACTATTGGATTGTTTTCAAAGTGCTACACGAGTGTAAGGGTATATCCTAATCGTTGTATTCCACATCAAAGGATTTTTTTCTAGTGGATTGTGTGGTACTGAATTATTTTTGTACCATACCAAGGATGTATCTACTCTTGTTGAGTAGTGAACCTTGTAAATCTTGTGTTCATGTGGTTGTGTGTGTTCAGCAGGGACAAAACTCTTTAACTGGAGGCGAAGGTTGTTTCAAAAACAGGAAACATAAAAAGAAAAAGATATCACTGATTCACCCCCTCCCCCTCTCAGTGATACTTAGATCCTGACTGGGAACTTCATATATGTGGGATCCAGCTGTTTATTTCTTTAGTCTTCCGCTTTTTCTTTTTGTATGGTATTACTGCTTCCGCTATTGATTTGTGTTTTACTTCTTATGTGTTACTATTCCAATGAGGGCATAGTTTCCCCACTATCACCTCCAAGGCCCTCGCTACTAGTTAGCAGCCTATGGTTTTTGGGGAAATGCGCTTGAGGCCATGTGACCAACTAAGTACGGGGCACCTCTGGGCGGCTTCCAGAACCGGGACGTTACAGTTGACATGATGGCACACTCACCATCTAGAGTGCCAAGCATGAAGTCTCCCATACATTATAAGATATAGGGAATATACCCTTTGGATTGAGCTTATATGATATTTTAAACTGGTTATGGATGTCAGAGTTACACCCTGGTCCATCCAGCACCTAGTATTCTAGGTATATGGACACTTACGTCTGTATGTACTTGGTTCATATAGGTGGATGCAATAAAGAACTATATTATATATATATATTACTATATATATTGTTACTGATCATATCACCATTCCAGTTGAGAGACAAAGTAGGTAGAGTCGTCTAGGTGTCCTGTTGGGACCTGAACTGACTAGTATTTATTTATTTGTTCAGTTTTTTTATTTATTCATATTAGATGCATACTGATTTACTTTATATTCACAGACTAGTTTTAGCTATAGACACCATGGGTGGTAACCTATTTGGATTTGTAAGTTCCCATTAAGTATAATTGTATCAATAAGAGGGGGTGAATTGGTGATAACTTTTTATTTTATGTTTCCTTGCGAAAGAAACAACCATCGTATCCTATTAAAGATTTATTTCCTTGCTGAAAAAAAATCCAGCACACATCCATAGGAACACAAGTATTTACAAGGTTCATTATTCAATAATAATATCTATGTCCTTGGTATAGTTTGTAAATGATATAATACCCCAAAATCCATAAGAAAACAATTACTTTTGTGTGGAATACAACAAGTAGGATATGACCTTACACTCATGTAACACTATATAAACAATTCAATAGTTTGTGTGCTCTTTATGACACAATTGATGTAATATAAAGTTTGTGTAACAACACATGTTACCTGTGCTAGTAAGAACTTCAAGGATTTCTAATATAAAATTCCAACCTGATTTCCCAGTCCAATTCTCCCAATATGATTGCCTAGTCTGATTCTTCCTATCCAATTGCTCAATAGAAAAAATATAACTCTATCAGAATATGATTGAGTCAATTTAGAACACGTCCTTCTCAATCTGTAAATCCAATACAAAAATCACATTTTGATTATCCATCCTGATACAATGATCAGCAAAATATGATGATAAGAAGAATATGATAATCAGTTGAATACATTTCAATCTTGTATCCTCTCTTTTCACTTCAATTTGGAAAGTACTCTTCAAGAAAATAACCCAAAAAACTCTTCTTATCTCCCTAGAACTTCAGATCTTCTCTCTTTGTGAATAGTACACCCATCATCAATGAAGTATAATGTACTTCTCGTCTTTTATAGGTGACCCAAATGTGGTTTGGGTTGGAATCCTAAAAACTTTCCCTCTCAACCAAATTACCCAAATTTTCATGTATCCTTGAATTTTGGGTTCATTTATGACTTCATCAACACTTCTCAATTCTTATCGATCCTTCTTGAATCTTCTAAACACTTCAGTTCTCTTCTGACTTCTTTTACAAATGTCAATACTATTTTAATTCCCATACCAATTCAATCAATCTGATTTCTTTATTTCAATGCTCTATACTAGTTAAATATATGAATAAATATACCACTTTCATATTCTTTGTAAAATCCATTCATATTCTTCATTGCAATTCTCTTTACCAACTGTTGAAAACAAACATCTTCTTCAAATTTCAAGCTCCCCCTTGACAACACACCCAGCTATTTCCTTCATCTCTTCTCTTGATCCATTGGAATGAAGTGATTCAATCACATATAATTCTTCTTATATTTAGAAATATGAATTTGTATCAAATCTAATATGATGGATCTTGACCCAATCGAAAAACAAAACAATTTAAAAAAATCAGAGTTCATCTTTAACTTCTGAATACAATACCCATCAACTTCATTTTCCAAAGATTTATATCTTATAGATTTTTTTATGACTGAAAATGTAACATCCCAGGTAAATAAAGAATATGACATTTCATATTTATCCATATTTGTGAATAAAATATTTAAATGACTTTAAAGGGGACGCTATGCTCGATGGCGTACCCAACACGCAACAACGAGTTTCTTGGGAATCTTACGTTGCACTCTAATAATAAAATAATATTATTTTAAATGGTAGTTAACATGTAGCTGTTGTAATGGCGGGAATGGATAGAAATAACTGAAATATGATTATATATGTTTTTAAATGTTTTTACAATTATCCAATAAAGTATAGAGGCTTAAAATACGGAAAGAATTCAATTTTAGGCATATATGCCCTAGTTTTCACTAAAGGTTCACTTATCGCCTTTTGATGGCGAACTGTCATTAAATATAGTTTTGATCACTCTTATACATTCTTTTGGACCAAATAAAACTCTTATTAAGAATCGGGACATCAAATTTTACTTTGTGTAATTTTTTGGTATTTTTCTGATAAAGTTCATTTTTTTTAATGAATAGTGTAAAATGTTGTATTTTAATTCAAAACCTCTTTTTAATATAATTTATTTATATGATTAGATTATCTTTTTAATTGGTTTTAAAGTGAAATTAGAAAATATTTTTACCATTAAAACCAATAGTGGTCGTTGGAATCAATTTCACTTTGAAATCGGACTTAAACTAGTGTCAATCTTTTGATACTTATTGTTTTATAAAAACATGCTATTTGCTCTGACAGCGGGATTTAATTATTAAATTAATTAATGTGACTAATATGTTTTGAATTTTGTAAAACGGACTTCATTTTTGAATTCGTAATATCAAATATAGCTTAGGGTGAATTTTTGGTAATTTTCTGAAAAACTTCAATTTTTGATGAATAGTGAAACCACTAAGTGGTACTTATAAAGACTGATTTTCCGTTTAAATGAAATTTTTCCATCATTGTGTTTTTAATTTCAAAAATCCGACATACATGGTTGTCATTAAGAAGTAAAATGTGGTTCAATGGGATAAAAATAATTTTTTGGTGAATAGTAACTTATTAAGTTTTTAATCGCGATTAGTGGTAATTAGTATAGTTTAAGGTATAAATAATGCTTTAATAATATGAAATGACCTAGACACATGTCCCAACCTTATTGGTTGTGTCATGGCCGATCATGACAAGCCATGGGCCAACTTGGGGACCCCATGGAGCCACTTTAGTTGGAAAATGACTTTAATATATTTTTATTTAATGTTAAAGTGAAAATGACACAAACATAATATGTTTTACGAAAACAATTTTTAAGTGGGGTTATACAAGTCCAAATTTTGATTATAAATAGTCATTGGAAAGATAAAAAGAGTTCCTATATCATAGTATTTTTTTAATAATTTTTAGACATTATATAAATTTAATTATTTATGACATAATAATGATGCAGCGATGACATCATTATTTGACGATTTAATTAAAATGGAAAGATAATGGAAAATCCACAACCTACACATGTCCAAAACCAATTGGATGAGTGGATTTCGAAGCCTTATCACCTTATCCACGAATTCTATCAATGTGGGACCTTTTGAAACCGAAACACATTTTCAAATAATGTAATATTTCTTTACTTTCCAAAAGTGCCCCTCCTCTCCTCTTATAAAAGGCCCCCACCTCTACCTCATTCCATACACTTCTCAAACCTTTGGCTCAGCCAACCCCTGCCCATTTGCTCTCTCCACATCCCTCTCCTCATCCTAGAGGACTCCCATTGGGCAGAATCCTTTCAAAGGAAGCCTTTAGGCTTAAATCAAAAGGAGTTACACTTTTAAAGGTAATTCATTCTCTCATGTTCATTTGTTTTATTTTGCTTCTCCAACCCCCTAAACTCTTTTTATTTACTTCTTTTGTAACAACACCAGTATCTTCTATATACTAGGATGTTGTTATAATATTTATTTGAGCTACACTCTCACACAACTGCATTAAATGGTTAAAGAACATACGGTTTCCGTGGATGGCGAAATTCTGCCTCCCGAAACGATGATTGTTCAATACTCATTTAACACCTTCAAAGGTGGCCATTATGATGTCACTATTTTTATATATGATATATAATATGTTTATGTTATATTTATGCTTCTGTATTTTTTCATTTTTGTCTTACCTTTATGGCTTCCATTATGGGTATACGCGATATCTTCATTTAAGGAAGTGCGGACTACCGCCCCCTCAAAGTGATTTGATTCGTTAAATACCATATGTGGGATGTAAAAAGGATGGAAATATTATATTATATAT
The DNA here is from genome assembly GCA_963277665.1 of Viscum album. Classification (NCBI taxonomy): domain Eukaryota; kingdom Viridiplantae; phylum Streptophyta; class Magnoliopsida; order Santalales; family Viscaceae; genus Viscum; species Viscum album. The sequence continues at coordinate 877,742,378 of OY728125.1, forward strand.
GATATTATACTGGAATTATAATATACCTTTATATCATTATTATTCCATTCTATAAAATACGAAATAGAAATGAAAGTAGCATTCATGCGTACGTACGGCTTACCGTCTCCATGAACGGTGCATTTCATTTCTTACCTCTAAATGATTATGTAATGTTATAAATGCATGCATGTACTGGATATATATGAAATATATGATATCTACATAATGAATACAATTCTGGATATAATAAACATTTGGCCACACGAACAACATGTAATTGTAAGAAGACCACTTTCGACTTAAGAACCAAATATCGGCAAAACAAATATTATTAACTTAAATGATTACATAATGTTTGTGACATGGTAACAAGTGGTATAAAAGTAATAATGAACTTGAAAAAGGGTTCTTAAGGAATTAGAAATTAACTCAAGTTTATTATTCAGGAGATTAAAGTACGATCGAGTCAAGTCGGACCCGAGGTAAGGGATCCTACAACTCTCTTTCTTTTTAAGTACACTCTTTTATGTAATTTCTTTTAAGCTCATCTTTATTATGAATGGGATGTTATTTTATATTACTCCTACTGTAATTTTTATGTTCATATGATGAGAGACCCTATTCACTCTCATCAATCCATATTCGGGAGTTTTATGTGTTTTCGTTAGGCTGCCGAGTTTTCGTAAGGGATTTTTTCATCTCACTTTTATTCCCGTGAGATTTATGCTACATTCGCCACAAATTCCATTGAGTGGTGTATGTACTTCCCATTATTCTACTCTTTGTGTAATATAATTTCGTTTATGAGTATTTACATCAATGACATTTTGTCTTTCTTTCATGGGGTGTATGTTTTGAAAGATACCCAAGTCGGTAAGGGAACCTTTCACCCTCCACTTTTTTAAAAGACTTCTTTTATTTGGTCTTTTAATTTACATATTTTTATGTTGGGATATGTTCTCATACATCCTTATTGATGTAAATTTTATGTCCAAGTGATGAGATACACTTTTTATCTCTCATCAACTCATTTTGATGTGATGCCGTTAGGCTGTCAAGGGAACTTTTTAACCCAATTTCGATTTCTTTGGGTTCAACTTGTAGTCATTGAATATGTCATCCATTGAATATGTGTGAATAACCTTTTATTGTATTACACTTAATATCCACTTATATTGGGTGTATATATATTTTTCACACATATTTTTGAGATTTATTTGTCCTTAATTTAAGGATACCTTCTTTGTAAGGGATTTCATCACATTTGACATTTCTATTGAGGGTTCATTGTTGTTATGCACCAATTCACTCTTATATGGTGTATCTACTGTCCTTTGGAGTATTATATCATGAATCCTTTTATTCTCATGATATTATAAAGTTCTGACTAAATGTTATTCCTCGATTATTGTATTCAAGTGTCTCCAATTTTGGTAAAACCCCTTTAACCAAAATATCGTTTTAAATGTTTTAATTATTTGTTCTTATTAATATCCATGTTTTCAAAATGGTTTTAAGGATTTATTTATATGGATATTAATGGTTTAATATGTTAAAAGCTTCAAGGTGTTATGGGACACATTGATTCAAAAATATCTTTATTAAATGTTTTAAATGGTTTTGGAAATGGTTTCTTTTTTTGGATTCATTATTTCAATATCCTAAAATGTTATATTGTGATTGAAATGTGGAAATGTTATGTTTCCTTTATTCATGTTTTATGTGGTACGATTATGTTATGGTTCTTGGGCATTGTAATGAAGAACGGGTGGTTCCGTGATAAACTAAGGGCGGGTGAGCCCGATATAGCTCTCCAATGCATTGGGTAACGCGAAGGAGTGAAACGTTAAGGTTTCTCCGAAGAGATTTAGGGAATATACTGTGATGGGTATTCCAAACGTAACCAAGAGGGTTACTCCCTACGTAAGAATGTTATGAATGCCTAAAGTTACCTTTATGTCTTATGTTTTCTATGATTTATTCATGATTTGATATGCCTATGTTTTATGGGTAAAGTATGATTTCATTCTTATGTATTTCTGAACTCATGTTTCCTTTCCATATTTTTATAACCCTTACTGAGCTTTTTATGCTCATCCCAAGTTTTTGAAATGTTTTTCACAGGTCAAGGGAAGGGTACATGATGTGATGATAGTGTCAAGGATGTGTCAAGAAAGAATCCGTGTTTTATTTTAAATAGGTTTCTGTTGATGGGAATAATGAATATTGTCTTTTATGTAACCACTTTGTTTAAATGTGGAATGTAATGCAAGTTTCATGATCTAATTCTCTAAAACTCTAAACCTGAAAAGATCCTCAATGTGTAATCTTGTAATAACTCAAGATTAAGTAAGGTTTAAGGCTGGGGCCTTATAGTTGGTATCAGAGGTCGGTTTAGATAACTTTAGAGGTTAGGGTACTCTTTAAGCATAAGTGACATTACCATAATGGTTAGGATTTCAGAAAGAGTCCTTGTTTTAGATAAAGTGAATGAGTAAGTGTATCATAGTGTTTATCTTCCTCATTAGTACATGATGGTTTTGTTGATATACTCACACTGACCTTTTTTGGTTTTAGTAAATGGATGGATCTAGCAGGCACCAAAGTAACAGTGGATGTGAAGGAAACTGTGACAGTTTTTTGAGCAAAAAACTGAATGATATGGGAGCTGTAATGAGAACTCTTCTGATTATCCTCAACCAACTATCTGGAGTCATGATTGACCACCTAAACCTTGGAGTTTTCTCTAAGGCATCATATATGCAAGAAACAAATCCCTACGGAAGTACAGGTAACAATCATAAAGGTATGTGTGCTCAAAAACCTATGTGTCAAAGATGTGGAAAGAAACACCTAGGAAAATGTTTCAAAGGGACAGAAATATGCTATAGATGTGGAAATGAAGGTCATAAAGCAAGAACTTTCCATGGAAAAAGGAAGCATCCAGTTGACTCGAGGAAAGGGAAGGAAGTTCTTTCTGAGGGATCAATTGAATGTTTTAAATGTGGTGTGCATGGTCATTATGCAAACACATGTTCTATGAAGAAGTTTCGTGAATGGGGTCACCAAGAGCGTACAAATGTTCGTTTACCAATACCTAATGCCATTCCAATTGAGGATGAAGAAACTGACAATGACCAATCAAAGGTATGTACTATTTCATGACTATTGTTTTCTTATTTTGGAATCTTAGGATATGATTCATGATTTTGTTTGTAGGAAAGAGGTATTTCGGAATAGGTTGGAAAGGAATGGATAATGGATCATGAAGAATGTTGAATGAGTAAGATGTCAACATATAAGGGCTTCAAGAGTTATGGTGAAATTCTTAAGATTATCAAGTCTCTTTTGATGATGGGGTTACATTAGAAGACTTTTTATATTATGTGTAACCCTGATGTTTAATATAGGCAAATTTTATCCAAGGAATAGTTATCTTTTCTTTTGTGGACATAGTTATAAAGAACCATTTGGGTTTATATGATCCTTACTTTTGAGGAAATTATGGGTTACTAAATGTTATGATTGAAGTGGAAGGCATTAGATAAAATTGAGGTTAAAATATGTAGTGAATATTTCTGAAGATTTTATCTAGTTTTGGGGAATGTTTTGAGAAATATATAGTTTTGAAAAAAGGACAACACGCAGACCGTGTGACAACCCGTCGCGTCGGACAAAGCTGCGAGAATCGAACCCACAACCAAAGTGCGACTGGTATTTATCGCCTACCACTGGACTACGTGAAGTCCCTGGTTAGTTTGACTGATCCATTCTAGTTATATGATTTTATGAATTAAGAGTAAGTTGATTTTGGGTTACTTATAAAAATGATTAACCTATCATGGAGGATATGTGATTAGGTTAATTACTTTTCAATACGAGACTTTAGGAGCAACTAATGTTGTTTGGAGATAAATGTTACGATTTAACTTGGAAGACAATGTGACTAAATCCTTCAAATATTTGGGTTTCAATCTTATATTGGTTTACTTTGAATAATTTTATGGACAAATTGTTTATCGGATGGTCCTCGTTGAACTTTGGGTTTTGTTGGACAAATTTTGGAGATTAAGAATAGATTTTCTTTTTATAAGGGGTTATCCTTTTCTGGATTATCTGATCTTGTACTAACCTTTTTGGTTTTGGTTCTGGTTTAATCCTAAAGACATAGGATGTACATAGTTCTCTTTTGTGGATTAGGTGATCCTCTAGAAGTTGATTATAGTACTCTTAATGCGAACAAGTCTTCCTAAATACTCGTCTTTTGGAGAAAATATGAGTTTATGTAAGGAATATAATAAAAGTTGAAAGTCAATATGATAAGTGATTATGTTTCCTTATGAATAAATTCCTCAATAAAAAGTAACTTAAAACAAAAATTTTGTATATTAACTTTTCCTACTGTGGAATCGAATACCGTTTAACCCATCACAAGTTTGTGATTTTCTCATTGTTAACTTTCTCCTAAACATGTTTTCTATCACTCTCCATAAGAACGTGACCCTATGTTTTCTCCTCCATGTCCATATTTTCATACTTGGAATCCTAGTATGGGTTAACTCGGGTGACCTTTGCACTTATCTTTCTTTATTTTAAAGTGTTTGTTTTACCGACTTTTGTTCCGATGTGGGACTTTCAAGGATGTTTCCAAGCGCAATTTTAAAATTGCGAGGACGCAATTCCCAAAAGGGGGGAAGGATGTAACATCCCAGGTAATAAAGAATATGACATTTCATATTTATCCATATTTGTGAATAAAATATTTAAATGACTTTAAAGGGGACGCTATGCTCGATGGCGTACCCAACACGCAACAACGAGTTTCTTGGGAATCTTACGTTGCACTCTAATAATAAAATAATATTATTTTAAATGGTAGTTAACATGTAGCCGTTGTAATGGCGGGAATGGATAGAAATAACTGAAATATGATTATATATGTTTTTAAATGTTTTTACAATTATCCAATAAAGGATAGAGGCTTAAAATACGGAAAGAATTCAATTTTAGGCATATATGCCCTAGTTTTCACTAAAGGTTCACTTATCGCCTTTTGATGGCGAACTGTCATTAAATATAGTTTTGATCACTCTTATACATTCTTTTGGACCAAATAAAACTCTTATTAAGAATCGGGACATCAAATTTTACTTTGTGTAAATTTTTGGTATTTTTCTGATAAAGTTCATTTTTTTAATGAATAGTGTAAAATGTTGTATTTTAATTAAAAACCTCTTTTTAATATAATTTATTTATATGATTAGATTATCTTTTTAATTTGTTTTAAAGTAAAATTAGAAAATATTTTTACCATTAAAACCAATAGTGGTCGTTGGAATCAATTTCACTTTGAAATCGGACTTAAACTAGTGTCAATCTTTTGATACTTATTGTTTTATAAAAACACGCTATTTGCTCTGACAGCGGGATTTAATTATTAAATTAATTAATGTGACTAATATGTTTTGAATTTTGTAAAACGGACTTCATTTTTGAATTCGTAATATCAAATATAGCTTAGGGTGAATTTTTGGTAATTTTCTGAAAAACTTCAATTTTTGATGAATAGTGAAACCACTAAGTGGTACTTATAAAGACTGATTTTCCGTTTAAATGAAATTTTTCCATCATTGTGTTTTTAATTTCAAAAATCCGACATACATGGTTGTCATTAAGAAGTAAAATGTGGTTCAATGGGATAAAAATAATTTTTTTGGTGAATAGTAACTTATTAAGTTTTTAATCGCGATTAGTGGTAATTAGTATAGTTTAAGGTATAAATAATGCTTTAATAATATGAAATGACCTAGACACATGTCCCAACCTTATTGGTTGTGTCATGGCCAACCATGACAAGCCATGGGCCAACTTGGGGACCCCATGGAGCCACTTTAGTTGGAAAATGACTTTAATATATTTTTATTTAATGTTAAAGTGAAAATGACACAAACATAATATGTTTTACGAAAACAATTTTTAAGTGGGGTTATACAAGTCCAAATTTTGATTATAAATAGTCATTGGAAATATAAAAAGATTTCCTATATCATAGTATTTTTTTAATAATTTTTAGACATTATAGAAATTTAATTATTTATGACATAATAATGATGCAGCGATGACATCATTATTTGACGATTTAATTAAAATGGAAAGATAATGGACAATCCACAACCTAAACATGTCCAAAACCAATTGGATGAGTGGATTTCGAAGCCTTATCACCTTATCCACGAATTATATCAATTTGGGACCTTTTGAAACCGAAACACATTTTCAAACAATGTAATATTTCTTTACTTTCCAAAAGTGCCCCTCCTCTCCTCTTATAAAAGGCCCCCACCTCTACCTCATTCCATACACTTCTCAAGCCTTTGGCTCGGCCAACCCCTGCCCATTTGCTCTCTCCACATCCCTCTCCTCATCCTAGAGGACTACAATTGGGCAGAATCCTTTCAAAGGAAGCCTTTAGGCTTAAATCAAAAGGAGTTACACTTTTAAAGGTAATTCATTCTCTCATGTTCATTTGTTTTATTTTGCTTCTCCAACTCCCTAAACTCTTTTTATTTACTTATTTTGTAACAACACCAGTATATTACATATACTAGGATGTTGTTATAATATTTATTTGAGCTACACTCTCACACAACTGCATCAAATGGTTAAAGAACATACGGTTTCCGTGGATGGCGAAATTCTGCCTCCCGAAACGATGATTGTTCAATACTCATTTAACACCTTCAAAGGTGGCCATTATGATGTCACTATTTTTATATATGATATATAATATGTTTATGTTATATTTATGCTTCTGTATTTTTCATTTTTGTCTTACCTTTATGGCTTCCATTATGGGTATACGCGATATCTTCATTTAAGGAAGTGCGGACTACCGCCCCCTCAAAGTGATTTGATTCGTTAAATACCATATGTGGGATGTATAAAGGATGGAAATATTATATTATATATGATATTATACTGGAATTATAATATACCTTTATATCATTATTATTCCATTCTATAAAATACGAAATAGAAATGAAAGTAGCGTTCATGCGTACGTACGGCTTACCGTCTCCATGAACGGTGCATTTCATTTCTTACCTCTAAATGATTATGTAATGTTATAAATGCATGAATGTACTGGATATATATGAAATATATGATATCTACATAATGAATACAATTCTGGATATAATAAACATTTGGCCACACGAACAACATGTAATTGTAAGAAGACCACTTTCGACTTAAGAACCAAATATCGGCAAAACAAATATTATTAACTTAAATGATTACATAATGTTTGTGACATGGTAACAAGTGGTATAAAAGTAATAATGAACTTGAAAAAGGGTTCTTAAGGAATTAGAAATTAACTCAAGTTTATTATTCATGAGATTAAAGAACGATCGAGTCAAGTCGGACCCGAGGTAAGGGATCCTACAACTCTCTTTCTTTTTAAGTACACTCTTTTATGTAATTTCTTTTAAGCTCATCTTTATTATGAATGGGATGTTATTTTATATTACTCCTACTGTAATTTTTATGTTCATATGATGAGAGACCCTATTCACTCTCATCAATCCATATTCGGGAGTTTTATGTGTTGCCGTTAGGCTGCCGAGTTTTCGTAAGGGATTTTTTCATCTCACTTTTATTCCCGTGAGATTTATGCTACATTCGCCACAAATTCCATTGAGTGGTGTATGTACTGACCATTATTATACTCTTTGTGTAATATAATTTCATTTATGAGTATTTACATCAATGACCTTTTGTCTTTCTTTCATGGGGTGTATGTTTTGAAAGATACCCAAGTCGGTAAGGGAACCTTTCACCCTCCACTTTTTTAAAAGACTTCTTTTATTGGGTCTTTTAATTTACATATTTTTATGTTGGGATATGTTCTCATACATCCTTATTGATGTAAATTTTATGTCCAAGTGATGAGATACACTTTTTATCTCTCATCAACTCATTTTGATGTGATGCCGTTAGGCTGTCAAGGGAACTTTTTAACCCAATTTCGATTTCTTTGGGTTCAACTTGTAGTCATTGAATATGTCATCCATTGAATATGTGTGAATAACCTTTTATTGTATTACACTTAATATCCACTTATATTGGGTGTATATATATTTTTCACACATATTTTTGAGATTTATTTGTCCTTAATTTAAGGATACCTTCTTTGTAAGGGATTTCATCACATTTGACATTTCTATTAAGGGTTCATTGTTGTTATGCACCAATTCACTCTTATATGGTGTATCTACTGTCCTTTGGAGAATTATATCATGAATCCTTTTATTCTCATGATATTATAAAGTTCTGACTAAATGTTATTCCTCGATTATTTTATTCAAGTGTCTCCAATTTTGGTAAAACCCCTTTAACCAAAATATCGTTTTAAATGTTTTAATTATTTGTTCTTATTAATATCCATGTTTTCAAAATGGTTTTAAGGATTTATTTATATGGATATTAATGGTTTAATATGTTAAAATCTTCAAGGTTTTATGGGACACATTGATTCAAAAATATCTTTATTAAATGTTTTAAATGGTTTTGGAAATGGTTTCTTTTTTTGGATTCATTATTTCAATATCCTAAAATGTTATATTGTGATTGAAATGTGGAAATGTTATGTTTCCTTTATTCATGTTTTATGTGGTACGATTATGTTATGGTTCTTGGGCATTGTAATGAAGAACGGGTGGTTCCGTGATAAACTAAGGGCGGGTGAGCCCGATATAGCTCTCCAATGCATTGGGTAACGCGAAGGAGTGAAACGTTAAGGTTTCTCCGAAGAGATTTAGGGAATATACTGTGATGGGTATTCCAAACGTAACCAAGAGGGTTACTCCCTACGTAAGAATGTTATGAATGCCTAAAGTTACCTTTATGTCTTATGTTTTCTATGATTTATTCATGATTTGATATGCCTATGTTTTATGGGTAAAGTATGATTTCATTCTTATGTATTTCTGAACTCATGTTTCCTTTCCATATTTTTATAACCCTTACTGAGCTTTTTATACTCATCCCAAGTTTTTGAAATGTTTTTCACAGGTCAAGGGAAGGGTACATGATGTGATGATAGTGTCAAGGATGTGTCAAGAAAGAATCCGTGTTTTATTTTAAATAGGTTTCTGTTGATGGGAAGAATGAATATTGTCTTTTATGTAACCACTTTGTTTAAATGTGGAATGTAATGCAAGTTTCATGATCTAATTCTCTAAAACTCTAAACCTGAAAAGATCCTCAATGTGTAATCTTGTAATAACTCAAGATTAAGTAAGGTTTAAGGCTGGGGCCTTATAGAAAACTAGTACCTTTGGTTTCTCACATTTTTCACAAATCTTCAAAGCCTTTAAGATTCAAGCTATTCCTTTGACAACACATTCAACCATCTTAAATTTTTGACTACATTGTTGATCAGTTTCTATCATTATATTTTTCATTGGATTTAACTCAATTAATTTAACATCATTCTTGAATCAATTATTCCTTTGATGAATATGATGGTATGCTGAATACAATGGACTGGTGTTAGTAGCTTTATCTTCAGAAACTTCTTTAAATAAAAAACGTGTGCTTGTATCATGAATTCATTCATGACTTTGAATATATTTGAGAATAGCTTCAGCATCATCTGATATTGAATGGAAAGTATTATAACTTCACAATAAATTCCTACCTTTTCTTCCCATCCTGAATACGGTTTTCCTAAATACAAGTGGTATGATTACGATCAGGCTGAATACGATCTCCAACACCCTTTTTCTCTTATCCAGATATGATCAATTTTGGATATGATTCATAGAATACCTTTAACTCCACCTTTCTTTCATCAGGCTTGCATCACAAGTTTTACAAATACTTGTGATTTATAGGAGTTCAAATATCAGAAAAGCATCGTCACATTTTTAATCATAGCCATGTAGTCTTTGATTCTCCAAATTATGATCAAACCATTAAAAAATGGATTCAGAGTGAATCTGATGACCATTTACTTCCAAAAATATTCTTCATCAATAAAATTGATCTTTTCAAGCATTGTGAGTCCGATTCCTTGAATATGATGGTTAGTATGATTTTCATCAAATACAAAGTGAGTTGATTTCCCTTTCTTATTTCTTAAACTTTCTTGACAACAAAAGACAATATGTGAAAACAATCACCTTCCTCATCAGTTTGGCCCTAACAATCTCCCCCTTTGGATTTTATTATCAACTAAGATTCATAAATAACTAAAATTTGTATCTTCATGTAATATGTTACATATCAAAAATTATAATCCTATGTGAGTTAACTCATTGTAGGAAATAATAATTATTGACTGCAAATCCATGTTTTCCAAAAGTATTGATTATGAACTCTTCAACTTTTCTTCACAACTTTATTCCTCAACTTTATTCACTTCTTAAACTTTACTAGAATACAAAAAAAAATTCCTACAACCACTTCAACAAATAGTTATAATAGTTCACACACACATACAATGCTGGATTCATATCATACCCACAACTCCCCCTATTTACATGCTTCTATAAGGATAGATTTATGAAACAATTTTTCCCCTTGAAAACACTGTCCAAAGGTAAGGTGAGAGAGGGGATAAAAACACATACCACAACCTTGATGAGAAATATTTTGGATGCTCATGTTTAACCTCAATTTAGAGAAGGGTTTTTTCAGTAAAGGTTTTGTGAAAATGTAAGTAACTTGTTCCAATGTAGGAATATACTCCAACTTTAATTCATTCTTCTCCCATGATCTTTGATGAAATGATATTTGATATCAATATATTTTGAACGATAATATTGAACTAGATTCCTGGTGAGATTGATTGTACTTTGATTATCACAACACAAGATCAAGGGTAACTTCACTTCAATAAGTAAATCTTCTAATTGAGTCTTCATCCACATAAGTTGGGTAGCATCTTGAGTGGAAGAAACATACTTAGCTTCAGTAATACTGAGAGTTACTAAATTCTATTTCTTTTAATTCCAACTAACATAATTATTTCCTAAAAATAATACTCCACTAGATGTGGATCTTCTATCATCAACATTTCCTGCCTAATCAGCAACTAAATACCCAAACAAATCAATACTTTCTAATATTTCATACCTAATTCTGAAATTTTTTGTTCCTTTGATGTATCTGAGAATTATTTTTCTAGAAAGTAAATGTAATTATTTAGGATAACTCTAAAATATTACATATAAGGTAACAACACAAACAATTTTGGGTCTTGAGGTAGTCAAATACAAAAGACTTCCAATCAGTTTTCAGAATTCTTTTTGATCAAATTCTTTCCCTTATCCATATTTAGACAATTTTGTTCCCACTGAAATCGGTGTGGAAACTGGTTTTGATTTTTCCATGCCAAACTTATTTAGAATTTCCTTAGCATACTTTTCTTGAGAATGGAAGACATGTTTCATCTTTTGTAAAATTTATAACCCAAGAAAGTATTTCATTTCCCCCAGTATGGACATTTCAAACAGATTTTTCATTTCCTTATAAAATCTTTCACAAATTATTTCATCATTCTCAGCAAAGATAATATCATCAACATAAACAATTACGATGAGGGGATACTCTTGAATTTATTTGATGTAAATATTATTATCAACTCTTACTTTATAAAAACTAATTTTCCTTAAGAAATTATCCAATTTGGAATACCATTCCATCGAAGTTGTTTTAGCCCATACAATGCCTTCTTCAATCTACATGCATGAGATTTATCTTTCCCAAAAAAATCCACAAGTTTATTCTATATAAACTTCTTAATCATGATCACCATTCAAGGATACATATTTAACATCCATTTGAAGGATATTGTAACCTCATTGTGTAGAAATATTAAGAAAGATTATGATATTTTTTAATCTTTCCATCAAAGAAAAGGTTTCATCAAAATCAATACCTTCAATTTTCTAGTACTCTTTGCAAACGAGTCTTGCCTTATTCTTTATCACTTCACCTTCTTTATTCTGTTTTTTCCAGAAAAAATCCACTTTGTTCTAATAATATTTTGGTCATATAGATTGGGTACAAGTTCCCATGTATCATTATTTTCAATTTGATCTAGCTCTTCATTCATGGCCTGAACCAATTTTGGATACTCAGAATATTCTTTCATATCATTCGAATCAACTTTTGAATACAAATAAGTATGTGTAACAGAATTTGTTGTTCTTGTTTAAACCTTCTAATGTTGATCACCAATAATATTCTAAGATTCCACTTCCTTCCTTATCCTAGGATGAGATTTTTGAGAATCTTCCTCATCACTAGAAATAGTTGAGTCTGATTCTTCTTGATTACGATTGTTAGTATCCTTATCAGAATTTTTATCAATACTTTCCTTATCCTTATCAACTTCTTTATTATCCTGAGTATGTTTTTATTTCTCAGATATTTCAATGAATAACACATCAATAGAATCGAAAATTCTTCTTGTTTCTTTGTCGAAACATATGTAACCTCTTTCTTAAGGAGCATAACCATGGAAAATTCTATCTTCACCTTTCTGCTCAAACTTTCCCAAGTTTCCACCTTTCTTATTTATAATGCATGGACTCTAAAAAACTCTTAAGTGTTTCAAACTTAGAGTTTTTTCATAAATAAAATCATATAGATTCATATGTGAGATTTTCCTACAAAAAAATTGGTTTTGAATATACATATTAGTACTCATGGATCGCCTCTAATAGTAATGAGAAAGACCATGTTCAAGTAACATAGTTCTCTCCATTTCAACCAAAATTCTATTCTTTCTTTCAAAAAATCCATTTTTTTGAGGAGTGTATGGGGAATTATACTCATTTAAAATTCCATACTTCTCGAGATAAATTTAAAATTTTTCATTTCTATATTCACGACCATTGTCAAAACTTAACTTCTTCACTAAATACTCACATTCTTTCTTAGATTTCCTTATGAAACTTTTAAAAAAATTCAAAGCATATGTCTTATGTTTCATATACATAACACAAGTAATGTGAGTAAAATCATCAATGAAAGTAATGAAATGATTATCTCCATTTGTTTATTGTTTTCTCATTGGCATACAAATATTTAAATGAATAAGATTCAGGGGTTGTTTTGAACAAATGTCAACTTTCTTGTGCATAACATTTGTAATCTTTCCTTTCTGATAAATAGTGAAATGCCAATATCTTCTTCTTGTAAAATCAAGAATGTCTCATACACTATTCCTTTTAGAAAACTTACTCATGTTTCTTTGAAATATTTGTCCCAGCCTTTTATGCCACAATTGATTCTCTTCCACCATACTCAAGTAACAAGAGTTTTGTATCTCACCAACTTGAAACAAATTTTCCTTTATACATTGGACTCTTGTACTTATCTTTCCATCCTTCTCACTTTTCATAACAAATCCATCTTTCCTAAAAGTAACTTTGTTACCTTAATCACGCAATTTTTAAACACTTAGTAGGTTATGTTTCATCCCATCCACATATAAATCCTTTTTATATCAATTTTTCTTTTCCAATGATAGCTGATCCAACACCTTTGATTCTTAGTGATTCATCATTTTTTAGTGTTGCAGTTCCTTATTTGAAATATTTTACATTATTCAAAAATCTAAAATCTCATGTAATATGAGAACACCCACTATCAAGAATCCAAGTTCTTTCTCCTTTTATATATTTTAAAGTGGTTTTAATAACAAGAGATTTTTCTTCTCCCTTTTCTCTCTTCATTTACAGCTTCTGAGAATTGTTAAGTAACTTTTTTTGTATCGTTAACAAAACAAGACAACCCTTTTCAAGATGAACTGTTTGTTCACATATTTCACAAATAGTTTTCAGGGGTTGGAACCTATTTTGAATTCTTACAGCATCATTTTCAGATTTCTTCTAAACATGTTTTTCAGACTTCCTCTTTTGAGAGGATTGACTCCCACGCAAACTTTTCCTTCCATAACTTGTGTAATAATAGTAATTTTTTTAGTTTAACCAACTTATATTTTCTATATTACTGAATCCACCACAATACCAGTAGTATCAATATAAATAGTATTTTCCTCTAAAACTTCCATACTAATCGGAATTGTGAATACATTTCTCAACAACCTTCTTATCTTTATTTTTTGAGCCACCAACCTTTCCATTATCAATCAAAGTATTCTTTTTATTTTCATCCTTATTTGAATCATAAGTATTATAAATATTTTCAGATCTATAATGTTTTGAAACATTTTTGGACTCTGGGTATTTTGAAACTTTTGAATTCCCAACTTTGTTGGTCTTGGCCATATACATAATTTTCCTAGATTTCTTCCTTTCAGAAACAATTCCATATTTCTTCTCAACCTTTGAAGGTAACTTTTATTGATCCCTCTTAGGATTCTCCTTCCAAGAACTCTCACAAACTTCAGATATAGAGTTTTTGAAAATTTTATTTCTCTATAGCTCTTTATAAAGTTTTTGTTAGACAAGTTCTGACTCTTCTTTTTTCCTTTAAATTTACCTCCAGATTATCATTACAATTATTTTATTCTTCGAGATATTTTTTCAATTCACCAATCTCTACCAGTATCTTGTTCTTCTCTTCTAAAAAGCTTTCTTGAATTTTTGAGAAACATTCCTCTTCCAACTTCTTTCTTTTTTTCAAGTCTTCTAATATTTTTCAAACATTATTTCAACTCTTATTTCAAATTGAGTTTCTTTTTCATTAGACCGATACTTTTGAATTCTTAATCATTCATTGTTGCAATAAAAGTATTGTCACCAACATACTCAACAGATTTTTCAGATTCATCTTCATTATCTTCTTCTTCATCGTCTTTAGATAAGAAACTTCTTCTTTTGGATTTGAATAATTTTTTATCTTTACTTTTAGATTTTTATTTATCTGTATCACCTTGTTTCTTCCACGATCTTCTTGTCCTTATTTATTATTCATCACTATCATATTCTTTCTTTCTTTGAGGAAAATTAGCCACAAAGTGTCCAACAGCTCCACATCCAAAACATTTCAAGGGAAGTTTTCCTTTGTATTTCCCTGTACCTCTTTTCACATTTTTAGAAAACAAGGATAAAATGTTATCAAGATTTTTACATACCTCATTTTTTTAATCAGAATCACCAAATTCTTCTTCAATATGAATCATATTTGACTTATATTTCTTTACATCCTTGAAAGTCATTTCTCTATCAGCTTTTGTTTTTATCTTCATGGATTTATCCCTTCTCATTTTATAAGTGATGAGAGTGCTATGAAAATCATCTAGAGACAATGTTTCAAGATATCTATCTTCCAGTGAAGAAACTTTAGCATTAAATTTTTTAGGAAGGATTCTCAAGATCTTTTCAACAATTGTATAATCTTCTAAATTTTCACTAATACATCTAATAGTACTGACAATATCATTTACCTTGGTAAAGAAGTCCCCAACGGATTCATGCTCACCCATTTTTAAATCTTCATACTTCAAACTCTAGATTTGTAACTTTTCCTAATTCACTTTTGTATTGACTTTGTATATGTTTTTCAACTTGTACCATATACCTTTGGTTGTGGAAACACCTTTCACTATTAAGAATTCACTTTAAAAAAGTGATGATAATAAAGCATTCTTGGCCCTTCCATCATTCTCAAGATTCTTCTTATCAACAGATGTAAGAGGAACTTTTTCATTAATATGAGGAAACCCATATGTTGCGGCTTCAAGAACATTATATCCAATAGATATAAGATAAGGTAACATTCTATATTTATAAATATGATAATTATTACCATCGAAAACTATAATTCCTTTATTGTTCGCACAATTGATATTCTCCATCAACTTCTCTTCAAAACTTCAGTAAATAATAAGTGAAGGGAACCTTCAACTCTGATACCAATTGTAAGTGTCCAGTCAGGATAATTTTATCACTGAGAGGGGGAGGGATGAATCAGTGATAACTTTTTCTTTTATGTTTCCTTGTAAAAGAAACAACCTTCACCTCCTATTAAATATTTCTTTCCTTACTAAAAACAAATCAAACACACATCCATAGGAACATAGGTATTTACAAGGTTCATTATTCAATAAGAATAGTTACATAGTTGGTATGGTTTGTAAATGATCTAATACCACACAATACACTAAAAAAATCTCTTTTGTGTGGAATACAATGAGTAGGATATTCCCTTACACTCATGTAGTACTATGTAAACAATTCAATAGTGCATGTGCTCATTCTAACACAGATGATATAATACAAAATTTGTGTAACGACACATGTTACCCGTGATCCTTTTTCAACATTCAAAAATGTATTATTTTGAAAACAAGTCTTCATTTTATTACCCAAAATCTGGTAAGAACTTTAAGGACTTGTGATATAAAATTTCAATTTCATTGCCCATTCCGATTCTCCCAATCCAATTGCCCAGACCGATTCTTTCAATCCGATTTCTCAATACAAAAAATATAACTCTGTCAAAATATGATTTTTTCAATTCAGAACACTTATTCTCAGTTTGTAAATCCAAATATGAAAATATGATACTGATTATCCAGCCCAATACAATGATTGGACGAATATGATGACAAGAGTAATATGATAATCAGCTGAATATGATAATTATCTGAATACGTTGCAATCTTGTATCATCTCCTTTCACTTCAATCCAAAAAGACTTCTTCACAAAAATAATATGGAAACCTATTCTTCTCTCCCTAGAACTTTAGATCTTCTCTCTCTTTGTGAACAAAACACCCATCATCAGTGAAGTATAATATACTTATTTTTTTTTATAGGTGACCCAAATGTGGTTTGGGTAGGAATTCTAAAAACTTTCCTACTCGACCAAATTACCCAAATTTTTCATGTATTCTTAAATTTCAGGTGCATTTATGACTTCATCAAAACTTCTCAATTCTTCTTGATCCTTCTTGAATCTTCTAAACACTTCATCTCTCTTCTAACTATTTTCACCAACATCAATCCGATTTCAATTACCATACCAATTCGCTCGACCCTATTTCTTTATTAAGATGCTTCGTACCAATTAAATATATGAAGAAATAAACCTCTTTTATCTTCTTCAAAAACTCCATTCCAATTCTTCATTACGATGCTTTGTACCCACTGTTGAAAACATACATCTTCTTTGAATTCCAAGCTCCACCTCGACAACACATCCAACTATTTCCTTCATCTCTTCTCTTGATCCACTGGAATGAAGTGATTCAATCACATCTACTTCTTCTTCTCTTTAGAAAGATGAATCAGTGTCAACTCTTATATGATGGATCTTTACCCAATTAAAAAACATAGCAATTGAAAACAAATCATAGTTTATCTTTATCTTCTGAATATAATACCCATTAGCTTCATTTTCTGAAGATTTATATCTTTTGGCTTTTGGTCTGATTGAAAACTAGTACCTTCAGTTTCTCAAATTTTTCACAAATTTTCCAAGCCTTCATGATTCAAGTTATGCCTTTTACAACACATTCAACCATATTAAATGGTTGAGTACATTTTTTATTGATCTTTTTCATTTAATTTTGCATCATCTTTAACTCAATTCATTTACCATCGGTCTTGAATCGATTATGCATTTGATGAATATGATGATATGCTGAATACGATGGACCGGTGTCAGTAACTTTATCTTCAGAAACTTCCTTCAATCACAAACTTGTGCTTGTAGCATGACTTCATTCATGACTTTGAATACATTTAAGAACAACTTCATCATTGTCTGATATTCAATGGAAAGTATTGTAACTTCCCTATCAATTCTTTCCTTTCCTTCCTAGATTGAATACGATTTTCCTACATAAAAGTGGTATGATTATGATCATGATGAATAATATATGCAACACCCTTTTTCTCTTATCCAGATATGATCAATTCTGAATACGATTCACAACATCTCTTTCACTCCCCCTTTTTTTCATCAGGCTTGCATCGCAAGTTTTCCAAATACTTGTGATTTATGATAATTACAAGATCAGAAAAGCATGATCACATTTTTAATCATAGCCATGTAGACTCTGATTCTCCCCATTATGATCAAACCATTGAAAACTAGATTCAGGGTGAATCTAATGACCATTTACTTACAGCAAGATTCTTCCTCAATACGATTAAATTTTTCAAGAATTGTGATTCTGATTCCTTGAATATGATGGTCAGTCTTTTTTTCATCAAATAAAAAGTGAGGTGATTGTCCTTTCTTCTTTATTAAACTTTCTTGACAAAAAAATACAATACTTGAAAATGACCAACTTCCTTGTCAGCTTGGTCCTAATAGGATTTATATCTCACACCTTTCTCGGACCACCATTGCACTGGGGTACCCAAGTAGATCTCATGTCTGCAGAACCATAGACCATTGCTTATGTTTTTTTTCTTGTACCTGGGAGTTAAGAGAACATGACTAAGATGGAGATCAAGTTGCTCGGGAAGATCACCTTAAGGGATTTTTCTTCTTTTCTTTATTCGTGTGTTGTATTGTATGTTGTTTCCAGTTATATGTCTAATTTTTAGTTATGTATCATAATCTATACATGCATTCGTATTTATATTGGGAATTGACCACCTTTTGTATTTAGTTTATATTATTATTCTCCTGCTCTTTCTTCATTTGTTATTGATTCTGTTGTTGTCTGTTATTACATATCTGATAAACCATTATGAGACTCTGATCATGAGGGTATAATCTCCCCACTATCACCTCCTTAGACCCTCACTGCTAGTCGTTAGCTTCTGGCGTATGGGGAGGTGCGCTTGAGGCCATGTGACCCACCGCTCTAGCTACTGTTATAGTGGTCATACAGACCGGGACGTCACACTTATCCTTGCACTTATCCCTAGGGTTTCACTAAAGTTTTCTCATCCTAGTTTCCAAAGGTTAACTAAACCTTAACTCTAATTTCAACTATAGAAACTCATTCCTTTTACACATTTTATTATAAGATTCTTAAACATAAATATCCAATAATTACAACACATGGATTGTAAAGGCCTAGTGTCTTCGGAAGACTGGGTTCATAATACATCAAACAAAACTAAAACATGACATTCTTAATTTATTCTTCATAGTGTGCTCCTAAAATCCATTTGAGCTCCTAAAATTGCATGGGATAACCTTGGAAATATATAAAGAAAGGGGTGAGATACAAAACACAGTAAGGGAATAAACATGATAAGACAACATAACATGTGAGTCAGAGGTATAACATGATATCATAAAAAGAGAAGTTGCATGAGTAATCAAGTGGAAGCATAACATAAAGAGCATGGTATCATAAGATCATGGCAACATGGAAAAGTGGAAAAGACATAAAACATGACATAAACATAAGTCAAGGTGAACTGCCAAGACAACATCACATGGTGGATAGGGTCCATAATAAACTAGGTTCACTCCCTAATCCCATGCATGACATCTCATGAGACTAAAACATTATCCAATGCATTAGAGGGATATATAATCCAGGCCCACCTGTCACAGTCATTTCATGTACATGCATATGTGTTCCACATAAGGATATAAATCCTAAAATATAAACTTAAAGATTACTCATGGAAAGAAATGGGTTGCATAATCTTGTCTTATAACATAGTCAAAAAGAGATTCCTTAAAGAATACATTTGAGAAATGGTCATAAGGTATGTATTACCCCATAAAATGAAGGGAGAATGGGCTAGGTATATATGTGAGAGACATATATACAGAATTTATAAGTATTCTACAACATTAATAGAGAGATAAAGTGAGTTAGAGAGAGAAAGTTCATAACTCGAAGGTTACCTTGAGCCCGATTTGTCATGTGCGTTCTTTATCACCCTGAATAATAAACTTTAGTTAACTATTTACTTACTTAAGAACCTTTTAAAGTTTATTATTTCTTTTATTTTAATTGTTACCATGTCATGTTCAGTTATTTAACCAATCAATTTCACGTCGAATGTTTTAACGATAAACGACTCTTGTGTCAAAAATCACATTGGTATGTTGACTAAGATCAAACAGATTATTAATTCATCATCTCCGTAAAAGTAGTCATGAAATAATTATCATTTTTATACATAAACTATACTTTTTAAACCAACCATAAAATATGGTTATGAAAAATGAACTATGTTACAATCATGGAGACGGTAGGTCATGTGTACATATGAATAACATTTTCATTTTTTGAAGATCGTGATGGAAAGAAGATAAGTTTTATTTTATTTTTCCAAGATGACCATTATATCATAAATATTATATTATTTTTATAAATACCATTACACATATCATCCATGTGATGTGGTGATAAAAACAAATCGCATCGTTTCGCGAGACGATAGTTTGTCGTACACAAAAACGACGTTGTCATTTATTCAACAAATGAAAAGGTAAGAAAGTATATGATATATTTCTTTTCCATGATGATTAATATGTCATGAATATAATATATAAACATCAAATTAATTTTTATTATCTTCTATGTAAAGTGTAAGTGAAAAACGAATCACATCGCTTGGTGAGGCAATGGTTTGTCGTACACATAAGCGACGTTATCGTATTCTCTACGGAATGGAAAGTAGGGAGGTATATATGGTATTATAATTTTAAAAGTATAATTATATCATAAATATCATATATAAACATTAGATACTTCATTATATTGAGCCATTAGAAGCAATGATGGAAAATGAATTGCGTCGATTTGCGAGGCAGTAGCCCGTCGTACACACGATCAATGGTTTTGTTTCCCATTTAAGGACGGAGGAGATGGTTGTAGGTCATGCCCTTAACATAACAACATCTTAATATATTGATGATACTTAGGTTATTATATCAGCATGGTTTAATAAGATTTAAATGAGGTGGAGGAAGAAATAAAATAAAACGCTCGGCTAAGAACGTTAACTTCTTTTGGTTTGCACCAAAAGCCCTCTTATGTTGGCTTTCTAACCAAACCAAGGCTTCTAGAATGAGGATAGGGAAGTAGGGAAGTGATTTGGGAAGGTATTGACCGAACCAATGGGTTTTGGAAGTGTGCAAAGGAGAGGAGATGGGATGGTCTTTTATAAGTGGGGGAGATAACACATTTGGAGTTTTCGAAAAGAAAGAATTTCACTCACGTTTTTCTCTTGTCACAAGATACCAAAATGGACCATTTTTTAACCTTAGAAGAGATAAGGTCAAAATATGACCATCCAATGAGAATTAGACTAGTTTTTGGCTAGTTTTAACCCCTGTCTTTTTTAGTTTAACCTCAGGTAAACCCATTTTTATCTTAATTGCGGTAAATAATTTTTAATGTTTTCGATATTCATTATGGTCAAAAATTAAGTTGACCTTATTAGATAATATAAATTATGGTGATTCTAAATAAGGAATAATTTTTCAAAAATCAACTCATAGAAGTGGTAGAATTTAATTTAAAATTAAACTCACAGACGTATCGAAAAAACGGTTTTCCAACAGAACAACTTTCAAAAGTTGAAAAGGTTTTTATATGAAAATTCAATATGAAATTGATTTCAATGAACTAATTTGGATTAATTAATATATAATTGAACTAAACTGGCATTAAAATAAAATGGGGCTTGTAATTTTTTTAAACGAAAAGATGGTTTTTTCTAAAAATCATTATTTTCACTATTCATCAAAAAATGAAACATTTTAGAAAAATCCAAAAAATTCATCATAAACTAATTTTGATATGGCGATTTCAAAAATGAAGTTCATTTTGTAAAATAAATTTTCTAAAAGTAATAAAGATTAATTTTAAATTATGTGTTCAAAACGTGACTAAACCGCATTTTAGAAAAATACTGTTTTCAGAAAACATTTTCTTCTCTTTCAAATGGTTCTTATTTTATTTTTAATCGGTAGATAACTATTGAATTTATTTTACACAAATGTAAGCTATATAATTTTTTTATAATTTAGCTAGTTTTATTCCTACCCGTCAATTTAACGGTTAAGTTATAATAGTCATGTTTAAATAATGATATTTTAATAGAGTATCGCGTTTCGTTTAAACTCGGTGTTCCGTATATCATAAACTATCGAAGAGATTGAATTTATTTTAAAAGAAATATATCATAAAGTCTCGAGGTTTTGCAATAAGAAAGCTTAAGCATGCTCGAACACCATTCTCATAACACAATCTTGTTTATATAGGCATCAGGGACGCTCTTCGCGCCTTCATGCATTCACATGTACATTATGAAACCTATGAGCAAATGACATTCGATTACAACACCTTATAACCAACGCTTCATCTTATGAAACATTTGATGATATCTTACGTGGAGGAGAGATTCAAACATTAGTTATTAACATTTGATTGTCATCATCAATCGTAGGGTGTTATAAAAATCATATGATATGATTCACTATGCCCTATGATTTGTGTATGGTGTACATTGCTTGGTGCCTTATTATACACACATATCATACCGTGTGATATACCCAAGTACACATATGTTGCATGCATGTAATGCACATAAATGATGCATGTTATGTGTTTTAAATGATGTTTTTTTAGATTTAAGAACATTTTTAATTGTTTGCAACACAAAACATGTATTTTATGGGTATTGTGTGGTATTAATTTTTTAATAGTTTGGAATTCATATATAAAACCCCTTTTTATTATATATTTATATTGTTTAACATATTTGATCATAATTGTTTATTGGTGGGACTGTTGAAGGATGACTTTACTAACCTATTACAAAATAAAACTTCAAAATATATAAATGAACATGGTGGGGTGCATCCCAAACAAGAGGGGCATCCCAACTTTCCACCATGCGCCAACACAATAAAGAATCGGAAAGGGAAAGGGAAAGCAAAAGGGCAATTGGGCGGGGGGAAGAGGAAGAGAGTACCACACACAACTCGTGGCTCACAATCCCCCGCTCCCGCTGACGTGGCGATGTCCAGTATCAAAATCACTCCTCTCTGTACCGTCTCCTCCGCTTAACCAACCAACGACGCGCCCGCATCCACGCAGACAGACCACCCTTCCTTTACCCCTTTTTCTCCCTCCCCACTCCCTCTAAAAGTTTCCGCTTTTTCCTCCTCTTCCTCTTTCCCCCTTTTTCCCTTTCCCCACCTCTCCCCGCTTCCTTCTGGAGCTTCTCCCTGCTTTTCCTCTCCCCAAAATATGTTCCACGCAAGAGATCCCGCGATAAAACTGTTCGGCAAGACGATCCCGGTGCCGGATATTGCGTCCAGTGGCGCCTCCCGCGACGGTTCTCCTGTTGCCCCTCCCCCCGATCCTTCTTCTTCTTGTTCCGGCTCTGGCTGTGCCGGAGACTGCGCTGATGAGAACCCTGCTTCGTCTTCCCCGGAGGCCGATGAGTCCGACAGGGCCCGAGAAGAACCCAGAGTTGACAAGGTACGGATTCAATTTTCAATCGATTCATGACCCACCTCTTGGAAACTGATTATGGTTCGATGATCGATGTGCGTAATTTGAATTCCCCCCCTCCCCGATCTTTTCTTTTTGGGAAATTTTCATCTCTCCTTTGAAGGGTTTTCTCGCTATTTTTTGTGTTTGGTTTGATTCCGTTCGATCGTCGGAACTTACTTTCTTGGTTGTTCGTGAATAATATGATTTTTTTGGTAGGTTGATTGTTAATCCTATTCCCCTTTTTTCTTGGCTGTTTCATATGAACATGCTTCTTCTGTGCATGATCATTTAATCTTTGCCCAAAATTAGATTGCTCAAGAGAGCGGGCTCTCATTCTCCTATCCCTATTTCGAATTGAATCTCTGTTTCACACCTACTCTTAGCGAAATTTATGTTATTTTGGATGTTCATGAGCAATAGGGGAGAATTTTTATCTGCAAATCACAAGCTTTTGACTCCCGTTTTTTATTCTAATCTTATTATCTTTACAACGCTATCGGGAGATTAAATGCTGATGAAGTAACCATAGAACCTTTACTGTATATGTTGATCATTACATGTATCTGTGTGTTTTCGGTTGGTAAAACTTAGTTTGGTTCTGAATTGGATTCGTTCTTCTTGCTGCAAACACACAAGGAAGAAGAAGAGCCGATCGTTTCCTTTTAGATTCGAGTTCTTTTTTTGTTTATTCCTTTGTATTTGAATTCAGGATTCATTAAGCGCAAATATAGTTGAAGTCCAGCCTTTGCTGTATCTGTTGGCCATTACATGTATCTGTGTGTTTTCTATTGGTAAAACTTAGTTTCGTTCTGAATTGGATTCGTTCTTCTTGCTGCAAACACACAAGGAAGAAGAAGAGCTGATCGTTTCCTTTTAGATTCAAGTTCTTATTTTGTTTATTCCTTTGTATTTGAATTCAGGAATCATTAGGCGAAAATACAGTTGAAGTCCAGCGTTTAGCCTCAGAAGAGATAACCGATCGGGATGCAAGTTCAACTGTAAATGAAACCCCTGCTGCCAAGGCTCACCAGCCTTCAAAAACTGAAGACGAGCAGAGTGAAACGAGCATCTCCCAAGAGAAGCCATTGAAGAAGCCCGACAGGGTGCTCCCATGTCCCCGATGCAACAGCATGGAAACCAAGTTCTGTTACTACAACAATTATAACGTAAACCAGCCCCGCCACTTCTGCAAGAACTGCCAGAGATACTGGACAGCAGGCGGGTCCATGAGAAACGTCCCTGTCGGCGCCGGCCGTCGCAAAAGCAAGAACCTAGCCCCTCACTGCCGTCACGTTGCTGTGTCTGAGGCTCTCCAAGGTGCTCGGACTGATGCTCCACTAGGACCCAATGGAGCCACCGTCCTAGCCTTCGGCCCAGAGTCACCACTTTGTGAATCAGTGGCCTCTGCCACGAACCTTTCCGAGAAGACAACAAGCCATGGCTGCCTGTGGAACGATCAAATGAATGAATCTGTGGTTACCGACTCAAATCCAAAGGACGAGGCTGAAAAATCTAGTTCACAGGAGACAATGTTGCCGAGCTTCCATGGCTTCAACCCTCAGATTCCTTGCCTTCCTGGTGCTCCATGGCCGTACCCGTGGAATTGGAGCCCCCCCATGGCCCTCCCACCCTTCTTTTCCATGACGTTCTATCCTCCACCAGCCTACTGGGGTTGCTCTGTGCCCGTTCCTTGGCTTGCGCAGCCATTGCCGGACCAAAGTGCGTCTGTTTCAGGTGCCGGCTCCCCAAACTTGGGAAAACATTCCCGGGACAAGGACGAGGGGGAGGAGGGCCCTCAAGTAGAGGGGAACTGTGAGAAACAGTTTTGGGTTCCAAAGACGTTGAGGATCGATGACCTGGGAGAGGCTGCAAAGAGTTCTATATGGGCCACGCTGGGGATTCTGAATGACAAGGTGGATTCATCACCCAGTGGTAAAGGGCTCCTCAAGGCATTCCCACCCAAGGGTGATGAGAACGACCATTTGGCTGAGAATTCACCCTTCTTACTGGCCAATCCGGCTGCAATGTCTCGATCACAGAACTTCCATGAAAGGTCGTGAATGAGTAGCTTCAGAGCTTATATCTGTCCAGTAGCCATATTTGTTTTCCATCCTCAATTGCAAGCACCCAAAGCATTTTCAATGGCTGGTATCCCCATTCAGAAGAATCGTGGTCAAAAGCTCTACTGATCAATTTTTTTTCTTGATGTTTTTTGGGTGGGAAAGAATCGATGCCCGTTTTTCTTGTCGTGTACATAGAAACTATTAACCGTGGAGTTGCTGAAAGATGAGTTTCTGTCTGTGTGTAGCCCCAGTGGTATCAAAATGATGATGGGGAATCAATGTTAACTAGCTAATAATCAATGCTATTGGGGAAGAACGTTTCCTGGAATGTGCATCTCCTTAAATTTATTCAATTATTTCATGTATGCCTGTACAAGTTTATCTCTTTATATATCTTTGTAGCGTGTTTTCATCTTTGCACATGCATTTCATGAAAAAGCTTTTAGTAACTCATCAAACTTTTCTCAAGTCAAACTTAATTGTAAAATTCTCCTTGATTGAACTCTTTGAAGTGTATTTTCTTAGGAAGGGATGGTAACATAAAGTTTGGAGTCTTTTTTCAATGGATTTAGGGGTGCTTAAAGGGTTGGACGGGTGCAGTGTGTATCAAGTCTGCATGGACTGACTCTAATAATGTGCGCCCCATTTAGACCTATTTTTAATCAGTCTTCAAAATATTGAGTCTGGTCCGGTCCGCGGTTTAAGCTGCCCGGTCCGCAGACCGGCCCGCATATGTAATCATCAATAAAAGTAATTTAAAAAAAATAAGAACACTTAATATATATACATTCATCACATGCATCAAATATGTCTTTTATAAAAAAAGTCTACACTAAATTAAAACAACATTGAAAAAAAATATATTTATGACTTGTAGTCGAGCTCGCATATTTTGAGATCGGTCTACATAAGCCCACATGAATTTTTTCCCTGGTCAATTTAAGCTCATTTAAAATATAATTCATATTTTTTTAGTCTGATCTGCCTCATAAATGCGGGTTGATGGGTTTGATACTTGTGGTCCGTTAACCACCCCTAAATGGAATATGTGGCATACTCATCTCTTAAATTAAGGTACTTTCATTTTGAATCTGACATATTTGAACCAACACAACAACATTTGTGTTTTTGAGTTCGTTTAATGGAAGAAGTTATCCTCAATTATTTTATTATTTAATCATGAGATATTATGTCAACATGTAAAAATAGGAAACTATTTTATCATCTCGAAAATGGAGACTTTATTTGATCTTATGTCATGGAGGAAATAGTCTGGTCAAGTGGGGTGGATTTTAATCGGGGAATCCATTAGATTAATTTGCATTGGAAATGTTGACATGAGAGTTGATTGTGGTCAATTGTGTCAAATTAAAGGATTTGGGGATATGAATATTATTATGGAGGGAATGAAGATTTTAATAGAGGCTTGACCTTATTATTGTGGCGAACGAAATTATGATGGAATTAAGGGGGACAAAGATTTTACCCATTTATCATAGGAGTTACACGTGGCAAATTCACTATTACAAAACAGAGCAAGGGAAGCATTGCCTTTTATCACCGCTAAACAGAAAGCGCTGATAAAGGGGTATGCCTTTATCAGCGCTATCTAAAAGCACTGATAAAGGTGTACCCTTTATCAGCGTATTTTTTAGCGCTGATAAAAGGTAACATTTATCAGCGCTTTTTTTAGCACTGATAAAGGTATCTCTTTATCAGCGCTAAAAAGACGCTGATAAATGAGTGTTTTATCAGCTCTTTTATTTTAGCACTGATAAATCATACATTTATCAGCGCTTTTAACGAGTGCTGATAAAGGTTCCATCGGTTTTTATTTAATAACCCTAACAGACCATCCTTGCTCGCACGCGGTCAAACTTTCGCAGAAGTTGAACCAGGCCTCTCGTCCACCGCAACCTCGTCCTCCTCCTCCTCGTCCTCCTCCTCCTCCTCCGCCGCGTCCGCCCCAGCCCCCGCCCGCCGCTGCCTCTACCGCTGCCGCCGCTGCCTCTATCGCCGTCGTCGTTGCCTCTGCCGCCGCCTCCGCTGCCGCCGCCGCCTCCGCCTCCGGCGCCACCGCTACAATTATTGATATTCATTTTCAGGTATTTTTTTTTCTACCGCTTGAATTGAACATGTGAAATCCTGACATGAGGTGTTATTGCAAGAGTCAATGAATGATATAGTTGATAACAGTTTTGGATTCATGGTTCCTTACATATTGTAGAATTATGGAGGAGCACTAGAGACCTGTGTGGTTGTTTTAGCCATTAAACATTCCAATATATAAGTGGGATTATATTTTCATTAATTTTTTATTGGTTTGCCAAAAACTCCTTGTAAGAAGGTTGTGATTTGGGTGGTTGTTGATCAACTCAAAAAATATGTGCACTTCCTTCATATTAATGAGGCGATGAAAGTGGAACAACTCACGGACTTGTATGTTTTAGATTTTTTGAGACTTCATGAGGTTCCCTCTATAATTGTTTCAGAAAGTGATCTGAGGTTGAAATCTAGGATTTGGAAATCATTATAGGTTTCACTAGTTTTCCAGGGTAAATTATGAACACATTATCATCTATAGATGGATATATATATAGAGAGGGAAGTCAATGTTCTAGAGGTTACTCTCCAGAATCATGCACATGATTTCATTGGATATTGTGAAATGAATTTTCCTTTTGTTGATTTCCCCTATAACAATTGTTATCAGGATGTGACAAAGACGGATCCCTACATTTCTTTATATGGGAATCCATATAGATATCCCTAGTACTGGGAAGAGTTGGTTCGAGTGGTCCATAGTTGGTTCGAGTGTTGTTCAAGAGATGAAAGAGATGGTGCGGTTGATCTGGAAGAATTTAATCATTACACAGAGTCATAATAAATTCAATACGAACCATTGGAATCAACTACTGGTGTTTTAGGTTAGTGATTAGGTCTTTATCGTAGTTTCACATCACTTGGGACATCAGCGGTTAGGTTATCAATGTCTGTTTGCACCGAGTAATGGGATAAACATAGTGATTTTTGGTCACCAGGGAGTATTTCTTATTGGTTTTGGTTACCATCTAGTTTGATAGCTATCCATGATGTGTTTAATATTTTCCATTTGAGTAGGTATATACCAGATCATTTACATGTGATTAGACGGGGGATGTTGATCTTGATCCCTATAATACTTTGGTTCCCCAGCCAATTCAGATTATGAATCTGGAGTATAAGGTACTACATGATTAAACGACCCCGAGTCTAGTTAATGTGGTATTTCAGACAATATATCCATGATACATGGGGGAATGACTCGTTGATGAGGTAGTAGTGTCCTTCTTCATTAGAGGATACATGATCTTGAAGGATTTCTGGGGGAAAATCATTTATGGTCGGGAGATTATAAAGTCTCATTACATTTTATGTGAGGTATGTTTTAACATTTTTTTGGATTTTTTTTTTGTCGAGGAATGCTGAGAAAGGATTTGGAGGACACATGTATTGGTAAATTTAGTGATCTTTAGGGAATTTTTAGAAACAAAACAGCATTTTTTACTATATTCTGAGAAATTACATGATGTGTAAATGGAGTACATGACATGTAATGACCGTCAAAAATGACACATTAATTGGATGCACAATGTGACAATTTTACAAACTTTGTAATGGTTGCATATCATTTAAATAAAAAATATAATGTTTTAAATAAAAAGTGACT
Organism: Viscum album; assembly: GCA_963277665.1. Taxonomy (NCBI): domain Eukaryota; kingdom Viridiplantae; phylum Streptophyta; class Magnoliopsida; order Santalales; family Viscaceae; genus Viscum; species Viscum album. Next base: position 877,771,551 of record OY728125.1, read on the forward strand.
TGTTTTTTAGTGTATCTAAGTCAAGAGGATTACACGACGTGTAAATGTATTACATGTAGTGTCAATGTCACAGAAAAGGTTTTTTGGGATCCATAGAGTTCTTGAGGATTCATATTTTTTACAAAATTATCCTCTTGGATAGATCTTTATCCCGATGATATTTTGGGTCACTCCCTCCCATCAAGTTCACATTGTTCTATGCTTGATCACTATTATGGTTGGATTTCTTTTCTCGAGGTATGTGATCCTTCTGATTCATATTTGGATTTGTTTGCACCTATGGTTTGGATAAAAATTAGTGATCAGATAGTGATTTCTATCAATAAATTTAAATTTATTTGCATGCATTGTCTTTTGGGGTTTGTGGGATGTGGTAAATGGTGTACTCGGTTTTAGATTATTTTATTCTCATGGGTTTCCCCTATTTTATGTTTTCTTTTCAGTTGGAAATCTCCTCTACTGTGCGCCTCTCCTCTGCCACGAACGCACCTCTGTCGTGTGCTTAACGACACCTTCGTGGTGAGTTTTCTCCTGTTACTCATTAGTTTCCTCTTGTTCGCATGTTATTACTGTTTGATATTGATGGTTATAATGTGAAATGTACGGGCTAAACGCCCCACTGAAAATCATGGCCGTTGGTGGTCCTTGTTTGCGCACTAAATGAATTGAATGTTGGTTGGTTCTTGTTGAACATTGGAATATAAAAATTGGTAATTTATGTATACTTGACTTATGAATGAACACCCCAGGATGATAAAACTTCTGTGATAACCCCTGAATTAACAAACAAAATTGAATAAGGGATGCTTTGTAAAATCTAAAATTTTGATTGTTTGGTTTGTATGGTGTTACATGTCATGTGAACCTAGGTCACACACAATGTATCTCCAAGACATATACTTCAGCATGAAACCATGTACATGCCATGAAATAATGGTAGAACCATATGACATGTGTTTTACTTGACTCACACCATGTATAAATACCATATAAACTTGATGTGTATAGACTATACACCCCTAGTGGTCATGTAAGGACTACACACCATGTATTCCACAAAAATGTGATGCATAGCTGGTGAGGTGACTCAATATGTATCTAAAGTACACGCCTTTAGCTCAAGTTGTTCTAAATGTCATGTATTTTCAAAGGCATCATTCAGTCTTTGTAAGACTAACTTGGAATAAATTTGATATATGTCAGATTAAATCAGGTATCTTATACATACACGATGTTCACCCTACTGGACACACCATGTATATGGATTTCACATGAGTTTAAAGGCATTTGTACCATGATTTGTTTTTATAAAACCCAAACAATGCTACCTAATTAATTAAAACATAATATTAGGCAAGTTTGAGATCAAACCCATAAAGACGATGAATATGAATAAAGAATGGATGAATGCCAATCGGTTGACAAAAGAGTATGAAGATGGCGTGAAAGAGTTTATTAAGTTTGCAGAAGATCATGCATGTGACCCTTCTCAAATCTTTTGTCCGTGTTTACGCTGTTGTTATTCAAGACAACTTAGTCCAGAGGAGTTGGAAGAACACCAGATCTGTCACGAAATAGATCGAAGTTATACATGTTGGAATAAACACGGGGAAAAAACGAATGTAGGTAGTGGCTCAGATAACACAACATTTTATAGATCATATGATATGATTAGAAGCGTGAACAGTGAAGACGATCGTATGGAGGGTGTGATTATAGATGTGAATGATGATGAATATCGTATTGAGGAAATGACAAGGACAGTTGAAGATGAACTTCGTGATTGCCCAAAATTGTTTGAGAAGTTAAAGAGTTGTGCAAAAACGCCATTGTATGCTGGTTGCACTAAATATACGGCATTGTCAGCCGTATTGAAGCTGTATAATTTGAAAGCAGGCAATGGGTGGAGTGACGCCAGTTTTACGGAACTACTTGCTCTCCTGAATGACATGTTCCCAGAAGATAATGAACTCCCAAGCTGAACATACGATGCCAAACGAATGCTACAATCGATGGATATGATCTCTGAAAGAATACATGCCTGCCCGAATGACTGTATATTGTTTCGCAAGGACCACAAATCACTTAAAGAATGACCAAAGTGTGGTGCTTCTCGATACAAGAAAGATGATTCTAGTCCTACGAAAATTGTATGGTACTTTCCAATCATTCCTAGGTTTAGGCGCCTATATGGAAGTGAGGAGACTGCAGAACAATTGACATGGAATGCAGATACAAGAATTAAAGACAAGAAACTACGTCACCTGATAGACTCTCCTCAGTGTAAGAGAATTGATCACGAGTATCCTGAATTTGGGAACGAGCCGAGAAACCTTCGTCTGGAGTTATCTACAGATGGGGTGAATCCTTTTGGTTTTCAAAGTAGCAGTCACAATACATGGCCGGTTATGTTGGTAAACTATAACTTACCACTGTGGTTATGCATGAAGCGAAAATACATCATGTCATCTATGCTTATATCAGGACCAAAACAACCGGGTAATGATATTGATGTTTATTTGGCCCCATTGATCAAGGATTTGAAAATATTGTGGGATTCAGGTGTTACGTTGTATGATGCTTACAAAAATGAATATTTCACTTTGAAAACCATGTTGTATGGGATGATAAATGACTTTCCTGCTTATGGAAATTTGTCAGGATATAGCATTAAAGGAACTCAAGGGTGTCCCGTTTGCGAACAAGGTACACAGTCAATTAGGTTGAAACATCCATCGAAAACCGTGTTTCTAGGACATCACCGATTTCTACCCCGATGACATAAGTACCGATCTTGGACGACATCATTCGACGGAAGTTTAGAAGAACGTACATCACCGTCTCCACCAACAGGTGATCAAATGTTTGATAAAGTAAAAGATTTGGACACTACTTTTAGTAAACCGTTTTTGAAAAACCTTACGAAAACTGGTTTGAAAAAGAGATCAGTTTTTTTTTGAATTACCATACTGGAATTGTCTGTATGTCAGACATTTTCTTGATGTTATGCATGTTGAAAAAAATGTATGTGATAGTGTCATCTGCACATTGCTAAATGCACCCGACAAAACAAAGGATGGAATTAAGGTTAGATTGGACATGGTTAAGATGAGAATACGAGAAGAGTTGGCACCAGTGAAGGGTGAAAAACAAACATTTATTCCTCCTACTGCTCACACTCTTTCCAGGAAGGAGAGATATCAGTTTTGCAAATTCTTTAATGATGTAAAGGTTCCAGAGGGGTATTCATCAAATATCAAGAACATCATGTCAATGAGCGATTTAAAATTAAAGGGTCTGAAATCACATGACTGCCATGTTTTGATGCAAGATCTAATTCCTATAGCTTTACGTTGCATTTTTCCCAAGAATGTCCGCCATACATTAACGAAGCTCTGTTTCTTCTTCAAACCTATATGCAGCAAAGTTATAGACCCGGCGAAATTGCCAACTATGGAAAGAGAAATTGCCGTCATATTATGTGAATTGGAAATGTTCTTCCCGCCGACATTTTTCGATATGATGGTTCATTTGATGGTTCATTTGGTGAGAGAGATTCGACTATGTGGTCCTATAAATTATAGATGGATCTACCCCATTGAACGGTATATGAAGATTTTGAAAGGGTATGTCAAAAACTGAAGTCTGCCAGAGGGTTGTATTGCAGAGCAATATATTGTTGAGGAAGCTGTTGAATTTTGTACCAAATACCTGTCTGGTGTGGAAATCGTTGGCCTACTGAAATCTCATCACACTGAGCGACTTGAGGGTGAAGGAATTTCTGGAAGAGATGTTGTCACAATAAATATTATAGATCAGGAGCAGGCCCATCTTTATGTTTTTCATAACAGTTTCGACGTTGACCCATATGTTCAAACCCAAAAAGAAATTCTTAGGCATTTGAATCCTTCTAGGGCTGAAAAATGGATATCAGATACACATAATCGATAGTTTATAGGATGGTTTCGAGACCATATTTTTAAGCAGTTAGATGAAGACTCAATTTCAGAATGACTTCGATGGCCAGCCGGAGGAGCAAGTGTGTACGTATTATCTTACAATGCTTATGCAGTTAATGGTTATACATTCTATATTAATGAACATGATGAAGACAATACCATACAGAATAGTGGGGTTACACTTGTGGCTGAGGCGATGCATGTTTCTGGTGCTAAGGACAAAAATCCAATTTATGCGAATATGTCATACTTTGGCATCATCAAACGAATATGGGAGTTGGATTATATGAAATTCAAAGTGCCGATTTTTCAATGCAAGTGGGTTGATAATAGGAGTGATGTTAAAATAGATGAATTAGGATTCATGAAAGTTGATTTCAGTAAGGAAGGGGAGAAAGACGAACCATTTATAATGGCATCACATGCAGTACAAATATTTTATGTTCTAGACCCCACAAACCAAAATTGGTCAATTGTTCTGTTATCGACCAAAACAACTAAAGGGTCAGATGAAAGTTCAACGGAGGTTGACCCTTTTATAGGGGCTTCACAATCATTTCATAGTGGTCCCAATGTAGATGACATTTTGTATGTCAGAGGAGACCACAATGAGGGGATTTACATAGTCGATAGAGGAGTCAAATCTCTCCAGCCTTTAAAGAAAAAAATAGAGTACAATAATCAGGTTATTTGTTTATTAAATTATACATTGTGTTACGTTATGTTATTATCTGTTCGCTGCTATTTTTATGTAATCTAAATTAAATATTAAACCAATTCTACAGATAATGACTTCTGCACCTGCTGATGCGCCCAATCCCGAGGTACAAAAGGTCTCTCAACCAGCAGCTGGTGGTCCCACTGCAGAGTAACAACAGGTTTCTTAACCACATCCTAGTGGTCCTAGTGTAGATCAACAATAGGTTTCTCAACCTGTTGTTGCTGGTCCTAGTGCTGAGGTACAACAGGTTTCTCAACCTGTTGCTGCTGGTCCTAGTACCGATGATAGTGCTCTGGGGGAACATATTGATGCTACTTCTGAGGAAATGGTAGGAAATGAAACCCTGAAAGTGCAAACAAAAGAACAAGAGCATCATAGTTTGACAGTGTTAGCCAAAATCCTTAAGGCAAAATCAAAAGGCATAAAATTTGAGGTGGGATGGAATAAGAGAGGCCAACATGTTAACCCCAACAGAGCCATCTTTAGTAGCTACATTGGAATCGTCACTCGGCAACGCATGCCGATTGATGTACAGTTGTGGAACCATGTTGTCACCGGGCTGAAGACACTAATGTGGGAAGAGATTACGGTAACATTATGATATCATTTTTTTAATTTATTAAAATAAAATAAAATACCAAAACATTGACTTACTCTTCATCATCCATTATAGAGTGAATTTATAGTAGATGCCTCGCACAAGGAATATGTATTAAGAGTTGCAGGAAGGATTCATAGAGGTTTCCGCACAATTTTAACAAAATATCATCTTAAAGATGCAGAAGGGAATATCAAGTTGCACCCACCTCCTCTTTACGCACACTTGATATCCCAATGAGCGTGGGATGCGTTTAGAAACCGTCGTGGGGATTAGACTTTTCAGGTACACTGTGTGGGGTAATACGTTGTTTGACGTTTGCTTGTATTCATCACTCTGATTGAAATTTTTTTATTTATGAAACAACAACTGGTTGCTGAAAATAAAAAACTCGCAACAGAACCAGCGTACCCTTACCGTAAAGCAAGGATGGGGTACGCTGCACTTGAGAAAAAAATGGTACATCTTTTAAATCTACCCTACTACTTGTATGTGACATAAAACAACACCATAACCATGTTTCTCTGTTTATATGAAGATTGATGAATCGAAATCGAAAACCATATCCATCCCATGCCATGTGCTATGGAAGGAGGCTTGTGTAAATAAAGAGGGGACATTGATAGATGAAAACACACAAAAAGTGTGGGAAACATGTGTAAGAATGACATAATATAAATTTGATTTTCTTTAAATCGCTATTACATTACAATAACTACTTATTTTTCTATATTTTCTATCTGACATAGTCACAAGAATCAACAACAACCACACCAGATGCAGACATACTTTTAGTAGCCTTGAAGTAGCCAGAACAGTATGGCCGCATTAGAGGTGTGGGTTTTGGGGTGACACCCCGAACATATTTTCAAAAACAAAAACAAGTTGAGGATCAAAATGAAAAAATGGAAAAGTTGAAAGAACAATTATCTATTTTTCAAGAATAATTACAATACCAGAGAGAGATGATAAAAAAATTGATGGGGGAGAGGCAAAGAGAAGAAACAACTCAACAACAACCCGTGCGTGACGATCCCACCCCACCCCCACCAGTTTTGAGGCCAGCCATTCCCCTAAAAAACCTGACTTAGATGAGGTAATAAATGTTTTAATAATTGTTTCTGTGAAATTTGATTTACATAGACACTGATACCTTTCCTGTACTAATATTCCACAGGGTGAAAATGACTGTGATTTATATCTATCAACTCCCACCTATCGCCTTGTAGCGAGGGCTACGGTGTTCAATACACAAAACGACATGCTACACAATAGACAACTTCCAAAAGATCATCTCAGAGTGTCAATTAATGTAGCTAATGAGCCGAGTGCCGAGCTACCTGTTCCAAATGACGATGAAGACATTAATACGGTTGAACAAGCTGTTGGAACATTCATCTCATGGCCGACAGTTCTAATAAAAAAACATGTCGACAAAAAGGTATCCATTTCCAATTTATTTTTCAAGCTAGAACTTTAACATTTAATGAAAAAAGGTCTGAATTGATGAATGTTATTACAGAATGACAAAGACTGTGGGGTGAAACGAAATATCATCTCAAAACTATCTCAAGGATCAACCAACCAATTGAAATGGTCTACTAAGAGCACCTTCACCCCACCTGTTCTATATCCACAGTTAATATCATTGCAGGCTCATGTGGATACAAAGTTGAAAGATGGAAATACTTTCACAGTTGATTTTGAAAAAAATATTTATGGAGAGGAAACAACATATTTCATTAGTGATAAAAATTTAAATGAACTCCTCAAGTATGAATGTCTAGGCGCCTCAGTTTTAAATGTATACATGAGGTATGTTTTCATGATTTGATTTTACAAAAGCTGATATACTCTGATAATTATGAATAAATACATTTTATATTTGTCGCAGGTGTATATATGAAAAATAATTGAAGGGATTTCCCCATGAACAAAAATTTGGACTTGTTAATCCTCACATCATCTTTTCAAAAGACGAAATAGATTCTGATAAAGAGGCTGTAATAATTTCATCCCTGCTCAAATCGTTTGAAAACAAAATTACGGATGACATACTCTTTTTAATACCAACGATGTAGGGGTAAAACTCTACAATTTAATCATATCAACTATATTTTTATTTCTTTATTTACTTGTTCTTTTTTGTATTCTTAGGAACCATTGGATGCTGATTGCAGTTAATTTGGATACTCCAAATATTTATTTTCAGGATTCAATGCATGGATATCCAACAAACCGACAACGCATGATGGCTTTTGTTAATTTGTAACACACTAGATGCAACATTTTAAAACTAAACATCTAGTTATACAATTTATGTTATATTTTAATGAGGATTCTGTTATGATAGGGCGGTGCATCAATATCGTCTAATGCATGGAATGAATCCAATGCCTAAGGATAATAATGCCTATAATATCTACAAATGGAAAAGTATCCTGGTATATATAATAACAATGCACTATCCAAACACATATCAAAACAAATTACTTATTGTTGTCGATGTTTTTGCAGTGTCCAAAACAAACAAACAGAAAGGACTGTGGTTATTATGTTTGTAAATTTATGAAAGAGATCGTATTTCATCAACAAACTAGCATCCCTGATGAGGTATTTTCAAAAATAATTATGAGTTCATTTAAAATATTTATTAATCCTTTGTGTATTTATATTTTTTCAGTACTACAATGACTGTCGCAAAAAATCATATTCAGAAGATGATATAGATGTGTTTAGAAACGAATGGGCAACATACCTGATGGAAGATTGTACACAAATAGGATAAAGGTGAATTCCTACTACTTATGTTATCTATATATGATCATTGATTATCCTCCAACCTTCTTTGGTGAATAACCTTAGATGATGAAGAAATGACATATTAGAGCAGATCAAGATACAATGAACACAATTACTTCCTTCAATCATTAGATAGCATGATTTTTGATGAAAAATGATCCAATATCCGAGTAGGAATCTTAAATTTTATGTTTACCCCTTGTTGATTAAATATTTTGAGCAGATCGATCCCTTCAATGGATATGTACCAATTGTGGATTGAGAATGCTCTGATGTATTGAAATCTTAATTTATTACTCAATGTTTTCTATCCCCGGATTCATATTATCGATCTTTGAACAAATCAATATTGAAGTAAGGCATTTTCAGTTATATATAGGGCCTAAATATAAATATTGATGAAATTAAAGTAGAGGGATCAGATTGAACATGCAGAGATAGTATTTGAGAATCTGGAGAAAACCCGACTACACGCTGTGTACAAGGATGAACACATGGTGTGTAGTTGGGTCCATGTATCCCCATGGACATGGTCCATAGGTGGAGTGGTACCAGACACCGTTTGGTTCCTCTTACACATTGTGTAACCCTTGGTTCATTTTTAAGAAATTTCAATGTTCTGTATCTCATTTGTTTGAACTTGTATTTGAGCACATGTGTTGTTGTTTGACTTGCACAATTATTTCTAGGTAGATGCATGAGACAATGGGTATCGTTGAGGGACTTTTGGAATTGTTGGCTACTCTTCTTCCTTGAATGAGCTATAAGATGGATATCCCCTTACCCATTGTTGTCAAAGGTGCACAGCGCAATAAGGCGCAAAGGCCGCTTGGGGATGCGTGCGCCTTTAACAACACTGCCCTTACCATCTCATTTGGGATTATTCTAACTAAGTATATATATATATATATATATATATATATATATATATATTATCTGTATCCATATATTGGATTTGGTTACTCTCTTACTGTAAAGACCCGTAAATTTCAAGGAAATTTTTTTCTTAATTTTCTTTGGAATTTTACAAGAACGCAGTTTCTGACGGCACCTGATTCCGAGGCCCGGTGTGCCCGTAATCATTTTCCGAAGTTTGGCTCAGGTACGTTCAGTGAACGGACGAGTGGGTTTTTCTAACTTTTGAACCGGTGCCCGGAATCAAATTCTGAGGGCACCGATGAAATCGTAGTGCTGGTATTTGCTTAGAAACGCCTCTTCCGGAGTTGCGTTTGCTCGGGTGTGGTTTTTAATTTTTGGGCTTAAAGTTTAAAAATAAAATAATTTGTTCGAAAACTTTATTTTATTTCACTTAAGCCACTTGAAGCCACTTGAAAGCCACTTAAACTGAGTTAAAACGGATAGGGTGCCATCCAGAAATATCCTACCCCCTTGGTAGGATATTTGTGAGGTGGGGCCCGCACGAGCCCTGCCGTTTCTTTCCGCTAAGTAACGCACCCACGAAAACCTGTCATTATGAAAGTCAACTGACGCGTTTTCTTAAATCCTTAACGCACCATTTAATTGGGCGGTTTATTTCGTGAATTAAATGGGTGGTTTCTTTCGTTGAATTAATTCAACGAATTGATGGGTCGTTACTTCCCTTTTTCGTTTGTTGGCGTAATAATAAAATAAGACCAACGAGTCTTTTTGGAGGATTACTCGTTGAGAGGTTTTGTCAGAGTTCTTGAGCCTTCATCCTCCTTTGCGAAGAACACGAAGAACGCGAAGAACGCGGAGAACGCGAAGAACACGAAGAACGCGAAGAACGCCGACCTCCGACGAAGAACGCCAAACCCGCGGAAGTCGACGAGCGACGCCGTGTTCCGCGACGCCGACGTTCCCTTCCTGCAACATTCTTCTGCGACGTCTCTTCCTCCGCAACGAAATCTTCGATCAGCTGTTTGAGGTAAGAGACTTCGGGATTCTCTTAAATCTCCCTTGTATTTTTTTAACAAAACACAGATTTAATTTTATATAATTAAATTAAATCTGTTGTTTCTTGGTCCGTTGAGTTCGCCGACTCAACGCCGGATTCCGCGACGACGTGACGCCCTTCCGCGACGACGCGACGATCCCCTCCTTCCGCGACGAACAAATCTGCGAAGAACGTGCGTACGACGACAACTACGAGGTAGGGGTTGTTGTGAATAATTCCTTTTTCCCGTGATCGTTTCTTTTAAAAGTGAAGAACCGGACAATAAGAACAATTTTAATCCATTAAAATTGTTGATTCATGTGTTGAATATATTTCTCCCGTTGTTTATCTCTAACGCGGAGGGTGCGGGCCAAACGAACACGGCCCGACAACCTTCCGCCGTTCTTCGTTGTTGTGCGGATTTGACGGGCGACGACGGAACGTACCGCAACAGAAGTTTGATGGTTCCGCAGTGAAGAACGAGTCCCGGGAGGAGCAGCGGCGCAGACGGGAACGAAATCGGACCACTGGAGCGACTCCGGTGGCCCGCGGAAGCCGGCGGCCGGAGGCGGCGGTGCCCCAGCGCGCCGCCGGAAGAACCGCTGCGGCTTCGGCCGGAGGCGGCGGTGCCCGCTGACCCGCGGCCGCGCGGGTCCGGCGCGCGCGGGACGCGGCTGAAGCCGCGTCCGGCTGTCCAGGGCGACACCCCGCGGGTGCCGCAGGGTTGTCCCGCGGGGGCGGCGGCTCCCCCCCCGCGTCGCTCGGGTTGTCCAGGGCGACACCCCGCGGGTGATGCGGGGGTGTCACGTGGGGGCGGCGGCTCCCCCCCGCGTCGCTCGGCCGACCCAGGGGGGGTCGGGCCGGGTCGGCCCGGGCCCGGACCCCCCGTCTTCGGACCGTTTCGGTCAAATGCCCGTAACTTGAGTTAAGGGCCTCCAAACGACGCGCCGTCAGCGGAAACACGATCCTTGGATCAAGACGGTCGTTTCGATATATCGCACTCAAGATTTCGGAATACTTTGAGTTTGGCCGGGTTGGTTCGTACACGAAACCAACCGGGCCCTCGGAGCGGAAACGCTCATATCTTGAGCTACGGACGTCCGATCGACGTGCTGTCGACTTCGTTGAATTCCTCTAAGTGAGACGGATCTTTTGGAATACTCCGCCTGAGGTTTGGATGCAGGTGGAGTACGGTCGGGTTGGTTTTGCCTTAAAAACCAACCGGGCCCCTGGAACGAAAAAGCCAATAACTCTCAGACTGGGCGTCCGATTGACGCGCCGTCTGCGACGTTGAGTTCCTGTTGACGATGCGGAACTTTTGGATACATCAACTTCAGACTATGTGTCAGTTGATGTATCAGCCTCTCGGCTCGTGGAGCGGACCCTCCCGAACGAGCTTACTGTGTGCGGGAATCCTAGTGCTGGCTGCGACTGCTACTTCGACAGCGACGACCGTGCAGAGATCCTTAGTGGACTGCGGCGACGACCATGCAGAGATCCTCAGTGGACTGCGACGACGACTGTGCAGAGATCCTCAGTGGACTGTGACGACTACTGCACTCAGCGATCCTACGTGGATCAGTGCTACAGGTCCTGTGTGGGCCCGATCCTGTGTGGGTCCGATCCTGTGTGGGTCAGTGCTCAGCGGTTCTGTGTGAGCCAGCGCCTACAGGTCCTGTGTGGGCCCGATCCTGTGTGGGTCTTTGCGGGGGTTAGTACCTATCGATCCTTTGTGGGTCCGACGACTTAGATGGATCAGTGATCATCTTTATCGTCATCTGAAGAAGTATACCTGTGTGAGCTGAATCATGTTTACTCTCCTTTGTGGATTGTGTTGAGCTATCCTATGTGGATTACTGTTTACTCTCCTTTGTGGATTGTGTTGTGCTATCCTGTGTGGGTATACGTTGCTTTCCTGTGTGGACTGGGTTGTGCTTGGGCTCAGACGTTGGAGCCGAACGGGAATTGATGACTTAGGTATATGTATGGGCATATACCTAAGCCGTGTCAGATGTTACTTCGTGATTGTATCTTTCCTTTGTGGATTATCCTTTGTGGATTTCGGGAGACCTTCGGGGGTCTCGGGGTCCCTACTGAGTAGCTTATACTCACCCCTGCACGGGATATGCCCGCACTACGTTGTGTTGGTTGCAGACAACAGACAACGCTGATCGTGGTGGAGGCGTGCGGAGCAGGAGAGTACCTGGAGGTGGACCACTGGGCGGGACGTACTCGGAGCGGTCAAGTGGACCCGAGGAGCAGTGGAGGCTATCTGTACCCACCCTTCAGGTGGGACTTCCAGAGGACGGCTCGACGCTGCGGCTTTTCTTTTCAGTTGTTGTTTTCCCCTTTCAGTTGTACTTTACAGTTGGGCTTGCATTTCCGGCCCCTTTTACTTTCAGCACAGCTTGTACAGTTTTTACTTAGTGTTTACTTTTCCGCTTGCTTACTCTGTGGTGCTTGTTTACTTTTCAAAGGCAATGCCTTCCCCTTTTTTTCAGGATTTACGCCTTGGTGCTAGTCGCCATCCCCTGGCCTATGGAAGGCGGGCTTGGGGTAGTCACGGCACGGGCCCCGAGGACGGGTCGTGACACTTACCAATGGAGGTGAAGATGTGTTGGGAATTCTACTGCCTTTTTAGAATCTGGCTGTTATTCACATGCTATGTAATCTCGCAGGAAGGTATTTATGTTCTGATTCTTGAACAGAAGCTGTGTGTCACCCGGTTAATCCCTGGGTTTGTGTGGAATTGGATGCTTCCCAGATACCTTTTGATCACATATGGATTACAATTGGAGGAATATAGGTGCAAAAAACATGTGGTTTATGAGGACTGAATGGATTATTGTTCTGTTTGTCACCGCTTGGGTCATTCAGTAGCAGTTTGCAATAAGGGAGGGCCCTGGAATGACAACTGGTTTAGGACTGTAGAATGAAGGCTGTGGCTGGTCTTGGCTCTGTTCGAGGAGAAGGAGATGTCTTGAGTAAGGCGTTGGAGGTTGGTGCGAGGGTGAATGCCTTGGAAGGGCCGGTGCTAGTTGCTGAAGGGGATCACTTTGAGGAACACAATGAGGGGGAGGTGACTCTAGTTCAACCTGAGACAGGGGGGCTAGAGGTATGGATATATCGGCCAGTCCTTTTATCCCTTTAATCAACAAGTTTGAACCATCATAAATCATTTATTATGATCGAGGTGGTTCAGTTCCTAAATATCTCAGGGAGTTTCTTCCCCTGGGAGATGATCTCCTAATAGGGATACCCATGCCACTCCGTACTTACATAGGGATTGTCTACTTAGATAGACACAATAGAAAGAAAGGACATTAAACTCCTACATAGTGTAAAAACCCTATTTGAGCACCTGTTGATGGAAGGTGAGGATGATAGGTTGCTTTTGTTGACCTTCAAGATGATCCTATTGTTGCTCAAAATAAGATACAAAACAAAATCTTGACCAAGATGATTATGTTATTCCCTAGAGCGTGGATAAACACTCACCTAAGTTTTTGTTGATGAAGTGATCATTAAAATAAACTAAGTCACTAAATAATATCTATTTAATCCAATTATTATTGAGGGGAAATGTGTGTACATTGAACCAGATTTAATAATATGATATTGAGTACCCTATTTAAAATAATTGAATTTGAGACTGAATTTCATTCACTGGTTTTCTCATGAATTAGATTTAATGTGAGGTGGCCATGATACTCTGTAGAACTATGGATAAAAGAACAAGCTTGTTTATAACCCAAGAGTGTAATGACCCACATCATTGTGGGTTAGAAATTACCAAGGGAAATTGAATTCTCATTTATTGATGGTTTCATTTTTTGAACTAGGTCTCGGGTTGGGTTATTAAGAGTTTTAATATCTCTAATAGGTGTTTCAGACATGTATTGGGGCTAGAGGGATGTCATTGGGTTTTGGGAGGATATCAAGGATGATTTGGGTAGTAATTATATTTAAATGTAGTAGCATTAGGCTACTCATAGTGTGAAAGGGTAATTCACAACATAAATGCATTTAATAGGGTGATAATGGTCGTGAATGGGGAAAAGGGGTGAAGTAAGGTTTTGGACCCAAAATATAGTGATGTCACCACTTGGTTCATTTCATGTAACATGATTTAAAACTGTTTTTATGTGGGTGATGGGTTTATAAAGTATAAACCTCCTCAGGTTTCTTCGTTTGGGCACCAAGTTTTTAGGGGGTGGCCAAACCCCATTCCCCTCCTTCCTTCCCCTTAGACCTAAGTGGATTATCGGTTGTTTGTCATTTCAAATAATGTGGTATCTTCTCCTACATCTTCCTTGCTTCTCTAACTTCTTTCTCAAAGATTTGCATTTAGTTTTTAGGGTTATAGGTGTAATTATTATACCATAGTATGGATAAATCATTATTCTTCATGGGACTTTTATATATGACTCTTAGAGCATGTCTCAAAATTTCATAAACTAGTAATCAATCATTATTTGATGCAGATTATATTTTATGGAAGATTTATTTATGGGTTTTCAAAAATTTAGGCTTAATTTTTCATAAATTTAGTAATATAGATTGGGGATTTAGTGTTTTCTAGGCTTAGGGGTGCGCCAGGAGTGGATTACACCTAGTTTCTTAGCATTTTGGCTTTGTTGGATTACACGATGAGTTTGGAGCCTATTATACCATGCTGGATTTTTGGTTAAAATTAACTAATTATGTAATTTAATGTTGTTGGACAGTAATACATGTGATCATGGACTCAGTTGTGGTTGGTATGAACTGAAAATAGTTTATTGGACTTCTAGTTGAGGAAAGGGCATTGACCTAATTGTGTCTCTTGGTTAATTGGTTATTTTATGTTTTGTGCCTCACTAGTATAATTACATTTAGAAACCCCATTCTTTAACACATATTATTAGATTATTTTTAACATAAACATACATTAATTACAACCTAAATATCTTGAGGCATAGTGTCTTTGTGTATTTTTCTACCTAGAAGAGATGACTCCTCTTTTATAGTTCCTGAAGGTCTCTCTTATACATTGAAAATATAATTTTTTATATCCTCATTAGGTTAGGTAGTTTTTACGTCTTGTAAGAAGATTAGAAAGGTTTCTCTCCTTTAGAACCTCCTATGGTTGGCCTACAATCAGGTGCTAAAAGACCTCTTCCTTCTATAAGGGGTAGGCCTTACAAAAGGCATAAATGGAGTCATTTTCTAGCTGGGTAAAGATCGAGTATATTTACAAGAAGAAGTATCTTCCAGAGGGAAATATCAATATAAGTACGAGCATTAAATCTGAGTCCATAACTATTTGTTTACCAGAAGAGGTATTTCCCCTCCGATCCCAACTGATCTCCCCAAGTCCTCCCTCTCATGCTGCTAATCAGGAATAGAGTGAGGCGAATCCTGTATGTGTGCTAAGTGATTCCCTTTCTATTATTTAGGTATCTGGCTATGGAGGTCTTTCCCTACCCACCGATCTGAGTACTGGAATGATTGTGTAAGAGTCATGGTGCTTCTTTCTCTATGCTATCTTTTATAGGCATTCATTAGTGCATTTCCTTTGTAGGACTTCTCCCCTAGTATCCACTACTCTTTTTATACAATATCTTTTTGGAATAGAATCTATTTTTGAATCTAATAGGATGTACATATCCCAAGATTAGCTAAAAGAAGGATGAAACCATCGTCTAGGTATAACTAGAGTGAGTCCTCTTCTACTATCTAGGCATCTCGGTAGTTTTCTAGCAATCTGAATAAATAAGGGTCCCGTTTCATGAGTGTTTTTCATTTCTTATATAGACTAACATGAGCGCATATATCTTGGGAATGTTCTTGGGCTCCCTATGTGTAATCATAGCCTGAAATCCTCATGAAAGTCCCCACAATCCACAAACCATCCCACAAATATTTACCTACCCAGGTCATCACATCACAATGGGGAAGGAACTCTCGCTCTATAGTCATCTCTCCTAGACCTATGAACTAATGAAAATAAATGTTGTAACAGGTAACAATTGACATTTTATTAATGAATTATTTCATTTTAATGTTTAATTTATTTCATTATTGTATTACTAACATAATATTTGTTTTCTTATGTAGGTGAAATCTTTTTCCTGAGTTCAAATGCTTTGTTCGGAAACCGCCGCCATGGATGACAATTTGTTAGAGCGGATGGATGCAAAAAGGATAGAACATCAATGTTTTTTAAATGTTTGTTGGATAATTATAATTTTAACCAAATTAAACATTGTTTGAAATGTATATAGCAGTGTGTTGTTTTGTATTCATGATTTCAAGTAAATGTATGTAGCATTTTTTTTCTTCTGTGCTTTGTGTGTGGGCATTGATTGTGCTGTGTGCAGGTGTTGTTTGTGCTGTGTGCAGGTGCTGTAATGTGTGTAGGTTCTGTGCAGGTTTTGGTTTTGCACAGGATCTTTGGCCTTTATCAGCACTAGTTAAGCACTGATAAATGGATAATATATCAGCGCTATTTTGAGCGATGATAAGGGTAGTGTTTATCAGTGCTATTTTTAGCACTAATGTATTATACATTTATCAACGCTGAAAATAGCGCTAATAAAGACTACCTTTATCAGTGCTGATAAAGGAGCACTTTTATCAGCGCTTTTTTTAGCGCTGATAAAGGGTACCCCCCTTTTATCTTCGCTGAGATTAACAACACTTTTTTAGCACTATTAAAGGAGGTTTTTAGCGCTATTATAAGCCCTATTTGTAGTAGTTATTAATGGTGAAAATAGAGGATTGAGTATTATTTCAAGCACATGAGCCTCAACCCGGTTGGTGAGGACTCACTAGGTGCATCCAAGAGACCCGAGATCAAATACGGGTGGAGGAATATTTCCGAGGGGTACTGTAGTAGTATTGTAGCAACCAGAACTATTCATCTATTTGGGCCTTTTGGGCCACCGGTTTGGTCCTCGGGTCTTGCAAGGCTTTCGGTCCACCCAAGGCCTTCGGGCCAGTTGATTCTCAAGGCCTTCGAGCCACCTTAAGGCCTTTGGGCCACCCCAAGGACTTCGAGCCACATGAAATGCAGATGTACCATTCAGACTTCAAGGGACAAGGCTTTAGAGGAGGATTCAGGGCAGACACATTCACTGGAGCAGAGCTAACTGGAATTGGAAGAATGTGAGGGTATGACTTTTCCATCAGTACTAGGCCTGTGCAACTTTGCATAGGACATCTATCCGACCAACCCTATGAAGGTGGAGTGCTGATATCATGACATATGCTAGGGAGGAGCAGTTCCAAGTTGTCTTGTCTGGGTGATTCCTCTAAGACCTACGAGTCATGTAATTGTCTCTAAGACTTCGGGCCTTGTAAGGGTTCCACATCACCCCTTAAAAGGTGGATTATTAAAAATAATAAAAAAATGAAGGCCTTCAGGCCATTCTGACCGAGTATTGTTTCAATATTGCATCTTCGGGGGGGGGGGGTGAATCATAGAATTTAATATCTAAGAGAAATTAAAACCCCTTAATTGTATATAAACCCATATCTAGATACACCCAAGCTCTAAGAAAGAACTTCTTTGATCAACCACACTACCAAAGCATCCAAACACTAAAAAGAAAATGCACCGACATAAAGTTTTTTACTCGATTCACCACTAACGGAAACATCCAAGGATCATACATTGATGATGTGTCGATGTACCAAAATCACTATGCACTGTCATGACTACAATATTAAGAGCTCACTATTGATCCTAGGGTCACTTCCTTTACTTATCTCTCCACCCATTGCTCTGGGACAAGGTATATAAAAAAATTGACACAATGAATTTTCATAGAAATGATTAACACCAAAAAACAAGGGTATTCTCCTCATACTTAAATCTCCATTGTCAAATTCAAATCTTCGATAGTGTCCTTCATAGCAACAGTTCCTCTCTCAATTATAGATGTGCTAATTTCCTCTATTAGGGTTGTGTTCTCTCACTTTATCTTCCCTCTTCATAATACCTTTTAAATCCATCCCCTTTGAATTTACCATGTGTTCCCTAACGATTGGGCACCAAAACCGTCCACAATCTTACAAATAAAACCTCCAAAGTCAAGGCTAATCACTCCCAATTCAAAAAAATATTCGAATTTTGAAAATGTTTTTGGAATCATCACATCACGACATGATAGTCTTGGTTGTGACGTGACACTATTGATTGCAACATGACACATTTTAGTCACTAACTCCTCTATGGACCATGGGGCGGTTTGAATTTGAACCCCTAAAATCATGGGGTCAATCCTCATAAATATTTCTAACTCAAGCATGTTGCGGCACGAAATAGTCTATTGTAGCGTGATCCCTTTATCTGGAGCCAAATAGAGACTCATCAAACCTTCATGGGGTCAGAAAATTATGACCCAACACCACTTGTTATGGCACAATACCTTTGATTACAGCCTTCTATGAACTTCCACAATCCCATATGAATGTCTTATTATGGAATAACACTAATATTTCAATGTGGGACTTTTAATCATGACTATCCAAAGATGCACCAAATTTTCACGGGATCCTCATTACAACATGAACTTCTACCATACAGTGTGACATATTTTGCTTCATCTTGATTATTCCTTTATTCTTAAGAATGCTTCCAAAACGTCTCAGATCATCCCCAATCTTTTTCAAGACTTTTAACTTAGGTAACTGTGGTTACAACATTCTATAAGTTAGGTAACCTTGGTTATAATATCCCCCCCTTTGAGTTTGATGGAAATCCAAACCATCCCCAATAACATTCAATGAAATTCAACTTTTACACAAGTCAAAATAACAATAGAATAACTCTTTCATCACTTTAAGTCTACATGAGAAATGCCCAGTGTAGAAAACAGGTGTTCACAAGAGAATTCTATACTCAATGCATACCTACTGATGAAACCACTTGTTTATAAATTCTAAATATCCATATCAATATCCTTCATGCTCATCCCCATGGATTGTATCTCCTCTTGTCGCATATATGTACCTCTCCCTCAAAGGAATAATTCACCTTGAAATGTGTTTTTTTGTTTTCTAATGTCATGTATTTCTTTCCCTTTAACAATAAAACCAAAAGGTAGATTTCTCCTCAAATTTATATGTTGGAGTTGGTGGCCTAGAAGAAACTAATTTGTACATTATTCATTAATAAATACCTTATCACATCTTGATTGTTCTTCTGTGTGACAATGCATGTGATAATGTCCTAAGGATAACTGTTGCATTAAAGGGTCATAGCAGATCCCTGTTATGATGAGAACCCAGAAGTTCTATAAAACTGTTCTTGAATAGATTTTCTATAGCCGAATAATGTTATTTGAGGGACATAAATAATACATACCATTAGGGGTGAGGACTCATAAAACTTTGAGACACCTTCTCATGTTGTGTGCCCTTGGTAATATCCAGGAGGATATTATGAGAACAAGACTCGCCAGTAGGAAATCCACATTTCATAGTGTCATTGGATGTTCCTATCTGTAGACGTGTGTATTGGTCCTTGGACTTTAAGATTATTATTAATGGGCATTACAACTCGCGCACTTAGATGTATTGATGAAAACTGCGTCGACACACTGTTCGCAGTGAGGTGGGATACGTTGGGTGCGTCACGAGTGATACTGCATTAATAGATAATGCGAGAAAGGATTTGTTCCTTATGTTCTATAACAGAAGTAAATATCTCAGGCCTTTTGATGGAATTGATATAGCCTAAATAAATTCATGGCCATGGTGAGGAATAGACAAGTTCAATTCCAGAAATTCAAAGAAAGAATAATCGAGCACATGGGTTAATGGCACTAGCATACAACCCACTTGATTCAAGATATCGAGATAAAGGGATTACATTACATGGTAAGCATTAGTAGGAGGTGACACGTCATTACGACATTAAATTCTTTCTCTATGGGTGCCTTGGTGTGTTGCTAGATGCTAACCTTGGACTTTAGGTAGGCTCTACCTAATTCCACTGAGAAAGAGGCCTAGAGGGTCACACACTAAGTGTGTCTAAGTATCTCAGTTAAATATTAATTTAACAAGTTGAATAAATATTATTCCCGACTGTGGTTTAATAATTATTCAAGAATGCCTCATTGCATTTATTTCGACACTAGTTATTCGAGAGAATATATTGTGGGTGAAATAATATATTTATTAGCGACTAATGCAGTGATATTTATTTTAGAAATAAATAGCCATTATTAAAGGTCTAATAAACGTGGTGGAGGAAATAAAGAAAAATGGAAAAACAAAATTATGACAACCCGGATCTTTTATCACACAATTAAACATAATTTATTAAATAAAATTCACTTGATACAACATGGAAGATCGAGAGGTATAGTGTCTTTGGGGCTTAGGATCATTAAATAACAACTTAAAACATGAAATATAACATCTTTATTGAAAACTTTCTTTACATGACCACTACATTCCCTCGCACTTAGCATTGCATGGGATAACTCGAGGACATGCATAAGAAAAGGGTGATCTATAAAGCCCAGTAAGGGAATAATCATGGAATAACATGAGGAATACAATACATGTTAGACAACAGACATATCAATATATCACAAGAAAATCATATGCATAAAGTCATGATAAATCATGATAATCATAACATGGAAATGTGGCAACAACACTTAACATGGAATTAGCATGAGCCAATGCTCATTGCACATGGAGCATGAGTAAACCCTCATTGCACATGAAGCATGAGTAAACCCTCGTTTCACTTGAATTATCATGAGTAAACACCAATTTCACATGAAGTATCATGATACTATACTTTACCCAATGCATTGGAGCGCTATAAGGGAACACCCTTATTAAACATTTCATTTCATGCATAAGTGTGCCACATGGATCATAAAACATTGAATCATTCAAAAAAATCAATTATTCCACGATAAATGAATTTGGAATACATACATGAAACTCTTTAAACAATAAGTAAATGGTCATAAAGGTGAATACCCTTAATAGATAAATGGGCATGGTATTCAATATACAATGACATTGGCTTGGAAAATCAGTGCAATTTCGGCAGCGTAACAGCGTGACGTAAGAATTCATAAAAATGGTTGATGAGAGAGAAAGGGGTATATCATAATATGTACATGAAATGGATAATAAGGGGGTAATATATATACATGTTCAAACAATTTTAATGTAATTTAGATTCATGATACAAAAGAATTACTTGAATGTAAATGAGGAGAGAGAAATTCCTTTCAGAATTTCAGTATAGTAACGGGTGTACATGAGAGGCATTTAATGAGAGATAAATGGGTCTCCCATAATTAAAATATAAAGAGGGAAGTATAGTGGATGTGTGAAACCATACCCCAACATTTATAATTGAAATTAAAAGGGCATAACAATATTAAGAAAATTGGACAAAAATGAGAAAGGAAGAAAAACCCTTACTTGGAAGTGTACTTCCAAAGGCTTGAGAGAGGATTGAGAGAGGCTTCTTGGGAGCTTGGGGAACCTTGGTAGGATTATAGAGAGAGGAGGGAAGAATTTTGATGAACTTAAAAGGCTTTGAGTGAGGAGGAAGTGGGATCTTGGGTGGGTTTATATAGGAAAGATGATGGAATTCTTTATTATTTAGGTTTGGGACACCTCACATTAAACTAATCTAAACCACAAACCAGCCCATGGTTTTTGCCCATGGTTTTTGGAAAAGGGAAGTGGAAAACAATATTTTATAAGGCCAAAGTCTTAAATTCTTAAAATAATGGGTTGCTTATGTGGAGGTGAGTCACACTCCCAATGAAAACAATTTAAAAAGATAAAATGTTTAATAAGTATTGAAGGGTCCACTAAAGCTTTGTAAAATAAATCAAACAAACCCAAAATCACATTATTTTAATGGTAAAACATATATTGACCGAACATAAAGTTTATAGTATTTTATTACATCACTATTGGGTCATTATGATGTCATGAAACACATTATATATTTAAACGATATTTAATTTTTACCCAAAAATTTGACTCTCCCAGAAAATTATGAAAAATTCACCATTGGATAATCTTGAAGTCCTGATTCCAGAAATAATATTAATTTTATATAAATAATTTTCTAAATATTTTAATTTTCACATTTAAAATAAAAACCAACATTTATAAAAAATTCATGGGTTTTGACAAAAAATGGCTTTCAAACCTTAATAAAAATTACAATTGCATTCATAAAATTATACGATCATTTATATTTAATAAAAAATAATTTAATAATAATAATAATAATTTATTAAAATATTATTTAATTCAAAAATCCATTAATTCATCAAAATATATTTCTTAGTTGAACATTAACTAAAAATACTATTTGTGCATTAAAAACTATTTACAAGGTAACAATAATAAAATGAAAGTATATTCATTATTATATACAAAAATAATGTACATAACCATAGTGCTAAGGTCTTGTTACATAACCCATTATAACACCCGCATAAGACCTAATAGTAAGGTGTGTGATGGTGACAGACTCTTGGGGTGGCTTGGATAACATTGCTTGGGTGGTAATCTCTATCAACTTCCACTTCTCTCGTAGGCAGTCCCGCTTGAGCTTAACATATTCAAGCTCGGATTGGGATTGGTCAAGAGAGAATCCCAAATATGCAACCTCCTTTCCAAGCTCTGAAAAATGGGCTTCGTGTGGGGCACGTCTACTGGATGAGGCCATTGCTTCCTTTGTCTGAGTAAATTGGATTTGTTAAAGCCCTATATTTATACTAATCATGTGATCACTGTTCAATGAATATATTAGCAATGATCAAAATTCTTAATAGTATTTTAAAATCCAAAAACATAAAACCAAAAAATTTGACATTTTATACAAACATTTTACATAAAGAGTCATTTAATTAGATCAAGAGGGATTTCCATTAATGAAAGTTTGGGTCGTTACAATCTTCCCCACTTAAGAAATTTCGCCCTCAAAATTTCCTTTTCCCACACTAAAACAGATTTGGGTAACTCTGCTACATTATTTTCTCTGATTCCCATGTTGCTTCTTCAAACTTGTTATTTCACCACAACACCTTGACGAGGGGCATTGTCTTATTTCATATAACTTTTTCTCTATGATCTAAGATCTTCACTGGTTGCTCCTCATAAGAAAGATAATCCTCTAACTGTACCACCTCTGAAGAGAGTACATGTGAAGGGTCCGGTATGTACTTCCTTAAGAGGGATACATGAAAGAAATCATGTACTTTGGCCATGGTAGGTGGAAGTGCTAGTCGATAGGCCACAACCCCGACACGATCAATAATCTCTAAGGGGCCGATGTAACCTGGACTTAACTTCCCTTTCTTTCCAAACTTCACGACCTTCTTCCACAGAGATATGCATAGAAATACGATACCTCAAACTTTAATCTCAAGGTCTTGTCGATGGTTATCTGCATACCTCTTCTATTAACTCTGGGCTGCCTTGATATGCTGCTGAATGTTTTTCACCTTCTCCACCATTTCTTCGACCATTTCTGGTCCAAGAAGCTTACTCTCACTGACCTCATCCCAACACACCGGTGTTCAACACCTTTTCACATAAAGGGATTCATATGATTCCATTTGGATTCTCTAGTGGAAACTATTATTATAAGAGAACTCAACTAGAGGAAGATGTTGATCTCATCCTCCTTTAATGTCCATTGAGCATGCTCTCAACATGTCCTCAAGTGTTTGGATAGTCTGCTCGGATTGACCATCAGTTTCAGGATGATAGGCTGTACTGAAGTTCGGTTCAGTATTCAGATCATGTTGAAGACTCTTCCAAAACTTAGAGGTGAATCTTGGATCTCTATCAGACACAATGGATAGTGGTACTCTATGCAGCCTTACCACTTATATGATATATATCCATTCCAGTTGATCCAATGAGAAATCCTCCCGAATAGAAATGAAGTGTGAAACCTTTGTAAGATAATCCACAACAACCCAGATTGCATTGTTGCCTTTGTATGTCTTTGAAATTCTGGTGATAAAGTCCATGGTGATGTTATCCCATTTACATTCTGGTATGGGCAATGGTTGCATCATCCTTTTAGACTTCTGCCTCTCTGCATTCACTTGCTGATACACCAGGCACTTTGATGTATATTCAGCAATCTCCTTCTTCATATTATCTCACCAAAAATTCTCTCAGAGATCTCGATACATCTTTGTGTTTCCTGGGTGAATAGAGAAATTTGAACTATGTGCATCATCCAAAAGTTCCTTCTTCAGCTCCGGACTTGATAGAACACATAGTCTTTTCCCAAATCTCACAATTACTTCTTCATTAACATTAAACTCCGAGTATTTCCCTTTTCTGATAGCTTTCCCTTTTTCCCGAATTCCCACATCATCCTTTTGAGCATCATTTAACCTTTCCAAAAGTGATGGTTGAGCAATACTTTGTGAAAGGATTGATGATGTTCCCTTCTTTATGATTCCCATGTCCATCTTCATTATATCTAAGAAGATTAGATCCTTTTCAATTCTCATCAATGATAGAATCACTCAGTCCTTTCTAATTAGGGAATCCTCCACCTTGTTCGCTTTCCCAGGGTGGTAATGGATTGTGCAGTCATAGTCTTTGACCAGTTCTAACCATCTTCGTTGGCGCATGTTCAACTCTTTCTGTGTGAATATATACTTGAGGCTTTTGTGGTCTGTATATATTTCACACTTCTCCCCAAAGAGATAATGCCACCAAATTTTTAAAGCGAAGATCACTGTAACCAACTCGAGGTCATGTGTTGGATAGTTTAGTTGATGAACTTTCAATTGCCTTGAAGCATAGGCAATGACATTTTCATTTTGCATCAACACACATCCTAGGCCCTTCTTCGAAGCATAACTTAATACCACAAAAAGTTCTCCACTTGTGGGTAAAGTGAGAACGGGCGTAGTGATGAGCCTCGTTTTCAACTCCTTGAAGCTTTCTTCACATTCATCACTCCAAGAAAACTTTACTCCCTTCCGAGTTATCTTGGTTAGAGGGTTGGAAAATCGTGAGATATTTCTCACAAATCTTCGATAATATCCAGCTAACCCCAAGAAGCTATGGATATCCATTAACGATGTTGGCCTTGGTCATCCCTCAATTGCATCTGTTTTGGAGGGATCTATAGATATCCCATTGCTTGTGATGATATGGCCTAAGAATGAGACCTCCTTCAACCAAAACTCACACTTGATATAATTTTCATAGAGATTATACTTCCGCAAGGTCTCTAGTACAGTTCTTAGATTCTCCTCATGATCCTCCTTGGTTTTGGAGTATATCAGAATATCATCTATAAAGACTACCAAAAATTTGTCGAGGTAATCTCTAAAGACTCAATTCATCAAGTCCATAAAGATTGATGGAGAATTAGTGAGTCCTAAAGGAATTACTATGAATTCATAGTGTCTGTATCTTGTACAAAAAAGAAGTCTTGGGGATATATTCCTTCTTCACCCTTACTTGATAATATCTCGACCGCAAATCCACCTTGGAGAATTATTGTGCTCCACGCAGCTGATTGAACAAGTCATAAATTCGTGGGAGAGGATACTTATTATTTATCGCGATTTTGTTGAGCTCACGATAATCGATGCAAAGGCACATTGACCCATCCTTCTTCTTGACAAAGAGGACTGGTGCACCCCATGGTAAAGCAATTGGGCGTATAAAACCTTTATCTAGATTCTCTTGTAGTTGTTTCTTCAACTCCTCAAGACCCACAACAACCATTCTATATGAAGTCTTGGATATTGGAAATGCCCCAGGTATATGATCAATTGAGAATTCAACATCTCTTCTAGGAGGAAGACCAAGAAATTCCTCAGGAAACACTTTAGAAAATTCCCTCTCAATAGGCATGTCTTCTAGGATGGTTGCCTCCTTAGACTCAATCATCTAAGCCAGATACACATGCTCATAGGGCAATAATATCCATGCTTGAGATGATGGAGATAAAGAAGATTCATCTTCCTCATTTCACTTGTAAAGAATCGAGGGTCGATTCTCCACATGGAGAGTGATTTCCTCTCATAGAAATTTATGTTGGATTTATATAAGGAAATCCAATCCATGCTAATAATTGCATCAAATTCCACCAGAGGGAGTATGACGAGGTTTGACGGGAAGTTCAATCCACAGATTATGATAGGGGAGGAGTTATATTAATGGGATGAAATGATTTCCCCATTTTCCGTACTCACCGACATCTTCAATTCCATGATTTGTGGTGGTGCTGGGATTGTTCTACTAAAATTTCGATATATAAAAGAATGCGTAGAACCTGAATCAAAAAGTGCGTTCACTATTCTTGAATGAATAAATAGCATACCTGTCACCACTTCGTTGTCGGGGTTCACTTCGGCAGTAGTGATGAAAAAATCTCACCCTTGCTGCCTTGGAGGTTGTTGGTTGCCTCCGAAAACCCTTGGCTTATGGAAATGATTTGCAAGATTCCCTGGTTCTTTGTAGTTGTATCAATGAACCACACGTTGAGGTTTGAACGGAGTGTTCCTCTCCTCTGTTACAGCCGTGGGTCTTTATTTCCAAAAAATTAATAGCCATGTACCCTTCTCTTCCACACCTAAAGCATTTTCTCATACCCTTCAGGCAATTTCCAGGGTGCTTCTTTCCGCACCTTTGGCAAGTGGGGTGCTGGATCTTCTTAGCACCATTGGATTTATCCATCGGACCGCCAGAATTAAATTCCACCTTATGATTCTTATCCCCATGATACCCCTAAGATTCTCTGATCTCCATTTCAACCTTGAGGACACATCGTACAATTTCCTCATAGTTTTCGAAGTCACGGATCGCCAGCGCTTTCCGCAGGCTAGGTTTCAGCCCACCAAAGAAGCGGTCAACCTTGCATTCGGGGGTAACGACAAAGCCAAAAGTGTATCATGCAAGCCTTGTAAAGTTTTCCACATACGCTCTAATAGATTCGTCATATTTTTTCTTGAGGTTAAGGAAGTCCCTTTCCATCTTAAGCTGGAGGGTGCGCGTAAAATATTTATCGAAAAACATCTTCCGGAAATCCTTCCATTCCAACGCCTTGATCTCCTCCTCAGGATTCATATTTTTTATCAACATCCACCATTGACCATGTTCACCCTCCATAAGATAAGTATCCAGGATAACCTTCTCTTGTTCAGAACATTTAAGGATAAAGAATATCTTTTCAATGGAGTTAATCCATTGTTCAGTGATTGAGGGATCAGATGATCTATTAAAAGTAGGAGGCCTTTGTCTCATGAAGCTCTCGATAATGACATGTTCTTTCTTGGGGGGGGGGGTTGAAAGTTCCTCTTGAACCATGTTTCTATTCAAATCTTGTGTTAGCTGAGAGAGAATCATGACAAAGTTCGCGATTCCCGCTCCCATTGGATTGAGCATCTCATTAGTACAGTCATCACATTGATCTTCACATCATAGAATTTAATATCTAAGAGAAATTAAAACCCCTTAATTGTATATAAACCCATATCTAGATACACCCAAGCTCTAAGAAAGAACTTCTTTGATCAACCACACTACCAAAGCATCCAAACACTAAAAAGAAAATGCACCGACATAAAGTTTTTTACTTGATTCACCACTAACGGAAACATCCAAGGATCATACATTGATGATGTGTCGATGTACCAAAATCACTATGCACTGTCATGACTACAATATTAAGAGCTCACTATTGATCCTAGGGTCACTTCCTTTACTTATCTCTCCACCCATTGCTCTGGGACAAGGTATATAAAAAAATTGACACAATGAATTTTCATAGAAATGATTAACACCAAAAAACAAGGGTATTCTCCTCATACTTAAATCTCCATTGTCAAATTCAAATCTTCGATAGTGTCCTTCATAGCAACAGTTCCTCTCTCAATTATAGATGTGCTAATTTCCTCTATTAGGGTTGTGTTCTCTCACTTTATCTTCCCTCTTCATAATACCTTTTAAATCCATCCCCTTTGAATTTACCATGTGTTCCCTAACGATTGGGCACCAAAACCGTCCACAATCTTCCAAATAAAACCTCCAAAGTCAAGGCTAATCACTCCCAATTCAAAAAAATATTCGAATTTTGAAAATGTTTTTGGAATCATCACATCACGACATGATAGTCTTGGTTGTGACGTGACACTATTGATTGCAACATGACACATTTTAGTCACTAACTCCTCTATGGACCATGGGGCGGTTTGAATTTGAACCCCTAAAATCACGGGGTCAATCCTCATAAATATTTCTAACTCAAGCATGTTGCGGCACGAAATAGTCTATTGTAGCGTGATCCCTTTATCTGGAGCCAAATAGAGACTCATCAAACCTTCATGGGGTCAGAAAATTATGACCCAACACCACTTGTTATGGCACAATACCTTTGATTACAGCCTTCTATGAACTTCCACAATCCCATATGAATGTCTTATTATGGAATAACACTAATATTTCAATGTGGGACTTTTAATCATGACTATCCAAAGATGCACCAAATTTTCACGGGATCCTCATTACAACATGAACTTCTACCATACAGTGTGACATATTTTGCTTCATCTTGATTATTCCTTTATTCTTAAGAATGCTTCCAAAACGTCTCAGATCATCCCCAATCTTTTTCAAGACTTTTAACTTAGGTAACTGTGGTTACAACATTCTATAAGTTAGGTAACCTTGGTTATAATATCCCCCCCTTTGAGTTTGATGGAAATCCAAACCATCCCCAATAACATTCAATGAAATTCAACTTTTACACAAGTCAAAATAACAATAGAATAACTCTTTCATCACTTTAAGTCTACATGAGAAATGCCCAGTGTAGAAAACAGGTGTTCACAAGAGAATTCTATACTCAATGCATACCTACTGATGAAACCACTTGTTTATAAATTCTAAATATCCATATCAATATCCTTCATGCTCATCCCCATGGATTGTATCTCCTCTTGTCGCATATATGTACCTCTCCCTCAAAGGAATAATTCACCTTGAAATGTGTTTTTTTGTTTTCTAATGTCATGTATTTCTTTCCCTTTAACAATAAAACCAAAAGGTAGATTTCTCCTCAAATTTATATGTTGGAGTTGGTGGCCTAGAAGAAACTAATTTGTACATTATTCATTAATAAATACCTTATCACATCTTGATTGTTCTTCTGTGTGACAATGCATGTGATAATGTCCTAAGGATAACTGTTGCATTAAAGGGTCATAGCAGATCCCTGTTATGATGAGAACCCATAAGTTCTATAAAACTGTTCTTGAATAGATTTTCTATAGCCGAATAATGTTATTTGAGGGACATAAATAATACATACCATTAGGGGTGAGGACTCATAAAACTTTGAGACACCTTCTCATGTTGTGTGCCCTTGGTAATATCCAGGAGGATATTATGAGAACAAGACTCGCCAGTAGGAAATCCACATTTCATAGTGTCATTGGATGTTCCTATCTGTAGACGTGTGTATTGGTCCTTGGACTTTAAGATTATTATTAATGGGCATTACAACTCGCGCACTTAGATGTATTGATGAAAACTGCGTCGACACACTGTTCGCAGTGAGGTGGGATACGTTGGGTGCGTCACGAGTGATACTGCATTAATAGATAATGCGAGAAAGGATTTGTTCCTTATGTTCTATAACAGAAGTAAATATCTCAGGCCTTTTGATGGAATTGATATAGCCTAAATAAATTCATGGCCATGGTGAGGAATAGACAAGTTCAATTCCAGAAATTCAAAGAAAGAATAATCGAGCACATGGGTTAATGGCACTAGCATACAACCCACTTGATTCAAGATATCGAGATAAAGGGATTACATTACATGGTAAGCATTAGTAGGAGGTGACACGTCATTACGACATTAAATTCTTTCTCTATGGGTGCCTTGGTGTGTTGCTAGATGCTAACCTTGGACTTTAGGTAGGCTCTACCTAATTCCACTGAGAAAGAGGCCTAGAGGGTCACACACTAAGTGTGTCTAAGTATCTCAGTTAAATATTAATTTAACAAGTTGAATAAATATTATTCCCGACTGTGGTTTAATAATTATTCAAGAATGCCTCATTGCATTTATTTCGACACTAGTTATTCGAGAGAATATATTGTGGGTGAAATAATATATTTATTAGCGACTAATGCAGTGATATTTATTTTAGAAATAAATAGCCATTATTAAAGGTCTAATAAACGTGGTGGAGGAAATAAAGAAAAATGGAAAAACAAAATTATGACAACCCGGATCTTTTATCACACAATTAAACATAATTTATTAAATAAAATTCACTTGATACAACATGGAAGATCGAGAGGTATAGTGTCTTTGGGGCTTAGGATCATTAAATAACAACTTAAAACATGAAATATAACATCTTTATTGAAAACTTTCTTTACATGACCACTACATTCCCTCGCACTTAGCATTGCATGGGATAACTCGAGGACATGCATAAGAAAAGGGTGTTCTATAAAGCCCAGTAAGGGAATAATCATGGAATAACATGAGGAATACAATACATGTTAGACAACAGACATATCAATATATCACAAGAGAATCATATGCATAAAGGCATGATAAATCATGATAATCATAACATGGAAATGTGGCAACAACACTTAACATGGAATTAGCATGAGCCAATGCTCATTGCACATGGAGCATGAGTAAACCCTCATTGCACATGAAGCATGAGTAAACCCTCGTTTCACTTGAATTATCATGAGTAAACACCAATTTCACATGAAGTATCATGATACTATACTTTACCCAATGCATTGGAGCGCTATAAGGGAACACCCTTCTTAAACATTTCATTTCATGCATAAGTGTGCCACATGGATCATAAAACATTGAATCATTCAAAAAAATCAATTATTCCACGATAAATGAATTTGGAATACATACATGAAACTCTTTAAACAATAAGTAAATGGTCATAAAGGTGAATACCATTAATAGATAAATGGGCATGGTATTCAATATACAATGACATTGGCTTGGAAAATCAGTGCAATTTCGGCAGCGTAACAGCGTGACGTAAGAATTCATAAAAATGGTTGATGAGAGAGAAAGGGGTATATCATAATATGTACATGAAATGGATAATAAGGGGGTAATATATATACATGTTCAAACAATTTTAATGTAATTTAGATTCATGATACAAAAGAATTACTTGAATGTAAATGAGGAGAGAGAAATTCCTTTCAGAATTTCAGTATAGTAACGGGTGTACATGAGAGGCATTTAATGAGAGATAAATGGGTCTCCCATAATTAAAATATAAAGAGGGAAGTATAGTGGATGTGTGAAACCATACCCCAACATTTATAATTGAAATTAAAAGGGCATAACAATATTAAGAAAATTGGACAAAAATGAGAAAGGAAGAAAAACCCTTACTTGGAAGTGTACTTCCAAAGGCTTGAGAGAGGATTGAGAGAGGCTTCTTGGGAGCTTGGGGAACCTTGGTAGGATTATAGAGAGAGGAGGGAAGAATTTTGATGAACTTAAAAGGCTTTGAGTGAGGAGGAAGTGGGATCTTGGGTGGGTTTATATAGGAAAGATGATGGAATTCTTTATTATTTAGGTTTGGGACACCTCACATTAAACTAATCTAAACCACAAACCAGCCCATGGTTTTTGCCCATGGTTTTTGGAAAAGGGAAGTGGAAAAAAATATTTTATAAGGCCAAAGTCTTAAATTCTTAAAATAATGGGTTGCTTATGTGGAGGTGAGTCACACTCCCAATGAAAACAATTTAAAAAGATAAAATGTTTAATAAGTATTGAAGGGTCCACTAAAGCTTTGTAAAATAAATCAAACAAACCCAAAATCACATTATTTTAATGGTAAAACATATATTGACCGAACATAAAGTTTATAGTATTTTATTACATCACTATTGGGTCATTATGATGTCATGAAACACATTATATATTTAAACGATATTTAATTTTTACCCAAAAATTTGACTCTCCCAGAAAATTATGAAAAATTCACCATTGGATAATCTTGAAGTCCTGATTCCAGAAATAATATTAATTTTATATAAATAATTTTCTAAATATTTTAATTTTCACATTTAAAATAAAAACCAACATTTATAAAAAATTCATGGGTTTTGACAAAAAATGGCTTTCAAACCTTAATAAAAATTACAATTGCATTCATAAAATTATACGATCATTTATATTTAATAAAAAATAATTTAATAATAATAATAATAATTTATTAAAATATTATTTAATTCAAAAATCCATTAATTCATCAAAATATATTTCTTAGTTGAACATTAACTAAAAATACTATTTGTGCTTTAAAAACTATTTACAAGGTAACAATAATAAAATGAAAGTATATTCATTATTATATACAAAAATAATGTACATAACCATAGTGCTAAGGTCTTGTTACATAACCCATTATAACACCCGCATAAGACCTAAGAGTAAGGTGTGTGATGGTGACAGACTCTTGGGGTGGCTTGGATAACATTGCTTGGGTGATAATCTCTATCAACTTCCACTTCTCTCGTAGGCAGTCCCGCTTGAGCTTAACATATTCAAGCTCGGATTGGGATTGGTCAAGAGAGAATCCCAAATATGCAACCTCCTTTCCAAGCTCTGAAAAATGGGCTTCGTGTGGGGCACGTCTACTGGATGAGGCCATTGCTTCCTTTGTCTGAGTAAATTGGATTTGTTAAAGCCCTATATTTATACTAATCATGTGATCACTGTTCAATGAATATATTAGCAATGATCAAAATTCTTAATAGTATTTTAAAATCCAAAAACATAAAACCAAAAAATTTGACATTTTATACAAACATTTTACATAAAGAGTCATTTAATTAGATCAAGAGGGATTTCCATTAATGAAAGTTTGGGTCGTTACAATCTTCCCCACTTAAGAAATTTCGCCCTCAAAATTTCCTTTTCCCACACTAAAACAGATTTGGGTAACTCTGCTACATTATTTTCTCTGATTCCCATGTTGCTTCTTCAAACTTGTTATTTCACCACAACACCTTGACGAGGGGCATTGTCTTATTTCATATAACTTTTTCTCTATGATCTAAGATCTTCACTGGTTGCTCCTCATAAGAAAGATAATCCTCTAACTGTACCACCTCTGAAGAGAGTACATGTGAAGGGTCCGGTATGTACTTCCTTAAGAGGGATACATGAAAGAAATCATGTACTTTGGCCATGGTAGGTGGAAGTGCTAGTCGATAGGCCACAACCCCGACACGATCAATAATCTCTAAGGGGCCGATGTAACCTGGACTTAACTTCCCTTTCTTTCCAAACTTCACGACCTTCTTCCACAGAGATATGCATAGAAATACGATACCTCAAACTTTAATCTCAAGGTCTTGTCGATGGTTATCTGCATACCTCTTCTATTAACTCTGGGCTGCCTTGATATGCTGCTGAATGTTTTTCACCTTCTCCACCATTTCTTCGACCATTTCTGGTCCAAGAAGCTTACTCTCACCGACCTCATCCCAACACACCGGTGTTCAACACCTTTTCACATAAAGGGATTCATATGATTCCATTTGGATTCTCTAGTGGAAACTATTATTATAAGAGAACTCAACTAGAGGAAGATGTTGATCTCATCCTCCTTTAATGTCCATTGAGCATGCTCTCAACATGTCCTCAAGTGTTTGGATAGTCTGCTCGGATTGACCATCAGTTTCAGGATGATAGGCTGTACTGAAGTTCGGTTCAGTATTCAGATCATGTTGAAGACTCTTCCAAAACTTAGAGGTGAATCTTGGATCTCGATCAGATACAATGGATAGTGGTACTCTATGCAGCCTTACCACTTCTATGATATATATCCATTCCAGTTGATCCAATGAGAAATCCTCCCAAATAGAAATGAAGTGTGCAACCTTTGTAAGATAATCCACAACAACCCAGATTGCATTGTTGCCTTTGTATGTCTTTGAAATTCTGGTGATAAAGTCCATGGTGATGTTATCCCATTTACATTCTGGTATGGGCAATGGTTGCATCATCCTTTTAGACTTCTGCCTCTCTGCATTCACTTGCTGATACACCAGGCACTTTGATGTATATTCAGCAATCTCCTTCTTCATATTATCTCACCAAAAATTCTCTCAGAGATCTCGATACATCTTTGTGTTTCCTGGGTGAATAGAGAAATTTGAACTATGTGCATCATCCAAAAGTTCCTTCTTCAGCTCCGGACTTGATAGAACACATAGTCTTTTCCCAAATCTCACAATTACTTCTTCATTAACATTAAACTCCGAGTATTTCCCTTTTCTGATAGCTTTCCCTTTTTCCCGAATTCCCACATCATCCTTTTGAGCATCCTTTAACCTTTCCAAAAGTGATGGTTGAGCAATACTTTGTGAAAGGATTGATGATGTTCCCTTCTTTATGATTCCCATGTCCATCTTCATTATATCTAAGAAGATTAGATCCTTTTCAATTCTCATCAATGATAGAATCACTCAGTCCTTTCTAATTAGGGAATCCTCCACCTTGTTCGCTTTCCCAGGGTGGTAATGGATTGTGCAGTCATAGTCTTTGACCAGTTCTAACCATCTTCGTTGGCGCATGTTCAACTCTTTCTGTGTGAATATATACTTGAGGCTTTTGTGGTCTGTATATATTTCACACTTCTCCCCAAAGAGATAATGCCACCAAATTTTTAAAGCGAAGATCACTGTAACCAACTCGAGGTCATGTGTTGGATAGTTTAGTTGATGAACTTTCAATTGCCTTGAAGCATAGGCAATGACTTTTTCATTTTGCATCAACACACATCCTAGGCCCTTCTTCGAAGCATAACTTAATACCACAAAAAGTTCTCCACTTGTGGGTAAAGTGAGAACGGGCGTAGTGATGAGCCTCGTTTTCAACTCCTTGAAGCTTTCTTCACATTCATCACTCCAAGAAAACTTTACTCCCTTCCGAGTTATCTTGGTTAGAGGGTTGGAAAATCGTGAGATATTTCTCACAAATCTTCGATAATATCCAGCTAACCCCAAGAAGCTATGGATATCCATTAACGATGTTGGCCTTGGTCATCCCTCAATTGCATCTGTTTTGGAGGGATCTATAGATATCCCATTGCTTGTGATGATATGGCCTAAGAATGAGACCTCCTTCAACCAAAACTCACACTTGATATAATTTTCATAGAGATTATACTTCCGCAAGGTCTCTAGTACAATTCTTAGATTCTCCTCATGATCCTCCTTGGTTTTGGAGTATATCAGAATATCATCTATAAAGACTACCAAAAATTTGTCGAGGTAATCTCTAAAGACTCAATTCATCAAGTCCATAAAGATTGATGGAGAATTAGTGAGTCCTAAAGGAATTACTATGAATTCATAGTGCCTGTATCTTGTACAAAAAAGAAGTCTTGGGGATATATTCCTTCTTCACCCTTACTTGATAATATCTCGACCGCAAATCCACCTTGGAGAATTATTGTGCTCCACGCAGCTGATTGAACAAGTCATAAATTCGTGGGAGAGGATACTTATTATTTATCGCGATTTTGTTGAGCTCACGATAATCGATGCAAAGGCACATTGACCCATCCTTCTTCTTGACAAAGAGGACTGGTGCACCCCATGGTAAAGCAATTGGGCGTATAAAACCTTTATCTAGATTCTCTTGTAGTTGTTTCTTCAACTCCTCAAGACCCACAACAACCATTCTATATGAAGTCTTGGATATTGGAAATGCCCCAGGTATATGATCAATTGAGAATTCAACATCTCTTCTAGGAGGAAGACCAAGAAATTCCTCAGGAAACACTTTAGAAAATTCCCTCTCAATAGGCATGTCTTCTAGGATGGTTGCCTCCTTAGACTCAATCATCTAAGCCAGATACACATGCTCATAGGGCAATAATATCCATGCTTGAGATGATGGAGATAAAGAAGATTCATCTTCCTCATTTCACCTGTAAAGAATCGAGGGTCGATTCTCCACATGGAGAGTGATTTCCTCTCATAGAAATTTATGTTGGATTTATATAAGGAAATCCAATCCATGCCAATAATTGCATCAAATTCCACCAGAGGGAGTATGACGAGGTTTGACGGGAAGTTCAATCCACAGATTATGATAGGGGAGGAGTTATATTAATGGGATGAAATGATTTCCCCATTTTCCGTACTCACCGACATCTTCAATTCCATGATTTGTGGTGGTGCTGGGATTGTTCTACTAAAATTTCGATATATAAAAGAATGCGTAGAACCTGAATCAAAAAGTGCGTTCACTATTCTTGAATGAATAAATAGCATACCTGTCACCACTTTGTTGTCGGGGTTCACTTCGGCAGTAGTGATGAAAAAATCTCACCCTTGCTGCCTTGGAGGTTGTTGGTTGCCTCCGAAAACCCTTGGCTTATGGAAATGATTTGCAAGATTCCCTGGTTCTTTGTAGTTGTATCAATGAACCACACGTTGAGGTTTGAACGGAGTGTTCCTCTCCTCTGTTACAGCCGTGGGTCTTTATTTCCAAAAATTAATAGCCATGTACCCTTCTCTTCCACACCTAAAGCATTTTCTCATACCCTTCAGGCAATTTCCAGGGTGCTTCTTTCCGCACCTTTGGCAAGTGGGGTGCTGGATCTTCTTAGCACCATTGGATTTATCCATCGGACCGCCAGAATTAAATTCCACCTTATGATTATTATCCCCATGATACCCCTAAGATTCTCTGATCTCCATTTCAACCTTGAGGACACATCGTACAATTTCCTCATAGTTTTCGAAGTCACGGATCGCCAGCGCTTTCCGCAGGCTAGGTTTCAGCCCACCAAAGAAGCGGTCAACCTTGCATTCGGGGGTAACGACAAAGCCAAAAGTGTATCATGCAAGCCTTGTAAAGTTTTCCACATACGCTCTAATAGATTCGTCATATTTTTTCTTGAGGTTAAGGAAGTCCCTTTCCATCTTAAGCTGGAGGGTGCGCGTAAAATATTTATCGAAAAACATCTTCCGGAAATCCTTCCATTCCAACGCCTTGATCTCCTCCTCAGGCTTCATATTTTTTATCAACGTCCACCATTGACCATGTTCACCCTCCATAAGATAAGTATCCAGGATAACCTTCTCTTGTTCAGAACATTTAAGGATAAAGAATATCTTTTCAATGGAGTTAATCCATTGTTCAGTGATTGAGGGATCAGATGATCTATTAAAAGTAGGAGGCCTTTGTCTCATGAAGCTCTCGATAATGACATGTTCTTTCTTGGGGGGGGGGGTTGAAAGTTCCTCTTGAACCATGTTTCTATTCAAATCTTGTGTTAGCTGAGAGATAATCATGACAAAGTTCGCGATTCCCGCTCCCATTGGATTGAGCATCTCATTAGTACAGTCATCACATTGATCTTCACATCGTTTGTCAGCCCGAGTCCTCTTATTACCGGCCATTAGCTGGAATAAAAGGAAATTTAGGGGTAACACATAAAGGGTAATCTAAGGACAAAACTAATTACTTATAAATAACTTTTATTTCCTTAACATATGAATCTATTGGATTTAGTCTATGTTATCCATGATCTACTTTCTAACATATATTCTTAGGGAATTTTTTGTGTCGCTTAATAATGGTTCATACTAAGCTTGTGAATTTACCAAAGCATATCCCTCGGGAGTGTCATAACCAAGAGTGCAGCAAGGCCTGTTGTCATCCACTAGTTCTCGTTCAAGTCTAGCTCAAAGCGGTGTTTTTAGGTTTTACCCCTAGGATACATCTGTGCCAGATCCGCCTCTACTTGCTCGTATCCAGATAGGGATGCATTTTCTTGATAAAACAATTAATAAATACTCACCAAAACTTAGGGATGTTTTTATTATATTTAGTCTTTTCTCTAAGGTTTTAATAGGGTTTTATAATCCTAATCCCAAAAATAACTAAACCTCCCTCTGATACCAACTATGACAACCATGATCTTTTATTACACAATTAAACATAATTTATTATATAAAATTAACTTGATAAAACATGGAATATCGATAGGTATAGTGTCTTTGGGGATTATGATCATTACATAACAACTTAAAACATGAAATAGAACATCTTTATTGAAAAATTCCTTTACATGACCACTACATTCCCTCGTACTTAGCATTGCATGGGATAACCTGAGGACATGCATAAGAAAAAGGTGAGCTATAAATCCCAGTAATAGAATAATCATGGAATAACATGAGGAATACAATAATTGTTAGACAATAGTCATATCAATATAGAACAAGAGAATCATAAACATAAAGGCATGATAAAGCATGATAATCATAACATGGAAATGTGGCAACAACACTTAACATGGAATTAACATGAGCCAAGGCTCATTGCACATAGAGCATGAGTAAACCCTCATTTCACATGAAGCACGAGTAAACCCTCATTGCACTTGAATTAGAATGAGTAAAAACCCATTTCACATGATGTATCATGATACTATACTTTACCCAATGCATTGGAGCGCTATAAGGGCGCACCCTTCTTAAACATTTCATTTCATGCATAAGTGTGCTACATGGATCATAAAACATTGAATCATTCAACATAATCAATTATTCCATGATAAATGAATGTGGGATAAATACATGAAACTATTTAAAAAATAAGTAAATGTGCATAAAGGTGAATACCCTTGATAGAGAAATGATCATGGTATTCACTACACAATGACATTGGCTTGGAAAATCGGTGCAATTTCGGCAACATAACGACGTGATGTAAGAATTAATAAAAATGGTTGATGAGAGAGAAAGGGGTGTATCATAATATTTACATGAAATGGAAAGTAAGGGGGTCATATAGATAAATGTCCCAACAATTTTAATGGAATTTAGATTCATGATACAAAACAATTGCTTGAATGTAAATGAGGAGAGAGAAATTTCTTTCGGAATTTCAGCATAGTAACGGGTGTACATGAGAGGCATTTAATGAGAGATAAAGGTGTCTAACATCATTAAAAAATAAATAGGAAAGTATGTGGGAGGTAAAAAACCATACCCCAACATTTATAATTTAAATTAAAAGGGCATAACAAAATTATGAAAATTGGACAAAAATGAGAAAGGAAGAAAGAGCCTTACTTGGAAGTGTGTTTCCAAAGGATTGAGACTGTCTTGAGAGAGGCTTATTTGGAGCTTGGAGCACCTTGGGGGGATTCTAGAGAGAGGAGGGAAGAGTTTGGAAGAACTAAAAAGGATTTTACTGAGGAGTAAGTGGGAGCTTGGGTGAGTTTATATAGGAAATATGAGGGAATTCTTTATTATTTAGGTTTGGGACACCTCACATTAAACTAATCCAAAACACAAACCAACCCATGGTTTTTGCCCATGTTTTTTGGAAAATGGAAGTGGAAAACAATATTTTATAAGGTAAAAGTACTAACTTCTTAAAATAATGGGGTTTCTTATGTGGATGTGAGTCACACTCCTAAGAAAAACAATTTAAAAAGATAAAATGTTTAATAAGTCTTGAAGGGTCCATTAAAGCTTTGTAAAATAAATAAAACAAACCCAAAATCACATTATTTTAATGGTAAATCATATATTTTCTGAAAATAAAGTTTATAGTATTTTATTACATCACTATTGGGCCATTATGATGTCATAAAACACATTATAAATTTAAACAGTATTAAATTTTTACCCAAAAATTTGACTGTCCCAGAAAATTATGAAAAATTCACCGTTGGATAATTTTGATATCCTGATTCCAGAAATAATATTCATTTTATCTAAATAATTTTCTAAATATGTTAAATGGACTTTAGATTCATGATACAAAAGAATTTCTTGAATGTAAATGAGGGGAGAGAAATTCCTTTCGGAATTTCGGCATAGTAACAGGTGTACATGGGAGGCATTTAATGAGAGAGAAAGAGATATAAAATCATTAAAACATAAATATGACAGTATGGGGGAGGTGGGAAACCATACCACAACATTTATAATTGAAATTAAAAGGGCTTAACAACTTAAAGAATATTGGACAAAAAATGAGAAAGGAAGAAAAACCCTTACTTGGAAGTGTGCTTCCAAAGGCTTGAGAGAGGCTTGAGAGAGGCTTATTGGGAGCTTGGGGCACCTTGGGAGGATTCTATAGAGGGGAGATAAGAGGTTGGACGAAATAAAAAGGCTTTGAGTGAGGAGGAGGTGTGAGATTGGGTGGGTTTATATAGGAAAGATGAGGTAATTCTTTATTATTTAGGTTTGGGACACCTCACATTAAACTAATACAAACCACAAACCAGCCCATGGTTTTTGGAAAAGGGAATTGGAAAAAAATATTTTATAAGGCCAAATTCTGAACTTCTTAAAATAATGGGGTTTCTTATGTGGAGGTGAATCACACTCCCAAGGAAAACAATTTAAAAAGACAAAATGTTTAATAAGTCTTGAAGGGTCCACTAAAGCTTTGTAAAATAAATCAAACAAACCCAAAATCACATTATTTTAATGGTAAAAAATATATTGGATGAACATAAAGTTTATAGTATTTTATTACATCACTATTGGGTCATTATGATGTCATAAAACACATTATATATTTAAACAGTATTTAATTTTTACCCAAAAATTTGACTGTCCCAGAAAATTATGAAAAATTCACCGTTGGATAATTTTGACATCTTGATTCCAGAAATAATATTCATTTTATCTAAATAATTTTATAATTATGTTAATTTTCACATTTAAAATAAAAATTGACATTTATCGAAAATTCACGGGTTTTGAGAAAAATGGATTTCAAACCTTAATAAAAATTACAATTGCATTCATAAAATTATATGATAATTTATATTTAATAAAAATTAATTTAATAATAATAATAATATTTTATTAAAATATCATTTAATTCAAAAATCCATTAATTCATCAAAATGGATTTCTTAGTTGAACATTAACTAAAAATACTATTTATGCTTTAAAAACTATTTACAAGGTAACAATAATAAAATGAAAGTATATTCATTATTATATACAAAAATAATGTACACAACCATAGTGATAAGGTCTTGTTAGATAACCCCTTAT
Source organism: Viscum album (assembly GCA_963277665.1). Taxonomy (NCBI): domain Eukaryota; kingdom Viridiplantae; phylum Streptophyta; class Magnoliopsida; order Santalales; family Viscaceae; genus Viscum; species Viscum album. The sequence continues at coordinate 877,812,646 of OY728125.1, forward strand.
AACACCTGCATAAGACCGAAGAGTAAGGTGTGCGATGATGACATACTCTTGGGGTGGCTCGGATAACATTGCTCGTGTGGTAATCTCTATCAACTTCCACTTCTCTAATAGGCGGTCTTGCTCGAGCTTAGCATATTCAAGCTCAGCTTGGGATTAGTCAAGCCTGAATCCCAAAGACACAACCTCATTTCCAAGCTCTGAAAAATGGGCTTCATATGGGGCACGTCTGCTGGATTAGGCCATTGCTTCCTTTGTCTGAGTAAATTGGATTTGTTAAAGCCCTATATTTATACTAATCATGTGATCACTGTTCAACAACTATATTAGCAAAAATCACAATTATTAATAGTATTTTAAAATCTAAAAACATAAAACCAAAGAAGTTGACATTTTATATAAACATTTTACATAAAGAGACATTTAATTATATCAAGAGGGATTTCCATTAATGAAAGTTTGGGTCGTTACAAAAAGTAAACGCTGTGTATATTAAATATACACGCCATGTATTTTTTTTCTGAAAATTTATGAAAAATAATATTATTTATTTTATTAAATAATATTAGGTGTAATTCACTGGGCGCATGTTAGGTAATAATAATAGTCAGATGTTATTATTAGACATGGGCTATTACTAAGAATTAAATGAAATGAATAAATGATTTTGGGTAATTAATTAATTTTATTATTCTATTTAATTAAAAATACCAATTATATATTTCTCATTAGCCTAGCCATTTTTTTTGGTTGTGAACAACGGATCTAGAGAAAGCTCTCAAGCCAAGAGATAATCTTTTTCTTCCAAGAACGCTCTCAAGCTATGAGAGAGAGATCTTCCTCCACCGAATCAAGGCGATCGAAGGTGGACATCGCAAGCGAAGACTCTTCCATGCTAGCACCTGAATATCCCTTCGGCAATGTCTAGAGATATGTGGAGCACATGTGGATCACCACTAGAGGAATCCTATACTTGTATTCTATGATGCAACGACGAATCACATTGGATCGTGATCGGAAACATCAACGAAGAAAGAATTCCATCAAGGTAATTCTTGTCAATTAATTAAGTTAATTATAACCAACATATGATGATCCTATATATGGTTCCAGGACTCCCCTCTTTTCTTTTTCATTCTTCGTTATATTTCGAAGATCTGACGTTTTATTATCATGAAAGATCTTAGATTGATTGTTGTTAATGCTAAAATTAAATTTGGGTACACCCACCAACGTGCTTCCGCTGCACCCGTAACCTATAAGTGGTATCAGAGCAGTCATATTGTTGATTATAATTATTTAGTTTTTCATTGGTTATTTACACATTTAATAATTTAGGTTTTTCAATTCAAGTTAATCATTTTTTAAATCTGAATCTCGAGATCTGTTCCTCCTCTCTCGTTTCTTGTTCACCTTACAGAAATGAATTTTAATTTTAATTTTTATTAAAATAAAATAGGGGATCTCATCCAGAGGTTCCAAACATTCCTGGCTGTACAAAACTAGAATACACGGCGTGTATTCATAAGTACACATCATGTAGTCTAGGTTCAATGCATCAGACTTGTCCTCCAAATTAGGTCATGTGTTGGATTATTTCTAATTCTTAAATGACACCATGTGTTGACCAGGAATAGGTGGCACATGTTTTTTGGATTACATGCCGTGTGGTCCACTGAACACGGCGTGTAGTCCCTTCGAGTTAGGGTTGGACCGTGTACCCCATACACGGCTTTCCCAACTAGAAACCGTGTAACGCAGATACTACACGACGTGTGTCCCACTGAACATGTCATGTACTCTGAAAAATTTCCAAAGTACATCTACACGCCATATCCCCAGGCGTGTACTTTGGATGGATGATGAACAAAAATTACACGCCGTGTAGTCGTAACTACACGCCGTTTACTCATCCAAATTACACAAATTTATTAAAATTTATTATTATATTATACAAACCCTTGAGATGTGTACCATAGTGTAGGTGTAAATCTGAGGCACAACACATGATAAGCGTTTTTTATATATGTGTTTAATTTAACATCTGATTAATTTTCATTTCTACTCATTGGGTAGTTATGAACGAGAATTCACCAGGTTGCCTCCAAGGTACAAGTTACATACAAAGATAATTTTAAATGAATTTATTTGTTTAAAATTATGATGGATGAGAATCTCAAAAAAATTCAGAAAATGGGTTTAAGATAAAATGATTGATTAATTAAATATAATTAATTGATTTGAGCATGATTTATCTTAAACAAGAATGATTAAAGAATTTAATCCTAGTTTTATTTATGGGTAAATATCGTTGCATGCATGGATGATCATGAGCTATACCAATACCTTTGTATGTGAATGGTTTCTTTTAATTAATTTATTTAAATTAAATTTGTTGGCCTGTGATCCTTCTCCTCATTAATATATAGGGCCTACCTGCCTAAGGTTTTTTTTATGTAAAATCCCATTTTACCCCTCACTTGTGTGTGACATAAAAGCATATTTAATGGATGGATCTCCTAAGCTATTGGAGGCGGCTCAAGTTAGGAGACAAGGTGAAACCAATCTAAGGAGATACAAAGGTGGATAGGTGGAAAGCTGTAAACACGAACCCAAAAGGTTCAAGGTGTTTCTCGCCTAGGTCTTGGGTTAGTTTATAAACCACTAGATAAACTAACCAATAGAACAAGATAATGATCATACCATTTATTTTATTTCTATCAGTTGCATGGTTTATTTATTTTGGGTGTGTTGTCACGATCACACAATGAATGAATTAAATGATCATGCAAGATGGAACGAAAATAAGACCAGATTATGCGTAAAATATTATCTTAGACATGGTTAATCACTTAAGTATATCCCACTTAATATTAAAAATCATATAATCAAAGATAATAAAATGGAAATTTATGTATAAGGATAAAATCCCTCAAATAAAATATCAAGTCGGTATAGCCTTCCATAATCTTGGTTAGAATCAAACCATTATTCAAAGTGCTTGACCAACCCTAGTTGGGGTGCTTTAAATTATCGAGGAATTCTAATTCAAGGTTTTGGGTTGACTTTACTTGGTTTGCATCAAGGGTTGACTGCCACATTAGGACTTGGTGTGACCAAGAAGCAAATATTAAGGAAATCCAAAATAAAAGGATTTTAGGATTAGAGAGTCCACTCAGAAGATCAAGGAGCTGTGAGTTAATGCAATTATCATTTGGAATGCCTACCTAAAACCCTTCAAGTTGCTTGACCAACCCTAGTTGGGGTAATGTGAAGGAAAATATGGATTCTTGCCACTAGAATATTCAGGAAATAGAATATTCTGAATTCAATGGTGAGGGCTATTAGATTTCAATAAAATAGTGGGAGACTAATAAGTATTAATTTATTTATTTGTATCAGTTTTATCATAATAAAGTACTAAACCTTTTCTCATCTTAATTTGTAGAAACGCCAAGAAAAATGACTTCAAAAATATCATTGCGAACCATACTCGAGAAGGAAAACCTTCTCATTTACACCAATTTCCAAGAGTGGCAGAGGCGTTTACACGCCATCCTTCACCACGAGATGAAATTGTATGTGTTGGAAGAGCCTATTCTAGTTGCGCCTAGGAAAGAGGCCAGTGATGAGGAAATATATCTCTATATAAAACATATGGATGATGCCACAAATGTACAATGTTTCATGATATCGTCCATGTATAATGAGCTCTTGAAGCAACATGAAAACATGTATGCATATAACATGATGTATCACCTTAAGGATCTCTACCAAGAGAAGGCGAGACAAGAGAGATATGAGATCTCCAATGCTTTGTTTACAACTAATCTTGGAGAGTCTCTGCCAGCTGGGCCTCATGTAGTCAATCTTATTGGCTACATTGAATGCCTATACATCTTAGGGATTAAGTTCTCGGATGAGTTGCATATAGATTGAAGGGAAACCCGGATGGCTCCCTTCTCTCCCAGCCATCCCCCTACCACTCTCAGCCCTGCCTAGGGTTTCCTTCTGAAACCCTACGCTGCAGGTTGGCAGCATGCTTAAACGTCATTCATCTTCCTTTTTCATCTTTCTTCCCCTCTTTTCTCTGCATCCTGCCTTCTTCCAACCCCATCAGTGCTAACTTTTCATGGGTTCAATCCCATTTTCTTCCTCATAGCTCATCCACACCTGTTTGTCTTCCTTTTGGTTTCGTCTTCAGCTGTGGCCTCTACGTCCGCTAATCCTCTATTCTGATCTCTCGTTCCCCTATGTCTCTCCAGGTCAAAGCTGAAGTGGTGGTGACTATGAGGTTTTGGGATTTTAGGTTTATAGGTCATCTATTTTATGGAACCCTCGGTTCATTTTGCATCTATTTTTTTGTTGGTTCCTGGTTCACTACCTCATCATTGTTTCTATCGTTCGAAGCCTTCAGCTGGTGTTTCCCTACTATGATCCCAAGTTCCCCTACACCTCTTTGAGGCAGATTAGAAGTAGTGGTCATGAAGGGGTTTTGGGATGTTTGGATCGGTGGTCGTCGATGTTCATGGAGCGAGACTTCGACGATGGATTTGTTCAGTTATGGATACCAGTTTAGCGAATTTAGCAATATGGTGTCTTTGTCAATGGTTTTTGTGTGTTGGGATTTTGTTTGGTTCTGTTTTTGTGGGCATGATTACGCAGCTTCAGTGACGATGATGGGTATGTTTCTGATGAGCAGTTTTTGGTGTTGTGGATGATGATGGGGGTGGGGAGGTATCAAGGTTCTCTGCTTAGTTTGCTTTGTGGATGTTTGTTTTGGGTTTCTCTGATGCCATCGGTGTTCCTGCCGACATGTGCAGTTTGGCAAAGTGGACATCTGTGATGTGACAAATTTGGCAATGGTTTAGGGAGCGTGAATCAATGTGGATAGTGGTTGTTGGCGCCAAAAATGTGGCCCGAAAGAAAGGAATGAAAAAGGCCGGCGCGCTGCCTCGCGAAGCTCCGGCGCGAAGCTCCGGCGCGAAGCGCCCCCCAACCATGGCGCCGCCGCGAAGCACCAGAGGCGGGAATCCTCCGCGAACCCATTTGACGTTCGTGATCCGTCGCGAAGCACCAGAGGCAGTAATCCTCTGTGATCCCATTTGACGTTCGTGAGCCGCCGCGAAGCACCAGAGGCGGTAATCCTCCGCGATCCCATTTGACGTTCACGAGCCGCCGCGAAGCACCAGAGGCGGTAATCCTCCGTGAACCCATTTGACGTTCGCAAGCCGCCGCGAAGCACCAGAGGCGGTAATCCTCCGCGAACCCATTTGACGTTCGTGAGCCGCCGCGAAGCACCAGAGGCGGTAATCCTCCGCGAACCCATTTGACGTTCGCGAGCCGCCGCGAAGCACCAGAGGCGGTAATCCTCCGCGAACCCATTTGACGTTCGCGAGCCGCCACGAAGCCCCGAAGGCGGCGCGCGAGCCCTGCTTCACGGCGCCCCTTCCCTATAAATACTGGACTCCCCCAGAGTCCCAAGGACGGACAATCCGACCTTTCGGCTTCTCCTCTCCCGAATCGCGAAGCACGCTTTGCCCCGGGAATCATGAGCTCCGCGAGGTATTTTTACTTCGCGAGACGACTCTGCTTTGTCTCGTTTTGAGCCCCTCTTCCGAGAGGGATGCCCTTCGCGAAGCTCAAGGGCATTCGCGAAGGAAGGGGATTCCCAAGGGAACCCGGGCAGCTGCGGAGCACTTGTGCTTCGCGAAACACCCAACCCATACGAGTAATCCCTACGCTAAGGCAGGATCTCTCCACTTCGCGAAGCACATTGCTTTGCAGGACCCTGCTTCCCGAGGTACCCCTTCTTCACGAGGCAGTGCTCCGCGAACACTGTTCCACTTCGCGAAGCACCTCCCACTCACACCTACGCCCCATGATAAGGCTAAGGCACCCCACTTCGCAAAGCACACTCCTCTGCTTAGAGATTCCCCTTTCCGTGCGACCCTCCAAGTTTGCACGATGTGATTCCAAAGTCCCATGGACAACAACACCCGTAGCGTTGCTTCGCCTAATGCTTCTTCGCATAGGCATGCTAACGGCTATTGCTTCTTCGCATAGCCACGCTAACGTGGAACCCTCGATGGTTCGTTCCACGACCCCCCTTAACCATGGCCTTACCGGCACCTTCCCTTCCCCAAGGACAAGATGGTACCGGTTATGTAAGCCCTAGGGGTGTGGAGTGAACCCACCTCATCCGAGCTGCAGGACATTAAACTGCCAAGCACCACGTCCTCAACACATGACGTTAAACTGTGACCTAACCTCGTCTCCCTCACGAAGGGTCCCCCCAGCTCGAACATTCGTTACACCACTCATCTCCACGGGAATGGAACTCTTCCACACATGGAATGGGATCCTCCTTGTTGGAGTGGTGTATGTTCACAGGGGAAGGGCTGCCTCAGAGCATAAGCCCCTAACCTTTGGTACAGATGATTGCACTCGTGCATCTCTGTACTTCCCCACTACCAAGGTCAGTGGAGGACGTGATAGGGAACGAGGCACCCCCATATGGGCCTCCATCCTGGAGTAAGTCCCAACACCATGGGCCGCCCAACGCGTATGCCCCTTTTCTCTTCTCACGGATGCACCCTTCGCGACGTGATCGTCAGGTCCTTGCAACCTCTTGTTTCTCACACCGAGCATGACTCACGTGGGATTAGAGTGAGCACCGACCCTGACCACCCATCTTTTGAACTACGAGGTCTTTGATCCACGCCAAGGCTTGGTACGTAGGAAGCCTCTACGAGGTTCAAGCCCACCAATAGTGGACCAAGGTCTACTTTCACGTCGGTCCACCGACAAATCCCCAGTGAACTATGAGGTCTTTGATCCATGTCAAGGCATGGTACGTAGGAAGCCTCTATGAGGTCCAAGCCCACCCGTCATTTCACGTCGGGTCTCACCCCCGTCTAGCACGACGTTAAACTGCATTCTAGTCCAGTGGTAAGCCATTGCGACCCAACCCATCTTTTGAACTACGAGGTCTTTGATCCACGCCAAGGCATGGTATGTAGGAAGCCTCTACGAGGTTCAACCCCACCAATAGTGGACCAAGGTCTACTTTCACGTCGGTCCACTGACAAATCCCCAGTGAACTACGAGGTCTTTGATCCATGTCAAGGCATGGTACGTAGGAAGCCTCTATGAGGTCCAAGCCCACCCGTCATTTCACGTCGGGTCTCACCCCCGTCTAGCACGATGTTAAACTGCATTCTGGTCCAGTGGTAAGCCATTGCGACCCAAACCATCTTTTGAACTTTGAGGTCTTTGATCCACGCCAAGGCATGGTACGTAGGAAGCCTCTACGAGGTTCAAGCCCACCAATAGTGGACCAAGGTCTACTTTCACGTCGGTCCACCGACAAAACCCCATCCTGAACTATGAGGACTTTGATCCGTGTCAAGGCATGGTACGTAGGAATCCTCCCATAGGTTCAAGCCCATCTTTCATTGGACCAAGGTCCACCATCACGTCGGTTTACCGGCACCATCCCGAACTACGCGGACTTTGATTCCCTGCCACGGGGATACGTAGGAAGCCTCTTCAAGGCTCAAGCCCAACTTCACTGTCGCCCCTGCGATGGTCCCATTTCACTCTCCTTCCACTCCATTAATCAACCCACCACCCGTTCCGATTCTCGCCCGGACCGTCTTATCCTGGTGAGACCATGTCGGTACGCTCTTTTCCACAGTCGCCCATAGGCTGGCTTCGGTATCGATATCCCTTCAAGGAGGATCCCTCAATCCGATCTATCCTAGCTAATTCTCTGGTTGGGTTGATCCTTCTCCGCTGGATGTTAAACTCGCGACATACCCTGTGTTGAACACGGGAAGCTGAGGAAAACCTCAGATATGTGTCTATGACATGTAATTCCCCACGCTCGATGTGGGATGCCTCGGGCTTCCACGCCCTCGAGAAGCCTTGTGGTCAAGGATAACTGACAGACATGCCAGGTACCCCAACATCCAGACACGCTACTGATGCCTCAACGTGACTACTCCCCCGACCGAAGGTTGCTGCCCTGACTGGACCCTTTGGAATGTCCCGACAGAAGCAGTGTAATTAACCGGCGTCCATGGAAACATGGCACTGGGAAGAGTTTCACGAACTACGTATTAAATCTATAAGGGAGACCCGGACTAGGTGATGAGTTCTGAGGAGGAATCCACAGGAGGAAGAATCGACATCCCATCATCCCATTTCGATGAAGGAGTAGACATCCCTGAAGAAGGAAAGAATGCCGCCCGCCTTTGGAAAGAGGGAATGCGGAGCAACAGGTCGGGCGTCCTCCACGGACGGATGTGCGCTCGCCCCGACGAAAGCGTCAGAAACAGAAATGGTGAACCCGACGTGAAATTCGTCTCCTCAGTATGGACATTAGTAGCGTTCGAGACACCAGTAGATTGACGTGTCACCGGATCCAGATATCCGGTGCCTGGTCCCGCCAAGCAAATAGTGGGCCTGTCGTGAGACTCACCGGAAGTCGGGGTAGTAGAACGTGGGGCACTCCACTCTGCAGCGTGTTGGCGTGGATCCTTCTCACAGACATGGAGGATGGAAGACCACTGGGGCACTGGCTGTCAATCCTTTTCCCCTCAGTACTGATGAGTTGATCCCTTCGTTTTCCAGGAACCAGGTTGCTATTTCAGAGATGCGGTCACCATCCGCTCCTCGCCCACGCAGGGGCATGGGCAATACCACGACGACCACCCCACATGGCGCCACTACCTCCACGACGGCTGCCACGTCATGGAATACGGGACGTCCACGTCCCCTTTCCCCATCAGAGGTCATCCAACGAAGGGTGATCAATATCCTCGTGCGCAGGTACGAGGAGGAAGGGGTCATCCCGACCAGGGATATGGCTCGCTTGGACCTGGAGGCCTCGAGGCCCCACCGTCAACGCCGCCCTAACAGGCCGCGCAGGGAGCCCCTGCTCCCCACCCCGACATTCAACCGTTTCGGGAGCCTATCCCCGGAACGCCTTGACGACTCCTCGCCTTACGCTGAAGAGGCGGGCGCTGTCCGGCTCAGTCCGCTCAGGGCCCCGACCCGGGGGCCCCAGGCGAGAGCTCCTGTCCAGCCGCGTCAGCGCCGCCGTCCGGCCCCGCAGGAAGAACAGGCAGACTACGTCCCTGCACCACCTGCACCGGCCTGCCTGACCCGACATCAGCATCGGGCCCGGGCTGAGGACGCTCGCATAGGTGCGTCCACGTCGACAGCTACAGTGGCCCGAGCCACCGTCGACGTGCATCATGAAGCCCCCGCGTACATTGAGCAGGGGCACTCCTTCACCCAACCAGGATCGAGACCCCAACCGCCCCACGGGAAGGCTGGGTTGACTCTCCGGGTTGCAGGCCCAAGTGGTGATCGCCGCGAGCTAACCCGTGGTAATGCCACCCCATACGAAGGTCCTCCCCGTACCACTACTCCACAGAGCGTGGGCCTTCCCCGCTCCGAGGATCGTCATGGAGGCATGCCTCGTGCTAGCCCCATTCTGCCGGAAGACCTGCCCCGCGGCAGTGACGCTCAGCGCGGAAACGTTTCCCGCGCCCGCTGTACAGGGTATGGAGTCCATCCTTCTGAAGGAACTATCCATCCGGTCCTTCTTCAACGTGGGGGTCCCCCCTACGTCCTCTCTGCGACTGGCGAAGGTCCTCCTCGCCCCAGCAACTCAAGGAGTGAAGGTCAGCCTCGCTCCGCCTGCATTGATCATGGAGGTCCTCCCCATGCTCCTACTAATCCCAACAGAGGCTCCGCCTACATGGGTGTTCGTGGAATCCCTCCCCATGTGCCCGTTGACATTTTCCCTGGTGCCCCTCGCACCCCAGCTATCTCGAGTGGGGACCCTCTCCGCCACGGCGCCAGCGCTGCCCCGAGGCTGCCTGATAGGGGTCAACCCTGTCCCGAAGAACCACACAGGGGCAGAAGAGTGGGTCGTCACCGCCGCAAGAAGAATCCTGGGAAGGCCCAGGTGGAGATCAAACCTGCCCGATTCTCTGATTCGGAAGCAGAATACGATTCAGCGATGGAACCTTCTCCCAGTTCCTCCGTATCAAGGATCGGGGCGGGAACCAGACGTGTCATCCTCGTTCTCCCAGAACATGAGGTCCACCGGATCCCCATCTCCCTCCGCAGATACATCCAGGAAGAAGAGATTCTGAGAACTTCGCAGGTTTCGACCGCGCAGTCACCGCCATCGTCACCCGAAGCGCCCTCTACCTCTAATCGAGATCACAAGGAGCTGTTTTGGGGGTCAACGGTGGTAGAGAAACGACATGACCAGGCACCGGTAACGGCAATTCCCATACCCGAAGCAGTGGCTGTTAGCCCGTCCTATCGTGACATTGTGGTCAGATCACCTCGCTCTTCAGAGGAAGGCCCAGAATTCGGTGGCCAGTCTGCTCGCTCGCCGTATTCTCCACCGCCGAGTTTGCTATCCCAGATGTCCACCTCGGTACCGCTACCGGTCCCTCAGCCTCCCCCGGTTGATGAGTGGGGTAATGCAGGGCCGAACCCCGAGGACGAACCTAGGAGCTTCTGGAGTATTCTTGCAGCGGACTACTTCCCAGAGAAGTTCTGGCCCACGGCGGCGCTGAATTTCCGCGTACCCGAGTCACTTACCCCTAAAGAAGTGGGATGCTTTTGTCTAACCCTGTGGGCGACACACTTTCGCCTCCGCTGTGAACGGGTAGTATACCCCAGGAGTCGAGAGAACTTCGAGGAGATTGGCAAACAGTGTCGCCTGATCGATGCAGCGGCGCTCCTTGTAGCCCAGCACCCCGAGTCGCCAGGTCACCAGAGTGCCCTCCAACGCAAATGCGTTCAGAGTTTCAAAGTACTCCACAAGATCTTAAGGGAAGCCACCCCCCATGTGCAAGTCCGTGGTTGGGGACACTATGCTGCCCTTCTGTTCGATCCTATTCGACGACAACCCGATTCGCTATGCGACATCGAGGACATGCCCTCGAGAGGAATCACGGTCCACATGGCTGACATTGTGGATAGGAAAGAAGAACTGGAGATCCTTGATGGAGACTTCCCCCCAGAGGGCGCACCGCCACTACTCGACCCATCAGGGAGAGTCACCCGTCAGCAGAGGAACCTGCTAGGCCTGCCCGCACCCACAGAGTCGCTGGTACTCATTCGAAACACCGGAAAAGGTAAAGAGCACGTCGGAACCGTCAAGCACTTCGACCCGTCCGATTCTATGCAGAAAACGGACGAGGATCCTGAGAAGGCCGCGTTACGCCAGCAGCTTGCTGAGCAAAAGAGACTGGTTGACGAACTCTTGGCTGAGCGCGCCGTAGAGCAGCGACCCGACTATGGTAATCCCAGGCCGGGGCAGCAGGGGCAGGAACAATTTCCCCCCGGTGAGATGCCTCCGGGCAACCCTGATCATGCTACTGCCGCAGACAGGGCGGAAGCCGGAACGTATGGCAAGAGGGCGCGATACGTTTCGCCAAACCCCCCCCCCCCCCCCGAGCGATGGGGCAATCCGAAGAGCCCAGTCCGGGTTCCCCCAATCGCCCCGCAAGTCGTTCCGCCAGTTGATCCACGAGCGGCCGAGGCAGTCTACCGTGTTGAAGAACCCGGTAATGAACTGGTGGTTAGGGATCCCCATCAAGACAGGGACCCCCATCGGGATGACCTTATTGCGGCACTCACAGCCCGCCTCGAAGCATTGGAAACACGGCAGGTTGCGGTCCCACCGGATGGAAAGCCTTATCCCGCGTGGGTGGATGATATGCCCGCGCCTCCGGGTTTTGGGAACCCCACTTTCTCGCCTTTTAACGGGACAGGGGACCCGCCCCAGCACTTGGCCCATTTCTCTTCCAGGTGTGGCCCCATGCTGGGGACCCCGGCTCAGCAATAAGCCACTAAGCTCCGATGTTTTGTACATACATTGGAAGGTCCGACATTCGTCTGGTACAACCAGCTCCCTATCGGATCAGTGACCGGTTGGGAGGATCTTCGCCGGCAGTTCTTATACCAGTTCAGCTCCACCACGCGAAAGACCAGCATTGCGGACCTCTTCAAGTGAAAACAGAGGCCTAATGAGCGGGTTGCAGATTTCATCGCCCGGTGGAAAGGACTTACGTATTCTCTCGATATGCCACTGACTCAGGAGCAATTACTGACGATGTGTGTGGGGAACGTCAAGACAGAGCTGGTACCCTCCCTAATTACCCAGCACTACCCTGGAGGGTTCAGAGATTTCTCGGATAAGGCCCAACGCCTCGAGGAAGCCCTGCAACAGGCTGGTCAGGCACGTTTGCTGCCCCCTATAATCCCATCCAGGAGGGCCGCCAGGGCTGAACCCGCCGCGGTGGCTCAAATAGAAGCCCCGAGGCGGCTGGAATTGCTACCGGAGGCACCAACCCTGCAACCCCGCAGAGGTCCTCCACCTCAAGCACAGGCTCCCGCCCAGCAGCGACCGCCTCAAAACCGACAGGTTCCCCCGCGCAATGCGCCACCGCCACCTAGGCGAGATAACCAGGAGCCGCCTCCTCGGCAGGCCCCTCCGGTCCCTCGACAGGACCAGGCCCCCAGGGCCCCCTATCTGGAAAGAAGGTACCAGACCTATTCGTTCAACGAAAATCAGGTCCCTGGCTACTTCTGAAGTGCTCTAGAGCAAGGGATTGTGCATCTGCCTGAGTGCAGAAGGCCGGTAGAGGCGCATCTCACCGATCACTCCAACTACTGCCCTTATCATCGGATCCTGGGACACACCCTCAAGCGATGCTATGTGTTTAAAGACTGGCTTCAGGACCAGGTCAACAACAACATAGTCAAGTTGGACCCAGCACCAGCGCAAGTGGCAGGCGTCTTTGCAGGATCAGAAATCGGCAGCGACAGTGAAGGTGAGTGGCAGCAGGTCTCTAGCCGCGGATCTCAGAAATATGACGACTGGATGGCTCGAAAAACCGTTGTCCGTGCCCAGGGTATCATCCGGGCGCGCCTGAAGCAGTCGGAACCTTCAGAAGAAGCATCCGGTGCCTCCGCATCGTCTTCACAGTCGACCTCTGCCCAAAAGGGCAAGCAGCGGCGACGCAAGAAGAAGCAACGTGCACCGCCAGTGTCGTCGTCGTCCCGCACTCTCGGCGACTTTATGCCTCCCGAAATGGGGATTCCTCCCAGAATCCGCCCAGCGGTGGATGACTCTTCGAGTGACAGTCAAGGGTACGCTTCGGTTAACACCGTGGAGTTGGTAAAGCCCTATATGACCCACGGCGAGGGGGAACCCCAGGCAGACCTCCCCAACGTTTCCAGCCGACGTCAACGTCAGCGGAATCGCAATCGCGCCGGTCATCGAGGCACGTCAGCAGGCACTTGTGGCCAAGCCATGCATGCTGCCGAGACCAGGTAGCAGGCTCAGCGTAGATCTCAGCACGCGCAAACCCATCCAACACCCTCGGCTCTGCCTCCACCGCCGTTCGTGCTACTGGATCTGGGGGAGCTGCCTCGTCCATATCATAGTCAGTCTTGCCTGGCTACATGCCAGCCTCTGCTGCCCGATCCTAGCCCGACGACCACTCTCCAGGCTTCTACTAGCAGGCAGCAGGATGTACCCAGTGCTAGCCGACCGCCAGTTCAACCTGCAGGACCCGCTATGCCTCCAAATTCCGAAAAACCCCCTGTAAGCAGAGGTTCGCGTTTGGCACGCAAGTATGATGTCCTAAAGCACCTGGCCGGCATTTCGGCGAGGCTCTCCATCCTTGAGGCCCTGCGCCTGTCATCCGAGATGCGCGAGGCACTTGCCGAGGCCCTGAGGAGCCCCCTCTAGTTCGAGACGGAGGTAGCAGCTGCGGAAGCCTTCCATACCGAGACGATTGAAAACGCCGAATGTCAGGCGGTTATCTCATTCTCCGGTGAAGATGAGGACCCTCCCATACGGGGGCACATTCGCCCACTGTATATCACTGGCCACTTTAACGGTGTGGAAGTCCATCACTGCCTCGTTGACACAGGTTCTGGAATCAATCTAATTCCGACCCGGACGCTACGAAAGCTGGGTCTGTCCGAAGGTGATTTAACTCCCTCTGACCTCAGGATCCAGGGGTACGACAGGACAGAGCAAACCCCAGTCGGCAAGATTCGTCTGAAGACTCAGTTCAGTGGCTTGATTGCCAGCACCGAGTTCATGGTTGTTTCTCAGGACACCGCCTACAACGCATTGATGGGTAGGCCATGGCTCCATCTGCATGCAGCGGTCCCCTCGTCGTATCACTAGTGCCTCAAGTACTCGCTCAACGGTCGAGTAGGCGTGCTCTAAGGAGACGCGTCCCCTTTCGCTTCCTGTGAGGCCCGATATCTAGATGCGGGTTATTACAAAAGTAAGGACAAGCAAATCCTGGTAAGCGAGGATGGGCCCGCCCCTATCACAAGTGATCCCTGGGCAGGCATGGACGACGCCTACATCCTCCCGATCCACCGGTTGGAGGCCACGACCCCCGACATGGGGCAATGTTTTGTTGTTTCGGGTATGCAAGGAAGGCCTGTTCCCGTGTCCAAGCAATGGCGGAAAATCACCTCGTACTCCTATATCAACCAGGCTCAGGTGATCCCGGAACCTCTTACCCCTGTACGGTACCGGGACGTCAAGCTCATGACAACGGCGGTGCGCCATACGTGTCTCTTCCCCCGGGCTGGAATCAACCGACTCAGGACGACACGTCACCAATGCTTTGATATTATCAAGCGTGGCCCCATGGGCCAGAGACCAGATGGGATAGGATCAAATGTATTCATTGCTATGGTCTCAACGGCAAGTGAGTCTCCTGATGTGATGACCGCTGCTACCCAAGACGGCACCAGCTGCCCCTCGGGTTTCGAGAGCCCAGAAGTATCTCCTGTCGTGGGAAGTCCCCCCACGGCTAGGGAGGAAGACTTGGAGGATGCTCCCCCAGCCTTTGAAGAAGGCATCTCTACCACGGTTGATGAACTGGTACAGGTGAACCTTGGTAGCGAGGCAGATCCAAGACCCACATTGATCAGTGCGGCCATGTCCCTCGAGTAGCGGCAGCAGTACGTAGACTTCCTCAAACAGCACCGTGATGTGTTTGCCTGGAGTTACGATGAGATGCCAGGGCTGGATCCCCAAGTGGCCGTCCACCGTCTGGGCCTCCCGACAAAACACCGTGGGTTCAAGCAGCCTCCCAGGAAAATTCACCCTTCTCATGGTGCTATGGTAGAGGCCGAAGTTGACAAGATTATCAAAGCCAACTTCATTAAGGAGGTCCAGTACCCCAAATGGCTCGCCAACATTGTGTCGGTCAGGAAGAAGAATGGGCAGATCAGAGTCTGCATCGACTTCCGCGATCTCAATCGCCACTGCCCAAAGGATGACTTCCCACTCCCAGTAACGGAGCTGTTGATCGACGCCACGGCCGGGTTCCAAGCCCTCTCTTTCATGGATGGGTATTCCGGGTATAACCAGATCCGGATGGACCCCGAAGACGAGGAGTCCACTGCCTTCAGGGCTCCCCAGGGTACCTTTTGCTACCAGGTAATGCCATTCGGTTTGAAAAATGCAGGTGCCACTTATCAGAGGGCCATGCATCGCATATTCAAACCGATTCTTGGGACATTGGTGGAATGCTACGTGGATGACCTTGTAGTCAAATCATGCCAGCGCCAGGACCATCTCAAAGACCTTGAGAAAGTGTTCGGTTTCCTCCGTTCCCGTCACCTGAAGATGAACCCGCTGAAGTGTGCCTTCGGAGTCACCTACGGGACATTTCTGGGCTTCGTTGTCAGATACCGAGGTATCGAGATCGACCCGGAGAAGATCAAGTACATCATCCAAATGCCTCCCCCGAGCAACATTCGAGAGCTTCAAGGCCTTCAAGGCCACTTGGCCTATATACGCCGATTCATTGTGAATCTGGCCGGCAAGTGTAAGCCCTTTTCCTAGCTCATGAAGAAAGGCGCTGCCTACGAATGGGATGAGGAGTGTCGGATCGCCTTCGAGGAAATCAAGCAGTATCTGCTCCAACCTCCAGTCTTGATGCCACCCGTCTCCAGAAAGCCGCTGGTCCTTTACGTGACCGCCCTGGAGAGATCCCTCGGCGCGCTACTCGCCCAGAAGAATAACGAGGGCACTGAGAACAGTCTCTACTATCTTAGTCGCATGCTTCTCGATACGGAGGTCAGATACTCCCCTATCGAAAAGAGCTTCCTTGCGCTCGTCTTCGCCGTGCAGAAGTTGCGACACTACCTGCAACACCACGAGGCGAAATTGATCTCTCGGGTAGATCTGCTAAAGTACATCCTGAACCGCCCCATGCTGACTGGCCGACTAGCACGGTGGGCGGTGATTCTACAGTAGTTTGATATCAGGTTCGTGCCTCAGAAGGCCATTAAGGGAAAGGTGTTGGAAGACTTTTTAGCTGCCCATCCAACCCCCACGGATCAATCCCCGGACCTGGACTTCCCCGACGAGACGATCCTATCAGTCGATCATGCTGTCCCGTGTTGGAAAATGCATTTCGGCGGCGCCTCCCGGAGTCCCACCGGTAGAAGGCTCAACGACCCCAAGCTCAATAGAGTGGGTCTGGGTATTTTTTTCATTACCCCGGTGCAAGCCGTCCTGCCATACTCATTCCTATTGTCGGAAGGTTGTACGAACAATGAGGCAGAGTACCAAGATCTCATCACCGGCCTCGAGTTGGCCCTTAAGATCCATGTTCCCCATCTACATGTGAAGGGAGATTCCGAGCTGGTAATCAAACAGGTTAATGGCGACTACGTCGTCAGGAAGCCAGAGCTTGCACTGTTGCTAGAGTACACCCTCCTCCTAATGGCCCAGTTCTCTTCTCGGCCAGAGGTTACCCATGTCCCACGGTCGCAGAATGGCCAAGCGGACGCCCTGGCTGGCTTAGCCGCGTCGCTCGCAGAACCCGAGCAAGATGATTTGGTCATACACATGGCCCACCAGAGAGTCATTGCTCCCGTCACCCAAGAGGACCGTGATAGCCTGCGGGTAAGTCATCTCACCGCCGGACCCTCCATATCGGGAGTCCCGGGTTCGTCAGACGCAGTGGTTGAAACCACCCCCGACTGGAGAGCACCTTTTGTCGAGTATCTCCAAAATGGTCAGATCCTGGATGACCGGGCCGAGTGCGAGTGAATCCGACGCCACGCACTTCAATTCACCCTCCAGAGCGGCCCCAGTCTTGAGCAGATCCTCTATAAGCGGAGTTTCGATGGTGTCCTCCTCCGTTGCATCCAAGGAGTAGAGATACCTCAAGTTATGCAAGAGGTTCATGCCGGTTCCTGTGGCGCCCATCAAGCTGGGCCGAAACTGTCCCATCAAATCCGGAGGTTAGGGTACTTCTGGCCCTCCATGATCCACGATTGCATTGGATATGCCAAAAGATGCCATGCGTGCCAAGTACACACCAACTTCTTGCATCGGCCGCCAGAACCCCTCCACCCCACCAAGTACTCTTAGCCATTTGCGGTATGGGGACTTGATGTAGTGGGACCGTATCTACCGGCAACAGCCCGCCAGTGTAGGTTCATCCTGACTACTACAGATTTCTTCTCCAAGTGGGCAGAAGCAGTTCCGCTCAAAGAGGTCAAGGCCCGTTCCATCGTTGACTTTGTGAGCTCCAACATTATCCACTGGTTTGTAGTCCCTCACGCCGTCCTCACCGACAATGGCACCAACTTCCGAGCAGCTGAATTGAAGAAATTGTACGCTAAGTACGACATCCGGTCAAACCATACCTCCCGCTACCACGCGCAGGCGAATGGACAGATCGAGGCGTTCAACAAGACCCTCTCTAATATTCTGCAGAAGATGGTTGGTCAGAACAAGAAGAGTTGGCCGGATAAGCTCCCCAACGCCCTCTGGGCTTACCGGACGACGACTCGCAACTCTACCCAGGTGACCCCATATTCCCTGGTGTATGGAGCTGAGGCCGTCCTACCCATTGAGATCCAGCTGCCGTCGCTACGCACTGCAGTTTATGATCACCAGACATCAGATGAGGTAGCCGAGATCCGTCTAGCCGAATTAGAGGCACTGGATGAGAACTGGCTTCGTGCCCTGCACAATCTGGAAAGGCATCAGGACAAGATAGCGAGAGCTTTTGACAAGAAGGTTCGTCTCCGCTCTTTTCTACAGGGTGACCTGGTACTGGCCCTTCGAGCGCCAATGATTCCCGGTAGGAAACCACCCAAGTTAGAACCCAAATGGGAAGGGCCTTATATCATCCATAATGTTTACCCCAACGGAGCATACTCCTTGGTGACCACAGATGGAGAGCGTATAACCCCTCCCACCAATGCCAAATTCCTCAAGCGATACTTTGCCTAGGGCAAAAAATGGGTCCTGCACGACCCTAAACTGCGAGATGGTCCTGCACGACTCTAAACTGCGACTGGGTCCTGCACGACCCTAAACTGCGAGATGGTCCTGCACGACTCTAAACTGCGACTTGGTCCTGCACGACCCTAAACTGCGAGATGGTCCTGCATGACTCTAAACTGCGACTTGGTCCTGCACGACTCTAAACTACGACTTGGTCCTGCATGACCTTAAACTGCCTCTCCGTCCTCACTACAAGACGTTAAAATGCAAGCCAGTCAGGTCTTCCTGACCGAGGCCTAGCCTCAGGCCCCTTGGCCTCCTTAGGCCCCTGGCCCCGTCTCCACTGCGGTCTGGCCCCAGGCCCCCTCGTTTCTCCCCGACTTACCCTCTTACGGGATCGTACGGTACGGTGTAGGACTACGTCCTCACATTGGGATCATGTACCATACCGTACACCTCCCTGAGTGAAATGCCCCTCATCCCGCATGACGTTAAACTGCACCTCAAGAACTACGTGTGGCTTGATTCTCATCTTCATGGGATACGTAGGAACGCTCAGACGCCTCATCTTGAGCCCAGCCCCAATCTTTTCTCTTCCGCTATTCCCCCTGGGAATAGTCTCCTTGGAGGATCTTTGTGTAGCAGGGAGTAGGCTTTCTTGGCCCCGCTCATGCAACCCCACTCACGCAAAGATCGTAAAGGTCGCACCATGCGCCCACTCCCGTTCTTCTATCCTCCCACGTCCTCACCGCATGACGCTAAACTGCATGGCCTTCAAGAACTACGTATGGCTTGATTCTCATCCTTATGAGATACGTAGGAACGCCCGGACATTTCGTCCGTTGGCCCAGCCCAAAAGCCAAGATCGTCCCCTCGGGTCAAGACATGGCAGGGTGCACACTATTGCCCCGACCCACGTCGAGCAAGCCTCGACCTGGCTGCACATTCCCCCTGGAGGTGTTTGCCCCTTTCGTGGATGGATACAACTAAGCTTCACCCACTCCTTGACTGGGAGTCCGTCATTTTTCACACCCAGAGGGACCCCCAAGAACGGCCTGGATACAATTCCCAAGGGCTCTCCTACCGACACGGGCCAATGCCCCCGAGGGTTTTCAAGCAACAAATCGACACAAGTCCCGCGTTGCGAATTTGGTCAGCGGTCGATGCTCATTTATTGCCCCCATGCGGATCACCATAGGAACGCTGTGTTTCGAACATGGTCAACAGTGTCCTGGATCTTCGGGTCCACCCCGAGATGCCCCAGGCATCGAGAACAGTGACTCATTCTGCCCCATCCCGAGGTGACAAACTTCCCCCAGGTGGTGCTGGCGATCCGGGCCACAACCCAGGATTCTTCATATGGGTGTACGGTGTGGTGTGGGACTACGTCCTCATTCACGTCAGGATCATGTACCATACCGTACAACTCCCTTAACGAGGCCCAGCCTCAGGCCCTTTGGCCTCCTTGGGTCCCTGGCCCCCCATCCTCATGTAAGACGTTAAACTGCAAGCCAGTCAGGTCTTCCTAACTGATGCCTGACCGTAGGCCCCTTGGCCTTTCCGGGCCACAGCCTAGGTCTCTTCTTACCCGGCGTGTATGGTGTGGTGTGGGACTACCTCCTCATTCACGTCGGGATCATGTACCATACCGTACAACTCCCTTAACGAGGCCCAGCCTGATGCCTGACCTTAGGCCCCTTGGCCTTTCCGGGCCACGGCCCAGGTCCCCTCTTACCCAGGGTGTATGGTGTGGTGTAGGACTACGTCCTTATTCACGTCGTCTTCTTCGCCATACCGCACACCTCCCTTGTTTCGGAGTATATTACTCCCCTCCTCGTCCAGTATGACGTTAAACTACATTTCAAGAACCACGTTCAACTTGATTCCCATCCTAATGGGATATGTAGGACCACTTGGATGTCCAAGATTCGGGTCCAGTCCCATCTCCCGGGAATCCTCATCCCATCTTGGCCCCTTGGCCTATCCTTCCTCCATGAGGGGATCATATGGTGTGGTGTGGGATTATGTCCTCATTCACGACGATCTCATAATGACCACGCCATGCTCCCACCCCCTACTGAGCTGTTTTGTCGATCCCTTTTTTCGGCGGTTCACCAATGTGCTTAAGAGTACTCTGGTTTATTACCTGGAATGCCAAGCTTTACTCGGACACGTCCGCACCCGCTTTCCAGGCTTTGCGTATCCCCGGATCAGGGCTTTCACCATCTTTCACACCCAGAGGGACCCCCAAGAACAGCCTGGATACTACGCCCAAGGGCTCTCCTACCGATACGGGCCAACACCCCCCAGGGTTTCGGACAACAAATCGATAAAATCCCGCGTTGCGAATATGGTTAGTGGTCGATGCTCGTTTATTGTTCCCACCTCAGGCTAACGCGATATGGACGCTGTGTTTCCGTCATGGATAACAGTTTTCCTCTGTCGTCACGCCAACCCATTAAACCCAAATGTCGGGTACACAATTCACACCCTTCATCACTTCATCATGTCCAAGTAGAGTCTCGGGACTCTTGGTACTTTTCCCCCGTGCACGTCTGCGCGTTGGAGGAACAAGCTACATCAAAAGTGTCTTTTGGAACTCTCTGCTGACTCCCCTTTGATGAACGCCCCAAGCATTGCGATGAGGATACCCCCCTTGTTTCCCACACTGAGTTCATCTCACGTGGGCTTAGGGATTGGGTTGACATCTGTGCTTACTCGGGAGTTGTCACCATCCACGGTCCGAGCTCTAAGACCCTAAACTAAGATTCTCATCTGGAACTACGCGTGACTCCCATCCTAACGGAATGCGTAGGAGTGCCCAGACCTCCTGTCTTTGGGTCCAGATTGAGTCCAGCTAATCCGCCTTTCTATTTCTGCCTTCAGGACCTCGACTACGGGACTGCGTGGTGTGATAAGGGACTACGTCCTCATTCACGTCGGGTTTGCAATAGCTGCACCACGCATGCCCCCATTCTGAGGTTCAATCCTCCTGTTCCCTGTCCTGCATGACGTTAAAAGGCACCCGTTCAGAACTACGTATGGCTTGATTCCCATCCTAATGGGATACGTAGGACCACCTGGATGTCCAAGATTCAGGTCCAGCCCCATCTCTCGATCACCCTCAAGTTGAGTCCCTTGACTCCTTGCAGTGGTTCACCCATGTATTAAGAGTACTCTGGTCTAGGACCAAGAGTGTCATATTCAACTTGATCAAGTTATTTCCGCTTGTCAAGCTTCGTGTTCCCCTCCATTCGGACTTCCATCACCTTTCACACCCGGAGGGACCCCCGATAACGGCCTGGATACTATGCCCAAGGGCTCTCCTACCGACACGGGCCAACGCCCCCGAGGGTTTTGGACAACAAATCGATAAAATCCCGCGTTGCGAATATGGTCAGCGGTTGATGCTCGTTTTGTTAGTCCTCATTTCAGGCTAACGCGACAGGATGCTGTGTTGCGAACATGGTCAGCAGTAATCCTCTGTCATCACGCTAGCTCCTTCAGTCCTTGAATGTTGGTTGCATGATTCACATCGTTTTCCACCCCATCGTGTCCAGGTGGAATCTCGACACTTTTGGCACTATCCCTCAGTGCACCTTTACATGCTAGGGGGACAAAGCTGCAATTTGGCGCCCTTTGGGGCTCCCATGGTCCGAGCTCTATGACCATAAACTAAGATCCATTCGGGACCACGTTCAACTTGATTCCCATCCTCATGGGACACGTAGGACCGCCCAGACGCCCTGTCTCTGGGTACAACCCATTCAGGAAGCCAGTCTCTCTCCCTGTTTCACCTTTGTGTAGGCCCCTCGGCCTAAGGTTTCCCTCTCCGGATGGCGTACAATTTGATGTGGGATCATGTCTCTGTCAATTGTGTTTTATAACACTGTGCACATTTCCCGCCTAGCATCGTTTCTGCTATGTCTGCGCTGCATGATGATAAAATGCATGCTTGGTCCTGTCATACGACCCTAAACTGTGACATTATCGTCCTGGCCGCACGACGAAAAACGGCACCGCATTGTGGTGACGTCGTTGTAGAGGACATCACATTGGGTATTGGTCATGTGCCATGCCATTTTTCAATGCCCATCACGGCTTGATCCTTGTGGCGACATCACGACCTACTATTCTAGGTCTGTCGCTTCACAAAAAAAATCCCATTCACCGTAAAGAACAAACAAGAGTTATCAAATTCCGCTTCTCTTAGTGCAAGGGCTATTCCCACACTTCCATTTTCCCCTGGCACTGGTACCTTACCGTGCCACCTTCCAGAACTACGTATGGCTTGATTCTCATCCTTATGAGATACGTAGGAGCGCCCGGGTACTTCCCCGCGGGCCCAGCCTAACCCTTGTGTTCGGTCCCTCGACTCGAGCATTTCCTCGGAGAATGCATGGTCAGCAGGACTATGTCCTCATTCACGCCAGGTTTTGATGTCATGCATCCCCTGATCCCTTTTTCCCATCCATGGTCCGAATTCTATGACCCTAAACTAAGATCTCCCCAAGGGAAAGGAATCTGCTCCCTCTCTCTAATGCGTTTCGTCGCCGTATTCAGGTGTGTTTTGACAAAGAGCCCGAAGCGTGGGATTTTCACAGGGACATTCTCCTCATCTCATTACCAAGCTTCGTGAGCTCACTATTTGGATCCTCATCCTCTTCCATATCCAAAAGGACCCTTGGACGACGTGGATACTAAGCTTAAGGGATCTCCATAAATGCTGGACCTAAGGGCCCTTCAATCGTTTCGGGCCAACGTCCCTACGGATATCTGACAACATTTGTGACATGGTCCCGTGTTTCGAACATGGTCAACGGTCGACCCTCATTTGTTTGTCCCCATTTTAGGCTAACGCGACAGGATGCTGTGTTGCGAACATGGTCAGCAGTAATCCTCCATCGTCACGCCGCCATCATCGTGATCTGAATCTCGAGTGCCATGATTCACACATTTCCATTTCCTCATGTTCAAGTGGAATTCCATCATGCTCGGCTCTTCCTCATCGTGCATCTAGGTGCGCTAAATGATCGTGTTAGTGTCATTGGGACGGTATCCACCGAGCGTCCCTTTGCCCTAACCTGCCCCTTTTGTGTCGGGAAATTCCCACCACTACTGCTTGTTTCCCGCACCGAGCACGACTCACGCGGGCTTAGTAGTTTTGGCAGGATGTGTACCAACATGGTCAGGCTGCTCCTCGTCCCGCACGACGTTAAACTGCATTTCCAGAACTACGTACGGCTTGATTACCATCATCATGGGATACGTAGAGACACCCAGGCATTTCACCTAGGGTTCAGCCCCTGGAATCACAAAATCTTGTTCCTCCCCATTTCCAGCCCTCTGGCCTGACCCCTCGGGGAGAACTATGTAATTGAGATTCTACCCTAAACAAGTTCAGGATGCCCCAAGATCCCATTGGGAAGTGACAGATCCCCTCGCCAGAGAGGCCCTATCTGGAAGAAAGAATGATCCATGATCAGACCGATGCGCCCATCTGGCGTACTCCCACCACAGTGGTGCAACTACCGAAGTGTTGGATTCTGTTTGAACAAACCACCACTCCATGTTCCACGCTTTTCGTGCCCCTTATTCGGACCCTCGTCCTCTTTCATGTCTGAAGGAACCACCCTAACGACCTGGTATCATGCCGCATCGGCTTACCTACCGTCCTGGGCCAACGTTTCGGAAGACGGGTCATGTCTGGAAGGACCCCCTAACAGTATGGATGTCTGACCTATGGTCCACCAACTGTCCTGGGCCAACGCCCCGAAAGACTGATCGACGACAAATTGATAAAATCCCGCGTTGCGAATATGGTCAGCGGTCGATGCTCATTTGTTGTCCCCATTTCAGGCTAATGCAGTAGGGATACCGTTTGACCGCCACGGCTAACGGTTGTCCTTTATTGTCACGCCATCCCCACAGTGTTCCGAATTTGGGTTTCGTGATTCACACTTCCCATTTTCATCTGTTTGGACCGATTTTAGCACCCCTGGCGTTGCCCCGGTCGTGCATAAGAGCACATTGAAGAAACAATAATTCGGCTATCCTGGAAGTTCCTCCTCCGATCAAGCCTTCCCCATCTTTCGGGAATCTGGACTGGCTCGGGGAATTGTCGTCAAACGTCCTGCAAACATTGTAGGGATGTAACAAGGCAATTCAATAGTGGAAATCGTGCATGCCACGGCACTCAAAACAAAGGAGAAAGAAAGAGTTAAAGCACAAAAGTGTTAATAAAAGTTTCTTTCGGGTTTGTTACAATACTCGGGGGTTGACTTCCCCCATGGACGGGTTGACCCCGTCAAAAGAGCGTTGCAGCTCCGCTACCCGCTGACTTGCGGCGTCCAAAGCTTGTTGCCGCTGACTCAACTCCCGCTCCTCTTCGGCAGCGGCGGGGAGTAATTCATCAACCCTGGCCCTGGCCCTTTCTACCTCGGCCTGGACGGCAACCATCCTTCCAGAGGTCTGCCCCATATGCTCTTCAACCTCTGCCAGCTGGGCCTTCAATCGTGAGACCAGCTCAGACTGTGCATCGAGAGTGGCTGAAAGCTCGTTGGCCCGGATCTGCATCTGTTGGACCTCACCTTCAGCCTCCTGGAGCTTCCTAATGCTGGTCGCCTTCCTCCGCTGCCATCCCACGCTGAGCCCACGATCATGCTCCCGGATCTTCTCAGCCATGAGGTCTCGGATGAGCGCGTGAGGGCGTTGGGCATCCACTCCCCCGGCACACAGTTCGCGCAACCGCGAGCGGAGTCTATCCATTTCGGCCAGCCATTGCGCTTGGGGAGTGTCCCTGATAAAGCGCGTGATCAGCTTCCACGACCGGCGACAGACTATGCTGCTGTCTTCCTCATCAGAGGCCGTTTCGTCCCAATCCGCGCGGTTGGCAGGCTCGTACGTAGGATATGCCTGCAGGAATTCCTCAGCGGGATCTGCATCTGGTGTTGAGTCTGGTACGACACCTGACGCCGACGCAGGCACGACAGGACTGGGACCGACCGGTTGATCCTCTTCCTCAGAGTCCACCTCGATGACTTCAGGTGTAGCCCTGCTGGTGGTCCCGCCAGTGATGGTGTGCACCGCAACTTGAGGAGGTGAAGGGACTATCGCCACCATCACCGGCATGCCCCTGGGAGGGACTCCGCCAGACATCCCAACCAGCCTCGCTGCAGCAGCCCACGCCAGTCGGAGAACTGTATGACAGAAAAAGACATAAACGTTAGTTGGCATGGCCTACATGTGACAACGAGGAGACCGGTGGAGGAGACTTATGAAGATCGACCTCCGAGCGCTGCTCCTGAGCCGGTACTGATGGGACTCCGAGACGAGGCCCCCCGTATACTGTTGGAAGGTCTAGAGATTCCAGAGGATCCGCCTCAGGCCCCCTGGTCCCACCAGATGCAGAACTAGACGCAGCCATAGGCACGAGTTCTGAAGTTCCCGCATCATCACCCGCCAAGGAGCGAGACCGAGGCCTACGAACAAGTTCCTCCTGCATGGATCAAACATTGATGAGAAGTCCATAGGGACCTAAAAACAGGTCGTAAGGAGAGAAGTTCGGAATGCTACCTCGAGAGCCTTCGTGAAGTCGTCGGATTCTGAGCTTCGGTCTCCGACCTCGCCCTCCTCCAACGGGCTCCCTCCTCCAGCCTCATCCCCCCAAGAAGAGTCCCCCAATTCCTCCGGCAAGGGGAAGCGCTCCCTCAGATCGGCAGCCGATAGCTGCGGGGGCACCGTTTGATTCAACAGTACCCTCACCCGATCCATCATTGGGCGAGGAACACCGCTGGAGTGGACGTAATCCTCCAGCTCATTCAAGTATTGCTCCGCCTCCGCCGGAGACACCATGAATCCAGGCCGAACTGGGCCTATGCCCGATAATTCCATCCCGAGGCGATTCAGCTGGGCCCACATCTCAGGTGGGCTGAGGAATTGCTGGTTGACATCCCAAATGTCCCAAGCTTCTAGAAAGACAGCATCTTCTTCCATGTCGATGTGACGCAGCCGCTTCCTCGGAGCCTGAGTGGGTATCCGACGAAATCCCCTCGGTGGCCGCCCCTCCGAATGGCCCTGCTTTTCCGAAACCACCGGATCCACCGCTGCTGCCATACCCTCGGCCAGTGCGGGTCTCGCCGCCATGGCAGCCCCGCTGCCGCGAGCGGCCCTAGCTGCCCTCCAACCTCGACCTCGAGATAGAGGAGGCCCACCATCACCGACCCGGATCATTGGCTGCTTCAGCATCTCCCCCGGATAACCAGCCTCCCAACTGATGGCGTACTCCTTCACTAATCCGAAGGCGGCGGTGGATGGAGGCAATGCAATCCGCATCTTCCCGTCTTCCCGTGTGAACATGAGCCACAAATTCCTCATCACACACGGGTGCTCCTCGTGGCGCACCTCCCAGTAGACCCGCGGGGTCAGCCGCTGGAGGCACCGGAACTGCCTCGCAAAACTATGCGTGGTGTACGGTTCGCAGATTGGCTCACGATCTATCCGAGCCACCAAAACTCCACCTCGGAAGGCCAGAAGGTAAGCCCGATGTTCTTCCGTTCCTCGCCCGTCATCAGTAAGCATCCCCGTCGGCAATGGGAAGGGATGGAAATTGAACTCATCCGACCTCCACACCCGATTCAGTACCATTGGGACAACCAGTTTGCACGGGAAGCTCCCAACTGCGTTCAGAATGGAGGGGCGAAAGTCTGATCCGGGTGGCGAGATGGGGTTCAGATACTCATAAATCCCCCTGATGTGCGTTGCGATCCACCCATACAGGAGGTGGAAGGGCCCGCATATTCTTGGAGGCTTCTTTCCCTCGCTAATATGCCGCAAAATTCTGTACAGTTTGGTGAGAATCGGGATCCCCAGGTTGATCCGCTGCCCCATGGACAACAGCGATGCCATGATGAACGAGCTGGGCCATACCCCCATGCTTGTATCTCTCACCGGTAGGATCCAGCCACAGATGAGAGCCGCAATGAACGCCGCCAGCCTGACTATTGGCTGTTGTTCGGTGCTGACGCTGAAACCCCAAGTCTTCCATTGGCTGTCCTCCAAGACCCACCAATACGAGTGCCCCTTGCCCCACTGGGCTGCCCTCGGACAAGTTCGAGGCCTTGGAGGGAACTCTTGATTCTCTGGGAAATTCAGGAAGCATTTGAACCATCTTCTGAAGTGGACATCCCTCACTGCCTCCTTGTACTCTCCAGGGACAAGCGCCATCAGCGCTGACGCCAGTCGCGACATTTGCTCCGCATCTCCCCATGCGCTGGCAACGGGGAGGAACTCGTCGTACATGTCCCCCAAGATCGGGACCCCAGAAACCTGGTGGACATCCCACAGGCTGATGGCCACCTCCCCGTGATGAAGGTGAAAAGTGTTGGTCCTGGACGACCATCTACTCAGCAGTTCCGGCATCAGCTGCTTTGGTTGGTAAATGTGGAACTGGGAGGCCCATGCCGCCTCATACAATCCCACTCTCCTCAGCTCGGCCTCGAACTCCTCGCATGAGGCGCCTACCCAGTAGGCCCAGGACCAGTCATCGGTAAAGTTGCCGCCTTGGCGCAGGTCCCACTCATCGGACCATCCCTTCTTCGGATCCTGCAGCGCCGCCTTCAGCATGGTGCGGTAGAGAGGAGGGGACGTCTCTGGTTGCAGTGGCTTCCCATCGATATCATTCACATGATTGTAGAGACAGTCAGCGGTGATGGGTGTGGAGTCCTCCAGCGCGTGACCATCGGCCGCCCTGAACCATTGATGCTGGCACGGTGTGCTCCTGAACCAGCAAGCCGGTTCATCCCTTCTCGCCTCAGGGATGAAGACGTCATCCCTCAGCCCGAAGCCGTACAACGGCAGTTTCTTGCACTGCGGATAATCCTTCTGACCTTCCGACAGCAGGTATGTCAGAGAAGTGTGGTCCGAATGGCTCCGAACCATTTCCCCCAAGCCGGGACGGTTGGCCATCTCATCCCGACGAGCAGCATCTGCAAGCACTCCCAGCACAGCCTCTTGATGGTCCATTTTGATGCCGACCCTCAGAAACGTTTTCCCCCCCTGGATCGCGAAGCTCAGCCGCAAAGTTGAATCACGAAGCTCAGCCGCGAAGTGGAATCGCGAAGATCGGTCGCGAGTCCAAGGCGCGAAGTCTGGCCAAGGCCGACAAAAAATTCGCCTAGCGCAGACGCGGAGTCGGAGACCCGCGGTTCGCCGCGAAGCTCGATTCGCGGAGGGATGTCGCGGAGTACGCGGAGCTTCGCGAAGTCGAGAGCGCAAAAAGACAAGGAAGGCACGTAAAGAAAAAAGAGGGCGGACCCCCTATTTATAGGCGATGACCCCGGAGCATCATGGCACGCCTCACCCGCGCGAAGCATCGCGGCGCGTCCGGATCCGCGACCCCGACGAGCATCACGGGCCCCCTTCGCGACGCCTCATCGCGAACCACCAACAATTTTGGCGATTATCCCTCAGACTTCGACCCTTCGCCCTCCGCGGCTCCAAGTCTGAGGGGGGGAATTTGTTGGCGCCAAAAATGTGGCCCGAAAGAAAGGAACGAAAAAGGCCGGCGCGCTGCCTCGCGAAGCTCCGGCGTGAAGCTCCGCCGCGAAGCGCCCCCCAACCATGGCGCCGCCGCG
Source organism: Viscum album (assembly GCA_963277665.1). Classification (NCBI taxonomy): domain Eukaryota; kingdom Viridiplantae; phylum Streptophyta; class Magnoliopsida; order Santalales; family Viscaceae; genus Viscum; species Viscum album. The sequence goes on from OY728125.1 coordinate 877,841,605, forward strand.
AAGCACCAGAGGCAGGAATCCTCCACGAACCCATTTGACGTTCACGAGCCGCCGCGAAGCACCAGAGGCGGTAATCCTCTGCGATCCCATTTGACGTTCGCGAGCCGCCGCGAAGCACTAGAGGCGGTAATCCTCCGCGATCCCATTTGACGTTCGCGAGCCGCCACGAAGCACCAGAGGCGGTAATCCTCCGCGAACCCATTTGACGTTCGCGAGCCGCCGCGAAGCACCAGAGGCGGTAATCCTCCGCGAACCCATTTGACGTTCGCGAGCCGCCGCGAAGCACCAGAGGCGGTAATCCTCCGCGAACCCATTTGACGTTCGCGAGCCGCCGTGAAGCACCAGAGGCGGTAATCCTCCGCGAACCCATTTGACGTTCGCGAGCCACCACGAAGCCCCGAAGGCGGCGCGCGATCCCTGCTTCACGGTGCCCCTTCCCTATAAATACTGGACTCCCCCGGAGTCCCAAGGACGGACAATCCGACCTTTCGGCTTCTCCTCTCCTGAATCGCGAAGCACGCTTTGCCCCGGGAATCATGAGCTCCGCGAGGTATTTTTACTTCGCGAGATGACTCTGCTTTGTCTCGTTTTGAGCCCCTCTTCCGAGAGGGATGCCCTTCGCGAAGTTCAAGGGCATTCGCGAAGGAAGGGGATTCCCAAGGGAACCCGGGCAGCCGCGGAGCACTTGTGCTTTGCGAAACACCCAACCCATACGAGTAATCCCTACGCTAAGGCAGGATCACTCCACTTCGCGAAGCACATTGCTTTGCAGGACCCTGCTTCGCGAGGTACCCCTTCTTCGCGAGGCAGTGCTCCGCGAACACTGTTCCACTTCGCGAAGCACCTCCCACTCACACCTACGCCCCATGCTAAGGCTAAGGCACCCCACTTCGCAAAGCACACTCCTCTGCTTAGCGATTCCCCTTTCCGTGCGACCCTCCAAGTTTGCACGATGTGATTCCAAAGTCCCATGGACAACACCACCGGTAGCGTTGCTTAGCCTAATGATTATTCGCATAGGCACGCTAACGGCTATTGCTTCTTCGCATAGCCACGCTAATGTGGACTCCTCGATGGTTCGTTCCACGACCCCCCTTAACCATGGCCTTACCGGCACCTTCCCTTCCCCAAGGACCAGAGGGTACCGGTTATGTAATCCCTAGGTGTGTGGAGTGAACCCACCTCGTCCGAGCTGCAGGACGTTAAACTGCCAAGCACCATGTCCTCAACACATGACGTTAAACTGTGACCTAACCTCATCTCCCTCACGAAGGGTCCCCCCAGCTCGAACATTCGTTACACCACTCGTCTCCACGGGAATGGAACTCTTCCACACATGGAATGAGATCCTCCTTGTTCGAGTGGTGTATGTTCGCAGGGGAAGGGCTGCCTCAGAGCATAAGCCCCTAACCTTTGGTACGGATGATTGCACCCATGCATCTCTGTACTTCCCCAATACCAAGGTCAGTGGTGGACGTGATAGGGAACGAGGCACCCCCATATGGGCCTCCATCCTAGAGTAAGTCCCAACACCATGGGCCGCCCAACGCGTAAGCCCCTTTTCGCTTCTCACGGACGCACCCTTCGCGACGTGATCGTCAGGTCCTTGCAACCTCTTGTTTCTCACACCGAGCATGACTCACGTGGGCTTAGAGTGAGCACCGACCCTGACCACACATCTTTTGAACTACGAGGTCTTTGATCCACGCCAAGGCATGGTACGTAGGAAGCCTCTACGAGGTTCAAGCCCACCAATAGTAGACCAAGGTCTACTTTCACGTCGGTCCACCGACAAATCCCCAGTGAACTACAAGGTCTTTGATCCATGTCAAGGCATGGTACGTAGGAAGCCTCTATGAGGTCCATGCCCACCCGTCATTTCACGTCGGGTCTCACCCCCGTCTAGCACGATGTTAAACTGCATTCTGGTCCAGTGGTAAGCCATTGCGACCCAACCCATCTTTTGAACTATGAGGTCTTTGATCCACGCCAAGGCATGGTACGTAGGAAGCCTCTATGAGGTTCAAGCCCACCAATAGTGGACCAAGGTCTACTTTCACGTCGGTCCACCGACAAATCCCCAGTGAACTACGAGGTCTTTGATCCATGTCAAGGCATGGTACGTAGGAAGACTCTATGAGGTCCAAGCCCACCCATCATTTCACGTCGGGTCTCACCCCCGTCTAGCACGATGTTAAACTGCATTCTGGTCCAGTGGTAAGCCATTGCGACCCAACCCATCTTTTGAGCTACGAGGTATTTGATCCACGCCAAGGCATGGTACGTAGGAAGCCTCTACGAGGTTCAATCCCACCAATAGTGGACCAAGGTCTACTTTCACGTCGGTCCACCGACAAAACCCCATCCTAAACTACGAGGACTTTGATCCGTGTCAAGGCATGGTACGTAGGAATCCTCCCAGAGGTTCAAGCCCATCTTTCATTGGACCAAGGTCCACCATCACGTCGGTTTACCGGCACCATCCCAAACTACGCGGACTTTGATTCCCTGCCACGGGGATACGTAGGAAGCCTCTTCAAGGCTCAAGCCCAACTTCACCGTCGCCCCTGCGATGGTCCCATTTCACTCTCCTTCCACTCCATTCATCAACCCACCACCCGTTCCGATTCTCACCCGGACCATCTCATCCTGGTGAGACCATGTCGGTACGCTCTTTTCCACAGTCGCCCATAGGCTGGCTTCGGTATCGATATCCCTTCAAGGAGGATCCCTCAATCCGATCTATCCTAGCTAATGCTCTGGTTGGGTTGATCCGTCTCCGCTGGACGTTAAACTCGCGACATACCCTGTGTTGAACACGAGAAGCTGAGGAAAACCTCAGATATGTGTCTATGACATGTAATTCCCCGCGCTCGATGTGGGATGCCTCGGGCTTCCACGCCCTCGAGAAGCCTTGTGGTCAAGGATAACAGACAGACATGCCAGGTACCCCAGCATCCAGACACGCTACTGATGCCTCAACGTGACTACTCCCCCGACCGAAGGTTGCTGCCCTGACTGGACCCTTTGGAATGTCCCGACAGAAGCAGTGTAATTAACCGGCATCCATGGAAACATGGCACTGGGAAGAGTTTCACGAACTACATATTAAATCTATAAGGGAGACCCGGACTAGGTGATGAGTTCTGAGGAGGAATCCACAGGAGGAAGAACCGACATCCCATCATCCCGTTTCGATCAAGGAGCAGATGTCCCTGAACTAGGAATGAATGCTGCCCGCCTTTGGAAAGCGGGAATGCGGGGCAACAGGCCGCACGTCCTCCACGGACGGATGTGCGTGCGCCCCGGCGAAAGCGTCGGAAACAGTGGTTCAACATTCATGGTTCGAGGCAATTTGGAAGTGTAGTGATTGGTTTAGATTTCAAATTTTGAATTTGGGGTTTTGGCTTCTTACTGGTAGAATTATGAATTTGCTATTGTTATGTGTTGTTTTGGATTTTGGAATGTATGGTTACCACTAAACTTAAAGTGGCTATAGAAAAATAAAAAAAATATGGATTTGGAGGAGTACATATCTCATCCTATCATCACTACCCAAGACCTTCACTAGCTTTATTGTCAACTATAACATGAGCAACAATGAGAAGAATCTATCAAAACTTCTGACCATAATTCTCCAAGTAGATAAGGACATGGGGCATGAAAAAACCACAGTCCTTATGGTTAATAAGAAAAGTAAGGACAAGGAAAAGGGTCCAAGGACTTATAAACATTCTAAAGCCCCCGAGCATCATCTCCCCAAGAAGGGGAAGATCCAGAGGCAGGGCAATGAATGAGAGGTGGTATGTTTTCATGTGGTAATCTAGGAAACTGGAAGAGGAATTGCACCCAAAAGCATGGGGAAGCTAAAGGTGTATTCGTTATCAAGTGAAATCTTTCCATTTATACACATTGGGTATTAGATAAAACTTTTGGGGATCACATCTATATTCAAATACAGGAACCAAGTAGATTTAGAAAGATTTACAGAGGAGAGGTGGATCTTCGAGCTGCCAATGGCGCGATGTTGGCTGCATTGGCCATTGGTGATTACCACCTCTCATTGCCAACTGGGATGATTTTGGTTTTACATAACTTTTATTATGTGCCTAGTGTTACCAAAAACATAATTTCTGTATCATGTTTGGATATGGATGGATTTATTTTCAAGTTTGGAAATAAGGGTTGCTTCTTTTATAATAAAAATGTATGTTATGGTATGAAACATTTAAATAATGGTTTATATGTATTAAATTATGAAAACCAAGTGTTGGAAATTGATAACAAAACAAACTTACATGACTCATACATCACCCAGTTGCGACATCACCATCTCAGTCATGTAAACGAGAAGCACTTGACAAAGCTCTACCAAGATGACTATTTAGACTCTACTAAGCTAAAACCACTTAATAGATGTCACACTTATTTACAAGGTAAAATGACCAAGCCGCATTTCAGTGGACAGGGTGAGAGGGCCACAGAGATTTTAGGATTGGTTTACACAGATGTGTGTGGACCATTTCCAATAGATGCTAGAGGTAGATATTCTTAATTCATTACTTTTAATGATGATTTGATTATATATGGATATGTCTACTTAATGAGGTATAAGTCATAATCCTTAGAGAAATTTAAGGAATTCAAGAATGAAGTATAAAATCATCTTGATAAGAAGATAAAGAAGCTTCGATCAGATCAAGGTGGAGAATATCTGAATCAAGAGTTCATCAATCTTCTACGAGAGTCTGGGATTATATCTCAGCTCACTCCTCCTTATACACCATAGTGGAATGGTGTTAGTGAAAGGAGGAACCACACCTTGTTGGACATGGTGAGGTCGATGATGAGTCATGCAGATATTCCATTATCCTTTTGGGGATATTCATTACAGACTACAACATACACATTAAACCGAGTACCAACTAAAGCAGAAAATGAAATTCCCTCCGAGTTATGGAATAGAAAGAAACCCATTTTTTTCACACACATGTATGAGGATGTGAGGCATTTGTTAAGGCCTTATTAGGTAAAAAACTACCACCCTGAGGTACAAAGTGTATCTTTATATTATATCCCACGGAAACAAAAGGATATTACCTATATAACTCTTCAGACAAGAAAGTGAATGTCTCTAGACAAGCCATATTTCTTGAAAGGGAGCACATCCTCAAAAAGGATAGTGGGAGAAATATTGACTTCAATGAAGTTGATGCTCAAGATACACAAGAGTTGGTACAGGAACAAGTTCCACAGGTCCCCGTGGAAGAGGTTCTAGAAACACAAGTACTGCGTAGGAGCTCAAGAGAGGTAAGGGAACCAGAGAGATTTGGTTTCCTAGTAATCAAGGATGGTGAATCATTATTATTGGAAAATAATGAACCTCTCTCCTAAAGGAAGCAGTAGAAAGCTCAGAAGCTGAAAGATGGCTAAAAGCTATGAATTCTGAGATGGATTCCATATATCAGAACCAAGTCTGGGTTCTGGTCGATGAGCCAATTAATGTAAATCCTATTAGATGAAAATGGGTATTCAAGAGAAAACAAGACATCGAAGGTTAAGTTAGCACCTATAAAGCAAGTATAGTGGCTAAAGGATTCATATATCATTAAGGAATTGACTATGATAAAGCCTTCTCGCCAGTTTCCATGTTTAAATCCATAAGAATCATACTTGACATAGCAGCTTACCATGACTGTGAGATTTGGAAAATGGATATCAAAACAACATTCCTTAATGGGAACCTTTTGAAAGATGTCTATATGAAACAACTATAAGGGTTTGTAACACCAGGTGAAGACAAACTGGTTTGCAAGTTTCAAAAATTCATTTAAGGATTAAAGCAAGCATCCAGGTCATGGAACATTCGATTTGATGAAGCCATAAATGAATTTGGTTTCATTAAGAATGAATGTGAGACATGTGTTTATAAGAGGTTTAATGGGAATGCTGTCGTTATCCTAGTAGTATATGTTGATGAAATATTGCTTATTGGAAATGATGTACCAGTCTTATAGTCAGTTAAGGAATGGTTGAACAAGTGTTTCTCCATGAAGGACTTGGGTAAATCAGCCTACATTCTAGGGATCAAGATCATTCGTGATAGGTCCAAGAGGCTGCTTGGACTAAGTTAGGGTACATATATTGACCAGATTCAAAAGAGATTTATTATGGAGTAATCCAAGAGGGTATTGGTTCCAGTGTTACATGGCCTACATCTTTATAATAAAATGTGTCCTCAGAAACAACAAGAGAAAGATAGAATGAGTAAGATCCCATACTCTTTGGCTATAGGATCCATCATGTATGCCATGTTATGTACTAGGCTTGATGTTACACATGCACTAAGCATGGTAGGCAGATATCAAGCAGATCCAGGAGAACAATATTGTACTATTGTAAATACTATTCTTAAGTATCTGAGAAGAACTAAGGATATGTTCCTAGTGTATGGAAGAGACGATGATCTTGTCATCAGAGGGTATGCTAATGCTGCTTTTCAGACAGATCAGAATGATCTGAAGTCACAATCTGGATATGTTTTTGGTCTCAATGGAGGAGCTATGAGATGGAAGAGTTCAAAGAAACCCGTTGTCACCGATTCTACAGCAGATTCTGAATATATAGCAGCTTCTGATGTAGCCAAGGAAGCCGTATGGATTTAAAACTTTGTCTAGGAGCTTGATGTGGTGCCTAGTAGAAAAGATCCTATCACATTATATTGTGATAATACTGCAGCGGTGGATCTTTCAAAAGAACCAAGGTCACATCAATGGACAAAGCACATACTTCAGAAGTATCACCTCTTAAGGGATTTATATCAAAGGGGTGAAGTTGCAGTGAAAAAAGTGTCCACATAAGAGAACATGGAAGACCCCATGACTAGAGGCCTATCTCAGTAGAAGCATGAATGTCATGTGAGAGCTAGCGAGTTAAAATTTGTTAGAAGTTGGCTCTAGTCCAAGTGGGAGTCTGTTAGATTTGGTGGCATAGAACTAACTAATTTTTACTTTATTCATTAATAAATACCTTATCACATTCTGATTGTTCTTCTGCATGACAATGCATGTGATAATGTCCTAAGGATAGCTGTTGCATTAAAGGGTCATAGCAGATCCCCAATATGATGAGAACCCAAAAGTGCCATAACACTGTTCTTGGATATATATTCTATGGCAAGATAATGTTATTTGATGGACACAAATAATACAGGCCATTAGGGGTGAGGACTCATAAAAATTTGAGGCACCTTTTCATGGTGTGCACCCTTGGTAATATCCAGGAGGATATTATGAGAACAAGACCTGCTAGTAGGAAATCCACATTTCATATTTTAATTGGATGTTCCTATATGCGGACGTGTGTATTGGTCCTTAGACTTTAAGATTATTATTAATGGGTATTACAACTCGTGCGCTTATATGTATTGATGAAAACTATGATGACACACTGTTTGTAGTGAGGTAGGATACGTTGGGTGCGTCATGAGTGATACTGCATTAATAGATAATGCGAGAAAGGATTTTTCCCTTCTATTCCATAATTGAAGTAGATATCTCATACCCTTTGATGGAATTGATATAGCCTAAATAAATCCATGGACATGGTGAGGAATGAGAAAGTTCAATTTCTAAAATTCAAATAAAGAATAATCAAGCGCATGGGTTGATGGCACGAGTAAGCAACCTGCTTGATTCGAGATATCGAGACAAAGGGATTACATTACACGGTAAGCGTTCGTAGGAGGTGACACGTCATTGCAGCATTAAATTCTTTCTATATGGGTACCTTGGTGTGTTTCTAGATGCTAACCTTGGACTTTAGGTAGGCTTCACCTAATGCCACTGAGAAAGCGGCCTAGAGGGTCAAACACTATGTATGTCTAAGTATCTCAGTTAAATATTAATTTAACAAGTTGAATAAATATTATTCCAGACCGTGGTTTAATAATTATTTAAGGATGAATGATCACATTTATTTCAACACTATTTATTTGAGAGAATATATTGTGGGAGAAATAATATATTTATTAGCAAGTAATGCAGTGATATTTATTTTAGAAATAAATAGCCATTATTCAAGGTCTAATAAATGTGGAAGAGGAAATAAATAAAAATGGAAAAACAAAAGCACACGCCATGTATATTAAATATACACACCGTGTATTTTTTTTCTGGGAATTTATGAGAAATAATAATATTTATTTAATTAAATAATATTAGGTGTAATTCGCTGGGTGCATGTCAGGTAATAATAATAGTCAACTATTATTATTAGACATGGGGTATTACTAATAATTAAATAAAATGAATAAATGATTTCGGGTAATTAATTAATTTTATTATTCCATGTAATTAAAAATCCCAATTATATATTTCTCATTAGCCTAGACATTTTTTGTGGTTGTGCACAATGAATCTAGAGAAATCTCTCAAGCCAAGAGAGAATCGTTTTATTCCAAGAACGCTCTCAAGATATGAGAGAGAGATCCTCCTCCACCGGATCAAGGTGATCGAAGGCAGACATTGCAAGTGAATGCTCTTCCATGATAGCACCCAGAGATCCCTTAGGTGACATACAGAGATACATGGATCATGTGTGGATCACCGCTAGAGGAATCCTACACTTAGATTCTATAACGCAATGACAGATCACATCATATCATGACTGGAAACAACAACGAAGAAATAATTCCATCAAGGTAATTATTTTCAATTAATTAAATTAATTATAACCAACATATGATGATCCTATCTATGGTTCTAGGACTCCCCTATTTTACTTTTGATTCTTCATTCTATTCTGAAGATCCGACGTTTTATTATCGTGACGGATCTCAGATTGATCATTGTTAACACTAAAATTAAAGTTGGGTACACCCACCAACGCGCTTCTGCTGCGCCCAAAACCTACAGTATAGAGGTGGTTGAACACCTAGGTTCAACCGATGATATTCAAACACTAGTGTGCCAAAGGTTTTATGAATTTTTTTTCCACTTATTGATTTACAATAACATGCTCCATATTGATCACTCCTTGCTTCACCTTCTCTTTAATGAAATGATACTTAGTTTCAATGTGCTTCATATGAGAGTGTTGTACCAATTTTTTCATCAATTAAATGAAACTATTTTTTTCACAATAAATCACTATAAACACCTTTACATCTTCCCCAAAATCCTTCAGTCATTTATTCATCCATTGAAACTAAGTACACGACTTTGTAACTGAAATATACTTTGCTGCAATCATGCTAAGAGATGTGATCTCTTGTTTCTTACTCAACAAGCCAATACACATACCCCTGATAAATAAAGCTCCCCAGCTAGTGGATATTCTATAAACAATATTTCCAGCCCAATCCACATTTGAATAAGAAATTAAATCTCATTCTTTATCTACATCAAAAGCCAAAATGTAATCAAGAGTAACTTGAGTGTACCTAATTATTCTATTTACAGTAGCGAGATATCATTTCTTTAAATTAATTTAAAATGGATCCACTAAAAATGTTGCATAGATAATGTATGACCTTGTTGTTTCCAAGTACCACAAGCTCCTAATTATCCTATGATAATGTGTGGGATCAAAATCCCTCCCATATTCATGATTTCCAAGTTTTATTCTAACCATAATTGATGTTGAAACTAGTTTTCTTGCATGTATCTCAAACTTATTTAGAAAATCCAATGCATAATTTTTTTGAGAGATAAAATTATATCACTCCTTCTGATTCACCTACATCTTTAAGAAGTACATAAGCTCTCTAATAATTGACATCTCTAATTTCATTCTCACTAAACATGTAAATTCCTCCACCGATTTTAGCTTACTTCCTCCAAATATGATATCATTAACATAGACATATACCATGAACTAATCTTCCTTGGTTTCCTTTGCATAAAGGTTTTGATCAATTCTACCTCTCCTGAATTTTAGCTTTCTCAAGTAAGTATCTAATCGAGCATACTAAGCATGAGGTCCTTGTTTCAATCCATACAAGGCTTCTTCAACCTGTATAACTTTGATTCATCATATTTTATTTGGTCGGAATGGTCGGAATGTCCTAAAGGCCTTAATTTTTTATTATTTTGATAATCCACCTTTCAAGGGGTGAGGTGGAACCCTTACAAGGCCCGAAGGCTTAGAGACAATTACATGACCCGTAGGTCTTAGAGGGAATCACCCAGACAAGAAAACTTGGAACTGATCCTCCCTATCATATGTCATGATATCATCACTTCCACCTTCATAGGGATGGTCGGCTAGCTGTCCTATGCAAAGCTGCATAGGCCCAATACCAATGGCAAATCCATACCCTCTCATTCTTCTAATTCCGAATAGCTTTGCTCTAGTGGATGCGCCTGCCCTGAATCCTCCTCTGAAGCCTTGTCTCTTGTAGTCTGATTGGTTCATCTACATTTCATGTGGCCCGAAGGCCTTGGGGTGGCCCTAAGGCCTTAAGGTGGCCCAAAGGCCTTGAGAATCAACTGGCCTGAAGGCCTTGGGTGGCCCGAAAGCCTTACAGGACCCGAGGACCAAACCGGTGGCACAAAGGCCCAGATGGATGAATAGTTTCGGCTGATACAGTACCTAATAGTGCCTGCTACAGTACCTACTACAGTACTGCTATAGTACTGCTACAAAATACTGCTACAGTACCCGGAAATCCTCCTCCACCCAGATTTGATCTCGGGTCTCTTGGATGCACCTTCTGAGTCCTTACTAACCGGGCTGAGGCTCATGTGCTTTGATTTAAAAACCCACTAGTTGTTCAATATACATATAAATACCCACTCACATGAAAGATGTAACATCCGAGCTCTCTTCTACTATAAGCAGTGACCGTACTGGAGAGTCATGGGACCTCAGGCATGCCTCCCCATATTCCAGAGGCTGTCGACTAACAACAGGGGTCTAGGGTAGTACTATGATGAGACTATACCCCCATATAAGAGTAAAAAAAAGATAAAATAAACCAAAAATCATCCATTAATATTAAAAACCCATCAGAGTAAACTGAAGCAAATAAATAAGCAAGAATTATCAATAATAGCAAATGAAATGCAATAGACATTCATACAGACTCACAGTCATATATTCAGAAGGATTTCCCACTGGACCAACCACATATAAAAAATAAGTAAAATAAAATAATAGATGTTGAGAATATAATATACCACCAATCCCTTCCTCAATCCCTATCTCCAATCCTATCTGAGCTATCTCTCTTGATCATGCAACCCCGATGTAACTACTCAAATTTTTATAAATAAAATCTACCTTATGATTTGATTAAATGTATTATTATATAATATAAATATAGAAAACACATGCACTTATTTGGTTTTATTATATCTTATCAGATTAAAAAGACTATTAAAAATCTTTACCATTGATAATATAGTCATTGAATAGTGATCATATGATTTGTATAAATATAGGGTTTTAACAAATCTAATTGACACAGACAAAGAAACTGATGACCTCATCTAGTAGGATCATACCCTATGAAGCCCATTTATCAAAGCTTATAAGAGAGATAGTGTCTCTGGGATTTACCCTTGAACAAGAACAATATGAGATCCAGCAACTTAAGCACAAACAAAACTATTTATGGGAGAAGTTCAAGCTCATTGAGATCACAACCTAAACCATGTACGCTGAACCACCCCATGAAAGTCTCATCATCACACACCTTATTCTAAGGGTGTTTTCTGGTGTATTAAAGGTATAAGTATCAAGACTCTAAAAATATGAGTATGTACATTATTTTTTATAGAATAATGAATATATTTTCATCCTATTATTTTTACTTTATAAATGATTTTTATTTTGATACAATAAATCACAATTAATATTTTTGGGTAATATTCAAATTCAATTAAGGAATTTATTTAAATGAATTATTGCATTTTTGAAATAAATAATATTTTAATAAAATATTATTATTAAATATTTTTTATTAAATATAAATGATCATATAATTTTTATGAAGTAAAATGTAATTTTTATAAGGGTTTGAATCATAACATCAAGATTATCCATTGATTTTCTGAGACATTCAAATTTTCGTGTAAAAATTAAATACTGTATAATTATATGGTATGTATTATAACATCATAATAACCCAAAAGTGATGTAATAAATACTATAAAAAGTATACATAACAAAATAAATGTTTTCACTTTAAAATAATGTGATTTTAAGTTTATTTTATTTATTTTATAAATCCATTATGAATCCTCCAAAACTTATAATATATTTTAAGGTTTTAAAATCATTTCCTTAATAGTATAACTCACTTACACATAATAAAGGGTATTATTTTATTAAGTTCGTCCCTTTCCCTTAAAAAATAATTAAAATCACTCCCATTTAGAAGAAACCATGGGAAAAACCATCGGAAGGTTTTTTATTTTGGTTATTTTATTATATAGAGTCCAAAACCTAATTTTAAGAAATAATAAATAAATACCCACTCATTTCCTATATAAACCCACTCAATATCCCAATTATATTCACTAAAGATACTTGGAGCACTTACTTACTCTTACATCCCTTCTCTAGAGTCCTCCCAAGGTTCCCCCAAGCTCTCAAGAAGCCCCTCCCAAGCATTTGGAGTCACACACTCAAGTAAGGGATCCCCACATTCTCTTCTTCATTCAAGTTCCATTATTATCTTATGCCTTATATTTCCAATTACTAATGTTGGGATATGAATTTATATGTCCATATTAATTTCCATATAATTTTAAAATTATTATATACCCCTTTCCCTCTCATCAAACCATTTTATGAATTTTTAAGTGATGCTATTATACTACCGAAATTTCACTGTGATTTTTCTATGCCCAAACAATTGTGTAGTGAATAACATACCCATTTACTATAAAAAATTTTCACCTTTAAATACTTATATATATTTGAATTGAGACTTACATGTATGTATTCCACACTCATTGATCTTGGAATAAAATATGATGATGAATGAATCCATGTTGTATGATCTATGTGGAACACTTAAGCATGGGAATGAAATGAAAGTGACAGGTGTACCCAAAATTATATAGCAATCCAATGAATTGGGTAATGTTTTGTGTCATGAAACTCCATGTTGGGATAGGGAGTGAACCTGATTTCTTTATAAGACCTTTTCTATCACAATTTCTTAGAAGTTAGCCTTGACTTATGTTTATGATGTTGTGTTTTAAGTTTTTGCCACATTTCCCATGTTTCATTTAGGATTATCATGATATATAATGTCACCTTGTTCATGTTTATGATTATTACTACTTTTTTGATATTACTATTGTCTAAAATGTATTACCTTATGCCATGTTTATTCTCTTACTAAGATTTATAACTCACTCCTTTCTTATGTATGTTCCCAATTTATCCCATGCAGTTTTAAAACCCATTGAATTTTAGAAGAATGTTAAGGAAGTTTTCAATAATGTTGTTGTATCCCATGTTCAAGATGTTATGCTATGTACCTAATTACAAAATACAAAATAATTCTCAATCTTCTAGGTTTTATTATGTGTAATCATATGTAATAAATCATGTGTTAATGTGTAATAAAGAGTAGGGTTGTTATAATTGGTATCAAAGGAAAGGTTTAGTTATTTTTGGGTTTAGGATTAGAAAAATCTAGCGAAAGAATTAGGAATAGACTAAGTATAAGAAAACATCCCTAAATTTTGGTAAGTATATATTAAGTGGTTTATCAAAAAATAATCACTATTTGGATACTACAAGTGGACGAGGCTCTGAAAAAAATTTACATAGGGGTAAAACATGAAAACACCACATTGAGATAGACTCAACTAGGAAATGGTGCATGACAATAGTCCTTGTTTCACACCTGGTTTGACACTCCTGGGGGATATGATTCAGTAAATTCATAATCTTATTACAAACCATTATTAAGGGAATAAAAAAACTCTCATAAGAATATATGTTATGAAATATATTAAAGTTAACATAAATTGAAGCCTAAAAATTCATAAGTTAAGAAATATATTTAATTTATAAGTTATACCTTTAATTTCTCTGAATTCCATTTTATGCATTTAATAGTTTGAAAATACTCATCCTTAATTTTCCCTTTATTCTATCCAATGACTAGAAATAAGAGGAACCAGGTAAACAATTAATATGATGAGCAATGTGATGATTTCCCCAATGAGATGCCCAACCCGATGGGAGTGAAAATTGAATTTATGATGAAACTCTCTTAGCTAAATCAGTTTCTAAATAGAAACATGGATTAGGAGCGTCCAAATACCCCTAAGAGAGAAAAAAACTATAATTTATGCCTTTATGAGACAAAGGCATCTGACTTAAAATGGATCATTTGATCCCTTAATCACAGAACAATGGATCAAATCCATCAAGAATATCTTCTCCATCCTTCAATGTTCCAAACAAGAGAAGGTTCTACTAGATATTTATCATATGAAGGGAGAAGCTATTTAGTGGTGGTTATTAATCAATAATACGAAGCCTAAGGAAGAGATAAAAGTGACTAGGTGGAAGGAATTTTATAAAATGTTTTTGATAAATATTTTCCTCACACTCTCCGATAGAACGGGATTTACTTTCCCTAAAGAAAAAAGATGAAGAATCTATCGAGGAATGTGAGGAAAAATTCACAAGACTTTCAGGATATTCCTTCGGCTTTGTCATTACCCTCAAATGCAAGGTTTAACACTTCTTTAGTGGGCTAAAACCTAGTCTATGAAAATCCCTGGTGATTTGAGACTTTGATAACTAAGAGGAAATTGTCTGATGTTCCCTCAAAGTTAAAATGGAGATCAACTAATCTCAAGGGTATCACAGGGATAAGAAGTGGAATGTGGATTTTAATTCTAGTGGTCCTATTGTGAAATCTAACGATGCTAATAAATTTCAACATCCCACTTGTCAAAGGTGCGAAAAGAAGAATTCCGAAAATTGCCTATGGGGGATGAGGAAATTCTTAGGTGTGGGAAGGAAAGGGAACCCAGTTAGCGATTACCAATAGGAGAAACCCACTAATGTGATAAAGTAAAGGAATGATCCGGTCAACCCTAAGTGCATTGTTCATTTCTTTAACTATAAGGAACCATGGTACTTTGCAAACCAATGCACTAAGACAAGAGTTTTCAGAGACAACAAAAACCTCCAAGACATCAAGGGTGAGTGTTTGCCACCATAACCACTAAGATGTATCTTGAAAATGAAATGGTGACAGGTACACAAGTTATTAAATCAAGAATAATAAATGTACTTTTTGATTTTGGTTATAAAAATTCCTTCATATCAAGAAAGTTTAGTATAACTATTCAAACACCACCATAAATAATGGAAGTAAAGATGTCGGTGAAAATGAAAAATGGGGAAATTATTGCATCCCGAGTATATAACTATTCCCCAATTAAAATTTATGGGCTTAACTTCCCAATGAATCTTGTGATACTCCCTTTGGTTCAATTTGATGCAATTCTAGGCATGGATTAAATTTTCTTATATATATCCAACATAAATTTCCGTGAGAAGTAAATTACTCTCTATATCGAAAATTGACCCCCGATTCTGTACAAGTGAAATGAGAAGTGTGAATATTATTTAGAACCAACATCTCAAGAAGGGATATTATTTCCCCTATGAGTAAGAATATCTAGCTTAAATGATTGATTCTAAGGAAAGAATCATTCTTGAAGACATTCCCATTGTGAGGGAATACACTGATGTGTTTCCTGATGAATTGTCTGGTCTTCCTCCTAGCAAAGAGGTTGAATTTTCAATCAATCTTATACCATGGGAGTTACCATTATCCAAGAATCTACATATAATGGTTGTTATGGGACTTGAGGATATGAAGAAATAACTACATGAGAATATGGATAAATGGTTTATACACCCAAGTGCTTTACCTTGGGGTAAACCATTCCTCTTCGTCAAGAAGAAGGATGGGTCAATGCGCCTTGGTATTGAGTATCATGAGCTCAAAAAGATCATGATAAATAAAAAGTATCCTCTTCCATGGATTAATGAATTGTTTGATCAGCTATGTGGAGCACAATACTACTTCAAGGTGGATCTGTAGTCAGGATATTACCAAGTTAGTGTGAAGGATGATATCCCCAAGATTGCTTTTCGTACAAGGTACTATGAGTTCATAGTAATGACATTCAGACTCACTAATGCTATAGTAATCTTCATGGACTTGATGAATAGAGTCTTTAGATATTACCTTGAAAATTTTTTGGTAGTCTTTATAGATGATATTATAATATACTCCAAAATCAAGGAGGAGCATGATGAGCATATGAGTACAGTTCTAAATAACTTACGAAAGGAGAATATTTATGCCAAGTACAACAAATGTGAGTTAAAGTTAAAGGAAGTATCATTCTTGGGGAATATCATCACATGAAATGGGATATCTATGGACCCTTCAAAAACAGAAGTAACTTAAGGATAGACAAGGCTAAAATTTGTGATATATATATGAAGTTTCCTTGGATTAGCTAGGTATTATCATTAATTTGTGAGAAATTTATCACTAATTACAAACCCTCTAACCAAGATAAATCCGAAGAGAGTCAAATTTTCATGGAATTATGAATGTGAATAGAACTTCATGGAGTTGAAAAGGAGGTTTATCACTACACTTGTGCTCCCAATACCCACAAGTTGAGATCTTTTCATGGTATTCAATAATGATTCAAAGAAGGTCTTAGACTATGTGTTAATATAGAATGAAAAATTCATAGCCTATGCTTCAAGGTAGTTGACAGTTCATGAATAGAACTACCCAAAACATGATCTAGAGTTGGATTCAATGATTTTTTTTGAAAATATAGAGAAATTATCTCTTTGGTGAGAAGTGTGAAATATATACAGATAACAAAATCCTCAAGTATATATTCACATATAAAGAGATGAATATGTTCCAACAAAGATGGTTAGAGCTGATCAAGGACTATGATTGCTAAATTCACTACCATCTTGGTAAAGCGAATAAAGTGGAAGACGGTCTGAGTAGAAAGGATCCAAAAATTCTATTATTAATGAAAATCGAGAAGGATTGAATCTTCTTATATTTTAAAAGGATGGAAATGAGAATTGTAAAGAAAAGAACTTCATAAATTATTTCACAAATGATTTCTCAACTGTCCCTTCCAGAGAAGATGAAGGATGCTCAAAGAGTTTATGTGGGAATTCAGAAGATAGTGAAAACTAAGGAAAAGGTAAATCCCTGGAGTTCAATGTTAATGAATAAAGAGTTGTAAGATTTTAGTTAAGACTACGTGTACCATCAAATCCAATGTTAAAGAAGGAGTTGTTGGATAATGCACATAGCTCAACCTTCTCTATCCACCATGACTGCACAAAGATATATCAAGATCTTCAAGAACACTATTGGATGGACAATATGAAGAAGGAGATCATAGAATATACATCAAGATGTATTATATTTTTGTAAGTAAAGGCAGAAAAGAAAAAATCTAAGGGGATGATGTGACCATTACCCATACCTATATAGAAATGGGAAAACATCACCATGGAATTTTTCACCAGACTTTTGAAGAAATCCAGAGGGAAACAATGCTATCTAGGTTATGGTGGATCATCATAAAAAGACTACACACTTCATTGCGATTTGAGAGGAATTCTCACTAGATCAAATTGTGTAGATGTACATTAACAAAGTGGTGAGGATGCATGGAGTAACACTATTAATTGTATCTAATCAAGATATGATATTCACCTCCAAGTTCTGGAAAAGTATTCAACATGATCTAAAAACTGAGTTGAACTTTAGTATGACCTATAATCCTCAAAATGATGGCCAATCTGAGAGGACTATTCAGACACTAGAAGGCAGGTTGAGATAATGTTTTATGGACTTCAAAGGAGGATGTGATCAACATCTTCCTCTGGTCAAGTTCTCATATAATAATAGTTTCCACTCTAACATCCAAATGGATCCCTATAAATAACTTTATGGGAAGAGGTAAAAAACACCTGCATGTTGGGATGAAGATGGGGAATGAAAACTGCTAGGTCCTAAAATGGTTGAAGAAATGGTAGATAAGGTGAAAACCATTTAGCATCACATCAAGGCATCCCAAAGTCGACAGAAGAGCTATGCTGACAATCATCGATGAGACCTATAGTTTGATATTGGATACATAGTATTCCTCCTCATATATCCAAGGAATAAAGTGATGAGACTTGGGAATAAGGGAAATCTTAGTCCAAGATACACCTTCCCCTTTGAGATCTTTGATCGCATCAGAGTGGTGGCCTATCGATCAACACTCCCACTTAACCTATCTAAAGTACATGATGTATTACATGTATCCCTCTTGAGGAAGTAAATACTGTACCCCTCACATGTACTCAATCTAGAGGTATTATTGTTGGAGAATTTTCTTTCCTACAAAGAGAAGCCAATGAAGATATTAGATAATAGAGACAAAGTTCCACGGAATAAGAAAATTCACCTAGTCCAAGTGTTGTGGAGAAACCAAAAGATTGAAGAAGAATCATGGGAACCAGAGGAGGTGATGAAATAGAGTTACAATCATCTATTTTAGTGTGGGAAATTTTTTTGAGGGATAAATTTCTTAAGGGGGGAATATTGTAATGCCCTGAACTGTTATAAATAAAATTTCCCTTATGATTTGATTAAATGTATTATTATGTAATATGGTTATAAAAAAAATATGAACACCTTTGGTTTTATTATATATTATCATATTTAAAATTCCTTTATGAATATATACCATTGATAATATAGATGTTTAATAGGGATTATATTATTAGTATAAATATAGGGTTTTAAAAAATCCAATTGACACAAACAAAGAAAGTGATGGCCTCAACTAGTAGGATTAGACCCTATGAAGATCGTTTATCTGAGCTTCTGAGGGAGGAATTATCTTGGGATTTACCTTGAATAAGAAAAATATGAGATCTAATAACTTAAGCATGAGAGAAACCATTTATGGGATAAGTTCAAAAGCTCATCGAGATCACGACCCAAACCATGTACGCTGAACCACTCCATGAAAGCCTCACCATCACACACCTTATTATTAGGGAATTTGCTGGTGTATTAAAGGGATATGTATCAATAACCTATAAATATGAGTATGTACATTATTTTTTATAGAATAATTAATATATTTTCATCCTCTTATTGTTACTTTATAAATTATTTTTATTTTGATACAATAAAACACAAATAGTATTTTTGGGAAATATTAAAATTCAATTAAGGAATTTATTTCGATGAATTAATGTATTTTTCAAATAAATAATATTTTAATAAAATATTATTATTAATTAATTTTTATTAAATATAAATCATCATATAATTTTTATGAAGTCAAATGTAATTTTTATAAGGGTTTGAAAACTGTTATTGTCAAAAAATCAATCATTTCTCAATAAATGTCGATTCTTATTTTAAAATTGAAAATAAAAATATTAATAAAATAATTTCAATAAAATGAATATTATTTTTTAATTATAACATCAAAATTATCCAATGGTGAATTTTTCATAATTTTCTAAGATAATTGAATTTTCAAGAAAAAATTAAATGCCATATAATTATACGGTGGGTATTATGACATCATAATGACCCAAAATTAATGTAATAAATACTATAAAAGGTATACATGACCAAATATATGTTTTTCATTTAAAATAATGTTATTTTAAGTTTTTTTTATTTATTAAATAATTCCATTATGAATCCTCCAAAACTTATAATATATTTTAAGGTTTTAAAATCATTTCCTTAAGATTATGACTCACTTCCACATAATAAAGGGTATTATTTTATTAATTTCATACCTTTAACTTATAAAATAATGAAAACCACTCCCATTTGGTGGAAACAAATGAAAAAACATGGTAATGTTTGTGGTTTTGGTTATTTTATTATATAGAGTCCAAAACCTAAGCTTGAGAAATAATAAATAAATCCCCACTCATTTCCTATATAAACCCACCAAATATCCCAATTATCTTCACTCAATATACTTTCAGTATGTCCTTACTCCTCCCTCACCTATCTAGATTCCTCCCAAGGTTCCCCCAATCTCTGAAGAAGCTCCTCCCAAGAATTTGGTGTCACACACTCAATTAAGGTATCCTCACCTTCTCTTCTTTATTCAAGTTTATTTATTATCTTATGACTTCTATTTCAAATTACTAATATTGAGATATGTATTTACATATAAAAATTACTTACCATTTTATGTGAAAATTATTAGAGACATATTTCACTCTCATCAACTAATTTTATAAATTTTTAAGTGACACTTTTATGTTGCCGAAATTTCACCATGATTTTTCCATGCCAAAACAATTGTATAGTGAATGCCATACCCATTTACTATCAAGGGTGTTCACATTTATACACTTATACATATTTGAATTGTGACTTGAATGTATTTATTACATACTCCTTTATCATGTAATAAAGTATTATGATGAATGAATCAATGTTGTATAATCTATGTTTCACACTTAAGTATGAGAATGAAATGAAAGTGATGGGTGCACCCATAATTATATAGCACTCTAGTGAATTGGGTAATGTTTTGTCTCATGAGACATCATGTTTGGATAAGGAGTGAACCTTATTCATTTTTTATAATTTTTCAATCATGATGTCTTGGCAGTTATCCTTGACCTATGTTTATGATGCAGTGTTTTAAGTTGTTGCCACATTTCCCATGTTTCCTTTATGATTATCAGGCTATATCATGTATCCTTGTTCATGTTTATGATAATTAATACCTTTTTTTATTCATATTATCTAATATGTATTACCTTATTACATGTTTATTTCCTTATTGGGATTTATAGCTCACCCCTTTTCTTATGTATGTCCCCAGGTTATCCCTTGCAGTTTTAAAATCCCTGGAATTTTAGAAGCATGTTAAGGAAGTTTTCAATAATATGGTAATATCCCATGTTCAAGATGTTATTCTATGTACTTAATTCCAAAATACACTATACTTCTCAATATTATGGGTTTTATTATGTGTAAATTTATGTAATAAATCATGTATTAATGTGTAACAAAGAGTAGGGTTGTTATACCCAAGCCTCTACCCAAACTAAACCTAAAATCAGTGAGGGATGATCAAATACCCAAGTAATATAGCTTCCCAAGAGGGGTGTGAGTAAAACTCAGTAGGGAAACACCAATGTGGTCCTATACATAACTAGTAAATGCTGTATACAAATGTGATATGATCAAAATATAAATAAATTATGGAAGCATAAATAGATAACCATTGTCCATCCTTAGGTTCTACCATGGAACCTTGATTGACCCAAACCTACATTGGCTAGTCCCAAAGTGTCTATGAACATGTCACATGATCATTCCAACCAATATAAGGAAAATATCCCAAACCCTAGGAGAAAATACTAGGTGATCCATAGTATCAGACATAAAGTTGATCCCTAAGTGGTGACCCAAAGTGATTTAATAATATCACCAAGCATCATCATTGAACCTAAGGGGCACCACCCTTGGAGTTCCAAAGTATTAGGCATCGTTTTCAAACCTAAGGTATATCACCCTTGGTATTCCTAAGTATCATGAGTCACTATGGGTATCACCCTTGGCATTCAAAAAATCATTAGATTCCAAGAAAATCCCTAGGATATAATCTTAGGTGATCAATTATCATCAGGCACAATTGTCGAACCCCAGGAGGTAATCCTAAGCATTAAAATAGTATTTGTCATCATAACTAAACCTAATGGGTAATCGACCCAAGGAATTATAAAATATCTGGCATTATTGCTGAACCAAAGGGGTATCACTCTTAGCATTCCATAGTATAAGGCTCAAAATCTGGATCTAAGGAGGTTATCCAAGGCATCCCATGTATCCAATACATATAAAAAGGAAGTACTTCCTCCTAAAACATCACATCAAGGATAACCATCAGCTCAATACCATGTCACATAAACAATATCTGCCACTCAAGTTTATGACCTATACTCATTACAATCGTAACTAGATCAAATCATTGATTTGAGTTCTAAGGTGATGGATGAAATCATCACTTCCCATTCCCATATTCACCCTCTCACCAGGGTCAAAATCCCACTAGGGGTAACCACATGGTTCCACAAAGTCTCATCATAGTTGGGACACCTTATAAGGGCCCCTAATCTCAAATACATTTTCCATGTCAACAACAATCATTCGGAGGGAATAAAATCCCTCAACATCATCAAGTCTCATCAAGGACTCACTAGAATCCTAGGAAACTATAACCATAGAAGGCTCAAAGCCCTTCTTAATATCCAATTCATCCCATAGTGGGTCCAAACACTCAACTTGTTTTCAAACTACCCACGTTCTAACCTCCTAGGTAATCACATCTCTATGGAGGATGAATGCTCTCCCCACCAGAATATCACTATCCAAAAAGTATCTAAGGCATTTCAAGGGTCCACTAAGGCCTACTAGAACCACTCATCATCATCCCATCTCACCCCTCTACTTGGAGGTTAACAAGGCACCTATAATAAGTACCTATATGCTTATGTAAACTAATTACACCCCTTAATGGAGTTTGTGTGACTCAAGGAACAAAAATACAATCAAGTCCTTGACCATCAGTGGTCGAGGTAATCAAGTTAGCACCCAAGGGTCCATCATGGCCCTTGGAACTTTGTGAAATTCAACATAATATTTAAATTTTAATTAAAAAACTTAAAATATTTTTAAATAAGTCCATCTCCCAAAGTGTCAAGACCACACATATCACATGCATCCAAAAAATATGCATAATAACAAATAAAATTTATAAGGACCGCCCACCTCAATTAGAATCCATTTCCCTTTTTAAGTATAGACTGAAATCTCTACCTAGTATCACCCTAGTCCAATGTCCACTTCTAGTCATTGTGAGTCCCTAAATCATGCCACTACATCCAAAAAAAACAATTATAACAATTTATAATTAATTTTATACTTTAATTTATATAATAATAAATTACTAAAACTCACCGGTTGACCTTGTCATACTGAAACTGAAAGTGATGGGGTGTGGTCTACTCTTGACACACCCCCAGGCCTAAGAAACAAAAAATCCCAAATTAATATAACTGATTACATGACAAGATAAATCAATTTAGGGCCAAAAAACTTGTGAAAAAAATCAAAATAACTATGCGTCTTCATCAAAACGACATATGACGACATGTGAACATCCTCTCAGGATTCCCTCTCACTCAGTTACATGAAAGCCCCATAAAAAATGGCCAATTACACCATGCTATAATGTAATCGAAACCAATCCCTAAAATGGAATTACCCAAAATAAATAGTGATGGAGGGGAAATAAGAATAGAGAGATGGGGGGGGGACCTTACCCCATATACTAAAATATCACATATAGAACTACCTAAAAGGGAGGGAAATTGAGAGAGGGGGAGGTCCATCTGATACCTCCCCGCATGTTTGTTTGAGTCGAAGAAGAAAGGGGGGTTGAGCTCCCTTTTTAATTTTAAAAAACTAGATAACACAATTTCATGGTGTGAACATAAGGTTCACACCATGATTATTTAGGTAATAAAACTACCAACCTCTTTTACACCCTGAAATCTTGGGACATGTCCCATGAAACACTTTCACAGCATGAAAGACCTTTTAACACCGTAAAGGTTATGCTGTAGCAGTTTTCAGCAGGTTGGCCCTCTAGAAACTCCTATGGTATTCACCCAAACCATTAGTACATCCACATAACCTTAAACCACATAAAAAAAATTCCAAATTAGGATTCTAAAACTCTTAGAATCTTATTCTAAGTCTTAGTTATAAAAAAACCATTTACCAAATTAAAAATTCAATTTCCTTATGAAATTCATAGCCCATACGAACATGGGGTATTACAATCTCCCCACCATAACAATTCCATTCCTTGATAAGTATAATAAACCATTAAACCAATTAATTGGATGAACTTGGGCCACAAACCATGCTCAATTAGTCATGTTCTATTCTGGAATTCCAAATGAGCTTCTACTATGTAGCTCCAAGTACATGGCACATCACTCATCAAAACCCATTCCACTACTCTAATACCTCAAAAAAAAAAAATATAGATATTTCTCCATGATGACCTTCTATCTTGATACACCATTGTTTCATCTACCCACTCATCATCTGGATTATGGGGCTCTCCATCATACGCTTCATCTCATAATAGCCAATCTTGATGCATGATGCTTCCCATCATCAGAACCACCCACTGTAACACATCTTATAGAAGTATAATGATCTGATCAGTGCACTATCCATCTCAACACACTCAAATAAATATGAAAAAACCAGCCAAAATCTTGTACTATCTCTTGTATCTAATTATAGAATGAATTAGATGAGTATCTATTTCCCATGAACAAGGACCACATACTTTGATCATTCCTCAAAAGGTCTCATCCAAACCTCAAAATACCCCCATTGTACCCAATATATTGTACTCGAACTATGATACCATATTCTTTGGATTTCCAAAGTATTTTCATCACAATAGACATCTTCTATGCATTTCATCACATGATTCACCCCCTGAATTACATGGCTAAATGAGTTCACCCCCTAAAAAATGAGATAAAACTGGTTCACCACTTAAACCATTTCATGAACTGGTTTCAACCCCCGAAACATATCATGAATCATCGGTTCACCCTCTAAAATGAATGATGAATTGTGATTCACCTATTAATCATGTCACAAACCATAGTTCACCTCACAAACCATCTTCAGATCATATTATAACTATCATGTGCCCAATTATAATACATCAAATCATAAAAAATATCATCTGAATTCCAAATCAAGCATTTACATGGGACAAAATATTTATTATTTATTCATTAACATCCAAGCACCACCCGGACCATCCAATGACTGGTCTCACCAAAAAAATGACCCTTATAGCATGAGGGTTGTACTTCCACAGCTCAAACTCCACCAATTACTACATGTAATGGTTGGATGTGATCATTTCACTCATACCTAATCTCTATTATAAAATATAAATTAGTAGCTATTCTTAGTTTATGGGAACATCATCCTTGTAAAACACTAAAATTATAATCATCATGGTGGTTACAACCTAAAAAATATAGTGGTTCACTCCCCACCAAATGGATTACCTTAGTAACACTCCTTGAGTACCTTCTTAATAGGTTAAAATATCACACATGTGCCACTCCTCCTAATCCATATTATTTTATCCCAGGCATCACCTACCTAAAATCCTAGATCAACCATTCCACCGAACATGATCCATTTACGATGTATCCTTTACCACAGAGGGATGTTTCTCATTATCATCAATCCATGATAAAACAATCACATAAACATCTCATTTATTCTATCATTCCTCAAATCACACATGGCCGCTCATCGATTTAAAAATCAATAGCATGCATATCCAACATACACTACCTCAATATCATTTAAAAGAAACAAGTTTATTCTACTATAACACCCATTAACTATGATCATGTTACTAAACAACTAACCATGCCACATGGCATGTCAATCTCATCTAACCAGAACCACTTTGGGTACTCCACTTCAAAATCAACATCTCACCTATGCCGTGGTCTATCTCATGATCACCCACTATATGGGAATAATTTCTAAATCATAAGTGTCTATCCAAGATCTACCACCATGCCACTCATGAACACATCTAAATCCAATAAGATCATGCAATCGACTAGTCTTTCCCTCTAAAACCCAACCTTGATACCAAAGAATCAGCACTTGTGTTTCTTTCCTCAAGAAAAACTAAGGTATAACCATGGATACACCATATATGAAAATACCTCATAGGAACTATTCTAAAGGAAAGGAACCTACTCATGCCTTCCATGTCCAAAAAACTAAGGCATCACCATGATTATATTCCATACCCAATAGCACCTCATGTGTGCCTATCACATAACCTGAAGCACTTACCCATGCTCCCATATCTAAGGGAACTCAAAATAATGGGCTAAACCCACTCATGGGTTACCCATTTATGTAACATCTCATCTCATAAATATCACCCATCTCACTAACATCTTGAGCTATATTCTCAAGACACTAGGATCTCCCTCATAACCCATACACCACACATCACATAAAAAACAACTCATGGTGAACCTATTTGTTCCTATCCCAAATATCACAAAACAGATCCCATGCCAAAAACACCTACTATAGGGTCTCATATACACCTCAGTCATCCCATCCCAGTGACCACCACCCCTCAAGGGAATTGATTCTCATTGAAAAGAATACCCCCTAAGGAATCTAAAAACTCAGGTTGATCCTCACTGGGCCTCTGCATACAAGAGTCACCCCTTTAGGATCACATTATCATCAATCAATATATCTATACAATGACATATCCCTACCACAATCCATGTTGAGTAACCATAGTCAAATGGTTAGGTTAAGTAGAATTTCATTCCAAACTATTTGGGAAAACACTATATAGGTTGTTACTAACACTTTGAAAAACCAAAACTATTTTCTCAATCACCCCAAGGGGTTCATTACATGGAATATAATTATAGTACCAACCTAATAAGGGTCACTATAAATCCCCTACAAGAGGTAATGCATATCCATCATCAAGGAGCTTTATACCATATATCCACATGACCTATCATCAAAATGAAAATGTATTTTGGTTCAACTGGGTAGAATGTCATTACAAGTTATATGGGAAAACACCATATAATTCATTAATATAGTTTAATTTTTTTAACCCTCATTGTTAGTGGAATAAACCACACATAAAAATGTGAATTTTATTTCAATTCTATGTGCTAAATATGATGCATGTACATGGAATCTTTCCACCAGGCTAAGATCCAAAAATCCAATAACCCATAAATTATAAATCTCAAAACCCATGTGTGTCACCCTAGGTGAATATCATACATCCACAACACCAAAAAACAAAGAATATAAATCCCATATATGTAGTAACATGGAATTTCCATTATAAAATGTGTTCACAATAAACTAGTTTGAAGTCTATTACATGATTCAACACCTTCCTATGTCACTTATCTACCATACACCAAGTAGTAAGATAAATCAAAAATCTAATACATTCAATGACACCAATCACATAAAATATCCACTTTGTAACATCCTTAATCCAATCCACTATTAGGAGTGACTAGAATAGAGAGTCATGAGACCTCATGCATTCCCCCCGTACACCAGAGGTTTTCGACTAGTAGAAAGGGTCTATAGTGGTACCATGGAGACTATACCCCGATATCAGAGTGCACAATATATATAAAATAAACCTAATATCATCCACAAATAGTAAACATCCATTAGAGTATCTATCCAATACATATTAGAGGGAAATAATTCCTCCTATAACATCACACCAGGGTTATCCATCAGCCCAATCCCATCTAACATAAACAAGGTTAGCCTCTCAAGTGAATGAATTATAATAGTCATAGTCATAATAATATCAAATCATCAATTCAAGTTCTATGGTGACACCCTCAATCATCACTACCCATTCCCATATGCACCCTCTCACTAGGTTTAACATCCTTCAGGGGTACCCATTGGGGTCCCCTAAGTCTCATCGTAGTCGATAAATCTTATAAGGGTCCCTCATATCAAATAAATTTCTTAGGAAAACACCTATAACTTAGAGGGACTAGTGTACCTAGATATTGTCAAGTATCATTGAGGACTCACTTTCCTCATTGGAAACTCTCACTAGAAAAGGATAAAATCCTTTCTCAATACCCAAGTCATCACAAGGTCGGTCCGAACATCTAACCTATCATAAAACCACCCAAGGTCTACTATCTAAGCTAATCAAATCTACAAAGGGAGGGGGAATTATCTCCCCACCATTATCTCACTATCCAAAAAGGCTCTAAGGAATTTCATGGGTCCACTAAGGCCTACTAGGTCCACCCATCCTAACCTCATCACATCCCTATACTTGGAGATTAACATGGTGATTATAATAAGGACCTCTATGCTTACATAAAATAATTACACCCAAAGGGGGTCCACATGGCCTAAGGCACACAAATATAATCAATTTCTTAAACACTAGTATCCGAGGCAATCAAGATAGTTCCCAAGGTTCCATCACGACCCTTGGAACTTTTTGTAATTCAACGTAAGATTTAAATTTTAATTAAACAACCTATTTTTTAAAGTTCCATTACCTAAAGTGGTGATACCACACATATCACATGAATAAAAACAAGATTCATAATACTAAAGGGCATGCGTAGGGATCACTTACCTCAACCAGAATCCATTTCCATTTTTAATCATAACCTGACTGCTCTCCCTAGGCTTGTCCCAGTCTAATGGCCACCTCCCATCCTTGAGAGGCCCTAACTCATGATAATATATATAATTTTTTAATAATTTATAATTAACTTAGACAATTTAATTTAAATATTCATAAATTCCAAAACCCACAAGTTGATCTTTTCATACCAAAATCGCGAGCTATGGGGTGTGGTCCACTCTCGACTCACCACTGGGCCTAAGTAACACAAAATAACCAATTAGTATTACTGATTCAATGGATAGATAAATTAATTTAGGGAAAAAATCCTTTAAAAAATCTACATAGTGACACAACTTCACCAAAAAGGCATGTGACAATATGAAGACATCATCTCGGGATGACCTCTAACTAGGTTGCATGAAATCCCTATAAAAAATTGATGATTCCACCATGCTTTAGTGGAATCGATGCTAAGGCCTAAAATATAATTTCCTCAAATTAGTGTAGATAGAGGTGAAACTATAATGGAGAGATGGGGAGGAATAACCCTAGATAAGATTCCGCAAAACTGCACCCATAACCTACCAAAACTGAGGTAAATTGAGAGAAGGGGAGGTATGGATGAGACCCCCCCACATGCTTGTTTGAGAGCCAAAGAAGAAAGGAGTTTGATCCCGTAATTTAATTTTAAAAAATTTTACAACACAGTTTCATGCTGTGAATGTAATTTTCAAGCTATTTTTATTTGGGAAGTGCCCCAACCTACCTCTTTCATGCCCCAAAATCCTAGGACACACCCCATAAAACAATTTTATAGCATGAAATCCCTTTTAAACCTATGAAAGTTTTTATGGTGAATTTTTTAGTTGGTTGGCCCTGAAAAATCCTCTAGCTTTCACATGAACCCTTGGGATATCTATTGAAACATAAACCACACCAAAGAACACATATTTAGGATGATCAAACTCTTGAAATCTAATTATGAGTCTCAGTTCTAAAAAATAACCATTCATTAGATCAAAAATTTAGATTCCTTCTAAAATTCATAGCCCATCCGAACACAGGGTATTAAAAAAGTTGTGTATTTCAAATTAAATTTGAATTTTTGATTTAATTGATGATTTTTTAAGAAAATAGACTTAGGACAATATTATAAGAGATTTAACATCTTGAGGGGATGTTTTTAGATTTGACTTGAGGCCCAAAGAGTTTTTAGGGGGCTCAAGTGTACTAGGGAGTAAATTCAGGTGTATTTACAACAAAATTTCATAGTAAGTGAACCAATATGGGTAGGAACATGCCTCGGTGGACCCTATAGTGGAGGGAGAAACACCCGGGGTGGAGGGTGCATCACCTAGGGTTGGGAATAGCACTTGAGGTGTTACACATTTTAGAAATGCTCAATAATCCACACTCTGGTGGAGTCTATGGCACATGGATAATGGAGAGGGAGACTCCACCATACTATGGAGCCTTTTCATGGTGGAGGTGACTACACCTAGGTGAGAGTATCACCTAGGCACATGGGAGGGAGTGGATCCATGGGTATTTCCCTATGGGAAACGCTTAAACCCATCACATCATGCCCCTTCCCTTATGGGTATTTTTATAGACCATAGAAAACACTACATCATGGAGTGTGTAGTGGTATAATGGAGGAGCTCTTTGTGTGAAGTGACAAGGGATAAATTCACCATGGTAATCCCCTAGTCCATGCAGTGGGTGTCTGAGAAGTCAAAATGGGGACCTAAACACCATGTATATGGCCAATTTGGTCAGCACGAATCCTGGAGGATTCAATGGTTCTCCTGTCTGAAATGATGAGAAGGTAAAGGACCTATGTCGTAGACTTGGGCATGTCATATCCCTGGGGATCCCTAAAGGAGGTGATCTATTATATGGTGGATTCCACCATTCCATGATGCACCTTTAAAAAGAGTGAAATATCCATGTTTCACCCTCTAGATTTTAAACCTATCCTTTGTCCTCTCTTATCCTTTGTGAATGATTGAACCAGAGAGGAGCTCTCTTTTTATCTTCTTTTATTCCCCCTAGATAAGGGGTGGATTATAAGGACCCGGACTTAAACATTACATAATCTAGTTAATTCAACTAGAATACACTTATTGCATTATAAAATATCTTTTCAGTTTATAGTTTTATAGAATTAGGACATAAGTCATATATAACAACCCACAAGAATAAAAAATGGTACTACTAAAACAATATCCATTTTCCCATAGAACAGAAGTCTTTAATAATTATTCCATGAAAAATCTTCACAACATTCATCTTGGATTCTTCTTTTCTTTTACCCATCATTAAAACACCGTGAAAAACATTTTGAAACTTGGGATGAGGACAAAAAGATTAGTAAGGGAAATAAAAAGAAAATAACCTTTATTCCATTAATTATTATAAACATAAGAAATTATTTTCCCAAAGACATACTTATCACCTATAAATTATCATACACTTTGTGAAAACAATAGATTTCTATAAAACACAAAAAATATAAATAAAACTATAAAGGTAGCTTAGAGAAATACTTACTTAATATTATAAACCTTGCAGATACCATATGATTTTTAACCATCATAGATACCTTACAATGTAACCCTTACAAATACCTTATGATGTAACCCTCATGACTACCTTATAGTGTAACCATCACAATTACATTTAGAATAACCATCATAGTCAAATTCCAATATAAACATACCCAATGCATTGAAGGGAGATATAGGTCCCACCCTTCATAATAAAAAATTCCCAAAAACTAGAACATAATCATAAAACATTAACACTTGTATCATTAAAACATTCCTTTTAAATTTTGTAAAAATAGAAATTTAAAAGAGGATTCTTAAAGAAAAGCCCCTTACCCGAGGTTCATCTTACTTAAAACGTGTTCAAACCTCTTGTATAAATGTTTAAAGAGTGTTATCAATATATTAAAAAAATATATTCATATCTATAATACCTTATATGATCTTTTAATAACAAATTTACACCCAGTTATTAATAATATTTTGTTATTTCCATTGTTTCAGTTGCATTCTTTTCATGGTTTCCATGGTTGGTTCATTTTGGATTTTCTTTAAAAATGGAAGTGAGAATCTAGAAGTGAAATAATATTAAAATATTTCCATAATCTTAAATGATATCATATATCATTTTTTATATGAGTATGATTCATTAGATAAAACATTAATGAAAATGAGTTAATTTATTTTGGCAGTTTTATGACCATCACAAACTTATATCATTTTATTTAATATCATGTTTATATATTAGTTCTAGAACATTATATAACTTATAATATGTATAATAAAATATTATTTAACCATAATAATGGTTTTATGACCATCCTTGAATGTGGTAAAGTAAAATTAAACAACATTGTCCATGATAATGGTAAATCAACACATCAAAGATGATGTTTTCATTTTTTAGAATAAAAGGAGAAGAGAAGAAGTTTGATGATGGATATTCCTTTAACACAATAAAATTACAGTATATGTAACATAATGCAGTTATCATTTCACTTAGATGAGGGTAGTTGAGGATATAAAAAGAACAGAAAATAAAATAAACTGAAAATAAAATAAAATAAAATGAAAGAGGATTTTACCTCTTGAATTCTTCTCCTTGAGAACCTCCTTAAGGCACTTGGTTTTGGGCTTTTGGTGAGACCATAAGGTCTTTGATGTGGGGAAGAGGCCTAGGAAGGGAATTGGGTAGAAATTAAATAATATACAAGGCTTTTAGATGTGAGGAAAAGATGTAGTGAGGGGTGGTATTTATATTAGAGGAGAGATGTGTTTTTTGATTATTTTATTCATTAGTTTATTATGTCAGCTCAAGACTATGAATAGTTTTATAATTATCACTAAATATATTAAAATAATGAAGGGGAGTTCTAGATTATGTTTATTACATCAAAAATTACTCAATTAATAGTGTATTTAACTTATAATGTATATATACTGTAAATTACCGTATTTCACTATTCCCTAAAAATTCATCTATTTTAGAAACATCCCAAAAATTCACCCTAAATATTTTTAGATGTTTAGAATTAAAAAATGAAATAAATTTTATGAAAATAATTTTATAAATATGAGAAATTTAATTTTTAATTAAAATCATTATTTAATAAAAAAATACTAATTTTAAAATTATAACTGATTTTATGACACTTTGAAAAATTAATTAAGGTCTCATAAAATTATCTTATGATCATAAGACAACAAAATATTAATTTATGAATCTATTTTATGAATATAAATTTTCTTTTAAATCATTATATTAATTATAAAATTGTGAATAAATATTTATGTTTCATAAAAATACCAACACTTAATTTATCATTTTTAAAACATTTATTTACTCTTTCCATGATATAAATATATCATATTTTCCCTTATAATATATATAAATTTTATTTATACTTTAATAGGCAAGGTAAATATTCTATTAGTATATATTCCTTAATTTCTATAAATATCAATTATATCATTATAAATTTATAATGAATCTAACTATTTAATTCCAAAATGAAAAAAATTATTCGATAAGTACCTAGGTCATTACATTATCCCCACCTTCTATAAATTTCATCCTCATAATTTTTATTTACTTATTAAACAAGTAAGGATACCTTTTCCTCATAGAATTTTTAGATTCCCATGTTGCTTCTTTAACCATGTGGTTTCTTCACAAAACCTTAATATGGTGAATTAAATTATTCTATAGTAATTTATCTCTCCAATCAAGCATTTGAATAGGTTTTTCCTCCTAATAAAGGTTCTCTTCCTGTTGAAATACTTCTGAGATCAAAACATGAGATGAATTTGGCACATAATTTATTAACATCAAAACATGAAAACATTACGTACTTAGGAAAAAATTGGTGTAAAATACACTCTATTGGAAACTAATCCAACCTTATACAGGATTTCATAGGGTCTAATAAACCATAGATTTAGTTTCCCCTTATTACCAGAATTCATCACACTTTTTAGTGGAGAAACTTTGAAAAAGACATGATCACCCACCTCAAAAAATATCCTTCCTCCAATTATCTGCATAACTTTTCTGCCTGTTCTGAGATATCCTCATATGTTGCTAAATCATATTTAATTTCTTAACCATCCTCTACTAATTCTAGTCCCATCAACTTAATTTCTCTAACTTATTCCCAAAACTATGGAGTTTGACACCACTTTCCATATAATGCCTCAAAAGGTTCCATCTATATACTGGAATGAAAGCAGTTATTATAATAAAAATAAAATAAATAAAGATGATTCCCAACTTCCCTAGTAATCCATTGAATATGAACACATAATGTATTATAAGGTTTGAATTTTATGCTTGGCCTGTCTATAAGATTGGGGATGAATGACTATGTTGAAATTTAATTCTATGACCAAAATTTTTTGAAGGAATTTCAAAAAGTTATAAGTGAACTTGGGATCACAGTTAGATAAAATGGAAATAGGAGATCCATGTAACCTAACAATAAATTTAAGGTATAGTCAAGAAATATTATCCAAATACATAATATCTTGAATATGAATGAAATGTTCAGATTTATTCAGTTTATCAATAATAACCCAAATCGTATTGTAACCTCAAGAAGTCCTTGGTAGTACCACCACATAATCCAAGGATATATTTCACCATTTTCACTCTGGAACTGGAAAAGGATAAAGTATCGCCTTTGGTAGTTGTCTCTCTACTTTAACCTGTTGTCAAGTGAAACATTTCATGGTAAAATATGTAATATCTCTTTTCATTCCATACCACCGGTAATACCCCCCTAAGGTCTCTGTACATCTTGGTTCTACTAGGATGAACTAAAAATAGAGAACTTTGAGTTTCACACAATAATTATTTCTTCATCTAGGAATAAAAAGGAACACATAATCTCTTCCCAAATCTCAAAACACAATCTTTATCAATATTAAATTCAGGAAAAATATCCTTCTTTACCAATTATACTTTTTTCTGTAACTTACACTCTTCCTTCTATGTTTTCTTAATTCTATCCAACAAAGACAACTATTCTAACACCTAAAACAAAACAAAGGAATTTTCAACACCAACAACTTCCAACCAAAAATTTATCAAATCATTAACCAAGATGTCATATTCTAAATGAAACATCGTTAATGTAGCATGATGTTTCTAACTCAAGGCATCCACCACTATGTTCTCTTTTTCTAGATAGTAATTGAGTGTGAAATCATAATCCTCTATCAGTTCCAGTCATATTCTCTACCTCAAGTTCAATTCCTTCTGAGTGAATATATACTTCAAACTTTTATGGTTAGTATATATTTCACATTTAGATCCATATAAATGATGTCTCTAAATTTTTAAAGTGAAAACTATAGCTTCTAATTATAGACCAATGTGTGGGATAATTTAACTCATGAGGTTTTAGTTGTCTTAAAGAATAAGTAATTACCTAATCATTCTGTATCATAACGCAACCCAATCGCTAAAATGAAGCATCAATGTAGATGAAAAAATTTCTATTTCTGGAAGTTAGGTCCAAAACTAGAGCATTCACCAATCTTCTCTTTATTTCCTAAAAAAAATATCATATTCTTCTATCCAAATAAATTTAACCCCTTTTCGTGTTAAATTAGTTAACAGACTAGATAACTGTGAAAAGTTTTTAACAAACCATCAGTAATATAATTCTAATCAAATAAAAATACAAATTTCAGTAACATTTGTAGGTCTTGTCCATTCATCAACCACTTTTTTTGGTAGGATCAACCATTATGCCATTTTTATTTACAATGTTCCCATGAAAAGAAATATATTGCAATAAAAAAACACATTTACTAAATTTCCCATATAACTTCTTTTCTTTAATGGTTTGCAGGACAATCCTTAGATGTTTTTTATGATTCACATAAATTTTTGAATAAATCAAAATCCCATCAATAAAAACAACAAAAAACTTATCTAAATATTCATATAAGATTCTATTCATAAGATCCATAAATACAGTAGGGGAATTTTTCAAACAAAAGGGAATAAAAAAAACTCATAATGCCCATATCTAGTATGAAAATCTTTTTTTAGAATGTAACCCTGCTTCACCTTGAGATAATGGTACCTGAATCTCAAGTCAATCTTGAAAAAATACCGATCTCCCTAGAGATGATCAAATAAGTCATCGATATGAGGAAATGGATACTTATTATTAATAGTAATGTTATTAAAAAATCTATAATAAATGAAAAGTCTCATGGAAATGTCTTTATTTTAATGAACAAAACAAGAGTACCCCATAGTGAAGTTCCAGGATGAATGAAACCTTTATAAAGCAACTCTTACAACTTCTTTTTCAATTCTAAAAGTTCCAAATGATCCATTCTATAAGGGGGTTATGAAATTGGATAAGATAAAGAACTAAGTCAATAGTAAATTCCACTTCTTGATCAGGTATAACACTTGGAAACTCATCATGAAAAACATCCAAGTATTCATTTACCACTGGAATATCATTAATCTGAATAGTTCCCTTGTTTCAAAAATGTGTGAAAGATAAATTTAATTTTCATCTTTTAATAGTTTCTTAGCTTCCAGATATGTTATCAATGGTATGAGTTCATTCTTTTATACAATCTAAAACTCTTTTTGAAAAATAGATTCTTTTTCTCTACAATCATTCATAGTATAATAAATATAAATCCAATCCATACCTAGAATAAAATCAAACTATACTAAGGGAAAAACAAAAATGTTTGTAGGTAATTTATTTCCACAAACAACAAAAGGAATAACATTATAATGTATTTATTCTTTAACATTTTCCCTAAGTGTTTTTACAATAAGTTCTTGTTTCATTTCTTGAGGTGAAATTTTTAATTTACCAGAAAATTATTCAGAAACAAAGGAATGTGTAGAATCCATATCAAACAAAATGTTAGAAAATATGAGTAAACAAAGTACTTGATACTACTTAATTGGATGAACCAACATCTAATAAAGTATTTGAAAAGTATTTCACTACACCTTTCTGCTTATAATATAGTTACTTTCCATCATTCATATATTTCTTTGGACAAGTATTTGCATAATGCCCCATCTCACCACATTTAAAACACTTTAAAGTTTTCTTATCTGAATTAAACTTAAGATCATTTTCATTACAATATCAGGCCATATATTCAAACCTACCACATTAAAAACACTTCCTAGATTTATTAAGGATTTCCCCAGATTTTTTTTTACCACACTACCCACAAAATAGAAACTAGAATTTTTTACCTTCGTATTTATTTAATTGATCCCTACCCATTTTTTTCCTCATCAACCTTTTATTATGTTTGTTTAAAAAGTATATATGATCATAAAAAACTCCATTTATACCCTCTCAGAACATCAAAAAAGTTTCTCATAACTTTTGAACTCATGGGAGGCAAATTCCATTAGATATCTTGGAATCAATCTCGAGTAAAAATGATTGATTTTACTATCAAGATTCTGAATAAGAATTTGAGCGTACCTTGATAATTGAGTGATGTTTTCTTCATACATGGATACTGAATATTCCTACTTTTGTTTTAATTACATGAATTTTTTTCCATCATAATTCAAACCACCTTAGTAAAATATTTTTCAAGGAACATATTCTTAATTTTATCCCATTCCAAGACATCCATCTCCTTGTTTTCTATAATATTCCTGACCATTGACTACCACTGGTCGATTTCACTTTAAAAATGATAAATAGAAATACTAAATTTTTTATTTTACAAACACCCATGGCATAAAATATATTTTCAAGGGATTTAATCCACCCTCTAACCACCATTAGGTTGGAAGATCCACTGAAATAAGGGGGTGTTGCCTCATAAAATGTCTCACTATTATCATGTTCTTTTGTGGTAGCTCTGGTTGTTCTATTTCATGGATTCAACCACCATTTATATCTTTCATCAATTGATCCATTATTTTCACAAACTAATAGGTTCCAATTCCCACCATTCTTGGATGCGGATTCAGAAGGATGTCATTCTATCGGTGCCTTCCTACTTCGGCTTCCATATTTCTTTTTTGGAAAACCATTCCAAACAAATATATCTTAGAAGAACATACATGGTAATCTTAAAATTATTTTTCATTTCAAATTAACTATAAGGTAAAAATAATTTATGGGTATTCTATTAACATTATCCTAACTC
This sequence comes from Viscum album, assembly GCA_963277665.1. Classification (NCBI taxonomy): domain Eukaryota; kingdom Viridiplantae; phylum Streptophyta; class Magnoliopsida; order Santalales; family Viscaceae; genus Viscum; species Viscum album. Next base: position 877,879,160 of record OY728125.1, read on the forward strand.
CTAAAGTTATCTAAACTATGATATGATACCAAATATAAGGACTCGACCTTAAACATTACATAATCTATTTAATTCAACAAGAATACACTTATTATATTCTAAAAGATATTTTTGGTTTAGAGTTTAAGATAATTAGGACAAAAGTCATACATAACAACCCACAAGGATAAAAAATGGTACTAATAAAACATTATCCATTTTTTCTATAAAATATAATTTTTTAATAATTCTTCCATGAAAATTATTCACAACATTCAGCTTGACTTATTCTTTTCTTTTACCCATCCTTAAAACCCTGTGAAAAACATTTTAAAAACAAGATATTTCCATAAAACATAGGAAACATAAATAAATGATAAAGGTAAATTAGGGCATTAATTACATAATATTTCAACCCTTATGGATACCATGTGATTTTTAACCATCACGACTACCTTATAATTTAACCCAAATGGATACCTTATGATGTAACCCTCACAGATACCTTATGGTGTAACCATCGTAGTTACACTTGGAATAAACATTACTGTAACATTCCAAAATAAACATACCCAATTAATTGAAGGGAGATATAGGTCCACCCTTAATCATAAAAAATTACCAATAACCAGAACATAATCATAAAACATGAACACTTTCATTATAAAAACTTTCCTTTTAAATTTTTTAAAAATAGAAATTTAAAAGAGTATTTTTAAAGAAAAATCCCTTACCTTGGGTTCTTATTAATTAAAACACAATCAAACCTCCTATATAAAGGTTTAAAGAGTTTTATTAATATATTATAGTAATATATTAATATATATAATATATTATATTATATTTTAATAACAAATTTACACCTATTTAATAATAATATTTTTTTATTTCCATTATTTCAGGTGTGTTTTTTTCATGGTTTCCATGGTTGGTTCATTTTGGATTTTCTTGTCAAATGGAAGTAAGAATATATAGTGTAATGAAATGATATGAACATATTTTCTTAATATTAAATTATATCATATATAATTTTTTATATGAGGACTATTCATTAGATAAAACATAAATTAAAATGAGTTAATTGTTTTGGCAGTTTTACGACCGTCATGAACTTATATCATTTTATTTAATATAATGTTTTTATATTGGTTACAGAACATTATATAACTTATAATATGTATAATAAAATATTATTTAACCATAATAATGGTTTTATTTCCATCCTTGAAAGTGGTAAAGAAAACTTTAAACACATCATCCACGATGATGGTAAATCGGCGCATCACAAATAATGTTTTCATTTTTTAGAATAAGAGGAGAAGAGGAGGAGTTTGATGATGGATATTAATTTAACAAAATAAAATTATAGTATATGTAAAATAATATAGTTATCATGTCACTTGGATTATGGGAGGTTTTTATAGGAAAAGAAAAGAAAATAAAATAAATTGAAAAGAAAATAAAAGAAAATGAAAGAGAATTTTACCTCTTGAATTATTCTCCTTGAGAAACTCATCAAGGCACTTGGTTTTGGACTTGAATAGAAGGTCTTTGATTTTAGGAATAGGCTTGGTATGGTAATTGGGTAGAAATTGAACAAGGTACAAGGATTTTTTATGTGAGGAGAAGAAGTGGTGAGGGGTGGTATTTATAGTGGAGGAGAGGAGTGTTTTTTTATTTTATTCATCAGTTTATTATTTTGGCTCAAGAATATGAATACTTTGAGAATTATCACTAAATATATTAAAATAATTAATGGGTGTTTTGGATTATAGTTATTACATCATCAATTAATAAAGTAATAGTGTATTTAACTTATAATGTATATATACTGTAAATTACCATATTTCACTATTCACAAAAATTCAACTATTTCAGAAAAATCCAAAAAATTAAGCCTAACCATTTTTCGATGTGTATAATTCAAAAATAAACTCCATTTTATGAAAGTAATTTTCTAAAAATGATAAATTTAATTTTTAATTAAAATCATCATTTAATAAAAAAATACTAATTTTAAAATTATAACTAATTTTATGACACTTTGAAAAATTAATTAAGGTCTCATAAAATTATCTTATAATCACAAGAAAAAAAATATTAGTTTATGAATATATTTTATAAGAATAAAATTTCTTTTAAATCATTATATTAATTATAAAATTGTGAATAAATATTTTTGTTTCACAAAAATACCAACACTTAATTTATCTTTTTCAAAACATTTATTTACTAATTATATGATATAAATTTATCATATTTTAACTTATAAGATACATAAATTTTATTTATACTTTCATAGGTAAGTTTACCATTCTATTATTATAGATTCCTTAATTTCTATAAATATCACTTATTTCGTTATAAATTTATAATGAATTTAACTATTTAATTTCATAATGAAAAAAATTATTTTATAAGTACCTAGGTTGTTACATGGATTTATTGGTTATTATTTAGAATTTGGAGGTAATTATTCTTCTTTTCTTCTTATTTCTTTTTATCTTATTTCTCCCACTGATTTTGGGTGACTTGGTTTAGGGTTTCAGTGATGATTTCTACTAGATCATAGTGGAAATCATCCAAGATGATATGGATTTTTATTAGTGTGGATAATGAGCATATTAGGAGGATGATTTCATGCTATCTCACTCTATTTCAATGAAAGTAAACCTCTATATAAAATCATTTATATTTTTTAGTTAAATTTAATTAAATTGTCAATTGAATTGGTGTTGCGTGTTAGGAATTTTTCCCAGGATGGTGTCAGTAGTACACCATAGACCCTTTATGGGTGTTTGATCATGGTTTTGGTGTCACCTTATAACTCAAGGGTTGATGATGTTTATTTATTTATGCTTATGCACTATATTTATTATTCATCTGATCAAATCACATGCATATACTTTTCTTTACTAGTTATGTATAAGACCACATTATTGGTGAACTTATTTACTACTCAATATGGAAATAGTGGCATGTGTACTTTTATATTTATTTTTTTATTTGTTTATGTGATCAAACTAGTGAGAAATAAAATCTTTCATGGTGGAAATATTGTGGGTATATATGATTTTATTCTTTTGTATTCATTTTATATAACATGTTGTGTTTTTTTCTTTTATATACTATAATTATTTTTGATGGATGTTTATTGGTTATTTACATTTTCGCTCACTCTGATATGGGGGTATGATCTCCCCACGGTACCACCCTAGACCCCTGATGCTTGTCAGTGAACTATAGAGTACAGATAGGCATATCTGAGGTCCCATTATCTCTCCGATTAAGACACTAGTGGTTTGGGGTCAGGTCATTGCAAAGTGGTATTAGAATTTTTTTATTGCTAGTTGGCATATGATAGATAATGATTAATAATTTTTAAATCTTGTGATGGACCTTGTACTGGTGCGTCATGAACACATTTTTTGATGGAAAGTCTAGGTTACTAGGGGCATGAGTTTTTTGTTCTTGGTTTACACTTTTACAATTATATGATTTCACCTCATGTGATGAACATAGGTTTTGATATTTATGATTTATTAGTTTTTGGATCTTGGCCTTATGGATAGAGGCTGATGTTCATAAATTATACTCGGTATGTAGGACTTATATGACACTCAAATTCCTATGTGTGATTGATATCAATGATAATAGGTTTCAACTATTTAAAGTGTCAATAACAACTTATATGATGTTTTACCATATAAATTATTGGTGGAATTCTACTCAGTTGAACCATAGTATATACCTTCTGATGACATGTCATGTGGATTCTATAAAGGGATGTTCCTTGATGATGACTATATGATCCCTTTTATAAGTGATGTATAATTCCCCTAGTAACTTAGTATATGCATTATATTCCTTAATAATAGGCCCCTAGTGGGTGGTTTTGATACTGGTTAGGAAGAGAAAATGGGATTTATTATTTAAATTTTCAATAAAAACCTATATTTTCTTTTCCTATATAGCTTCTTGGTGACATTATACTTAAATAAAGCACATGATCATGGTTTACTTTTCATAGATCATTATAGGATGATTTTATTATGTGTGTGTGTTTTGAGATGACATCGTGGTGTTCTAGGGGTAGTCTCATATTTATATTCCCAGTGAGGATCAATTCCCTAGTGGGATGGTGACTTTTAATGTGTTTCCTAATGTGCAAGTATATACCATAACCCTAGAGTGGGTGTGTTTTGGAATGTGAGTTTTCATGAGGTGATCGAGATTGGAACAAAGATGTGTTTCCTATGAGTTGTAACCTATGTGAGATGTGGTTTATGGGATAAGTGGGAGATCATAGTATAATTTATATGTGGCTCAAGATATTGGAAATATGGGTGATATATGAGGGTATCCTAAGGGAGGGGTTAACCCAAACTTTTTAGTACCTTAGAGATGGAAAACATGGGTAGGTAATTTGGGTTATAATATCGGTGCATAAGAGGTGCTTTCGAGTATATAGTGTAGGCATAGAGATGCCTTAGGATTCTTTAGGTAAATCACTATAGGTTCTTTTGGTATCAAGGTTTGGTTTCAGAGGGTGGGATCAGTAAAATTATTAACCCTTCTATTTTAAGTTTGATTCTTGATGAGATAAAGGATTGTGATCCAAGATGGTTGGATCTAGGATAGTTAAATAGTGGGTAGATGCTTCTGGTTTAAATAAAATGTCGGATGGTGGGTGACTGTGTGAATTAACTTAGCATGGGTGAAATGCCTTGATTTTGAAGGGGAGACCCAAGGATGCTTCTCATTAGATGTGGTTGACATGAATGAGGAGTATGGTTGGTGGTTTAAGCAAGTGATCCTATATTTAATAGTGTGAAACTCATATGAGAGGTGTTTCCCATGAGTTGTGACCTTATTTATGGGTTAAGTGGGAGAGTTTAGTGGTATTGAGACATGACTCATGATATTTGTGAGCATGAGTCTTGTTGTAAGATTAGGTGGTATGAGAGCACACACCGTTGGGTTTAAATGAGATTGAGGGGGTAAACACTGGTTACTCATGATTCTATTGAGTTTTTAATTGGTGAGTTCCTATATACAATCTAACGAATGATGGTTTTGATGAAACTCTAGTCGGTGTGGTGGCCCAGTAATGAGAATAAGGAATATTACCCATGATACTGATATTGACATAGTGGGTGGTGTGGTGTCAAGAGTTGAAAGTAAGGATGTGCATGAATTGGGAGGAGTAAAAAACTTATGATGATCAAGCCTATTGTGGTTGCGATTAAGGAGTGGTATAAGGAAAACAATATGGTGGGGAGTGCACTATAGTTCGTTAGAGGGTGTGACCCTCATTATAGATGGGAATTTAGAAGAAGTTTTCGATAATACTCTTGGAAAGCATAGAATATTTACAAAGGTATGTTTTGGGTTAGAGATTGATTGTGAGTAGTATGACCATGTCTAGGAATTACTTGTGTTAATGGACTATAAAACCCCAAGATCTTAAATTATATTTTCCCGTTAAAAAACCAATGTGTTCAATAATTTTCTTCACACACAACATCAAACCAAAATGAACCGTGTAACTGTATATAACTGTTAAATTATAGCCATAGAAATGGCATGTTAAAATGGATGTAAAAAAATTATTTAATATATGTAGAAATAAAAATAAATTTCATTATTAATAATAAGGCATTGATTAAAATTAAATTAATGTAGCTAAATAACTAATAAGGTTGATTTATACTTTAAAATGAAACCTTTCTAAAATATTTCTTATTATGTGGTTAATTTTATGAAAATAAATATATCATTGATATGAATAATATAATAATACCAATTTGATTAGTAATTTATAGGAAATATGAATAAGAATAGTTAATATTTTAAAAAGTTATTTCCCTATGAAAACAATTATCATTAAATATTTATGTTTTTATTTAAAATTTAAATTATCAAATTTTATAATTCTAATTTGACTGAATTTTCTTCTTCTTTTTATTTATCATAAAAATTTTAGCTTAGGGTAAATTTTTATTTTTTTAAAATAATTGATTTTTAGGTGAATAGTGAAAAAATACTGATATTTATAAAACTGTCACTTTTATAACAATATCATAAAACAAGAATGAATTAAATGTTTTTTAATAATTATATATATATATATTTATAAGTAAAATAAATCATTTAAAATTAATATGTTGTATTTAAAAAACCAATGTTTATCATTTTGGAAGGATAAGTAATATCTAACTCTATAAACCGATTTATTCACTTATATTAAAAAAATTTGTTTTATTTACTTATAGAAATTAAATAAAAAAATGGATTTCATATTTTAGATCAAAATAATCATATAATATAATAATTTCAATTTCATTTTTGGACATAAAAGTGTGATTACTATGATTAATTTTAATGACCATGATAATGGTAAAACTGTTATTTTCAAATAATTATTTTATTAGTATTTTTTAATTTTTATCTAATAAAATAAATTAATCTCTTTCCAAAAGTGGCTTTAATATAAATTTTCAACATATATTTAAACAAATTATCACTCATTAAATTGGTAATTAATTTTAAAAAAAATATTAAGAACACTTAAAGGTGAAACAACATTTTTCTACAAATTTTTTTTTCTACATATAAAACACTTTAATATAAAAGTTAATTTTTTATTAATTAGATATTTTAATTCATTAAAAGGATATTAAATTTAGTTTCAACACACACAAATATTTTCATAATTATTACATTATATTTTTAATAAGGTAATAATTATTAAAAGGGTTGAAACATTTTTAAAACATGTGATAAAATGAGTGTTGTAGTATATATTTACCTTATCTCACCCCTAACTCCATTATTTAAAATTTTTAGAGTCATTGAAATTTGAATAATGTAATGATATCATTGAAAAGTTAAGGTCATTCACAAAAGTTCTCTTTTCTACACTTATAAAAGGGGAAATTTACACCCCTTAATGACACACCCATTACTTAGAATTACTTCTTGAAACTATACCATTTTCCCCTAATATAATCCTCTATCAAGTTCATAATCCTCTTGTCTCAAATATTAATCCTAATACCTTCATTAACAAGGATATTTTCAAGAGAAATATCAAGGTGCCAAAGTGAGTATTACTTACTCCCTAACTTTTCTTTTTAATATTTCTATTCTAAACCTATCCTAACCATATTTATATAATGAAATTAGTATCATTAGTATACTTAAGAGTTATTATATTAATGTAACAAAAATTATTTATTACTTTACATCCAATTATAAAAAAGAACTTTAATAGTGAGTTGTGTGGACTACCGTCTCCACAAAGTAACATTTTTCATTTTTCATCTTGATTTTCATTCTTTACAAAAAATTCAAATATGATTCATAAAATTAAAAAATATAAAAACTATAATTAGTATTCTTTTATAATGATATTATAAACTTCCTTAACCATAAACTTCATTAAACAATTGGTGAGGTCTCTCTAAGTGCATCCACAAGACCCAAGTTCAAAACCAAGCAGAGACATAATTCCAGTACTACAGCAGTACTGTAGCAGGTACTATATCAGTGTTATAGCAGCTACTGTTTGAAACTATAGTAGCTTAAACTATTCACATTGAGCACCAGTTTGGTCTTGGAGTCCTTAAGACATTTGGGCCACCCAGTCCTTTGGGTCAGTAAGGCATTCAGGTCACCTTTAAGGCCTTATGGACACCTCAAGGCCTTCAGGCCACATGATCAATGCATTTTCCCCAAACAGACTCTACAAAAAAGAGCATCCCCAGAGGAGGATTTAGAGTAGGCACACTCAGCAGATCAGAACCAATGGATTTGAAATAATGAGAGGGTATGTCAATGCCATTGGGACCAGCCTGTGCTAGCACATAAAGCTTAGCCGAATGGCCATGCAAAGGTGGAGGGCTACCATCATGATACAGATGCTGGGGATGAGAAGTTCCTTGTAGTTATAGTCTAGTTGAATTACATAAGACCTTCAGGTCTTGTAATGTCTCTTAAGTCTAAGGTCCATGTAAAATCTTAAGCATACAGGCCTTCTAATCATTCCCCCTCATCCCTTGAAAGGGGGTTATAAAAAATCAATTAAAAAAGAAGGCCTTCGGGCCATTCAAAGGGTATAGCCACCTACTTGAAAAATGCTATAAAACTTTATCATGGATGACTATGGGAAATAAAATAATAATTTTATTATAGTTTAACAAGAAAATAATGATTGGTTTATGGTTCAATAAATTTTATATTATGTACTTAACTTATTTTTAAAATATCATATTCGATCACTAAAATTACCAAAATAAGCCGATACCAATTCAATTTTCATGAAAATATGAGAAAAAATTAAATAATAAATAAAAATAATATTATTAAAAATAGTCTATGTTAAATTAAATATAGATTAATAATGTTCCTAATAATTAATATAATAAACTTAATTTTATTATTCAGGAAGTTAGTCGCATGCATAGAGTGAATCAGAAGTAAGGTATGAGTTTGTGCTAACTTAATTTTCTTCCATTGAGTTACAAACATTCTTATTAAACTATATTTTTCTAATTTTTATTTATTTTACTTAATTAATACTTTTATTAATATTTTCTCCTTATTTTTTTGTTTTTAAAATTATTCTTTATGACCTCATTATCAAATGAATCTTACCTCAAATATTATGCTTCTTGTAATAGTTTCTTGATCTTAATTCCTAATTCTTGGAAAATGATTATTACTATGAACCAATTTAGTTTTATATGATATATATATTTCCAATTTGTTATATTATATCACGAATTATCTTTTATTAATGGTATTTGAAGTTAAATTTAAAATTATTTCTCCATCAAAGGTTTAGATTTAAGTATTACTCAAACCATAAGGGTTTCTAAAGCATGTAAGATTGCCACCTATCAACCGTTGAAAGGTCTAGTTCTTTGCTATAATGTGTATAGTAGAACCTGGGTTGAATTATCAGGGATATTACTAATTTTATACTCAATTGTTTCTGATTTCTCTTTTTAATGGGAGGGGGGGGGGGGTTGTTTGCAGAGCTTAGGTGAATTGATTGATTGATGAAGTTTTCTTTAACAATTTAATAAATATTGGTGTGATTTCATTATTGGGGATATAATCTTATGATATCCTTGAAATTTTCTAAACATTTAATTTAATTAAAATCCACTTAACAAGATGATTTAAATCAAAATTCTATGTTTTAGATTTAATCCAAGCATTAACGAGGGTTTTAGTTGTCATCAATTATTTTTGATAGAAGTTTAAATATTTCATGAACCCATGTGTATTTTTAGTTCCAATATTATATGTAATCCACATGTTAAATAAAACATTTTATTAATAAAAAAATTTCTTGTTTTTCATACTAAATATTAATTCAAATATGTTAAAAGAGAAAAAGAGCTCAATCACTTAAGATCCCCAAATTATGAATCACCCTAATTTTAGATTTAACCAACAATTGAGTTGGTTATTAATTTGGTGGAATATGATTTTGGTGATGAGTTATAAAGAAAAGAAAAAGAATGATACAAGAAAATATTGGTGCGCTGAACACACACATGGAACGTGAAGAGTGACAAATACATGATTTTGATTGAATAAGAAAGTGAGAAAAGGGAATGGTTTAAAACCAGAGTTAAACTATTTAAAGAACATTAATATTAAAAAATATTAGTTTGATGATAATAATAGAATATTATGATCATTCAAGCATTAAACTTAAAATTAAATTGAAAACAACTTATACGATTACAATTTAAAACAATCTAAGTACATCGAAATAAAGCATAGAGGAAAGGTATCTCGATTAGAAACTTGACTTTGGAAGGTCCTACCAAGCCTTTGGTAGAGATTTGGTCATCATAATGTATCCTCCTATGTGATTAAGTTCCAACCCCTTGTGAGGAGAAGAGGAGAGTGTATTTATAGCCCAAGGTGGTGGACTATTTTTATTCCAAAAATGATCCTCAACTTAGATAACACATTTGAATATTTATACTACATAATCATTAGATATATTCTTATTAAAAGTTGTATATATGGATTTTTATAGTTCACCCTACAAATTTTTCATCCATTGGAATCATTAATCTGAAGTTATGGCTATTTTCCCTAACCATGTGCTGCTGTGCATAAATATCCATAATTTTTCCATGGACTAAATATTAATGGGTTTTATACTTAGAAGATAAACTCAAATACAAACCATTTATTATAAAAACTTGGGTGGCTGAATCTTTATTTTCTACCCACAAAATTTCAGCTCAATTAGGAGATTGTTTTGGGATAAATGTAAATAATTATAGACTATTTTCAAATCTTGATCAGAATTGTGGGCTAGAATTTCATTAATCAATTGGACCCCTTGTTGGTTGAGTTGGGACTTCAATGTTTTATCTAAAATATTTTTGTATATCCTATAAAAAAATGTGCATTTTCATCAAATTTGGGATTCTGTATTGAGCCTATAAAATCAATATTCATGGATGGTCCAATATTCTCCACAAATTCAGTGGGACTTCTAGTGTGGTCCATATTATCCTTTATATGGTCAAATTCTCAAAAGATACAGTTGAATAATTTGTATAAAATATAATTAGTAACCCTAAAAAATAATAATCACACAATTTGTTTAATTAAATTTTCTTGAATCTGGATTAATTCAAGAAATGATCAAAAATTATATTTAATATTAAAACATAGGCACTTCATATCATTAATGCACTTTTCCTTGAAAACCAATCAGGGGAGTAGATAAAATATTTATGAATAAATTAATAAAATCAAACCCCCACATAGTCTTGTTCATGTCCCCATGTACAACAAACATAAAAAACAACTAAATCATTTTCACTCACAAAAGAATATTAAAATTTTGTTCTCTCCAATTAGGGGGTCTAGAGTAGTTAACTCCTCTATAATGAATTCCACCACAAATTTTTATAGCAATAATGTTCCAAAAAAAATTCATTTTTCATTCTAAAAATTAGAAATGGAAAATGTGGGCACTCAAAACTCACTCCTATCAGGATGATGTAAATTTATTCAAGGAGGATCACTCATTCACCAACCAAAAGTGAAATCATAAAGTTTATAAGAGATCAAAACTTCCATTCCCTATTCTAAAGTGAACAAGAATCAATAGGTAATTTTTAATGGTTTCTTAGTGGAAATGGGATGGTAGGAATATAGCTTCCCAAAAATAGGAAAATAGGGGTAAAACACCGACATGGAAAAATAAATGCATAATTTTTTTTGAAATGAGATGTGGGAAAAAATGGAAATACATATTTAAAAGGGAATATAATTTTTAAGAAAGATAAGTAAGGGATAAAATTAGAAGGGTATGAAAATATGAAATATAAAAAAAACAAAACTTCCACAAATATTCAACAAAACATGATGCAAGTGTTATTTTTGTCTTTTTTTTTCAGAAGTTTCACTTGGAACAAATATCACACTCATATCCAAAACCTTGTTTTATCTCATAAAAACACTAATTATAATAGTTATAATAAGATCAAATGTTGAGGAAGAGTTATTTTTGACCTACCCAAGACACAACCCATTCTTTTAGTCATTTTTTTCCTTTTTCATATTTTTTAACACTTATCAATAACATTTTACAAAATTACATAAACATGAATCCATTCCCAAAACTAAATAAATGAAAACCTCTCCCCCACACTGAAATGGAAGCTTTACCTAAATCATATGATGACACATTTAAAATAAATTAAAAAATATCTAAAATAAAATCCATTCCCCCTCCACTTAAATTTCAATAAACCATGAAATGAAAATCTAAGTAGATGTTGGGTGGGACAAGGTTTTGGTCTTGTAATGTGGCTATAAAAAAATATTCATAGGATCAAATGGGCTTTCAAAAGGAGGATTAATGTAAGGGTAACTGGAGGCCATTTGGATATTTTTATTCTTATATGGTTTAGAAAATGCCTCTATAATATTAATGCACAACAATGTAGGAAATTTAGCTTGAAGGTCTATAAACTTAAGGCTCATAATTGAGGGGGAGGGCAGGGGGGGTGAAAAAACACACAATATGAAATTATGGGAATAGGTAACCTTGGAATGAAAGATAAATATTTTTCTTACAGTTGGGGAAGAATCATTTTGTAGATAAAAAATTTATCATTAAAAATTTATTGGTCTTGACATAAAATTATTTATCCAAATTTATGATGAAAATACATAATGTTTTAGAATAAAAAAGTCTCTTGACTCCCCAAAATGGCTGGATAAAATTTTAAAGTTTAATGGTGAGTAATTGTGACTCTTTTTTTATATTTTTTTAGGTTTTTTAAAATACACACCCACACAAATGGGAAATAGGAAAGAAGGTTTTGATGAAGAAATTGGTAAAAAAGGAAAAGGTAAGAATGATATAGGAATAAGAATAAAGAGAGAAAGGGAGATAAATAAATAGGAGGATGAATAATAGAGGGATAGGGAGTTGAAGGAAAAAATGTTCTCCCTATTTTGGATTTAGTGGGTCTCTGTCTCTATCCATTGGTGGGTCTACTCTAGTAGTTGGGGATCTAATGTAGGTTAATGTGGTTCCCAGGGTGTCTATCCTCTCATTAATATGCTTTAATCAATGCCCATTAACCATGAATGTCCTTTTATAATAATGGTCCTGGACATGTACTGCACCAAATGGGTAAACATTATTAATAATAAAATAACCTTAACAATGATAATTAAGCTTACCTGGGTGAATCCAAAATCGATAATTGAAGAGAATTACATTTTCACCTTCATGGAATACCTTTCACATGATGTTTTTTTCATGAAGTAACTTGTAATTTTCTATGTATATATTGGAATTCTCATAAGAATCAAGTCAAACCTCCTCCAGTTCATTCAGTTCTAGCAATATCTCTTCACCATATTTTTTACAATCAAAATTACAATTTTTCACTTACCAAAAATACCTATGTTGGATTTCAAATAGTAAATGAAATGATTTAATGAAAACTAGACTAAATGGAGACATCTCAATGGGTGTTTTATAGGTAGTTTGATAATCCCAAAGTGCTTCACCAAGTCCTTTAGGATGGTCTTTTCTCATGGGATTAATAATTCTCTCAAGCACTCTTTTCACTTATCTATTGGAAATTTAAACCATTCAATTTGTTTGGGGGTGTTATGCAGTTGATATTTTATGTACAACCCCATTCCTTTTAAAAATATATTCCATGGTCTTATTGTATAAATGGGTTCCTAAGTCACATAACAAGGCCCATGTATTTCTAAATAGAATAAATTTGTGGGTTTTTAATAAATAATTAATAGTATGTGAATCATTATTTCTAGTGGGTTTGGCCTTGAACCACCTGGAAACATAATGGACTGTAAGAAGAATATAAGATAATCCATTGGAAGGGGGTAATGGTCCCATGAAATTGATTCCTCAAACATTAAATATCTCATAGAATATTAAGGGATTTTGGGGCATTTAATTTATTTAGAAAATTGTGCCAAAATTTTGGAAGGTGGGACGTGATTGACAGAACTCATGTGAGTCCTTAAATAGTGATGTATAGAAGAATCTAGAGCCAAGGACCTTTCAGAAGGTCCTTTTTGGTCAAATGTTTACACCACCAGAAATTGAGTGGTATAATTCTAATATGAAGGAATATTTATCTTCATCAATACATATCCTAATCACCATGTTAACCCAAGTTTTCAAAAGTTTATTATCTTTCCAAAAATAGTTTTTTGATACACTTTTCATATTTTCTTTTATTTATTTTGAAAAAATTTCTGGAAACACCCAGCAACCAAGTAATTTACAATTGGGTCATACCATGGTAACTTTGGTGTGAGAGATGCGGGGTTTTTATTAGGAAATTTTAGATCAATAATTTTAGAAGGATATGAATTGGAAATTCTACTTAGGTGATCAACTAAAAGATTTTTTTTTCAGGTCTATCTCTGATCTCAAGTTAAATATCTTGAATTGAATAATTTGGAACTGCATTATTTTACTCTATTTGGAATCAACTTTATTGATCAATAACATTAAAGATGAATGGTCTGTAAAGATAATGACTTTGGAACCTAAGAGATTGGGTAAAAATTTATCCAAGGAAAAAACCACAACTAAAAGTTCCTTTTTAGTGACATTGTAGTGAGATTGAGTTTATTCCAATGTTTTTGAGGTATAATAGATGAAATGAGAAATTTTTTCTCTTGTTTGACTAAGAATGGACCAATGGACCTATCAGAAGCATCACACATCAATTTTAAGGGTAAGGATCAATCTGGGGTTTAGATTATTAGGGTAGATTTAAAAACATCTTTGAGTTAAATGAAATCTCTCTTGAAATCCTCAGAAAAATGGAATGTAATATTATTCTGGAGTACACAATTGGGACATGATTGATAAAACTCACATGAGTCCTTGATGAGTGAAGGCCAAAAGAATCCAGAGTCAAGGATCTTTCGATAGGTCCTTTGTGGTCCAAAGTGGCCACTACCAGGCATTGAGTGGAAGAATTATAAGATGGAGGAATGTTCATATTCATCAACACATCTCTTAATCACCATGTAAGCCCATTTTCCCAAATTTTATTATCTTCTTCTCAAAAATAGTATTTTGATTCAATTTTCAACTTTTATTTTTGATATTTTGATGATTTTTTAGGAAAAACACCAACAACCAAATAATTTACAATTGGGGAATACCATGGTAACTTTTTAGTGAGAGATGAGAGGTGTTTAGTTGGAAATTAAGGATCAATGATTTCAGATTAAGAAAAAATTGGAAATTATACATAGTTGATCAGGCATAGGGTTTTTTCTAGGTCTATCTTTGATCTCATGGTAAAAATCTTAGAGCATTAGGATCCATCTTATTATCCTTAGTTTAGAATAAATTTTCTTTAGTAATAACTTTATAGCTAAATAGTTTATGAATATGATTTTTTTGGAACCTAAGAGATAGATTCAACATTTATCTAAGGAAAAAACTATATCTAAAAGTTAATTTTCAGTGATAGTGTAGTGATATTGATTTTAATCCAGTTTTTTGAGGAATAATAGTTGGTATGAGGAAGTTTTTCTCTTATTTGACCAAGAGAATCCCCAATGTACCTATTAGAAGCATCACACATCAATTTAAAGTGTAAGGACCAATATAGGGATTGGATTATCATCTTATATGTAATAACAACTTTGATTTCAATGAAGGCTCTCTTGAAAGCCTCATAAAAATGGAATATAACATTATTATGGAATAGATGAGAAAGTGGGAGGGAAATACTACTAAAGATTTCTATGAATCACTAATAGAATTCAACATAACCAAGGAATGAACATATGTCTCAAAATGATGTGGGTTCAAGAAGTGATTGGATCACCTCAACTTTAGCTGGATTGACTTGCATACTCTCTTGAGAAATTATGTGTCCTAGAAAAAATGAATCACCATAAATTATAAATTCATCCATAAATACCTCTATGTAATGATCAATGAATTTGGAAAATATACTCATAATACACCTCTAGAATGTTGCAGGATAATTACAAAGGCCAAAATGCATTATCCTATATGCATACGTTCTAAAGGGGAAAGTGAATGTAGTATTTTCTTGGTCTTGAAGTGAGATTGGAATTTTAAAGTAGCCATTGTATCCTTTAATAAAGAAGTAATGTGACTTTACATATAATATTTATATAATTTGATCAAGGAAAGGAAGAGGGTAGTGATCTTTTCATGTTTCACCATTTAATTTTTGATAATCGATGCACACATACCATTTGTGACAATAGTTATTACACCCTTATTAGGCACCAATTGAATCAGAATAACCCATTCACTACCAAAAATTGAGTATATAATACCAACTTAAAGAATATTGGTAATATATTCCATAACTACCTCAAGTATGAGTGGATTGAGTCTTCTTTATATTTGTCTAATTGGTTTGGATGATTATTCTAGATGTATGTGATGCATGAAAAGGGAAGGGTTGATGCTTGGTATGTCATATAGGGTATAAAATAATGCCTTTTTGTTTTCTTCTAACACATGAAAACGTTTTGAATCCTCAGTTTTAGTAAGTGAAACAAAGGTAATGATGAGATAATAGTGATAATGGAAAATGAATTTATATTTTAGGTGCGTAGGAAGAGGTTTCAGATCAGTTTCATCCTTCATTTTTTGGCTATAAAAATTAAGAAAAGAGGAAGGTCTTACAAATGATTTTGATTAATTTTCCTCAATACTATCTAAGGTGGAAAAATATAGATCATATTTTATCTGGGATTTAAGAGAGTCTTCAACTTCCTTTAGTTTTATTTAGTCTATGAATGAAAGTTCAACATCAACTTCCCCATTTATGACTTGTTTATTTATAGTGAACATTTTACAAACTCATATTTCATGAGATCATGATGAACATGATAGAATTAGGGTTAATCAAATCTCATAAGTGTCCTATAAATCATAGAGAAATAATGAATAGTGATCCTATGATGGGTATCACATGGCTTGAAAAATATTGAACTTGACTAGTTGGTCACCAAATTCCATGGATAAGATGCCCACATGGGCATAAATCTTTATTCTATCTATCACAAGTAATGGTATTCCTAGAATTATGGGATATTGAGATGAATTCACATCACCTTCAATTTCAAGGATATATAAATCAACTAGAAATATATGATCATTAACCCGAATAAGGAAATCCTCAATTATTCCCTCAAGATCGATAGTGTTTCAATTGGATAACTTGATGAAAACACTTGTTTGGTTCAAGGGACCTAGACCAAGGTTAGATAATATGTTTTTGGGCATGAAATTTATAGAGGCTCTAAGGTATATAAGTGCATCATCAAATTTGGAACTCCCTATTTGGCATGGAATACTAAATTTACGAGGATCTTTTCAATTTATGGGGATGGAGTATTAGGTTGAAACATTTTAAATGGTCCTAATATATCTCTTATGAGTTTACAATTCCTTAAGAAATTTTTTATAATTATGGATTTTTTGAAGGAATCTAAGAGAGAAATTTTTACTTCAACACATCTAAACATGTTAATAATTTTAGAATCAAGTTCAAAGGGATTATTTGTATTAGATATGACTTGAGGAAAAGGAAATGAATTCCTTATAGGAATTGAAGGTGGTGAGGGAGTGGATTCTGGTTATTTTTTCTGTATTTTTGTTCTTTTCTCTTTCCAGAACAATATATAAAAGGTATTTATAGGATTCATCATGAGTAATAACAATTTTATTTATAGATCGAAGTGAAATTTCACTTACATTACCCTTGGAGTTGAGAAATGGTTAAGCAAGGAGTTAAGAAAAATTTCATTATCATTTCTAGCTTAGGTGGGATAAAAGTTTACCAATTTTATTTTTAATGTTTTTGAGGATAGAACAGGTGAAATAGGAAAAATATCCCACAATGATTTCCCATGGTTTCTTAGTATAAGTGTCATGTCCCACATTGTGATTTCCTTGATTTTTTTCTTGGGAAAGTGATTGTATTAGGTTGGGAATTGAGAAGGATTAATAGGATAGTGAAATATAGGAGGATTAGGAGGATGATTGTTCCTTTGATGTTGAGGTATAAAAGGATAAGGTTGTTGGAAGTTACCACAACCTTGAACATATTGTAATTGGTTTGGATTTTAAGGGAGGGATTTAGGGGGATGAGAGACAGGATTACCATACCTCGAGCCTGGGTTATAGGTAGAAGAGAAGGGCTCAGAGTGGGGTTGGATAGAGTTTCTAATGAACTAAATTGATAGTTGGGGGTTGGTGTTTTTGTTGAGAATATGCTACATCGAGCTACATTTTTCTAGATGAATATGAAGGATCATTTTGTAGTTTTGGACATGTGTTAGTTAGATGAGTTGGTAAGCTGCGGATTCCAAAATTTTTGTTAGGTCCAGGGAATATAGATTTTGAAGAAGATGAGGTTGGAGATTTGGAATCCATAGCTAGTTATCAAACAAGAGATGTAAGCTCACTCATCCACTCAGTCATCTTGTTCGTATTTATGGATTGATTATCTTGGACTTATTTGACTTGATGATGTGATTTATTATGGAATTACTATGTGTTTCTATCCATGTTTCTTATGATATCTCATACAGGAGTAGGTGCTTTGTCAAAAAGAGAATAGACACTTATTATATTGATGATAATTATCTCTATATCCAATAACCCCTCATATAAGTATTGGATAAAGATTTGGTTTGGTATTTGGTGGTGTGGGAATGTTTTCATAAGATTTTTGAACCTCTCCCAATATTAATGGAGTGATTCATTAAGAAATTTAAGGATACCAATATTTCCTTTTGGATAGAAGAGGTTCAAGGAGGAAAAAATTTATATAATAAGAGTCACTTCATGTCATTACATGTGATTATAAAACTATTAGGGAGGTAATAGAGCTATTAATTTGAGGAGTTATCTAGGGAGAAAGGGAATGCTTGAAGTTTGATTTTTTTCTTCAGAAATCCCTTAAGGCTTCATGGTAGAGCACACCACTTAGAACTCTTTGAGGTGAAGATGTGGGTCCTCACTGGCTAGTCCATGTAAATTTGGTAGATGATGAATCAAACCTAATTTGGGTTTAATACCTTCCTTAATGTTTAGATATTGAATACCAAGGGGTTGGAAATTCATATCAGGGGTAGTGAGTTCTTTAAGTATTTTTTCCCTATTATTTTACATATCTAGATCAATTGGATGTGAAATGTTTTAATTATACCTAATGTTACTTCTAGTTTAGTAAAGATTTATCTTGATTTCATGGTTAAAAAAATAATATGTATTATTTGGGAGGATATGGGGGTATTCATAGAAATTTTCGAGGACGAGGAAGGTAAGTTTTTGTTTGTTCTTTTTTTCTTCTAATTTTTTTTTTATTTTTTTTTGATTTTTTTGATTTTTTTATAAAAATATAAAACAACCAACTACTATTTACACCATCCCTGAAAATGGATCCTTTGAATCATGGATGATTGTATCCGATCAATGATTCAAAGTTCTATTTCTATGCTATAATGTGTATAGCAGAACTCGAGTCGAATCCTCGATGGTGGTACTAAA
Organism: Viscum album; assembly: GCA_963277665.1. Taxonomy (NCBI): domain Eukaryota; kingdom Viridiplantae; phylum Streptophyta; class Magnoliopsida; order Santalales; family Viscaceae; genus Viscum; species Viscum album. Next base: position 877,898,247 of record OY728125.1, read on the forward strand.
TTGGAGCCAATTATTTTTGATTTGTATTTTTAATGGGGGGTTTGTTTACAAAGTTTAAGTGAAATGATTGATTGATGAAGTTTGATTTAACAATTTAATAAATATTGAGGTGACTCATTATTGGGTACATAATCTTATTATATCCTTGATATTTTCAAAACATTTTATTTTATTATCATTAACTTCAGAAGGTGATTTTGATCGGAATTCCAAGTTTTAGCTTTAATCCAAACTTTAATAAGTGTTATAATATTTATAAATTATTATTGATGGAATGATAAATATTTCATAAACCCATTTTTATTTTTGGTTCCAATAGTATAGAATCCACATGTCAAACAAAATATGTTATTAATATATAACATTTCTTGTTTGTCATACACAATATTAATTCAAAGAATATTAAACAAGAAAAAGCTCTCAATCACTTAACATACCCAAATTATGAATCACCCCAATTGTATATTTACTCATACATTTAGATTTTTAGTAATACTTTTGAATATTCTTATGGTTATGAGTTATAAAGAGGAGAAAAATAATGGGATAAGAAAAAAGTGGTGCACCAAACACCCACACAAAATGTGAAGAGAGGTAAATGCACGTTTTTTATTTAATAAGAAAGTGATAAAAGGTAATGTTTTTCAACTTTATTTAAAACATTTTAAGACCATTAATATGAAAAAATATTAGTTTTATGAGAATAATATAATATGATGATGATTCATGGATTAAAATTCAAATAAAATTGGAAAGAACTTACGTGATTACAATTGAAAACAATCAAAGTACATGAAAATAAAGCATGGAGAAAAGTCCACTCAAGTATTAACTTGAGTTTGGAAGGTCCTATCATAAATTTTATAGGGATTTTTTCATTCTAATTTATTTAAGTTCCAACCCCTTTCAAGGAAAATAGGGGAGTGTATTTATAGCCCAAGGTGGTAGACTATTTACATTCCAAAACATCCCCCCAAACTTGGATCACCATTTAACTATATAAAAAGAAATATTTTAGAGATATATTGTTCTTAAAAGTTATATATATATAGATGTTTTTAGTTAATAATCCGTTTTTTTAATCTATTATACCTTTTTATCCAAAGATATGACTGTTTTCCCAAATTATGTGATACTGTCCACAAATATCCATAATTTTTCTATGGCCTAAATGTGAATGGGTTTTAGAAAATGAATTTTCACTAAAATCTGAACCATTTATTTTAAAAAATTGGGATCCTAACTCTTGACTTTATACCCACAAAATTTTATCATAATTGGGAAATTTGATGGAGATAAATGTCAATAATTGTAAGTTGTTTTCAAATCCTATTTAGAATTGTGGGCTAGAATTTCATGCATCAATTGGGCCCCTTTTTGATTGATTTGGGCCTTAAAATTTTTATCCAATATATTTATCTATGTACTAAAAAAAATTGTTTAATTTCATCAAATCTGGGCTTCTCGATTGATCCAAGAAATTCAATCTTCATGGATCGTCTAGTTTTCTCCACTTATTTAGTGGGCCTTTTTGCATGGTCCATATGACCCTTTATATGGCCGAATTTTCCAAATCTCCAATTGATTGATTTGTAGTACATTAAATTGGAAGACCTAAAAAACAATAATAATACGATTTGGATAATAATATTGATAATTAAGATTAAAATTGTAAAAATACTTGAATTTGGATTAATTCATGAAATGATCACAAATTATATTTAAAATTAAAAGATGTTCATTTCACATAATTAATGAAATTTTACTCGAATATCACTAATGGGATTAGATAAAAATGTTATGAATAAATTAATAACATCAAATCCTGCACACTTAGTCTTGCTCATTTCCCCACATTCAATAATCATAAAAAAATAACTAAAGGATTTTCACTCACTAAAAAATATTAAATTTTTTTTCTCCAATAAGGGGTATATATTAGTTCACTCCTTAATAAATAATTACACTAAAATATTTTACAGTAATAATGTTCCAAAAATAATTAATTTTTCATTTTAAAAATTAGAAATGGGAAATGTGGTCACTCAAAACTCAGTCCTATCAAGATGATGAAAATTTATTCAAGGAGGTTAACTCATTCACCAACAAAATGTGAAATCATAAAGTTTGTAAGATATATTATCTTCCATTACCTATTATAAATTTAACAAGAATAAATAGGTATTTTTAGTGTTTTTTAGTTTCTATAGGATGGAAGGAATTTAATGGAAAAAATAGGAAAAGAGGGGTAAAACAAAAACATGGAAAAATAAATGCACAATTTTTTTTGTATGAGACATGGAAATAAATGGAAATACATATTTATAAGGGCATTAATATTTTAAATAAGAAAAGAGAGGGAGAAAATTTAAATGTTATGAAGAATGAAACATGCAAAAATCACAAAACTTCCTTAAAGATTCAAGAAAACATTATGCAAGTGTTCTTTTTTTTTCATTTTTTTCAGAAGTTCTATGATTATCCAATAAAAACACATATTTTGATTACATTTTAAGGGTATTAAATGTTCATTTTTGATATTATGGTCCTGAGTTAGTGGATTTTAATTTTGAACATCGATTCTCATCATTTGTGCACTTCATGCCTAATATGCACCAATTTAGGCCCAATGTTTCATCTAATTTTAAAGAATGTCATTATAAATATTTTAATTTGATATTTTTGGGAATTTATATAAACATAAATATTAACATTTTTCATTTAGGGATAAATGGAGGATTCATAAAGGATGATGAAGATATTTGGCGATGAAAGGAAACAATTCTGGAGAAGGCAGATTGGATATCATCCCACTGATGGGAATGTGGGGCCCACAATACAGGCCCAATGAAGCCCAAAATTCATTGGAGACTATAAGACATATATTTGAACAATTAATTATTTAGAGACACTGATAATTCTTCCTAAATGTTGGTTATTAAGGCAGCCCAAGTTGAAGATTTAATTCTGGGCTAGATTCTGTGGCCCAGAAAAACATCCCGCTATTTATATCATATCTCGTGAAAGGTTTATTATTTTGGGCTGAAATTTTACATGATGTTAGGGGACATCAGGGGATTAATTTAATTCGCCTAGGTTTCACTCAAATTCTGCCTTATATAAGGTCCTTTAGGCACGTCTTTCTGGTGGATGCAAGCTGGCTGCAACTTCGGGGCAAGAAGTGGAAAAGTCTCTCTACATTAATGTTCCACCCACCTTTCCACAACACAATTAATTAAAGAAACATGGGATGTTGGGGGCTCGGACAAGGCTTAATTTTTTCCTATTTAAGGTAGTAGTGGTGGTGGATTTAGGGATCTTAGAGCTTTGTTTTGATTGTAATGTTATTATTCCAAATTGTCTTTGTAGCATTTTTCCTTCCCATGTAAGTTGTTCGAATCACCTTAGTTCTTAATAAAAGTTCTTCATTTACTCTTTTTATTTTCTTATTCTTATCACTTTGATACCGTTTCTTTAATGTGTGAATTTATTCACACCAGCACTTGTGAATTTATTCACACAACGGTGGAGTGATCGTTTCATTTTTTTTTATTTTTCTTCTCCAATTTCGCTTCTTTAAGTCGACTTTCCGCTTCCATTTTTTGAATAGAATAAATGGAGGGATAACCACTTATGGGTTGGTCCTAGGGAGTTGCATGGGTAAGATTGGATGTTATTTTATGATCTTAAATTCTGTAATCATTTCATAATTTTATGATTTCTATTTGATGATTTATTTTCTTTTTCGTCTTTGCCAACTTTAACAATGACACATTTCGAGTGCTAGTACGATCCAATTCCTTGGAGTGATCATTAAATTGATCCTAAAAGTGCATTGGTGATTATCCTTGTAATTATGTAGGGATTAAATTGGTGAATGATTTTGAGGAATTATTTCATTTTTTGGATACATCTTGAATTAGTGAAACGAATGTTATAAGAAAATAAATGCATCCAATCTAACCCTAGTAACAACTTAGGATCAACCCATATCCATTAATTGTTTTAGACTAAGTAATTGTATGTTTTAATTTATTTTCTTTATATTAAATCAGTAGTTATTAAAATCAATTCAATCTGAATAGTTGGCCACTTCATAGCCAAATCCTTCCAAGATCAGAGTGTCTTTAGGTTCCTTCTTCGGTCCATGTGGATTCGACCCCTACCTGTACTACAACGACCGCATACCGGTAGGGTAAATTTGGGCACAAATAAATTTTGGTACCATTTCCGGGAACCCAAGTAAGTTACCTTAGACACACGTATTCTTTTATCACCCCAAATTCTTTATTCTCACCCCCATCTCTCTTATCTTTACCCCTTTTTGTTTGTGTGTGTCATGAGAATCTAGAATCCAACTTTCTATCTTCTCCAATGGAGTATCTTCCAAATTATCATGTCACAAACTCATGCTGGAATGAAATGGAAAATGAATATTGGGAAGCCCCTAAATTAAAAAATTTCTTTGATCAACCCTTGATTAATTACCACACACCCGATGAGATGTACAATCAATGGGATGATGATTGTTTAAAGGATCAATTTCCAGCCCTCTCGAGGATTATTGAAGAGATGAAACTTAATGAAGTTCATGATTTAAAAACTCCTATCCATATTAATCCTCAAAAACTCCTTGAACAATTGTGTAATCAAATGGATATAATGAGTTCCGAGGTATCATCATTGAGATTAGAACTACAATTCAATAATACCTGTGAGGAACTCATCCATATTCCAATTGTACCTTATGAAACCTTATGTGGAGTGTCTAGTTTCCCACAAAGCTCTCATGAATTTATTGAAGAACCAAACTTTAGATTTGGGGTAGGGGATGTGAATCAAGAAATTTTTGAAGGGTCTTTAAATAAGGAGGAAATTGATTTTTTGAATTCAAAAGATAATAACTTGACATCATGGATTGAGTTTCCTGAACGTGGCTCCATTAGTGAATTTTTAGGACCACCGATCATTGAAAAATTGGGAGAAATCCCAAACATTGAGCCCATACCTACTCCTAGAATTAAAATGGAAAATTTTGGGGATGAATCATATTTTTACAAGGAACCAATTCATTCTAATGCCTTTGGAGAAGAAACTGATTTTCATTCAAATTGCCAATCTTCTTTAGAAAATTTCAACCAACCCAAACTCAAAATCATTGTCCTTCCTTCCCCACTCGAGTATCCCATCATTTATGATAAAAAAGAGCTTGGTTTTTTCATTCATTCATCTCATGAAACCCAAAAAGGGGGGTTGATCTTTGATTTATTAGGAAAGACTACAGAAGAAAAAAGATCAACCATTTCTGATATTCCTTGGATTTTCTCATTCATTTTAGAAAATAGGATTGTTCATGAATCAAATTCCAAATATTCCTACCAACCACAAGGGATAAGCATTCTAAATCATGTTGAAGTGGAGAAAGATGAGGTCATTAAAAATTTTAAAGTTGGAATTGGCTAAGTTGGGGGGTTCAAGTTGAGCTAAAGATGTTAAATTAAGCGTTGTATGGGAGGCAAATCGTGGTTTTCATGTTTTATTTCATTTAATTAGTACCTCAAACTGTTGAAATGTTATTCTTTTATGAGTAAGGATGGGTATGAAAGGGGAGAACCATATTCACCCGTGTCACATGGTGTGATCCTTGAGTAATACCTTACCCAGAAAATTAAGAGAAGACAATGTATCATCAGTTTGTTTTATTTATGTTTTTGTAGGTTAAAAAAAATTTAGACTGTTGACCTGTTCTTATTTTATGAGTATGGATGGGTATGAAAGGGGAGCACCGTATTCATCAGTGTCACGCGGTGTGATCCCTGAGTAATAACTTACCCAGAAAATATAAAGAAGACAATGTATCATCAGTTTGATTTTTAAAATTAAAAAAAAGGAAACCCATAAAAATGTTTATACTTGGTTTTAAATAAATTGTTGTGTTGTTTGTTTTGTCTGTTTTGTTCTTCTTTGTATGGTTCAGGGACTATTTTGGGTGATACATGTTCAATCAAGAATGTGCCTACATTCCCAAAGAGATTAAAGGAGTAATTTGGAGCATCATGACATTCAACTTCAAAAACCAGGTGAATTTGTTCCATGTTTATCATTTTCAATTTTATCTTTGAACTCCTCTCCTACCCCCCTTATAACTTTTATTTTCTTTAAACACTGGGGACATTTTTATTCTATGTTGGGGGGGAGATGAAATAAATTTTTTGATTTTGTGTGCAAAAAAATGCGTGGAAAGAAAAATTTCATTAACCTTGAACATGATAACACACATTCCAAACTCTTAAATTAGATATCAAATAATTTTGCATGCTGTGATTCTAATTTTAATGCAAGTTTATGTTCATGTGCATAGATTTTGGAAAGTGTGGTTGTCCGATGTGATTTTTCACTGTTTATATTTTCATCCAATTATATAAAAAACATAATTCACGTCCTCTATATTGTGGGGTTTTAGTTTGTGTTCTTGGGGAACCATAATAAATGACATAGGTTTTGTGATCATTTTAATTTTAACATGAGTATTCAAAAAAAAAATCAAAAAAAAAAAAAAATCAATTGCATGTAGAGCAATGGATTGACCTAATGTGTGGATTTTGGCACTTGGGGATCACGACTCCATAGTTTTCTGGCCTAGAGTTGGGCATTTTATCTCTATTTTTGGTAATTTGAATTTGTTTTTTATTGAGTTAACTTGAGATGATGCCCGAGTATGTGAGCTTCACTTGGTGCCCTAAGGTCTTTGAGCATGGGAGTCATCGACAAAGTCTTGCTACATGGGTTGACTTGATTGAGTTCAATTTCAATTACCATGAAACAATTGAAAAAAAAAATCCAAAAAAAAAAACAAATAAAATAAAAAAATGAGTACTCATCTTATTATTAAAATTTGATTTATCCTAGCGCTTCTCTCTTTTCTCCCTAGAATGAAAATGGACCCCCATGTCTGTTGTGAAGCACAACACTTCATCATGCTTAATTGAATTTGGATGAAATACGGCGATGAATTTGAACAAAGGAATTGGCTTGGGCTTGAGATATGCCTATGGACATAGCTTGTTTATAAATGATTTTGATGGGTTTCATAATTGTTTGGTATGAGATCTTTGGGTGAGAAATGTGTATTAAAATGTTTTTGGAAAAGGTCATTCAAATTTCATTTTTGTGAGATATATTTTGCTCGGGACTAGAACCTCTCTCTCCCATGTGATCTCCTAAATATTCCTATGCTGCCACTAGAAACACACTAAAGGAATTTCTATCCCACACAGGTCCTTTCATCCCAATCCTCTATCTCTACTGAATACTCAGCAAAGGTCGCTCTATCCTTGATGTCTATATCTCCACAATCTATAATGTGCGATGGGTCATGTACGTACCTTCTTAGTTGTGACACATGGAGGATGTCATGTACCTGGTCTAAATATGAAGGTAGAGATAAAAAATATTGCACCTCAACAATTCTACATAGTATATAGAAAGGGCTAATGAACCACTGATATAGATTTTTGTCCTATCCAAATATCCATAGTCTAGATCGAGGTAATACCAATAGGAACACATGGTATCCTTAATAAAACTCCATAGGCCCCCATCATCTTTTAGAATAAGACTTTGGATGGATCTGTGGAGTCCTCATCCAATCCTGGATGAACTAAACTTTCTTGGTAGTTTCTCATGCCAACTCTGGGCCCATGAGTGCTAACTCCCTAGGTTAGTCCAGGAAAGTGGTGACCTACTGGGACTCCCATAAAAATCATTGAATGGTACCATACTGATGGTGATATGGTAGCTTTTATTGTTTAAAAATTCCACCAGTGGTAGGTGATCCACCCAACTATGGACAAAGGTCATCACATAAGCTCGCAACATGTCCTCTAGAACCTGAAAGGTCTGCTCAGTTTGGCCTTCATTTTTGGGGTTGAAATGGTATTATCAAGCATAACTGAGTCCCAAATACCTCTTGGATACACACATCACTCAGTGTATCTAGTGAGAGATCCTATATAAAAAGGCACTCAATCTCTGACCAAGCTAGAGTTTCCTCATCGTAAGACTGAGTCACTAACCCCACCATCACCCTGTTGATCCATGAAGAAGGCTTGCTGTCAGGACCACCATCTGATCTGATGGTGTCCTGAGCAGATGAAAAACTCAGGTCACTACCTCAAACTATCCCTCATCCACCTATGGGTTGAGATTTCCTCAGAACCTAAGGGGTCTCTATCACTAAAACTCATGAATTGTGCTCAGCCTGCACACCTCATCCACTAGTAATATGGGTACCACATTCTTCTCTATGGGTGATGGTAAAGTTAGAGAAACACCTAGAGGTAACACCTTAGGAACTGGTCTCTGTATCAATGTATCATCCCTGAAGGAATCATCCTCATGATCTTGTTGAATCCTAGATGGTATACATCACAGAGGCATCCTGAAAGAAAAAAAGATATACCATGCTCAATGAGTATATATGGAGAGTTGAATTAATAAGTACATGGAAACCAAAAACCATTTCTGTATGATTCTTGTACCATTGTTTTCCCTACATCCAATGTTCTCATGTATTGAGTCGAAAAGAAGGTGATTAGAGTCCTGGTGTATGGATACATCAAATTCCGCGCCAAAACGGGAGTCCCTGGCCTAAAATCCAAACTCAAAACACTTAACACTCTTTCCCCAAACCAATATAATAGACTCTGATCCTAAAGTAGAACTGAAAAAATATAATACCACTTTGTCATGAATTTTCCCAAAGGGGCTTGTGCCGCAAATCCCCAATCCTGCCTCCAATAGGACATGGACTGGAGACTAGCACCAAATTGGAATTTCACTGACATGGGAGGCCCTATCCTAAGTACCTGTATAGATGAAAAAATATCCAAGACTATACAATGATGAAATGTAAAAGAAACTGAGTAACCAACATGCATACATCTAAATACTACAACCAGAGTACGATAGAAAGTAAAGTAGACATGTACAAATACAATCCCACCACAAAGAGTATGAAGCAAAAGTCCAACCAGAAATTAAGTACTTAGGAATTTTGTCAAAAATTAGTAGGAACATATCTTGGTATGTTTGGTCTCAATAAGAACCATATGGTCCTGGTCCATTAAGGAATCTATCAAAAGGTCAATCATCTACACAAGAAATGACACATGTGGGAAAATCCCATGTAGGGGTGAGTATAAAAATACCTAGTAAGACACCCTGAAACTACAAAGAATGCAACAAAGGAGATACATTCATATCTAAATAGGTATATATATACATATATATAAAATATAATAAGAATATCTAGATATACTTAACAAAGACACACATTCTAAAGGTATGTTACAACTATAGTATACCGACCTAGTATCCCAGCTCAAATATTCCTAAAAGAACTCATCTGGGAGAAAAAAATCCAGAATTTTTTAGCACTAATGATGTACCTCTAAGAGGTAGTGCTCATCAGGCCTCATTATTAGAAGTACATGTTGAAAGTATGAAGAGAATATGATAAAAAGATGAAGATCACTACCAGGTCTATGGGGTATACCAATGACTCAATATGGATTAACCCACTAATAGAGGATCGACTACCATGGAGTTTTGGTCATGAAGATACCAAGAACTCCACCTAGGGCACGATGATGAATATAGGATCTTACTTTAGGCCTCTTGGAGGGATTACAATGACTCTATCCAAGAAGTCCTGCTAAAGGGATTTTAGTCCTAGGAGTAGGAGATGATTACATATCAACCCTCATAGAGAGGATAAGGGGAACACACCCTAATGAAAATTATCCAAGATACAGAGAAAAAAGGATCTAAGACATGTATAAAAAGTTACATGGAATGTAGAAGTGTTACACGCTGTGTCCCTTGACTTTGGGTCCTGACTATGTAAACAACCCATGTCTCTTTACCATGTCTATATAGAAGTACATGGCATGTAGGCTGCACATGTAGTATAATAATGTTCCATTAGACAGACCTCACCCATGTACATGTTCCCGCATATGAGTACACATCTTATACCATGTACTTGGTCTATGTTTTGTCTGTGTGGGGGAGTACATGGTGTGATCTAACTGGTGTTCTCCAATATGTGTCCATGTACACTCTGAGGTACACACTAAGTCTCTAGGGAGAGACCACACACTATGTGATAGAGTCAGATGCCATGTGATACTTAAGTTTTCCCTGAAATCCTAGCCGATGCAAAGGGGGCCCCACACAACTTGTACATCCAGATGAAATTTAGTGTAACAAATATTTTTCTAGAAATCCAGATATAGCTCTGTGCATCCTGACCATTGCTCCGACATTCGATCCGGTAATATATTTGTTTCAAAAATGTTGATTGAGCATTTCAGAGTCATTCCATTACCGAATCAACAATATTTGGGCCTTCAATCCACTCAGAAAACAAGATATTCATCGTTCTTTATTGCACATTGAAGAACAAAAAAATCAGGTACCTATATTGTCCGATTCTCTATCATCTCTACTGTCACACCACAATCATGTTGTGCCAATCCCAGATCTATTACATCAGATCATTTCACCAAGAAACGAGCATGAAATGATTGATTGATCAAGATTTGTTGAACCCCAGGCTAAACAAAGAATGCCCATGGTGAACGAAGAACCGAGGGAGAATATTATAAGAAAAAATGAGAGGAACTAACCTTGATCAATGTTTGTGTCGATCTCGATTCATTTCCATGAGAATAACAATGAATAAATCAAAAATTCAAAGTAATTCTCCAAAATCACCCCACAATAAACCCATCCTATAAATTAAAATGATCCACTGATCAATCCATTGGTCGATTGATCCACATTCATCATAAGAATACAGAACGGGGAATAAATATAAATGAAACAACCAACCAACCTCAATTTAGATCAATCACTGAAAAAGAATGATGCAGTGTCATAGTCATTGGCATGATCCTTCAATTCTATCCTATTAAAACTATTGATCCTCGATCCAGCCATCGTCCACCAATGAAATCTCATTCCATGGTCTCCAATGGAACTCCAAATATTTGTAGTGTCATGTGGATAAACCTAATTTTTTTATAAGTATACATTTAAATAGGGAATTAGGCGTTGTATTGTCAAAAAATAAAACTATTCATTTAAATTATTTTATTAATTCTATGCCCTCGACGACTTTTACACAAATGACCTACACTAACTAAGGTTAACTCACTCCTAGGGTAAAAAACACATTTTGGACCCAATGGTGCCCTCATATTTTTGATTCGATCACCCATTTAGAATCTATTCCACTTTTTTAGGAAAACTGCATGCACATGCTATTTAATATATTTCAAACATTTATTCTGGGAACACTAAGCATCAGAATCGCATTATGTCTCAGTGATTGGTCTAAAAAATAATCCATAAAATATGAAAAAAATAATACATGGAAAATACGAGTCATTAAATGATCCCCACCTCAGGGATCTATGTCCTTGAAAATACAAAACAAGGTTACTCAAAAATATGTGGGTACTAAGCACAAATATGAGCCTCCTACTCCCATGTGCTCTTCTGAAGATTCCCGCACTACCAATGAATATGAAACAAAGAAATTTCTCACCCACAAAGGATCATCTCCTACTGATCCTTGATCTATACTGAGTACTCAACAAAGGTTTATCCATCCTTGATGTCTTGCTCTCCCCAATCGATAATGTGTAATGGATCATGCACGTACCTCCTCAATTGTGACACATGGAAGATGTTGTGTACCCGGTCTAACTATAGAGGTAGAGTTAAGCGATATTCCTCCTCACTAACTCTACATAGTATCTGGAAGGGTCCAATGAACCTAATGGATATATTCCCACCCTAGACAAATCTCTGTAATCCAATTCGAGGAGAAAACCATAGGAACACATGGTATCCTTCCTTGAACTCCAAAGGTGTCCATCTTCAATCAAAATAAGACTTATAACATCTATTTGCAGTCCTAATCTGCTCCTGGATGATCAATAGTTTTTTATTAGTTTCTTGCACCAACTATAGCCCCATAAGTGCTAAATCCCCTAGGCCAGTCCAGTAAAGTGGTGACCTACAGGGTTTCCTATATAAAACCCCAAATGGTTCCATAACGATGGTGGAATAGTAGCTATTATTATATGAAAACTCCATTAGTGGTAGGTGATCCTACCAAATACAACCAAAGTCCTGCATGCAAGTTGGAAAAATGTCCTCCAAAACCGGAATGGTCTACTTAGTTTGGACATCAATTTGGTGGTTAAACTCTATGATCAAGCAAAAATGAGTCCCAAATTCCTACTGGATAGACACAACCCTCAGCGTAACTGGTGATAACTTCTATCTAAAAAGGCACTCAAACTCTAATCACACTAGAGTCTCCTTGTTGTAAGAATAGGTCACTAACCCCCACCATTTCCCTATAGATCCATAATGAAGGATCACTTCTTGGACCACCATATGATCTACTAGTATCCTGAATAGATGGAAAGCTCAGGACACTACCTCTATGGGTCAGGCTCAACTTGAAACCTATAGAATCTATCTTGCTAAAACTCATAAAGCATGCTCATCCTATTCACCTCATCTGCAGGTATTACAGGTGACACATGCTTCTCTATGGGTGGTGGTATATATAGAGTAGATCCCAGAGGTAAAACCTTGAGAAATGATACCTATATCGATGCCTCATCATTGAGGGGATAATCCCTATGATCTTATTGAATCCTAGCTGGAATATGTCATAGAGGCATCCTGAAAGGAAACAAGATGTACCATGATCAATGAGTATATCTAAAGAGCTGACTTAAGAAGGACATGGAAACCAAAACCCATTCCTATATGATTCATGAACCATTATTTTCATGCAACCAGTGTTCTCATGTACTTGGTCAAAAAGAAGGTGATCAGAGTCCTAGTGTATGGATAAGATGTCCACCCCACCACCACTAGAGTCCCTGGCCTGAAATCTAAACTCGAAACACTTAATAATGTTTTCCCAAACCAATAACATAGAATGAGGTCCTAAAGTAGAACTGAACACCTGTGATTCTAGTCTGTCATGACCCATCCCAAAGGAGATCGTGCTGTAACTCACTAAGCCCACATCCAATAGGATATGTGATGGAGACTAGCCCTGAGTAGGCATATCACTGACATAGGAGGCCTTAGCCTAAGTACCTATACACATGCACACATCTTCAAGCCTATAGAATGATGAAATGTAAAAATAACTGAACAAAACTGCGTACATACATCTAAATCACACAACCAAAGTACAACATGCAGTAAAGTAAAGTAAAATAGACTAAATATAATCCCACCACAAAGAGTTTGAAACACAATTACAACCTAAAATGAAGTACTGGGGAATGCTGTAAAAAATCCATAGGAACACACCTCAGTCTTTCCAGTCTCACTAAGCACCATCTGTTCCTGGTTTATCAAGGAATCTGTCAAAAGGTCAATCATTTGAAAAAGACACAACATGTGTGGGAAAAACCCGTGTAGGGGTGAGTATAATAATACTCAATAGGAAACCCTAAAACTACAAATAATATAATAAAGGAAATACAATCAGCTCAACAAAGGTATATGTATAGAACACATATAACAATACTATCTAGATATACTCAACAAAGACACACAATCTAATGGAAAGTCACTACCGTAATATATCAGCCTAGGATTCCAGCTCAAAGATTCCACAAATCACTCACTTAAGAGAACTCACTCCTGAATCTGATAGCACTGATCAAGTCCATTGAAGAGGTAATTCTCATCGGGTCTTGTCATTAGAAGTACATGTCAAATTTCTAAAGAGAATATGATACATAGATGAGAATCACTACCAAGGCCATGGGGTGATACTAAAAACTCAATCTAGATTAACCCATTAAGTAGAGGATCAACACCTACATAATTTTGGTCACAATGATACTAATAAATCCACCTAGGGCATGAAAATAAAAATAGGATCTCTGTTCGGGCCTCTCAGATGGATTCCAATGACTCTATCCAAGAAGTCCTACTAAAGGGATCATAGTCCTAGGAGTTGGAGAGGATTCCATACCACCCCTCAGGGAAAGGATAAGGGGAACACACCCTAATGAAACTTTTGTAAGAATAAAGGAAAAGGTCTCTAATCCATGTATAAATAGTTTCACAACATTTAGAAGGGTTACATTACATGTACCTTGACCCTAAGTCCTGACCATATAAATGACCCATGTATCTTTCCCATATCTGTGTAGAATTACACATCATATAGGATACCCATTTAGTCTACCCATGTTCCATTACACAGATATCAACCATGTACATGTTCTCATGTATCAGTACATGTCTTAGCCTTTGTACTTGGTCCAGGACGTGTTTGTACGGGGGAGTACATGATGTTCTCCAACCCGTGTACTCCAATCCATATCTTTGTACCCTTTGAGGTACATACCAAGTCTCTGGGGAGATACCAATTTCCATGTGATATATTCACATGTTGTGTGATACTTAAGTTTCTACCAAAACCATATCCTCTATAAAGGGGTCCCCACATAGTGTGTAGATCTGAATTACACGCCATGTAACATATATTTGTCTAGAAATCTAGATCTAACTCTGTGCATCCCAATTGTTGTTCCGTCCTTCAATATAGAAATAAATTTTCAAAAAAAAAAAGATTGATAATCGATGAGTCATTTCATCACCAAATCAATAAGATTTGGGCCTTCAATACACTCATAAAATTAGATCATCTTCATTCTTCATTGGATGCCAAAGAACACAATAATCGGGTACCTACATCATCCAATTCACTTCCGTCTCCATAGTCGCACCACCTTCGTGTCATGCCAATACCAGATCTACGATATAAGATCATTACACCAAGAAACGGGTGCACAAATATTGATTGATTGGGATTTGTTGAACCCTAGGCCAAATGAAGAACACTCATGGTGAACGAAGAACCAAGGGAGAAAAGCACAAGAAAAAATGAGAGGAATGAACCTCAATCTATGTTCATGTAGATCTTGATTCATTGTTGTGATAATAACAACGAATAAATAAACAATTAAAAGTAATTCTCCCAAAATCACCCCACAATAAACCCGTCCCATAAATACACACAATCCACGAACCAATACATTGGTCGATTGACCCATGCTTATTGTAGGAATAATTAAAGGGGAAGAAATACAGATGAAAAAACTACCCTACCACTATTTAGATCAACCACTGACAAAGAATGATGTGGTGTCATAGTTGTTGGATAAATCCTTTTATTTCTTCCTATTCCGGTCATTGATCCTCAATCCGACCATCATCCACCAAAAGAATCTCATTCCATGGTCTCCAATGGCTCTCCAATGATTTGTAGGGTTATACAACTAACCCTGAAAATTTTACATAAGCATTCATTTAAAGGGGGGAAATTAGGTCTCTGCATCACCAACAAATAAAATAATTCATTTAAATTATTTTATTCATTTTATTCATTCTACATCCATAATAACTTTTCCATAAACAACTCACTCCGACTAAGGTTAAGTTGCACCTAGGGTGAAACCCATATTATGAACTCAATGGTGCCATCAAATTTCTAATCCGGTCACCCGTTTAGAAGTTATTACACTTTTTTAGAAAAACTGCATGCATGTTCTATTTAATATATTTCAAACACTTATTCTGGGCACACCTGGCCTTGGAATCACATGCCGTCTCAATGCTTGGTCTTGAAAACAATCTATAAAATATCCAAAAATAATATATGGAAAATAAAACTCATTATAATAGTTAAATTTAAAACAACCATCATAGATATACTTGGAATAAACATTAAATTATATTAATATAATCTATTAAGAGAAACCTAATTGGTTGACTCCATCCCATATTTGGAGTAACCATCATAGTATATTCCCATATTCTATTAGGAGAAACCTAATCAGTTAACTCTATCCCTTTACCCAATTAATTGGAGAGATATAAAGGGATCAAAAACCTTGGTTTGTAATGGAACTGCCCATCCTCATAAAAAATTTCTAAGAAGCATAACATAATACATAAGATCTTGCATCATAAAATTTTCTTTTCACCCATAAGAAAACATTTTCGAATATTGATATATCCATTTCTTTAAACCCCATTTTCAAAAATAAAATTACCAAAACTTAAGGAAATATGGGTTTTCTTTGAATAAAACATGAAATATTACAATATAATACAATCATAAAATGAAAGTTATGGAAGTGGGAAAAGTCCTTATCACCGTATGTGTTAAAGTAGAGCATTCTATTTGTTTTTTTGTAAATAAAGTCAAAACATTCCTTAAAAATATTCCATTTCAAAACCTTAGAAAGAAAATAAAAATAAAAATAAAAATTTGATAATAATTCACTTATGTATTTATATATACATCTATATAATACTTTTAAAAATATGAACATGGAAGAAAAATACAGTTTTAAGGGAATCTTTAAAAGAGGATTTTTAAAGAAAGTCCCTTACCTTGAGTCTGAAAAGCCATGCATGCTATTTATCTTATTGAATAATAAAATTATGTTAATTATATGATTAATAATTATTTTCAATTTTATTATTCTGTTTATATCACTTATTACCATGTTATATACAATCACTTAATCATTTAAGTCCATGTCAGATGTTTTTTTGATATTCAGTACATAAGTCCAAAATGAATTCGGTAGGTTAACTATGGTAAAATATGTCGTTATTAAATCATTTACAGAATAATAATCATAAAATAATTATCATTTTTATTTATAAATTATACTTTTAAAAACAATCATGAATTATGGCTATGAATAATGAACTATGTTACAATCATGAAGATGGTGGGCCGTACATACGCACGAGTAACATTTCCATTTTTCAATGATCATTATAGAAAGAAGGTAAGAATTATTATATTTTTATAGAATGATAATAATATAGTAAATATAATATTATTTTATTTAAATTAGCCTATATATATCAACCATGTGATGTGGTGAGTAAAAATGAATCACATCACTTTGTGGAGGTGGTAGTCCACACATACACACGAACAACATTATCATTTTTTAGTGAATAGAAAGGTAAGAAATTAAATGACATATTATATTTTTAGAATGATAAATATTTCATTAATATCATATATAAATATTAATTCCATAATTATAACCATACATGAGATATGGTGATGGAAAATGAATTACATTAGTCCGCGAGGCGGTAGTCCGCCATACACTCAAATGATGGATTCGTTTCCAATTTGATAGAAGATATAGATAGATATAGGTTATTAAATTAGAATAATAATATATTAGTATATGTTATATACCATTTTTATTATCTTATAAATTTTTAATAATATTTTAAGGAGGTGGAAAAAGATATAAAACAAAAATACTTAGTTAATAACAATACATCTTTTTCGGATAACCTCTCAAGGTTTACACCAAAAGCCTCACTAGGTTGGTTTTATATTAAAAATAAAGTCTCCATAATGTGATTATAGATTTTGAAAATTTATTTGGATAGGTATTGTACAAAAAAAATGGTTTTTGATGTGTGTTTAAATGAGAAGAACACGTGCCCTTTTATAAAAGAGAGAGGTCACTTTTGGAATTTCATAAAATATTAAATTAATATAAATTAATTTTGATGAATGAATGGAAAAAATTATAATATTATAATATAATATGAGTATTATTTTGAATAATATCATAAAATAAAATTTATACAAGTTTGGATCACATATTTACCCTTATCCTTTTGTTTGAACCCTTTGTTAACCCTTTTGAAAATTACTACAATATTAAAGTTTTCTACACTTTAAGGGTTAAAAAAGATACTATAAAATAAACAAATACCCATAAATGGAATATGGTTGATTTAATTAACTATATAAAATTAATTTAGAATAATTTATGATTTTTTTAATTATAAATAATTTAATAAATTATTATTTATTATAAAATATCATTAATGTCAATTTTAGAACTATTCATTTACATTGAAATTAATAACATCATGAAAAAAAGTAATTAAAATAAAATGCATAAAAACCTATATAATATGTAATATTTTTCTATAAATTTTTTGGGTTACATTAATTATTTCAAATTATACTACTTTTAATATTTTTAATATCATTTATTTTATTTCTCCATTAATTGAATAATTATTATGTATGCTTTGTGTAAGAATTTAAGGTAACTATATCTTCACTAAAAAATAAAATAAAAATAAAATGATAAATATAAATATTTTATATTTAAAATACTATTTATAATCAAATATAATCTGGTTATCCCCATGTTAAAATTATTACAGTTATTAAAAACATGAGTGTGACATTTTCTACTTTTCTTTACAAAAATATTATAAAGGTCATAATCATGTACAAATGGAAAAAAAGTCCATATAACAAAATATTGGATTCTTATGGATGAAATTTAGTCATCCCAAAAAATTAAATCAATTTTTAGTATCATTTTCTAGTCATTATCATATTATTTTAAACTTTATTTACCCTATTTACACTTTACCGTGGTAATAAAAATTACTAATGATAATATTAATATTAAAAAAACAAAATGGGAATATTGAAAAAATTTGGACCTCATTAGTACAAATATAGAATCCTTTTTTCAAAATTTAAAATTCGTAAGTTTCAAAATTTAATTTAAAATTAAACCAGTAAAACACAATGAAAAATTATTTTTTAGAAAAATGCCCCTTTTAAGTATAAAATGATTTTATACTAAATTCATGTATAAAATTCATTTAAAAAACCATAATAATATTATTTTAAATAAAAATAACTAATAATATTTTAAAACTAATTGAAAAATATAATTTTATATTAAAAATACTTTAAATAAAAATAGAATTTTCAATAAAAATATCTATTTGTCACTATTTATTGAAATATCAAAGTTTTCATAAAAATATCAAAATTTTACCATAGGATAATTATATTATTATTATATCAAAAATTATATTTATTTTATCAATAAAATATTATAAAACTTCTAGAAATTTATTATATTATTTTCTCACAGAAAGAAATCAAAAATCATTTTGATGAAAACATAACTTAAAAGAATAACATGGTTTTACTAAAAAAAGAGTTCTTATTTCATAAAAATTAATCAATAAATTTTTATTGATTATAATATATATATATATATATATATCAAAAATTATTTGATCCAATTCATACCTGGAAATTTAACAACTAGGATATAACATCCATATTTAAATAATGTTATTTTGTAGTTCATTGAGATTGGTGTTGCGTGTTGTAAACGTTATCGAACATAATTTAATTATTTTAAAATTTTTAGATATTACATTCTACCCCATTTTATAAATATCATCCTCACAATTTTAACTTTGGCTCAGAAACCAGAGGTTTGACTTTTCAAATTATTTTTTTTGAAACACCACATCGAAAAAGGGTTAGTAAAAAATCCACTTGAAAATAAAGAAAAGGGAAGTCAGAAGGTTCTATAGTATAATACATAACTAGGTTTCCATGAAGGAAAACATTGGTAGGAAGTGAAAACATGGACATAGAAGAAATAAAACTAACACCCAAGGACTAATAGAGAGTGATAGAGAATATAGTAATGAGAAAGTCAACCATCAAAAAACCATAAATATGTGATTGGTTAAAATTCCATTGATTTCTCAATAAGAAAATTAAATGAATAACATTTTTACTTCAAGATAATTTTCCTAGAGTTAAGGAATTAATTTATCATCTATTCTAAAAGTATAAATAAATGTACTTACTTGACAAGTTTAATTTCTTCCTTCGATCAATTTCTACCACAATTACACCATTTAATCCAAATGATGAGTATTCAAGATGAAATTTTCATGGATGAAGTAGTAAAATAAACTTATAATGGATCACATAATTCTAAAAAATGATAACAAGTTATTCCTCTGGTCTTTAAACTTTACCCAAAACTGTAATGTTTAAGACAAGGTAAGATAATTTCCAAAATGAATAAAACTTCATATGAATAAATAAATATTTAATCAACAAAGCCTCAACAATAAACAACAAAGATTAATTTAGATCATTGGATAAATAAATGACCTAAAAATTCATTAAAATATTCTAAATTAAGATTGAAACCAAAATATTAGAAAGATTTGATCACATATTCTTTTGATATAAATTTTAAATTTATCTCCAAATAACATCAATCACTCTTAATGTCCCATATCAAAAATTTATATACCCTTATCATATAATCTCCAATATATTACAAAAATTTCCATAAATAACCTGAATCACCATAAATACACATTTATATCATATAAACTTCCAAAATATAATTTAATATTGACTCCTCAAATAAAATCTCATAACATCACATAATGTTCCCCAAAATTACAATAATCTTCTTCTGAAATCACTTAATCACCAAATAACTCTTCAATCCTATAGTTATGATGTAACAACCTGAGATTTTATGAGAATTATTATTTTTAATTTCATTGATGTCTTGTGTTGTACACTACACCAAAATTAGCTTGCACTATATGCAACACCGTATTAGCTTGTAATATACGCAACACTATTCTTGGCTCGTGTTACACACAATTTCAAGTTCATTTTGTGGAAATTATTTTACGCAACATTAAGTATAGATTTTTTTAATGTATAAATGAAATATGTTTTGATTATGTTATACGAAACACCAAACAGAGATTTCACTACATGCCTCCCTGACTTGGCTTGTATTACATGCAATCAAGACCTTCCTCGATAGCGTGTGTAGTACGCAATACTGAGTTTCACTAAAAGATATATTATTATAATATTATTATGAACTAGCAATTATGAATAGTAATACACACTTTTTGAAATTTTATAAATTTTATTTTTCAAAATGGACTTCACTTTTGGATTCATAATATTGAAATTAGCCTAGGGTAAAGTTTTGGTATTTTTCTGAAAACATTCAATTTTTGATGAATAGTGAAAACACTGGGTTACTATTTAAAAACCGACTTTTTATATAAATAATTATTTATTTTATTTAAATTTATTTTAGGTCAAAATTGATACATAATAACTATATAAGTTCAATGTAATTCATTGGAGTCATTTTATAATAATTTTAGACATATAAAAATTTTATTGAACTTTTCACCGTCTTTTTCCCACCTCTTAGGAGAGTTTGAAAATTTACATAAAAATTAATTTTACCACTTCTGTAAGTGGAATTTCAAAAATCTGAGAGAAACGGTTAATATCAAGGAGTAAAATGTGGTTCAATAAGATAAAATATTTTTTTGGTGAATAGTAACTTTTTATTTTTATTTACCATGGTTAAAAGTAAATATGGCAATTAAGGGTAAAAATGATATTATTATTACCCTAAAACATGTCCAAATTCTATTGGATAAGTGTAATTCGAAGAAAAACAACCTTAGGAATAAAATATTTCCCTTTAGGTCAACTTGGATTAGATTAGGACATTTATTATTATTTTATTTAAAGAAGAGTTAAAATAGTTAAAATCAAAGTTTAATAACTAAAACATTTTAATATAGGGTTATACATAAGCTAAATTCGACTATAAATATTCATTAGAAATATAAAAATATTTAATACCTAATTATATTTTATTTATAAATTTTAGACATTAAATAATTTAATTTATTTATGACACAATGGTGATGCAATAATTACCTAAATAATGAAATATTAAAATAATTGATATTATAAATACCCAAATAAATATAATTTGAGACTTTTTATGAATTAAACTAATTTTCTAGGTTAATATGACATGTTATTATTGATTTAATTAACTTTGTTTGAACTAATCATGCTGTTATGATTTTCACAAAAATCAATTACCAAATAGTGTAAAAATTGACATAAAATATTTTTTAAAACAAATATTATATTATTAATTGTTATTTTATTCCTAAAAATCTAAGGTTCAGCCAAATGACTTAAATAATGTTATATATATTAATAATGAACAACTTGGGGTTCGTTTTTCTTATTATAGTAAGTTTATTAACCATATAGTGTAAGAAAACAAGAAGACACGGTAAAAGTAAAATTATTTAACTTAAAGTTAAATCTAAATGATAAGGTTAAAATAGTAACCTAAACTTGTCTAAATTATATTTTTTGAGATTATTTAGACCCATACCCACTTTATATTATAAATAAATCAATTTGGAGCTATTATAAACCGAATATGACTTTATTATAAAATAATATTTTAAGTTTTTCCAAAGGTGCCCCTCTCCTCCCTTATAAAAAGGACACCCCTTCCCTCTTCTCTTCACACCCTTTTGAGCCTTGAAGTTCGGCCAAACCCTGCCCATTTCCCTTATCATCTTCCCTAGAAATATTATAGAGGTTCTGGTCTCCTCAAAAAACCAACCTTAGTGCCTTAAGAGGAGGATAAGAAGAGGCGCATCAAAGAAGAGGTAATATCCTTTACCGATTCTTTCCAATTTATTTCTTCTTCTAATTATTCTTCCTTATTTATTTCATAATAAATTAATAAAATCAGTATCACTCATATAATGATATGTTATTATAAACATGAAACAACCCAATTTCATCTTCTATCCATCCTACGAAAAATGAAATCACCGCGCGTGCGTACGTACGGAATACCGTCTCCACGCCGTGGTGTAATCTGTTTTCCACCACCACATTACTTGGATGGATATAATGCTGTAAATAAATAAATATATATGATTATTTTAAAGTGATATTGATTCTGAAATATTATACAAACACTTCAATACAATTCAACGACCATGGGAATGATATCATCGCTCGTGCGTACGTACGGACTACCGTCTCCACGAACGCGATGAGATTCATTTTCCATGATTAAACATTCAAGTATGATTATAAAGTATATATAATAAATAATCATGAAAGATATTACATAATAATGATACTGGATTTATTTACATATATGTTTTATTTACTTAATTCCATTAAATTCAATAAGGAAATGAAAACAACGTTCATGCGTACGCACGACCTACCGTATCCATTAACGGTGTGTTTCATTCCATTTATCTATCTATCATATATATTTATATACTGAATATATATTATATATAAATCATTTTTTACATTCTGTAATTAAGTAAATCAAGATTAAGTAATAATATCAAGAACAACATGTCGAAACATGTACGATACATGAAACGATGCTTTAACATGGAATTTACAAAACAACCGGTAATATAAAGTCATAAGTGAACCATATATGATATCATAACAATGAATATGATTATATAATAAGTGAATGACCTTATTTAAATCATTATACAGGAGGTTCGGATACGTACGAAGCATACCAGACCTAAGGTAAGGGTTAACTATTCCAATCTCATTCTTATCCGAGATTGTTATTCGTAAGTATTTACTGGGGTTATTGTTATCATCCATGACCATGTTTTCTAAAAATGTTTTAATGTATTTTTAAAGTCCTTTTTACCCATTTTTGAAAATTTACCACATGTTATGAAATGAATCTTACTTTTGTTTACCACACGGGGAACTTTTTGACTTTTTTGAAAAAAGTACGATAATAATTTTATTTTTAACTTATATAGCGTGAACAGATTTTTATGGTTTCATAACGCCTCATTTTAATGAAGATTACTCTACATGATTTTATGACCATTTTCAACAAAATAGTTTTCTTTTAAAATTTCATAGCATTTTGTGAAAAGAAAATGATTTTGAAGAAGAAAGGATATTTTCCTCAATAATTCATTTCAAGTGTTTTATCAAAACCATTTTCCATCTAAGATGACATTATTTCATATGTGTATGTTTCAAGTACAATGTCTCTATGATTTACATGGTTTCACTTTTCTTATGATGAAATATCCATTTTTTATATGGATTATGTGATGATGGGATGATGTTTATGAAACCTGTTTTATTCTTTGGGCTATGATGAATGTTTTAAGTTTATTTTGTGGAACAAGTAAGAATGATTTCATTATGAGATGGGTGGGACCTATATCTCCCTCCAATGCATTGGGTAAATATTTATATCTCATGAGATAGACATGGATAGAACGGTAAGTTAATCCAGTTCAGTGATACAGGACTGGAATGAGGAGTGAACTCGATTCAGAAAGGGACTTTGTCCACTAAGATGGTCTTGGCAGCAATGCCTTGGCTACTATGGAAATCATAACATGTTATTAATTGTTTCCATAACTATATGATTTATTCCCATGCTATTTTATCATGATTGATGATCCATTATGATCTATGCCTTATGTACTTCCATGTTTTATGTCATTTCTCAATATTTTGATGTTTAAATATTATGTTCATGTTTTGTAGTTCAAATGTATATGATTTGTTTTATTTTATCCATGCTTACCCTTACTAATCATTTGAGCTCGCCCTTTATATGTTTTCTTTTCCCCAGGATTTAAAGAAAGGTTTTAGGTAAGAAAACAAAAGGGGAAGATCTTTATGAGATATGTTGAAGATCTTTCACCACGATTAGATGATTATATTCTGAGTTTCCAAAGACACTAAACTATTACGGTCCTTGTGTGTCTGTTTTTTTTATGTATTAAGTATTCCGCAAAAGTAATGTAATGTCTATGTATGTCAGGTTTGGGGTCTCTATGTATGATAAAATGAATTTTCTCAAAATTAACTTAATCATTATCTTTAAATCCATTCAAGTAAAAAAAATGAGTTCATACTTACCAAGACATCACAAAGTATAGTGGTAGGCACTGCACCCTTATCACCATTCGGTTGTGGTTTCAAGCCCCACAACCTTTTTGGATGCGACATGTTGTCACCTCGACTATGGGTTGTCTTTTTACTAAAACTATATTAGTATAATTCTGATAACATTCCAAAAAATATGAAAAATATCCTAAAAAACAACCTTAATAATCAAAGACCATATAAAACCTAAAGATTAACAATACTTTAAAACTTATATCTACAAAATGGAAAGGTAATTATTACTTAATTTTTTTTCTCATGTTAAAATTTGGGGTTACATATAACTCAAACATCTACTGAAACTAAATAAATGTATCTCAAAGTATTCCCATCACATAAAACCTAAAAAGGTGTGTCTAATCCTTAGAGATTATGATCTACCTTAAATAAAACACTACATAATCATGCTTGAATCCCTATATGTATAAACCTCAACAATTTGGTGTTATTTGTAACCCATGATTTCCATTTTTTTCCTCAATACTTCCTTCCTATAAAAAAATATGAATCATTTCCTAATATTCAAAAATATAAAAACATATGCCAAGATATAATCCATAACTTTCATATATCACTTGTAGTTCCTTCATCTTCAAAAATAATGGCATTAGGTATTACTAAAAATTCATTTGTATGGTCTTACTAATTGTGTTCTTGAGAATTCCTCCTAGGAAATCACTTTTCATAATGTATATACTCCCCACATTTAAAACATTCAATGGATTACTTTGGAAGAACTTTATTCCTATTCATGATGTTAATTGAAAAATTCCTTTTTCCTTAGTAGAATATTTATTTATTCCCTCCTTTACCATAATTAAAACATATATCATTCTTTTAAGACATTTTTATGGGTGATTCTTATGATATTAATGACACATAGGTCATTTAATATGTAACACCCCGACCCCTCTAGACTGGAGCCGATGCATTACTTGTTATATTGGCATGGTTAGAAGGAATGAAAATCCCAAA
Source organism: Viscum album (assembly GCA_963277665.1). Taxonomy (NCBI): domain Eukaryota; kingdom Viridiplantae; phylum Streptophyta; class Magnoliopsida; order Santalales; family Viscaceae; genus Viscum; species Viscum album. The sequence goes on from OY728125.1 coordinate 877,924,018, forward strand.
TGAACGATCAATTTAGTAGTCTTGAAGAATCTAGATACATAGATGTAACTCAAATTACATTGGAAAAGGTTACAAAATACAATACATAACAAAAACTAAAAATTGCATCCACATAAAAATCAGTAAATGATCTTCTCTTAATCACCTGTTAAAAGTAAACAATGAAAGGGGTGAGCTCAAACTCTCATTAAGGGTTATAAATAGCAGAATCATTAATCAATAATTACTGAATTTTAAACAATTTGACATAATAAATATGGAATGGTGAATAAATAAAAAACTCAAACCATTAATAAACTGAGAATGAAACTGCATCCATAGATTTTGTCATAGTGAAAACCTTAAGGATAAAAATAACTGATAATTAATAAAGATAATACTTATTAATTATATGTCATGTATCATACACATGATACCATAATACCGTAAAACCGGTTTAGTTCTGTGGGTAGAAACCTATATGATTTTTGGAAACAAACTCGAAGGGTTTGTCACCAACTGATTTGTCTCATGAGACCTACCGATGCATCGAGGGGCTGTAGCAGGCTCCACCCACCATTGAATGTCAAAATCATTCTTTATACATAGATTCAACACAGGATCAATATTCCTTTACATTATCTGTATAGAATAGAGGATACAAATTCATCAATATTTCCATAGTCAAAATAACATTCAAAATAAATACCATATGTAAAATGGAATATGGATTAGATAATAATCATATCCATGATATGAGAATATGGAAATTTAAATAGAATAAAATTTCAATTGAAAAGTGATCTAAAAAGGGTAGTAGGTACACCACATACGAAAGAGTAGGTGCACAATACTATGCAAGTCACAATGAAGTGAAAATTGAGACAAATCTCGTTACCACGTTGTTATCAATTGAGTCGTATGAACAAAAGTTAATAACCACCAAATGAATTAGATAATACCATGAATATAAATATAATCATGATAATATATATCAAATTTCAGTACACCTATACCACACATAATAAATAAGAGGTGAACAATGGAAATCCCACAGAATTGAATGTGAGATGAGAAAAACCCCGTACAAACATTTCAGCATGGTAAAGAGTGTTCTTGCGAGGGATTAATGAGAGGTAAAGGGTTATCCCATTATTTATATATCATAAGGGAAGTATGGTTAAGGTGTGAAAACATACCCCATCATTAAGTATTAAAAATAAAAGACCACAACATAGGGGAGATTCTTGAACAAAAGTGTGAGAGAGGATCCCTTACCTTATGCTTGAAGGTGTTCTTGATTGTTATTAATGACCCGAATAATCAAATTTAGCTTCATTAATTAATAATTATCGAACCTAATAAACATTTAATTGATATTTTATAACCTTATTAGGTTCATTAATGGCATTTTTTATGGGTTTAAGAGATTCAATTTTGTTATTTTGGTAGCATTTTCTTCTTTGACTTTCACGATCTATTTACTTGTATCCAGGAATGGATTGTTGTTTGAAATGTGGTTAAAAATCCAGAATTGTTAATATAAATTATTAGGGACATTAAAGAGATATAAATTATCTTATAATGATTCTGTTTATATACCATGAGGATGACTCATTCGATGAGTTAAAAATAAACATTTGGATTTGGATTGGCGATTTTGTGCACAATAAAATGGTTTTGTATTATTATTACATATTATGAATTTATAAGGATTATAGAACATTAAAAAAATAAAATACATATATTATGACCTATTTCAACCATTGAAAAGGTTTCATGACTAGTATTGAATATAGTAATGCAAATTGAAAACCCGTCTTCCTTGAGAGTGATAAATTAACACATCTCGGACGGTGTTTGCATTTATTTTATAAAAGGAAGGGAAAAAGAGAGATTATGATGAAATATTACATTCACATAATGAAAATACAGTACATGTAAGGTATTGGAATTATCATGGCATTTGGATGAGGGGAGGTGAGAAGAGAGAACAAAAGAATGGAACATTGTAAAAGAAATTGAAAGAAAAGAGAAGAGAGGTTCACCTCTGGAGTACTCCTCCTTGAGAATCTCCTTAAGGCCTTTGTTTTTGGACTTTTGGTGAGACCAGAAGGTCTTGGACGTAGAGAGAGGTCCTGGTAAGAGTATTTGGTAGAAATTAGGCAAGGCTTGAAGTTTGAGTGGCGTGGGAGGAAGAGAGGATTTCTCTATATTATATTCATTAATTTATTATTTCTCCACAAGACAAAGAATAGTGAGTATTCCATGACCAAGAATTGTAATTTTATCATGTGAATACAAATCAATTAGGCTTACACAGTATAACATCATACATGACTCCATAATTAGTGTATCTAGCTTATTTTGTAAATTATGGTATTTCACTATTCATAAAAATTCAAGTATTTCAGAAAAATACCAAAAATTCACCCTAACCATTTTTCTACGCGTGGAATCCAAAAATGAAGTCTATTTTTTATAAATAATTTTCTTAATATGATTAATTAAATATTAAATTAAAATCATTATTTAATAAAAAAATATAAACACTTAAATTATTCATCTTTATTTTTAAGGTGCCTAAATTTATTTATACATTCATGGGTGTGGATACCATTTATAAGAGTCACATTACTATTCATAAGGATAAGTTACTATTCATAAGGGTAGGTTACTATTCATAAGGGTATGTTACTATTCACAAAAATTAAGTTAATTCTATCAGACTCTAAATATCATTCTTAGAACAACCATGTATGTCATATTTTCAAAATTCAAAACACACAAGTGGAAAATTTAAGTTCAATGGCTAGGCTATGACTATCTCCTAAATAACCAAGTGTTGTTTCAAAGAAACTCAGTGCTTTATAAAATATAGGCTATGACTCAAATGTATTTAAGAGAAACATAACATAAAATGTTTGGGGTGCTACATTATTCCCTCCTTCAGAAATTTCATCCTCAAAAATTTTCATTTATAAATCCCACCAAAAAGATGTGGGTGGTTCTTCTTAATAACATCCTCAGGATCCCATGTTGCTTCCTCCATATTCTGGTTTTTCCAAAGAACCTTTTCTATACGAGTCATCCAATTCCTCAATACCTGCTCCCTTGAGTCAAGGATATTGATAGGCCATTCATAGTATAAAAAATTAGGTTCCAGTTCTATTTCTTCACAGGTGAGTACATGCGTTGGGTCTCACATGTATTTCTTGAATAATGAAACATGGAACCCATCACAAACTTTGGAGATACTTGGAGGCATTTCAAAATGGTAAGTTACAGATCTGATTCTTTCCATAATTTCAAATGGACCAATGTACTTGGAGCTCAGTTTCCCCTTCTTACCAAAACTTATGACACTCTTCTATGGAGATACTTTTAGAAAGACATGATCTCCCACATGGAATTCCAAATCCTTTCTCCGGTTGTCAGCATAACTCTTTTGCCAACTTTGATATGCTTTAATATGGGCATGGATTTTCTTCAACTTTTTCACAGTCTCCTTAATAAGTTCGGGGCCTATAAGTTTCCTCTCACCAACTTCATCCCAAAAAGTTGGAGTTCAAAATCTCTTTCCATATAATGCTTCATATGGAGACATTTGAATACTATAATAGAAACTATTATTGTAGGAAAATTCCACCAAAGGCAATTATTGATCCCACATACCTTGGAATTCAAGAGATCATGATCTCAGCATGTCTTCCAGAGTTTGAATAGTCCTTTCATACTGTCCCTCAGTCTAGGGGTGATAAGCAGTACTCATACGAATCTCAATATTCAAAGCCTTCTGGAGACTTTTTTAGAATTTTTATGTAAATCGGGGATCTCGATCAGACACAATCGATAGAGGTGCACCATGAAGTCTTACAACTTCATTAATATAAATTCTTTCTAGGCACTCAAGTGGTAAATACTTTATTATAGGATGGGAATGTACTGATTTTGTGAGACGATCAACAAATACACATATTACATCATTCTTTATAGGTGTCATCGGTAGTCCGGTGACAAAATCCATTGTAATGTTATACCACTTCCACATAGGAATATGCAGAGGTTGCATCACTCCACTAGGATATCGTCTCCCTGCCTTCACTTGTTGATAAACTAGACACCTTGACACATGTTCAGAAATTTTTGGCTTCATATTATCCCAAAAAAATATTCCTTCAGATCTATATACATCTTTGGGATACCTGGGTGTATAGAGAAATTTGAGTTATGAGCATTGTCTATTAGTTCCCTTTTTAGCTCAGGCATTGATGGGACGCATAACCTCTTCCCAACTTTAGAACTCCTTCCTCATACATGAAGTCTTCTAATCTCCCATCCTTAAGAGCAATAAATTTCTTGTGTAGATTCTCATTATCAGATTGAGATCTTCTTATCTTCTCTAATAAAGACAGTTTAGAAATCATTTGAAAGAGGAAAGATGTTTCCCCTTCCTTAACAATTCCCATATCCATCTTCATTAGATCTATGAATATAGGATCTCTTTAAATCCTCATTTGGGTTAGGAGTCCGTGATCTTTCCTCCTTAATGCATCTGCCACCTTATTTGCCTTTCCTGGGTGGTAGTGTATTGAACAATCGTAATCTTTGAGTAATTAGAGCCATCTCCTTTGCCTCATGTTGAGTTATTTTTGTGTGAAAATGTATTTCAAACTCTTGTGGTCCATATAAATCTCACATATTTATTTGTAGATATAATGTCTCTATATTTTCAGAGTAAAGATTAGGGCTGCTAACTCAAGATAATGAGTTGTATAATTTTTCTCACGAGCCTTCAACTCCCTTTATGCATAAGCAATAACTTTACCACTTTGAAAAAGGATGCAACCCAACCCATTCTTCGATGTATCACTATATATTAAAAATGCATCACTTCCAAATAGAAGAGTCAAAATTGGAGCATTGGAAAATATTCTTTTCAATTCTTAGAAGCATTATATACATTATTTTGTCCACACAAACTTAACTCCTTTACATGTGAGCTTGGTTAGCAGGTTAGCTAGTCGGGCAAAATTTTGAACAAAACACTGATAGTAACTTGCTAATCCAATAAAACTGCGTACCTCAATTATGTTTGTTGGCATGGGCCAATCTTGGATTACCTTTGTCTTTGTAGGATCAACTAGGATTCCATCCTTAGAGACAATATGGCCTAGAAAAGAAACTGATTGATGTCAAAATTCTCACTTGCTAAACTTCCCATATTATTCATTTCTTCTAAGAGTTTTCAGAATAATCCGCAGGTGATCCTCACGGTCTTCATAGATTTTTTAGTACACCAAGATATCATCGATGAATACCACAAAAAAGTTATAAAGATATTCCTTGAAAACTCTATTAATTAAATCCATGAAAATAGAGGGTGCATTATTCAGTCCAAAAGGCATCTCTGTAAACTTTTAATGCCCATACCTGGTTCGAAATGTAGTCTTAAGAATATCTCCCTTCCTCACATGCAGCTGATGATATCTGGATCAAAGTTCAATATTCGAAAAGTATTGAGCTCCATGAAGTTTATCAAATAAATCCTCAATCCGAGGTAGAGGATACTTATACTTTATTGTAATATCATTGATTTCCCTGTAATCAATGCATAATCTCATGGATCCATCATTCTTTTTGACAAATAGGACTGGGGTTCCCCATGGAGAATCACTAGGTTGAATAAATCCTTTGTCACTCAACTCCTCTAGTTGTTACTTTATCTCCACTAACTCCACAGTGGCCATTCTATAAGGGGTCTTTGATATAGGTCTTGCACCAGGAATTAATTAAATGGAAAACTCAATTTTCCACTCTAGAGGATGTCCAGGTAAATCTTTTATAAATACATTAATGTATTCTTACACTATATGAACATATTTAATTTAAATATTTCTTTCCTCACCCATAGATATTAGGATCTCTTCCTCTCCAAGAATTTCATTCAATAGAGCAACTAGGGGTGGGTCAAGATAAGAATCACATGGTGAGGTCTCTACTATAAAGATAAGAGATTCTACACCATTTTCAAAATAGTAACTTCCTTTTTCTTGTAATAAATCTTCATATCATAGTTTGATAGCCAATTCATACCGAGAATTATATCAAAGGCAGTCATTGGTATGATGATAAGGTTAGAAAATAAAGCACATTTATGTGTCACGAGGGGGATTAGTTGATATGACTTTGTTGCAGTGATGCATCTCGTAGGAGTTTGGACTGATAACTCCTTTATTAAATCAAAATGGAAATGTCTAATTTTCTTGGAAAATTGGGAAGATATAAATGAATGCGATGATCTAGAATCAAATAAAGTGTTGTCTAAGTTTGAGGAAATAATTAAAGTACCAACCACTATATCATTGGAAACTTCAACTACTGCTGTTGTAATCGCATAATCTCTCCCTTGATCTCTTGGCATTTTCTAAGGCATGTTTCCTTGGCACTTAGAACACTCATTTTTATAGTGTCATACCTCTATACAATTGTATCATTGAACATAATCAAATTGTTTCTTCCCCTTGCATTCATTAGATGTATGACCCTTTTCTCCACACTTATAGTGGACTCTCATGCCTTTCATGAATTTCCCAAGATGATTCTTTACACAGTTCTCGCATAATGGGAATTTATTCATTCCCTTGTTCTTATTTGGAAATTAACCTTTACCTTGGTTATTAGAGCACCACTTTTTATCTTGGTTTCCCTTGAACAAATTTGATCTAGAAAATTCCTTCTCCTTTCTAATGGAACTTGATACAATTCCATCATATGATGAAAATGTTTGAGAATCTAGTGCCCTTATAAGAATTGTCTTAATACCTTTAAAGAAATGATCAATCTTGTCTGATGAGTCATGTAAATTTTCTACGACATACCTAGATAGCCTTATGAAGGTATCCTCATACTCTATAACACTATCTTCTTCCCTTTGCTTTAAAACAAGGAATTTTCTTATTATTTCGGTTTGTTGCTCACTAGGGAAATATTTTTCGAAGAATATTTCCTTAAAAGTCCTCCATTCCATATCTTCTATTTCTTATTTCTCTATGGTATTATGAATCTAAGTCCACCATTGATCAGAGTCACCCTTGAGACAATATACTTCCAGTACCACCTTTTCATATTCATTCCATCTTAATGCCATGAATATCTTTTCAGGGTACTTGATCCATTACTCAAAAAACACTAGATTAGTAGTCCCGCTGAAAGATGGGGGATTTTGCCGCATGAAATGATCCAATATAGGTGTGTAATGGTTATTCGTTACAACCTGAGTAAGTTTTCCCAATATGGTCATGATATGATCTTCTCCAACATTTACTTTGTTGACTTGATCAGTCGGGAGATCCCTACACTGGCCACGAGTATTGATTCCACTTCTTACATTAGACACCATTTCTAAATAATGGAATACAATAGATTATGGTATGAATCATAATGTATAATCTTAACTTAACAAAACACTTATAATAAATTGAGATCCTATGCTTGGATAATACCATTATCAGAAAAATGGTTGGTTTGAGGAATAATTTACACTTCAATCCTTCATAAGGGATTGTAAAGAAAATATGAATTATCCTAGCATATCCACTGGGAGTTTCATAACCAAGAGTTCAGCAAGGCCCATTGTTGTGTACTAGGATACCACATGTCAATCCCAAAACTTCTTGTTGGAGCTTTGACTCCTAGGTACATCTGTGCCAGAGCCACCTCTACTTTCTCGTATCCAGATAGGTTTGTATTGCTTGAAAGATCCACATAATTTATTCCTTACCAAAATACCAGGATGTTCTTGTATTTTTATCCTCAATGAAAATCTTAGGGACTCTTTTCTAATCTACATCTTCTAAATCTAGTTTCCAAGGTTCCTACTAAACTTCCTTTGATATAAACTGTAACACCCCGACCCATCTAGACTGGAGATGGTGCATTACTTGTTATATTGGCATGGTTAGAAGGAATGAAAATCCTTAACTAATGATCAATTTAGTAGTCTTGAAGAAACTAGATACATAAATGTAACTCAAATTACATTGGAAAAGGTTACACAATATAATACAAAACAAAAACTAAAAACAACATCCAAAAGAACTCAATAAATGATCTCCTCTTCATCACCTATTGAAAGTAAAAAATGAAAGGGGTTAGATCAAATGATTAGTAAAGGTTACAAATATTGGAATGATTAATCAATAATAACTGAATTTTAAACAATTTGACATAATCAATATAGCATGGTGAATAAATGAAAAACTCACGCCGTTAATAAACTAAGAATTAAACATCATCCATAGATTTTGTCATAGTGAAAACCTAATGGATTTTAATAACTAATAATTAATAAAAATAATTATTATTAATTGGACATCATGTATCTAGAAAATGATACCACAATACCGAAAAAATGGTTTAGTTCTGTGGGTAGAAACTAGTCTGATTTTTGGAAAAAAACTCGAAGGGTTTGTCGCTAACTGATTTGTCTCATGAGACCTAACGATGCATTGAGGGGCTATAGTGGGCCCCACCCACCGCTGCATGTCAAAAGAAATATTTATACATAGATTCAAAAAAAAAATAGAAATATGCCTTTACATTATTTGTATAGAATAGAGGATATAGATTCATCAATATTTACAGAGTCAAAACAAAATTGAAAATAAATACTATATGTAAAATGGTATATGGCTTAAATTGGCATGGTTATGTGTCGAAATGGATATCTCTCGGCCCCCTCCATAAGTCATGTGGATTGTGATTGAGGGGGAGTATAGGTATTGTTAATCGATTCTCTACGAATCATGGACCAAGTTTTGCTCTTGCTGCAATAGACCGGGGCACTGCTTTCTCGATTGCCGGAAGAAGGCTCCAGTGTCAGATGAGGTTGATCCCTCGGGACTATCTGGTGGGCACAGTTAAAAGGATATTGTTGAAGGGGAAGCCCATATGGAGGGTCCTCCAGTTTTCCAGGACAAGGGGGACTCGACCTCCTTGGGGGAGGACCAACCCAGGCAGGGCCTAGTGGGTGCAGTCCAGGGGTTCTCTTCAGGTGCACCCAAGAATTGTGGTCCAGAGGCATTCGGGCCTCTTGTTTTAGAGATTTTTGATCAGCAGCTCCGTGATCTAGGTACAAGTAGCTCATGTGATGACATGAAAGGGTGTGATGCTGAGCAAAAGGAAAGGCCCTTTCTTATGCCTGCGGGTCAAGTCAGCCAAAGGGATGAGCAGTCCGTGAGTGAGGCCTCCCGGGTTTCTCCACAGGTTTTCCAGGAGGCTTCTCCAAAGCCTACTGCTATTTCTATTCTGAAGGATGATAGCAAGAGTCTCGGTTCCAATAAGGGCTTTCAGCACCTGGAATTGGAAGGCAGTACCAACCATTTTATGGGTCATGGCCTTGAAAAGTAGGGAGTCCCAACCAAGTCAAAGCCGACCCCTCAAACATCCTCTTATGATGAGAAGCTGTTAGCAGGGGGGATAATCAGGGCCTCCCAAAACCAGTATGCAGTTCTAGGTGTAGAACAAGGCCCTAACAAAGAGGAATCTGCAGGGGTGGATTATGGTCAGGACTTATTGGCCGATGAGGAAACATCTCAAGAGGAAATGGTCAAGGATTTGACTATGATGAGCCCAAGGAACTGGTCATAGAGGAGGATTATTTTAGATCCTCTATGTTGAAGGGAAAGAACAAAGTTATTGAATCAGATGGTTTCATTTTGAACAACCAGAGGTCGCGCAGAAGGAAGGATTACTCCAACCTCCCTAGCCCTCCTATTACAAGATCCGCTAGTAAGGGCAAGTTGTCCCCAAAGGCCTCCACTAAGGTTGGCATCCCAACCATGAACAAGTCCAAAGACCTTGTCCAACAGGAGGTGGCCACCATCTCCAAGGACTTGGTTCTATCAAGCTGTGAGGCTGCTCCTCCAGACTCTTCTTCAAGTGTGGAGTTGAGGGGTCGGGATCAACAACACGAAGGTGGTTCTAAATCTGACTCACAGTGACAAATGGTCTCTGTGCTGGAACATAGGGATCTACTCATGTATTCAGATGAGGAAATGATGGAGGGAACTTTGGATATCAAAGCTTTGAAGAAGAGCAGATCGATCCAGGTGGCCACTACAAAGGAGCAAGATGAGTGGGCTGATAAGCAGGAACGCATCCTGCTAAGAGGCTCCAACATGGGGAAGATTAGTAAAGAGGAGTACAAGAAATCCTGGGACAACATGGCTCTTCTTTTTGAGGGCTCCTTGAAGGATTTCCTCGACACGAAGGTAAGCGATATTCCTTGGGTTTTTTTTAGGGAAAATAATTCCAAACAACTCACTCTTTTCTCTAATAGATCTATCATATCCTTTGGTACTGAAACTAGTTAATTGTGAGGGTTCCCACATTCCCCTTAAAAGTGCTTTCTCTTAATAAAAAATTAACATTGGATGGATTGTATATGGCTTAAAAAATAATCATATTCATGATATGAGAATATTTAAATTTAAATGAAATATAATTTCAATTGAAAAGTGATCTAAAATGGGTAGTAGGTACACCACATAAGAAAGAGTAGGTGCACAATACTAAGCAAGTCACAATGAAGTGAAAATTGAGACAAAGGTCATTACCACGTTGTAATCAATAGAGTCGTATGACCAAAATTTAATAACCACCAAATGAATCATATAATACCTTGAATATAAAGAGAATCATGATAATATATATCAAATTTAAGTACACCTATACCACATATAATAAATAAAAGGCGAACAATGGAAATCCCACAGAATTGAAAGTGAGATGAGAAAAACCCCTTACAAACATTTCCGCATGGTAATAAGTGTTCTTGCGAGGGATTAATGAGAGGTAAAGGGGTATCCCATTATTTATATATCATAAGGGAAGTATGGGGAAGGTATGAAAACATACCCCATAATTAGTTATTAAAAATAAAAGAGCACAACATAGGGGAGATTCTTGAAAAAAAGTGAGAGAGAGGATCCCTTACCTTATGCTTGAAGATGTTCTTGATTGTTCTTAACGATCTGAATAATCAAATTTAGCTTCATTAATTAATAAGTCCAAAACCTCATAAATATATTATTGATATGTTATAACCTTATTAGGTTCATTAATGGATTTTTTTATGGGTTTAAGAGATTCAATTTAATTGTTTGGGTAGCATTTTATTCTTTGGTTTTCTTGATCCGTTTACTTGTATTCATGAATGGATGTATGTTTGAAATGTGGTTAAAAATCCAGAAAAGTTAATATAAATTATTAGTTAAATTAAAGAGATATAAATGATCTTATAATGATTATGTTTCTATACCATGAGGATGACTCATTCGATGAGTTAAAAATAAATGCTTGGATTTGGCTTGGCGGTTTTGTGCATAGTAAACTTGTTTTGTATTATTATTACATATTATGAATGTGCAAGTATTAGATAACATTAAACAAGATAATATGATATATTATGATCTGGTTCAACCATTGAAAATGTTTTATGACTAGTATTGAAGATATTAATGCAAATTGAAAACCCGTATTCCTTGAGTGTGATAAATTAAAACATCGCAGATGGTGTTTGCATTTATTGTATAAAAGGAAGGGAAAAAGAGATATTATGATGAAATATTCCATTAGAATAATTGAAATACATTACATGTAAGGTACAGGAATTATCATGGCAGTTGGATGAGGGGAGGTGAGAAGAGATAACAAATGAATGAAACTTTGTAAAATAAATTGAAAGAAAAGAGAAGAGAGGTTCACCCCTCGAGTACTCCTCCTTGAGAATCTTCTTAAGGCATTTGTTTTTGGCCTTTTGGTGAGACCAGCAGGTCTTGAACATGGGGAGAGGGCTTGAGAAGAGTATTCGGCAGAATTTAGGCAAGGCTTAAAGCTTTAGTGGGGTGGGAGGAAGAGGGGATTTCTCTATATTATATTCATTAATTTATTATTTCTCTACAAGACAAAGAATAGTGAGTCTTCCATGATAAAGAATATTAATTTTATCATGTGAATCCAAATTAAATGGGCTTACATAATAAGAACATCATACATGACTCTATAATTAATGTATTTATCTTATTTTGTAAATTATTGTATTTCACTATTAATAAAAAATTCAAGTATTTCAGAAAAATACGAAAAAATCACCCTAACCATTTTTGAATGTGTAGAATCAAAAAATGAATTCCATTTTTCAAAAATAATTTTCTAAATATGATTAATTAAATATTTAATTAAAATCATTATTTAATCAAAAAATATAAACACTTAAATTATTCATCTTTATTTTTAAGGTGCCTAAATTTATTTATACATTCATGGGTGTGGATACCATTCATAAGAGTAATATTACTATTCATAAGGGTAAGTTACTATTACTATGGGTAGGATACTATTCATAAAGGTATGTTACTATTCACCAAAAATTAAATTAATTCTATCAGACTCTAAAAATCATCCTAAACACAACCATGTATGTTAGATTTTAAAAATTCAAAACACATAAGTGGAAAATTTATGTTCAATGGATAGGCTATGACTATATCCTAAATAAACAAGTGTTGTTTCAAAGAAACTCAGTGATTTATGAAATATAGGCTATGACTCAAATTTATTTAAGAGAAACATACCATAAAATGTTTGGGGTGCTACATTATTTCCTCTTTTGGAAATTTCTTCCTTGAAAATTTTCATTTATAAAGCCCACCAAAAAGATATAGGTGGTTCTTATTCATAACATCCTCATGTTCCCATGTTGCCTCATCTATATTCTGGTTTTTGCAAAGAACCTTTACTAGACGAGTCATACGATTTCTCAATACTTTCTCCCTTGTGTTAAGGATCCCGATAGGCTCTTCAGAGTATGACAAATCTGGTTCCAATTATATTTCTTCATAGGTGAGTACATGCATTGGGTTTGGAATGTATTGCTTTAGTAATGACACATGAAACACATCAAGAACTTTGGAGAGACTTGGAGGCATTGCTAAACGGTAAGCTACAAATCAGATTCTTTCCATAATTTCAAATGGCCCGATGTAGCTGGGGCTTAGTTTTACCTTATTACCCAACCTTAAGACACCCTTCCATGGTGATACTTTCAGAAAGACAAGATCTCCCACTTGGAATTCTAAATCATTTCTCTGGTTGTCAGCATAACTCTTATGGCTACTTTGGGATTCTTTATTATGGTCTTGTATTTTCTTCACATTTTTCGTAGTCTTTTCAATAAGTTCTGGGCATATAAGTTTCCTCTCACCAACTTAGTCCCAAAAAGTTGGAGTTCGACATCTCTTTCCATATAATGATTCGTATGGAGCCATTTGAATACTAGAATGGAAACTATTATTGTAGGAAAATTCCACCAAAGGAAAGTATTGGTCCCATATACATTGGAAGTTAAGAGAGAATGAACCCAACATGTCTTATAGAGTTTGAATAGTCCTTTTATACTATTCATTAGTTTGTGGGTGATAAGCAGTTAACATTTGAAGCTCATTATTCAAAGCCTTCTGGAGACTTTTCTAGAATTATGATGTAAACTAGGGATCTTGATCAAACACAATCGATAGAGGTACACCATGAAGTCTTAAAAATTCATTAATATAAAGTCTTTACTGGTTCTCTAGTGGTAAATCCTCTCTTATAGAAAGGAAATGTGCTGATTTTGTGAGACGATCAAAAATTACCCATATTGCATCATTATTTCTTGGTTTCCTCGGTAGTCCGTTGAAAAAAATCCATCATAATGTTATCCCACTTCCCCATAGGAATAGGTAGAGGTTGCATCCCTCCTATAGGATATTGTTTCCCTACCTTCACTTGTTGACAAACTAGACACCTTGACATGTAGTTATCAATTTCCTTCTTCATATTATCCCACCAAAAATATTCTTTCTGATCTCTATACATCTTTGGGCTACCCGGGTGTATAGAGAAATTTGAGGTATGAGTATCATATAATATTTCCCTTTTTGGATCAGGTACTGATGGGACACATAACCTCTTCCCAAACTTCAGAACTCCTTCCTCATACATGAAGTCTTCTAATCTCCCATCCTTAATAACAATAATTTTTTTGTGCAGATTCTCATCATCAGATTGAGATCTTTTTATCTTCTATAACAAAAATGGTTTAGAAATCATTTGAAAGAGGAAAGATTTTCCCCTTCCTTAAAAATTCCCATATACATCTTCAATAGATCCATGAATATCAGATCTCTTTCAATCCTCATTTGGGTTAGGAGTCCATGATCTTTCCTGCTTAATGCATATTCCACCCGATTTGTGTTTCCTGGGTGGTAGTGTATTGAACAATTATAATCTTTGAGTAACTCAAGCCATCTCATTTTCCTCATGTTGAGTTATTTTTGTGTGAAAATGTATTTCAAACTCCTTTGGTCCTTATAAACCTCACATCTTCCTCCATAGAAATAATGCCTCCATATTTTCAGAGCAAAGATTACGACTGCTAACTCAAGATCACGAGTTGGATAATTTTTCTTAGGAGTCTTCAAACACATTGATGTATAATCAATAACTTTACCACTTTTCATAAGAATGCAACCCAGCCCATTCTTTTATGTATAACTGCATATTACAAATCCATCACTTCTAGATGGAAGAGTCATAATTGGAGCATTTATAACTATTCCTTTTAATTCTTCAAAGCATTCTGTACATTATTTTGTCCACACAAACTTAACTTTGTTATGTGTGATCTTGGTTAGCGGGTTAACCAGTCAGGAAAAATTCTGAATGAAATTCCGATAGTAACCTACTAAGCCAATAAAACTGCGCACCTCGGTTATGTTTGTTGGAATAGGACAATCTTGGATTGGATTTGTCTTTGTAGGATCCACTAGGATTCCATACATAGAGACAATATGACCTAGAAAAGAAATTGATTGAATCCAGAATTCCCACTTTCTAAACTTCCCATATAATTCATTTCTTCTAAGAGTTTTCAGAATAATCCACAAGTGATCTTCATGCTCTTCATATCTTTTTGAGTACACCAGGATATCATCGATGAATACCACAACAAAGTTATCAAGATATTCCTTGAAAACTCTATTCATTAAATCCATGAAAATAGATGGTGCATTAGTCATTCCAAAAGGCATCACTGTAAACTTGTAATGACCATACCTGGTTCGAAATGTAGTCTTCGGAATATCTTCCTTCCTCACGCACAGCTGATGATATCCTAATCAAAGGTCAATCTTCAAAAAGTAATGACCTCCATGAATTTGATCAAATAAATCATCAATATGATTTAGATGATACTTATTATATATTGTAATATCATTGATTTCCTTATAATCAATGCATAGCCTCATGGATCCATCTTTCTTCTTGACAAATCAGACTGGGGATCCCCATAGAGAAACACTAGGTCGAATAAATCCCTTTTCACTCAACTCCTATAGTTGTTACTTTAGCTCCACTAACTCCAAAATGGCCATTATATAGGGGATCTTTGATATAGGTCTTTCACAAGAATTAATTCAATGGAAAACTCAATTTCCCGCTCTGGAGGATGTCCAGGTAAATCCTCTAGAAATACATCAATGTATTCTTTCACTATATGCACATATTAAATTTGAAGATTTCTTTCCTCACCCATAGATATTGGGTTCTCTTCCTCTCTAAGAATTTCATTCAATAGATCTACTGAGGGTGGGTCTAGATAAGAATCAAATGGTGAGGTCTTTGCTCTAAAGATAAGAGATTATACACCATTTTCAAAAAATAGCAACTTCCTTTTTCTTGAAATAAATCTTCACAACATAGTTTGACAGCCAATTCATACAAAGAATTATATCAAAGTTAGTCATTGGTATGATGATAAGGTTAAAAACTAAAGCATGTTTACGTGTCACGAGGGGGACTATTTGACATGCCTTTGTTGCAATAATGCATCCTCTTACAGTTTTTACTGATAACTCCTTTATTAAATCAAATTGGACATGTCTAATTTTCTTGGAAAATTGGGAAGATATAAATGAATGCGATGATCCAGAATAAAATAAAGTGTCGGATAAGTTTTAGTAAATAATTAAAGTACCTTCCACTATATCATTAGGAACTTCAATATCCGCGGTTGTAATCTCATAATATCTCCCTTGATCTCTTGGCCTTTTTTGAGGCATGTTTTCTTGGTGCTTAGGACACTCATTTTCATAGTGTCCTATCTCTCTACAATTGTAGCATTGAACATCATCAAATTTTTTATTCCCCTGGAATTCACTAGATAGATGACCCTGTTCTCCACACTTATAGAAAACTCCCATGCCTTTCAATAATTTATAAAGATTATTCTTTCCATAGTTCTCACATAATGGGAATTTATTCATTCGCTTGTTCTTATTTGGCGCTTCACATTTCCATTGGTTATCAGAGTACCGCTTTGTATCTTGGTTTTCCTTGAACAAATTTGATCTAGAAAATTTATTCTCTGTTTTGATGGCACTTGATACAATTTCATCATCAGATGAAAATGTTTGAGAATCTAGTTCCCTTCAAAGACTTGGCTTAAGACCTTCAAAGAAATGATCAATCTTATCTGCTAAGTCACGCATGTAATCTATGGCATACCTGGCTAGCCTTCTGAAGTTAGCCTCATACACTGCAACACTATCTTCTTCCCTTTTCTTTAAGATAAAGAATTTTCTCTTCATTTTGGTTCATTGCTCATGAGGGAAATATTTTTAGAAGAATATTTCCTTAAAAGTACTCCATTCTATATCTTCTATTTCTTCTTCCTCTGTGGTATTCTGAATCAAAGACCACCATTGATCAGAGTCACCCTTGAGACAATATACTACTGGTACTACCTTTTCATTTTCATTTCATATTAATGACATGAATATCTTTTCAATGGAATTGATCCATTTATCAGAAACCAATGGATTAATAGTCCTGCTGAAAGATGGGGGATTCTGTCACATGAAACGAGTGTGGAATAGTTATTCATTACAACATGAGTAAGTTGTCCCAATATGGTCATGATATGATATTCTCCAAAATTAATTGTGTTGACTTTCTCAGTGGGGATATCCCTACATTGCCCACGAGTATTGATTCCTCTTCTTCCATTAGATGCCATTTCTAAATAATGTCACACACTATATTAGGGTATGAATCATAATTTATAATCATAACTTAACAAAATACGTGGCATAAATTGAGATCCTACACATGGATAATTCCATAATCAGAAAAATGATTTATTTGAGGAATAATTTACATTTTAATCCTTAATAATAGATTTTAAAGAAAATATGAATTATACTAAGCATATCTCCCAAGATTTTCATAACCAAGAGTGCAGCAAGGCCCGTTGTCATGTACCAGGATACCACGGGTCAAGCCCGAAACTCCTTGTTAGAGCTTTCACTCCTAGGTACATCTGTGCCTGAGCCACCATTACCTGCTCATATCCAGATAGGGATGTATTGCTTGAAAGATCCACATAATCTATTCCTTACCAAAATACCAGAACATTATTGTATTTTTATTCTCAATGACTATCTTAGGGACTCTTTTCTAATCTACGTCATCTAAATCTAGTTTTCAAGGTTCATACTAAACTTCCTTTGAAACCAACTGTAACACCCCGACCCCTCTAGACTGGAGATAGTGCATTACTTGTTATATTGGAATGGTTAGAAGGAATGAAAATCTCGAATTAATGATTAATTTAGTAGTCTTGAAGAAACTAGATACATAGATGTAACTCAAATTACATTGGAAAAGGTTACAAAATACAATATATAACAAAAACTAAAAACTGCATCCACAAGAACTCAATAAATGATCTCCTCTTCATCACCAGTTGAAAGTAAACAATGAAAGGGGTGAGCTAAAATTCTCAGTAAGGGTTACAAATAGTAGAATCATTAATCAATAATAACTGAATTGTAAACAATTTTACATAATCAATATGGCATGGTGAATTAATGAAAAACTCACGCCATTAATAAACTGAGAATGAAACTGCATCCATAGATTTTGTCATAGTGAAAAACTCATGGATAATAATAACTGATAATAAATAAAGAGAAAGATTATTAATTGGATTTCATGTATATAGAACATGATGCCATAATACCATAAAAACGGTTTAGTTCTGTGGGTAAAAACCCGTTTGATTTTTGGAAACAAACTCGAAGGGTTTGTCGCCAACTAATTTGTCTCATGAAACCTATCGATGCATCGAGGGACTGTAGCGGGCCCTACCCACACCTGAATTTCCAAATAATTCTTTATACATAGATTCAACAGAAGAGAAATATGCCTTTACATTATCCGTATAGAATAGAGGATACATATTCATCAATATTTCCACAATCAAAACAGCATTCAAAATAAATACCATATGTAAAATGGTATATGACTTAGACAATAATAATATCCATGATATGAGAATATGGAAATTTAAATGGAATATAATTTCAATTTAAAAGTTATCTAAAATGGGAAGTTGGTACACCACATAAGAAAGAGTAGGTGCACAATATTAAGCAAGTCACAATGAAGTGAAAATTGAGACAACGCTCGTTACCATGTTGTAATCAACTGAGTCATATGACCAAAAGTTAATAACCACCAAATTAATCACAGAATACAAGGTATATAAAGTGAATCATGATAATATATATCAAATGGTCGTACACCTATACCACATATAAGAAATAAGAGGCGAACAATGGAAATCCCACAGAATTGAAAGTGAGATGAGAAAAACCCCTTACAAACATTTCGGCATGGTAACGAGTGTTCTTGAGAGGGATTAATGAGAGGTAAAGGGATATACCATTATTTATATATCATAAGGTATGTATGGGGAAGGTGTGAAAACATACCCCATCATTAGTTATTAAAAATAAAACAGCACAACATAGGGGAAATTCTTGAGCAAAAGTGAGGGAGAAGATCCCTTAGCTTATGCTTGAAGGTGTTCTTGATTGTTCTTAATGACCTGAATAATGAAATTTAGATTCATTAATTAAAAATTAAAGAACCTCATCAAAATTTAATTTATATTTTATAACCTTATTAGGTTCATTAGTGTCCTTTTTGATGGGTTAAAGAGATTCAAGTTTTTTGTTTTGGTAGCATTTTCCTCTTTGGTTTTCATGATCCGTTTACTTGTATTCATGAATGAATGTTTGTTTGAAATGTGGTTAAACATATAGAATTGTTAATATAAATTATCTATGAAATTTAATATATATAAATGATCTTATAATTATTCTGTTTATATACCATGATGATGACTCATTCGATGAGTTAAAAATAAACGCTTGGATTTGGCTTGACGGTTTTGTGCGCAATAAAATTGTTTTGCATTATTATTACATATTATGAATGTGTAAGGATTATATAACATAAAACAAGATAAAATACATATATTATGATCTGGTTTGTAAAGACCCGTAAAATTCAAGGGAATTTTTTTCTTAAATTTCTTTAGAATTTTACAAGAGCGCGGTTTCAGACGGCACCTGATTCCGAGGCCCGGAGTGCCCGGAATTAATTTCCGAAGTTTGGCTCGGGTACGTTCAGTGAACGAACGAGCGGGAATTCCTAACTTTTGATCCGGTGCTCTGAATTGAAATCCGAGGGCACCGATGAACTCGCAGCGCCGATATTCGCTTAAAGAGACCTTTTCGGGAGTTGCGTTTGTTGCGAGTTGAAAGTTAGTTTTGGGGTTTTTCAGTTAAGTTAAATAAAATTGTGTAAGACAAATTTTATTTTTAACTTTTAAAAACCTACCAAGGGAAGTTGGAAGTGGGACCCACACCCACTTAACCTCCCTTGGGAGGATTAAGTGTGGTGGGGCCCACACGAACCCCTTTTCCTTTTCAAATTCCCTAACCCCTCTAAACCCCCTCTTAATTATGTAACTCTTCCTTATTTTAATAACTTGAGTTACTTAATTAATTTAAGGGAGTTAAACCCCTTTTTGAATTTCAAAACTTTGAAATTCTTTTGAGTTATGTGTTAATAAAATAAGATGTAATCTTATTTGATTAAGGGTTGTTGGTTTATTCCCTTGAGAGCTTTTTGAGAGCTCCTCTTCATCTTCAAGCTCTGACGAAGAACGAAGAACGCTCAATCTCCGACGAAGAATGACGCCTCTCCTCTTCGTCCTCGGTGTCAACAAGAGGGAACGCCGCATCCTCCTCGGGCCTTCTTCGTCGGCAAACGAAGATCCGACAACGACGTGTCGCATCGGACGTATCTCTTCGTCAACGGATTTGATGAACGACGACCGCGACGCCCGACCTCCGCGATGCCGTCTTCCGCGGATCGTAGACGAATCTTCAAATCTTAAACCCGAGGTAGGGGTTGTTGGTTCATTATTTCTTAAATTATTCCATTTCTTGAACATGGATCTGGCATGTCTAACATGAGGCTTGAAATGTTCATGTTGAGTTTTTATTTAACGTGAGGGGGGCCGGACCGTATGAACACGGCCGAACCCCCCTCCAACGTTTATGTTGATTTTATCTTGCGGGAGGAAGCAAGTGGCGTGGTGCCGTCGCACCACGCGGATGAACGTGCAAATATCTTCGCGATGCCGTCGCACGCACCATGGTAGAAACAACAGAAACGCGACGCCGTCGCGCCGCGTTGAAAAGAATCAAAGCACGGCGAAGGGGCGCGATGCCGTCGCACCGCGCCGGATGACGAACGCCGCGGCCGGTTCCGGGCCGCGGCGGGACGAGAAGACCGCGGCCGGTTCCGGGCCGCGGCGGGACGAGAAGACCGCGGCCGGTTCCGGGCCGCGGCGGAAGAGGACACCGGCGGCCGGGCCGCCGGCGTCGGAAGTCGAGGGCGGGACCGGAATTTCCGGTCCCGTTGGTAAAAACCGGCCGGCCAGCTGGCCGGCCGGATGTCTTAAAACCGGGGAATTTAATTCCCCGGCCGCTTAATAAAACCCCCTCTTTAAGAGAGGGGGCGGTTCTTGAGGGAAGGGGGCATCCAGCCCCCTTGGTTCGGCGCCAGCAGGCCCCCCCCACGTGAGGGGGGGGGGGGGGGGGGGGCGGTTTTAATAAAATCGGCGCGGCACGTAGGCCGCGCCACTTGAAGAAGGGCGGGGGCTTAGCCCCCCGCGTGTGCCGCGGCCCGTCGCCGCCACCGCGGCCCGCCGCCGCCGCCAGTGCGGCCCGCCGCCGCCGCCAGCGCGGCCCGCCGCCGCCGCCGCCGCCGCGCCGCCCGCCGCCGCCGCCGCCGCCGTCCGCCGCCGTCCGCCGCCGCCGACCGCCGCCGCCGGCCGCCGCGCCGCCCTGGGGGGGGGGGGGGGTCGGGCCGGGTCGGCCCGGACCCGGACCCCCCCGTTTCGAACCAGATTTGGTTTTTGGCTCATAACTTGAGCCTCGGACCTCCGAATGACGAACCGTCTGCGGCAACGCGATCCTTGGATCGAGACGGTCGTTTCGGTATATCGCACTCAAGGTTTCGGGTTACTTTGTGTTCGGCCGGGTTGGTTCGTTCACGAAACCAACCGGGCCTTCGGAGCGGAAACGCTCATATCTTGAGCCACGAACGTCCGATTGACGCGCCGTCAGTCGCGTTGCGTTTCTCTTAAGGAGACGGATATTTTGGCATACTCCGCCCGAGGTTTGGACGCAGGTGGAGTACGGTCGGGTTGGTTTTGCCTTAAAAACCAACCGGGCCCCGGAGACGAAAAAGCCAATAACTCACAGACCGGGCGTCCGATTGACGCGCCGTCTGTTTCGTTGACTTCCTCTTGATGAGACGGAACTTTTGACATACTCCGCCCGAGTTTTGGATACAGTCGGAGTATGGCCGGGTTGGATTGTACCCGAAATCCAACCGGGCCCCTGGAACGGGAAAGCTGTTATCTTGCAGACAGGACGTCCGCTCGACGAGCCGTCAGGGGCGTTGGTGGTTACGTTGAGTAACGGTCCCTTTGAGTATACCCTATGGGAGTTCGGGGTACAGTTGAGATACGGCCGGGATTGGTTTCGCTCTCGAAACCAACCGGGCCCCTGGGACGAAAAGGCTAATAACTCACAGACCGGGCGTCCGATCGACGCGCCGTCTGTTGCGTTGAGACCCCTGTGACGAGACGGACCTTTGAGACACTTCTTAGTGGGACTTTGAGATACTTGGAGTATCGACCAGTAGCTCGTGGAGCGGACCCTCCCGGAGACGAGCGTGCAGAGTACGGAGACCGTGTAGCCGGCTGAGACCTGACGACTGCTTGACCGACTCGACTTGGAGTGAGTCGACTAGCCCAGTGGACGGAGCGCCGGTATTTGGCTGCAGACCCACGGCGGACGGAGCGCCAGGTAGATGGCAGCAAACCCGCGGTACTCGACAGGAGGAGTACCTCAGTAGGCTATTTGGGCGAGCGCCCGGTATTTGGCGACAGACCCTCAGCGGACGGAGCGCCAGGTAGTTGGCCGCAAACCCGCAGTACTCGACAGGAGGAGTACCTCAGCAGTCTTAGGTTAGTGAGCAGTACCTCGGAGTCGTGACAGGATCACTGTACACTCTAGAGACGGAGCTCTTCAGCAGTTACGGTTTCGATAATGAAAATCCTGGTTTGAGCTGAGACTTTTGACCTTGTGTTTACCTCATGATTGAGATGGGTCACTTGCTAACTTTGGTATATGTATGGGCATATACCCGGGTAGTGGTTATCCGTCGTTTTCACAATCCTTGTGTTTCCTCATGATTGAGATGGGTTACTTGATAACTTAGGTATATGTATGGGCATATACCTAAGTAGAGTTTATCTGTTGAGATCTTCTTGTGTTTATCCTTGTTGGTTTTAGTGAGACCTTGAGGGTCTCGGGGTCCCTACTGAGTATCGTTATACTCACCCCTGCACGGGCTATGCCCGCACCTCGTTGTGTTGGTTGCAGACGACGGACAGTGCTGACACAAGCCGAAGGTTCGAGGACTGGACGGTACCTGGAGGTGGACTATACGACGAGGCGGTACCCGGAGGTGGACCACAGGGCGGGACATACTCGGAGCGGATGGCGGGACCCGAGGAGCAGAGGAGCTATCTGTACCCACCCTTCAGGTGGGATTTCCAGTGGACATCTCAGCATAGCAGCTTTACTTTTCAGTCGCTGTTTTCCCTTTCGAGTTGTACTTTACAGTTGGGCTTGTATTTCCGGCCCCTTTTTACTTTTTAGTTCTTCTTTTGTACTTAGTGTTTTACTTCCGCTTGTACTCTGTGGTGATTGTTTTCTTTTATAAAGGCAATGCCTTCCCAGTTATCGGGATTTTACGCCTTTGGTGCTAGTCGCCAGCCCCTGGCCTATGGAAGGCGGGCTTGGGGTAGTCACGGCACGGGCCCCGAGGACGGGTCGTGACAAATTGGTATCAGAGGAGTTCGGTTCTACCGCAGAACTTATAACTCTGATGTTTCTTTCTGTGAAGCAATAGTGTTGAGAGTACCGAGTGTGGTTTTCAGTTCAGGGAGTCCAGTGTTGGTGCGGGCGGCCGACGTATCCATACACCAGGACCCTGACAACTGATTTCCGACTTTGTGCACGAAAACACTGATTGCGTGTGTGTTTTCAAAGGTTTTTCCCCTTAAAACAGCTCAAACCAGGTCAGCTCACCAGGTATAATCGTTTGATCGTGTTACGTTGTTTCTTTCAGGATGTCTTTTCTCAGACGACCAGCTAGAGCCCGGAGGGATGAGCGTGCTGACAGTCTGTCGAGCGACGAGGCTTCGGTACAGGGCCCTCTTGCAGTTGAGGCACCAGCGGAGGCACCAGCGGTACTACCATACGTTGGGCCACCGATGCCACCAGCCCCAGCAGTAGGCGATGCACGACGCTTGAGCGCGCTGCACGAGTTCCAGCGCCAGAGGCCACCCAGGTTCCGGGGAGAGACGGACCCGCAGGCGGCTGAGGTTTGGCTGGAGGCTGTGGTGAGAGTCTTCAGGCTAGTGGGGACGCCGGCAGACTTCATGGTGATCTTTGCTACCAGCCTCCTTCAGGCAGCAGCAGGTAGGTGGTGGAGCCACTTGTTTCAGTTTTGCGATGAGATGGACTTCGCATGGGAAGACTTCGAGACCTTCTTCAGGGTGGAGTTTGTGCCAGTATCTCTACACCCCGAGCGTGTACAGGAGATTCTGCCTTTGCCGCGTGTTTTACGATCAGAAGCCGAGTCATCTGTGGGAAGTAGACAGATGATGCAGAGGTCCAGGAGGACCAGACCAGCAGTTGGGCGATCTCGGGTTTTAGGACCAGTGGTGCAGGGCACCCGGAGTGGGAACAGAGCTAGCCGTGCAAGGAGCAGGTTGTGTTACTCATGCCGCGGAAAGGGTCACCTGGCACGTGACTGTCCGACTCCTCGATCCGCAGGCTTGGAGGGAGCCACCGAGGTTGAGGCAGCGACAAATGCTTGAGCAACAGTAAAGCAGGTGGACAGGAGCGGAACTAGTGGATACGTCTCTTGTACTTCTAGTTCCATGTTGATGTTGCTTTTGTGTAGCGTCTTGTATTATGAGCTGCAATAATAAAAGACGCATCCTTTGTGATGTTTTCATTCCTGTCCTCTTTTGTGATGTTACTAAGAGGTTCCAGTTGACCGTTGACTTGACCCTCACTTGTGAGACATCTACTGGAGGAGACTCAGTTACCACACACTGATGCCGACAGTGTGACTCAACCCTTGGAGGCGAGAGTAACGGTTGGATCTCTTAGTAGTAGCGTCGAGGCCTTACGACGTCATCCTTGGTATGGATTAGTATCATCCATGTTAGGATTGAATGTTTTAGGCAAAGAATGTGGTTCATACAGGGGATGAGACCAGGTTTCTCTTATCGGCAAAGAAGAAATCTCGCAGCTCTTGTGGGACCAGAGATGGTCCGGGCCACGTCAGAAGAGGTCCATGTCATCCAGGAGCGGATGAGGAAAACACAGAGCCGGCAGAAGTCATACGCTGACAGAAGGCGGAGGCCACTGGAGTTCGAGGATGGCGACCACGTTTTCTTGCGGGTCTCATCTCGACGTGGTATTCGGAGATTTGGCCGAGGCGACAAGATATCTCCGCGCTTCATCGGACCCTTCCAAGTCCTCAGCAGGGTTGGCGAGGTGGCTTATCGCCTGGCTCTACCACCTCAGTTGCACCGGGTGCACGACGTCTTCCACGTATCTCAGCTGAGGAGATACGTGCACGACCCAACGCACATCCTTGACCATGGGGAGCTTGACGTTGACAATGGGGCGACTTTTACGGAGGTTCCGGTGGAGATAGAGGATCGACAGGAGCGGGTCCTACATGGACGATCGATTCCTCTTGTGCGCAGCAGATGGCGGCACGGGAATCTCCAGGAGAGCACAGGGGAGCGGGAGGCTCAGATGCGTGCTCAGTATCCTCTTTTGTTTCCCTAGTTTTTGATGTAGCTTTACGGGGACGTAAAGCCCTGAGGTGGGAGTAATGTAAAGACCCGTAAAATTCAAGGGAATTTTTTTCTTAAATTTCTTTAGAATTTTACAAGAGCGCGGTTTCAGACGGCACCTGATTCCGAGGCCCGGAGTGCCCGGAATTAATTTCCGAAGTTTGGCTCGGGTACGTTCAGTGAACGAACGAGCGGGAATTCCTAACTTTTGATCCGGTGCTCTGAATTGAAATCCGAGGGCACCGATGAACTCGCAGCGCCGATATTCGCTTAAAGAGACCTTTTCGGGAGTTGCGTTTGTTGCGAGTTGAAAGTTAGTTTTGGGGTTTTTCAGTTAAGTTAAATAAAATTGTGTAAGACAAATTTTATTTTTAACTTTTAAAAACCTACCAAGGGAAGTTGGAAGTGGGACCCACACCCACTTAACCTCCCTTGGGAGGATTAAGTGTGGTGGGGCCCACACGAACCCCTTTTCCTTTTCAAATTCCCTAACCCCTCTAAACCCCCTCTTAATTATGTAACTCTTCCTTATTTTAATAACTTGAGTTACTTAATTAATTTAAGGGAGTTAAACCCCTTTTTGAATTTCAAAACTTTGAAATTCTTTTGAGTTATGTGTTAATAAAATAAGATGTAATCTTATTTGATTAAGGGTTGTTGGTTTATTCCCTTGAGAGCTTTTTGAGAGCTCCTCTTCATCTTCAAGCTCTGACGAAGAACGAAGAACGCTCAATCTCCGACGAAGAATGACGCCTCTCCTCTTCGTCCTCGGTGTCAACAAGAGGGAACGCCGCATCCTCCTCGGGCCTTCTTCGTCGGCAAACGAAGATCCGACAACGACGTGTCGCATCGGACGTATCTCTTCGTCAACGGATTTGATGAACGACGACCGCGACGCCCGACCTCCGCGATGCCGTCTTCCGCGGATCGTAGACGAATCTTCAAATCTTAAACCCGAGGTAGGGGTTGTTGGTTCATTATTTCTTAAATTATTCCATTTCTTGAACATGGATCTGGCATGTCTAACATGAGGCTTGAAATGTTCATGTTGAGTTTTTATTTAACGTGAGGGGGGCCGGACCGTATGAACACGGCCGAACCCCCCTCCAACGTTTATGTTGATTTTATCTTGCGGGAGGAAGCAAGTGGCGTGGTGCCGTCGCACCACGCGGATGAACGTGCAAATATCTTCGCGATGCCGTCGCACGCACCATGGTAGAAACAACAGAAACGCGACGCCGTCGCGCCGCGTTGAAAAGAATCAAAGCACGGCGAAGGGGCGCGATGCCGTCGCACCGCGCCGGATGACGAACGCCGCGGCCGGTTCCGGGCCGCGGCGGGACGAGAAGACCGCGGCCGGTTCCGGGCCGCGGCGGGACGAGAAGACCGCGGCCGGTTCCGGGCCGCGGCGGAAGAGGACACCGGCGGCCGGGCCGCCGGCGTCGGAAGTCGAGGGCGGGACCGGAATTTCCGGTCCCGTTGGTAAAAACCGGCCGGCCAGCTGGCCGGCCGGATGTCTTAAAACCGGGGAATTTAATTCCCCGGCCGCTTAATAAAACCCCCTCTTTAAGAGAGGGGGCGGTTCTTGAGGGAAGGGGGCATCCAGCCCCCTTGGTTCGGCGCCAGCAGGCCCCCCCCACGTGAGGGGGGGGGGGGGGGGGGGGCGGTTTTAATAAAATCGGCGCGGCACGTAGGCCGCGCCACTTGAAGAAGGGCGGGGGCTTAGCCCCCCGCGTGTGCCGCGGCCCGTCGCCGCCACCGCGGCCCGCCGCCGCCGCCAGTGCGGCCCGCCGCCGCCGCCAGCGCGGCCCGCCGCCGCCGCCGCCGCCGCGCCGCCCGCCGCCGCCGCCGCCGCCGTCCGCCGCCGTCCGCCGCCGCCGACCGCCGCCGCCGGCCGCCGCGCCGCCCTGGGGGGGGGGGGGGTCGGGCCGGGTCGGCCCGGACCCGGACCCCCCCGTTTCGAACCAGATTTGGTTTTTGGCTCATAACTTGAGCCTCGGACCTCCGAATGACGAACCGTCTGCGGCAACGCGATCCTTGGATCGAGACGGTCGTTTCGGTATATCGCACTCAAGGTTTCGGGTTACTTTGTGTTCGGCCGGGTTGGTTCGTTCACGAAACCAACCGGGCCTTCGGAGCGGAAACGCTCATATCTTGAGCCACGAACGTCCGATTGACGCGCCGTCAGTCGCGTTGCGTTTCTCTTAAGGAGACGGATATTTTGGCATACTCCGCCCGAGGTTTGGACGCAGGTGGAGTACGGTCGGGTTGGTTTTGCCTTAAAAACCAACCGGGCCCCGGAGACGAAAAAGCCAATAACTCACAGACCGGGCGTCCGATTGACGCGCCGTCTGTTTCGTTGACTTCCTCTTGATGAGACGGAACTTTTGACATACTCCGCCCGAGTTTTGGATACAGTCGGAGTATGGCCGGGTTGGATTGTACCCGAAATCCAACCGGGCCCCTGGAACGGGAAAGCTGTTATCTTGCAGACAGGACGTCCGCTCGACGAGCCGTCAGGGGCGTTGGTGGTTACGTTGAGTAACGGTCCCTTTGAGTATACCCTATGGGAGTTCGGGGTACAGTTGAGATACGGCCGGGATTGGTTTCGCTCTCGAAACCAACCGGGCCCCTGGGACGAAAAGGCTAATAACTCACAGACCGGGCGTCCGATCGACGCGCCGTCTGTTGCGTTGAGACCCCTGTGACGAGACGGACCTTTGAGACACTTCTTAGTGGGACTTTGAGATACTTGGAGTATCGACCAGTAGCTCGTGGAGCGGACCCTCCCGGAGACGAGCGTGCAGAGTACGGAGACCGTGTAGCCGGCTGAGACCTGACGACTGCTTGACCGACTCGACTTGGAGTGAGTCGACTAGCCCAGTGGACGGAGCGCCGGTATTTGGCTGCAGACCCACGGCGGACGGAGCGCCAGGTAGATGGCAGCAAACCCGCGGTACTCGACAGGAGGAGTACCTCAGTAGGCTATTTGGGCGAGCGCCCGGTATTTGGCGACAGACCCTCAGCGGACGGAGCGCCAGGTAGTTGGCCGCAAACCCGCAGTACTCGACAGGAGGAGTACCTCAGCAGTCTTAGGTTAGTGAGCAGTACCTCGGAGTCGTGACAGGATCACTGTACACTCTAGAGACGGAGCTCTTCAGCAGTTACGGTTTCGATAATGAAAATCCTGGTTTGAGCTGAGACTTTTGACCTTGTGTTTACCTCATGATTGAGATGGGTCACTTGCTAACTTTGGTATATGTATGGGCATATACCCGGGTAGTGGTTATCCGTCGTTTTCACAATCCTTGTGTTTCCTCATGATTGAGATGGGTTACTTGATAACTTAGGTATATGTATGGGCATATACCTAAGTAGAGTTTATCTGTTGAGATCTTCTTGTGTTTATCCTTGTTGGTTTTAGTGAGACCTTGAGGGTCTCGGGGTCCCTACTGAGTATCGTTATACTCACCCCTGCACGGGCTATGCCCGCACCTCGTTGTGTTGGTTGCAGACGACGGACAGTGCTGACACAAGCCGAAGGTTCGAGGACTGGACGGTACCTGGAGGTGGACTATACGACGAGGCGGTACCCGGAGGTGGACCACAGGGCGGGACATACTCGGAGCGGATGGCGGGACCCGAGGAGCAGAGGAGCTATCTGTACCCACCCTTCAGGTGGGATTTCCAGTGGACATCTCAGCATAGCAGCTTTACTTTTCAGTCGCTGTTTTCCCTTTCGAGTTGTACTTTACAGTTGGGCTTGTATTTCCGGCCCCTTTTTACTTTTTAGTTCTTCTTTTGTACTTAGTGTTTTACTTCCGCTTGTACTCTGTGGTGATTGTTTTCTTTTATAAAGGCAATGCCTTCCCAGTTATCGGGATTTTACGCCTTTGGTGCTAGTCGCCAGCCCCTGGCCTATGGAAGGCGGGCTTGGGGTAGTCACGGCACGGGCCCCGAGGACGGGTCGTGACATGGTTCAACCATTGAAAAGGTTTCATGACCAGTATTTAAGATAATAATACAAATTGAAAACCCGTCTTCCTTGAGTGTGATAAATTAACACATCTCATACGGTGTTTGCATTTATTGTATAAAAGGAAGGGAAAAAGAGAGATTATCATGAAATATTCCATTACCATAATTAAAATCCATTTCATGTAAGGTATTGGAATTATCATGGCATTTGGATGAGGGGATGTGAGAAGAGAGAACAAAAGAATGAAACTTTGGGAAAGAAATTGAAAGAAAAGAGAAGAGAGGTTCACCTCTTGTGTACTCCTTGAGAATCTTCTTAAGGCCTTTGTTTTTATCCTTTTAGTGATACCAGCAGGTCTTTGACGTGGGGAGAGGGATTGAGAAGAGTATTTGGTATAATTTAGGCAGGTCTTGAAGTTTGAGTGGTGTGGGAGGAAGAGGGGACTTCTCTATATTATATTCATTAATTTATTATTTATCCACAAGACAAGGAATAGTGAGTCTTCCATGACCAAGAATAGTAATTTTATCCTGTGAATCCAAATCAATTGGGATTAAATCATCAGAACATAATACATGACTCTATAATTAGTGTATTTAGCTTATTTTGTAAATTATTGTATTTCACTATTCATATAAAATTCAAGTATTTCAGAAAAATAACAAAAAATCACCCTAACCATTTTTCGACGTGTAGAATCAAAAAATGAAGTCCATTTTTCAAATATAATTTTCTAAATTTGATCAATTAAATATTTAATTAAAATCATTATTTAATTGAAAAATATAAACACTTAAATTATTCATTTTTTTTAAGGTGCTTAAATTTTTTTATACATTCATGGGTTTGGATACCATTCATAAGAGTCATATTAATATTAATAGGGGTAAGTAACTATTTATAAGGGTAGTTTACTATTCATAAGGGTTTGTTTCTATTCACCAAAAATTAAGTTAATTCTATCAGACTCTAAATATTATCATAAACACAATCGTGTATATCGGATTTTCAAAATTCAAAACACACAAGTGGAAAATTTAAGTTCAATGGATAGGCTATGACTATCTCCTAGATAATCAAGTGTTATTTCAAAGAAACTCAGTGCTTTATGAAATATAGGCTATGACTCGAATGTATTTAAGAGAAACATACCATAAAATGGTTAGGGTGCTACATTATTCCCTCCTCTAGAAATTTCATCCTAAAAAATTGTCATTTATAAAGCCCACCAAAAAGATGTGAGTGGTTATTCTTCATAACATCCTTAGGTTCCCATGTTACTTCCTCCATATTTTAGTTTTTCCAAAGAACCTTTACTAGACGAGTCGTCCGATTTCTCAATAATTTCTCCCTTGTGTCAAGGATCCTGATAGGCTCTTCACAGTATAGAAAATTAGGTTCTAGTTCTATTTATTCATAGGTGAGTACATGCATTGGGTCTGGAATGTATTTCTTCAACAATGACAAATGGAAAACATCATGAACTTTTGAGAGACTTGGAGGCATTTCTAAATGGTAAGCTATAGCTCCGATTCTTTCCAGAATTTCAAATGTCCTGATGTACCTGGATCTTAGTTTCCCCTTCTTACAGAACCTCAAGACACACTTCCATGTATATAATTTTAGAAATACATGATCTCTCACTTGGAATTCCAAATCCTTTCTTCAGTTTTCAATATAACTCTTCTGCCTACTTTGGGATGCTTTAATATAGGCATGGATTTTCTTCACCTTTTTTGTAGTCTTTTCAATAAGTTTTGGACCTATAAGTTTTCTCTCACCAACTTCATCCCAACAAGTTGGAGTTCAAAATATCTTTCCATATAATACTTCATATGGAGCCATTTGAATACTAAAATGAAAGCTATTGTTTTAGGAAAATTCCAAAAAAGGCAAGTATTTATCCCACATAATTAGGAAGTCAAGAGAGAATAATCTCAGTATGTATTCTAGAGTTTGAATAGTCCTTTCAGACTGTCCGTTCATTTGGGGGTGATAAGTAGTACTCATACGAAGATCAGTATTCAAAGCCTTCTGGATACCTTTCCAGAATTTTGATGTAAACCAGGGACCTTGATCAGACACAATCGATATAGTTGCACCATGAAATCTTACAAATTCATTAATATAAAGTCTTTCCAGGCAATCAAGTGGTAAATCCTCTCTTATAGGAAGGAAATATGCTGATTTTGTGAGATGATCAACAATTACCCATATTACATCATTCTTTCTAGGTGTCCTCGGTAGTCCGAT
The DNA here is from genome assembly GCA_963277665.1 of Viscum album. Lineage (NCBI taxonomy): Eukaryota > Viridiplantae > Streptophyta > Magnoliopsida > Santalales > Viscaceae > Viscum > Viscum album. Next base: position 877,955,646 of record OY728125.1, read on the forward strand.
GATAAAAACCATCGTAATTTTATCTCACTTCCACATAAGAATAGGTATAGGTTGCATCAATATTCTAGGATATTGTCTCTCTACCTTCAATTGTTGATAAACTAGAAACCTTGACACATAGTCACCAATTTCCCACTTCATATTATCCCACCAAAAATATTCATTCAGATCTCTATACATCTTTGGGCTACCCGGGTGTATAGATAAATTTGAGCTATGAGTATCATCTAATAGTTCCATTTTTTAGCTCTAGTACTGATGGGATGCATAACCTCTTCCCAAAATTTATAACTCCTTCATCATACACGATGTTTTCCAATCTCCCATACTTAACAGCAATAATTTTATTGTGCAAATTCTCATCATCAAATGGAGAACATTTTATCTTATCTAATAATGATGGTTTATCAATCATTTGAAAGAGGAAATATGTTTCCCCTTCCTTAACAATTCACATATCCATCTTCAGTAGATCCTTGAATATAGGATCTCTTTCAATCCTCATTTGGGTCAGGAGTCCATGATCTTTCCTACTTAATGAATCTACCACCTTATTTGCATTTCCTGGGTGGTAGTGTATTGAAAAATTGTAATCTTTGAGTAACTCGAGCCATCTCCTTTTCCTCATGTTGAGTTATTTTTGTGTGAAAATATATTTCAGACTCTTGTGATCCTTATAAATCTCACATATTTCTCTGTAGAGATAATTTCTCCATATTTTTTGAGAAAATATTACAGCTGCGAACTCTAGATCATGTGTTGGATAATTTTTCTCATGAGTCTTCAACTCCCTTGATGCATAAGCAATAACTTTACCACTTTTCATAAGGACACAACCCAACCCATTCTTCGATGCATCACTGTATATTACAAATCCATCACTTACAGATAGAAGGTTTAAAATTATAGGATCAACCAATATTATTTTCAATTCTTCAAAGCATTCTATACGATCTTTTTTCCACACGAACTTAACTCCTTTACATGTGAGCTTGGTTAGCGGGTTAGCCAGTCAGGAAAAATTCATAACGAAACACTGATGGTAACTTGATAATCCAATAAAATTTCATACCTCAGTTATGTTTGTTGGCATGGAACAATATTTAATTGCCTTAGTCTTTGCAGGATAAACTAGGATTCCATCCTTAGAGACAATATGTCCTAGAAAAGAAACTGATTGAAGCCAAAATTCTCACTTTCTAGACATCCCATATAATTCATTTCTTCTAAGAGTTTTTAGAATAATCTGAAAGTGATCCTCATGGTCTTCATATATTTTTGAGTACACCAGGATATAATTGATGAATACCACAAAAAAGTTATCAAGATATTCCTTGAAAACTCTATTCATTAAATCCATGAAAAGAGAGGGTGAATTAGTCAGCCCAAAAGGCATCATTGTAAACATGTAATGCCCATACCTGGTTCAAAATGTTATCTTAGGAATATCTTCCTTCCTCACATGTAGCTGATGATATCTGAATCGAAGGTCAATCTTCGAAAAGTATTGATCTCTATGAAGTTGATCAGATAAATCATCAATCCGAGGGAGATGATACTTATACTTTATTGTAATTGCATTGATTTCCCTGTAATCAATGCATAGCCTCATGGATCCATATTTCTTCTTAACAAATAGGAATGAGTCTCCCCATGGAGAAAAACTAGGTCAAATAAATTATTTTTCACTCAACTCCTCTAGTTGTTACTTTAGCTACACTAACTCCACAGTGGCCATTCTATAGGGGGTCTTTTATATAGGTCTTTCACCAGGAATTAAGTCAATGGAAAACTCAATTTCCATATCTAGAGGATGTCCATGTAAATCCTCTAGAAATACATCAATGTATTCCTAAACTATATACACATATTCAATTTGAAGATTTTTTTCCTCACCCATAGATATTGGGTTCTCTTCATCTCCAAGAATTTCATTCAATAGAGATACTGGGGGTGGGTCTAGATAAGAATCAGATGGCAAGGTCTCTTTTCTAAAGATGAGATATTCTACACCATTTTCAAAAATAGTAACTTCCTTTTTATTTAAATAAATCTTTGCATCATAGTTTGACAACCAATTCATACCAAGAATTATATCAAAGTTAGTCATTGGTATAATGATAAGGTTAGAAAATAAAGCACATTTATGTGTCACGAGGGGGACTAGTTGACATGCCTTTGTTGCAATGATGCATCCCCTAGAAGTTTTGACTGATAACTCCTTTATTATATCAAATTGGAAATGTCTAATTTTCTTCAAAAATTGGGAAGATATAAATGAATGCAATGATCTAGAATCAAATAATGTGTTGGCTAAGTTTGAGGAAACAATTAAAGTACCTACCACTATATCATTAAGAACTTCAACTTCTGTGGTTGTAATTGTACAAGATCTCCCTTGATCTCTTGGCCTTTTCTGAGGCATGTTTACCTGGCACTTAGGAAACTCATTTTCATAGTGTCCCACATCTCTACAATTGTATCATTAAATATCATCAAATTGTTTCTTCTCATTTAATTCATTAGATATATGAACCTTTTCTCCACACTTATAGGATACTCCCATGACTTTCAAACATTTCCCGAGATGATTCTTTCCATAGTTCTTGCATAATGGGAATTTCTTCACTCCTTGGTTCTCATTTGGTGCTTTACCTTTCCCTTGGTCATCAGAGTACTACTTTTTATCTTGGTTTCCCTTGAACAAATTTGATCTATCAAATTTCTTATCTGTTTTTATGGCACTTGATAAAATTTCATCATATGATGAAAATGTTTGAAAATCTAGTCCCCTTAGAAGACTTGGATTAATACCTTCAAAGAAATTATCAATATTGTCTACTAAGTCATGTATGTAATCTACGACATACCTGGCTAGCCCTGTGAAGGTAGCCTCATACTCTACAACACTATCTTCTTCCCTTTGATTTAAGCCAAGGAATTTTCTCTTCATTTTGGTTCGTTACTCACGAGGGAAATATTTTTCGAAGAATATTTCCTTAAAAGTCCTCCAATCCATATCTTCTATTCCTTCTTCCTATATGCTATACTGAATCAAATACCACCATTGATCAGAGTCACCATTGAGACAATATACTTCAAGTACTACCCTTTCATTTTCATTACATTTTAATTCCATGAATATATTTTCAAGGGACTTGATCCATTGCTCAACAACCACTGGATTAGTAGTCCTGCTGAAATATGGGGGATTCTTCCACATGAAATGATTCAACACAGGTGTGGAATGGTTATTCGTTACAACCTGAGTAAGTTTTCCCAATATGGTCATGATCTGATCTTCTCCAACATTGAGTGTGTTGACTTGCTCAATGAAGAGATACCTACATTTCCCATGAGTATTGATTCCCCTTATTCCATTAGTCGCCATTTCTAAATAATGGAACACACTAAATTAGGGTATGAATCATAATTTATAATCTTAACTTAACAAAATACTTAGCATAAATTGAGATCCTAGGCATGTCTAATCCCACAATCAGAAAAATGGTTTCTTTAAGGAATAATTTACATTTCAATCCTTCATAATGGATTTTAAGGAAAATATAAATTATCATAAGCATATTCTGTAGGAGTATCATAACCAAGAGTACAGAAAGGCCCATTTTCGTGTACCAGGATACCACGGGTCAAGCCTGAAACTCCTTGTCGGAGCTTTCACTCCTAGGTACATCTGTTCCAGAGCCACCACTACTTGCTCGTATCGATACAGGGATGTATTTCTTGAAATATCCACATAATCTATTTCTTACCAAAATATCGGTATGTTCTTGTATTTTTATCCTCAATTACTATATTTGGGACTCTTTACTAATCTACATCTTCTAAATCTTGTTTCCAAGGTTCCTACTAAACTTCCTTTGATACCAACTGTAACACCCCGACCCCTCTAGACTGGATCCGATGCATTACTTATTATATTATCATGGTTAGAAGGAATGAAAATATCAAAGGAATGATAATTTTAGTATTCTTGAAGAAACTAGATACATATATGCAACTCAAATTACATTGGAAAAGGTTACAAAATAAAATACATAACAAAAACTAAAAAATGCATCCAGAAGAACTCAATAAATGATCTCCTCTTCATCACCTATTGAAAGTAAAAAATGAAAGGGGTGATCTCAAAAGATCATTAAGGGTTACAAATATCAGAATCATTAATCAATAATAACTAAATTGTAAATAATTTGACATAATCAATATGGCATGGTGAATAAATGAAAGACTCACGCCATTAATAAACTGAGAATGAAATTGCATCCATAGATTTTGTCTTATTGAAAACCCCATGGATAATAATAACTGATAATGAATAAAGAGAATTATTATTAATTGGACGTTATGTATCTGCCACATGATACCATAATAACATAAAAACGGTTTAGTTCTGTGGTTAGAAACCCGTCTGATTTGTGGAAACAAACTCGAAGGGTTTGTCACCAACTGATTTGTCTCATGAGACCTACCGATGCATTGAGGGGATGTAGTGGGCCCCAACCACCACTGAATATCCAAATAATTATTTATAAATATATTAAACACAAGGGAAATATTCCTTTACATTATCCGTATAGAATAGAGGGTACACATTCGTCAATATTTCTACAGTCAAAACAACATTCAAAATAAATACTGTATGTAAAATGGTATACGACTTGGAAAATAATCATATTCACGATTTGAGAATATAGAAAATTAAATGTAATATAATTTCAATTTAAATGTGATCTAAAATGGGTATTAGGTACACCACATAATAAAGAGTAGGTGCACAACACTATATAGGTCACAATGAAGTGAAAATTGAGGCAAAGCTTGTTACCACGTTGTAATCAATTGAGTCGCATGACCAAAAGTTAATAACCACCAAATTAATCACATAATACCATGGATATAAAGAGAATCATGATAATATATATCAAATGGAATTACAACAATACCACATATAAGATATAAGAGGCGAACAATGGAAATCCCATAGAATTGAAAGTGAGATGAGAAAAACCCCTTTCAAACATTTCTGTATGGTAATGAGAGTTCTTACGAGGGATTAATGAGAGGTAAAGGTGTATCCCATTATTTATATATCATAAGGGATGTTTGGGGAAGGTGTGAAAACATACCCCATCATTAGGTATTAAAAATAAAAGAGCACAACATAGAGAATATTCTTGAACAAAAGTGAGAGAGAGGATCCCTTATCTTATGTTTGAAGGTGTTCTTGATTATTCTTAATGACCTGAATAATAAAATTTATCTTTATTAATTAATAAGTCCATAACCTCATAAACATTTAATTGATATGTTATAACCTTATTATGTTTATTAATGGACTTTTTTATGGGTTTAAGAGATTCAATTTTATTGTTTTGGTAGCATTTTCTTCTTTGGTTTTCATGATCCGTTTACTTATATTCATGAATGGATGTTTGTTTGAAATGTGGTTAAACATACAGAATTTTTAATATACATTATTAGTGAAATTAAAGAGATATAAATGATCTTATAATGATTCTAGTTATATACCATGAGGATGACTCATTCGATGAGTTAAAAATAAATGCTTGGATTTGGATTGGCGGTTTTGTGCACAATAAACTTGTTTTGTATTATTATTACATATTATGAATGTGTTAGGATTATAGAACATTAAATAAGATAAAATACATATATTATGACCTAGTTAAACCATTGAAAAGGTTTCATGACCAGTATTTAAGATAGTAATGCAAATTGAAAACCCGGCTTCCTTGAATGTGACAAATTAACACATCTCGGATGGTGTTTGCATTTATTGTATAAAAGGAAGAAAAAAAGAGAGATTATGATAAAATATTCCATTAGAATAATAAAAATACATTACATGTAAGGTACTAGAATATTATGGCATTTAGATGATGGGAGGTGCGAAGAGAGAAGAAAAAAAATGGAACCTTGTAAAAGAAATTGAAAGAAAAGAGAAGAGAGGTTCACCTCCCGAGTAATCCTCCTTGAGAATCTCATTAAGGATTTTGTTTTTGGCCTTTTGGTGAGACCAGAAGGTATTGGACATGGGGAGAGGTTTTGGGAAGAGTATTTGGTAGAATTTAGGCAAGGCATGAATATTGAGTGGTGTGGGAGGAAGAGGGGATTTCTCTATATTGTATTCATTAATTTATTATTTCTTCACAAGACAAGGAATAGTGAGTCTTCCATGACCAAGAATAGTAATTGTATCATGTGAATCCGAATCAATTGGGCTTACATCAACAGAACATCATACATGACTCTATAATTAGTGTATGTAGCTTATTTTGTAAATTATTGTATTTCACTATTAATAAAAAATTCAAGTATTTCAGAAAAATAAAAAAAATTCACCGTAACCATTTTTCAACATGTAAAATCCAAAAATGAAGTCCATTTTTTAAAAATAATTTTCTAAATATGATTAATTAAATATTTAATTAAAATCATTATTTAATCAAAAAATATAAACACTTAAATTATTCATCTTTATTTTTAAGGTGCCTACATTTATTTATACATTAATGGGTGTGGATACCATTCATAAGAGTCATATTACTATTCATAAGGGTAAGTTACTATTTATAAGGGTAGGTTACTATTCATAAGGGTATGTTATTATTCACCAAAAATTAAGTTAATTATTTCAGACTCTAAATATCACCCTAAACACAAATGTGTATGTCCGATTTTCAAAATTCAAAACACACAAGTGGAAAATATAAGTTCAATGGATAGGATATGACTATCTCCTAAATAACCAAGTGTTGTTTCAAAGAAACTTAGTGCTTTATGAAATATAGGCTATGACTAGAATGTATTTAAGAGAAACATACCATAATATGTTTGGGGTGCTACATTATTTCCTCCAAAAATTTCTTCCTTGAAAATTTTAATTTTATAAAGCCCACCAAAAAGATGTGGGTGGTTATTCTTGATAACATATTCAGGTTCCCATGTTTCTTTCTCCTTATTCTAGTTTTTCCAAAGAAACTTTACTAGAGGAGTCTTCCGATATATCAATACTTGACCCCTTGTGTCAAGGATCCCGATAGACTCTTCATAGTGTGAAAAATCAGGTTCCAGTTCTATTTATTCATAGGTGAGTACATGCATTGGGTCTGGAATTTATTTCTTCAACAATGAAACATGGAACACATAATGATCTTTAGAGAGACTTAGAGGCATTGCTAAAAGGTAAGATACATCTCTGATTCTTTCTAGAATTTTAAATGGCCCTATGTACCTGAGGCACAGTTTCCCCTTCTTACTGAACCTTAAGACACCCTTCCATAGAGATACTTTCAGAAAGACATGATCTCCCACTTGGAATCCCAAATCGTTTCTCTGGTTGTCAGCATAACTCTTCTTCCTACTTTGGGATGCTTTATTATGGGACTATATTTTCTTCACATTTTTTGTTGTCTCTTCAATAAGTTCTGGACCCATAAGTTTCCTCTCACCAACTTCTTCCCAACAAGTTCGCGTTCAACATCTCTTTCCATATAATGCTTCATACAGAGCCATTTGAATACTCTAATGGAAACTATTGTTGTAGGAAAATTAAACCAAATGAAAGTATTGATCCCAAATATATTGAAAGAGAAGATAGCATGATATCAGCATGTCTTCCAGAGTTTGAATAGTCCTTTCAGATTGTATGTCAGTTTGGGGGTGATAAGAAGTACTCATATGAAGCTCAGTATTCAATGCCTTCTAGAGAATTTTCCAGAATTTTGATGTAAACCAAGGATCTCAATTGGACATAATCGAAATTGGTGTACCACGAAGTCTTACAACTTCATTAATATAAAGTCTTTCTAGGTGATCAAGTGGTAAATCCGATCTTATAGGAAGGAAATGTGCTGATTTTTTGAGATGATAAAAAATTACCCATATTGAATCATTCCTTTTAGGTGTCCTTGGTAGTCTGGTGATAAAATCCATCATAATTTTATCCCACTTCCATAAAGTATTCGGTAGAGTTTTCATCACTCTAGGATATTGTCTCTCCGCCTTCAATTATTGACAAACTGGACTCCTTGACATGTAGTCAACAATTTCCCGCTTCATATTATCCGACCAAAAATATTCCTTCAGATCTCTATACATCTTTTGGCTACCTGAGTGTATAGAGAAATTTGAGCTATGAGCATCGTCTAATAGTTCCCTTTTTAGCTCAGGTAATGATGGGACTGATAACCTCTTCCCAAATTTCAGTACTCCTTCCTCTTACACGAAGTCTTCCAATATCCCATCCTTAACAACAATAATTTTCTTGTGCAGATTCTCATCATCAGATTGAGGGCTTTTTATCTTCTCTAATAAATATGGTTTAACAATCATTTGAAAGTGGAAATATGTTTCCCTTTCCTTAAAAATTCCCATATCCATCATCAGTAGATCCATGAATATAAGATCTCTTTCAATCCTCATTTGGGTCAGGAGTCTATGATCTTTCCTACTTAATGCATCTGCCACCTTATTTTCCTTTCCTAGGTGGTAGTGTATTGAAAAATCATAATCTTTGAGTAACTCGAGCCATCTACTTTGCTTCATGTTGAGTTATTTTTGTGTGAAAATGTATTTAAAACTCTTGTGGTCCGTATAAATATCATATCTTTCTCCGTAGAGATAATGCCTCCATATTTTTAGAGCAAAGATTATGGATGATAACTCAAGATCATGAGTTGGATAGTTTTTCTCATGATTCTTCAACTCCCATAATGCATAAGCAATAACTTTACCACTTTGCATAAGGATGCAACCCATCCCATTCTTCGATGCATCACTATATATTATAAATTTGTCACTTTCAGATGGAAGAGTCAAAATTGGAGCATTTACCAATATTATTTTCAATTCTTCAAAGCATTCTGTACATTATTTTTTCCACACAAACATAAATCCTTTACGTGTGAGCTTGGTTAGCGGGTTAGCCAGTCGGGCAAAATTCTGAATGAAACGCCGATGGTAACCTGCTAAGACAGTAAAACAACGTACCTCAGTTATGTTTGTTGGCATGGGCCAATCTTGGATTGCCTTTTCCTTTGTAGGATCAACTAGTATTCCATCCTTAGAGACAATATGGCCTAGAAAAGAAACTGGTTGAATCCAAAATTCTCACTTGGTAAACTTCCCATATAATTCATTTCTTCTAAGAGTTTTCAGAATAATCCACAAGTGATCCTTGTGTTCTTCATATATTTTTGAGTACAACAAGATATCATCGATTAATACCACAATAAAGCTATCAATATATTATTTGAAAACAATATTCATTAAATCCATGAAAACATAGGGTGCATTAGTCAGTCCAAAAGGCATCACTATAAACTTGTAATGCCCGTACCTGGTTCGAAATACTATCTTAGGAATATCTTCCTTCCTCACATGCAGTTGATGATATCTAGATTGAAGGTCAATCTTCAAAAAGTATTGATCTTCATTAAGTTGATCAAATAAATCATCAATATAAGGAAAAGGATACTTATTCTTTATTGTAATAGCCTTGATTTATCTGTAATCAATGCATAGCCTCATGGATCCATCTTTCTTATTGACAAACAGGACCAGGGATCCACATAGAAAAACACTAGGTCGAATAAATCCTTTGTCACTCAAATCCTCGAGTTGTTACTTTAGCTCAACTAACTCCATAGTGGAAATTCTATAGGGGGTCTTTGATATAGGTCTTGCATAGGAATTAAGTTAATGGAAACTCAATTTCCCGCTCTGGAGGATGTCTAGGTAAATCCTCTAGAAATACATCAATGTATTCTTGCATTATATTCACATCTTGAATTTGAATATTTCTTTCCTCACCCATAGATATTGGGTTCTATTCCTCTCCAAGAATTTATTCAATAGAGAAACTGGTGGTGGGTCTAGATAAGAATCATATGGCAAGGTCTCTTCTCTAAAGATAAAAGATTCTATACCATTTTAAAAAATAGTAACTTATTTTTTCTTGTAATAAATCTTTGGATCATAGTTTGACAAACAATTCATACCATGAATTATATCAAAGCGAGTCATTAGTATGATGATAAGGTTAGAAACTAAAGCACATTTATGTGTCACGAGTGGGACTAGTTGACATTATTTTATTGCAATTATGCATCCCCTAGGAGTTTTAATTGATAACTCCTTTATTAAATCAAATTGGACATGTCTAATTTTCTTGGAAAATTGGGAAGATATAAATGAATGTGATGATCCAAAATCAAATAAAGTGTTTTCTAAGTTTGTGGAAATAATTAAAGTACCTGCCACTACATCATTAATAACATAAACTTTCGTATTTGTAATCACATAAGCTCTCCCTTTATCTCTTGGCCTTTTCTAAGGCATGTTTCCTTGGCACTTAGGACACTCATTTTCATAGTGTCCCATTTCTCTACAATTATAGCACTGAAAATCATCAAATTGTTTCTTCACCTTGCATTCATTAGATAGATAACCCTTTTCTCCACAATTATATGAGACTCTCTAGCCTTTAAATAATTTCCAAGATGATTCTTTCCACAGTTCTAACATAATGGGAATTTTTTCATTCCATTGTTCTTATTTATCACTTCACCTTTCCATTGTTTATTAGAGTACTACTTTTTACCTTGGTTTCCCTTGAACAGACTTGATCTAGAAAATTCCTTCTCTATTTTGATGTCACTTGATACAATTTCATAATAGGATGAAAATGGTGGAGAATCTAGTGCCCTTCGAAGACTTGGATTAAGACCTTCAAAGAAATGATCAATCTTGTCTACTGAGTCACGTATTTAATCTATGGCATGCCTGGATAGCCTTGTGAAGATAGCCTCATACTCTACAATACTATCTTCTTCCCTTTTCTTTAATCCAAGGGATTTTATCTTCATTTCAGTTCATTTCTCACAAGGGAAATATTTTTCGAAGAACATTTCCTTAAAATTCCTCTATTCCATATCTTCTATTTCTTCTTCCTCTGTGGTATTCTGAATCAAAGACCACCATTGATCAGAGTCACCCTTGAGAAAATTTACTGCCATTACTACCTTTTCATTTTCATTTCATATTAAATTCCATGAATATCTTTCAAGGGACTTGATCCGTTTCTCAACAACCACTGTATTAGTAGTGCCGTTAAAGGATGGGGGATTCTTCCACATGAAATGAGTGTGGAATGGTTATTCATTACAACCTGAGTAAGTTTTCCCAATATGTTCATGATCTAATCTTCTCTAACTTTGAGTGTGTTTACTTGCTCAGTGGAGAGATCCCTACATTTCCCATGATTATTGATTCCCCTTCTTCGATTAGTATCCATTTCTAAATAATTGAACACACTAGATTAGGGTATTAATCATAATGTATAATCTTAACTTAACAAAATACTTAGCATAAATTGAGACCCTAGGCATGACTAATCTCACAATCAGAAAAAGGGTTTCTTTAAGGAATAATTTAAATTTCAATCCTTCATAATGGTTTTTAAGGAAAATATAAATTATCATAAGCATATCCCATAGGAGTGTCGTAACCAAGAGTGCAGCAAGGCCCGTTGTCGTGTACCAGGATACCATGGGTCAAGCCTGAAACTCCTTGTTGGAGCTTTCACTCCTAGGTACATATGTGCCAGAGCCACCACTACCTGCTTGTATCCAGATAGGGATGTATTTCTTGAAATATCCAAATAATCTATTTCTTACCAAAATATAGGGATGTTCTTGTATTTTTATCCTCAATGACTATATTAGAGACTCTTTTCTAATTTACGTCTTCTAAATCTTGTTTCCAAGGTTCCTACTAAACTTCCTTTGATACCAACTATAACACCCCGACCCCTCTAGACTGGAACCTGTGCATTAATTGTTACATTGGCAAGGTTATAAGGAATAAAAATATTGAAGTAATGATCGGTTTAGTATTCTTGAAGAAACTAGATACATATATGTAACTCAAATTACATTGGAAAAGGTTACAAAATACAATACATAACACAAACTAAAAAATGCATCCAGAAGAACTCAATTAATGATCTCCTCTTCATCACCTATTGAAAGTAAAAAATTAAAGGGGTGATCTCAAAAAATAATTAAGGGTTAAAAATATCAGAATCATTAATCTATAAAAATTGAATTGTAAACAATTTGACATAATCTATATGGCATGGTGAATAAATGAAAAACTCACACCATTAATAAACTGGGAATGAAATTTCATCCATAGATTTTGTCTTATTGAAAACCTCATGGATAATAATAAATTATAATGAATAAAGATAATTCTTATTAATTGGACATTATGTATATTGAACATGATACCATAATACCATAAAAACGGTTTAGTTCAGTGGGTAGAAACCCGTCTGATTTTAGGAAACAAACTCGAAGGGTTTGTCGCCAACTGATTTGCCTCATGAGACCTACCGATGCATCGAGAGGCTATAGTGGGCCCTACCCACCAATGCATATCAAAATATTTCTTTATACATATATTTAACATAAGAGAAATATGCCTTTACATTATCTTTATAGAATAGAGGATACAAATTCATCAATATTTCCACAGTCAAAACAATATTCAAAATAAATACCGTATGTAAAATAATATATGACTTAGACAATAGTCATATCCATGATATGAGAATATGGAAATTTAAATGGAATATAATTTCAATTGAAAGGTGATCTAAAATTGGAAGTAGGTACATCACATAAGAAAGAGTAGGTGCACAATACTAAGAAAGTCAAAATGAAGTGAAAATTGAGACAAAGCTCGTTACCACGTTGTAATCAATTGAGTCGTATGACCAAAAGTTAAGAACCACCAAATTAATCACATAATACCATGAATATAAAGAGATTTATGATAATATATATCAAATTTCAGTACACCTATACCACATATAATAAATAAGAGGCAAACAATAGAAATCCTACAGAATTGAAAGTGAGATGAGAGAAACCCCTTACAAACATTTCATCATTGTAACGAGTGTTCTTGCGAGGGATTATTGAGAGGTAAAGGATTATACCATTATTTATATATCATAAGGTAAGTATGGGGAAGGTGCGAAAACATACCCCATCATTAGGTATTAAAAATAAAAGAGCACAACGTTGGGGAGATTCTTGAACAAAAGTGGGAGAGAGGATACCTTACCTTATGCTTGAAGGAGTTCTTGATTGTTCTTAACAACCTTAATAATAAAATTTAGCTTCATTAATTAATAATTCCAGAACCAGATCAACATTTAATTGATATTTTATAACCATATTAGGTTCATTAATGGCCTTTTTTATGTGTTTAAGAGATTCAATTTTCTTGATTTGGTAGCATTTTCTTCGTTGGTTTTCATGATCCGTTTACTTGTATTCATGAATGGATGTTTGTTTGAAATGTGGTTAAACATCCAGAATTGTTAATATACATTATTAGTAAAATTAAATAGACATAAATTATCTTATAATGATTTTGGTTATATACCAAGAGGATGACTCATTTGATGAGTTAAAAATAAACGCTTGGATTTGGATTGACGGTTTTCTGCACAATAAACTTGTTTTGTATTATTATTAAATATTATGAATGTGTAAGGATTCCATAACATTAAAGAGGATAAAATACATATATTATGATCTGGTTAAACCATTGAAAAGGTTTTATGACCAGTATTGAAGATAATAATGCAAATTGAAAGCCTGTCTTCCTTGAGTGTGACAAATTAACACATCTCAGACGGTGTATGAATTTTTTGAATAAAAGGAAGGAAAAAAGAGAGATTATGATGAAATATTGCATTATCATAATGAAAATATAGTAAATGTAAGGTAATGGAATTATCATGGCATTTGGATGAGGGGAGGTGAGAAGAGATAACAAAATAATGGAATTTTGTGAAAGAAATTGAAAGAAAAGAGAAGAGAGGTTCACCTCTTGTGTACTCTTCCTTGAGAATCTTCTTAAGGACTTTGTTTTTGGCCTTTTGGTGAGACTAGTAGGTCTTGGGCATGGGGTGTAACATTCCGGATCCGGGCGCCACTCAACGGGTGCCCCGAACCCAGTTGGTCACATGACCTCAAGCACATTTCCCCAAACGCCAGAGGCTGTCGACTAGTAGCAAGGACCCAGGTCTGATAGTAGGGAAACTATGCCCTCATTTGTCAAAGTGTAACATGGCGGAATAAAATATACAAACATACAACATCATCAGAAGTAATAAACCATACACATTTTAAAGGAAAAACTGCAGTAAAAGATAACAAACAGTCATATAGATAATGATGCAAAATGTCTCAAGTTATAAGAAAGTAGCCAGAACATGTTACACATCAATACAGTACAATACAATACAGCTCATGGTACAAGGTATAGTAAAGAAAAACAAAGTAGAGTAGACAGAACACATCAGCATCATAAGCCTAAGCTCGGTCCCATGCTCTCCTACTCCTCTGCTACAATCATATACCTGTATAGGGACCCTTTCCCCTGTCAACACATACAGAAACATAATCTGTTTGGGCCGAAGACGTGACCCAAACAGGGTGTGAGAAATAAATCCCAGTAGGCACCCACCAAAGGCCCGTGCCCAACTGTGTGAAAATATGCAACAAAAACTTGCAGTAGTAAATGAAATAAACTAAGAAATACTCAAATGTAACTAACTTTACCAGTTATATTTCCATTTTATTATTCATTTAACCATCCAATTCAATAACAATCTGTGCTCATCAGAACCAAGCCCTCAGGCTAATCAGAATCTTTCCCTCAGGCTATCGAATATTTCCCTCAGGCCACTCATAACCTTGCCCTCAGACCTTTCCCTCAAACGAAGTAAAATATTTCCCTCAGGAAAAACTGGAACGAAAACCTCAGGTAATCAGAATCTTGCCCTCAGGATAATATAAACACACCCTCAGGCTAATATAACCACGCCCTCAGGCTAATATAACCACGAACTCAGGCTAATATAACTGCTTCCCTCAGGAATAAGTAACAGTGCCAAGCCCAAATAATAAACACAAAATTTATATAAAATTCCTCTCAAGGAAAAACTAATGCACAATATAAACATGGAATACTCTCGGGTATCCTGGCCAAGCGACTAAACAGAGGAACACACCCCCAGGGTGGTCCTGGATCCAAGAAGCGATCCCAAACAACAGTTTTACAATTACATTTAATTACCTATACATTTATAGGTATTTAAATAGCCAAGGCCTCAGCCACATGACACCCCAATATGGGCTCGTAGCTCAACGATACAAAAAAAACGCAAAATAGTTGGAATTTAAACACCATGCCACCTACATCGATCGCCCCTGATCTATATATGCGAACTCCGATCCTTGAATCGTCCAAGAACAATTTATATCTGAGGTAAAATAAATCCAATTCAAACGTAAATAACTTCCCCTCAGGAAATAATTGGTAAGAAAAACTTAAGGAGAAGGAAAGGCTTACCCGTACGATTCAAACGAGATTGACAGAGCCAGAATCAGATTCCCGGTGCTCGATTGGGAAGTCTCCAAAGTTCCAGCCATCCCTCCCAATTCCTCCTCTGGTTCTAAGCCTTACCACTGAACAGGGGAGGCTACTGCCCATTTTTAGTGAAAAAAACAAACTACACGGTGTGTACTATTGACTAAACGGTGTGTACTTTTCTCATTTAACTGTTCCTTTGGTGGGTACCTTTCCCACCACCGCATTGTTCATCCGTCGACATGAGTATACAACGTGTATTCCCGAATACATGGTGTGTACTATCGCTCAGCTGGCGACTGCTTCCACCACCTTACTATTTACCTGCTGACTGACTACACGACATATAAATAAAAACTCCACGACATGTAGTCAGTTTTTACACCCTTCCTCATCGACATGGCTACACAACCTGTGTACTCATTCCACATGGACATTGTACATGGCGTGTGTAAAATAACATAGCGTGTAGTCCCAAAATTTAGGATTTTTCCTCATTTTCCTTATTTTCTCAAAAACACTTAAGGAAAAGAGAAAATAAGAAACCCGTATCTCAAAACTAAGAACCGGGTTCTTACAAACTTCCCCCTTAAAGCAATTCATCCCCAAATTTCTCTTCCAAGGGTGGAGAAGATAAAGCTGTGAACAACTCAGGACACTGAGCACGTACGTCAGTCTCCCACTCCCAGGTTTCGTCCTGTACTTAGCCATGCTTCCATAGAACCCGTACGAGAGGAACTGATCGGCCTTGGAGAACCTTCATGCTCCTATCCATGATACGAATAGGATGATACTCAAAGGATTCATCTACCTCAAGGTCAACCTCCTATGGATAAAAGATGTGAGACATGTCTGAATGATAACAGAAAAACTGAGATACATAGAAGACGTCGTGCATAGCCCGGTACCTCTGTGGTAACTGCAAATGATAGGAAACCGACCCAACTCTCTCCAGAATCTCAAACAGCCCCACATACCTTGGTGAAAGTTTACCCTGTCTCCTAATTCGCTTGTGTCCCAACCTCATTGAAACACGCAAAAACACCTGATCCCCGACCATGAACTCCAAGGGTCATCTGCGGTGATCAACATAAGATTTCTGACGAGACTGCGCAGTAGCCACTCACTTCTGTATCAACTGGACCTGCTCTGATGTCACCTGCACGAGACGTGGTCCCAGTAAATCTGCCTCACCTATCTCCAACCAGCACAGGGGTGATCGGCATGGCCTACCAAATAAAGCCTTGTATGGTTCCATCTCAATAGTTTCCTGAAAACTATTATTATAGGAAAACTGAACTAGGGGTATATGCTTCTCCCAGAAGCCCCCAAAGTCTAGGAAACATGCACGCGGCATGTCCTCAAGTACCTATATCGTATGCTCTGACTGGACATCGGTCTGAGGGTGGTAAGCTGTCCTCAGAAGCACCTGTGTACCCAGTGCCCTCTGAAAACTCTGCCAGAAACGAGACATAAAGCGGGCATCCCTATCAGAAATGATAGAACGAGGAACCCCATGAAGATGTACAACCTCTCGGATATACATCTTTCCGAGCTCATCTACATTGATGGTCTCCTTGATTGGAAAAAAGTGAACCACCTTCGTGAGTCTGTCCACCACAACCCACACGACATCATTGCCTCGAGGTGACCCCGGAAACCCTGTCACAAAATCCATCATGACATCATCCCATTTACACTCCAGGATGGGTAACTGTTGTAACAGTCTAGCTGGCCTCTGATGCTCTACCTTCACCTGTTGACAGGCGGAACATCTAGTAACAAAACTAGCTACTTCCCGTTTCATACCCGGCCACCAATACTGACGTCTCAAGTCACGATACATCTTGGTAACCCTGGGATGCACAGCCCAAGCTGAAGCATGAAACTCCCGCATAAAGTCCTCACGTATATCCCCTGGAACCCACACTCATCCATGGAAACACAGTACCTCATCATCACCTATCGTCCATCTAGGAGGAGGGTCCTCAATTGCCACCGACTCCCGTAGAACTAGGACTTATGAATCAACTAGCTATCTCATCCTCACTCTATCCAGGAGGATAGAAGTCATAGCTAAAGAAGAAAGATAGGTCTGCCCCTGACTTTCGTGAACCTCTAAATGCATCTCAGAGAACAAATCCATAAGCTACCACTCACCACTGGCCTCTTGCACTACCTGTATCCGAGTCTTCCTGCTCAGTTCATCAGCAACTGCATTACGCTTACCTGGTGTATAGGCAAGTTCAAAATCGAAGAACTGTAGGTACTCAACCCACCTCCACTGCCTCAGATTCAAGTGACGCTGAGTAAAGATATATTTGAGACTTTTGTGGTCGGTGTACACCACAAAATGATCTCCCAAGAGATAATGTCTCCAACAACGCAACACATTCACAACTGCAGCCAACTCGAGGTCATGTGTCGGGTAATTCCTCTCATGTGGCCTCAACTGCCTAGACCAGTACGCAACAACTCGGTCGTCCTGCATCAACACTGCTCCCAGCCCAATACCTGATGCATCACAGTAAACTGTATAGCTCTTCCCCTGCTCTGGGAGTATCAGGATTGGTGCTGATGTCAACTTTCCCTTCAGCTCCTAAAAGGATGTCTCACAAGATTATAACCAAATGAACTTCACACCCTTCTTAGTCAAACCCATCAATAGCGCTGCTAAGCAGGAGAAGTACTGAATAAATCACCTATAGCAACCAGATAGCCCCAAGAAACTCCATATCTCAAAAACGTTCTTAGGCTGCTCCCAGGAAACTACTGCTCTCAACTTCTCAGGGTCTATTGCAACTCCTTCCTCTGAGATAATATTACCCAGGAAGTGTATCTGGTCCATCCAAAAGTGGAACTTTGAGAGTTTAGAATATATCGCATTATCTCTCAATGTAAACGATCTCAAGATGGGTGGAATGGTCATGTAGAGTGTGATAGTACACCAAGATATCGTCCACAAAGACTACCACAAAAGAGTCCAGATAAGGTTGGAACACACGATTCATCAGAGCCATGAAAACTACTGGTGCGTTCGTGAGTCCAAACGGTATAACCAAGTAATCGTATAGACCATACCTACTCCTGAAGGCTGTGAGAGGTATATCAGATGGTATAATGCATAACTGATGATATACAGATATCAAGTCAATATTCAAGAAAACTTGTGCTACTCTAAGTTGATTGACAAGATCATTAATCCTCGGTAGGGGATATCGGTTCTTGACCGTCAATTGGTTCAACTTCTGATAATCCACACAGAGTCTGAGGGTACCATCTGCCTTCTTTGAAAAGAGAACTGGAGAACCCCAAGGAGAAGTACTGGGTCGGCTGAAACCCTTTGACTGCAACTCCTCTAACTGTCTCTTTAGCTCCTGCAAATCAAGTGTAGCCATACTATAAGGAGGAATGGATACTGGTGCCCCTCCTGGCACAAACCCAATAGATAAATCCACATCTCATTCCGGAGGTAGACCTAAAGAGTCATCTGGGGAAGACATCCCTGAAACGATCAACCACTAGAGGGAAGTACTTATGACAAGTCCCCTGATCATCCAGATATAAAATTTCAATTTGGGCTATGACTCCACCTCGCCCACAATGCTCTGGTCTAGCTCGACTCTCTTGAACATCCCACTCACCCTTGTATAGAAACTCTCTGCCCTCTGGTGATGTGAAACACAACCTGCGATGATAGTGGTCTACAAAGGCTTGGAAGGGTACCAACCAGTCCATTTTGAGAATGAAATCATAGCTTGTCATCTCTAAGACATAGAGGTCCCATAGAAAGTGACACCCACCAACCTCAAGGGGAAACTCTTTGCACTGACGCACACTAGCCGTTCTAGTCCCCAACAGAGTTTCTAGCATCATAACATCAAAAGAAGAAGAAACACAGAGCCTAAGGCTCCCCACAATGGGTGCAGATATAAAGCTATGTGTAGCACCCGTATCAAAAAGTACTGAAGATAAAACAGAAGCTACTAGAATAGTACCTCTGACAGTAGAAGGTCCGGGATCCTGCTCCTGTTGGGTCTGTTGCACTACATATGCCTGCCCAGTGCCGCGGCCCTACAACACAACCTGGCTACCCTGAGTTGTCCCACCCTACTACCTCTGAGATCCTAGTGTCTGGCTACCATGACCACGACCACCATCTCGGCCTGCACGCCTTGACATATTCCAGTTCCCCAACTGGTAAGAAGCTGCTGGACCTGCTCCTGCACGCGAAGTCTGTACGGAACCCCTCTCACTAGCCACTGGTAGAAATGCCCTGCAATAACGCTGGAGATGACCCACCTTTCCGCAAGCTCAACACTCCACTGGGTTACGTGGACACTGAGACCTCTTGTGCCCCTCTCTACCACACTGGTAGAAAATGATCGGGCTACCCGAAGCATTTCTCTGGCTTGTACTTCCACCATGAGAGGACTCCACCTGTCTCTTCCTCTTACGAGTAGAAATAGTACCAGTAACTAGTGTCTAACTGCTCTTGTCCACACCGCTAGCTTCCCGCAAGTTCCTCTCAGTAATCAGTTCCTGGTTTACAATAGCATGTACAATAGGCAACCTGAAAACATTCACCAGTGCTCAGATGTCATATCGAAGACCATCCTCAAAGCATCTAGCCCTCAACGTCTCATCACCCACCAAAACGGGTTCAAAACACTGAAGCTTAGTAAAGCGAGTAGAATATTCCATCACCGACATAGTGCCCTACTGCAGATTAATGAACTCTTGAGATCGATCTTCCCTCAACATCTCTGGGAAGAAGAAGTCCTAGAAATATGCCTGAAAATCTTCCCACGCCATGTCACAGTGATGCTCTGACTGGGTGGTAACATCCCACCACATCTTGGTGGAATCACGCAGCATATAAGTCGTGATCTTGACCCTCCGCCCAGGTGGTGTCTCAAGATGCTCGAAAATAGTCTGCATTGAATCCAACCATGAATCCGCAGCCTCTGGTCTGCCATCCCCTGCAAATATAGGCAGATGCTAATGCTGGAAGATATGTGTCAGCTCTTCCATAAAGGTGGCGGCCTGCGGTGCTCCCTGGAAGGTCTGCATAAACCACATGAAGCCTTCACGGAACTATGCCTCCGTGCCTGCGTCTGGTATAATGGCTGGTGCCGCATCTGGCACTGCTGGAGGATCAAATGGTAGCCCATGGACTACCATCTTTGGATTATAATCGTTTCCACTCTCTTGGTGAACAACCAGTGGTCATCTCGGCGGCATGACTCTACAAGGTCAAAAACACACCTTAGATCAAGATTATCATAAACCGAAACAAGGGGACATGAGAAAGAAAGTCTTCAAGATTTACAAAACTTGACTACACGGTGTGTATAAAAATACACACCATGTTCTCGCAAGCCATTCACATGGGTGTGTACTCCAGCTAAAACTGGTCGTGTAACACCCCAAACACATGGCATGTCCTCATACTACACAGTGTGTACTTGAATCCTCCTTCCCTGCCTGGTTCCTTCTACATGGCTAAGCCACACGACTCACTTGAACAAGACTACACGGCATGTATAACCTCTACACGACATGTATGGTTTAATTTTCCAACTACCTGTGTTGTTAGTGACACAACCTATATTCCCAGGCCACACTACACGACGTGTTTTCAAAAAGGCACGGTGTGTAAAAGAAGCCCCAGACCGACCCGGGTTGCTCGCTACACGGCCAGCTACACAGCCACCACTACACGAAGTGTTCTAGGAGGACACGACATGTACTCAGAAGGATAACACCGACCTGTGTTGTTAGTTACATGGCCGGGTATCGGGGTCAGACTACACGATGTGTGCAAACAGTACATGAAGTGTTTGTCCCAAAACCATTCCCTACCCCGTGTTCCTGCCCACACGGTCTATGACACGGGAAGAGAATACATGGCATGTACTGAGGGTACACGATGTTTACTTAAAAAGCTTTTATTTCTTCTCGAACATAAGAACACACGATGTGTGTCCATAGAACTAAACGATGTTTATACTGGGTTTTCCAAACAGTATGCCTCAGAAACTACTCTAGAGCCCCCCAAAAAAACACTGAAACAACACCTAAGTGCCAAATTCCGATCCGTGAGGGCCCATAATCCTCACAAATCAAAGCTTGGCATCTTATCTGTATTTATAAATACGGTAAAAAGCCAATGATCCACCAAATTCTGGTCAATGAGGGACCATACTCTTCAATAACCAAAGTTTGATATCCATTATATCAAGGCCTCATACAAAATATCCTATCAAACGCAGGTATTTATCAAAGAAGCTATCACAACAACATGCATTTCTATCACAACAACTATCACAACAACATGCAATGTCTAATGCACCTACATGGCATGGAACTATGCATGGCATGTGATTTCTAGCATGTGCCTAATGATGCATGAGATGGCATACCCTCATCTCATCAGGTTGAAACTAAAAAATAGAACCCATGTATAACATATGAACAACACACCACAAGTGCATCACCTAACGGTGAAAAATCAGATCAACTGTAAATTGAAAAAGCAAAAAAATTACAACACGAGGTAAATTGGATCTTCCCTATACACAGGTTATCTACTCCCGGGCACAAATTATTACCAACTACCGCTTCCATCCTATCCCTGACTAAGGCTCCAAATAGTAAGCCAAAGAAAATAACTCCTCTGATACCACTTTGTAACGTCCCGGATCTGGGTGCCACTCAATGGGTGCCCCAAACCCGGTTTGTCACATGACCTCAAGCGCATTTCCCCAAACGCCAGAGGCTGCCGACTAGTAGCAAGGGCCCAGGTCTGATAGTGGGGAAACTATGCCCTCAATTGTCAAAGTGTAATGTAGTGGAATAAAATATACAAACATACAACGACATCAGAAGCAATAAACCATACACATTTTAAATGAACAACTGAAGTAAACCATAACCAAAAGTCATATAGAAAATGATGCAACATGTCTCATGTTCTAAGAAAACATCCAGAACATGTTACACAACAATACAATACAATACAATACAATACAATACAACTCATAGTACAAGGTACAATAAATCAAAACAAAGCAGAGTAGACAGAATGCAACAACATCGCAAGCCCAAGCTCGGTCTCATGCTCTCCTACCCCTCTGCTATAATCATGTATTTGTATAGGGATCCTTGCCCCTGTCAACACCTGCAAAAACTCAATCTGTTTGGGCCGAAGATGTGACCCAAACAGAGTGTGTGAAATAAATCCCAGTAGGCACCCACCAAAGGCCCGTGCCCAACTGTGTGAAAATATGAAACAACAACATGCAGTAGTAAATGAAATAAACTAAGAAGTACTCAAATGTAACTAACTTTACCAGTTATATTTCCATTTTATTATTCATTTAACCATTCAATTCAATAAAAATCTATGCTCATCAGAACCAAGACCTCAGTCCAATCATAATCTTTCCCTCAGGATAATATAGTAAAACCACTCCCTCAGGCTTTCCCTCAGGCTATCAAATATTACCCTTAGGCCATTCAGAACCTTTCCCTTAGGCCTTGCCCTCAGGCGAAGTAGAATCTTTCCCTCCGGCCAAACTGGAATGAAACCCTTAGGTAATCAGAATCTTGCCCTCAGGCTAATATAACCATGCCCACATGCTAATATTACCACGCCCTCCGGCTAATATAACCAGGCCCTCAGGCTAATATAACCACTGCCCTTAGGCGCAAGTAACCTGGCGAAGCCCAAAGCGTAAACATGCAATTTATATACAATTACTCTCAAGGAAAAAGTAATGCACAATATAAACATGACATACCCTCGGGTATCCTGGCCAAACGGCTAAACAGAGGAACGCACCCCCGGGGTGGTCCTGGATCCAAGAAGTAATTCCAAACAGCAATTTTACAATTACATTTAATTAACTATTCATTTCTAGGTATTTAAACAGACAAGGCCTCAGCCACACGACACCCCAACATGGGCTCGTAGCTCAACGGTACAAAGAAATGCACAACAGTTGGAATTTAAACACCAAGACACCTACCTTGATCACCCTTGATCCGTATACGTGATTGACGATCCTTGAATCTTCCAAGAACGACGTTGATATGTGGTGAAATAAATCCCGTTCAAACGTAAATAACTTTCCCTCAGGAAAGAATTGGTAAAAACGTCATAAGGAGAAGGAAAGGCTTACCCGTATGGTTCCAACGAGATCAACGGAGGCGGAATCGGATTCCCAGTGCTCGATCGGGCGGTCTCCAAAGTTCTGGCCATCTCTCCTAATCCCTCCTCCAGTTCTAAGCCTTCCCTTTGAACATGGGAGGCTACTACCCATTTTAAGCGAAAAAAACTACACGGTGTGTACTATTGACTACACGACATGTACTTTTATCATTTAACTGTTCCTCTGGTGGCTACCTTTCCCACCGCTGCACTATTCATCCGTTGACATGAGTATACAGCGTGTATTCCCGAATTCACGGCGTGTACTATCACTCAGTTGGCAGCTACTTCCACCGCCTAAATATTTACATGCCGACTGACTATACAGCGTGTAAATACAAACTACATGGCGTGTAGTTGGTTTTTACACCCTTCCTAATCAACATGGTTACACACCCTGTGTACTCTTCCCACACGGCCAAAGTACACAGTGTGTGGAAAAGTACATGGCGTGTAGTCCCAAAATTTAGGATTTTCCCCCATTTTCCTTATTTTCTCAAAAACACTTAAGGAAAAGAGAAAAGAAGAAACTCATACCTCAAAACTAAGAACCAGGTTTTTACATGGGGAGAGGTCTTGGGAAGAGTATTTGGTAGAATTTAGGCAAGGCTTGAAGCTCGAGTGGTGTGGGAGGAAGAGGGGATTTCTCTATATTATATTCATTAATTTATTATTTCTCCACAAGACAAGGAATAGTGAGTCTTCCATTACCAAGAATAGTAATTTTATTATGTGAATATAAATCAATTAGGCTTACATCAGCAAGACATCATACATGACTCTATAATTAGTGTATTTAGCTTATTTTGTAAATTATTGTATTTCACTATTCATAAAAAATTCAAGTATTTCAGAAAAACACCAAAAATTCCCCCTAACCATTTTTAGACGTGTAGAATCCAAAAATGAAGTCCATTTTTTAAAAATAATTTTCTAAATATGATTAATTAAATATTTAATTAAAATCCTTATTTAATCAAAAAATATAAACACTTAAATTATTCATCTTTATTTTTAAGGTGCCTAAATTTATTTATACATTCATGGGTGTGGATACCAATCATAAGAGTCATATTACTATTCATAAGGGTAAGTTACTATTCATAAGGGTAGGTTACTTTTTATAAGGGTATGTTAGTATTCCCTAAAAAATATGTTAATTCTATCAAACTCTAAATATCATCCTAAACACAACCGTGTATGTCATATTTTCAAAATTCAAAACACACAAGTGGAAAATTTAAGTTCAATGGTTAGGCTATGACTATCTCTTAAATAACTAAGTTTTGTTTCAAAGAAACTCAGTGATTTATGAAATATAGGCTATGAATCAAATGCATTTAAGAGAAACATACCATAAAATGTTTGGGGTGATACATAATATTTTTATCTTTGTGATATTTATCACTTGAACTTCCATAGAGCTTTATTTCTCTCTTATTTAATGCATTAGGAAACTCTCTTATGTTCATGTTGTTAATCATAACTTGTGATAAATGGTTATGAGTAACCACAATATGTTTCACTATATCTCATATTTCATTTGTTTTCCCATTCATATAGCCACCACATTTTCCTTAACATCCATTTATACTTTGGTTCTTGGTAGATCCAACCATTTATTAAAACCAAAAAGGCTTGTGTGATCATATTAATAAAATCACAATAAACCATCTTATGATGATGATAAATAATGACATATCCTTAACCATGGTATCATAAAATCTATTTAATTTATCCTAAATAAACATAATTCTCCCTAAAAAACAATACTTTATGGTTATAGAGTACTTTTAAATTATTTTTAAATAATATCCTAACTACTAAAGTCATTTAAAGACTTATCTGATTCCAATTGTAAGGACATGGCCTTAAACATTACATTATCTAGTGTCTTTAGAACAGAATTCATATATTTCATTCCCAATGATTTTTTAGGTTTAGAGTTTTAGAGTTTAAGGACACAACTTGTAAATAAAAAATCCATATATTTAAAAGTGTACACTTCTATTCAGTATCTGTTTCCCCCAAAAAATAGGACTTTTTAAAAGAAACACATTTAATTTTCAAGAAAAATATTCACATCAGTTAACATGAATCATTCTTTTACCTTACCCATCCTTAAGCTCTCTGATTTTTTTTAAATGTGGGATGAGAAAATAAAAACTCATTTATAACATCTCGACCCAGGTACCACACACTGGTGCCCTGAGCTGGCCAGTTAGATGACCTCTAGCATGCCTCCCTGTACATGAGAGGTTGTCGACTAGCAGTAAGGGTAAAATATATAACATGGGGAGACTATACCATATTTATTAAAGTATCAAAAAATGGAAATAAATAATAATAACCAAATTATATAACCAATAACCAGAAAAATCTAGTATCACATGATAACCAAAACAGGAATACAATATCCCAACATAAATAATAGATATGCCATGCAAAATACATGTCAAGTGTTAAATGAAAAACAAAAATAAAGACACACCGACACTGCCAAGTGGGTCCTAAAACCAAGTCTGGTTCCCTCATCCATGATCCATCCAAGCTCATCCATCTAACATAGGGATCTTACCCTTATCCTATCCAACAAACATTAATTCTATTTAGGTACCGATCATGAAACCCAAGTACAACATGATTATAAATCAGTAGGCCACCACCAATAGTGTATAAAACAACATCCAATAAATAAAAGTGTATTTATTTGTATAAAGAATAAATTACAATTCATAAATTAAATAGTTATCAATTTTTATTATTATTTAATTCCTTACAATTTCCCTAGGTTCATGAATACACCAACCCATCAATACCTGCTTCAGCTTGTGATGGAGTCTGAACTATCACCAAGGGATATCACATATCACAATACCATAGTCATCATTTATTATTTCAATTCAATTCATATCATGACCATTTGGAACCATAGTCCAACACCAATATTGTGGACATAGAACATTGTGTCTAGAACCCCATAGATATTTGGAGCATCCGTCCCTATCCCACAACTCATGGGTATTTGGATCCCTATCACATACAATAATATTCACATGGATGCATTTGAGTATAGAACGCCATGGATAACACCTCATGGGTATTTGGAGAATTAGTACGTGTCCCACACCCCATTTATCAATCATTCACATTTATCACATATATTGCATTCGACAATGTTGATCAACATTAACCATCCTATCAACATTTCACATCATGATATACCATTTAAACTATCGAATCAATCATAATTATTTACTTTAATTACATGGAATAATATTAACAATTCACTATTTAACCATATGTAAAAATTTTATAAAAACCCCTTAACTCTTAAAGGTTATACCAAAAAACACTCAATTCCTATTATCGACCAATTTAATATTCCATCAACTAACTAATTACAAAATCCTATTAACCCATCAATTTCATCATCACAATTCAACCAATTTCAATTACCTGAAGTTTAACCCAATTCATTATCACCTGGAAATTCAATTTAATCAGTTAAATCTGTGATGAAATTACCCAATAATGGAAATAAAAACTTCACAATTACAAACACATAATTAAATCAATACTATGGGTTTTTAAATTTTTACCACAAACATCAAAATTATTGATAGACGTTCGACAATGAAAATCCCTAATTTGAAGAAGAAGGTTCAATTTCACAAAAAATAATGAGATCTAGATCCAAAAACTAGATCCAAGATAAAATTAATTAGATACTTGAAAACTTAGATCTAAACTATCACTAATGGAGGTAATCATCCCTTCAAAATATGATAGAAAGAAAATAAAGTGGGAGGAAACCAATCGGGATGAGAATATATTATCGAGAGAGGTGTCAATTCTTCATTATGGTATTCAATTAATCAAGAATGGAGTTTAGAAGGCCTTGAAATCCATTCTAGAGGGTACAAAATTGATGAAAAAACATTAGGTTTGAGTGGGGTTGAATCGGGGTTAAAACCGGGGGGTTTGAGATTTTTAAAATAAATTTTTAGCGATTAATTTCCACGTGCACGATTTCTTAGGCTGGGGAGCACAATTTTTAAAATTGTGCACCCAAACCATTCACCTCACTTAGGGGTCACACAGTTACTACTAATAGGTCATATAGTTTTCCAAACTGTACACCAGCATGCAATCCCCCTTTGTCTAGGGATGCACAGTTTGCTGGGGTAGGGTATGTGGTTTTGGAAAACCGTGCGCCAATCATGCACTACCCAAAAACCCCTAAAAAAGTCTCCAAATTTACCCCAAATCCCCACAAAGTAAACCCCAATCAAGATATACCAAAAATATGGTAAAAGAGTACCTGAAAACTATCTTGATACGTATCTAGAAAAATATTGGGATCTTATAATGTCCCCACATTATAACAGCTCTTCCTCAAGCTATATTCCTAAGAATCTATAAGATTATGAGGCTAAAAGATTGGCCCACTAAGCCCATATATCCTCATCTATATCCCATGTTTCCTCCTGATCATTCCCATGTTTTCATAATAAAAAAATATAGGCATGGTTTTTCCTCGAAACATTTTCTCACCGTGATCCAACACAAGCATCAGATTCTCCTGAAAGAACGCATTAGTCTCAAATTCAATATAATCAACATCAACCGCATGAGAAGGGTAAGATTGATAACACCAAAGATATGAAACATGAAAGACATCATGCATAGCACTATACCTCTATGGGAGACCAAATTGGTATGCCACTAACCTGATGCTCAGTACAACCTACAATAGTCCAACAAACATGAGAACTAACTTACCCAGTCTCTGAATCCTACAGTTACCCAATCTAGGTGACACCCAAAGGAACACATGATCACCCACTGTAAAATCTAGGGATATTCTATGTTGATCAACATATGAATTTTTATTACTATGATCTATAGTCATACATTTTTGATTCATCTAAACCTTCTCCGACATATCCTACATGAAACTCGGTCCCAACAGCTCTAATCCACCTACCTCCATCCAACATAGAGACAATCTGCATGTCCTACTATAAAAATCCTCATATAGTTTTTTCTGAATATTTTCCTAATAAATGTTTTTATAAAAAAATCCAAGAGTTCTAAGTGCTTCTCTCATGAACAACCAAATTAAAGAATGCACTCTCATAGAAAATCCTCTAAAACCACTATAGTACATTCTGACTGCCCATCTGTCTGTGGGTGGAGAGTCGTACTCAGTAATACCTATATACCAAGAATCTTATGAAAATATTTCTGGAAGTGTGAATAAAAACATGATTCACAGTCTAAAACTATACTCTGTAGAATCCTGTATAGACGAATGATCTCACAAATATATTATTCTTCCAACTGATCCACTCAGAAAGTCTCTCGTTTAGGCATGGAATGTGCTACTTTCCTCAATCTATCCACAACCACCCAAATAACATCATTCTTTGGAGGAATATTCAGGAGACCCACCATAAATTCCATAGTAACATCATCCCTCTTACATTATATAATGGGAAATGGCTGTAATAAACCACTAGGTCATTGATGCTCGACCTTATCCTATTGATTGGTGTAACATCGTGTCACAAACCCTATAATATCCCTTTTCAGGCTTGACCACCAATACTGTCAATGTAGGTACCGATACATTTTGGTCAAACTTGGATTCACAACCCACTTCAAGGCATGAAATTTAGACATTAAATCCTCCCACATACTTGTAGGCACAACCACACATCCCCATAAATAGATTATATCATCCTTATCTATAGTCCAATCATAAGGTGAAACCCCACCTTTAAGGATTTTCATCAAGGCCAAACACTCCATTTCCTCATACTTTCTTTCTTTGATTTGACTCAAAGAGTATACTCCACTAAAACTAATATGAGATTCATCTACTCCTAACCCTCCAAAACCACAATATGCATATCAGTCAGTAAGGTCAACATTTTCCACTCTGAACTAGACTCATAAACGGTCTGAGTCTATTTTTTCCTGCTCAAGGAATCCGCAACACTGTTTCCTTTTTATAGCATATATGTTATCTAAAAATCAAATGAACACATATAATCAACCCATATCCACTTCTAGAGATTCAAATATCACTGTAAAAAGATATAATTTAAGATCTTGTGATCGGTATACACAATAAAATTTTCTCCCAATAGATAATTCCACCAACATTTCAAGGAATACACAACTATAGCTAGATAGAGGTCATGTGTAGGGTAATTACATTCATGTGGCCTCAAATTCTATGACCCATACACCACAACTCAATCTACTTGCATCAACACTACTCCATTACTGACCATAGAAGTGTCACAAAACACCGTATACTCCTCCCATGGCTCAGGTAGGATTAAAATTGGTGCTGTTGTCAAGTTCTTCTTCAACTCCTAAAATAAATTATCACATGATCCATACCATTAAAACATTATCCTCTTCTTGGTTAAGCCCAAAAGCGGTGATTATAAGTGGGAAAAGTCTTGGATGAACCTTTGATAATAACCCACCAACCCTAGAAAACTTTTTATATCGAAAACGTTCTTGGGATGGTCCCAAAAAACAACTATTTTCCCTTTCTCTAGGTCCAATATCACACCTTCTTCTAATATGATGTGACTAAAGAAATTTATTTGATCAATCCAAATTTTTTACTTAGATATCTTGTCGTATATCTGATATTCTCTCAGCATAATCAAGACGATTTCAAGGTTACTACTATAAAACTATCCTTTAATAGCACTAGAATTGGACTTTATTAGTGCTAGAAAATTGATAACTACACGATTAAGATTAAAATCCATGATATTTTATTAGTGCTAAAAAATCACTGGTAAATGGGTCCTTTATGGGGGATAAAAAAGTGATGATAAAGGAACCATTTATCAGTTCTTTAATTTAGTACTGCTAAAGGAACCATTTATCTGTGCTTATAAAAGTGCTGATAAAGGGTCATTTATCAACAATTATATAAGGACTGAAAAAGTACCTTTTATCAGTACTTTTCTAAGCGTTGATAAAATAGACCTTTATCAGTGCTTCTATGAGTGCTAATAAGGTATACCTTTTAGTGCTTTTAAAAGCACTGATAAATGTGGAATTTATCATTTTTTTTGAAGCACTGATAAAGGTTCATACTGTAGTGTGATGTAACATCACACCACAATACTAGAAACACACCAGATATCATAAAAAAAGTACCAATATAGGATTTAAATGAAATGAAATTTATAATAAAAACAAAAGAAAAAACACTATATTATAGAAATTTCAAACATTGGTTCATACAATTACATAAATATAAATTACTACATACATTCAAAAACATCAATGTTCCTTTATATTTTAATCCTGAATTGACTCATGCTATTTCCAAAAAAATCAACCCTACTTCAGAAAAATAACCCATCTATATAATAAACCAATTCTTATGTTATTAATAATATAAAGAAATAAATTAACATAAAGTGTTAATTTTACTAAAATTGATGTCAATTTTAAATAAAAAGATGCACTTGGAGTCATACCAGTCACACTGTACATCATATTGAGATGTGAATGATTTCTACACATCACAAATGTCTCAATGTGTTTGTTCGATTTTGAATATGCCATTTTTTAATACTAAAATTGATGTCAATTTAAAATTAAGACACACTTAAAGTCATACCATTCACACCATGCATCAGATTGAGGTTCATATGATTCCTACACATTTCAAATAATTTATGGATTGTTGACCTAAAGTATCAAAACAATCTGAATGTGTTTCCTTAGTTTTGAGTACATCACTTTTCTTTTTTACTAAAATATCATTTTAAACTTGAAAAATGTACTTTGACTCATATGGATCATATCATGTATCAGTTTGATGTGAGACTGATTCCTACACATCAAAAAATTATTTATGAATTGATTCCCTAAATTATCAAGAAACCATGAGTGCATTTTCTTTGTTTTCAGTGAGTGAAACTTTTTGAAGTTAAATGTCAAATTTAAACTGATAACAGACACATTGAATCAATTTCTTTTTTTACTAAAATTAATGTCAATTTAAAATAGAAAGAAGTACTTGGAGTCATATCAGTCACATAGTGTGTCAGATTGAGGTGCGGAAAACTTCTACACATCCCAAAGTCTCAAAAAAATCCTAACTATCAATGTTACCATGATTTCCATTGGCTTTCTTTAGCGAACTACCAACACTGCATAATAATATTCAAATAAATCACATCAACTCAAAAATAAATAAATAATCCACCTATATAAGAAAACAATTATTATTATTAATACCAAAAAATAAATAAATTAAACCTAAATATGAAACAAAACATTAATTCTATGGAAAATGATTTTACTGTGAAAATATCAAGATTACCTATGTGATTTAGAAGTTGAGGGAACTTTAAGAAAAGTGATTAGTTTCAACACTGTAGGGGTGAAAGGTTTTGAGTTAGAAGAAGTCTATGGAAGTTTTTGTATAGAAAGGAATAAAGGATGGATAGAGCACTCCAACTTGAGAAAAAGAATCCACCTGTATAAGAATTTTTTATGTGAGTAATAATAAAAAGAAATAAATTAAAAAAAATATTAAATAATACATTAATTCTATAGATAATAATTTTACTATGAAAACATCATGATTACTTCTATAACTGAGTAGAGGTAGCATCATTGTTCTTCCTGCAAAGGTAGTGAAGGTAACTTGAAAGAACGTTATAAATGCACCACTAAAGGGGTGGAAAGGTTTTAAGGGAGAAGAAACATTGAAGATGGATAGAGCACCCTAACCCGAACAAAATAATCCAACTATATATGAAAATAATTATTATGTGAGTAATAGTAAAATAAATAAATTAAACATAAATATGAAATAATACATTAATCATATGGAAAATAATTTTACTATGAATACATCAAGATTATATCTATAATTGAGCAGAGGTAGCTTCGTTTCTCTTTTTACAAAGGTAGTTGAGGTTACATTAAATACAATAATAAATACACCGCTATAGGGGTGAAAAGGTTTTAAGGGAGAAGAAACATGAAAGTTGGATAGATCACCGTAACTCGAACAAAAAAATCCACCTGTATAAGAAAAAAATTATTATGTGAGTAATACTGAACAAAAATTAATTAAACATAAATATGAAATAATATATTAATTCTATAGAAAATTATTTTACTATGAAAACATCAATATTACCTCTGTAATTGAGTATAGGAAACATCATTAATCTTCCTGCAAAGGTAGTGGATATAACTTGAAAGAAAGTGATAAATGAAACTTTGTAGGGGTTAAAAGGTTTTGTGGGAGAAGAAGTATGAAAGTTGGAAGAAGCACCCCAACTCAAAAAAAAAAGAATCCACTGATATAAGAAATAAATTATTATGTGAGTAATACTAAAAGAAAATAAATTAAAAGTAAATATGAAAAAATATAGTAATTTTATGGACAATGATTTTACTGTGAAAACATCACAATTACCTCTATGATTGTGTAGAGACATTGTTGTTTTTATTCCTACAAAGTCATGACACATGGAAAAAAATATTCTAAAATAAATGAAATCTACAAGGAATAATGAAAATTAACTCAATGTTTCATTATATTTTTTTAGTAAAATAGAGAAAGTATATCGTAACATTACCTTTACATCTTTCCAAAGGGTTTCCTTCATTATAGTTTGTTCTTCCATCATGTGTAGAAGACATTTTCTACATGAGTAGTGAAACATTTAATTTAGATTATTTTAATGCAGTAGAGAACATATAATATTATAAGAAAACATAATATATTAAAAAACACTTTTACCTTCTCATTGAACCCTATTTATTTTTTTAAATGTTTCAAGGATTTGGTTCCTCTATCAATAATCCAAACCCCCTCTTTGTGGTCCCCTCTAACATACAAGATATTTTCTATATTAGGACCGACATTAACTGATTGCAATTTCCCAATGAAAGGGTCTTCTTAGATTGAATTTTCATCTAACTCAACATTTGTTTTAGTCACCAGTAATAAAAATTAACCAATTCTTGTTTATTATACTAGAGACATAAAATAATTTCACTGCTTGTGATGCCATTATGAGTGGATTTTCTTTTTCCCCATCCACAATAAATTTACCTTCACAAATCCAATTTTATCAAGTTTCACTCCATTTATATCTTCAAACCATTTTCAATGGAATAGCGACACTTGAAATATTGTTTAATCCAACTCGTATATCTATTCAATAATGCCAAAATATGAAATATTTTCATAAATTGGATTTCTATCCTTGGAACTAGATATGTGCATTTCTTCAGTCATAAGTGTAACACCATTTCTTTTCATCACACTAAATTCATCATTTTCTTTTGTATAGAATGTATAACCATTGAATACAAAACCAGTGTAAGATATAACATTTTTGTTTAGTTCTTTAGATAGACATTGAATTCGTTTGGAATTTGAATTCATATTTTTAGATAGTTCCTTTTGTTCTCTAAACCATTAAATAAAATTTTGATTATGTGTATTTGATATTCATCTTTTATCCCTTGATGGATTCAAATCTCTAAGATTTTTTTTGTGGGAGTCAATGTATCGATCAACATATTCACTATTATATAATATGTAAAGTTTTTCTTTCTCCCTCTTTGTCAAGGTAATTATAACAACTTCTCTTTTGGAAATACCTTCACCCAGAAGGAATTCGTTGTGAAAATACTTTGGGATAATGATGCTTTCAACATCCAATAGGTAATTGGTACAGAATTCAATAGCTTCTTCAATAATATATCTTTTTGCAATACAACCTTCTAGAATACTTTGATTCTTAACAAAAACTTACAAAATATTCATATTCCATTCAATGGGGTACATCCATCTGTAACGGACAAGACCACATAGTTGAACCTCTCTAACCAAGTGAACCATCATGTGAACCATTATATAAAAGAATGATGGTGGGAAGATCATATCTAATTCACATAATATGACTGCAATCTCCTTATTCATGATGGGAAAAATTTCATAGTCTACAACTTTATTGCATATGGATTTGAAAAAGAAGAAGAGTCTAGTTAATATATGTCATACTTTTTGAGGAAAAATGAAATAGAAAGAAATAGGCATTAAATACATCATCAAAACATGATAGTCATGTTATTTTATTCCTTGTAACGTCAAATTAGTCATTGACACGACATTATTGATATTTGATGAATACCCCTATAAAACTTTTATACTAGTAAGGAAATAGAAAAATTGAAAATTTTCCTATTTGGATAGAGTGTAAGCTGTTGGAGGAAGAAAATTCCACCTTTTTCCCTTCATTGGTGCTAACTCTTCCCTTATCCCCATTTCAATCAATTCTATCCTAGGCTCGATGCCATATTTTTTCCATGAACATTTAGTAACATTCCAATAGCACTATCAAATACATTTTTTTCTACACGAATGACATCAAGAAAATATATAACATACAAAAAATTCTAATATGATAATTCAAATAGAATTGATCTCTTCTTCCAACCTGATTTTGTAAGGTTTTTTGGAAATGGTTTACTGAAAAAAATGGATTGCAGGCAGGTTTACTGAAAACTGTGTCAATCTTTTTTAATTTTTTGTATAGTTGTTCACCCATTACTAGAGATGGTGTTGTACCTTGTTCGATATTCCCATTGAATTCTTTCAACTAAGACCAGTATTTATGTCATCAAGGTAAAACTTTCTAATGTTTTATAAATTAAATCTTTGAAGAATGTTTCAACCAAACTGAGTGTGTTAATTTTTCACAAATGAGACACCCTGAAATTCCGTTAATGCTATAACCTGATAAATTTCCATAAGGGGTGAAGTAATTTATCATTCCGAATAACATGGAACTAAATGTGGATTCTTCACTTCTATGAGCATTATACATTGTAACATATTTATCCCACATCAATTTTAGATCATCGATCAATGGATCCAAATAGTCATCATTATCATTACCGAGTTGCTTTGGTCTAGATATAAGTAGAGAAAAAATAATTTATTTGTGCTTCATGCATAAACATGGTGGTAATTTATAATTTAACAATATGTCAGGCCATGTACTATGAGTACTACTTTGTACACCTAAAGGATTTATTCCATCTATAGATAATGCAAGCTGAAAGCTTCTCAACTCATCTCCAAATTCAGGAAACTCATAATCAATTTTCCTCCACTGAGGAGAATATATTGGATAACGTAGGATCCCATATTTAATTATTATATGTACATGAAATGTTAATTGTCTCATGGTTTCTTGAAATACAAATAGTCTTCTAAACCATGAAATGATAGGAAATTACCATACATATTTTGAATGACTTGATTCATTTTTCTTATATCGATTTTCACCACACTTAGGGAATTTTATGAGTGATTGATGGTCCTTACAAAATAATATGAAATCATTTGGACCAGAATGTATTTTTTAGAAATTATTACCATTGAAAATAACATTTATTTAGTGTCATATGTTCAGCATGTTAGTTCATTATATTTTGGTATCATATCTTTCAAAATACCAAGTAGTTCTGTAAATCTGGTGTCACTCCATCCACTTCCAGCTTTCAAATTATATAACTTCAATACAATTGAAAATTTTGTGTATTTAGTAAAACCGATATATAATTTTTTCTTGGAAAAACTATTTAACTCTTTAAACAACTTTGTATAATTAAAAAGGTCATCTATAATATTTATTTTCATTTGTTTCATGTTATCTCCATCATATTTTACAAAGGTATTCATATCAAATGATTCATAAACCATAGTATCATCCAAATCGATGTCCACATTTACTTTTTCCCCATTTCTAGTATAAAATTTATAGCTTTGGTCTATTCCATGATAAATCAAATGTTCTTCCATCTCTTTTGGACTTATTGTTTCTTGAATAAAAACAATGTAAACATAGAAAGAGGATTTTAGAAGGTCCTTCTGCATGCTCTCTTTCAAACTTGATGAACTCTTTAACTCCATATTCATATTTGTTTGTTAAACGATTAGCATACATCTATTCTCAGTTAATATCTATCATATTGGGTCCATAAAAGATTAATTTTATACAATATATAAATAAATACACATAAGATATTCATTATCAAAAGTGAATGTTATAAAACATTCTAATAAGGGAAACTCAACATTTGATTGTTTGAAAGAATTTTAGTATGTTGAATAAAATGGGTAATTGAATTTAAGAAAATAATTACTCCAAATAAAATCTTTCTTAAATCCACTAAAAAAATGATAATATAATATATAAAATTAAGGAGTATTAAGAACCTCAAATATGATAAACAAGAATAAAAAACTCTCATTCAATCAACTAGAAGCTATAAAAATATATTGGAACAAGTGATGTAGAAGACTAAAGAATTATTACATTTAAAATTAATGGTATATTAATATTTGAAAATATATAAAAACTCTTAGGATGTCATATCACCACACCGACCCATCCCAATGAAATTCAAGGTACTCCAACTAGATGTAAAATTAGCGTTTACTAATGGATTACATGAATAAGAAGTTTGTATCAAACAAACAGATGGTTTTCTCATTATTTAACTTGAGAATAATGTTTGTAAATAGAAAAAGGTGATGTATTAATTGAAACAAGAAATAATATCTTGGTATTGAAGGTTATATTAATTATTAAAGACACTTTAATTTAAGAAATGAGGAATTGATCATAATCATTACATAAAAAATAATTTTATGGATAGATTGAAAGTGTTTATAAAGGTGGATGACATAATATTTAGAGGTCCAAGATATAAATTATAATAATAATTTTTTAAAATAACAATTATGAATGTTTAAATGTTGATGATCAGTGAGTTGACATTTTCCTTTATAGGCGACTCAAGGAATTCATGAGATATTTATTTTCCAATCCATGTATTTGAGGGAATTGTTTTATAGATTTCAAAAGGATGATTGAAAAAACATGTTTAGACCCATTGAAAATTGGATAAAATTATCAAATGTTGTGGATGGAATGTCAATATATATCATGGAGAGTGGGTGATTCTTTATATTCCAACTTTTTTGATAGTAAAAAGGCTTAAAATTCTATTTTTCTACATGTCATATAGCTAGTTATCAAAGTGATTCCATGGAAATCCACTTATTATTATTTAAATAAATACTCAAAAGGGGGAAAAATTATTGAAAATCTACATTTCTGATCAAGAAATTATAATGTCTTATAGTGGTATATAGTTCTCAAAAAACTTGGTATAACTAGAAATGGGTTATCTGAAAAGGATATTTTTTTTGTAAATTATTGAGAGAGGTGGAGTAGGATGATGATGAAAAATCATAATGTAGTTGAAAAATAGTACATAGCACATATTTCATATATTTTTATTAAAAGGATTTATAAATATAGTTGGACTAATATAAAGAGTGAGAAAAATAAAATAGATTTTTTTAGAAGTGTAAATACGTAGGAAGTTGGATTATTGAGAAAAGGTACAACACATTTAACAATATATATATTTTTCAAAACAAACCTAATACAACCATATATCACACACCTGAGATGGACCATCTTAGTGTCCAAGGGACATTATAACCCCCCTTGGGTTGGAAACAAGCATTTGGTTTGGAAAAACAACAATGTGGGAATTATTTGGCCAAAAAAATAAATAAAAACAATAGAAAGAAAATTTATATAAAAACTTACATTATGTATCCATACATTAGATTCCCACACTAACCCAAATGAGTATAAAAAAGAATATATGAATTAGTATAATATAAAATAAATCACCTAACCTACCTTTAACTCTCTCACACACAAAATCCCCATTTTTAATTTCTAAAATTTCACACGTATGGAATACCATTGATTAAATAAAGAATGAAAAATATGTATGATAGATTTGAGTGATAAATTTGGGAAAAGTAAACAAAATAAAATAACCAACTAAGCTCCATGTGACTCCATGTGTCATCATCAAGTCCAGAAATAATAAACTCTCCATGAGAAGTCAAGAGTTGAATCAAAATTGGAAACTGAGAAAATCAGATGGCCTACCTCACTAGTATACAATCACTAGACCAAAAATAATGACATCATCAAAGAAGAAATCAAAATGAAACCAAAAATAGAGAAAGAAAATAAGATGTCCTACCTCATTAGGTTGAAGAAAATATGAAACCCTCTTCAGAAACCCTAACTTCAATCGAACACCAGATGTCAAATAAAATGTTCGACAGGTAGTTGAGTAGTGTGATTCAATTTTCGATTCACCGGGGAAGAGCATCAGTAGTAGGTGGATTATGCAGAAAGCCTCTGATATCGTGATGGGTTCATAAATGTTTTGGGTTTTTTAATTATATCGGGACACTTTTATCAGTGCTTACAAATAAGCACCGATAAAGAGTCCTTTTATCAGTGCTTATTACTTAAGTGCTCATAAAAGGACACTTTATCAGTGCTTTTTAGAACTGATAAAGGTAGGTCATTATCAGCGCTAAAAAATCACTAAAAAAATCAATCTTTATCAGCGCTAAAATTATAGTGATGATAAAGCCTCATCTTTATCAGCGTGAAAAAGCACCAATAAAGATTCTTTTATCAGTGCTTATTACTTAAGCACTAATACGGGATTTATAATTATAATTATAAATATTTTTTTAAATATTTATATATATATAATTAATAAATATAAATATAAATATAGTAAATATATTAATTTTTAAATATATTTATTACAATTATATAATTAATTATTTATAATTATATAAATATTTTTAAAAAATAATATTTTGTATCATTATATATATTTTTATAATTATACACATATATATTTAAAAAATATATATAAATATAGTATATATATTAATTATTTAAGTAAATTTATTATAAATTTAATAATTATTTAAATATATAATTTTTTATTTATAATTATAGAAATACTTAAAAAAATATTTGTTTATTTATAAGTATAAATATATAAATGTATAAATATAGTAAATGTACATTTATAAATATATTTATTTATAAATATTTTTTTACAAATATTTTTTTAATATTATTAATAAATATCTAATTTTAAGTGCATGCATATATGTTAAAAATGAGTAAAATTGAATAAATTAAGAATAAGTACAATATACCATTATTGAAAGAATGGATAAATTTTATGTGTGTGAATTGTATATAAAAATTCATTAATTATGTATATGTGAAATCAATATAACACAGATTTGATCTATGTTAAATTGATAAATCAAACGACATTCAATTCTATGTTGAGTATTATGCAATTAGTCAATATTTTTTTAATTCATATTAATTTTGAGTTACAAATCATTATTCAATAAATATATGATTATTTAATGTAAATTAAAAAAAATATTTTGAAATATATAAATCATATTAATATACATTAATATATATCTATATATTTAATATATAAAATTTAATAACATTAATTATCATAATTATCTAATTAAAAAAATGTTTAATATTTAATAATGTGTAACGAATTTATTCATTTTTGTCAATAATTATTTAATTAATAAAATTTATAATATTTTTTCAATAAATTTATTTTTTATTTTTTATTTATTTAATTATTTAATTTTATTTATTCAGACCTTTATCAGCGCTAAAAATGTGCTGATGAAAATAATATTTATCAGCTCTAAAAATAAAGCACTGATAAAGGTTTCCCTTTATCAGCACTAAAAATAAAGCGCTAATAAAGGTTACTTTTATCAACACTAAAAAAAGTGCTAATGAAAGGTTAAATTTATTAGCACTTTCCTTAGCATTGATTAATATGGCATTTATCATCATTTTCTTCTAGCACTGATAAATACCAACGCTGTTAAACACGGGTTTTCTAGAAATGGGTGTTGGGCATGATCATAATGAGTTTTGGAGTACACCTATATTTCATCCATAAATACGACTACAAAATGATCCAAGTACAGGTGGAATATTATATACATCAAGGCCATAAACACTACTGGTGTGTTCTTTAGGCTAGATGACATTAGAATGAACTCATAAAGTCCATACCTGGTTCTAGAAGCAGTCCATAGTATATTAGAAGTTCAAACTCTTAGTTAATGATACCCTGATCTCAATTTAATCTTTCTAAAAACAAAATCTCCTCTCAAATAGTCAAATAGATCATCAATATGTGGAATAGGATACCGGTTCTTCACAGTCATCTGGTTCATCTTTCGGTAATCAACAAAAAAGCATATGGTCCAGTCAGCCTTTGCAAACAAGACTGGAGAGACCTTATCCATTAACTCATCTAGTTGAGTCTTAAGCACTTGAATGTTTATTGGTTCAATTCTTTATGGTAGAATAGAAACTATCTCAACCCCCCGACATGAGATAAATTGTAATTTCCACATCTCTCTCAGGTGGTAGCCCTGATAATTCCTTAGGAAACACATCCTGTAAACTATCCACTATAGGGGTAAATACATCATTCTTTACACCCCCATCATACATTAATAGACTAGAAACCTAGATGGAGAGATCCCCCAATTTTTGATGAACTACCCTACACAGTCCGCCAGGATATCCCACTCTCCACATTGAATATAATTGTCACCATCAGGAGATGTTAAAGTCATTATCATATGGCAAAAATCTATTTGATCTTAGTGCTCCACTAACTTGTCCATACCCATGATCAAGTCAAAGCCTAACATATCCAGAATGTAAAGTTCCTAGAGAAAATGACACTCCCCAACCTTGATAGAACACCTGTTGCACAAACAGATTTCTCTAGACCATACCCCAAAGGTGTATCAATCGTAATAACCCCAATCACAAACTCCACTTCTATACTCAACCCATTCATAAGTTGTGCATATATAAATAAATTAGAGGAACTAGTATAAATAAATGACAAGCTAGAAGAAAATATATAATAATATTACCTCTAACTGTCGATGGTCCAGCTATAGTACCCACAAGTGTAGGATGAATTGCATGAAAATATCCGACCCCTATTCCCTGTGATGCAATCTAAGTCCCTTAATATGCAACAATCTAGTGATATAATCACTCTTTCCTAGAAGAATCTCATGCAATACCTCAACCGCCATAACCATTAGAACTCTAACTTACAGAATAATATGATATAGAAGTCCCCCTTCCCATACTTTGGTTTTTCCTGGATACTTCATCATTGCCTATCTATCATGGGTTTCTACCAAACCTATATATATTTTCCATCCTTTTTAAATCTCAACACTCTACTAGTGGTTGGGGACAATACCTATGAAAGTGACTCGGCCTACCGTACTAGTGGCAGGGAACTCAGGTAAGATCCTGAGTAACTGATCCTTCCCCTTGTCTACTATATTTTCCATTTCTTTGGTCGAAATTCTCATAGCGAATATTCCTACTCTCAGAATACATACCTCCTGATTTTCTAGTAGAAACCATATGTCCTCCACTGGAAGCTTTCCTTCAGTTTCCCCTTAGGTATGAGAGACTTATCCACTACCTCAACAAAATTATTTCACCAAAATATGTTAACTTGGGATTTAATATCATATTTAAGACCATCCATAAAATTTATTATTTTATCTATCTCATTCCCTGCTAGCACTAGAATAGAGATATTCAAGTCAGTAAATCAACCAAAATATTCCACCATGGACATACTCCCCTAGGTTGGACTCATTAACTATGCTACCCTCTCCTGTCTCAGAGTCTCTGGATAAAAGTTCTCCAGAAAATTATGTTATAAATCCTTCTATACCATGTTTTCTAGCTGTCCATACCTTGTCTTAATGTTCCACCATCACTTCACTAATCCTTAAAACATATAAGCTTCTATCTTGACTTTTTTTCAACAGAAGTCTCTATGTGGTCAAGAATGTTTTAGACATCCTCAATCCAGAACTCAACAACCTTAAGTCCACCATCTCTGATGATAGTTGGAGGTTTTTACAACTAAAACTCTCACATCAATTCAGACATAATATTTATGACCCGCCCTAGGTATCTTTCCATAAACTTTATAAAATAATCAAATTTCTCATGGAACGTTTCTCCAACTTCCTCACCCGACACTATTGGTTCCTCAGGTTCCATTGCTAGTGGATAATCTCTAGACATAAATTCCTATCCTCCTCTCAAAAAGTGTCATCATGGAGGCATATATCTAAAATGGAAAACACATTTCTCAGTATATATTACACAATATTAACACATTTACATAAGATTTATTCCCAATAATCCATAACATGTCATTCCCCACAAACCCCACTACACGGTCAAAACCGAGGTGATATCACTACCCTTAAACATCTTTTATCTATGTCATCGATAACATAGGGTAACTACATTCTCATTATTCAATATTCTCATTAGATGCCCCTTTTCCACATATTTCACTATTTACAGCATTCAATTTCATATTAGTCACCTTTTTCATCTAATCACACAAGAAACAAAAGAAATTTCATACAACATACTCATAAAAAACCTACTTTTCTCATGCATTCCTAAAATGATTCATGTCACAATAATCCCTTAGTACCTATAATGATGCATGCTTACTCAGCTATCATTCTATATTGGGCCATGATTCAAATATCAAAAAATATAAAAAAAACACATC
Source organism: Viscum album (assembly GCA_963277665.1). Classification (NCBI taxonomy): domain Eukaryota; kingdom Viridiplantae; phylum Streptophyta; class Magnoliopsida; order Santalales; family Viscaceae; genus Viscum; species Viscum album. The sequence goes on from OY728125.1 coordinate 877,998,997, forward strand.
ACAGAAAAAGTGCATCACTCGAGTTGAAATAACATTAAACTATAAAAACACACATCAATAACAATAATCCCACTCTAGGTACTTAGGGTTTCACTCGTATATGGGTTAGCTACTTCCATGTATGAGCTCATGTCCAAGGACTGTATCTTCCTATTCTTCTATCTACCTTTCCCAAATATCAAGACAAAATAAAATAAAATAAAACCCCATTAATACCACTTTGTAACATCCCGACCCTGATTCCATACATCGATGCCCCATTCTAGTTGGTTACATGACCTCAAGTGCACATCCCTATATGCTAGAGGCTTCCGAATAGCAGCGGGGGTCAAATATATAACATGGGGATACTATACCCTCTTTATCAAAGTAGCACAATAGTGGAAAATAATAATAATAACCAAATGATACAACCAATAAATAGACAAAAATAGTATCACAAAATGACCAAAACAGAAATACAATATCCAAACCAAAATAGTAGATATTTCATTCAAAATACATGTCTAGTGTCAAGTGAAAAACCAAAATAAAGACACACTAACACTCCCATGTGGGTCCTGACACCATGTCCAGTTCCCTCATCCATGATTCATCCAAACTAAACCATCTATCATAGGTGTATTTCCCTTATCCTATCCTGAAAACATGAAGTCTATTCAAGTATCTATCAGGAAACTCGAGTAGGGTGTGATCACAACTTAGTAGGTCACCACCAATGACATCTAAAAAAAATATAGTCAATAATAGTGTATACAGTTGTATAAATAATAAATTACAATTCATAAAGTAAACACTTATCACATTTAATTATTCTTTAACTAACTACATAATTTTCTTGGGTCCACGAATGCACCCACCCATCCAAACCTTCTTCATCTCATGATAAAGCATGAACTATCTCCAAAAGATATCACATATCACAATACAATGGTTATCATTTATCATTTCATTTAAATTCATATCATGGCCATTTGGAACTATAGTTTAATTCCAATCTCAGGGGTGTAGAACATCATGTCTAGCACCCCATGGGTATTTGAAGCATCAATACTTATCCCATACCTCATAGGTATTTGGAGCATTAGTCCATATCTTATAAAATAATATTCAAATGCATGAATTTGGGTCTAGAACATAATGGCTAGCACCCCATTGGTATTTGGAGCATTAGTCCATGTACCACACCCCATTTCTCAATCATTCACATTTATCACATATATCACATTCAACAAGGTTAATCAACATTAACCCTCCTATCAACATTTCACATCATATTATACCATTTCAACTATCAAATCAATCATAATTATTTAATTTAATCACATGGAATAATATGAAAAATTAATCATTAAACCATCTATAAACATTCAATCCAAACCCATTAACTCCTCAAGGTTATCCCAAATATCCCTAAATTCCCATTTTCAACCAATTCAATATTCTATCAATTAATCAATTAAAAAATACCATTAACCCATCAATTTCATGATCAAAATTCAACCAATTTCAATTCCCCCAAGTTTAACCCAATTTATTATCACATGGAAATGCAATTTAATCAATTAAATCTCATATGTAATTCCATAATCATGGAAATTGAAATTTTAAAACTATATACACAGAATTAAATAAATACTATGGGATTTAAAATTTTGACCACCTACCTTAAGATCATTTATGGATGCTCAACAACATAAAACCTCAAATTGAAGTGGAATGTTCATTTTCACAATGAAGAAAGAGATTTAGATCCAAAACCTTGATCGAAGATCATATATAATAGATACATTTAAAACTTGATCTAAATCATCACCAAAATAGGGAATTATCCTTTCAAAAGATTAGAGAAAGACAAGAGATAGGTAGGAAACACATTAGGATGAGAATCTCTTACTTGGAGAGGTGGGGATTCTTCCATCTAGTTTTTCATTCATCAAAAAATAGAGTTTGTAATGCCTTGGAATCCATTATAGAGGTTCCAAAATTGAAATAAAAACATCAGGTTCTTGTTGGGTTTAATCAGGGTTAAAACCAGGTGGTTTGAAATTTTAAAAATAATTTTTTAAGAGATTAATTTTTACATGCATGGTTTCCTGGGCTGGGACACATGGTTTTCCAAATCGTTCCCCTAACCATGAACCACACATAGGTGTAATAGATTTACTAATAATAAGGTGCATGGTTTTTCAAACCATTCACCAACCATGAAATCCCCCTCTATCCAGGGTTTCTTGTCTTGCTAGGGTAGATCACACTATTTTGGAAAACCATGAACCAACCATAAACTTCCCAAAAACCCCTAAAAAATTATCTAAATTTACCTAAAATACCCCCAAAGTAAACCCCAATAAATACATAAAAAATAAGGTAAAATAGTATCTGAAATTTATCTTGAGACATCTCTAAAGAAAGGTTAGGATATTATATCAGTAAGGTACATAAAAGAATGAAATCCATTAGACCAGTGAAATAAATGAGAACCCATAAAATTCTAACCTTTAACAAATTATTCTTTGAGATTATTAAATAAATAATTTCCATATGAAAAACTCACACGTTTTTTCTCAAGGGAAAATTTCAAAACCCATACCAAGAATCGATAAAACATATAGGAAACTTTGAAATTATTTTCATATCACTCTTACATATGGAGTAACCTATACAATTACACAATCAATAACAATTACAATTATACTTGAATTAACCATCACAATTACACTTGAAATAACCATTATGGTTATACTTGTAATAACCATCATAGTATATTCCCATAATCTATTAAGAGAAACATAATTTTTTAGCTCCATCCTATATTTGGAATAACCATTACATTATATTCCCATATTCTCTTAGGAGAAACATAATCAGTTAACTCCACTCCTTTAACCAATGAATTAAAGATATATAATGGGATCATCATACATTTTTTTAAAATATAACCACCCATAATCATAAAATGTTCCCAAATACCATAATAAAATATTTTAAATCTTGCTCGTAAAACATTTTTTGCACCCATAAGAAAACATTTTCGAATATTGATATGTATATTTCCATTAAAAGCTATTTTAAAAAATAAAATTACTATAAATAAGTTAAATATGGGTTTTAATTGAATAAAACATGAAATATTATATTGTAATCCAAACATCAAATAGTGGTTATGGTGGTAGGAAAATTCATTATCATCATATATGTTGAAATAGAACATTCATTTTGTCTTTTGTAAAGAAAGTTAAAAATTTATGTAAAAAGATTCCTTTTCAATTTTTTTATATAAAGTAAAAATAAACATAAAATTTCCTTTATAATTTACTTATTTAAAGATAAATATATCCGTAAAATAATTTTAAAAATATGTACTTGGAAGAAAAATTGAGTTTTAAGGGAAACTTTAAAAGAGGACTTTTTAAAGAAAGTCCCTTACCTTGAGTCCGAATCATCACATAAATTATTTACCTCCATTAATAATAAACTTATGTTAATTAATTTCTTAATAAACTTATTCATGTTTATTATTCCTTTTATATCACTTATTACCATGTCATATACAATTTCTTAACCATTTAAGTTCACATCATATGTTTTGATGATATCTGGCACATAAGTCCAAAATGACATCTGTAGGTTGACTATAGCCCAATAGGTTGTTATTAAATCATATACATAATAATAAAAATAAAATAAATATATATTTTTTATATCAATTATACTTTTAAAACCAATAATGAAATATGGTTTTTAAAAATGAACTACGTTATAATCATGAAGACGGTTGGTCGTACGTACGCATGAGTAACATTTTCATTTTTCAAAAATTATTATGGAAATAAGGTAAGTATTATTATATATTTATGAAATTATCATAATATCATAAATATAATATTATTTATTTTAAATACACTTATATATATCATCTATGTGATGTGATGATGAAAAATGAATCACATCACTTTACGGATGTGGTAGTCCACACGTATGCATAGACGCCATTATAATTTTTTAATTAATGGGAAGTTAAGAAATTAAATGATATATTCACTTTTTATAATTATAATAGTTTCATGAATATCATATATAAACAACAATTTTATCATTATAACCATCTGTGAGAGAAAATTATGGAAAACAAATTACATCAGTCTATGAGGTGGTAGTCTCTTGTACACATGAATGATGGATTCCTTTACCATTTGATAGAGGTTAGAGATAGATATAAGTAATTAAATTAACATAATAACATATAAAAATATGTTATGTACTATTTTTATTATCTCAACATGGTTTAAAAGTATTTAAAGGAGGTGGAAGAAGAAATAAAATAAAAATGTTCGGTTAAGAACAACTCCTCTTCTTTGGACATCCTCTTAAAACTTACACCAACATCTTTGATGGGTTGGTTTTATAATCAAAACAAATCCTATAGGATGTTATTAGGGATGTAATAAATCTATTTATGTAGTTATTTACTGAAAAAATGTTGTTTTATGTGTTTTTAAATGATAATAAGAGGTTCCTTTTTATAAGAGAGGGGAGGGGCACCCTTGGAATTTATTAAAATATTAAATTAATATAAATTAATTTGGATGTTAAAATGAAACAAAATTGATAATATTATAATATAATAATAGGATTAGTCTAAATAATCTCATAAAATAAAAAATTTAGACAACATATATACCCTTATCCTTTTATTTTAACCCTTCGTTAACTTTTTTGACAATTACCACAATATTAAAGTTTGCTACACTTTAATGGTTAGTAATGTTACTATAAAAATAAAAATGAGCATAAATGAACCATTTTGTATTTTATTAACCATATAACACTAATCTATCCAAATATAATATTTTTATGAATTTAAATCATTTAATAAAATATTATTTATTATAAAATATCATTAATGTATATTTTAGAACTTTTCATTTACTTTGACTTTAATAACATCAAAGAAAAAAATGAGTTAGAATTAAATGACTAAAAACCTATATAATATGAAATTTTTATATAAAAAAATTCAGGTCACATTAATACTATTAAATTATACTACTTTTAATATTTTTAATACCATATTTTTATTTTTCTAGTATTTGAATAATTACTGTGTCAACATTGTATAACCATTTAAATTAATTATTTATTCACTAAAAATTAAAAATAAATTTACATTATAAATAAAAATATTTTATATTTAAAAATAATATTTATAACCAAATTTATTCTTTGGATATACTCATGTTAAAATTATTAGAGTTATTAAAAAAAGTGTGACATTTTTTACTTTTCTTTAAAAAAATATTATAAATGTCATAATCACAACCAAATGGAAAAAGGGGCATGTAATTGAATATTGTATTATTATGAAAAAATGGACTCATAAAAGTAAACTAAATCAATTTTTAGGATCATTTTCTAGTCCTTATCATATTTTTTAACTTTAATTACCTATTTACCATTTACTATGGTCACAAAAATTACTAAGGATACTATTCATATTGAAAAAAATAAAAGGAACATATTTAAAATATTTGGACCTATTGATTCCAAATATGAAATCAATTTTGAAAAATTAAAACACATAAGTGGAATAATTTAATTTAAAATCAAATTATTAAAACAAGAAGAAAAATGTGTTTTTAGAAAATTTCTCTTTTAATTTTAAAATGTTTTTTTAAATAAATTTATGTTTAAAACTCATTTAAAAAGGCATAATTGGATTATTGTAAATAAAAAATAACTAATTAAAATTTTAAAATAATCTAAAATAGAATTTTACTTTGAAAATACATTAAAAGAAAACACAATTTTCAATAAAAATCAGTATTTTTCACAATTCATTGAAAAATAAGACTTTTTAGAAAAATTCCAGAATTTAACCATTGAAAGATTTTTATATGATAATTTTAAAAAATATATTTATTTTATAAAATAAAATTTCAAAAAATTCCAAAAATTAATTATATTATTATCTCACAGAATGGAATAAAAAACCACTCTAATGAAAACATAAATTTGACGAATAAAATAGTTTTTCTAAAATATGAGTGCTTATTTCCTAATAATTAATCCATAAATTTGTTTTGATTAGAATATTTATATATATATATATATATTTAAAAAATTAGTTAATCCTATTCAAATTTGACAATTTAATGGCTATGTTATAATAGTCATACCTAAATAATAATATTTCACACTTCATTTATTCTTGGTGTTGTGTGTCATACACAATATCAAACATAATTTCCTTATTTTAAAATATCCAGATGGTACATGGGTAGATTAACAACCCAAAATACTCTTTTATTTATAGGATAGTCAGGCTGGGATGATTTTCCCACCAAGTTGTATCTAATACATGGGATGCCTGGGACTTGCTCCTTGAATCCAGCCTTTATGGAAGATATCAATTTGGAATTCCTTAGGACAATCCCCATTGAATTCATTAAGGTTACTGGTTTGGAATACCTAGTGGAAATTACCCCTTGGATTTATTATGATTACTAGTTTGGAATACCTTATAAAAACCCCATTGGATTTGATATGATCACTAGTTTGGAATTCCTTAGGGTGGCCCCCTTAGATTTATTGTGATTACTGGTTCGAAATGCATTGAGTAAATACACCTTGGATTTGTGTGTGTTTTCATAGGATCTCTATGAATTTCTCTTAAGATCTAGATATTGAGCCAAATAATTCCAAATTACTTAATAATTTCCAATAGTAATTAGTCATGGGACTAAAATTGGCTAGCATGGTATTTCATACCCTTAGAGACACTCTGGTGCTGGCCAAAGCAGGTATAGTCAAAGTTAGAGGTGGTCTAGTTGACAACTAAAGACCTGAAATTTGTGTTTAATATGAATTGTGTGTTATGTTTCGAGGTGGGTGTGTTTAATTGGCCCAAATTTACTTCTTATATATATATATATTTCATGAACATCCACCTGATCGCAACAACACTCAATAATTTTGGGGGTTTGGGGATTCTTATAGGGTCGTTGGAATCACCCCATACTAGAGTACAAAATATGAGTTTTGATATATGTGGGTAGATATTCATGTTTTATCTTAGGGCACAAGTATCTATTGGATTCGGGTAAATGAGATAGGTCTAGATGGTTGGGGAGGATGAGTTTTTAGTAGGTTGGATTATGGGTGTTAAGTTGGAGGCCATTATATTTTTTTATAGTCATTATTTTAATATACTGGGAAATGTGTCATTTTATTGACATATAGTTCCATGCTTATCTATTTTTTTCTCTCTATTTTGTTATAATTTATCATATAGATTTAAAAATTTATATTTTGGGATTTGGAGGATCATTTGGATCCCTATTTTATGTCTACAAGTTTTTGGGATTCCCATTATACATACGTGTTATGTTGATTTTTTGGTAGATTTGGGCATGAATAAAAATACTTATACTTGATTATATAGTCTCCCCATGACTATTTTAGTTCTTAATCACTAATAAAATCCTCTAGTGTATGGGGAGGCATGCCTGAGGTTAAATAAAATCCCTGTTCGTTTGCCATTTGGGTAGCCTAGTCTAGGGAATTCCTAAGTGATATGAGAGAATGTTATATGATGAGATAGTGTAGTTATAGGTAGAGATAAATTTTTAGAACACTAGAATTATACCAAATGATTTCTTAGCCATAATTTAATTAGTTAAAACCCTAGTTTCTAGGTAAGTCCAATGTTGAGAGTCAGAACTCTAGGCTGAGTGGGGTGTTGGTTTAGATTTAGAATCCCAAAGTGGGATGAGTGAGAATTATGAAAAGTCATAGGGTGTGGTAGGGTTATGGTGAGTTGTGAATATATCATGATATTCACATTCTTAGGGAATTATATGCATGCCTATAGGGGTTATTGTTTGACATGTTACCTCATTGGAATTCATTATTAATTAAACAAATTTGTAATATAATCGCTATTTTACCTACTATTTTATAATGGGTGATTAGACTAATATGAATATGAGGGTATTTTTTGATCTATTTTTATGTAATGGTTTTACCACTATAGGGAAATGGTTTTTAAGATGGTTTTGTTTTTATAAAAACTCAATTTTGAAATAAAACTCATGTGATGGTTCAAGGTATTCAAAAAACCATTTTATAAGTTAGTTTTACTTGGAATATCTCATGGAGATAATGATTTTGAAATGATCTTATATTTTTCAATTTTGGTAAAAGTAGATAAAATGGTTTTTTGAAACTAAATTTCACATGGGTTTTAAATTTGGATTTAAAAATGTATTTTGAAAATGATATTGGTTTTTGGAAAATTGAACTACTATGCTAGGGATTTTGAATGTTTTTTGTTTTTTGAAAAAACCCTTGGATTCCAAGGGGTGTTTTTAAATATTAGTTGATTTTTTGTGTGTATAAAGTCATTTTATAGGGTTTTTGAAAATAATAAATCAGTACTTGTATAGACCGATCTAATTGAATTTTTGTGTTTTTGATGGGAGCGACCCAAATGCATGAATTGCATTCTTGGATTGTAGATTGTGTTTTTTATGGAAATCACTAAGTGAGTTTGGTGGGTTTGGACTTGATTTGGTTAAATGATGGGAAAATAGAGACTAGTGCCAGTGTAGACTAGGTTTTCTTTGACGATGGATTAGAAGTGACCCTAGTGGTCAATTTATGCATTCAGTAGTTATGTCGTAGTTGGTTTGAGAGAGTCACTATAGTAGGATCATGGATGGATAAGGATGATGTTTTTGATCTCGAGTAACTAAATTTAGATTAGTGGGTTCAAGGATTTGACCCCCTGATGTGCGTTTTAATGATTTTGTCGGTTGGAACTGTAACACCCTAAGGTTTTTAAATTAAATTGAATTCTTGAAACTTTTTTTATGTAGATATTTATAACTATCCTTTAAACATAATTTTAAATCTTCTATGTTTTGAATTTTGAAAAACAATCATCTATAATTGTGTTCAGTAAGTAATTTAGAGTCTGATGGAACCAAATTATTTTTTGGTGAATAGTAACATACCCTTATGAATAGTAATATGACACTAATGAATAGTAAATTGTATTATTATATTATTTTCTTAATGATTTAAGATAATAACATCTTGGTTAATTTTTCAATGTGATATAAAAGCAGTTATAGTTTTAAAATTATTTATTTTTGAATTAAGTATGATTTTATATAAAAATTAAATTAATAATATTTAGAAAATTATTTTCAAAAAATGGAGTTTATTTTTTAATTCTACGCATTGAAAAATGGTATGGGTAAATATTTGGGATTTTTATGATAAATTTGATTTTTTGGTGAATAGTAAAAATACAGTTTTGAGTTTCATTGTATTAATGACATCACTAATGATGTAATAATGATGTAATGAATCTGGTCAACTTTTTTACTGTACTATAATATGTGAGGTGTCTCAAGTGGATAATAACTTGGGCAAATATCATGGGCAAACCCATGGTTTTTCAAATACCACTAATGTGGTGTCCCTTGGAAATTATTAAAATATTCCCTCACTTTTGCTATAAATAACAACCCATTCCTTCATTAAATTCATTCCAAATTCCTCATAAATTAATATCTAGCATCCTTACCTCCCTAGTATTCCTCTCAAAGTTTCCTCAAGCCCCTAAGGTCCCATATTTCAAGTTATAGGGTTACTCTACTAGGTAAGAAAATTCTAAATTTCTTTCTTTTTTCCATTCAAGTTCTCTTCTATGTGGTGTAACTTTCAGGTTTCCATAACATGTATTATTACCCTATTATTCTTGATATATTCTGTATTATGATTCATTTATGGATGGGTGACACTTGTCCCCTATTTTTTAATATTTTCTGAAACCATGTTGCATAGCCGTTAGGCTGCCGAATTTTTGTAAGGGATTTCTCAATTATTCTTTTATTTTGAGTTTCTTTCTTTTCTTATTATTTCTTCACCTAATATTACAAAAGAGGAATGAAAGCTCCAGAAATTATGTATATTATGTATTTTCTCATATTCATGTAAAATCTATCATCATTATTATCTCCTCTCGCACTTATTCAAGGAATAAAAACATTGTCCGTGATGTGTCAGATTACCGACATCATAAACGATGTGATTTCAATTTGCATTAATTATTCCAAGTATAGTCATGAAACCATTTTTATAGTTTATCCAGGTTATAATATATGTATTATTTCTTATCCATAGTTTTTAATTCCTTTTTTACTCATGGTTTTAATTTATAAGACAAAATGATGTCATTATTATCAAAGAACCACTAAAATTATTTAAATGAACATCATTAATATTTTAACTTATGAATCATCCTCATATAAAACTTCAAAATGATAAATGGTCTAAATTATGATACTGGAAATATTTAGATACCTTCCCATTCCAAATCTATAGTTTCACTTCCAATCAAAAATAAAATCCATCATGAACCAATCATGGAAAACATGTAAAGAAAACACCCCAAAATAATGCAAGGAAAAACTACTAACAAATAAAGAGTGAAATGATCCAATGAAATGATCATATAAGATATTATAAAGATGGATATGTTTCTATAAGATATTAATAACACTATTTTTAACCATTATACAGTATTTTTAAACACATTTGAATTAACAAGAACTCGAGGTAAGGAAATTCTTAACCCAATTTCCATTATTTGGGTTAACCTTATTCTTTATTCATTATTTGGTATTAAGTTTATTGGTATAATGATTTTTTATACTATGTTTATTTATGTGTATTTATAGTGCATTTACATATTCCATTCCATTCTATTAATTCTCACTCCAATTATATTTTAAGGGACTTTCCTTTTAAAATCATTTGAAAACTCTCTTGAATAAATTTCATAAGGATTGTATTTTTATGTGTATGGCATGAGTAGTTTCTCCTAATTTCAAGATACTTCATTACCATGATATGTTCCTTGGACATTATTTATGCTAGGTTGATCCCATTATAGCTCAAGATATTTTGGGTTGATTCCCTTTACAGCTCAATATTTGTTGGGTCGAGCCCATTATAGCTCAAGATATGACAGGTGAGCCCCATTATAGCTCTCCAATGCATTGGGTACTCCAGAGATGGAAGTTAAAAAGAATGTTATTCCATATATAAGGGTGAATGTAAGAGTGATATGGTAAATATTTCCCAAGGCAACATCATGATTATACTATGCATTCGAGTTTTTATGATATGGATTTTATTGGTTTTTATGTTATCACTTGACTAACGCTTTCTATATTTATATTCCTTACTGAGTTTTATACTCGCAACATGTTTTTAAAATGTTTTTCACAGGATATAAGGATGGGTAAGAGAAAGAAGGGATTCTTGATGTTTGATATGGAGTTTTTTCAAAGAAATCATGCTTTATGTTTAAATGTATTATATTTTGAAACTAATGGGAACTGTTTTTAATAGAGTCCTCTTTGTATGAATGTGGTATGTTATGTATGTAAGTTATACTAATTTTTTAAACACTAAACCCAAAATGTTTCATAATGTATGTTCTTTTTTAAAATTAAAGATTAAGTAAAGTTATAAAGCCGGGTCCTTATAGTTGGTATCAAAGGATGGTTTAGATAACTTTAGGGGTTGGGATGATATTTAAAGAATACCATAACTGGTTTTTACTCTATGATTAATTTTAAATGTTATATAATTTAAGGATTACCATGCTGATTCATCTAAGTTATGTTTTTTCAGAATAGTTGTTCACTGAAGAAACAGGGAAGCTGAAGTAATAAGGCACCAAGAGGTTGATTTCTGTCCGAATCTAAAACTCAAAATGGTGGGAATCAGAACTGAGAAGTTTCTGAAAACAATGGATCATTTGAATCAAGAAATAAATGGGGGTGGTATCTATTCTAGAGAGGAATAGATCAACCATGAAGAAATATGTATTTTATAGAGAAATTTATGAGGCAACATCCTCCAGCATTCAGTGGAACTGCAGATCCAGTGATAGCCGAAGGATGGATTAATACTCTAGAAAATATATTTGATGTCATGGGATGTTCAAAACGTCAAAAATTAATACTAGAAATTTATCATTTGGAAGGTGAATTCGATAAGTGGTGGTCTATGGTTAAGAATATTATAGAAAGATATGATCTTGATAGTTTGGAATGGGATGATTTTAAGTGTCTTTTTCTGTAAAAATATTTTCCCAAAACTGTTCGACTCAGAATAGAGAAACAATTCATGGAACTGAAGCAAAAAGATGATGATTCTGTGGCAGTATATGAATCCAATTTTACAATATAGGCTAGGTATGTACCAGATTTTACTCAGGATTTTGAATGTAAAAATAATAGATTTTACTCTGATTTAAAACAATTTTTACGAAGAGCTTTCGCCTTACAAGAGTTTAAAATCTAGGAGAAGCTTTTTCATTGTAATGAAAAAGTTTAGATAGAGTTTTCTAAAAAATATGTGAATCATGATTATAAGAATAAGAAATGACCTGGTTGGCAAAAAACGGGGAAGAACTTGTCAAATAAGTCTGGAGTTAAAAAATGAAATTTCCTTCTTGCGAAAAGTGTGGTAAAAGGCATCCTGGTGAGTGTCTTGTAAATTCTGGGAAATGCTATTGATGTGGGAAGTTTGGACACATGACTCGTGAGTGAAAGGAAAATGATCCAAAAAATAATGAGAAGACAACAGTAAGATGCTTTAACTATAAGAAATTGGGTTATTTTGATAATGTTTGTCCGAAGCTAGTTACTCAAGAAGGGAATCGACAAGATTGGAAGCAAAAGGGTTTGGTAAAATATTTTTCAACCACTTCAGTAGATGTTGAGTAATCAAATGAGGTGGTATCAGGTACATTTCTTGTTTTTTCATATTTCACAAAAGTGTTTTCTGATTCAGGGTCTACACATTCTTTTATTTCTGAGAAATTTTCAGAAAAATTGGGAATTCAACCTCATGAAATGAATCCAGATCCCATGGTAAAGACACCTGGAGGAAATATTGTGGAAAAATAAATTATAAGAATCTACCAATCATTTTCTGTGGAAAGAATATACCTACAAACCTTGTTGTTTTGCCTCTAGTAGAGTTTGATGTTATTCTGGGTATGGGCTAACTTTCTTTTTTATCATGCTAAGATAGATTGCGGAGAAAAAGAATTTGTTCTTCAGAAATAATTTTAGTTTGTGTATAAGAATGAACCCATACCATTAATAACATATCAGGTATCTAAGAAACTAATAAGGGATGTAAATGAATGTTTTTTTATTATATTTTTGATGATAAGGGAACTATTCAGATTATTAATGTACCCATGGTAAATTAATACATGGATGTTTTTCTCGATGATTTTCTTGGTGTTATTATTAATCAAGAGGTTGAGTTTACTATTGAATTAGTTCATGATTCTAAGATAATTTCTAAACCTATTTATAGAATGACCCAAATGGAACTTCTAGAATTAAAAAAAAGTTGTATGAATTATTAGATAAAGGCTTCATCTGACCCATCACTTCACCATGTGGCGATCCTATCTTGTTTATTAAGAAAAAAGATGGTTCAATGAGACTTTGCATTGATTATAGTGCCTTGAATAATATTATTGTTAAAACTAAGTATCCTTTTCCTCATATCTATGACTTTTTTGATCAGCTCCAGGAAGCGCAATATTTTTCGAAGGTTGGCATGAGGTCAGGGTACCATCAATTGAAAGTAAAGGATGAAGACATCTCGAAGACTGCATTCCGTACTAGATATGGTCATTATGAATTTGTAGTTATGCCTTTTGGGTTGTCTAATTCCCTAACTGTATTCATGGATCTTATGAATAGATATTTTATGAGTTCTTGGATACGTTTATGGTTGCCTTTATTGAAGACATTCTAGTATATTCTAGAAGTAAATAAGAGCATGAAAAATATCTACGGGTTGTTTTTCAAACCTTAAAAGAAAAGAAACTGTATGGAAAATTCAGAAAGTGTAATTTTCTGTTGCAATAGATTTATTTTCTTAGGAACATTGTAAATAATTACGGAATAACAATTGATCTTACCAAAACACAAGTGGTTGATGAATGGCCAAGACATAAAAATGTAACAGATATTCATAGTTTTCTTGGTTTAGCCGGTTATTACTGACTATTTGTTAAAATATTTGCATGATTATCTAGCCTGCTAACTAAGCTAATGTGAAAGGGGTTAAATTTTTTTGGATAGAAGAATGGGATGTTTGTTTTCAGGAAGTAAAGAAGAGATTGATGAATGCTCTAGTTTTGGAATTGCCTTCCTGAAGTGGTGAGTTTGTCATCTATAGTGATGCTTCATTGAAGGGACTTGGTTGTGTTCTGATGTAGAATGATCATGTAATTTCATATGATTTAAGACAACCTAAACCCCATGAGTTAAATTATCCCACACATGATTTGGAATTGGAAGCTGTGGTTTTTGCTTTGAAAATTTGGAGGCACCATTTATACGGAGCCAAATGTCAAATATATACTGACCATAAAAGTCTAAAGTATATATTCACTTAGAAGGAATTAAACATGAGGTAGAGAAGATGGCTTGAACTGATAAAGGATTATGATTTCACGATCAATTACCATCTAGGAAAAGAAAACAAAGTAGTGGATTCCTTGAGTCGAAAACATCATGCATCATTGTCCATGTTACATTTGGAAGATGATACCTTTGTTAATGATTTGATGAATTTTGGCTTAGAAGTTGTCTGTGTAGGGAATATATCTATTTTGTTTCAAGTTTCAGTGCAATCATTATTATCAAACAGAATTAAGAAAGTGGAGAAGGAAGACTGTGAGCTACAAAAAAAGGTAGAATTGGTTAAAATGGGTATGTTTCTGGAATTTTATCTTGATAAAGATTGTGTTTTAAGATTTGGAAAAATGTTGTGTGAACCTTGTGATTTCGAGTTGAAGAAAGACATTTTGTGTGAAGCTCATAGTTCTCCATTTTCAGTTCATCCTGGCAGTACTAAGATGTACATAGACCTTCAGGAGTATTATTGGTGGGATGGAATGAAAATAGATATTGCTGATTTTACTGTGAAATGCTTGACATGTCAATAGGTTAAATCAGAGCAATAGTTATTAAAGGGGATGCTTCAGCCTTTTACAGTGCCAGAGTGGAAATGGGAGAATGTATCCATGGAATTTGTGGTGGGACTACCATATACTTATTTAGGTAACAATGCGATTTGGGTTATTCTTGATCGACTGAAAAAATCTGCACATTTTCTTTCTGTTTGAGATACAATGTCTTTGGACCAGCTTTCTCAATTGTACCTCAAAGAGATTGTCAGGATACATGGAGTTCCTATTTCCATTGTATCTGATTGGGATACCAGGTTCACTTCTAACTTTTGGAAGGGGCTTCAGAAGCCGTTGGGCACAAAATTAAATTTCAGTACAACTATTTATCCTCAATCATATGGGTAGTCAGAATGAACGATTAAGAATTTAAAGGATATGCTTCGAGCTTGTTCAATGGAATATCAGGAAATTTTGGATCAATATATTTCTTTAGTTGAGTTTTCTTATAATAACAGTTTTCATTCTAGTATATATATGGAACCTTTTGATTCATTGTATGGGAAGCAGTGCCAAACTCTAGCTTTTTGGGATGAAGTCAGGGAAAGGAAGTTGATATGACTAGAATTAGTAGAGGAAGTGGCTAAGAAAGTTAAGACGATCCAGTAGCTCATGAGGATAGCTTAGAGAAGGCCGAAAAGTTATGCCGATAATAGAAGGAAAGACTTCTCTTTTGAGGTAGGTGACTGTGTTTTCCTTAAAATCTCTCCTTGAAAAAATGTGATGCATTTCAGTAAGAAAGGGAAGCTAAGTCCACAGTTCATCGGTCCATTTGAAATCATGGAGAAAATTGGAATAGTTTCATATAGAGTATATTTGCCTCCGAGTTAGTCTCAAGTACAAAATGTTTTTCATGTTTTGATGTTGTGGAAGTATGTGCCAGATTAATCACATCTTGAGTGCAAAAGAAGTTCATCTTGAAGAGAACCTTTCTTATAAAGAGAAACCGGTTTAGATTCTTGATCAACAGGAATAGGTATTGTGCAATAAGGTAATTCACCAGGTAAAGGTTTTGTGGAGAAACCACTTGGTTGAAGAAGCAACATGGGAGTCTGAAAATTCTATGAGATAAAGGTACCCTCACTTTTTTAATGAGTAAATAAAATTGAAAGGATGCAATTTCTAGAAGGTGGGGATAATGTAACACCCCAAGGTTTTAAAAATAAATTGAATTATTGAATCTTTTTTTATGTAGATATTTATAACTATCCTTTAAACATAATTTTGAAGCTTTTATGTTTTGAATTTTGAAAAACAATCATCTACAATTGTGTTCAGTAAGTTATTTGGAGTCTAATGGAACCAAATTGTTTTTTAGTGAATAGTAACACACCCTTATGAATAGTAATATGACCCGAATGAATATTAAATTGTACTATTATTTTATTTTCTTAAGGATTTAAGATAATAACATCTTGGTTAATTTTTCAATGTGATATAAAAGCAGTTATAGTTTTAAAATTGTTTATTTCTGAATTAAGTATGATTTTATTTAAAAATTAAATTAATAATATTTAGAAAATTATTTTAAAAAATTGGAGTTCATTTTTTAATTCTACACATCAAAAAATGGTAAGGGTAATTTTTTTTGATTTTTCTGATACAATTGATTTTTCAGTGAATAATAAAAATACAGTTTTGAGTTTCGGTGTATTAATGACATAATTAATGATGTAATAATGACGTAATGAATCTGGTCGACTTGTGTCTAGTAAAATAATATTTTAGGTGTCTCAAGTGGATATTAACTTGGTAAAATACCATGGGAAAGCCCATGGTTTTGCAAATATCACTAATGAGGTGTCCCTTAGAAATTATTAAAATATTCCCTCACTTTTGCTATAAATACCAACCCATTCCTTCATTAAATTCATTCCCAATTCCTCATAAACAAAGATCTATCCTCCTTAACTTCATAGTAGTCCCCTAAAGGTTTCCTCAAGCCCCTAAGGTCCCAACCTTCATGTTATAGGTTTACTCTACAAGGTAAGAAAATTCTAAATTTCTTTCTTTTTCCATTCAAGTTCTCTTCTATGTAGTATAACTTTAAATTTTCCATACCATGTTCTTATTATCTTATTATTATTTATATATTCTGTATTATTATTCATTTATGGATGTGTGACCCTTTTCCCCTCTCTTTTTAATATTTTCTAAAACCATGTTTCATAGGTGTTAGGCTGCTGAATTTTTGTAAGGGATTTCTCAATTATTATTTTATTTTGAGTTTCTTTATTTTCTTTTTATTTCATAATATCTTCTTACCCAAGAGGAATTAAAGATCCAGAAATTATGTATATTATTTATTTTATCATATTAATGTAAAATCCATCATCATTCTTCTCTCTTCTCCCACTTATTCAAGGAATAAAAACATTGTCCGTGATTTGTCAAATTACCGACATCATGGACGATGTGATTTCAATTTGCAATAATTATTTAAAGTATGGTCATGAAATCATTTTTATGGTTGAAACAGGCTATAATATATGTATTATTTCTCATCCATAGTTCTGGAATTCTTTTTTACTCATGGTTTTAATTTATAAGACAAAATGAGGTCGTTATTATCAAAGAACCACTAAAATGATTTAAACGAACATCATTAATATTTTAACTTATGAATCATCCTCATATAAAACTTAAAAAATGATAAATGGTATAAATTATGATACTATAAATATTTAAATACATTACCATTCCAATTCTAGAGTTTCACTTCCAATTGACTATAATATCCATCATGAACTAATCATGGAAAACATGTAAAGAAAACACCCCAAAACAATGCAATGAACAAAATACTAACAAATAAACGGTGAAATGATCTAATGAAATGATTATATAAGATATTATAAAGATGGATATGTTTCTGTAAGATATTAATAACACTCTTTTAACCATTATACAGAAATTTTAAACATATTTTAAGTAAGAAGAACCCGAGGTTAGGGAATTCTTAACCCAATTTTCATTCTTTGGGTTAACCTTCTTCTTTATTCATTACATGGTATTAAGTTTATTGGTATGATTAATTTTTTTATATTATGTTGATTTTTTTATTTATAGTGTATGTACATATTCCATTCCATTCTATTAATTCCCACTCCAATTATATTTTAAGGGACTTTTCTTTTAAAATCCTTTGAAAACTCTCTTTAATAAATTTCAAAAGGATTGTATTTTTATGTGTATAGAATGAGTAGTTTCTCCTGATTATTTAATTAGATATGAACACCCATAATATTTAATTCCTTCTTCTCTTTAGAATATTTATGAAAGTTTCTTTGATTACGATATGAGGCAAGACTTTGTAACCCATTTATTTCAGTGGTTAATTCCTATGATTATACCTTATGATTGCTTTACTTTTGTGGAACACATAATTATAAACAGATTATGATGGGTGAAACAATATATAACTATAATAAATTGGGTAAATATTTTTTCTCATGAGACGTTATGTATGGTATTAGGGCGTAAACCTAATCCATTATGGGACTCTTTCCACCTTGTCTTGTTGTCTTGAAAGTTAGCCTTGAATTATGTTTATGTCATATTTTGTGTTACTACCACATTGCTTTTGTTTCCATGATCTTATAATTCCATATTATTTATGTTATTATTCCATGTGATTATTCATGAGCTTATGTTTAATGGAAAGTATATGAAACTTTATAAGGGTGAAATGTATAACATTTTTTTAAAAAAGATTCATTAGTTTTTCATTATTTCAAAGGAACCTTTATGAGTTTTATTCTGACTTTAAAATTTATTATGAAATGTTTTATGAAAATATATGGGTATAAAAATTTATTTCATGGGTAATAAAATGTTTACTTTGATCACAAATTTTAATTTTAAGAAATAAAAAACTTGTATAACTATTCATGAACTAGCAGGATTATTTATTTCTTTTCATATGTCTCCTATTGAGAATTTTGTGCTCATCAAAAATTTTAAAATGTTTTTCATAGTTTTATAAGGATGGGTGGGAACAATGACAAGGTTAATATGAAAATTCTAAAGAGATTTCAGGAATAAAACATATATTATATCATAAAAGTTTTTTTTGGAAAAATGGATACTAAGTGGAAGTTTCCACTTTGTGGTGATGTAATATTTATGTAAGAGTGATGGCCTAATTATCTAAAACTATAAATAATAAATATCCTCAAATGTAAGAAAATAATTTTTTGATTTATAACCTAAAATTATTTAATGTTTATGGTTGGGTAACTATAATTGGTATTATAGGAAAGGTTTAGATAACTTTGGAGATTAATATGTTTTCATGTGAGGTTTACTTAAGTGTTATGGAAACCATCATGGATTTATCAGTTTAAGTTTGATCAAAATTTTATAGTCTTAGACACCCCTTTTGAGGTTTTAATATATAAAATTATAAGATGATTAATAACTTTTTTAGAGATATTTATGTTGTGTCAGAAGTTTTACTTATTACTTTTCCATTAGTTTAGTTTTGGAAATAAAAAACACTTAATTAAAACCATGTTTACTAATTTTTTATATCCCAAGTGTTTTAGTATGTTTTTGTTGAAAAAATTTCTTTCTACCTTACATAGATGTATTTCTAATTTATTACAAATATAAACTTTACATTACTAAATCTGATCCATTATACTGAAGGTGGGTTTAATCTATCAGTATGAACTTTTTTTAGACTAGTGGATAGA
The DNA here is from genome assembly GCA_963277665.1 of Viscum album. Lineage (NCBI taxonomy): Eukaryota > Viridiplantae > Streptophyta > Magnoliopsida > Santalales > Viscaceae > Viscum > Viscum album. The sequence continues at coordinate 878,018,779 of OY728125.1, forward strand.
CTTATGTCTTTTGTACATGACTAAAAAAAGTAATGACAATCAGACTGGACTTAGTACCAATACATTAAACTAACCCTCATTCAGTTCAATCAGATTGATAATAAATAAGAAATTACATCATAATGACTAATGTTTATATTCATAGTATATAAGAACTATTTATATTGTAAGGAATATGTTTATCATTGTAATGGTGATAAAAAAACTTATTTTGGAGATTCAGTTATGCCCGGAAATTATGAGATTTCAAAGAGATAGCTGTCTGAGGCCGTTGACACTAACTTAGAAATATAACCGTTAAAGATTCACCTATAAATATCCAGTCATTTTAAGAGTTGGAGCTGATACATTTTTGAAACTCAAGTATTCTAAATTTTTCTCTTTGTGAACACCTCATTCATAATCATTGTAATACTTTAGAGAGTCATTATTCTAAGGAATCCTTTTTAGGGTTATTTACTTTAGAACATTTTTCATTTCTATTATGTGTCCGATCATTGTTAATATTAAGGAATTTTGGGGATAGGAATATGGTTAATAAGATCCATTCGATTAAGGTATTATGAATCTAGGAAGATAGAAATTGATCATCGTATCAAGGTATTCCCAAGATAGAAAGACAAAGATTATTCTGACCATCTTATAAATGGATTTATTAGTAAGGAAATAAAGAATTTATAGTAATTATAAAACTATGTATACCTTTAATCAAGGTTATAGAATACCTTTTATTTTAAGGATAAAATATTGAATTATTTTAATACAGCTTATATGTAATTCTTACTTTTATAATATTTTTATTTCCTTTTGTACAAGATCTATATTTTCGGTTGTTCATGTTTTAGAAAGTTAATCTTTTTACCCATCTTTCTAACAAACCATGTTATCGATATGGATATGAAACTAATAAAAACATACTATTATATAATCATATCATTGGTGATTATAATTCAAACATTATGATCATCAAGTAAAGTTTGAGTTTGATATTTTTACTTTAAGAGGCATTGAGTTTTTCTTTAGTTTAAATAATTTTAAACTATAATTCACCCCCATCCTGTAAGTATAACCATATAATATGGTCTTATGATCCAACAATTGGTATCAGAGCAGGTTTATAATGCTATAAATTACTGAGTTTTTACTTCTTCTTTCAAATACAAGTTTTATTAAGATTTTTTATGAACTCAGTGTTTATAAATTGTTTTTACACTAATGTGTGTTTTTAGAAAAAGAGTTTTTTGTTTTTATTAATATGGCAGTTATGAATATAGGATGTTTTGATAATCTAAATCCTAATCGACTACTTATTTATATGGGAATGACTATGAGTATCAGAAATATAGTATTAATTTTTTTTGATAAATAATGGAGTTGATAATTTATTAATACTTACTGGAAAGTATAAGATTTTTGATAAGTAGGTTTCTACTTTTACTAATACTGAGAAGTTAGAATATCAGTTGAACTACTAAGTCAAAAATATTTTATTATGTTCTATGAAGAGGAATATATATAGTCAGATATCGTATTGTGAACCTACCAATATTATTTGAAGAAAATTATAAGTAACACATTTTGGTAAATCTGAAGTCATTGAAATAAGAAGTGCCATGCTTAGAGATAATTACCCAGAATTTTATTTTCTACCATGTGAGAAAGATTCTAAGATGTACCAGAGGTTTATAAAAATTATCAATAGTTTATTGTCACTTAGTGAAAAAGGTTTTAATGATGATATTTTTGGTTGAAAAGATTATTGATATAACGCCGAATGAGTGGGAATCTAAAAGAACTATTATCGATGAAACATGAAATAATACTAATCTTAATATGAATGATCTTATTGGAACCCTCATGAAATATGAATGAATATTGAAGAGATATAATGAAAAATCTAAAAATAAAAGTGGTGTAGTTTCTTTTTATATAACATATAATATTCTTACCAAATTTTAGTCAACAGATAAAGTAGTAAAGTCTTCAAGTATGAAGAAATTTTTTGTTAAATATAATTCTAGTTCATAAGACCATTTAGAAAATTAGTTGGATAATATTTATATAAGGATGAACAAGATAGTTAGGAAGAAATATTTCCAATATAGATATAAGAACTGTCAAAAGGATAAAAATGACACAAAGGATTTTGAAGTTACTTGTTATGAATGCAAGAAAGCTAGACACATCTGACCTGATTTTACTAAGATAAAAAGTAAAGATAGAAAAGAAATAAATTCAGATAGAAATTCTAAGAAATATTATAAGTTGAAAGTTAAGAAAATTCATAAATATTATAACACATGGAGTTTCAATAGTGGATATTATTCTGAAAATTTTTCTAATAATGAATGTTCCAGACACAAGAACATTAGTCTTTTTGCAAAAGTACCTATGGTAAATCAATGTCTTATGGAAAAGGTACACACTGCTGAATCTCTAAAAAACATTTCTTTTAAATTAAAACTATAATTATAATGAGAAATATTATACATCTTCTGATAAAGAATATTCCTCATTAAAATATAATAATTTACCTACTCATAATGAAGTTTCTATATTTGAAATGTTACTTGAAAATGAAAATTAGAAAGTTTGTAAAAAATTATAATAAAAAATAAAAACTTACAAATCCAGATTCAAGAATAATTCTTCTAACCAATAAAATATTATATCTTTATAAATATATTAATAAAAATAAATTTGAAAAAATAGTACTTAAAAATATATTGAAAAAACTATTTCTGAGAAAAATAGTTCACAAAATAATATTGATAAACTTAGTTCCAATACTATTAATAATGGTGATAAAAACATAGTTTTAAAACTAAAATATAAAATTTCTAGTTTGAATAAAATTTTATCAAATTTTAACAATGGTAAGGAAAACTTAGATAAAATTTATAAACAAATTAAAACTTATAGTGATAATACTTGAATGGGTTATACATATAAAAAATCTATTTTTAGTAATAACTAATTTGTTCCTAAAAGTGTACTATTTTGCACTAAATACCAAAGAGATGGACATTGGAAGAAAATTTGTTCTTTAAATATATTAGAATATTTAGGATATCATAAAGCTTATTTTTACAAGGAAATTAAAATTTACCAGAATAATAAAATTGAAAAAAAGTGGTTACCCAAAATACTATTTTCCAATAATAACGGAACCAAGAAGGTTTGGGTTCTGAAAGAATTTGTTTTAAGGAAAAGAAAGATAATAAAAACAACAAAAATATTTGGTACCTGGATAATGGTTTCTCCAGAAACATGACTGGAAATAAATATTTCTTTAATAATATTATTAATATTAAAGGTGTAAAATTAACTTTTAGATATAATTCTCAACGAGAAATCATTGGTATAGGTAACATTGTACTTCTTAAAGAAACTATTATTTAAAATGTTTTATTTATTATATGAATTAAGCACAGCCTTATAAGAATAAGTTAATTATGTGAGGAAGGTTAACTTGTAAACTTTAAGAGTGATAAATATACAATACATAGTTCTAAAGATGAATTTATTCTTACTTCCAATCGGTATGAGAATGTTTATATACTAAAATTATAATACCTTAGGAGCTAAGAATTACCTTGACTTAGTTTAATAGAAGATTAATATTGGTAATGACGTATAAGGCTTGGATAATGTAACCTTATAACTTTATCTATATTGTGTAGGAAAGGATTTTTTAAGGATCTACCAGAACTTAGGTTTCATACTTCTAAATCTTGTGACCCTTATCAATACGGCATGTAACATAAGTAATGTTTTTAGTCTATTAGTGAAGTCTCAACTTCTAATCCTTTACAGTTAGCGCACATAGGCTTATTTTTTCTTACAAAAAATTTAAGTATTGGTGGAAAATAATATGTATATATCTTATTTGATGATTACATGAGATACACTTGGGTATATTTTATTATAAATAAATAAATAGATTTTATCTATTTTAAAACTTTTATAGATAGAGTTAAAAATGATAAAAACCACTCCTTGATAACTATTCATAGTGATCATAGTGTGGAATTTAAAAATTATTATTTTAAAATTTTTTTTAGTAATAATGGAATTGAGCATAACTTTTTAACACATAGAACACCACAATATAATAGTGTAGTCAAAAGAAGAAATATAATTCTCTAGGATATTACTACAACTATACAGAGTGAATAATCATTTTCTATATATTTTTGGGCTTAAGTAGTTAGTAATTCCTTATATACTAAAAATCAAGTTTTAATTAGGCCTTTTATTAATAAAACCCTTTTTGAGTTTTGGATAGGAAGAAAACCAAAAGTTTCTTACTTCAATGTTTTTGGATGGAAAGTATTCATCTTGAATACTAAATATAACTTACATAAGTTTGCACCAAAATTTTATGAATGAATATTTTTAGGTTATTCCACTACTAATAATGCTTATAGAGTTTTTAATGAATATTATTATACTGTTGAGGATACAGTGAATGTTAAGTTTGATGAAACTAATCCTTTTGTTTTCAAACAACCCCAAACTACATCCTCGAATGTTATTTCTAAAACTGATTTTCAACCTTTTTTAGAAAACTCTTTTCATAAGGAAATAACATAAGAATTTTCTTATGAAGTTATTACTTAGTAATATTTTCTACCTTTTATTGAAGAACTGAATTTTGAAAACCCAAGAAGTGATTTGTTTCTTAGGAATCATCCTTGTGAAAATATCATTGGTGGTTTAGATCAACTAGTCAGGACTATAAGTTCCTTAATAAATGAAATTGAACATCTATATTTATTTTCTCAATTAAAACCTATGAATCATGATGAGGATTTAGTTGATGAGAATTTTATAAAATCTATGCAATATAAAGTGAAAGAGTTTGAAAGAAACAATTTCTTGATTTTAGTTGATCAAACTAAAGAAACTACTATAATTGGAGTAAAATGATTTTTTTGAAACAAATGTGATAAAAATGTAATAATAGTTATAAATAAATATAAAATTGTTTCTAAGGAATATAAATAATATTATGGAATTTATTATAAATAAATCTATCCATCGATAGCTAGACTTGAATCTATTCAAATACTTCTAGCTTTTGCAGCATTAATTAATTTAAAACTATTTCAAATGGACGTGAAGTGTGATTTTATTAATGGATATATTTAGGAGGATGTTATGTAGAAATAAACCCTAGTTTTGAAAATAAAAAACATATATAACATGTTTTTATACTTACAAAAGCATTATATGGGATTAAACAATCCCTTAAATCTTGGTATAATAGATTACCTGGTTTTTTGTTACAATACAATTTTTTTAAGGGAGTTGCAGATCCAAACATTTTTATATAATAAGTACATAAAAAAATTATGATTGGGAAAATATTTTTTGATGAAATTATATTTTTTTCAACTGAAAATTATTTAACATATTATTTTATGGTTCTCATAAAGTCTGAGTTTTAAATGAGTATGATGGGCCAGTTAACATATTTTCTTGGTTTTCAAATTTCAAAAAATTAATAAGGTACTTTTGTATCTCAACATAATTATATAAAATATTTACTAAATTAATTTATGTATAATAATACTAAAAATATTAGTAATCCCATTGTCACCTCTAATACTTAGATCTTGACGAGGCTAGGAAACCAGTTAATCAGAAAAAATTTAGAGGTTTTATTGGAATATTACTTTACATAACTGATAGCCATCTAAAATTTATGTTTTTGGTATGCCTATGTGATAAATATCAATACAATAAAAAATAACCCCATATTAATGAATTAAAATGAATCTTTTGTTATCTCAAGGGAACTATGGATTTAGGCTTATTCTATTCTTTTAGAAACATTTTTCATCTAATTGTTTTTTCAGATATTGACTTTGGTGGGTGTAGAAAAGATAAGAAATGTGCATCAGGAACTTGTTATTTATTAGTTGACTATTTCTTTTATTTTTATTAAAAGAAACAACACTTAGTATCAATTTCCATTACTAAATTCATATATGTGGTAGATGTATGTTTTTGTACTCAAGTGTTGTGGATGAAACACACACTCATTGACTATGACATGAGTTTTACTAAAACTCATATACTTTGTAACAACACAAGTTCCATTTCATTAAGTAAAAACAAAACACATCACTCATGTTCTGAACACACAAACACACACACACAAGACACCATTTCCTTTAGTATCACACACTTAAAAAAGATAAAGTTTTATAATTCATTGGAACACAAGAACAACTTGCTTATATTTTTACTAAACCCCTTAGTTCTTATATATTTGAATACATTATAAAAATGTTAGGAATGATCAATGCTATCATTTATAAATATTTATTATTTACCCATCTACTTAAATTAATATAATATTTTTCAAATGGACTATACATATGTTTGTTATTTTATATAAAAAATTTTATACACATTTTAAGTTTTCTAAAAAGTTTTTATCGTAATTATTTTTTCTGAAGAAAAAATTATTACCACCAATAATAATTAGATTTTTAATAAAAATACCATAATAAGTTTTTTTAATAAAACTATCTTTATAAGTTTTTCATTATAAAACTATCATAGTTAGTTTTTTAATAAAAATATCATAGTTAGTTTTTGTAATAAAAGTATAATAATCAATTTTTGTAATAAAACTATTACAACCAGTTTTTTTAATAAAAATTTAGTATTAATAATTATAATAAAACTATCATAATCATTTTTTCATTATAAAACTAACATCAGCATACTTTTTAATAGAGACTAATAAGAACAGGCTATTCATACATATGAAACATTCTACTGTAAAAGGTATTATTCTTTTAAATTTTTCAAAAATTTGTTACTTTAGTTTATAATTTTTGTTATGATTAATATTTTAGTTTTTAAAAATAATTTGATATTTTTTTTGAAAATTTTAATAAATTTTCTTATAGGAATGATTCTCAATCCAATAAATGTTTTAAAACTTTTATAGTTAAAATATTTTTTTAAAAAACATCCCTCGATTAAATCTCAGTTTTCAGACCATTTAAGTTTTAATCTTAGCTATTAAAAGTCTTCTATAATACTAAGTGTCATTTTATGATGCCAATATAAAGGTGGTTTACCCCGTTGTCCCACATCGATTCTCAAGATTTTTTTCTTGAGCTCTCACACACCTTTAATATGTTAGTCTAATTATTTTTTCCTTTTGTTCAATCTCAGGCTCAATTCTATTTTCGATACAAAACAAATAAGATTTTTCAAAATGGTATATTTTTAGAGAAAGACTCATTAAAAGGTCTTGGTTTGATAAATATGATATTACTATCCAAAGGATAATTTCTTTATAAGGATGGGAAAGTGTCTGTGTAGAGAAACCATTCAAAGACATCGATATGTATTATCGTGAAATGGTTAGAGTGTTTTATGTATCTCTTTAGTTTGTTAAAGAATATGGTAAGGTTAAAGACTCCTTTATAATGTTTTCAAAGATATATAATATTTTTTTCAAGAGAGTTTTTGACTTAGTGGGATTTCCTTCTGATGGTGAGTCTTATTTACCTTTTCAAAAGTTGTTGGACGCAAAAGTTTGAGAAGAATAAGGCTGAAGCTTCTTTATTTCCATGCTATGAGAAAGTAAGGAAATTTTCCCAAATTTAACCTAAAAATAGAGTAATATCATTATGGATTCAAGGTTATCTTATCTATATTAAGGGTAAAAAGGATACCTTAAAAGTTTCTAATATGTTTATTTTAGATTACTTGGTCAATACGAGGAAAATTGACTTGGTGAAATTTATTTTCAATATGGTGGAGCATATTAAAATTGATTTGATAAAGTTAAAGATTATCATTATTTTAGACTTCATCAGTTAGTTAATTATGAAATGTTTAGAACTTTTTAATGTTGATAATAAGTCTTACCCATTAATAGAAAATATTTCATTCACTGGTGAAGACACAATTTTGAGAATGAAATTGGTTTTTGATTCTAAAGTATTTTTTTTGAAAATGTTGATAGAGTGGCGTAGAAGGCACCACCATAAAATAAATTTGAGGAATTTAAGAAAAATTTAAAGGAATAATATTCAGTTGAATTGTTTTTTAAGAAAATCTGCCATTCCTTCTACAGTCCCTTCAGTAGTTTATAAAGGAAAGGATAAACTAGTTGTTAAGGAATCAGTTCCCACCTTACCTAAGAAAGAATTGAAATAAAAATTATTTGAAAATGGATTTTTAATAATAGGTAGAAAATTATAATAATATCTTGAGAAAGAAGATGGATAAGAAGAAGAAGTATAAATAAAATAAGAAGTATAAGTTTAAGAAAAAGAAGAATAAGAAGAATATGAAGAAATAAAAGAAGCTGATGATGAGGAAACCTAAACAGAAAAAGGATAAAAATAAAATTAATCATTGAAACCATATTAATCTTTATTATAGTTTCCTTATAATTATTATAAGTATGAAAGCATACAAGGATCCCAAGTATAGTCCTCATCATAATATAAACGAAAGTCATCAACAAAATAGGAATAAAATTTATCCTCAAAGGAAGAAGAATAAGATCAAAATTTTTAGAAAAAAGTTTCTAAAAAAGATGAATCAGATAAGGATGTGGATATTCTAGAAATTTCACATAGAAAGAAAATTTCAAATAAAGGAAAAAAGTAATCTGAGAAATTTTTAAAACCTAATTTTGAATGTTCAAGACAAAAACCTCCTGAACCTTTTTCAGGGTCATCGAATTTAGATGCAACTATTTCACAAAAAAAATTTGATTACATTTTCCAATATTTGAAAATGTTTGAAGACACCAGTACATATTTTCCCAAGCTTTAATCAAGCTACAAACCTATTCAAAACAACATCAGTGAGAAATAAGAGATGTTGAAGGTTATATCTAAACCAGTTATCTGTATTTAAGAAGAGTTAAAAACTATTCATGAAAATTAAAAGACTAAAAAAAGGTAATATAATCATATGGTTAAGTGGTCCAATCAAATAATTTTTTATATTCAGGAACATGATAATAAATTTCTATATTTAAAGAAACTATTGTTTGAATTAGAAAATTATTTTAACTTGTTATCTTGTGATGTATCCGATCAAGTGAAGTTTGTGGAAGAAATCATAGATACAAATGATGATCGAAAATAAGAATTAAACATTTTGAAATAAAAAGTTTATAAGTTTTATCTAGAGATTACCCATATCAGATTGTGTGAAGATGAAATTTTCTTTATAAATGAAGATATTAAAAATTATTCTTAGGAGATTGAAATATTTGAAGACTGAAGTTTGAAAGTTAGATATTATGGATGAAAATATCTTAGATCTTGAGAAGGATAGAAAAGAGTTCAAAAATATAAAGGTCTTTATAAATAACCTCATGAATAAATATTGAAACTTTTAATTTAAACTCTTCATGTATATTTTTGTAAAAAATTTGAATGTTTGCTGATTATTAAATAATTTTCAAATAACTCTTTAGAACGTTAGTTTTTCCCAATTATGAATGGATATATGTTATTTTATTTTATTATTGGATAAATATTTAGTTCAAGTATTGAAATTGTTTCTTATATTATTAATCCTATGAAATTTCAAGAAACTATGAATAATTTCCCATTACTTTTTAAAATCACAAAGGGGGAGAAGATTTTATAAAAGGGTTATAATATTTTATAAAGTAGGAGAAGGTTTTATAAAGGGGGAGATGTTATACTAAGGGAGATATGGTTTATTTCTTTCCATAATATTACATAAGAGTTAAAACCTCATAGGGAGTTATAAATAATAAATTACAAGTTCTTAATAGGTAAAAAGTTTTTTTATGTTTTTTAAGTTATAATTTTTCATTTTAGTATTGTGATTTATTCTTTCCAAAAAGTGGGAGATTTATGAGTCAAAAGTTTTATTTATTACTTTTCCATTCATTTAGTTTTGGAAATCACATACACTTTCTTAAAACCGTGTTTACTAAATTTTTATATCCCAAGTGTTTTAGTATGTTTTTTTTGAAAAAAATTACTTTTTACCATAGATAGAAATGTTTATAATGAATTATGAATATAAAATTTACATTACTCTATCTGATACATTAGACTGAAGGTGCACCTGATCCATTAGAATGATATTTGTTTAGACCACTGGTTAGAATTATATCTTGTCTACCTGACTGACAAAAGTAATGACCGTCATACTGACTATGGTACTAATACATCATATTAACCCTCATTTTGTTCAATTATATTGATAATAAATAATAATGTTTATCAATCTGAATAAAGTTTATAATTATATTCTATAATAATTTCTTCTATAATAAGGAATATGTTTAATAGTTCTAAAACAAAATGATATCAGGCATTCAGTTATTCTAGAACATTGGAAGCTATTAAAGAGTCAATTGTATGAGGCCATTACAACTAACTCAAAAATATAATCATTAGAGCTTCGCCAATAAATATCTGGCCATTTGAAAAGTTTGGAGATGATACATTTTCATAACTTAAATATTATAAATTTTTATCTTTGTGAATATCATGGTCTTAGTCATTGTAATACTTTAGAGAGTTTTCATCCTGAGGGATCATTTTGAGGGTTGTTTCATTTAGAAAATATTTCATTTGTACTGCGTATCTGATCATTGTTATGATCAAGGGATTCTATAGATAGGAAGATAGTGAATATGATCCATTGGATCAAGAGATTCTAAAGATAAGAAGAAAGAAACTCATCACTATATCAAGGGCTTCTGAGGATAGGAAGACATAGCTTATTCTGATCATCATATCAAGGGATCTCCTGATAAAGAAAGATATAATTTATAGTAAGTATAAAACCATAGACACCTTTAGTCAAGGTTATAGACTACCTTTACTCTTAAGGTTAAAAAGGCAAAATTTTTAAATATATTTTATAAGTCATTTATACTTATAATCTGTGTATTTCTTATTTATACAAGATCTATTTTTTCCCCTTCAAATATTTTAAAAAGTTAGTCTTCATAATTATATTTCTAAAAAAATATTTTATTAATATAACTATGAAAATAATAAAAACACTATGATATAATCAGATCATTTTTTTATGATTCAAACATTCTGATCATCTTATGAATTTTGAGTCCCATATTTTTACTTTAAGAGGAATTTTGTTTTTCTTTAGTTAATATATTTTTAAGCTACAATTAACCCCCCTATTGTAAGTATATCCACCTAATATACTCTTACGATCCAACAATTTATGTTCATATAACCCTTGTATTTAGTATGGGTGTTAGTGAGAAATTTATTTGAGGAAGAATGATTTTACATTTTTTGCACAAAAGTTTATGGGTATTGATAAAATTTGGTATTTATATGACCTTTAAAATTGAGGTAATTAAAATTTATTGAAATTTGGAAAAATATGTTTTATTTTATATATAACCATGAGATTGAAAAAAATTGGTGATTATGTTATTAAATTTATTTTGGAAGAAGATCACTATAATTTTTGGGGAATAATATATAATTAAGGTTATCAAAATATTATGTGATTTTACTTGAGGAATAAATGTTAAATCATATTTTGTATAAATATATGATTTTAATGTGGATTTATGGTGATTCAAGTTATTTATTTAAATTATTAGTATATTTTGGATATTATATGATTAGGGAATATACATTTTTGGGTATATGAATTTATGAGTGAATAATGTTAATTTGAGAAAAATGTCAATTTAATATTGGAATAATTTATGATCAAATAATAATTATTTTTTGGGTTTCAAACTTGTTCAGGAATATTTTTAAGAATTTTAAGGTTAGTTATTTATCAAACGTTCTATGTTGAACATTGGGTATTATTTTTGAGTATTTGAATATTAATGTTTTATTTCATCATATGATGGTTTATTCATTTTAGGAATTATATTACCTTATTCTAACAATTATGGTTTTGGTTAATGTCAAAAGATAGTAGGAATAGATTTTTATCCTTTTATGGATTATACTATCCATTAGAAGTTGATTTTAGTGTTTCTGGCATGAAAAATTCACCATGAATACTCATTATTTGGAGAAAAAGATGATATTGTGGTGGAAATTGATTAAATGGGGAAATTATAATTATCAAGTAAGTATATTTACTTTTCTTATTAGTATAGATGATAAATTAATTCCTCAAATATTGGAAAAGTATCTTAAAAAAATTCTATCTTATTACCTTAATTTTCGATGAATCAATGGTCCTTTTAACACTTCATTAGTACATGGTTTTGTGGTCATTAACTTACATATGATCATTCAATTTTTTGTGATCAATAATCTGTATCCCTATCCATAATTATTTGGACATTACGCTTTTCTTACATTTTTATATTTTTTATTCCCACTAATGTACTCCTATTTGGAAACCTAGTATGTATTATTCTGGATGACCTTTGTATTCTTCATTTCTAATTTTTAGAGTAAGTTTTATTAACCCTTTTTATGACACAATTTTTCCTCATTTTTCTCTTCAAATTTTATACCCTTAATTACCAAGAATAAATTCAAATTATGGGGATTAAATTTATTAAATGGGGGATAATTTGGAACCCGGATATTTTGAAATAAGAACATTATGTTTGTTAGCATATATGAAATGAAACATTGAGCTGAAAAAAATAATAAAATATTTATTATTTAAATATGACCATTATAACCAAAAAATTGAATTGGTGGGTATGAATAAGATTAACCACATTATGAAATATATGTATAAAGGCCGCACCCAATATAAATTTGATGATAAATTCTTAGTAAATAATCACTTATTTTTTAGAAAAGTCATCTAATTCTTGAAAAATATATTTTCTTCAAAAATGGTTATTATTTCTTTTTATAATAAAATATTATAATTAATTTATGTAAATTTTAGAAGATTTATTTTTTGAAAATTATATCATTTTTGAAATTTGAATATTAAAATTATCCTATGGTGATATTTAGAGATTTTTCTGAAAAGTTTTATTTTTCAATGAATAGTGAAAATACTGTTTTTATTGAAAACTTTATTTTATTTTAAATTATTTCCATATTTAAAATCTATTTTTGAATAGTTTTAAAATTTAATTAGTTTTTTTATTAAAAATAATAAAATTATAGTCTTTTTAATGAATTTTATACTTGAATCTGGTATAAAAATATTTTTATACATAAAAAGATAGTTTTTTGAAAAACTATTTTTCTTTAAATGTTTCATTTTGTTATTAAATTAATTTCTACCACTTCTAGAAATTTAATATTAAAAAATTGATTCTATATTTTGAATCAGGAGTTCCAATTTTTTAAAATAGTTCCCTTTTATTTTTCGTCATTAAGAATAATAATCTTAGTAAATTTTGGTTGGCACGATATGGGTAAATCAATTAGTTAAGGTTAAAAGTAAAATGATAATAACTTAAAAATGACACTAAAACTTTAATTTATCCTATTTTATGAGTTTATTTTTATCCACTTATATCTAATTTTTGATAATATGGCATCTTGTTTCCAAATTTATTTGATTTGGACCTTTATATTATTTTATGTAAAGAAAAGTCAAAATTGTCATTCTCTCTGTTTTATTATCGTTAAAATTTTAACATAGGGATAAACAGAGTGTATGTTTGGTTATAATTTATAATCTTATTGATAATTTATTTTTTTATCATGGTAATTTATTTTCTAATTTTTAGTAATTAAATAATTACCTTAAATTTTTACGCAACACCAACACAATATTTATTCAATTAATAGAGAAATAAAATAAAGGATTTTAAAAATATTAAAATAACATAATTTAAAGGAATTATTATTTTAAAATAAATTTTAGATATATATAACATGTTATTTATTTTTTTGAGGATTATATTCAAATTAATTTCCTATCATGTTGTTTTTAATGTCAAATTAATATAATAGTGTCAAAAATGACATTAATGATATTTTATGCTAAATAATATTTTATTAAATTGTACACAACTTATAAAAATATTTAAAAAGTAAAATTAGGATGATAAATGGTATATAATTCCATCTATTTTATATTTAGGAGCCAATTTTCACCTTATAAGTAAAATTATAACCCTTTAATATTGAAAAATTCATTATAGCGGTTAAGGTTAACATTGGATAACCAATGGGTCAATCCAAAGGATAAGGTATAAAATGATATAAAAATCAAAATTTTATTGGATGATTATATCATTACCATATATTTCTTATATTCTAATACATTTAGTTTTTGAACCATTTTTCATATATATTATATTATAATATTTCATGTATTTTCAAAAATGACATAAATGATATTTTATAATAAACAATATTTTATTAAATGATTTAAAATTACTAAAAATAAAATATTTAGAAAATTGATTGGTATATGATTAAAAAAGTCAACTATGGTCCATTAATGGGCTAAATTTTCTTTTATAATAACTATATTGACTCCTAAAGAGTAAAAACTTCGTAATTGTGATAATTGTCAAAAAGGGTTAACACAGGTAAAAAAAGAGATAAGGGTAAAAACCTAATCTAAACTTGTAAAAATTTTATTGCATAAGATTATTTATACCCATAATCATCTTATATTATAATTATATCACTATGGAACCATTTTTCATTGATAAATAATTTATATTAATTTAATACTTTAAGAAATTCTAAGAGTGCCCTTCCCCTCTCTTATAAAAGGGTACATCATCTAATCTGTTATTTACACTTAAAAAACCTTTTTATTTTTAAAATAACAAAAAATATTCATTCCCATAATCTCCCCCCATTACATAGGTATTTTTTAGGTATAATACCAGACTTAGAGAGATTAAGGTGTAAAATAAAGGATATTATTTGAAGAAGATGTACAAATTTTAACAGAATGTTTTAATATTACATTTTATTCCACATCCTTAAAATATTATTCCACTATGATGATATAGTGAAATAAATATCTCACATATACTGAGATATTATTATGTTAATAGAATAATGTAACACCCCAAAAATTTAATGAATATCGATTTTTAATATTTAACTTCTTCGATATCTTACATTACACAGACCACCGAGTTTAAACAAATGATTAAATATTATTATTATGACCTAAAAATTGGATTGAAATGAATAAAATGGATTAATTAAATTATTAAAATATAGTTTTCATGTTTTTATAAAATTAATTCATTGATTACCAAATAATTATAAATGAAAATAAAAACCAATTGAACATAAAGGATATGTTTTTTCATAAAAAATATATTTATTGACACAATGGAACATAATCTTAAATTGATCACTATTGTTAAAATATATTAAAGAAATTTATATATTACATATTCAATCAAATATTTTTAAATTCAATCAATAATTTTTATGTGCTTAAGATAAGAATAAATCCAATTTTAAGCATAAAAAGATATATTTTTAATAGGAAATTTTACCTCCTTTTAATGGCTCGCATGTTTAAAAACTAAATTTTGACACTTTTATTAGTTTTATTGAACAAAATAATATATATATTTTTTAAAATATGAATGTAAAAATTATAATAGGGTGAAATTATGGTATTTGTTTCAGAAATATTTATTTTCCACTGAATAATAAAAAATCCAATTTTTTATTAAACTTTCATTTTTTTATATTAATATTATATTTATGATTTTAACAGTAACATCAACTATGAAATTTTAAATAAAATTTAGGTATCTTATGAATGAAAATATTATATATTTAAAATATGGAATAAATAAATAAATGTTACAAAAATGGTCAATTAAGTATTGGTATTTTTGTAAAACATAAATGTTAATTTATAATTTTATAACTAAAATAATCATTTAAAAGAAAATTTATTTTCATGAAGTAGATTCATAAATTAATATTTTTTTCTAATTATTATAATATAATGTTATGAATCCTTAATTAATTTTATAAAGTGTCATAAAAGTGTTTATAATATTAAAATTAATATTTATTGAGTAAATGGAGATTTTAATTAATGATTAAATTATTATATTTATAAAACTATTTTCATAAAATGGAGTTCATTTTTTAATTCTACACATCTAAAAATATTTAGGGGTGAATTTTTGGTATTTTCTACAATACTTGAATTTTTGGTGAATTGTAAAATACAATAATTTACGGTATAAATACACTATAAGTTAAATACAGTATTTCTCAAGTAATTTCTGATGTAATCAACATAATCTATAACCCCACTTAATTAATTTAATATATTTAGTGAAAATTCTCACACTATTCATAGTATTTATCCAAAATAATAAACAAATGAATAAAATATTCAAAAACCTCCCCTCTTCTCCACTAAAAATACCATCCTTTCTCCTCACATCTCCAATGCCTTGAATCTTTTCCAATATATACCCAATAAATCTCCTAAACATATAACCCACATTCTAGTATTACTATTTTTACCCATAATAACATTTCAAAGTTCCTTAATGAGGTTCTCAAGGAGAGTAATTCAAGAGGTAAAACTCCCTTTCGCCCTTTTAATTTTCTTTCAATTTATTTTATTTTCTTATCCTTCCCTTACCAAATATATCCAAAAAACCATTATAACTAAATTATATTATATATAATATCATGTTACTATGATAATGAGATATCCACCATCAATTCTTTTATCTTCCCCTCTTTATTCTAAAAATCATCTGTGGGGTGGCGATTTACCGACTTTGTGGATAAAGAGTTTTCATTTTTCAAATATGTCATCAAGGCTAGTCATAAAACCATTTTTATGGTTAAAATTGACTATAATATATGTATTAAATCTTATTTTATATTCTATAACCAGTATATATACATATTATTAATTAATAAAATAAAACTAGCACGTGATGACAGAAAAAATGCCAAAATAATTCAAACTATTATCATTAACATTTTATCTAATTAATCATCCTCATATTTGGAAACAAAATGATATATAAGAACATTAAATTTTATGTAATTTTATTAATAACATGTAATTTAAATTCTGGTTAACTATTTTTATTTAACACTATCTATCATATATGTATACAATTGAACCAATCATGAAAACCAAGGAAACGAACACTTTCGAAAGACAAAATTGAATCTTATAAGTCATAAAAAAGACCATAAATGAACTTAATAAAACTATAATAAATAAAATACACATTTAATAGGTTCTTAATTAAAATATTAATGAATATAATTTCATTATCTAGGAAATTAAGTACAAGTGCAGAACGATTTCAGACATATGGTAGAGGTTTCCCATCTCAATTTTATTTCTGTGAGATTTCCCTTATTCGCCACTTATTTATTATGTGTGGTGTATGTATACTTAAATTTGAAATATAATATTATGAATCTCTTTATATTAATGATACTAAATGTTTCATTTTATGATTATTAATTTTTGGGCATACGATTTGATTGATTACAAAGTGGTAAGGGATTCTCCCCGAACCTCCATTTTTCATTTAGGTTACGCTTTCTCTCTCCTTAACCAAATGAAATTGTTCATTATTTTAATATTAATATTATAAATTAAATTTATATGTTCTAATATCATGTATACATATAAATTAATATTTCTTTTATGGATAAATACATTTTCTACAAGGTTCCATTTTCAATTCCTCCTAGTAAACAAACCCGATTAAAGGGAACTTCCCAATTTATTACCCATTTCCATGTAAAATCCCTAATCTGTTTTAAGACACCAATATTTTTCTAAAATCATTTTTTTTTATTATGAAAAACTATCTTATCTATTTTCTTGTTTTATGTAAACAATTTATCCATTGTCCTCTTTAAAGACTTTTATAATTTCCCTCAAACTGCATCGAAGTGGCCCATTTCTAAAGATTATTAAAAACTATTTTTTACATGTTTTCACTTCATTTGGAAATTATTTATGAAAAAAACATATTTTAATTGTACTTACATTTTATTTTCTAAGGTATACATGTTTATATATGATTTTATGACAAATAAAAAATGATTTTCCAAAAAAACTCTTCTTTCCAAAGTAAAGTACTTTATTAATGATTTTATTAGAGTATTTTAATATATGGTTATAATTAAAATATTTAAAAGTGGTATGGTAAAAGTTTATTTAAATATATCTTTTTAAATAAATTATTTGACATATTAGGAATATATTGGACTTAGTAAGTGACGGGAAGAGCCTTCTATAGCCCATCGATACATCGGTAGGTCTCATGAAACAAACTAGACCAGGTTTTTACCCATTTATGATATCTTAGATGAATCCTTGACAATATGTTTATGATATTTGGCATTATGAATTCCCTCATTATGATTTTTTTAATTGACAATACTTGTGATTATTTGACTAGTAGAATATTCATTGTCAATTTTCTTTCTCATGTTACTATTTATGGATTTATCTAATGAGTTTTTATTCCTCTCATATTACTCTCAAGATAATGTTTTAATGTAATGTGTTTTTAGTTATTCACCATTCTATATTTTTTATGTTTATATTAGCTTATGCTACATTGATTACCCTTACAGAGCATAAAAGATCACCCCTTTCTTATATTTTATTTTTCACTAGGATGAAGAGATATATATTATTAATTACTTGTAGGTAAAATCTTGGAGTTTATAGATGTTTCCAATTAATATTCAATATTGTTTTTTATTTCAATTTGTAATGTAAAACTTATGTTTGTGGATGATTTTCCAAAGAAAGAAAACCATTCAGTCCTTTGGGATGGAAATTACTTGTTTATTATACCAATGTAATAAAATAAGGCACCAGTTTTAGGATTCTAGGGTCAGGGTATTTAAAAATAACCTACATACATCTCCTTTTACATCAAATAGGAAATAGAACCGTTGTTTGTGTTCATGGTGGACTGTCGCCTTGCGAACCAATGTAATGATTTTCCATTATCACCTCTCACAAATGTTTATTATGATGGATTTAATATACATATATAATATTAATTACATATTTATAATTTTTTAAAAGTAATATATCATATATTTTCATACCATTCCATTCATTGAAAAAAGATAATGTCTTTCATGCATATGTGTATATTACGACAACCACGAAGTGATGTGATTAATTTTTCATTTCTGCATCACATGGATTGTATATATAAGTGTATTTAAGGAGATAATATCATAATTATGATATAATTATTATTTCGGGCATATAAAATATTACTTACCTTCTTTCCATCATGATCATTGAAAAATGAAAACTTTACCCATGCATACATTTAGCCTACCGCCTCCTTGATTATAATGTAGTTCATTTTTCATATCCATCATTAATGGTTGGTTTTAAATGTATGATTGATTTATAAAAATGGTAATTATATCATGATTATTATTTTAGATATGATATAATAATGACATCTTTGGCCATAGTCAACCTACTAGAGTCATTTTGGATATATGTGCCGAATATCGTCAAAAAATACGACACAAACTTAATTGATTAAGTAATTGTATATAATAAGGTAAAAATTGAAATAAAAGGAATAATAAACATTAAAATAGTTTTTAATAATGTAAATAATTAAAAAAGGTTTATTATTCAGTAAGATAAGGAACACACAGGATGATTCAGGCTCAAGGTAAGGGATTTTATTTTAAAAAATCCTTTTAAAATTTCCATTCCAAATATTTTTATTACATGCACATTTTCTTCTAAATGGTCCAAAAAAATTATAATTTATGATTAATTGGAAACTATAGGTCAGTTTATACCATATTTTACTTTATTAACAATGTTTTTAAAAAGGAATTGTTTTAGGGTTTTACGTAAGGGACATTTTACTTTAAAAACCTAATTTTAAATGTTTTAATGATTTATTTTCTAAATATTTATATTACTTGTACATATTCTTAATTTTTTTATTTATGTACTTATATGGAAATAAATTAATTATAAATGGAATTTTATGTCTCATTTGACTTTATTTCAATGGTTTTAAAAAGAAATATTTTTATTTATTTTATATAGAATGTTTTGACTTTCTTTACAGAAGAGTCAAATAATTCTCTATTTTAACATATACGACATCAATATTATAACAACCCATACTTTACATACATTGTTAATACTTCAAAATTGAAGCACACTTATTACAACATATGACAAAACCACAAAGGACCGTATAGGTATAGTGTCTTTAGAAACTGGGAAACATAAACAACTGGTTCATAAATCTTCTACAGTGTCTCCCATTTATTTCATCATATCTAGGGTCCCTTTTAGAATATTCTACTTAATATCCATCTTCCTGACCTGGGGAAAAGAAAACATAAAAGGGTGAGCTCAAATTCTCAGCAAGGGCAAATAAAGGAAATAAAAATCATATCATATATTTTTGAAAATAAAAACCTGCAAAAGAGATCATAATATCTTAACATGGAATAAATCATAGAAGTGAAAATGAGATCCCCATAATCATAACATAAAACTTGAAACTTTTTGGAATGCACACATAATCATGGAAAATCATTTCTTATTAGTCATTACTCATTGCCAAGACTATCTTAGTGGACAAAGTCCCTTTCTGAACCGAGTCACCCTCGTTCCAGTCCTGTTTCACTGAACCGGTATAACCTACCGTTCCAGCCATGTCTATCTCATGAGATATAAAATCTTTACCCAATGCATTGGAGGGAGATATAGGTCCCACCCATCTTATAATGAATCCTTTCTTATGTGTGCCACATAATCATAAATCATACATCATCGCATAACACATGTAACAAAAATGGGATTCTTGAAACATCATGACATCATAAAACAAACCATATAAGGTAAATGACTTCATAAAAATAACTCCCTCACAACATAATCAAATCAATGTAATAATAGGGATAAAAACAGAACCCTATATTATCTTAGATGGAAAATAATTTTGATAAAACATTTGAACTCCATTCTTGAGGAAAATATCCTTTCTACTTCAAAAACACTTTTCTTTTCTTAACATGTCATACAATTATAAACTAAAAGAAGTTGATTAAAAATAAACTTGAAAAATTATAAAGGAAGATTCTTGGAAATAATGTTTTAAAAATCCATTCATTCCGTATAAGTTAAAAAAAACATTCTTCTCGTACTTTTGTCGGGAAAGTCAAAAAGTACCTCGTACGAAAAACGACAAAAGATTCCTTTCATACATATTACTAAAAACTCACCGAAGGGTAAAAATGGATTTAAAAAAATTTTAGGTGGATGGAAATAATATTACATATTGATGAAACATGGATGTGGATGATAAAATACACCCCAGTAAATACTTACGAATAAACAATCTCGGATAAAAATGAGATTGTGATATTTCCCTTACCTTAGGTCCAATTTGCTTTGTACGTGTCCGAAGCTCCTGTATAATGGTTTAAATAATGTTATTGACTTATTCCAGAATCATACATATTTATATGATATCTTATATGGTCATATTCTTAGCTTCTTGATAGTAATATTTCATTGTTACTTGTTACTCGGGTCTTTATTGCCTTTTGTTCTTATGCGTGTTTTGCCGAATACATTCTTATTCATCTTTTAAGGTTATAGATACCTTATATCCAGAATGGTATTAGTGTAACATATATCATATTTATTCATTCAATTCATTTATATAATTACTATGTAATGATGATCATGTAGAACGTGTCGCATCACATCGTGGAGACGGTATTCCGTACGTACACACGAGTGATGATATCGTTCCTATGATCGTGGAACTGTATTGGAGTATATATATATTATTTCAGTATCAATATTACTTTATAATAATCATAAATAGTTTCTCATTACACCATTATACCCATCCTTGTAAAGTGATGGCGGAAAATAGATTACACCATGGCGTGGAGACGGTATTCCGTACGTACGCACGCGCGGTGATTTCAATTTTCTGTAGGATGGATAGAAGGTGAATTAGGGTTGTTTCATATTTATAATAACATATCAGTATGTAATTAATACTGATGTTATTACTTTATCATGAAACAACTAAAGAAGAAGAAGTTGAAGAAGAAAGAAATTGAAAAGATCTGTAATGGATATTACCTCTTCTTTGGAACGCCTCTTTGAATCCTCCACTTAGGGAACTAAGATTGGTCTTTGAAGAAGACCAGGACCTCTAGGATTATTCTAGGGAAGTGGAGAGGAGAAAATGGCATGGGTTGGCCGAGCTTGAGTGCTCAAATTGGTGTGAGGAGGAGGGGGAGGAGGTTCCCTTTTATAAGGGAGGAGAGGGGCACCTTAGGAATATCTCAAAATATTATTTTATATTAAAGTCAAAATCGGTTTATAATGGTTCCAAAGGGTCTTATTTCGAAGCTAAAGTGGGGATGGTTCGAAATACTATCAACCAATAGGATTTAGACAAGTTAAGGGTATTATTTTAACCTTATCAATTAGATTTAACTCTAAGTTAAATAATTTAACTTTTACCGTGTCTTTTTGTTTTCTTTCACTATATGGTTAATACACTTACTATAACATGCCAAACGAACCCCAAATTGTTTATTATTAATATATATATCCTTATATAAGTTATTTGGCCAAACCTTAGATTTTTAGGAATAAAATAACAATTAATAATATAATATTTGATTTAAAAACTATTTTGTGTCAATTTTGACACTATTTGATATATGATTTTTGTGAAAGTCATAACAGAATTATATGTTCGAATAAAGTTTATTAAATCAACATTAATATATCATAGTAACCTAGAAAATTAGTGGAATTCATAAAAAGTCTCAAATTACATTTATTTTGGTGTTTATAACATCAATTATGTCAATATTTCATTAATAAGATAATTACTGCATCATCATTGTGTCATAAATCAATTAAATTATTTAATGTCTAAAAATTACAAATAAAATACCATTCTGTAGGAAATATTTTTATATTTCTAATGAATATTTATAGTCGAATTTATCTTATGTATAACCCCATATTAAAAATGATTTACTTAGTAAACTTTGATTTTAACTATTTTAACCCTTCTTTAAATAAATTAATAATAAATGTCCTAATCTAATCCAAGTGGGCCTAAATGGTCATATTTTATTCCTAAGTTTGTTTTTGGTTGAATTACACTTGTCCAATAGAATTAGGACATGTGTTAGGGTAATAATATTAATATCATATTTACCCTTAGTTACCCTATTTACTATTAACTGTGGTAAAAAAAGTAAAAAGTTACTATTCACCAAAAAATTATTTTTATCTTATTGAACCACTTTTTACTTACTGATATCAACCGTGTCTGTCGGATTTTCGAAATTCCATTCACAGAAGTGGTAAAATTAAGTTTTATGCAAAATTCAGTTTTTAACCTACCACTTAGTGGTTTCACTATTCATCAAAAATTGAAAGTTTTCAGAAAAATACCAAAATTTCACCCTAGGCTAATTTCGATATTCTGAGTCCAAAAATGAAGTCCATTTTGAAAAATAAAATTTCAAAAAGTGGTTATTACTATTCATAACGGCTAGTTTTAATAGCATATTGTTGTTTAGTGAAACTCGGTATTGCGTACGACACAAGCTATCGAGGAAGGTCGCGATTGCGTGTGAAGCAAGCCAAGCAAGTGTTGTGTAGAAAAAGATTCCTTTGATGATTTATATAACATAAAAGTCTCGGGTGTTACATTCTACCCCCCTTAAAAAGAATTTCGCCCTCAAAATTCGTCACTTTGTAACAAACAGATGAGGATACTTCTCCCTCATCATATCCTCAAGCTCCCATGTAGCTTCTTCAAGTTGGTGGTTCCTCCATAAAACTTTCACCAATCGAGTGGTCTTGTTTCGTAGGACTTTTTCGCTACGATCTAAAATCTCTATCGGCTTTTCTTCATAAGAAATATCTTGCTCCAGTGGTACAACTTCTGAGCTGAGTACATGTGAAGGATCTGGTATGTACTTTCTCAGGAGAGATACATGGAACACATCGTGAACTTGAGAGAGATTCTGTGGAAGTTCCAATCGGTAAGCTACCTTACCAACACGATCCAGTATTTCGAAAGGACCGATATATCTAGGGCTTAACTTTCCCTTCTTTCCAAATCTCATAACCCTCTTCCAGGGAGATATTCATAAGAACACTTTATCACCCACTTCAAACTCTAGGTCTTTTCTTCGATTGTCGGCATAACTTTTCTGTCGACTCTGAGCTGCTCTTATGTGTTGTTGAATAGATCTGACCTTTTCTACCATTTCATCAACGAGATCAGGTCCTAATAGCTTTCTTTCCCCAACTTCATCCCAGTAAGTTGGAGTCCTGCATTTCTTTCCATAGAGAGCTTCATAAGGAGCCATCTGAATACTGGAGTGAAAGCTATTATTATAAGAAAATTCCACTAAAGGTAGGTGTTGATCCCAACCTCCTTTGAAATCCATAGAGCAAGCTCTCAACATATCTTCTAGGGTTTGAATTCTTCTCTCAGACTGACCGTCTGTCTGGGGAAGATAAGTAGTGCTGAAACTCAACTCTGTATCCAGAGTATGCTGAAGACTTCGCCAGAACTTCGAGGTAAATCTCGGATCCCGATCAGATATAATAGAAAGTGGTACTCCATGCAATCTTACCACTTCCTTTACATATATCCTGGTAATCTGATCTAGAGAGAAATCCTCTCTAATAGGAATGAAGTGTGCAGACTTTGTAAGACGATCAACTATGACCCAGATAGCATTATTGCCTTTGGATGTTTTAGGAAGTCCTGTGACAAAGTCCATAGTGATGTTTTCCCATTTCCATTCGAGTATGGGTAATGGTTGTAACATCCCCTTAGACTTCTGTCTCTCAGCTTTAACTTGTCGACAAACCAAGCATCGAGAGACATATTCAGCAACATCTCTTTTCATGCCATCCCACCAGAAGTACTCTTTCAGGTCCCTATACATCTTCGTGCTTCTAGGATGAATAGAGAATGAAGAACTATGAGCCTCATCCAGCAGCACCTTCTTTAATTCGGGGATGGAAGGAACACAAACCCGATTCCTGAACTTTATTATCCCTTCACAATCAAGGTTGAATTCAGGAACATTTCTCACCTTCTTTTGTAACTCGACATCTTCTTTCTGTGCCTCTTTAATCTTCACATGTATAGATGGTTGAACATTCATTTGAGAAAGATAAGATTTTTCCCCTTCCATTATAATTCCAAGATCCATACTTTGTAAATCCATAAATATTGGATCTTTTGTGATCCTCATCATGGATAAACTAGCATGGTCTTGTCGACTTAATGCATCTGCCACCTTGTTTGCTTTCCCAGGGTGGTAATGGATTGAGCAGTCATAATCCTTTATCAGCTCCAACCATCTTCTTTGATGCATATTCAACTCCTTTTGTGTAAAAATATACTTTAAACTTTTATGATCAGTATAAATATCACACCTTTCACCATAAAGGTAATGCCTCCAAATCTTTAATGCAAAGATTACTGCAGCCAACTCCAAATCATGTGTTGGGTAATTTTGCTCATGGATTTTCAACTGTCGTGAGGCATAATCTATCACCATATCATTTTACATAAGAACACACCCCAATCCCTTCTTGGATGCATCACTGTAGATCACAAACCTTTCTCCACTACAAGGCAGTGTGAGCACAGGTGCACTGGATAACCTTCTTTTCAACTCCTTGAAATTCTCTTCACATTCCTCTGTCCAGACAAACTTAACTCCTTTCCGAGTCAACTTGGTGAGTGGATTAGATAATCGTGAAAAATCTTTTACAAAACGTCGATAATATCCAGCCAAACCAAGAAAACTTCGAATCTCAGTTACTATTGTTGGTCTCGACCATCTTTCAATAACCTCTGTTTTTTCTGGATCCACAGATATCCCCTCTTTTGAGATTATGTAACCCAAAAATGCAACTTTTTGAAGCCAAAATTCACACTTGGTAAATTTGGCATAAAGCTTCTCCTTTCTCAGGGTCTTCAATATAATTCTCAAGTGATCTTCATGCTCTTACTTGCTCTTTGAATAGACAAGAATATTGTCTATAAAGACTACCAAAAATTGATCAAGATAGTCTCTAAAGACTCTATTCATTAGATCCATGAAGATAGAAGGGGCATTAGTAAGACCAAATGGCATCACTATAAATTCATAGTGTCTATACCTTGTACGGAAAGCCGTCTTTGGTATATCCTCCCTTTTGACCCTTAATTGATGATACCCTGAACGAAGATCAATCTTGGAAAAGTATTGAGCTCCGCGTAGTTGGTCAAATAAGTCATCAATGCGTGGGAGAGGATATTTGTTCTTGATAGTGATCTTGTTAAGTTCTCGATAATCAATGTAGAGTCTCATTGATCCATCTTTCTTCTTAACAAATAGAACAGGTGCTCGCCAAGGTGACGCACTAGGGCGTATGAATCCCTTATCAAGATTCTCTTGGAGTTGCTTCTTCAATTCCTGCAACTCAATTGGGGCCATTCTATAAGGTGTCTTTGAAATAGGCAAAGCACCCGGTACGAGTTCTATTGAAAACTCAACTTCACGATTTGGTGGAAGACCCGGTAATTCCTCCGGAAAGACATCATCAAACTCCCGTACAATGGGAATATTCTTAATCGTGAGTTTCTCACCAACCATTTGAGATAAATAACCTTCATTTAGTGGAATCAATACCCATAAGATGGAAGAAATTTCCACTGGGAGGTTATGTTCATCCTTGCATTGATATACGATCGTAGATTGATCTAGAATATGAAATGTGACTTCCCTTCTTTGGCAATTGATATGAGCTCCATGTAGAGAAATCCAATCCATGCCAAGAATCACATCAAATTCCACTAAAGGAAGGATCACAAGATTTGCAGGAAGCACTTTCCCACAAACTTCGATCGGAGAAGAATTATAAACTTTTGATGCGACTGTTGTGCCATTAGGTGTTGTCACAGCTAACTCAACATCTAATTGTTGAGGTAATACGGTGATACCCTTAGAAAATTCTTTAGAAATAAAAGAGTGGGTGGATCCAGAATCAAATAAAACATTTGCTACTTTAGAGTGGATGGTAAGTGTACCTTTCACCACTTCGTTATCGTACTCCACATCGCTGATAGAAATTGCATGTGACTTTCCTTTGTCTTTAGCCTTAAGATTTTGTTGACGTCGACCATCATCATCAACCCTTGGATTTGGGCATTGATTGGAATAATGCCCCATCTCCTTGCACTTGAAACATTGAAGTGTAGTAGGTTCATTCTGTGTATCCCTTCCTTTGTTTGCGTCATTAGACATCTTCTTCCCATTATCACGACATTCAAATGCCCGATGACCTTCCTTTCCACATTTAAAACATTTACTTGTCCCTTTAAGACAACTCCCTCCATGTTTCTTTCCACACTTTGAGCATAAGGAAAAGCTCATCTTCTTTTCCGTGTGCTCTTTATATTTTTCTTTGAATTCCATCTTCCTCTTCTTATCAAACCCATGTGACTGATGGGTTATTCCAATCTCCATCTCGACTTTGAGAGCACATCGAACGATTTCCTCGTAGCTATTGAAGTCCCTTATGGATAACGCCCTTCGAAGACTTGGTTTTAAGCCACTAAATAATCGATCGATCTTACTCTCAGGTTGGATAATAATACCAGAAGCGTACCTTGCAAGTCTTGTAAAATTTTCTTCATAGGTACCAACAGATTCATCATCCCTTTGCTTCAGTTCAAGAAACTCTTTCTCCATCTTTGTTCGGAGAATACGAGGGAAGTACTTATTGAAAAATAAGTTCTTGAACTCGTCCCATTCCATAGACTCAATTTCATCCCTTTTCCTCGTATTCTTAATAAGATTCCACCATTGATCAGCATCTCCTTCCAAACGATACACTGCTAGGATGACTTTATCATGTTCAGAACATTGAAGAACTGAAAATATCTTTTCAGTAGTACTAATCCATTGTTCAGAAACTAATGGATCAGTAGACCCACTGAATTAAGGTGGACGCTGCCTCATGAAGGATTCAACAGAATGTTGCTCCATCCTTTTCTCGTTTGGAAGTCCTGCATGATTTATAGCTTGAGAAAGTTGTGTGAGCATGGCTAGAAGATTTTGCATTCCAGCTCCCATATCATTTGGTTGGTCAGGGGGACAATCATTGCATTGCCCATCGCATTCCGCATTAACACGGTTCCTTCGGGTTCCATCCATTGACTAAAACCAAGAAGAATAGTGTGAGCAACACTAATTATAATAGGAAAACCACATAATTCAAGAATAAAATTTTCATGCTTAAGGTCTTATCCTAGGTTATTCCAAGCCATTTCTAAAACTCTAAGATTGTGTTTTATGCTTAGACTTATCCTTAGGGTTCTTACTAAGGCTTTCACATCCTAGTTTCCAAAGGTTGACTATACCTTTCCTCTGATACCAACTATAACAACCCATAATTTACATACATTGTTAATACTTAAAAATTGAAGCACACTTATTACAACATATGACAAAACCACAAAGGACCATATAGGTATAGTGTCTTTAGAAACTGGGAAACATAAACAACTGGTTCATAAATCTTCTACAGTGTCTCCCATTTATTTCATCATATCTAGGGTCCCTTTTAGCATATTCTACTTAATATACATCTTCCTGACCTGGGGAAAAGAAAACATAAAAGGGTGAGCTCAAATGCTCAGCAAGGGCAAATAAAAGAAATAAAAATCATATCATATCTTTTTGAAAATCAAAACCTGCAAAAGAGAGCATAATATCTTAACATGGAATAAATCATAGAAGTGAAAATGAGATCCCCATAATCATAACATAAAACTTGAAACTTTTTTGCATGCACACATAATCATGGAAAATCATTTCTTGTTAGTCATGACTCATTGCCAAGACTATCTTAGTGGACAAAGTCCCTTTCTGAACCGAGTCACCCTCGTTCCAGTCCTGTTTCACGGAACCGGTATAACCTACCGTTCCAGCCATGTCTATCTCATGAGATATAAAATCTTTACCCAATGCATTGGAGGGAGATATAGGTCCCACCCATCTTGTAATGAATCCTTTCTTATGTGTGCCACATAATCATAAATCATACATCATCGCATAACACATGTAACAAAAATGGGATTCTTGAAACATCATGACATCATAAAAAAAACCATATAAGGTAAATTACTTCATAAAAATAACTCCCTCACAACATAATAAAATCAATGTAATAATAGGGATAAAAACAGAACCCTATATTATCTTATATGGAAAATAATTTTGATAAAACATTTGAACTCCATTCTTGAGGAAAATATCCTTTCTACTTCAAAAAAACTTTTCTTTTCTTAACATGTCATACAATTATAAACTAAAAGAAGTTGATTAAAAATAAACCTGAAAACTTATAAAGGAATATTCTTGGAAATAATGTTTTAAAAATCCATTCATTCCGTATAAGTTAAAAAAACATTCTTCTCGTACTTTTGTCGGAAAAGTCAAAAAGTACCTCGTACGAAAAATGACAAAAGATTCCTTTCATACATATTACTAAAAACTCACCGAAGGGTAAAAATGGATTTAAAAAAATTGTAGGTGGATGGAAATAATATTACATATTGATGAAACATGGATGTGGATGATAAAATACACCCCAGTAAATACTTACGAATAAACAATCTCGGATAAAAATGAGATTGTGATATTTCCCTTACCTTAGGTCCAATTTGCTTTGTACGTGTCCGAAGCTCCTGTATAATGGTTTAAATAATGTTATTGACTTATTACAGAATCATACATATTGATATGATATCATATATGGTCATATTCTTAGCTTCTTGAAAGTAATATTTCATTGTTACTTGTTACTCGGGTCTTTATTGCCTTTTGTTCTTATGCGTGTTTTGCCGAATACATTCTTATTCTTCTTTTAAGGTTATAGATACCTTATATCCAGAATTTTATTAGTATAACATATATCATATTTATTCATTCAATTCATTTATATAATTACTATGTAATGATGATCATGTAGAACGAGTCGCATCACATCGTGGAGACGATATTCCGTACGTACACACGAGTGATGATATCGTTCCTATGATCGTGGAACTGTATTGGAGTATATATATATTATTTAAGTATCAATATTACTTTATAATAATCATAAATAGTTACTCATTACACCATTATACCCATCCTTGTAAAGTGATGGTGGAAAATAGATTACACCACGGCGTGGAGACGGTATTCTGTACGTACGCACGCGCGGTGATTTCATTTTTCCGTAGGATGGATAGAAGGTGAATTAGGGTTGTTTCATATTTATAATAACATATCAGTATGTAAGTAATACTGATGTTATTACTTTATCATGAAACAACTAAATAAGAAGAAGTTGAAGAAGAAAGAAATTGAAAAGATCGGTAATGGATATTACCTCTTCTTTGGAACGCCTCTTTGAATCCTCCACTTAGGGAACTAAGATTGGTCTTTGAAGAAGACCAGGACCTCTAGGATTATTATAGGGAAGTGGAGAGGAGAAAATTTCAGGGGTTGGCCGAGCTTGAGTGCTCAAATTGGTGTGAGGAGGAGGGGGAGGAGGTTCCCTTTTATAAGGGAGGAGAGAGGCACCTTAGGAATATCTCAAAATATTATTTTATATTAAAGTCAAAATCGGTTTATAGTGGTTCCAAAGGGTATTATTTCGAAGCTAAAGTGGGGATGGGTCCAAATCCTATCAACCAATAGGATTTAGACAAGTTTAGGGTATTATTTTAACCATATCAATTAGATTTAACTCTAAGTTAAATAATTTAACTTTTACCGTGTCTTTTTGTTTTCTTTCACTATATGGTTAATACACTTACTATAACATGCCAAACGAACCCCAAATTGTTTATTATTAATATATATATCCTTATATAAGTTATTTGGGAGAACGTTAGATTTTTAGGAATAAAATAACAATTAATAATATAATATTTGATTTAAAAACTATTTTGTGTCAATTTTGACACTATTTGATATATGATTTTTATGAAAGTCATAACAGAATTATATGTTCGAATAAAGTTGATTAAATCAACATTAATATATCATAGTAACCTATAAAATTAGTGGAATTCATAAAAAGTCTCAAATTACATTTATTTTGGTGTTTATAACATCAATTATGTCAATATTTCATTAATAAGATAATTACTGCATCATTATTGTGTCATAAATCAATTAAATTATTTAATGTCTAAAAATTACAAATCAAATACCATTCTGTATGAAATCTTTTTATATTTCTAATGAATATTTATAGTCAAATTTATCTTATGTATAACCCCATATTAAAAATGATTTACTTATTAAACTTTGATTTTAACTATTTTAACCCTTCTTTAAATAAATTAATAATAAATGTCCTAATCTAATGCAAGTGGGCCTAAATGGTCAGATTTTATTCCTAAGTTTGTTTTTGGTCGAATTACACTTGTCCAATAGAATTAGGACATGTGTTAGGGTAATATTAATATCATATTTACCCTTAGTTACCCTATTTACTATTAACCGCGGTAAAAAAGTAAAAAGCCACTATTCACCAAAAAATTATTTTTATCTCATTGAACCACATTTTACTTACTGATATCAACCGTGTATGTTGGATTTTCGAAATTCAATTCACAGAAGCGGTAAAATTAAGTTTTATGCAAAATTCAATTTTTAACCTACCACTTAGTGGTTTCACTATTCATCAAAAATTGAAAGTTTTCAGAAAAATACCAAAATTTCACCCTAGGCTAATTTCGATATTCTGAGTCCAAAAATGAAGTCCATTTTGAAAAATAAAATTTCAAAAAGTGGTTATTACTATTCATAACGGCTAGTTTTAATAGCATATTGTTGTTTAGTGAAACTCGGTATTGCGTACGACGCAAGCTATCGAGGAAGGTCGCGATTGCGTGTAAAGCAAGCCAAGCAAGTGTTGTGTAGAAAAAGATTCCTTTGATGATTTATATAACATAAAAGTCTCGGGTGTTACAAATATATTTTCTAAAAACCATTTATTATATCTTATATTTATATTCCTTTATAATCTTCCATTTTTTATTAAAAAAACCCCCTTACTTTGACAGGGTAATACATTCCATAAACCCATTTCTCAAATTCCATCTTTAAAATAAAACCTGATTAAGTGGAACTTTTATATCCTTCAATAATTTTTTATAACACTTATTTTTAGTTTTTATTCCTAAGTGAACACCTTATTTTGAGACCTATGATTATGTACTCATTTATGAACATCAATAATATTTTATCCATTCTTCTCTTTTGAATCTTTATGAAATTTATTTTTATTATAATATGAAGAAAGATTCTGCAACCCATTTCATTCCATGGGTAATTCTTATGATTATACCTTATAGTTGATTTAATTTTGTTGAAAAAATAATCATTAATATTTTATTATGGGTACACCCAGATAGTTCTTCAATTCATTGGGTAAAGTTTTTTTCTCATGATCACTTATGTATGAAATTAGAGAGTAAACCTAATCTATTACGGGACTCTATCCACCATGTGATATTATCTAGGTAGATAACCTTAACTTATTTTTATGTAATGTTATGAGTTGATTCCAAATTAAATATGTTTCCATAATCTTATAATACTATGTTATTTATTTTATGATCCAATTTTATCATTCATTAGTTTATATTTAAAGGAAAGTATATGCTACTTCATATGGGTGAAATACATAACTTTTTTTGAAAATGTTTCATAAGTTTTAATTATTTAAAATGAACCTTTATGAGTTTTGTTTTTTACTTTATGATTTATTATGAAATGTTTTATGAAAATATTTAGGTAGAAAATGTTATTTATTGGGAAATAAAATGTTTATTTTGAGCCCAATATTTAATTTTAAAAAAGAAAAATCTTATATAAGTATTCGTGAAGTCACAGGTTTCTTTATTTCTTTTTTATATTTCTCTTACTAAGATTTTTATGCTCATCCCACATTTTAAAATGTTTTTGATTGGGTTCTAAGGATTATTTAGGAAAATTATTTGGTTTAGATGAAAATTGTGAAGATATTTCATGAAAATAAAACATATTATATCATAAAATTTTTGTTCTGTGGAAAAAATGGATACTAAGTTGAAGTGTCCTCTTTGTTGAGATGTAATATTTATGTTAGGGTTATGGCATAATTATATAATACTCTAAACTATAAATATCCTCAAATGAAATAAAATTAATTCTTGACTTAGAATTCAAGATTATATAATGTTTAATGATGGTTCCTTATAGATTGACACTTGACAACCCTAAATTTATATTGGATGTGAATTGTGTGTTATTTTTCTAAGTGGGCGTGTTGCACAAGAATGAATTAACTTCATATATATGTATTTAATTTACATTAACTTAATCAGAATAGTAATCAGTATTGTTAAGGATTTGAATATTCCAACCGGGTCATTGGACTCATCTCTTACCTACATATATGACATGAGTTTTGATATATATGGGTATATATTTATGTTTTATCTCTGGGCATAGGTACTGTTTGGAGATAAGCATATGAGACAGGTCTAGTAGGTTGTGGAGGTTGAGTTTTGAGTAGGTTTTATTATATGAGTTGGGTTAAAGGATATTGTATTTTATTTTCAGTTATTGTTTAACATATGATGCTATATTTATCTTCTATTTATCTTCTATTTTTATTCCACATCATATAGATTTACTAATTTCTATTATATACCATAGGGTCCCATTTAGATCCCTTTTTTATGTTTATAGTTTTTTAGGATGTCCATTATATGTATGGGTCATACCAAATTTTCATTAAATTTGGGATTGACCCCATACCATATGTTAGAGGGAAGATTTTCCCCATGACTATTTTAGTCCCTTGTCGCTAGTCAGCCGACTTTGGTGTACTAGGAGGTATACATGAGGTCAAGTAGCATCCCCTTGTGGGTACAATTTTAGAAGACCTGATTGGGGACTTACACCTATGGTTACATGATATCATCTGAATGGACACAAGTAATACATATTATTAGGTGAAATTACCCATAAAAATATGATATTTTATATAATGAAGTCTGTACATGGTAATCTCTTAGGCTTGAGATTTTCAATACAGAATCACCTATATGAATTAAAAATGTTACAAATGTCATTATATATTCTTGTATACATGCAAGTTTAATTATTCTTAAATGTTAACATTATTATTAATACATATCATGAGTTATATAATTATATGTATTACCATAAAATATGACACCATATGTTCATGGTGAAGTTGGGTATACTGGGTGTGTCATGAGTGATATACTATTAATGAATAAGTTGAGGAATGATTTTTCCATTCCATCTTTATAGAAGTTAATATCTCATCCATTTGATTGAAATGGAACCGTCTCATCGAATTCCATGATCATCAACTATTGGAAAGTTAATTTCTAGAAATTAATGAAATATATATAAATCATATAGGTTGATGACATGAGTGTGAAGCCTTCTTGTTGAGAAATTAGGACAAAGAGATTATATTACATAGTGTGTATTCATATATGGTTTTCATCATCGTGACATTAACATTTTCCTATTGGGAACCTTTACGTGTTACAAGATACTGATATTGGACTATAAGTGAACCTGCCTAATTTCACTAA
Source organism: Viscum album (assembly GCA_963277665.1). Lineage (NCBI taxonomy): Eukaryota > Viridiplantae > Streptophyta > Magnoliopsida > Santalales > Viscaceae > Viscum > Viscum album. The sequence continues at coordinate 878,053,430 of OY728125.1, forward strand.
GGAAGAATCCTATAGGGTCACACACTTTATGTTTCTATTGATCTCAATTAAATACTTCCTTTATTTAATTATTGTAATAAATAATATTCTCTAGTCCAATGAAAAATATTTATTCCAGATTTATAGATTACATATATTTAGTCACGGTCTTATGTGAGTTAAATATTAAAATAAATTTTTATTCTCAAGGCCATGAATACTATAAATATTTATTATTTCAGGTTTAGTAAATGTATAGGTTTTTTAGATTGAGCTATTGAGTCATGTAAGAATGATATATTAAATGTAATTTAAATAAATATTAACTTTTTTATTTAAAGAAGTAATATTTATTTTACCTTCTAGTTTAGTTCATGTAAAATAAATAGATAATAATAATATTATTATCTTGACATGGGGTTTTCTATAAATTAATAGAATAATACAGGTCCTTTTTGAAAATAATTATTCCCTAATATAGGTTAATAAATACCTAGTTATATAATTTCCAAGGGTTAAAGGTTATTATTTACAACACCCCTTACTATATATTCTCTCCAACCTAGTGAGACAATCCTCTAATACTATCTGAAGAACCAATATCTTCCACCTTCTTTATCCTCTCAAGAATGAGATATCAAGAATTAATCCTTTAACATTGAAGGTTTTTATGGAGATCAAAGGGAGAAATGTAAGTCGATTGACACCACCATGCTTGTACATGGAGTATCATCAATGATAATTTGAGATCAATGGAGCATGTATGGATTAACACTATAGGGTTTATATAATTGGATCACCATAGTACAATGACATCACAACTTGGACAGTGTTTGAATGATCAACATATTATTTGAAAAAAGTAATCAAGATTGAGGTAATCATTTCTTTTAAATTAATTATAAATTTAACATGAAAAGATCCCCCATTCCGATTATGAAATTTTATGTCAATTACATTTGATAAAATTGTTATCCATGACATATGTTGTCATGTATATTTTGGATTATTCATTGAATCTGAAAAAATATGTTTTCGGAACTGCCCAAATAGGTACTTCTATTTCACCTAGAATATTCATTATATATGACTAATCCTTAGATTTTGTTATCTATTATCCTTTTACACTGTGAAAAAAGTGTTTAAATTATTGTCCACTTTATATAGATTTTAATTTTTTCCCCATACCTTTATTAATTAAGTTCTATACATTCATTTGATATGGCTTCCCTTTTGATTGAATATATCTTTGAGACCTGAGGCGCATAGTTTTCTTATACTCAAAAGATTATTCCAAAGCCCATCCACATAAATCACCTCAGTATTTTTAAACTCATATCTATATAGCCACATATTTACACTTCTTGTTATCTTTAAGGGTCCATCATTATCAAATCCAACCATACCGCTGATATTCCATTTCAAAAATATTTAAGAGATTCATATTCTTGGTTATGTGGGATGAGTACCCTCTATCAAGAATCTAAATACTTCTATTATTCATTACTTGAAGAGAAATATGGTATAGGATCTCCTTATACTTATCCTTTCACAAAAAATAAATTCCTATATGAGTTGAGATATAAGATGGTCGCTACTCATTCTCTTTAGTATTAATAGAATAATCACATCCTTCATCTTCAATACGGGAAAAACTATTTCCCAAAGGAATAGAGTATTGGAGTTGGTTCCCTAGAACCAACACATGTGTAATTTATTATTACCTATATTCATAGTTTTGAATATAAATAAACTACATATCACATCATTATTATTCTTTTGAATGACATAGTATATGATAATATCCTAAGAATATAAATCGCAATGAAAGGTGATAACAGATCCCTGTTATGACGAGAAATCAGAAGTTCCACAATGGTTTTCTTAAATATATGTTCCCTATCTAGAAAAAATTATTTGTGGGAGATAAATGATATATTCTATCAAGTTTGATTGCTCATAGTACTTTGAGGTACCTTCTCATGGTGTATGACCTAGGAAATTTCTAGTGTAAGAGATTATGAGAATGATAACCACAAGTGATAAATTCAAATTTATATAAATTATTAGATGTTCCTATTTATAGAAAGGTGTATTGATACTTAAAATTTAAGATTATTATTAATAGATGTTATTAGTTTCATGATTTTATGTATTGAAGAAAACTATGATAATATATGTTTGTGGAAAAGTAGGATACATTGTGTGCGTCATGAATAATATTTCATTAATGAATAATGTGAGAAAGTATTTGATTGGTATGTTATTTAATATAATTTTATATCACAGTACCTTTTATTGAAATGATTCATCCTAAATAAATCCATTCCCATGGTGTTCTATGGGAAAGTTCATTTCTAGAAAGTCAAAGAAAGAGACATTGAGTACATAGGTTGATGACACCAGCATGAAACCTTCTTGATTATAGATATCGAGATAAAGAGATTATATTGCGAAATATATGTCTTCATGATGTTTTATTTCATTGTGAAATTAACTTGTTTCTCTATGGGTTCTTTGATGTGTTACTAGATTCTAACTTTGGAGTTTGGGTTGCTTCAGCTATTTCCAATGATAAATAGGTCTATAGGGTCACCCACTAAGTGTATCCCAAACCTCTATTAAGTAATATTATTATTTATTTTTAAAAATATTGAATAAATACTATTACCACACACAATTTAATATTTATTCATGTTTTATTGATCATATATATTCCATAACTAGTTATTTGAGAGAATAATTTGTGAGAAGAATATTTAATAAATATGTATTTTCTATTTAGTTAATAAAATATTTTTTTATTTATTATATAATAATGAAGTGATATTTATTTATTAAATAAATATTCATTTTCCATGACCTAATAAATATTGTGGAGGAATGGTGGGCCAAGTTTAATGGTCTCATGATAAATCATATATGTTAAATATTATTTGAATAAATAATATTTACTTAATTCAAGAGTTTTGTGTATGCCAAGAAATAATAATATTACTATTTTTATAGACATGGGGTTTCTTAGGGATTAAAAAATAATAATAACACATGTATAATTATTATTTTCTAACCCCAACACTATTTAAACCCAATTATATTATTTATTACCCTAAGGGTTTCCATTTTTTTGGTTGTGCACAACAAAATCTGGATAATTCTCTCAAATCCCTAGAGAGATCCTTGTCTACAAACACTTTCAAGAATAGAGAGTGACCCCCCACCACTCTCTATTCTTGAGAGGTCAAGTAAAATCCTTCTTCAAGCGATTATCGGATTGATTAATGATGAATGATGAAAGCATTAGGTATCACTTCCTTAGCACCAAGATATTCCTACAACGATGTTCAAAGGTACATAGAGCACATGTGAATCACTTATGGAGGGAATCTATACTTGATTTCTATAATTCAAAAATGATACTATGTAGAGTTGTTTTTAAATTCATCAAAAAAGAAACATTTCATCGAAATTACATTCTTAATTTCATAAATTAATTATAAATAATTATGTAATTATCATGTGTTTTGGTTCCAATATTCTCACATTAATTAATCTTTAACTCAATTTCATTGGTCATGGTGTTTTATTGTCAATGAACATCTTAGATTAATCATTGATTACAACAAAAATCTGAGTTAGGCATTCCCCATCAGGTGTATCCATCATGCCTAAAACCATAAAGTGATATAAGAGAAATCACATAATTATTTATAATTATTTACAGATCATTTATTTATTTACTCATTTATAATTAGTTTTCAATTCTAGTTTAATCATTCTTTCATCCAAATCATGAGATATTCTCTTCTTCCTCTTCATTATCTATAATATAATCAAACTCCATTAATTTTATGAATGAAAAAAAATTCAAAGAACTTATATGGAAGTGTAGAGGATTTTTTCCTGATAGCATAAGAGTACACACCCAATAACCCATTAGTACACACCATGTGACCATGTTTAATTCATTAAGAAAAATCATGAATTAATTAGGAATTAATTAAATACATGTAAATTTATTACATGTGGTTCACATTTAAATACACAACATTTTTATTGGGCCAACATGGTTCTTGGTTATCTAGAATACACAATGTGTAACTTTCATACATGATGTGTAGTTCATTCATCAAAGTTGGTTCGTGTATTTTCTTACATAACCTACATGACTGGTGACCATGTATGTAACACCCCACACCTACCTCATTGGCTTAAGGAGGCGGTGAGGGTTACTTGGCCTTAAACGACGTTCCTAAGGTGCTAAAGGCTGGAAATAAATGCCGAGGGCTCCGAGAACAATTGGGGAACAATTTTCCATTGAGATAAAACCAACCAAACAACTACTACTATATGATGAATGCCAACAAAACCAAACTCAACATTACCAAAGATAACCAGATAATCCATAATCTCACATGCCAACACAACCCAATCCAACATCAGAGTACAATGCAGAAGACTCAACATGAACACCACGAGCCATGACACCACCACAACTGCACCCCAATCTCTAAGATCCAAGTTCCACCAAGACATCACAACACACCACTAAAGGAGGTTGATGCCTTAACTTTTCCCACGTCACGGTACACAACATCTGCAAAGACACCAACGTGCTAAAGCAGGGGGTGAGTACTAAAAATCAGTAGGTTTTCCCCAAATGACTTCCCTACACACGCCACTAGGATAAAACTGTTAGCACATTTATATAAAACATTTCATATAAAATAATTGTAGAGACCCTAATATTGATGTACATGGAAATTACATTACTTTTTCGGAATACTTAATACATAACAAAAACGGACACACAAGGACCGTAATAGTTTAGTGTCTTTGGAAACTTGGAACGTAATCTTCTAATCGTGGTGAAAGATCTTCAACATCTCCCATAAAGATCTTCCACTTTTTGTTTCCTGACCTAAAACCTTTCTTTTGATCCTGGGGGAAAATAAAACATAAAAAGGGTGAGCTCAAATGCTCAGTAAGGGTAAGCATGGATAAAATAAAACATACCATATACATTGGAACTAAAAAACATGAACATAATGTTTACACATTAAAATCTTGAGCAACGACATAAAACATGGAAGTACATAAGGCATAGATCATAATGGAACATAAACCATGATAAAATAGCATGGGAATAAAACATGTAATTGTGGAATCCATTAATCACATGTAATTATTTTCATAGTAGCCAAGACATTTCTTCCAAGACCATCTTAGTGGACAAAGTCCCATTCTGAATCGAGTTCACTCCTCATTTCAGTCTTGTAACACTGAACCGGATTAACTTACCGTTCCATCCATGTCTATCTCATGAGATATAAAATCTTTACCCAATGCATTGGAGGGAGATATAGGTCCCACCCATCTCATAATGAAATCATTCTTACTTGTGCCACAAAATAAACTTAAAACATTCATCATAACCCAAAGAATAAAATGGGTTTCATAAACATCATCCCATCATAACATAATCCATATAAAAAATGGATATCATTTCATCATAAGAAAAGTGAAACCATGTAAATCATAGAGACATTATACATTAAACATACACATATGAAAATAATTTCGTCTTAGAAGGAAAATGTTTTTGATAAAACACTTGAAATGAATTCTTGAAGAAAATATCCTTTCTTCTTTAAAATCATTTTCTTTTCACAAAATTACATGCAATTTTAAAATATAAGGGTTTTGTTGAAAATAATCATGAAATATTGTAGAGGAATCTTCTTAAAAATGTGGCGTTATGAAACTGTAAAAATCCATTCACACCATATAAGTTAAAAATAACATTCTCCACGTACTTTTTTCGGAAAAGTCAAAAAGTACCTTATATGGTAACCAAAGGAAAGATTCCATTCATAAAATGTGGTAAAAAAGTCAATAAAGGGTAAAAATGACTTTAAAAATTCATGGAAGAATGGTAAAAATTTTATAAAAACATTTTTAGAAAACATGGTCATGGATGATAAACGTAACCCCAGTAAATACTTAAGAATAAGCAATCTCAGATAAAAATGAGATTTGCAAAATTATCCCTTACGTTATGTCCGATATGCATCGTATGTATCCGAACCTCCTGTATAATGATTAAAATAATGTCATTGACTTATTACAGAATCATATTCATTGTTATGATATCATATATGGTTCACTTAGGACTTTATATTACCCGTTCTTTTGTAAATTCCATGTTAAAGAGTGTTTTGGGTAAAATCGTTTCAATTGTCCTCCGTGTTTTGACTTGTAATTATTCATATGATTACTTAGATCACGATTAAATAATTATAGAATATAAAACATGATTTATATATAATATATATTCAGAATATACATATATATAACAGATCTATAAATCAAAAGAAATACACCGTTCATGGAGACGGTAGGCCGTACGTACGCATGAACGCTGTTTTCATTTCCTTATTGAGTTGAATGGAATTAAGTAGATGACATACATATATAAATAAATCCAGTAGCTTTATAATGTCATATATTTCATTATTATTGCTTATATATACTTTATAATCATTCTTAAATGGTTAACATGGAGAATGAATCTCATCGCGTCGTGGAGACGGTAGTCCATACGTACGCACGAGCAATGATATTGTTTCCATAATTATTGAATTGAATTGGAGTGGATGATACAATATATCATAATCATTATGATGTTATAATAACTATGTATAGTTATTATTTACACCATTATACCCAACCATGTAAGGTGTTGGTGGAAAAACAGATTACACCACGGCGTGGAGACAATATTCCGTACGTACGCACGCGCGGTGATTTTGTTTTTCGTAGGATGGATAGAAGGTGAAATGGGGTTGTTTCATATTTATAATAAAAAATCAGTATATTAGAGATACTTATGTTATTACTTTATAATGAAACAAATAAAGAAGAAGAATTTGAAGAAGAAAGAAGCTTGAAAGAATCGGGAGAAGAAAGTACCTCTTCTTCGATACGCCTCTTTGAAACCTCCTCTTAGGGCACTAAGATTGGTCATTAAAGTAGACCAGAACCTCTAGGATGTTTCTAGGTAAGTGGAGAAGATAATTTGGCAGGGTTTGGCCGAGATTGAAGGCTCAAATTGGTTTGAGGAGGAGAGTGAGGAGGTGCCCTTTTATAAGGGAGGAGAGGGGCACCTTTGGAATTCTTAAAAATATTAATTTATAATAAATCTAACCCCAATTAAAAACCTCAAAAAATGACTCATATTCAAATATTAGATGAGATAGGGTTGTAATATCATCAAAAAATAAAATTTAGACATGTTTGGATCTTATGTTAAACCTTATCATTTTGATTTATCCTTATTTAATCTATTTAAGTTTATTTGTGGTAATAAAATTCTAAATTTTAAATTATAAAAAATAATTACTTATTTGTTTTGAATTTTCCATAATTGTTTACTTTATAACATTATAGACCATATAAATTTAAATTTATAATTTTTAAATATTTTTGTGATTTTTAAACAATTTTATAATATGTTATTTTTATAAAATAACAATAGTGTCAATTTTGACACTATTCATTTATTTGAATTTAAATAAAATATATACAGAAGATATATTCGAACTAAAAGTTTTAATAGATTCATAAAAGGTCATATGTATCTATAAAATAAGTGGATCACATTAAATAGTTCATATAATATTTATTTTATTATTTTTAAAACCATTTATTTGGTTTATCTCTTAATAAAATAATTACTACAACATTTTTGTATAATTATTTAATATACTTATTTGTTGCATAAAAATTTAAAACAAAATCCTATGATGAAGATAAGTCTATTACCTTTCCCAATAATACTTTTATTCTAATTTTTTATCTTAAAATAACAATATTTAAATTGTTATATTTATTAAATTATGAAGGTGACAACTTTGGAATCATTTAAAATAAAATAATATAAGTGTCATAATCACTTTTATAAGGATCCAAACGGTTATATATTAGGTAATTGGATGATTAAGGTGTATATATACACTACCAATATGTTTTGGTCAGGTTTTTGGGCCTTTTAATGGGTATTATTATTTTAATAAAAACTATATTACTTATTTTCCACTTAATAAATAATTTCTGTATCATTAATGTATCACCATTAATGACAATTATTTAATCCCTAAAAATTCTAAATAAATAATCATGATGTAGAGACCCTAAGCTTGACGTAAATGGACATTACATTACTTTTGCGGAATACTTAATACATAACAAAAACAGACACACAAGGACTGTAATAGTTTAGTGTCTTTGGAAACATGGAACGTAATCTTCTAATCGTGGTGAAAGATTTTCAACATCTCCCATAAAGATCTTCCACTTTTTGTTTCCAAACCTAAAACTTTTCTTTTGATCATGGGGGAAAATAAAACATAAAAAGGGTGAGATCAAATACTCATTAAGGGTAAGCATGGATAAAATAAATCATACCATATACATTGGAACTAAAAAACATGAACATAATGTTTAAACATTAAAATCTTGAGCAACGACATAAAACATGGAAGTACATAAGGCATAGATCATAATGGAACATAAACCATGATAAAATAGCATGGGAATAAAACATATAATTGTGGAATCCATTAAGCACATGTAATTATTTTCATAGTAGCCAAGGCATTGCTGCCAAGACCATCTTAGTGGACAAAGTCCCATTCTGAATCGAGTTCACTCCTCGTTTCAGTCCTGTAACACTGAACCGGATTAACTTACTGTTCCAGGCATGTCTATCTCATGAGATATAAAATATTTACCCAATGCATTGGAGGGAGATATAGGTCCCACCCATCTCATAATGAAATCATTCTTACTTGTGCCACAAAATAAACTTAAAACATTCATCATAACCCAAAGAATAAAATGGGCTTCATAAACATCATCCCATCATAACATAATCCATATAAAAAAATGGATATAATTTCATCATAAGAAAAGTGAAACCATGTAAATCATAGAGACATTATACATTAAACATTAACATATGAAAATAATTTCATCTTAGAAGGAAAATGGTTTTGATAAAACACTTGAAATGAATTCTTGAGGAAAATATCCTTTCTTCTTTAAAATCATTTTCTTTTCACAAAATTCCATGAAATTTTATAAGATAAGGGTTTTTTTGAAAATAATCATGAAATCTTGTAGAGGAAGCTTCTTGAAAATGAGGCGTTATGAAACCTTAAAAATCTGTTCATGCCATATTAGTTAAAAATAACATTCTCCTCGTACTTTTGTCGGAAAAGTCAAAAAGTACCTTATATGGTAACCAAAGGAAAGATTCCATTCATACAATGTGGTAAAAAGTCAATAAAGGGTAAAAATGACTTTAAAAATTCATGGAAGAATTGTAAACATTTTATTAAAACATTTTTAGAAAACATGGTCATGGATGATAAACGTAACCCCAGTAAATACTTACGAATAAGCAATCTCGGATAAAAATGAGATTTGAAAAATTATCCCTTACATTATGTCCAATATGCTTCGTATGTATCCGATCCTCCTGTATAATGATTTAAATAATGTCATTGACTTATTACAGAATCATATTCATTGTTATGATATCATATATGGTTCACTTATGACTTTATATTACCCGTTTTTTTTGTAAATTCCATGTTAAAGAGTGTTTTCGGTAAAATCGTTTCATTTGTCATCCGTGTTTTGACTTGTAATTATTCATATGATTACTTAGATCACGATTAAATAATTCCAGAATATAAAACATGATTTATATATAATATATATTCAGAATATACATATATATATAATAGATCGATAAATGGAATGAAATACACCGTTCATGGAGACGGTAGGCCATACGTACGCATGAACGCTGTTTTCGTTTCCTTATTGGGTTGAATGGAATTAAGTAGATGACATACAAATATACATAAATATAGTAGCTTTATAATGTAATATATTTCATTATTATTTCCTATATATACTTTATAATCATTCTTAAATGGTTAACATGGAGAATGAATCTCATCGCGTAGTGGAGACGGTAGTCCGTACGTAGGCACGAGCGATGATATCGTTTCCATAATTATTGAATTGAATAGGAGTGGATGATACAATATATCAGAATCAGTATGATGTTATAATAACTATGTATAGTTATTATTTACACCATTATACCCATCCATGTAAGGTGTTGGTGGAAAAACTGATTACACCACGACGTGGAGATGATATTCCGTACGTACGCATGCGCGGTGATTTTGTTTTCCGTAGGATGGATAGAAGGTGAAATGGGATTGTTTCATATTTATAATAAAAAATCAGTATATTAGAGATACTAATGTTATTACTTTATAATGAAACAACTAAAGAATAAGAAGTTGAAGAAGAAAGAAGCTTGAAAGAATCGGGAGAAGAAAGTACATCTTCTTCGATACGCCTCTTTGAAACCTCCTCTCAGGGCACTAAGATTGGTCATTAAAGTAGGCCATAACCTCTAGGATGTTTCTAGGGAAGTGGAGAAGATAATTTGGCAGGTTTTGGCCGAGATTGAAGGCTCAAATTAGTGTGAGGAGGAGAGGGAGGAGGTGCTCTTTTATAAGGGAGGAGAGGGGCACCTTTGGAATTCTTAAAAATATTAATTTATAATAAATCTAACCCCACTGAAAAACCTCCAAAAATGACTCATATTAGAAGATTAGATGAGATAGGGTTGTAATCGCATCAAACAATCAAATTTAGACATGTTTGGATCTTATTTTAAACCTTATCATTTTGATTTATCCTTATTTAATCTATTTAAGTTTATTTGTGGTAATAAAATTCTAAATTTTAAATTATAACAAATAATTACTTATTTGTTGTGAATTTTCCATAATTGTTTACTTTATAACATTATAGACCATATAAAGTTAAATTTATAATTTTTAAATATTTTTGTGATTTTTAAACAATTTTATAATATGTTATTTTTATAAAATAACGATAGTGTCAATTTTGACACTATTCATTTATTTGAATTTAAATAAAATATATACAGAAGATATGTTCGAAATAAAATCTTTAATAGATTCATAAAATGTCATATGTATCTATAAAAATAGTGTATCACATTAAATAGTTCATATAATATCTATTTTATTATTTTTAAAACCATTTATTTGGTTTATCTCTTAATAAAATATTTACTACAACATTTTTGTATAATAATTTAATATACTTATTTGTTGCATAAAAATTTAAAATAAAATCCTATGATGAATATAAATCTATTAAATTTCACAATAATACTTTTACTCGAATTTATCATCTTAAAATCACAATATTTAAATTGTTATATTTATTAAATTATGAAGGTGACAACTTTGGCATCATTTAAAATAAAATAATATAAGTGTCATAATCACTTTTGTAAGGATCCAAACGGTTATATATTAGGCAATTAGATGATTAAGGTGTGTATATACACTAACAATATGTTTTGGTTAGGTTTTTGGGCCTTTTAATGGGTATTATTATTTCAATAAAAACTATATTACTTATTTTCCACTTAATAAATAATTTATGTATCATTAATGTATCACCATTAATGACGATTATTTAATCCCTAAAAATTATAAATAAATTATCATGATGTAGATAATTTTATTATATTTCTGTAGAATATTCATGTTTGAAGTTTTATTATGTTTATCACTAAATTAAAATTATTATACTTATAAGATTTAAGAGAGTGACATGTTGTCACTTTCTTTGGTTTTAATAATAATTAAATTATTTTCATGGTCAAAAGTCCATAAAATGAATCTAATACAACCCTTAGTTGATATGGGTTTACTTTTATCCTTCCAATAGAATTTGGGAATGTGTTAGTGTAATTTTATAATATTATATTTACCCTTAATTACCTGATTTACCTTTAACTATAGTAAATAAAATTTACCGTAGTTACTATTCATAATTCCCAAAAATAGAAAGTTGCTTATTAACATAATTTGGACCCACTGATTCCAAATATGGAATCCATTTTTTCAAATTCAATACACAGAAGTTTCAGAAATTAAATTAAAATTAATCCCGTTGTCGAATGAAAACAGGTTTTTGTTTAAAACATTGCAAAAGATTGAATTGATTTAACCTACGAATTCAATGTAAAATCAATGATAATGACATACATTATATTAAATGGTAAAAATATATTCTATTTATACTTTAAAACCATTAAATATTATAATTTAACCATATAAATTATTATGATGAAAAAAGTTGTTTTTCATTAAAATATAGCGTGTTTTAACTATTCATCAAAATATGAAATTGACTAGAATAATACGAAAAATTTATCCAAAGTAAATTTTTATTTCTTGATTCGAAAGAAGAATTTTATTTTTTCAAATTTAACTTATAAACATGTCAAAAACTAGATTTAAAGTGGGTGCGCCATCAAAAGGCGACAAAACTGCATTTTTTGAAAAATACTTATTTTACCCGAAAAATTTATTTTGTTCTTATACCCTGTTCTTGAAAATGTGTAAGATGAATAATAATGTTATAAAATTAAAAATTTAGTTAATAATATTCATAACGGCTAGTTCATAATAATATTATAATTATATATCGTTGTTTATTAAAACCTGGTATTGCGTACAACACACGCTATCGAGGAAGGTCGCGATTGCGTGTAATGCAAGACAAGTCAGGGTTGCGTGTTGTGAAAGAATACTTTGTTGTTTCGTATAACAGAATCCAAACATATTTCATTTATACATTTAATATATATATATATATATATATACACTCAATGTTGCGTAGAATAACTTCTATCAAACGAACTTGAAATTGTGTGTAACACGAGCCAAGAATAGTGTTGCATATACTGCAAGCTAATACGGTGTTGCGTATAGCGCAAGATAATCTTGGTGTATCATACAACAGATGATATGAATGAAATTAAAAAGAAGGTATCTTATAAAATCTCGAGTTGTTACAATAATCACAAGTGAAACCATTACCATAAGCCAACCATGATCTTACCAAGCCACCACACCCAACCCAAGAAATCAAAAGAAATCCAACCGACAAGCCACAACCATTCCAACATTTACCCATTGGCACAACAATTCAATCTTGCAAAGCAGTACAAAACAAAACAGTCATAACAGTGGCGCTTTCGTCCAACCCGTTTTATCCATTTACAACTAGTGGCTCTTCCTGTCCACTTATCATTTATGATGGTCCTTCCATCCACTATCCATCCCCCTTTATTACAGTGGTACTTCCTGCCCACTTCCACACAACAATTAAACCAATCACAACCAATCACATACTCCATCACGGACGCAACAACATCATGTAATCAACCAATTCCATTACATGTCAATTCACTTCAATAAATCACGCATTTATTGAAAACCATTTTCCATGACAAACCCTATTTCAATAAAACAACATTTTTATTGAAAACCATTTCTATCAATCATTTTCACAAATCAACCATAGCATTCCATTTTAAAATCCCCATTTTAAAATTCACAACAATAGCATTTCATCCCCAAACCCCCTTTTTCCCAAAAACCCCCAAATGGATTTCCAACCAAATTCGCACCTCAACATACAATTAATTTCAATCACAACAAATTAATTGTAACATGTAACCACTAGTTCTAACCAATTGGAGTTGAGAGAGAAGCCACCTACCTTTAGGGTTCTCGAGAAATCAACCCACGAACAACCGCGCCTCAACTCCGGCGAATGCACCACCAGAACCTCTCTAGATCCCTTTCCCTAACATCCACAAGACTTAATATTAACATCCAAGGAAACCAAAACCCTATATATACACACAACAAGTGTAGATCTAGAAAACCAAGAAGGAGAGGGATGTAGATCTAGAGGAAAACACAAGAGAAACAAGAGGAGAGACTTACCCGAGATAAATCACCTTGAATCCACCTTGAAACCCCTTCGAATCGCTTCCAAAACGTGTGGGAGATCCCCTAAAACCCTTGAGAACTGATAATACTGAGTGAGGCTCGAGTGGGAGAAGATTTGGAGTGATATGAGGCAATCCTGAGTGAGCCAAAAACTTATAACCCTAACTTTAAGTGGCCGCACGGTTAGCCCGCACGGTTTGGTAAACCGTGCGCTAACCGTGCGCACGCCACTACCTCGAGAGCCAGAGTCCGCACAGTTTTCTCACACAGTTTGGCAAACTGTGAGCAGGCCATGTAAGTCCTACTGTCTCGAGAACAAGGGTCTACACGGTTTCCTTGGAAATCTGTACGGTTTCCACTAACCGTGCTCAAACTGTGTACCCCTTTAAAGCCCTCCAAACTCATCCAAAACCATTATAAACTCTCCCAACCTCTTCCAAACTCATTACTTTCACTTTAAATACAAAAAAATTCATAAAAAAGGTCACATAACTCAAACCATGGGTGCTACATTCTCCCCACCATTGGACTTTCTGTCCTCGGAAAGTAGTGAACCCTCCATTTTCCAAAAGAGCTCGGGCCACTACTTGACCATTTCTTTCAACCGCTCCCAAGTCTCCTCTTCAATCTGACCATGTTGCCAAAAAACATGAACTAAACTGATCTTTTTACCATGAAATACATTATCTTGCCTATCCACAACCTGTACTGGCATGTTCACAACAAAGCATCCGGTTCTAGCTCAACATGATCCCATCAAATCACATGGTCACGATCCGGCTGATAATTTTTCAACTGCGACACATGAAACACATTGTGCACCTCACTAAACCATGTTGGTAAAGCCAAAAGATATGCCACATCACCAACCTGCTCAAGAACCTCAAAAGGTCCTACATACCTCAGAGATAACTTTCCCTGCTTTCCAAACCAATGATGTCCCAACCTAGGAGAGATCCTCAAGAACACATGATCACTCACCTTGAACGACAACGGTCGTAGACGATGATCCGCATACGATTTCTGACGACTCTGAGCTGTCTCCATTCTCTTCCTGATCAACCTGATCTTCTCCATAGTCACCTGGAAAAGGCTCGGTCCAACCATCGAAGACTCGCCCATTTCCACCCAACATAGTGGAGAACGACATGGCCGCCCATAAAATGCTTCAAACGGAGCCATCTGTATGGATGCATGATAACTATTATTGTATGAGAACTCAACCAATGACAAGTGCTCCTCCCATGATCCACCAAAATCCATGACAGAAGCCCAAAACATATCCTCCAGATTTTGTATCGTCCTCTCACATTGACCATCCTTCTGAGGGTGATACACCATACTCATCGTCAATTGCGTTACAAGGGATTGCTGTAAGGATTTACAGAAACTATATGTAAACCTAGAATCTATATCTGATAAAATAAAAACTAGAACATCATTCCTCTTTACCACCTCCCGAATATAGATTTTGGACAGATCCTCCACCGTATGAAATTCAGGAATTGGGATGAAATGGGACAACTTCGTTAGCTAATCCACTATCACCCAAATTGTATCGTGCTTCTTGACCATTCTTGGGAGACCTGTGAAAAAATCCATTGCTATCCACTCCCACTTCTAAATAGGGATTGGTAAAGAATACAACATTCCTGCTGGCCTCTGATGCTCTACCTTGACCTGCTGACAAGTCAAGCATCTTGAAACAAACTCATCCACACTTCTCTTCATACCAGCCCACCAGAACTGTGCTTTCAACACTTTATACATCTTCTGAATTCTAGGATGAACAACCCACCTAGAATGATGATACGCCTTGAGATGATCCTCTTGACATGCAACTGGTACAACCATCCTATTCTGAAAACACAAAACTGAATCTCCATTCTGTTGCCAACCCTCAATGGTCTCCCCACCCTTGAGTCTCGACCCCATGGTCACACACTTAGAATCGGATATCTGTGCCTCTCTAACCAGGCCAACCAAGTCAGGAACCAACGAAACTGGATAGAAGACCACTCTATCACCCTGGTCCTCACATTCCAACCGCATATCAGCTATAACCAACATCAACTGCCACTGGTCCGATGCCTGTTTCACCACCTGAGCATATGATTTTCTACTTAATGAATCTGCCACCAAATTTCCCTTACCCAGTGTGTACATCAAGTCAAAATCAAACATCTGGAGATATTCCATCCATCTCCTTTGCCTCAAGTTCAAATCCCTTTGTGAGAAAATGTGCTTCAAGCTCTTATGATCTATATATACCGTGAATTTATCACCAAAGAGATAATGACGCCACAATTTCAAAGCATGGACCATTGCTGCCAACTCCAAATCATGAGTTAGGTAGTTCTTCTAATGCACTCTCAACTGCCATGAGCCATACACAATCACATGATTCTCTTGCATGAGAACGCACCCCAACCCTGATCTCGATGCATCACAATACACCACGTACCCTTTTCCTGATTCTGGAAAAACCAAGATTGGTGCTGATGTAAGACGACCCTTTAGCTCTTTGAAACACTATTGAAACTTTTCATTACACTGGAATGGAACATTCTTTCTTGTCAAAGCTGCCATTTGCGAATCCAAATGTAAAAAATCACGAACAAAACGCCGATAATACCCAGCTAGACCAAGAAAACTCTGTATCTCAAACACATTCTTTGGCGGTTGCCATGATATAACAACCTCTATCTTTTCTGGATCCACGGAAACACCCCTTTCAGAAATCACATGGCCAAGAAAACGAACTTCCTATATCCAAAAGTCACACTTTGACAATTTAGCATACAACCGATGATCCCTCAATATCCCCAACACTGTCGCCAAGTGCTGCTCATGCTCCACCCTTGTCTTTGAATACACCAGAATATCATCCACAAACACCACCACAAATGAATCCAGATATCTGTGAAATATCCGATTCATTAATGCCATAAACACTACTGGTGCATTAGTTAGACCAAAGGGCATAACCACGTATTCATAATGGCCATATCTTATTCTGAAAGCTATTTTAGGAATATCCTCCTTCCTCACCCATAATTGATGATTTCCTGACCTCAGGTCATTTTGTAGAACCACTGGGCTCCCCTCAACAGGTTTAACAAATCATCAATTTGTGGAAGTGGATATCTGTTCTTTATCATAACTTGGTTAAGTCTACGATAATCAAAACATAGCCTCAAGGTTATATCCACCTTTTTCACAAACACTAGCGCTTCCCATAGAGATGTGCTAGTCTAGATAAACCCTTTGTTTTCCAACTCTTCCAACTGGATTTTCAATTCCCATAATTCAGCTGGTGCCATCCGATAAGATGGAAGTGAGATAGGACTGGTCCCCATAAGGAGATCAATTGTAAACTCCACTTCTCTTACAGGAGGTAACCCAGAGAATTCATCAGGAAAAACATCCATGAACTGATCCACTACTGCTGGAGGAACACTCTGCTCAACACCCTCTACCGATTCCAACGACAACACTGCCAACTGATACGATAACGTACCCACTGCTGGTGCCAACAAACCCATTGCACCCTGCCTTTCATGCTTTTCTCCTCTAATGAGATTTCTAACACCATCGTGTGTCGTAAAAGCCACTGTTCGTGCATCACAATCGATGTGGGCCTTAAAATCCACCAGCCAATCCTTTCCCAGGATTACTTCATACCCATTCATCTCAAGCATTGAGAAGTTCCACACTATATCAACCTCACCCACAATGATACAACATGATCTACACAAGAAGGCTCGACACTCTCTTCTACCCATATGAGTTTGAGTTTTCAAAACCAAGGGCATTATTTCTATCCTTAAACCCAACAAATCAACCACACGTGCAACAATAAAAGAGTGTGAAGAACCCATATCAAACAATACTTGCATCAAGGTAGAATTTATTAGAATAGTACCTTGCACCGTGGATGGTCCCGATTGATCATCCACCACAACCTCCTCAGCTCCGAACACATGTTTTTTTTCCACACTCTGCTCTTTATTGCTCTGCTGAGGCGTCGTGGTATTCTGAGAATCACCATGACCCACTTTACTTTGCTGGCGAGGGGTATGATGTTGCCCCCGTCCCGTCGAAGCATATGACATCTGTGATCCCTGAGGAGTGTCACGTGCACCTAACCTTGGAGCATTCTGACAATAACACTGTAGATTACCAATCTCCTTAAAATTATGACATGCCCAAGGTTGCGCCATACAATCCCTCTTGATGTGGCCTGTAGAACCACACTGAAAGAATCCAAGTTTTCTCTGGGGATTCAGAGGAAGATTTACCGATCCTGACATCAAATTATATTCCATATTCTCACCCTAGCAATAAGTGTCCCTCTTCCTCTTAAACCTAGCGTTAGAGTTGGCACTATTCCCCATGG
This sequence comes from Viscum album, assembly GCA_963277665.1. Classification (NCBI taxonomy): domain Eukaryota; kingdom Viridiplantae; phylum Streptophyta; class Magnoliopsida; order Santalales; family Viscaceae; genus Viscum; species Viscum album. The sequence goes on from OY728125.1 coordinate 878,071,742, forward strand.
GTACCACCATGCTATCCCCGCCCGGAGCTCCCAACAGATCCTGCTCAGCCACTGAGGTTCTATTCACTATCTCTGTGTAATAATCTATACACAACACCGATATCTTTGAATGGATTTCTTTCCTTAATCCTGCTTCAAAGATCCTTGCCTTCAACGACATGCTACCCGCCACCTCGGGTGGAAACCACACTAAGTTCATAAACTTAGCTGCATACTCCATCACCGACATCAGCTCTTGCTTCAAACTGAATAAATCAGTCATATGATTAATTCTAAACGTATGTGGGTAGAATTGTTTGTTAAAAATTCCTCGAATCCTTCCCACATCATACCCCCGTCCATCCCAGCTTGGACTACCAACTCCCACCACTGAAGGGAAAGATCTTCCAGCATATACGCGGCCAACTTCACTTTTAACTCTATCAGTGTTCCCAAGAACTCAAAGATCTTGTTCATTATATTAAACCATGGTTCTGCCCTCTCTGGATCTAAATCACCCATAAATATGGGTGGATTATTCTTTTGAAACTGAACCGCATGATCCACATGCCTTGGTTCATCCATTTTATTCCCACTTTCCACAGCTTGGAAAGCTTGCACGATACTTTTCACTAACTGTTGGTTTACATGGGGCTCAGGTGCAACCACGTTATCATCGGCCACCTCCGGTTGGTCTCTACGACGCCTACCCGGTTCCATTTCTATAAACTAAAACTAACAACCGTGAGTCTCACTTCCGTAGACATCACAAGATCCCATTTCAAATCACATTACACCACACTATCACAACAAGGTTTTCCACCAGTTCACATTTTTCCTCATGTTCCATGTTTCACCATTTTGAAAACCCAACCATTTTTAAAATACCAATTTATTCACATTACAATTTCACATATTCTTATCACATCATAAATCATTATACCCTAATGAAATATGCATCCTAGAGGGAAGTCATTTCTACCATGCATGTCATGCTCATCTCATTGGCTACACCCACGACAATGAGATATCCAATGCCTATAAGTGTCTCCAAAACACTTATGTACCCAACTCCCTGGTAACTTGAATTTCAGCATAAAAGGGTTTGCTACGTCCTTTTATGCTATACATCCCAAGTTCTGACATTCCTACACCTTGCTACCATTATGACTCAAGCAATGCACCACAACGAATCTCAACACCAAATCCGAGAATCAATGCCAAATGACCGAACAAACTGATACCACTTGTAACACCCTGCCCCAAACTCATTGGGTTAAGGAGGCGGTGAGGGTTACCTGGCCTTAACCAACATTCCCAAGGCACTAAAGGCTGGCAATAAATGCCGAGGGCTCCGAGAACAATTGGGGAACTATTTTACCTTGATATAAAACCAACCAAACAACTACAACTATATGATTCATGCCAACAAAAAAAAACTCAACATTACCAAAGATAACCAGATAATCCATAATCTCACATGACAACACAACCCAATCCAACATTATAGTACAATGAAGAAGACTCAACATGAACACCACGAGCCACGACACCACCAAAACTCCACACCAATCTCCAAGCTCCAAGTTCCACCAAGACATCACAACGCACCACTAAAGGAGGTTGATGCCTTACCTTTTCCCACATCATAGTACACAACATCTGCAAAGACACCAACGTGCCAAATCAGGGAGTGAGTACTAAAAATCGGTAGGTTTTCCCCAAACAACTTCCCTACACACTCCACCAGGATAAAACCATTAGCACATTTATATAAAACATTTCATATAAAATAATCACATGTGAAACCATTACCATAAGACAACCAAGCTCTTACCAAGCCATCACACCCAACCCAAGAAATAAAAAGAAATCCAACTGACAAGACACAACCTTTCCAACATTTACCAATTGGAACAACAATTCAATCTTGAAAATAAGTACACAACAAAACAATCATAATGGTGGCGCTTCCGTCCAACTCGTTTCATCCATTTATAACTAGTGGCTCTTCCCGTCCACTTATCATTGATGGTGGTCCTTCCGTCCAATATCCATCCCCCTTTATTATAGTGGTACTTCCCGCCCACTTCCACACAACAATTCAACCAATCACAACCAAGCATATACTCCATCACGGTCACAACAACATCATGTAATCAACCAATTCCATTACATGTCAATTCACTTCAATAAATCACCCATTTATTGAAAACCATTTTCCTTGCCAAACCCTATTTCAATAAAACAACATTTTTATTGAAAACCATTTCTATTAATCATTTTCACAAATCAACCATATCATTCCATTTTAAAATCCCCATTTTAAAATTCACAACAATAACATTTCATCCCAAAACCCCCTTTTTCCCCAAGACCCCCAAATGGATTTCTAACCAAATTCGCACATCAACATATAATTAATTTCAATAAAAACAAATTAATTGTAACATGTAACCACTATTTCTAACAAAGTGGAGTCTAGAGAGAAGCCACCTACCTTTAGGTTTCCCGAGAAATCGACCCACGAACAACCACGCCTCAAATCCAGTGAACGCACCACCAGAACCTCTCTAGATCCCTTTCCCTAACATCCACAAGCCTTAATATTAACATCCAAGGAAACAAAAACCCTAGATCTACACACAACAAGTGTAGATATATAAAACCAATAAGGAGAGGGATGTAGATTTAGGGGAAAACACAATAGAAATAAGAGGAGAGACTTACCCGAGAGAAATCACCTTGAATCCACCTTGAAACCCCTTAAAATCGCTTCCAAAATGTGTGGGAGAGCCCCTCCAACCCTTGAGAACCGAAATTCATAAGTGTGGATCGAGTGGGAGAAGATTTGGAGTGAAATGAGGCAATCCCGAGTGAGCCCAGAACTTATAACCCTAACTTTAAGTGGCCGCACGGTTAGCCCGCACAGTTTGGAAAACCGTGCGCTAACCATGGACACGCCACTGCCTCGAGAGCCAGAGTTCGCACGGTTTCCTCGCACAGTTTGGAAAACTGTGCACAGGCTGTGCGAGGCCTACTGTCTTGAGAACAAGGGTCTACATGGTTTCTTAGGAAACCCACACAGTTTCCACAAACCGTGCTCAAACCATGAACCCCTTTAAAGCCCTCCAAACTCATCCAAAACCATGCCAAAATCTCCCAACCTCTTCCCAACCCATTACATTCACTTTAAATACCTAACAATTAATAAAAAAGGTCACATACCTCAAAACGGGGGTGCTTCAATGCAACTCAAAGAACACACAATGTGTAGCCCATGTACAAAATGTGTACTCCATTAATTTCCTTGGAATGGTTACACACTGAGTCCCTAAGCACGTGTCACAAATAGATGGTGAGAACTATATATGACATGTAGATGTACTTTAGAAACTCTTTATATTACCAAATTACACAAAATTAAAAAATTAATTTATTATACTGATTAAACCTTATAGACACCTGTTTTATGTTTCATTTATTTGGATATGTACACACTATGTGATGGGTTATATATATATATATATTAAAATGTCTAATTAATTTATGCACAATATTTGTAACTGTATATCATGTATATGTCATAATATAGTCTTTACTCTATGCACATTTAAACACAACACACTACATAAATAACATGTGTTTTGTGTTTCATTTAGTTGAATCATACACGTTATGAAATTACATTATATATTGTGTATGCTACATGCTGCATGAGTAAATGGTATATAAATATAATACATAATGGTTAGTTCATATCAATACTCATTGTGTTGCCTCTGATGTACATGTTTTGTACATAGTTAATTTTAAATATATTTTTTTTAATTTTTTTTAAAATTATAATGGATGATAATCTCAATAAAGTTTTGATGAGAATCAAGATAAAATAACTGATTAATTAAATAAGATAATTAATTGACTCAAAAGTTATTTATCTTAAATATTAATGATTAGGATTGAATTTTATTTTATTAAATGAATAATTCATTGCAAGTATGTGGATGATCTTGAGCCTAGAACAAATTTTTGTATGTGATTGGTTTCTTTTAATTTATTGTTAAATTAAATTGATGGTATACACATCATCGCTCCACTCATTATGTAAGGATGGAAATGGCCATAGATTTTTTATGTAAACCCCTTAACCAATACTTTGGTTCTCCTTACTTTCATGCGAGATATAGGTTATGTAATTGATAAATCTCCCAAGTGAGTAGTAGGAGTTTTGTGAATGTTTTGTTTCAATAATTTCATTAATTATAATTTATTTTTATTCTAAAAAACACCCATATTTGTGTCACTAATGAAGTTTATTTAAGTTGATTTCAATGTAACACCCCAAGATTTCATAGTGTGTTATTTCTTCAAAATAATTCAATAACTTGCACTACACGCAACACCGAGTTCAATTGCACCATGACTTACCAAAAAAAAATCCATTAAAAGAGGTCATGAATAGCATTAACTACATTTTTAACTTTATATAATCCTTATAATTTTAGAATCCATATTATGAGTTTCTTAGTCATAATGCAAGAACAGATTCATTTTCAGTATTGCACTTTTTTCAAATTTTGATAGTGAAACCTTTTTAAATACAACATTTTAAACTTTTTGACTAAATGGAGACATCAAAAAATTTAAAATGAAACATCCCAAGCTTCCACGGTACGCTTTCCTTTGAATAAAACAGTAGCGTGTGTTGTACGCAACGTCGAGTTTTAACACACACCACAACCGATCAAACTAGCCGTTATGAATAGTAATACCTAAATTTTGAAATTATATATATTTTATATTTTGAAATGGACTTCATTTTTGGATTCGGAATATCGAATTTAGCCTAAGGTGAAATTTTGGTACTTTTCAGATAACTTTCATATTTTGATGAATAGTGAAAATTACTAAATTTTAATTAAAAACAACTTTTTTAATCAAAATAATTAATAGTGATAAATTATGAATTTTAGTAGTTTTAAAGTATATTTAGAATATATTTTTACCATTTAATATAATGTTGGTCATTGGACATAATTTTACAATTAAACCAAACATAAACAAGTGTCAATCTTTTGATAGTTATTATCTCTTAAAAACACGCTTTTTGTTTTGACAGCGGGAATTAATTTTAAATTAATTTCTGCCACTTCTGTGTTTTGAATTTAGAAAAATGGATTACATATTTGGAATCAGGATGTTCAAATTGTGTAAATAGGTAACTTTTATTTTTAGACATTTTGAATAATTACTGCGGTAAATATTTTATTTACCATGGTTATGGGTAAATCCGGTAAATAAGGGTTAAAAAATAATATTATAATAATACTAAATTACCCTAAAACGTGTCTTAACCCTGTTGGTTGATACATGGTCGATCATGGGCATCTTTGGGTCGATTTTGGGACCCCATGGATCCACTTGTAAGTGATAGTGACACTTTATTTTAATTAAGTCAAAATGAATACAAAAATGACACAAGCATATATCTTTTAGAAAAACAATTCTTACATAGGGTTATATAAGTTGGATTTTAGATTATAAATATTAATTAGAAAGATAAAAAGATTTCCTACATAATGATATTTTATTTATAATTTTTAGACATTAAATATTTTATTTTATTTATGACACAATGATGATGCAGTAATTACTATAATAGTGAAAAATTAAAATAATTGATATTATAAATACCCAAATAAATATAATATAAAACTTTTAATGAATTAAACTAATTTTCTAGGATAATATGATATATTAGGATTGATTTAATTGACTTTGTTCGAAGTAATCAATCTGTTATGAGTTTCACAATAATCAACTATTGAATAGTGTCAAAATTGACATAAAAGAGTTCTTAAAACAAATATTATATTATTAATTGATATTAAATTCCTAAAAATCTATGGTTCGGCCAAGAGACTTATATCATGATAGGTTCATCATTAATGGACCACTTGGGGGACGCTTGGATGTATATAGTAAGTTTATTAACCATATTATATAAAAATACAAAGAGACATTGTAAAAGTGAAACTAATTAACTTAGAGTTAATACTTAAAGATAAGGTTAATATAAGTACCCAAACCTGTCTAAATTCTATTGGTTCAGTGGTTTTCGACCTATCCCCACCTTATCCTTTTAATAGTCAACTTTTGAGCCATTGGAAACCGAATATGAATTTATTATAAATTAATATTTCTAGCTTTTCCAAAGGTGCCCCTCACCCCTCTTATAAAAGGGCACTCCTCCTTCTCATTTATTCACACCTTCAAAGCCTTTTGGTTCAACCAAAATCTGCCCAAATACTCTCCCAACATCCCTCAATACAACCTAGAGGCCTTAGTTTGATCAAAAAGCCAACCTAATGATCCCTTTTTATCAAATCAAAAGGAAGAACCCGAAGAAGAGGAGGTTAACCTACCCCAACCAAGGAAAAGTCAAGGTAAGGGTTATTTCACAATCTCTTCATTATCCGAGGTTGTTTATACGTAATAATCTACTGAGATTTCTTTATCATCCACATCCATGTTTCTTCTAAATGTATTTCAAAACATATTTATTATTTACAAGAATATGGGTTAAAGTCATTTATACCCTTGTTTGACTTTTTATAAGAGGTTTATAAAGGAATCTTTCCGTCGTTTTCAAAACAAGGTCATTTTTAACCTTTTCGACAGAATTAAGGTAAGAATGTTTTTTTTAACTTATACGGTGGGTGCGGCTAATTTCCTCCGTTATAAAATCTTCAAAACTTCCCTTACAAGTTTATAAGAATATTTTCAAAGAAAATGTTTTATTTTATATGGATCTTAAATGATTTCAAAATAAAAAGAGATATTTCTTTAAAAAGAATTTTGATTTCATCTATGTCAACATCCTTTGATGGATTTTACGCTTATTTGAATTTGATCTATTGTGATACAAAACTTCTATATTGTATTGAAGGTTTTGTGATATATTTGACTATGGATGTGCTATTTTTATACCATTCATAGTTTATGGTGAAATTATTGACATTTCGTATGCTAGTTTTAATACGAATGTTTATGTTATGTTTAAACCTTTTCATATGGGAATGCATTGGACTTAGTAAGTGACGGGTGAAGCCCTCTATAGCTCATCGATGCATCGGTAGGTCTCATGAGACAAACTAGTGTCTTGGCACAAGGCCTTGACAAAATCTTATTTCTAGTCTTGGAACGAGGCCTTGACTATGTGGTTATGATAGTTTGGCATTATGCATTCCAACATTATGAATGTGGTTATTGATTTTTGCATGTGATTATTCGATTAGTAGAATATCCATGTGAATAGGTAAATGGCATTATTTCATTTTATTTATTCCATACTATGTTGAAAGTTCATGTTTGAAAGGCTTTTGTTTTAGTTATACATTGCCTTAAAAGTTTATTCTTATTTATGAAAGTTTCCGCTATATTGTTATCCTTACTGGGCATTTGAGCTCACCCCTTTTCTATGTTTTATTTTTTCCCAGGAAGTGAAGAAGTAAGTTATGAATGACCTACAGGGATATTATGTGGGGATATGAGTGTGGATTATGGAGACAATTTGTTGTTGTAGTAGTTTTTCGTTTAATGATGTAATGTAAAAGTTATGAATATATCTAGTGTTTCCAAGGCTACTAAACCAATCGGTCTTTTGAGATTTGATCTTTCTTGTGATCATGCCAATGTTATGTAATAATGCACCGACTCTGGGTAACTGGGGTCGGGGCGTTACAGTTGGTATCAGAGGAAGTTTAGTACAAACCTTGGAAGCTAGATTTAGATAAATTCTGATTAGAGCACGTAGACCTAAGATGAACTTTGAGGATTAGTATAGAAAAACTTCCTAGAATTTTGGTGTTGTAGAGATTTTGTGAGTTTTCCGAGCAATACATCCCTGTCTGGATACGAGCAGGTAGAGGCGGCTCTGGCACAGATGTACCTAGGGGTAAAACCCGAAAACACCGCTTTGAGCTAGACTCGAACGGGAACTGGTGCACGACAACGGGCCTTGCTGCACTCTTGGTTACGACACTCCCGGGGGATATGCTTAGGATAACTCTCATTTTCTTTACAAATCATTATGAAGGGTTTATGAGTATATACTTCCTCAAAGAAAACATTTTTATGATTATGGATTATATCCATAAATAGTTCAATTTATGTTAAGTGTTTTATAAGTATGGGATTATGTATTTTGATTCATAAACTGATCTAGTTTATGCCATTGTTTATAAATGGCGCCCAGTAGAAGGAATGAGAACTCCAGAAATACACATGATTCAAAGAGAAGGAAGGATCATATCTTTCATGGTCTTAAGCTAGAATTTATAAGAGAAATAGTCTCCCATGTATTATCATCATATGAAGAAATAATATCATGTGTTGATAAGATAAGTAAAGAGTTTACTGAGTCCTGTGGCTTTGAAGGGAATCAAGAGAAGAAAAGGATGGAAGAGAGAAAGATGGATAAAGGGAAAAGAGAAAAGAAGAATTTTCCCATATGTGGTAACTGTGGAAAGAAACACCCTGGAACTTTCCTGAAAGGAATGGGAGTTTGTTATAAGTGTGGAGGAAAAGGGCACAAAGTGCGTGACTGCAAGGGTAAGAAAATGGTTTCAAATGTACAATGCTTCATTTGCAAGGAGTTTGGACACTACGCGAACCTATGTCCCAGTCATCAGACTATGCTACAAATGATGTTATTGGATAATAATCAAGTTATGATACTACCACAGATGAAGAGGAATGATTTGAGTTCTTATGTTGAATATGTCAATTGAGTGTTGTATCAACAATGTACTTGTTATAATAATTATGGAGTATATAAGGATTGTACTGCAGTACTATTTCATTTAGGACTTGAGATTGTGTGGAAAAAAGAAAAGTGACTCAATAGCAGGTTAAATTTTTGGAAAATATATGGTTGAGAGAAAGATAAACCATAATATGGGTCTGATACCGAGGTAGTGACTTTAGAATAATACATGATTGATTTGGATAAATTATATTGGATATTCTTGACTACCTTGAAACCGATTAATGATTTGTATATTCCATCATTTTTGGGGTTTAAAACATTTTTTTTGATTGATGAAATATATCTAGCATTCTATATGGAATAAGGGAGCATGAATGTAATCAATAAGGAATATGGTAATTCAGGATGTTTCAGTGTATTAGAAGAATACAAGATGAATGTATTCATATGCTATTACGGGGTAAAAAGGATCTACATTATGTTTACCTTTCTTATAAATGTTGGACTGTGAGTTTGGATAGAAGTATTTTGGATAGTTCTAGTTTGTATTATTTTGGATTTCCATAAAAGGACAACACGGAGGTCGGGTGGCAACCCGTCGCGTCCGGCAAGGCCGCAAGACTTGAACCCACAACCGAAGGGCGACAAGGGTGTATCACCTACCACTATCCCACGAGATGTCCTAGATTAAATAAAGTAGTTTTTTTAAAAGATCAGGTAGATGAATTATAAATTCGTTTATTTTGGAACCCTCTATGAATAGTATAAATAGAATTTTTTTTACGAGTGAATGATGAGTTTTTGGTAGAAATTTATTAAGGGATAAAACTCTAATTTTAAAGTAAGTATATCTCCTTATGATCTTAGCCAATATAATGAATAAATTCCTCATCATTAAGAAAAGGAACTTAGAACAAAAATGTTGTCCTAGATGGTACCTTAAATCATCACTAATTTATGGCTTTGGGATTGTTGGCCTTTTCATAGCCATGTTCTCTACCACTCTCCATCAGATAATTGATGGTTATATTTTTCTTCCATATCCATATTTTCCTACATGGAACCCTAGTATGTGTTATTTTCGGTAATCTTCATACTTTCCACTCTTTATTTAAAATAGAGGCCTCATTAATTCATTTTTCGATGTGGGATTTCAACTAAGATATTTTGAAACATCAAAAATGTGTTATCCCAATACCCTATATTTTGTTGAACCGATGGTACTTCAAATCATCATAGATTGATGAGTTTAAGGACCTCAATTATACACTTGTTTGTGATTGATGACCTCAATCACTACCTATAAATATTTACGTTTTTCCTCCGATTATATGTCTCTAATTGCCACCAATGTTCTCCTAATCAAGATCATAATTTGGTGGTGACTCTTTCATTTCTCTTTTCCTCATATTAAGACTAAATTTTAGTAACCCAATTTCCGATGTGGGTTTTCCCACAAATATATTATCTATTTTCAACCTTTTATTTTCGAAGAACAATTTCAAATTGCGAGGACGCAATTTATTGAAGGAGGGGAGAATGTAACACCCCAAGATTTCATAGTGTGTTATTTCTTCAAAATAATTCAATAACTTGCACTACACGCAACACCGAGTTCAATTGCACCATGACTTACCAAAAAAAATCCATTAAAAGAGGTCATGAATAGCATTAACTACATTTTTAACTTTATATAATCCTTATAAATTTAGAATCCATATTATGAGTTTCTTAGTCATAATGCAAGAACATATTCATTTTCAGTATTGCACTTTTATCAACTTTTGATAGTGAAACCTTTTTAAATACAATATTTTAAACTTTTTGACTAAATGGAGACATCAAAAAATTTAAAATGAAACATCCCAAGCTTCCACGGTACGCTTTCCTTTGAATAAAACAGTAGCGTGTGTTGTACGCAACGTCGAGTTTTAACACACACCACAACCGATCAAACTAGCCGTTATGAATAGTAATACCTAAATTTTGAAATTATATATATTTTATATTTTGAAATGGACTTCATTTTTGGATTCGGAATATCGAATTTAGACTAAGGTGAAATTTTGGTACTTTTCGGATAACTTTCATATTTTGATGAATAGTGAAAATTACTAAATTTTAATTAAAAACAACTTTTTTAATCAAAATAATTAATAGTGATAAATTATGAATTTTAGTAGTTTTAAAGTATATTTAGAATATATTTTTACCATTTAATATAATGTTGGTCATTGGACATAATTTTACAATTAAACCAAACATAAACAAGTGTCAATCTTTTGATAGTTATTATCTCTTAAAAACACGCTTTTTGTTTTGACAGCGGGAATTAATTTTAAATTAATTTCTGCCACTTCTGTGTTTTGAATTTAGAAAAATGGATTCCATATTTGGAATCAGGATGTTCAAATTATGTAAATAGGTAACTTTTATTTTTAGACATTTTGAATAATTACCGCGGTAAATATTTTATTTACCATGGTTAAGGGTAAATCCGGTAAATAAGGGTTAAACAAATAATATTATAATAATATTAAATTACCCTAAAACGTGTCTTAACCCTATTGGTTGATACATGGTCGACCATGGGCATCTTTGGGTCGATTTTGGGACCCCATGGATCCACTTGTAAGTGATAATGACACTTTATTTTAATTAAGTCAAAATGAATACAAAAATGACACAAGCATATATCTTTTAGAAAAACAATTGTTACATAGGGTTATATAAGTTGGATTTTAGATTATAAATATTCATTAGAAAGATAAAAAGATTTCCTACATAATTATAGTTTATTTATAATTTTTAGACATTAAATAATTTATTTTATTTATGACACAATGATGATGCAGTAATTACTATAATAGTGAAAAATTAAAATAATTGATATTATAAATACCCAAATAAATATAATATAAAACTTTTAATGAATTAAACTAATTTTCTAGGATAATATGATATATTAGGATTGATTTAATTGACTTTGTTCGAAGTAATCAATCTGTTATGAGTTTCACAAAAATCAACTATTGAATAGTGTCAAAATTGACATAAAAGAGTTCTTAAAACAAATATTATATTATTAATTGATATTAAATTCCTAAAAATCTAAGTTTCGGCCAAGAGACTTATATTATGATAGGTTCATCATTAATGGACCACTTGGGGGACTCTTGGATGTATATAGTAATTTTATTAACCATATTATATAAAAATACAAAGAGACATTGTAAAAGTGAAACTAATTAACTTAGAGTTAATACTTAAAGATAAGGTTAATATAAGTACCCAAACCTGTCTAAATTCTATTGGTTGAGTGGTTTTCGACCTATCCCAACCTTATCCTTTGAATAGTAAACTTTGGAGCCATTGGAAACCGAATATGAATTTATTATAAATTAATATTTCCAGCTTTTCCAAAGGTGCCCCTCACCCCTCTTATAAAAGGGCACTCCTCCTTCTCATTTCTTCACACCTTAAAAGCCTTTTGGTTCGGCCAAACTCTGCCCAAATACTCTCCCAACATCCCTCAATACAACCTAGAGGCCTTAGTTTGATCAGAAAGCCAACCTAAGGATCCCTTTTGATCAAATGAAAAGGAAGAACCCGAAGAAGAGGAGGTTAACCTACCCCAACCAAGGAAAAGTACAAGGTAAGGGTTATTTCACAATCTCTTCATTATCCGAGGTTGTTTATACGTAATAATCTACTGGTATTTCTTTATCATCCACATCCATGTTTCTTTGAAATGTATTTCAAAACATATTTATTATTTACAAGAATATGGGTTAAAGTCATTTATACCCTTGTTTGACTTTTTATAAGAGGTTTATAAAGGAATCTTTCCGTCGTTTTCAAAACAAGGTCATTTTTAACCTTTTCGACAGAATTAAGGTAAGAATGTTTTTTTAACTTATACGGCGGGTGCGGCTAATTTCCGCCGTTATAAAATCTTCAAAACTTCCCTTACAAGCTTATAAGAATATTTTCAAAGAAAATGTTTTATTTTATATGGATCTTAAATGATTTCAAAATAAAAAGAGATATTTCATTAAAAAGAATTTTGATTTCATCTATGTCAACATCCTTTGATGGATTTTAAGCTTATTTGAATTTGATCTATTGTGATACAAAACTTCTATATTGTATTGAAGGTTTTGTGATATATTTGACTATGGATGTGCTATTTTTATACCATTCATAGTTTATGGTGAAATTATTGACATTTCGTATGCTAGTTTTAATACGAATGTTTATGTTATATTTAAACCTTTTCATATGGGAATGAATTGGACTTAGTAAGTGACGGGTGGAGCCCGCTATAGCTCCTCGATGCATCGGTAGGTCTCATGAGACAAACTAGTGTCTTGGCACAAGGCCTTGACAAAATCTTATTTCTAGTCTTGGCATGAGGCCTTGACTATGTGGTTATGATAGTCTGGTATTATGCATTCCAACATTATGAATGTGGTTATTGATTTTTGCATGTGATTATTCGATTAGTAGAATATCCATGTGAATAGGTAAATGGAATTATTTCATTTTATTTATTCCATACTATGTTGAAAGTTCATGTTTGAAAGGCTTTTGTTTTAGTTATACATTGCCTTAAAAGTTTATTCTTATTTATGAAAGTTTCCGCTATATTGTTATCCTTACTGGGCATTTGAGCTCACCCCTTTTCTATGTTTTATTTTTTCCTAGGAAGTGAAGAAGTAAGTTATGAATGACCTACAGGGATATTATGTGGGGATATGAGTGTGGATTATGGAGACAATTTGTTGTTGTAGTAGTTTTTCGTTTAATGATGTAATGTAAAACTTATGAATATATCTAGTGTTTCCAAGGCTACTAAACCAATCGGTCTTTCGAGATTTGATCTTTCTTGTGATCATGCCAATGTTATGTAATAATGCACCGACTCTGGGTAACTGGGGTCGGGGCGTTACATTTCAAGATAATATTTATTTTAATAATTATCTTATTCTATAAGTAATTTAGTTTGAAATTGGGATGAATTTTATTTTTTTAATGTATTTTGTGCATTTAAAATTAGTTTGGAATCATTGTTTTGCACCCTAAATTTGAAGTAAAAGTAAGGATCAAGAACCCTACTTTTGTAAGGATCACTACTGTTGTAACTATATGTTTGAAGTAATTTTAATGTTTGGGAACCATACATTTATCAATTACCCTATATTTGTGTACATAACTTATGTTTCATAAAGCCAACATTTGGAATCATCTAAATGTTTTCAACTGTACTTTCAAAGATTATCCCTACATAGTGGAACCCTACATTTGACCCAATTATATATGAGATTTCAATTATGGATTATTTTTGTGATTTCTACAATGGTTCCTTCAGAATGTTTTTATAATTTAAATTTGTTTAAAGACCAAGTCAATGTACTTATTCAACAGACTAAATCATTAATATTTCTAATTGAAATTATGATTTTTCCTAGGTGCGTTATAGATTGACAATGGGTATACTATAAGAAACAAGAAAATAAAAAAAATAAAAGATCAAAAAATTTATGTCTTAAAACTATATCTATCCACATATATAGAGATGTCATCAAATCTAAATTTTTTGAAGAATAAAATCTCATTTATTTGTAGTATTTTTTAGATCTATTTGACCTAAAGAAAATGAAACTTCATGTAAAATAATTAGTGTTTATTATTCAAACAATTTTGATGTGGTAACATCTTTAGTTTTAGAGATAGCTATAATTTTAAGACATACATGTTTTGATCTTTTTTTTGTTTGATTTTCATGTTGTTGCTGGTATATCCACTGTCAATATATTATTGTAGTTGGTAAAAAAACAATCAGTGATACACTTTAGAGATATAAAATTTTATCTACTTATTATTCTCTCTAGAGTTATTTAATGAAAAAGGAATATTCTACAACATTGAAGATTAATTTTTTAGTATACTTTATTTAAGATCATCTATATCCTTCAGTTGATGTTACAACTATGAGATAAACATGTTATTCAAATTCTACATGTAATCTATTTTCTTATAGTGTTAATTATTCATACTCAACCATCATGGAGTTTTAGCATCTCATACTAAGTTTTGGATATCTTGGTTCTTCATTAAAGAAGAATAAGGCCTTGTAAAATCCTTATTGTATGGTTTTAACGACCTACTCTCTTTTGTAGATATCCCTGGTAAAAGGACATGCAAGTGAAAATCACTAATCTCATAAAGAGTGTGTTGTAGGATTGTACTAGGGGATTTGTATTCCCTGAACCACTACACATCACCATGTAAAGTTATTTCTTTTATTTATTCTCCACTTCTTACATTACATTAAGATATAATGAAATAATATCTTTATTTCAAGGGGGATGTTTTTAATTTGTTATGTTTTTAATGGGATATAATTCACCCCCCGTATTGTGTCTTTATCTTATTTATTGTGACCTAACAATTAGTATCAATGGTAGTGATCTATTGGATATATTTTTCTTTTTGAATATCCTTAAAGATTTTTCTGTTTATACCTGATAATCATATTTGGTATAAAAAAATAGGCTCAAGTTTATTTTTTATTTTTTCTCTAACAAGTTTGAGTTACAGTTCCATATGAAGACAAAGTTCGATGGCTGATCTTAGAGAAGTCTTGTTGAGTATATATACTCCTTATTTTAATGGTGATAATAATGTATGATAGAAAACACACATGATTATTTATTTAATGAATCTTGGTGTAAGAGTTTATTTGAAAGTAGTAATCCTTATCAAATTCCCAAAGAATATTTAGAGAAGTGGAATACTACCATAGAGATTGATTAAGATCTTAATTCTAGAGATATGAAAACAATTTTTTTAAAGATTAGAAATTAAAAAATTAAATCAAATTTATCAATTTTCTACTACCTATGGGATGTGTCAAATAATCAAGGTTTCTTAAGAAGGAACTTAGAATGTAATACAATTAAGGTATTAAATTACAAAATTAAAATTTGATACATTTAGGATGTATAATGGTGAAATCATCACTCAAATGAATTGAATATTGACTGAAATAGTCAATGCTGTTTCTACCTTGGGAGAATAAATTCTAGAACTATATTATTCTATAAAATTTCTAAGAGTTTTACCCTCATAGTGGAATGGATTATTGACTACAATTTGACAGTCCACTCCTATTAAAAATCTATCAATAAAGGAATTGGTTGGAACTTTAATGATGTATGAAACTGAGATACATTCAGAAGTTGAAAATCAAGTTTATATCATAAAGGATGATGTTTCACTCAATGTTGTTATGGATAAAAATTATGATACTTGTCATTCAGGTTCAAGTCATGAGCTATCATAACTTTCTAGAAAATTTAGCAAGTTTTCTAACTATAGAAAGGAGAAATTTAAATTTAATAAATAGAAAGAATTCATATGATATAAATATAATAAGAAATGTCACATGATATCTAATTATCCCATACTTAAATCTCAAAGAAAATATGATTATAAAAAATAGGAAATAAAGTCATTATGGCTACTTGGAGTGTTTTTTAAGATTCTATCAATAGATCAACTAAAAATTCTAAACAGAAGCATGGAAATTAAAAATTAAATCTATATCTTATAGATCACACTGATGAAGTACAATCATATTTCTCTCAAAATTCTAATTCTAAACATCATTCTTATAGAAAAATTAATAAATATTTTTTTATGATTAAATATGAATTTAAATCCTTAAAAAAATCATGGAAAACATATAAAATATTATGATGCTATTTGTATTAATAATGAAATTTTGTCTAATCGTATTCCAGATTTAAGATCAATTCTTCCAAAAATTCTTGTGCATTACATGAAAATAAGATTAATGAATTATTTGATGAAGTTAATACTTTAAAAAATGTTCCTAGTATGCTTATCAAAGGATAAATTTTTTAAATGAAATTCTTGGAAAAAATAAAATTAATAAAGGAAAACTTGGTATTGGTCGTAATAGAGAAAAATCTAAATTATATAGAAATTATTTTTTTCTTGGTTCTAAAAGTAAAATAATATCTATTGTTAAATTTTTTCATTGCGGTATTAAGGTAAATTATACTAATGAATGTTATTTTATAAATCCTCTATTTTTGTGGTGTCAAGAATGTTAATTATTTGAAAACATTACCTAAATCTACATTTGGAATTTTTACTCAAAATAAACATATTTATTTATATAAATCTTTAATTGCTAACACTGATAGATCAAAAAGTTTATAGGTACCAAGAGAAACCTTTTTTATATTTTATAGAATACACTCCATTAATTTTTTTTTATATCAATAAGTGGTTGGATGGAGAATATTTGAATATTTATGATTAATAAAAGTTTTAATTATTTTCAAAAGATTGACTGACTCTAAATTAGTTCATTGTTTGAAAGGAAATATCATTAAAACTGGAGCTATTGAAATCCAAAAATTATTTCTTTTATATTTTAATATAATAACTATTTTTATATTTGGGAAGTGATTAAACTGTTAAATAGTTTTATTTAGTCTATTATTTTTTGTAATTAATTATTCCCTTGAATTATTTTGATAACATCATGCACACTATTTAAAAAAAATTCTTTTATTAAATTATTTTGGTGATTTATAACATGTTCAATGATTTTAAATTTTGTGACAATATTTTTTAATATCTATTCTTAGTCTTAGGGGAGATATTTTAGAATTTTATCATGTGGTTAAATTTTTTATTATTTCAGCATGAAAACCTTTTTAATACATATTTCAGTTCATTACAAGTCCCATATTACTCACTGAATAATATTTTACAAATTTACATATTACCATTTTTTTGGGAAGTATTAATTAATTTTTTGTTTATAATTCTGTGTGTATTAGAAATATATATAAGGGAAGTTAGGATTATTTAATACTGTTTTTTACTTGTTCTATTTCAAAATTTGGTTTTATTTTTTTTAAAATCATTACCTACATAATCTTTATTATGAAATAATTTTATTTTAAATTGTAAATTCTAAAATGATTACACTTTAATTTTGGCTTAAGAAATTGAATAATCACATGAGAACCATCAGAATAAAACGATTAATTATTCTTCTTTCAAACCTCCATCCTTTAACTCTTTAAATACTTTACAAGAATTTATATACCTTCCCTCCAATTTCAAAATAAAAGACCTTTTATGAAGCTATCCTTAGTAGCAAAAAGAGACTAAAGAAATCTAGTTTAGAAAGACATCTTTCTAAAATGATAATATTTCAAGATTTGGAACTTTTTAATGGTTTTTTGAAATATTTTAATGAGGAGGAGATTAATTAAATCTATAAGAAAGTTATTTCTTTTTTCTACTGCTTTAACTAATTTTTTTGGGGAATAATTAGTTTCTTTTGTTGGAGAATCTTTAAAATATTCATCTAGAAAAGGTACTAAAATTTTTGGTTGTGAAGAACCATAATTTCAATCTCGTAAATGGTTAAAAGTATAATGAATTTTTTAAAATATATGAAAACTCCATCTAATGATTATTAGTTATTTTATAGAGTGTTCTCATTTTTTATATGGAAATAGAATCTAAGTTAAATCCTTTAAAAGGAGAAGCAATGATGCTATGTAAAGAACTTGAATGTTCTAGAAAATATTTTGATGATATGAAAAACTATTCTATTTCAAAAATATGATTTAAATATCTCCAGACATGGTATCAAAGTCTACAGGAAATTTCTATTTCAAGAAAATATTTTGATGCATTTAAAAAGGAAATCAACGATGAAGTAAATCATATCAAATTAGAAACTTTTTTTCTAAATAAAATCTTGATGAGATAAATGTGTTCTTAGTTAGTCTGTTTTCGTAATACTCAATAATAACAATATATGTTGATATTAAAAGGATGATATATATGATTTCAAGTGTTTTAGAAACAATGAGTATAATAGTTCAGAGTTTAGAGTGTGAAGATAGACCCCTCATCCTATCTAAACGACATGATCTTTTTTCTCATCCTTCACCATTGTCTTTCTAAACCCTTGAGTCCAAAATATCTTTGTAATCTTGGGTGTTTAATTATAATTACTATATTTCTTCATATTTTTTTCCTTATTTACTGATTCTAATGAGTTTATGTATAAAATTATTCATTATTTAGAATTACTTTATTCTTAGATAAACATAATTTTCACTAAGATTATTGTGCTATTTTAAATGTATATTTATCTATTTCATAATTTATTTATTTATTATGAAATAAATAAAGATAAATCTAGATAAATATGAGATATTTGGATAAAAATAGCCTTTGTTTTTTTCTACTTTATTTGGGAGAAATCTTAATAAGAAAACGTTTTGTTAAAATTTTAATAATTGTTTTCTTCTAAGAGATATATGCATGAATATAACATTATATTTATTATATTTGTATTATTATTTAGTTTCTTCTTTAGTTAGGGATACTTTTCTTTGTTTTTGTTTCTATGATTTTTATTTTATCATTTTTTGATAATAAAAAATAAAGATATTGTTGGGAATGCGTTGATCCAAAATTTTCATCAATTTGTTTTCGATTATGATGATAAAAAACATCTAGATTTATATTAATAATGAATTTTTTTAAGTGTATTTTTGGATAATATTAATTTTATTCTTGAATCAATTTAGTTTTTATTTAATCTGAAGTTTGTTTTTATAAGGCATTCTTATAATTTAAAAGTTTTTAGGAATCACTATTTTGTGCCCTACATTTGAAGAAAAATTAAGGATCAGGAACCCTACTTTTTTAAGGATTACTAATTTTGGAACCCTATATTTAAAGTAAACATAAGGTTTGAGAAACATTACTTTAGAATTTAACCTATATTTTTTATTTAATGTATGGTTTATCAACCAAACTTTTGGAATCATCCATACATTATCAATTTTACATATCTCGATGTAATGAAACCCTACATTTGACTCAGACATCTATGAGATTTGAATGATGGATTGTTTTCTCATTTTCTAAAATGGTTTCATTGGAATGTTTTTATCATTTAATGTTTTATAAATATTTATTCATGCCCCTTATTTGAGGGATTTAATATTTCATATTTTTATGGGAAGTTATGATTTTGCTTGGGCCTGTTTAAATTCAAATGAGCATGATTTATCTGGTGGATTTTCTAGATCTATTTGACCTAAAGAAAATAATGGTTCTTATTAAATAAAAAGAGTTTATTCTTTAATAAATATAGATGTGATGACATTTATAGTTCTCTAAAGAGATACATGTTAGAGACATAGATGTTTTCATCTTTTTTTATTTGATTATTATGTTTCCATTGGTATATCCATTGTCAATATATTGATTCTTTTAATTTAAGAAGATATCATAGATTCACTTTAGAGATATAAATGTTTATACACTACTGAGTATTCCCTATAATATTGATTAAAGAAAAATGAATCCTGTGTAACATGAAATATTATTTTTATAATGATTTAATTTATGGAATATTAGATATATCTATCATTTACTTCTATAACTATGAGTTAAACTTGTTATTAAAATTTATACATCATCTATTTTATTAAAGTGTTGACTGATCATACTCAGTCATGGTATAGTGTCAGCTTCTTATACTAAACTGTAGATATCTTGATTCCATGAAAAATAACTAGAAGGCCTCGTGAAATCCTTTTTGTAAGGTTTCAAATTCTTATACTCAATTGTAGAGGTCCTCGGTAAAAGGACACGCTAGGGAAAATCAATAAGCTCATGGAGAGAGTATTTTTGGAGTGGACTAGGGGATTTCTGTACCCAGATCCACTATACATCATCATATACAATTATTTCATTTATGTATTTTCCACTACTTACTCATATTTAATTGAGAATGATTAAATCACATTATTTAAAGAGGAATGTTTTGAATTTGTTAAGTTTTTTTAAAGGGACACAATTCAAACCTCTTATTATGAATTTGTCTTTTTCATTATGAACTAATAGGTAATTTAATTTTAGAGATTATGTGAAACCGATACAAGAGGTAAATTGATGGATAAGTGGAAATATTTAACACAAGACAAGCCATGGTCCAAGGTGTTTCCCCCTAGGATGATGGTTAGTTTATCGTACACTAGAAAAACTAACTATTAGTAAAATATCATGATATTACCACTCTATTATTTTATTTCCATAAATATGCATGGTTAATTTAATTATGAATGTTCCATCAAAATAAAATGAATTAATGAATTATCAATCATGTAATATAGAATGAAAATAAATTGAATTATGTGTCAAATTTATCTAATACATGTTTAATCACTTAAGTAAATGAACTTAATATTAACAGGAATGAAGTAAAGATAAAATGAGATTTTTTTTTCATAAAGATAAAAATACCTCAATTACATATATTAACTTGGTATATACTTATATCAATTAAGTTAAAATCAATACAAGATTCAAATTTCTTGACCAGCCTAAGTTAGCATGATTTCAATTATCTGGGTATTCTAACATGAAGTTTTGGGTAGACTTAACTTAATTCACATGAAGGATTGAATGAAAAAGTAGAAACTAGTGTAACTAGAGGAAAAGGTTGCGGAAATTTAATTTAAGGATTTAAATATTAGAGATTCCACTCGACAGATCAAGGAACTATGAGTTAATGTAGTTCGAAATTTTATGCCTACCTAAAACCCTTCAATTAAATTATGTAGATCAAGTTTGGGTTATGAGAAGGGGAATATGCGTTCTTTAGACTAGAATTTCCAAGAAAAAAATATATTATGAAGCCAATGGTTATGGATATTGGGTTTTAAAAAAATAATGGGAGATTAAAGAATTTAATAATTATTATCTACTTATATCAGATAAAGTAATAATATTTTTATTTTCTTATTTGTAAAAATTATAATAAATATAATTTAAACCATATCACTAAGATCCATTCCTGAGAAGTATAACCTTCTCACTAAAACTAATGAAAAATAATGGAAAAGAAACTTACACATTATCTTATTCCATGAATGGAAATTATATGTTCTAGAAAACCCTATTCTAAAAGTGCATAGCCAAGAGGATATTGATGAAGAGTTGTCTCTCTATAAGAAACATTTGAATGATGCCACATATATCAAATGTTTTGACTATAATTACTGACAAATGAGATTATAAATTAATATAAGGATTTAGATGCGTATAACATGATGTCCCACCTTTATGATCTCTATCAAGAGAAGGTAATAAAAGAGAGATATGCGATCTACAATGATTTTTTTACATGAAATCTTGGAGAGTTGGTTACAGCTAGGCCTTATGTAGTCAAGCTTATTGACTACATAGAATGCTTAGACTTCTTGGTCATTAAATTCCTAGAGGTTTTTCATGCAGATATCATACTTTCCTCACTAACCAAGTTCTTCTACATTTTTATTATTAATCGTAACATGATAAATAAAAAGAATATTCTTTATAAATCATTACTCTTATTATCCAAGTTGATAAGGACATAAGGCATGATGAACCTACTATCCTTATGGTGACAAAGAAAAGTAAGAACAAGGAAAATGGGACCAATACTAATAAAATTATAAATCTACCAAGAATCATCCCTAAAAGAAGAGTAATATCTAAAATAAGGAAAGTAAAAAATGAAGCAATATGTTTTTCATGTGGTAAGAAAGACCATTGGAAGAAGAACTACACCCAGAAGTAAGGAGAAACTAAAAGTTATTTCATTATCAAGTGTAATCTATAGATATACACACACACACACATTGAGTATTAGATATAGCTTTTGGTTCTCACATATGTATCTAAACGAAGGAAACCAATAGATTCTAAAATATTTCTAGAGTTGAAGTGAATTTTAGAGGTGTCAATGATGGAAGGTTGGATGCTCTAGCCATTGGTGACTATCAACCATTACCAAAAGGTTTGATCTTGGTTTTAAAATATTTTTATTATGTATCGAGTGTTACTAAAAACATACTTTTTGTATCCTTCATAGACAAACATGGTTTTGTTTTCAAGTTTTGAAATAAAAGTTGTTTCTCTTATAAAGACAACATATGTTATGGTATGTCACATTTTAATAATAGTCTTTATGTATTAAATTTTATAAAACCAACTATTGGAAATTGATAGTGAATAGTTTTCACATGACTCATATAACACATTGTTATACCATCAAAATATTGGTCATGTAAATAAGAAGTGTTTGAAAAAGATCTCTCAAAATGGTTATTTAGACTCTTTTGAGACAAAACCACTTGAAAGATATCATGCATGTTTATAAGGTAAAATGACCAAACCATTATTTAGTGGATAGGGTGAAAGGGATATAGATATTATATAATTGGTATACAATAATGTGTATAGAACATTTAAAATAGAATCCAGAGGTGGTTATTATTACTTCATAACTTTTTTTGATGACTTGAGTAGATATGGCTATAACTAGTTGACAACGTATAAGTCTGATTCCTTTAATAAATAAAAATAATTACAGAATTAAGTAGTGAATCAAGTTAGAAAGAATATACATTAGATTATATCTAATTGAGGTGGTAAATATCTTAACCAATAGTTTATCAACTTTTTATGGGATTTTGGGATTCTTTGTCAACTCACTCCACCTTACACACCCCATTGTATTTCTATTAGTGAATAGAGGAACCATATCTTAGTAGACATAGTATGGTTGATGGAGAATAATGAAAATATTCCATTATCCATTTGGGTATATTCATACACACAAAATCAAGTACTATTTAAATCATAAAATGGAATTAAATTTGAGTTATGGAGTTGAAAGAAACATTTTTTTATCACATACATGTGTATGGTGTTGCAAGACATTTTTTAATCCCATTTCAAGAAACACACTATAACCCTAGGGAACAAAGTGTATCTTTATGGGGTATCATAAGGGAAAAAGAGGATAATACCTATACAACCTATCATATAATAATGTGACTGTCACTAGAAAATCAATATTTTTTTGAGGGAGAGAACATCCTCAAGAATAATAGTTGAAGAAATATTAATGTCGATGAAGTTGATACTCAAGATACAAAAGAGTTAGTACAAGAATATATTCCACAAGTACCCATGGAATAAGTTTTTTCTTGAAACACAAGTACTACATAGGACCACTTGAGAGGTAATAGAAACAGAGAGAGATGATTTTATAGTCACCGAAGATGGTGGATCATTATTGGTTGAAAATAATGGACCTATCTCCTACCAAGAGGTAGTAGATAGATTCAAAGTTGTAAGATAGAAATAATATATGAATTATAAAATGGACTCCATGTATAAGAACTAGTTTTTGGTTCTATTTGATCTTCCATTTGATGTAAATCCTATTGGCTGAAAATTGGTATTAAAGATGAAACTGGAAATTGAAGGTAAATTAAGTACCTATAAAGAAATATTGGTCAATTAAGGGTTTAAAGAACATTAAGGAATTGACTAAGATGAAAACTTTTATCTAATTTCCATGTTTAAATCCATCAAAATTGTACTTACTATAGTAGCATATAATGAATATGGAATTTGTAATATGGATGTTGAAAAAAATTTCCTTAATGGGAAATTTCAAGAAGATTCTATATGACATAACCATAAGGGTTTGTGACCCCAGGTGATTCCATAAAGATATGAAAGTTACAAAGATCCATTTATGGATTGAATCAATAATCTAGGTCATGGAACATTCGGTTTGATAAAGCTATAAAATAATTTTTTTTATTAAGAAAAATGTGATCCATGTGTTTAAAAGTGGTTTAGTGGAAATGTAGTCGTTATCCTAGTAGTATATGTTGATGACATATTACTTATTACAAAAGATATACCCATCTTATAATTTGTTAAGTATTGGTTAAAAAAAATTCTCCATAAAGTGATTCGGTAAAATGACCTACATTCTATGGATAAAGATAATACATGATAGATCCAAGAGGTTTCTTGGACTAAGTTAAGGTACATACATTGACTAGATAATAAATAATTTTTTATAGAATAATCAAATCGGGGATTTCTTCTAGTGTCACATGGTATATATACTTCCATGAAAATGTGTCCTTAGACACAAAAAGAGAAAGAGAGAATGACTATGATCCCATATTCTTTAGTGATAGGTTTAATCATGTATTCCATGTGATGTTATAGGATTGATGTTTCCTGTGTATTGACCACGGTAGTGAGTTATCAAGAAAATTCAGGTGAACATCATTGGTATACTATTAAGGCTATCATTATGTGTCTGAGAATAAATAAAGACATGTTCATGGAATTTGAAGGAGATAAGGAGCTAGTCATCTGGGGTTGTAATGATTCTAGTTTTCAAATAAATTATAATGATATGGGGTTACAGTTAGGATATGTATTCAGTCTCAACAGAGGATATGTCAGCTAGAAGAGTTCAAGGAATCCAGTTTACATCGATTCTACTATGGAGTATAAGTATATAGTGACTTATTATATATCCAAAGAATCCATTTGGATAAAAAAATTGAAGGATATTTATGTGGTACATAGAATTAAAGGCCCTATTAAATTATATTGTGATAATACTACTACGATAGATCTTTCAAAAGATCCATGGCCACACCAACAAAAAAAGTACATACTCTGGAAGTATCACATCTTAAGAGATTTTTCTTAGAGGGGTGAAGTTGTAGTAATTATATTTTCCATTGAATAAAATGTGATAGACCCCTTGACTAAATAATTATCTTAGTAGAAGAATGGTTGTTATTTGAGAGTTAGTTGACTGAAAGTTATTAGTATTTGACTCTTGTGAAATTGGGAGTTTTTTGGAGTTGGTTCCTTATAACTAACTTCTATATACTTTATGATTAAATATATTCATATTTTTGGTTAAAAATGAACTAATATTTACATCATGATTGTTATTATGTGTGAAATAATAGTGATAATTTCCTAAGAGTAATTGTCTCATTGAAAGGTCATAAAAGTTCCTCACTATGATTAGAACCTAGAATTTCCATGATAACATTCATAAATATATGACCTATATTCAAATGAAGTAATCTGTGGGAAAAAATTATATAGTCTATCAGGGGTGAACGATCATAGAAATTTGGGGGTTCCTTCTCATGGCGTACACCCTTGGTAATTTCATGTGTAATAAATTAGGATAATGAGACCCACTAGTGGGAAATTCACAATTATATGTGTAATTGGAAGTTACTATCTATGGAGGTGTATATAGATACTTATGGTTTAAAATTATTATTAATGGATATTATTAGTCATGCAATTTTATGTATTGAAGAAAATCATGATAATATATTTTTGTTTTGAAGTAGGATATGTTGGGTGCATCACGAGTAATATTTTATTAATGAATAATTCAAGAAGGGGTTTTACCTTATATTATTTAATGTAAGTTGATATATTAGAACCTTTGATGGAAATTATATAGCCTAAATAAATCCATTTCCATGGTGTTTTGTGGGAAATTTTATTTCTGGAAAGTCAAAGAAAGAGACATCAAGCACAAAAGTTGATTACAATAGCGTTCACCCTACATGATTAAAGATATCAAGATATCGAGATTATATTAGACTTTAAACACCTGTATGAGGTTTTATGACATTATGACATTATATTATTTATTTTTTGGTGCCTTACAATGTTTTTATATAATAACCTTTGACTTTAGGATGCTTTACCAATTACCAATGAGAAAGATTCATAGAGTGTCACACACTATGTGTATCCATAACCTCAATTGAATAATAATAATATTTATTATTTAACATGTTGAATAAATAATATTCCCTCACATGGTTTAATAATTATTCATGTTTAATTAATTTCATATATTTCATGACTAGTTATTCAATAGAATAATTAGTAATAAGAATATTTAATAAAAATTAATTTTATATTTAGTAAATATAATATCTATTTATTTATTGAAACATAATGTAGTTATATTTATTTATGAAATAAATATGAATTATTCATTACCTAATACATATTATGGAGGAATGGAGGCCGATTTTAATGGTCTAATGAAAAATAATATATATTAAATATTATTTGAATAAATAATATTTAACTAATTCATGATTTTTTCGAATGTTAATAAATAAATATTAATAATATTATTATATAGATGGGGTTCCACATGGATTAAGGAAATAATAAGGGCACATGTACATTTATTATTTTCTAACCCTAGAACTATTTAAACCCAATTATGTTATTCCTAACCCTAAGGGTTACCAATTATTTGGTTGTGCACAAAAACATCCATAAAATTCTCTCAAAGCCATAGAGAACTCCTTATTTAAGAACACTCTCAATAATAGAGAATGATCCACCTCCACAACGACTTCTTATTGTACAGAGATCAAGGGGAATCCTTTTTAAGCGAATATTAGTGCAATCAAAGATAAAAAATGCAATTATTACTATCTATCTTGGTAGCACCCATAGATTCATATAAATATGTTCAAAGGTTCATAGAGAACATGTGGATCTCCACTCAAGGGAATATAAACTTGATTCCAAAAAAAATAAAAATAAGACATAGAGATGTTGTTTGATTCATCAAAGAATAAGGGATTAATTGCAAGGTAATTCTTAGTCGATTAATTAATTATAAATAATTATATGATGATCCTATTTTTTGGTTACAAAATTATCATGTAAATTAATATTTGATTCAATTCCATTGTTCATAATGAATTATCATTGATGTACATCTCAAATTAATCATTGATTAAAAAAATTTAATTTGGGAATGCATCATCGAGTGCTTCCACCATGCCTTGAGCCTTAATAGAGTTATTGATTTTTATCACAATTATAATTGGTCCTCTATATAAATAAATTTCACACCATTTTTATCTGAAATAAATTGATTTATGGCCAAAATCTGGGAAATAAAAACTGCATCCATAACCTCTTGTTTTGAATTTTGGGTTCTTATCCTTTCAAGTTACTTTCTAATTCATTATAATATGTCATTATGTGTCTTAGATAACCATATAATTAACACATAATCAAGTTAAATATTGTGTCTCTACCTTCTCTACATATGTTTCCAACCTCCAAATAACTCTTTGATTTTTGATAAACCCTTGATGACTAAGATATATATTCAAAAATTTTATTACTTTTATCTTTTTTACTCACTTTACTAGATATTAATGTTTCAATTTCAAATATATTTCCACTTTTACCCTTGTACTTGAGTCTTTGATCATTAAACACCTTTTCAAATCTCTTTATTCCTTGTTCAACCCTTTCCTTTCAATTTTTCTCTGAGAACCTTGAAAACTGTAACTTCTATTTTAAACCACCTAACTTAATTTTATGTTTTTATCTCAATGTTACTGTATCATATTCAAGGTACTATACCCTTTTTTCTCACTCCATAATACAAGAATTACGGTTTTGAATCAAATTATCTTGTTCTTTAATTTTTATCATAAATTATACTACTTTGTTGGATGATTATTGATTAGTCCATTAATATTCCATAATATTCTCTCATAGGGCAATGTTTTACTCAATTTGATCAACATACTTGGAATAACCCTTCCATATACCACCAATGTTATTGTTCGTCTTCTTCATTATGTCATTCTACTCAAGAGCACTTTCAAGTTCCATTTTGAGATCGAAAATCCCCTCTGGTTGAGTAAAAGAGACCATGTTAATTGAGTAAAAAGTATAAGTTATATATTTTCATATTAAGTTTATAAATATTAATATTATAAAAGAATAATTAGTGGATGATTTATTTACGTTGTTAAATAAAATTATAAGTAGTAATAATAGATATCGTGAAAATCTTGAATATTCAATAGTTTTGAAGAAACATATAATATTTTTTTTATAATTGATGAAAATATATAATCCTTAGAAAATAAAAAAATAAATGATTTTGATCTTTACAGTGTGTTCATAATTTATGAGATAATAAGGTTCCAAATTCTCTAGATAAAAATTAAAAGTGACATAGATTTAATCCCCAAATCAATGAAGGGATTAAAAATTAATGTGAGGAGGAATAAATTTTTTAATTATTAATAAGATAAATATATAAACATAATATATAAAAAAAATTTCTTCATATCATTAAAATAATTAAAATATAATAAAATATTAGTAAGAAAATTATCTTTTCAATTTTTTATATTGTGATGATTTTGGAAAATTTATCAATCATTTTTTAATGATAAAAGATGATGAATGTAACAAAGATTAAACTCTAAAATGATAAAATTAAATAAACATAATTAGAGAGATTAATTTAATAAATTAATGATTTTTTCAAATGGAGAATTATTATTTATATAAAAATCAACCTATCATGAACTAAAATAAGTAACAACTGAACTAGGAACCTGATCTGAACCATGGAAAGGCTGGAGGTGTGTTCCTAATCAGATTGGTCTAGAAAATAGTTCCTGAGTATCAAGCATGGACAATTTGGGAATGATTTTACCATTTAATAACAAAAAAATATCATAGATACTACCTAGTAATTCAGCATGACCTTTCCATATGTTAGACACCCATGAAAAAATGGTAAATGAATCAATAATATTATAAAAACCAAACATATTACCCAATATGAATAAATAAATCAACTCATACACTGAAAAATAATGAAAACATCATTATGATAATAAAAAAAATTAGATATGATCCATCAAGAATGATATAAGAGAATCCTAAAATAAAACCAAAACCAAACTGCTATCATGAAACCCATGACCATGCTCTACATACCAAAGCATCCATCCTCAAACCAACTGAACAAAAAACAAAAAATATTTCAGAACTAGTCACCTAAATAGAGATATGAGAGTTGCATTCACGAAATAGTGTGTACATGGTGGGAGAAAAACCAATCCCAATAGGATCTCAATAAGGAGTATTTGGTTTTTCCTTTAAAATAAATTTTCATTCATGCTAGTTTGAAATAAAATTAGAAAATTTATTTTTCCTGTGTTAGTATGTGAAAACTAATATTATATGCCTACCCATTTTATAAATTTCCATTTCCTTTTTCATTAAATAAAATCAATCACTTTGAATATATTTATTTGACCTATTCATCCTTTATTAAAACACCCCTTTTAAATCCACTTTTAAAAAATAACATTATAAATATAATTTTTCAAATATATTGAGAAACACTTTATTAAAAAAAATAAATTTAAGAATGATAAAAAAACACTAAATCATTTCATCACTAATGAAATAAAGCTTTCAAGAAGTTTCAATAAACCATGATGCCATAAATACCAATCGAGTTTGGGAACACAAGAAGAGGAAGTCCCACATAGGGTGTTCTCTAGTATTATGGGAAATAAAATAGGTCCTATGGTAATATGGTTCTAAAATTTTCCAAAAAATTGGGAACAATTATCATTTTATGTTGAATACAAAACCTTAGAATCCAATCAGTTATACTCACACCAGCTTCCTTTAGGGACCAACCCTAGTCAGGATAATGTCATACTAGGGGACACTATATAGTGTGTGGATTTACCTAGTGTAGCATAAATATAGACCTATCACTTAGTGCCTAGTGATTCCATGAAATCAACAACTATAGGTGATAACAAAATCATTAAAATATCAATATCAAATAAAATATAAATCTCACCACACCTATAATTCCCTCGCAAGAAACATTCCCATTCTTATTGTTCATATTCCAAATTAAATATTTTTGGATTTGGTACCAAATAAATAACTTATATAAAATTTATAATTACCTGCATTAATCATTTTCAATATTAATAAACTTCTTATCATATCATTATTGTTCTTCTATGTGATACAATATGTGATAATATACTAAGAGTAATTGTCACACTAAAAGGTCATAATAGTTCCCCTCTATGATGAGA
The DNA here is from genome assembly GCA_963277665.1 of Viscum album. Lineage (NCBI taxonomy): Eukaryota > Viridiplantae > Streptophyta > Magnoliopsida > Santalales > Viscaceae > Viscum > Viscum album. The sequence continues at coordinate 878,102,393 of OY728125.1, forward strand.
ACATTGAAGTGTCATGAAAGTATTATAAAAATATACATTCTATAGCCCGATGATATCATTTTATGGGACAAAAATGATATAGGCTATCAAGGGTGGAGACTCATAGGACTTTTAGGACCTTTATCATGGTGTATCCCCTTACCAATTTCCAGTGTAGTAAATGATGAGAACACAACCTGCTAGTAGGAAATCCACATTTATATCTGTCATTAAATGTTCCTATCTATGAAAATTCTACTTAAACTTTAAGATTATTATTAATGGATATTATTAGTAATGTAATTTTATGTATTGATGAAAACTATGATGAAATATGTTCACAACAAAGTAAGACACATTGGATGTGTCACTAGAGATATTACATTAATGAATAATGTGAGGAATGATTTTACCTTTTTATTATTTAATATAATTTAATATCTCAAGACCTTTTTGGGAATGGAAAAACCCAAGTAAATCCATATTCATGGTGTTTTATGGGAATGTTTATTTCTAGAAACACATAGAAAGAAACATTGAGGACATAGTTTAATGAAACCGCCACGAAACCTTATTAATTATAGATATCGTGATAAAGTGATTATATTATATAGTAGGTGTTCATATCAGGTTGTATGTCATGGTGAAATTAAATTATTTATTTATGAGTGCCTTGGTGTGTTATTAGATTCCAACCTTGGTCTTTGGGTAGCTTCACCTAATGCCACTGAGAAAGAGGTATAGAGGTTCACACACTAAGTGTATCCCAAAAATATGTTAATTATTATTATTATTTAACATATTGAATAAATATTATTCTCATGTGGGGATTAATAATTATTCATGTTTTATTAATCTCATATATTTAGTCACTATATATTCAAGAGAATATTTGTTAGAAAAATATTTGATAAATATTTATTTTATATTTAGTAAATATAATTTTTTTATTAGGGAATAAAGGATTGATATTTATTTATTAAGTAAATAGAAATTATTGAAGGATTAAAAAATATTACAAAGGAATGATAGACCATGTTTAAAAGGTTCTGGGTGAATAATATATAAAATTTTATTTAAATAAATATTAGATCATTTATTTAAGAAATAAAATTTAATTAATTCATGAGTTTTGTGTATATTAAGAAAAATTATTATTTTATTATTATTATTTGGACATGGGGTTCATTTAGGATTAAGAAAATAATAAGGGATAATGTGTAATTATTTTCATTATAACTATAGAACTATTTAAGCTCAATTATATTATTTTTATCCATAACACTAGCCATTTTTTGGTTGTACACAACAAAACCCAAAGAATCCTCTTAAGACATAAAGATATCCTCTCCAAGAACTTTCCCAATAATGGAGAGTGATCATACTCTACCACCCCTCTCTATTCAAGATAGAACATGATGAGTCTTTCTTTGATGTAATTTTTAGGGAAATGAAAGAATAATGATGAAAGCGTTAGAGTCTTCCATGATAATAATAAAAGATTCATATGGCATTTCTCAAAGGTTGATTGTGCACTAGTGGATCACCGTTAGGGGGAATATAAACTTTATTCTTATGACATAAATATGGTACAATGTAGATATGTTTTCATATTCATCAATGAATAAAAAATTCATCACAAGTTAATTTTTTAAATACTTAAATTTATTATAAATTATTATGTGATGATCCTACACTTTGGTTTAATGGTTCTTTCACCAATTAATATTTGAATTAATTCTATTGGTCAAAACAATTTATGTAATGTACATTTCATAATAATTATCGATTACAATAAAAATATGAGTTGGGGATTCCATACCTATGCTTCCGCTACACCCTTGTTTCTATCAGCGGTATCAAAGGGATCACATGATAATTTATAATCAATTAAATATCATTGATTTATTTATAAATTTATCATTAGTTTTCAAATACATTTTAATCATTATTTAAATATAAATCATGATATCTCTTCTTCCTCCCCTTTATTCTCACCAATATAATAAAAATTCGATTAATTTTGAACAAAGAACATTCAAAGAACTCATATGAAGGTGACAATGATTCTAGTCAAATAAAAAAAGAATAAATGATGTGTAGCCCCAAGGTACACATAATGTACCCATTTCTAATAAACTAGGAAGGACCACAAATTAATTTGGAGTATCATGAGTTTATTTCACATGGTATGTAACTAATACACACCATGTGTTGACCGGTCCATCCTGGATCACAGTTAGATGGATTACATGGAGTGTAATTGGTGTACACAATGTGTATTCCATTATCCAATGATTATACATGTGTTTATTAAGAGACATGTTTGACTGGTAACCATGTAACTCAAATACCACACAATGTATATCCTAGGTACATGTGATGTACTGTATTAATATTTGTGGAAGGATAATGCACCCAAACTTTGGGAATGTGCTACAGATAGATGATGAAAAACTATACACAACATATAACTAAATAGTACATTCCATGTATATTACCTATTTACATATAATTTATTAAAAAATTTAAAACATATAAACATGTGTTTCATGTGTCATTTATTTGGATCATACGCATCATGTGATGGGTTATATATATATATATATATATATATATATATATATATATATATATTAAATGTATAATTAATTTCTAAAAAATATTCGAAACTTCATATCATGTATAGGTTATAGTACCTTAATTACACTATAAAAAAAATCATAACATGCTACATAAATAAATTTTATCAATGTAGCATTTATTTGATAGTACACATCATGAAATTACATAATAAAGCATATATGCTACATAGTGTATGAGTAATCACTATATAACCATCATACATGCTGGGTTGTTCAGATGGGTACTCATTGTGTTGCCTATAAGGTACATATTTTGTATTTATTTTATTTTAAATAAAATATTCAGTTTGATTAACATAATGATGGATGAGAATATCAAGAATGTTTGGATGATAATTATGATAAAATAATTTATTAATTAATAAATACAATGAATTTATTTGAGTGTGATTTATCTTAAATAATAATGATTAAGAATTAATGAAATTTTATTAAATTTTTAATTGTTTACATGTATATGGATGATCATGAGTATAGAAAAGGCCTTTAAATGTGATTGGTTTCCTTTCAATTTATTATTATTAAATTAAATATGTTCTTTTTCCTGTCATCCGTTATCTCATTATGTAAGGGTCTACATGCCCATGATTTTCTTTTATGAAAACCACTTAAACCAATCATTTGGTTCCTTTCACCCATTTATGATTAAATCTTATGTATTGGATGGAACTCCCAGGTGAGTGGATGTAGTTTATGTTTGAAGTCAAGGTGAAACCAATCCTAGAGATACTTGGGAGGATATGTGTAAATCTATAACATGAACCAAGTCATGGTTCAAGGTTTTTTCCTCCTAGGATTGGGATTAGTTTATTATACAATAAATAAATGAACCATTAAGAAAGGATCATGATAAAACCACTTTTAATTATTTTACTTATATCAAGTTTTATTGTTAATTTCATTATAGATATTTTCTTCATTCACATAAATTAATGAATTAAAAATAATGCAAGATATAACCATAATAAAATGGACTATGTGTAAAAAATATCTAATACATGGTTAATAACTTATGTAAATAGAGTTAATATCTACAATAATTTAATAAAGATAATAATATTTAACTTATGTATAAAGATAAAAAACATCTCAATTATATATATTAAATTGGTATGGCCTTCCACTACTTGTGTAAAAATTCAAACATAGTTCAAAGTGTTTGACTAACCTCTATTTGAGTGCTTTCAGTTATCGAGGAAATTCAATCATGAATTTTAGGTTGAAATAACCTATTATGTATTATGTTTTTATCATTTAAATGAGAATTTGTAAAAATAATAAGAAATTTTTTGAGTAAATCCTTTCTTCTTGATTTTGGGATTGGGTAGTCTACTCAATAGATCAAGGAGTTCTGAGTTATTGCACTTGGTAAGTTATTCTTACCTAAACACCTTTTAATAGCTTCAAAGACCTCCATATGGGTTATGAGAATGGGAATATGGATCCTTTCCACTAGAATATCCTTAAAATGGGATAAGCTGATTCTAGTGTTGGGGAAAATTAAGTTTTGAAAAAATAGTGGGAGATAAATAAATATTTGTTATCTAATTTTATAAGATAAAGTACTAAAATTCATCTATTCCTAATTTTAAAAGAAAAAAACCACATAAATTCAATCATATAATTATGATCCATACCCAATAAGGATAACATTCTGACCAAAACTAATTTACAAGAATGGAAAAGGCTCTTGTACATCATTTTACACCATAAAAAAATTATATATGTTTAAAGACCCTATTCCTGAAGTACCTGGTGAAGACGCTAGTGAGGAATAATTTTATCTATACATGAAACAATTTGATGACCTCATTTTTTTAATATTTAATGCTATTATCTATATCCAATGAGCTTCTAAAGAAACATGAGGACATGGATACATAAATTATCATGTATCACCTTCATGATATCTATCAAGATAAGGCAAGGCAAGATATATATGAGATATTAAATAATTTTTTTCACATGAAAACATATATATTCAGTGTCAGTTTTTTATTATGTAGTTATTTTAATTGGTTACATAGATAATATAGACATATTGGGCATGAAATTCCCTAATGATCTATGAAAATGCCTCCTTATATCTTCACTACCTATGTTTTTATCTGTTTTTATTATTATTTAAAACATAAGAAATAAAAAAAATAAACTTTTGGAATATTTTATTATCATTCACCAAGTTTTAGAGGAAATGGGGTGTAAAAAACACATGGTCCTTATAGTGAATACGAAAAGTTTGAACAAGGAAAGGTGGCCCATGACTCATTCCATGTCTAAATAACTCGATAAGTTTATATTCAAGAAGAATATGATTAAAATGAAGACAAAGGAAAAAATATGTAGTTTGTTTATCATGTTGAAAGTAAGGCCACTAGAAGAAGAACTATACCTAGAAGTAAGGGAAAGATAAAAGTGATTTTTTATCAACTTTAATCATTCTATATCTACACATTTGTTGTTGGAGACATCTTGTGGTTCTCATATCTATGTCCAAATTGAATAAACAAGTATATTTAAAAATATCTCTATAGGATAGGTGGATCTCTAAGAAGACAATTTAGTGGAAATGATTTTGTTGTCTAGAGGATACTACCACATTCCATTTATAACCTCAATGTTTTTATTTTAAATAAATATTATTTTGTGACTAGTGATACTGATAACATCATATCTATTCCTTTCCTTGACATGGATGAATTTATATTCAAATTTTAAAATATGTAATGCATATTTCTAAAAGGAAACATTTTTTTATGGAATTACACAACTAAATAGTGGTCTTTATGTATTAAATTATGAAAACCAAGTATTTTCAATAGATAAAAAATAATTTTTTTAGGAATTATATAACACCTAGTTTTGGCATCACCATTATGGTCAAGTAAATGAGAAGTGTATGAAAAATATATATCAAGATGGTTATTTAGTCTCTTGTGATATAATAAAATTTAAATATGTCATGCTTGTTTATAAGTCAAAATAAAAAAACCACCATTTCTTGGATAGGGTTAAAGGGCCATAGAGATTCTTGGATTGGTACACATTGATGTGTGTGGAACTTTTCCAATAAAAATTGTTGGTGGTTATTCTTACTTCATAATTTTTACTGATGAATTTATTAGATATATCTATATCTATTTGATGAGGTATAGGTATGATTACTCTAAGAAATTCAAATAATTTAACAATAGTGTAGCGAATAAACTTGGTAAGAAAATAAATAATCTTTTATCCGATCGAGGTGGTAAATATCTCATCCAAGAGTTTATTGAATTTATATGAAAGTTTTAGATTATATGTTAAATCACTCCATCTTATACTCCATTGTGGATTGGTGTTAGTGATAGGTACCATACCTTGGTTGAAATGGTGAGGTTTATGATGAGTCATGCAGATCTTCCATTATCCTTTTGTGAATTTTCAATACATGTTTATTCACACATTAAAACTAAGTACCAAATAAGGTAAAAAAACATAATATTATATGAGTTAATTTATGGAAATAAATACATGTTGTCACAAACTTTTTTATGGGTTTGTGAGGTGTTTTTACAACCATATCAGGAAACAAACTATCACCCAATACACAATGTGTATCTTTATAGGGTATCCCAAGGAAACAAGGGGATACTATCTACAAAAAACATCATAAAATAAAGTAATCATTACAAAAAATGACATATATATTGAGAGGGATTACATATTCAAGAAGGATAATGGGATAAAGATTGAATTCAATGAAGTTGATGCTCAAGACACACAAGAGTTGGCATATGAATAGATTACAGAAGTCCCTATAGAAGAAGTTGTCCATGAAGCACATGTTTTTTTATAGGGACACCAAAGAGGTTAGAGAACTTGGAAGATATCTATTTTTAGTTATAAAAGTTGGTAACTAATTATTAATTAAAAATAATGAACCTCCCTCATACAAAGATACAATAGAGTGCCTGGAAGCTGTAAGAAAGAAAGAATCCATGAATTCTAAGATAGATTCCATGTATCAGAACTAATTCTGGGTATTAGTTGATATGTTATTGGATGTAAAACTTATTGTGTGTAAATGGGTATTCAAGAGAAAAATGGAAATGTAAGGTAAATTAAATACCTACAAATCACATCTCGTTACTAAATGGTTTAAACAATTTCAAGGAATTGACTATGATGAAACCTTTTCTCCAATTTGCATGTTTGAATCTATAAAAATTCTATTTTATATAGCAGCTTTCCAAGAATAAGAAATATGGTAGATTTATTTAAAAATATATTTACTTAATTGGAACCTTTAATATGTCTATATGACACAACTAGAAGGGTTTGTGACTCTAGGTGATTCTAAAAAGGTTTGAATGTTGCATAGATCTATTTTTGGATTGGAGAAAGCATCAAGGTTAGGGATCATTTGGTTGGATAAATTCATAAAAGATTTTTTTTCATTAAAAATGAATTTGATTCATGTGTTTTCAAGTGGTTTAGTGGGAGTGATGTCGTTATCTATGTATCATATGTCGATGAAATATTATTATTGGAAACGATGTACCCGTCTTAAATTTAGTTAAGGAATGGTTAAAAAATTCTTCCTCATGAAGGATTTAGGTGAAGAAGCCAATATTAATTGGATAAAGATCATTTGTGACAGATTCAAGAGGATTTTTGGAATAATCAAGGCATATACTTTGAACAAATACTAAACCAATTTTGTATATAACAATCCAATTGGGTATTTTTTCCAGTGTCACATGGTATATATCTCTCTAAGAAAATGTGCATACTGACAAAATAGGAGAGATAAAGAGAATGATTAAGACACCATACATATCTTTGATTGGATTAATCATGAAATCCATGTTATTAACCATTATTATTGTTGCCTATTCCTTGATAATGGTTGGAAGATGTCAATATAATCATGGTGAAAAATTGGTCTAATGTTATAATTATCCTTAAGAGTTTGATGAGAACTAGAGATATGTTCATGTTGTATGGAAGATATAAGAAGCTAGTTTGTAGGCGTTACATAGATTCTAACTTTTAAATAGATCTAAATGATCTAGAGTCATATTTAGGATATGTCTTCAGTATCAACCGAGGAGCTGCGAGACATAAGAGTTCAAAGAATCCAATTGATATTGATTCTATAGTGGATTTTTAAGTATCCAAATATGTTGTTTGGATGTAATTTTTTTTTCATGATCTTGATGTGGTTCCTAGAACTAAAGATCCAATCATATTATTGATCGCGTTGTCGAGCACGTCAAATTAGTTGTTTAATTTTGACTAGAATTTCTACAGTATAGTAGCAACCCTAGGTCGTCTCCCGACGGAGCCTTAGACCATTAATTTAAAAACAAGGTTTTGATTATAGAAGTATAAGGTGAATTAGGTTTTGTAAAACTTGGGGGTTTTATGATTAATTATGAAAATAGGAAATGAAAGCGATAAAACAAAGTAGAAATGAACAAGATTGATTAAACGTGATCAACCCGGGGAAGTCTCGTGATGCTCATCCTTCATCGCTTCAAGGGATGGGGTTATGATCTTTTAATCCCTGGTTTGTAACACCTAGAACCAGAATGTTACTGAGTCTATACTAGGATACCTCCTAGGGTTCAGTCAAAAACACATAACGATTCACCAAACACCACTGATGATTGGGTGATTTGTGTTCGACGTCATAACCGAAACTCACCAAGGCAACACATGAAGAATTTAATGTGCTATCCAGGTTTGTATGTTATTTCATTGTGATACCATGAAATAAATGTTCATGATCTTGACAGTGCTTATGTGAGTTCAATTGACCAATATGAACCACACAAATACCGCAATTGAATGAGGGAAGAAAAGGGGATGAACGGTTTGTGAAACATCACATGAAAGGGTACCCCCAAACATGATCATTTGAGTTGAGTATAACATACCAATATATAAGTCAATTAAATAAAAGTAGAGGATGAGTAAAAACAACATACAACCTAGAATTAAAAATATCATTCAAAATAATACAACTTGAAGCTCGATATTACATCATATTCCTCCCCGGGTGATCACAAGGGGTTTAGAAACCCATGGGAGAGGAAGAAGAAAAAGAAGTTGAAGTAGCACTTCCCATAGCCTCCAGAACTGATAGGGATGTTGAGAAGACTCCTTGGGGACTCAAAAATGGCAGCACCTTTCCTCTTGGCCGAACTAACAAATGGGGAGCCCAAGGTGTCATTTTATAGGAAAATTGGAAGGTGGTTTTAGGCACACAGATTTCATCAATCCACTTGTACCATGAATTTCGGCCTTCAGACAGTCTTATCTCACTTTGGAGAAAATAGAAAAGTTGTATCCCTACCTCTTGACTGTTTCCATTTAATTTTTGGAACCATTTGGACAAATACAGCTCAAGATATTGATAAAATACAGAACACCGCATTTGACTTGGTCCATATTCGGTGGCTTGGACAGATCAGTTTGGATGGGCCCCATATAAGCCGAATCAAGATTGGGTTCCTTAAAATGAAATGTATTCTATTAAGTTCTGGACAGTAAAACAAAACTTCAGCCCATTTGGATGTACATATTTTGTGTACAATGCAAAACAGTGGACAAATGTCCATGGATCCATGCAATTTTGGCCCATTTTTCTTCCACTTCATCAAGGGCCCTCCAAATCACCTCCACCTACATTGAAATAATAAAAAAAATAACATTTCCCATTATAATATTGATTAAAATTAATTAAATGATACAAACATAAAGTTAAATTTATTATTATATTTGGAATATTCATTACAAAACTAGTTTAAAACATCGGTGTATGGGTGGAATACAACAGTGAATCGTGGTACGATCACACCCCCACACCTAAACATTTGCACTCCTGGGAAAAGTCACATATCCCAATAAAATATTGCATTTATAAATATTTCCAACATCATGAAGATTTAAAATTTGAAGAAATTTTATTTAAAGTAAAGTGATCAATGCACGAACCACACCAAAGAGTTCTTCTTAATGAAAATAGAAAAAGATGTCTCATAAATCATATCAGAGCAAAATTAAAAAAGATTCATGATACCAAATTGAGCAAGGAATTCAGAAGTAAAAAATGACACTAACTCTCCATGTGTGTGTGAAAACCATTCGATGCTCTTCTTTCCACTTGCTATCCAATAAGTATATGTTATTTTAACATTTTTCAGCTTAACTGATTTTTTCACCAAACCTGTCCTACATCCTTTGCAATCATATTTCAAGACCCACTCATTTAAGCTTTCCTAGAAGTCAAACCATAATTTCCCGACCTAGATATCCCCATATGTTGCACATTTCATCACTGCCCTCATTTATTATATATATTTTTTGAAGTTGCAATTGGATCAAATCTCACACTCATCTATCAACCCTTGTTTGATCTCCTCACGACACTAATTGCAATAGTCATAACAAGATCATAGGTTAAGGAGGAGTGGTTTTTGACCTGACCAAGACACAACAATTTTTTTTGAGGGCGTACAACATTCCGACATTAGGTACACACACATAAGTCAATCTGGTACAGCAATGAAACAGATCAGATAAGGAACGAACATATGAAAATATCATTTAAAGCTGAAAAATATTAACCCAACATATATTTACCATATATTAAGTAATAAATAATCACACTTTGTGGTTTGGTGAAAAAATTTGTGGAGATATTAGTGACACATTTTTCCAAAAAACTACTCACACAAAGGGCATCAATCATCTCAAAGGGTTCACATAGATACAACCATTTATATCATTGACAGAAAACCAATTCACTAAAAATCACACCTTGATGGTAAAATCATACATAAATTCTTTTTAGCCTTCGTTATGGTATTTTTACTTTCCCCACTTTATGGTCTCCGAATCATGGAACTTCGAAATTGTCGATGGGGAAAAATGAAAATACCATAAAGAAAGACAAAAAGAGAAAACAATGAAAATTCCTAACTAACCCAGGAATGTATCCACCCCCACACCTAGAGTATGCAGTGTCCTCACTGAAATAATTGAGTGTGAGAAGGAAGGATAAAAGCTAGTGTGTTTTATTGGTATGATGCGTCAAGAAGGTGGATTTCCTCCACCGGATTCTTCGGAAAATCCTCATAGAAGTGTTTAAATCGCTGCCCATTGACGGTAATACTTCGTCCACTCTGCTCATGCAAAACCTATATTGCACCAAAAGGGTAAACATTAGTAACAGTATAAGGACCGATCCATCGGGAACAGAGCTTACCTGGGTGGAGCTTAATCCTGGAATTGTACATGAGGACCTTATAACCAATATGGAACTTCTGCTAGTGAATCATGCTATCATGAATAGCCTTTTTCTTCTCTTTATAGATTTGGGAGTTTTCATATGCATCACATCGAATTTCTTCCAACTCTTGAATCTGCAGCTTTCTTTGCTCATCTACATCTGAAAGGTTCATATTACATTGTTTAACAGCCCAATATGCATGGTGTTCTACCTCCACTAGGAGGTGAAAATCCTTTCAAAACACAATTCTGTATGGTAAAAATCCGATTGGGGTTTTAAAAGCCGTACGGTACACCCAAAGTGCATCATCCAAGCGCAAACTCCAATCTTTCCTATTGGGTTGTACCGTTTTTCCCAAGATTCGCTTAACTTCTCAATTTGAAATTTCTACTTGTCCATTAGTTTGGGGATGATATGTAGTGGAGACTTTATGAACAACCCCATACTTACAAATAAGTTTTTCATGTTATGATTGCAAAAATGTAAACCCTGATCACTAATGATGAATCTTGGTAGACCAAACCTACTGAAAATCTGGGACCTCAAAAAATCAACAACAACTCGAGAGTCATCGATCCTGGTGGCCCTTGCTTCCACCCATTTAGATACATAGTCAATAGACAATAAAATCTACACAAATCCAAATGAATTTGGAAAAGGCCCCATGAAGTCAATGCCCCAAGCATCGAAGATCTCACAAAATAACATGGGTTATTGGTGCATTTCATTCCTCTTGGAGATATTCCCTATGAATTGATAATGACTACATGACTTGAAAAATCTATGGGCATCCCTATAAAATGTTGGCCAATAAAGTCCTAATTCAAGGACCTTTTGAGCTATATGTTGAGAGCCAAAGTGTCCCTTAGAGGCCAAAGTGTGGCATAAGGTCAAAACAGAGGTGAACTCATGGTCAGGGACACACCGAAAAACTACTTGGTCACTATAAATTATCCACAAGTATGAGTCATCCCAAATGTACCAATGATAATCATGCTTAAGTCTCTGGTATTGTGAAATGCTGAAATAAATGGGGACCCTTGATGTTTCTAGAAAATTCACAATGTCCGCATACCAGGGGGTAAGGTCCACAACATCACAAAGGTTCTCATGAGGGAAGAATTCTCTAATGGGTAGGGGTGAGTCAACATGATGGTCCAATGGTGGGGAAATCATACTAATGTGTTCAGCTACCACATTATCCACCCCCTCTTATCTCTAATCTCAAGGTCAAACTCCTGGAAGAGGAGCATTCATCGAATGAGCCAGGGTTTGGGTTCAGGTTTCATTAGGAGGAAACGAAGGGCAGCATGATCAGAGAAGACGATGATTTTTGACCCGAGAAGATATGAACGAAATTTTTCCAAGGAAAACACAATAGAAAGGAGTTCTTTTTCAGTGGTTGTGTATTTTACCTGGGTAGGGTCAAGGGTACATGAGGCATATGCAATGACATGAGGATCCTTATCAACCCTTCTTGATAAAACTGCCCCAACTGCAAAGTTAGAGGAATCACACATAAGCTCAAAGGAGAGATCCCACATTGGTGATTGGATGAAGGGAGGTGATGTGAGACTCTTTTTTAGTGAATTGAATACATCCTCATAATTTTTATCAAACACAAAATCAGAATCTATTTACAATAACTGGGACAATGGAAGTGCAATCTTACTAAAGTCTTTAATAAATCGGCGGTAAAAACCAGCATAACCCAAGAAAGATCGCACCTCACAAATAAATTTTGGATATGGAAGGGTTGAAATTAATTCAATTTTAGATTTATCAACTTGAATTCCATTATTTGAAATGACATGCCCAAGAACTATCTCCCGCTCAACCATAAAATGACAATTCTCATAATTTAAAACAAGATCTTTTTCAATGCATCTGCGGAGGACAGAACCTTGGTGTTCCAAACGATCATCAAAAGAAGATCCATAAACCGTGAAATAATCCATAAATACTTCCATACAACTCTCAAGATACTCAGAAAAAATACTCAACATACATCGCTGAAAAGTACCAAGAGCATTACATAGACCGAATGACATCCTTATGTATGCAAATGTGCCAAATGGACAGGTAAATGTGGTCTTTTCTTGATCCTCAGGGGCTATATGGATTTGGAAATAACCTGAATAGCCATCAAGGAAACAATAATGGGACTTACCAGCCAATCGTTCTAACATTTGGTCAATGAGAGGTAATGGAAAGTGGTCCTCCCGTGTGGCTTGATTCAATCGATGATAGTCAATACAGACTCGCCAACTATTTTTCACACGTGTTGGAACCAATTCATTCCTTTCATTTGACACAACGGTTATTCCTGTTGTTTAGGCACAATTTTCACTGGGCTAACCTATTTACTATCAGATATAGGATAAATGATCCCTGCAGCAAGTAATTTACTGACTTCCAATTTTACTACTTCAAGGAGAGTGGGATTCAACCGGCATTGAGATTGTCTTACGGGCTTAGCCTCATTATCCAAAAGTACATGGTGCATACAAATAGATGGTATAATCCCAAGAATATCAGCCAATGTCCATCCTATTTCCTTTTTACACTCTCTCAAAATTTTGAGCAGTTTTGATTCCTGTTGTGGAGAGAGGTTATTGGAAATAATGATAGGGAATTGGTCAATACCCTCAAGATATGCATATTTTAAATTAGAAGGAAGTTGTTTAAGCTCCAACACCGATGGTTTCTGTATTTAGGGAGTGGATTTAGGTGGAGTGAGGTCCATTAAACTATCTATCTGCTCATGTTTATTATCTAAAGATAGATAATCTATAGAAATTAGATTTGCAGAATCATCGAAGGTCATGGGTACCTCAGAATGAACACACTCATCAATTAAATCACAAAATTTAAACTTTTCAGAACCCACACAACACTCAAAACATGAATCAAAACTAAAATCATCCAAGGGTGAAGAAAACAAAAATGAATCAGAGTTTGGGTTGAGGAGAGAATTGTGTGTGTGTGCATCGTTTGAGAGCACTTCCATCGAATAGACAGGAAGAGTGGAGTGCTCTTCAACAGGGTGTTTCATAGCCTCAAGGATGTTAAAACATACCCTTTCCCCACCAAATTCCATTGAAAATGTACCATTGTGAAGATTGATGATCGTCTTTTCTGTTTTGAGGAATGGACTCCCAAGTATGAGAGGGGAATGTCCTTGGGTTCAGGTATCTTCCATCTCAAGAATGTAAAAGTCTACTGGGAAGATGAGATTTTTAACTTTTACGAGGACATCCTCAACCACTCCTGATGGGTGTGTTGTGCTTCGGTTGGCAAGTTGCATGACAATGCCTGTTGGTTGAATCTCTCCAACTTGCAAAGAAGTATACACGGACTAAGGCATTACATTAATAGAAGAACCTAAATCTAGTATAGCATCAGAAAAGAAGGTCTCCCCTATGGTACAAGGTATCATGAATGTGCCCGGATCCTTGCATTTGGTTAGAATTTATAGTTGAAGCAAGGCCGAGACATTCCTACCCAAGTTGACTCTCTCATTCCCCTTCAGACTCCTTCTATAGGTGCAAAACTCTTTAAGAAATTTGGCATATCGAGGGATTTTCTTAACTACATCCAATAGAGGAATGTTAACTTGAACTTTTTTAAATGTATCCATTATCTCATTATCAATATCATTATCATAATTTTTCTTAGATTTAAAGAGTATTTGTGGGAAAGGAAGAGGAATGGATTGTTCATTTGAATCATCAACAATGATTTGATTTCCCTTTTTATTTTGTTTTTCATTACATGAAATTTTTGAGGGTTGAGAAGGAGTGTTTTCAAGAGGGGGACATACCTATTTCATCGAATAAGTAGAAGGAGAAGATTCTTTACCACTACGAAGTGTAATTTCACATACATTACCTTTTTTCCTTCGGATTGGAAATGGGTTGGGATGGTAGTTGTACAGAACCTTGCATCTTAAGCTCACCAATGATGTTTTCAAATTGCCCCACTTGAGTTCGCATGTCTTGAATAGATGATTGTGTGGTTTATTGGAATTGGAGGTTCTGGGTTGCCATTTTCTTCACCAAATCCCCAAGGATTGGTTCAGACTTGGGAGGGGGAGGATTTTTTTGAGATTTTTTAAAGATAAGAAGGTTTCATACCTTGTAATTGTTGATACCAATTCTTCTTGGGGTAGCTTGAGTTTCCTCCTTGTCGGTATTGTGGTTGTGCTTACCACCAGAGGTTTGTATTTGGCCTAAATGGTTCTTGCTTTAATGGTGGTGCTTGTTGGAATGGATGCCCAGGGAACACAGCAGCACAAGACTAACATTAATCCTGAAGTTGTGGGCACTGATTAGAAAAATGAGTATTATCAGAACAAATTCCACAATGTAATGTAACAGGAGGAGAGTGTGAGTTACCTTGTGCTTGAAATAATTGCCTTAGAATGTTATGCATCTCATCAAGTTTATTATCTACCTTTTGTTCTAGGGATGAATGACTTACCTCATGAACTCCTCGGGTTGGTACAATAGCTCGTGTACCAAATTGTTGTACATTTTGAGCCATGTAGGCTATTAAGTCACGAGCGACAGAAGGAGTTTTATCAACTAGGGCACCACCAGCTGCAGCATCAATCATTCCACGATCCATGGGGATAAGTCCCTCATAGAATTATTTAATTAAAAGTTGTTCACTAATCTGGTGGTGGGGGTAGCTTGAGCAAAGTCTATTGAATCTCTCCCAATATTCATGAAGGGTCTCTCCTTGTGATTGCCTAATTCCAGAGATTTCTTTCCTAATTGACACAGTTTGGGAGGCAGGGAATAACATCTCTAGAAAGAGTCTTTTAAGGTCATTCCAGCCCCCAATCGCGGTAGGCAAATATTATAGCCAATATTTGGCTACAACATCAAGGGAGAAAGGGAAGTCCCTAAACTTAATGAGGTCCTCATACACCTTTTGGGGTTTCATGGTGGAGCACACTATGTGAAACTCTTTTATATGTTTGTGAGGGTCCTCTCTGGGAAGACCATGGAATTTTGGAAGGAGGTGGATGAGACTTGATCTTAGCTCAAAGTTGGTCACTTCCTCAGGTTATTGGATGTACGCAGGTTGGTACTCCACATCCGGGGTGGTCAGTTCTTTTAATGTTCGGTTATTTGCAGCCATGATATCTGGGTTTTGATTTGGTTAAATTTTTGATTGGTTTAATACCACTTTAGGTTCCAAATGGGATTCCTTAGTGTTACTTGATTTAACTTCTCTAGATGCCTTGATTTGTGTGTGAAGTGACTTTTCAATTTTAGAGTCAAATTCAAGTAGTGTTTCTTTACCTGATCGGGTCATGAAAAAAAGATATGGAGTTTGTTTTTTTTGAATATGGATGAAATCACTTAAGAAGGGTAAAAAGAGAATATAATTTTATAATACATAATTATAGATAGGTAGATGGAGAAGAAGAGAGAGAGAGAGAGAGTGAGAACAAACACACTAAAAACAACCAAAAAGAAAGACAAAAACCAAAATAAAAAGAATCAAATGGGGTGGGGTATTTAAAGGAGTACTAATTAAGAAGTAAAATAAACAAATAAAAGAAAAAAAAAAAATTATCTTGGCTCCCCAGCAACGGTACCAAAATTTTATCGCGTTGTTGAGCGCGTCAAATTAGTTGTTTAATTTTGACTAGAATTTCTGCAGTATAGTAGCAACCCTAGGTCATCTATCGACAGAGCCTTAGACCATTAATTTAAAAATAGGGTTTTGATTATGAAATTATAAGGTGAATTGGGTTTTTTAAAACTTGGGGGTTTTATTATTACTGATGAAAAAAGGAAATGAAAGCGATAAAACAAAGTAGAAATGAACAAGATTGATTAAACGTGATCAACCCAGGGAAGTCTCATGATGCTCATCCTTCGTTGCTTCAAGGGATGGGGTTATGATCTTTTAATCGTTGTTTTGTAACACCTAGACCCATAATTTTACTGAGTTTATACTAGGATACCTCCTAGGGTTCAGTCGAAAACACATAACGATTCACCGGACACCGCCGATGATTGGGTGATTTGTGTTCGACGTCATAACTGAAACTCACCAAGGCAACACATGAAGAATTCGATGTGTTGTCTAGGTTTTTATGTTATTTCATTGTGATACCATGACATAAATGTGCATGATCTTGATAGTGATTATGTGAGTTCAATTGACCAATATGAACCACACAAATACCGCAATTGAATGAGGGAAGAAAAGGGGATGAACGGTTTGTGAAACATCACATGAAAGGGTACCCCCAAACATGATCATTTAAGTTGAGTATAACATACCAGTATATAACTCAATCAAATAAAAATATAGGATGAGGAAAAACAACATACAACCTGGAATTAAAAATATCATTCAAAAAAATACAACTTGAAGCTCTGGATTACATCACATTCCTCCCCGGGTGATCACAAGGGGTTTAGAAACCCATGGGAGAGAAAGAAGAAGAAGAAGTTGAAGTAGCACTTCCCATAGCCTCCAGAAATTATAGGGATGTTGAGAGGACTCATTGGGGACTCCAAAATGTTAGCACATTTCCTATTGGAAGAACTTATAAATGGGGATCCCAAGTTGTCATTTTATAGGAAAATGGAAGGTTGTTTTAGGTGCACAGATTTCATCAATCCAGTTATACCACGCATTTCAGCCTTCAGATAGTCTTATCTCGCTTTGGAGAAAATATAAAATTTGTATCCCTACCTCTTGAATGTATCCACTGAATGTTTTACACCCTTTGGACAACTAAAAAGCAAGATATTGATAAAATACAGAACACCGCATTTGACTTGGTCTATATTGGGTGGCTTGGATATATCAGTTCGGATGGACCTCATAGAAGCTGAATCAGGATTGGGTCCCTTAATATGAAATGTATAATATTAAGTTCTGGATAGACCCACAAAAGTTCAGCCCATTTGGATGCACCTATTTCGTGTACTATGAAAAACTGTGGACAGATGTCCATGGATCCATGCAATTTTGGCCCATTTTTCTTCCACTTCATCAAGGGCCCTCTAAATCACCTCCACCTACATTGAAATAATAAAAACAAGTAACATTGCCCATTATAATTTTGATTAAAATTAATTAAATTATTAAATCATAAAGTGAAATTTATTATTATATTTGGAATATTCATTACAAAACTAGTTTAAAACAGCGGTGTAAGGGTGGAATACAACAGTGAATCGTGGTACGATCAATTATTTTATGATAATATTTAGTAGTGTCTCTCACAAAGGATACAAGTCCAAACCAATGAAAAAACACATAATTTGGAAGTATAACCTCTTGAGGTATTTTTCTGAGAGGGTGAAGTTGGAGTGAGTATAGTTTACATGGAATATAATGTGGTGAAACCCTTTAATAAAGCTTTATCTCATTAGAAACATGAGTATCATTTGATAGTTAGTAGAATGAAGGTTGTTAATTGTTGGATCTGGTGAAAGTTGAAGTCTATTGGATTTGGTACCCTAGAAATAACTTTTATATACTTTATGATTACCTGTATTAATTGTTTTTAATATTAATAAAATTATTATCACATCATGGATATTATTTTTCAGGATGTTATATGTGATAATGTCCTTAGAGTAACTGTCACCCTGAAAATGTCATAGAAGTTCCATGCTATGATGATAATCTAGAATTTTCATGATAGTTTTCTAAAAATATATGTTCTATAGCTGGGTGATATCATTTTATAGGGAAAAATAAAATATTCTATTAGGAGTGGATACTCATAGGACTTTGAGGCACTTTCTCATTGTGCACACCCTTTGTAATTTTTAGTGCAGGAAATTATGAGAGCATGACCTGCTAGTAGGAAATCCACATTTATAAGTGTTAATATATGTTCCCATATGTGTAAATGAGTATTGATCCTTATTCATTAATATTATTATTAATTGATATTATCAGTAATGAAATTTGATATATTTATGAAAAGCATGAAGTTATATGATCACGGGGAAGCAGGATATGTTGGGTACATCACAAGGGATATTACATTAATGAATTATGTGAGGAAGTATTTTTCACTTATATTCTTTAATATAAGTTAATATATTAAGACCCTTTATGGGAATTTGTTAGACTAGATAAATCAATTTCTATGGTGTTCTATCAGTAGTTTCATTTCCATAAAGTCAAAGAAAAGAAACATTGGTCACATAGGTTGATGAAACCAGCATGTAACATTCATGATTAAAGATATCATGATAAATCTATTATATTAAATAATAAGCACTAGAATGTGGTTTTATATAATTGGGATGTTAAATTTTTTATCCATGAGTTCCTTGATTTGTTGTGTGATGCTAATCTTGGACTTTGGGTGGCTTCACCGAATGTCACCAAGAAAGAGTCCTAGAGGGTGGCACACCAAGTGAATATAGGACCTCAGTTAAATATTTTCATTATTTGACTTGTTGAATAAATATAATTCTTATAAACGGGTTAATAATTATTTATATTTTCTTGATTACATATATCCAATCACTTGTTATTCGAGAAAATATTTTCAAGTATAATATCTAATAAATATTTATTTTTTATTTAGTAATTATAATATTTATTAATTTATTGGTGAATAATGTAGTGATATTTTTTATAAAATAAATATAAATTATATAAGAACCATAAATATTGTGGATTAATAGAAGAACAAGTTTATAATTTTTTGGGGAGAAATAATATATTAAATATAATTTGAATAAATTTTAAACTACTTATTCAAGATATAATTTTTAATTAATTTGTAAGTTTTATGGATATCAAGAAAAATAATAATTTTATTATTATTTGGTTATAAGTATTGTTGAGGATTAATATAATGATAAGGTCTTGCATGATTTTTTTCATTCTAACACTAAACCTAGTTAAAGCCAATTATATTATTTCCAACCATAATGCTAAACATATTTTTGTTTTTTCACAATAACATTCGGGGAATCCTCTCAATACCTAGGGAGATCTTCTATAAAAATTCTCACAAGAACAAAGAGTGATCCTTCTATACCACCCCTTATAATTATATAGAGATAAAATGAGTCCTTTATTTAATAGATTCTCATGGAGACCAAAGATAAATGGTGAAAGCATTAGGATCTTCCTCACTAACACTCATAGATTCTTATAACATTGTTCAGAGGTTCATAGTGTATGTGTGGATCACATATAGAGGGAATCTAGACTTCATTCTTATGTATCAATGAAAATATGTCATATAAATATTTTTATATTCATTAATTAATAAATAATTCATATTATGGTAATTCCTTAATAGTTTAATTAATTATAAATCATTATATTTTGATCCTGAATTCTGGTTCTGAGCTTATTTTTTCAAATAATACTTGAGTTAATTCCATTGGTCCTAAAATTTTACATCATTTACATATTTTAATAATCATATATTATGTTAAAAAGAAAAGTTGGGGATTCCCTATGAATGCTTCCATTGTATCTTGGTTGCTACAAATATAACATACCCCTTAGGGTTTATAATTCAAGGATAATGGGAAAAATCAAGGGTCCCAGACACATGCTAATAAATCTAATTTAAAATTTCCAAAAAACCTTAATAAAAACCTATATCAATGTTAAAATCCATTTATCATAAATTAAAATTCCATTTAAAACCATTACATAAAAAAATCATTAAAAACCAACCTTAAAATAATTTCAAAACTAAAACCTTTTTTTTTTAAAATTAATAAAACCAAACCACTTTTCCACCTTTAAAACACTCAATGAAAACTATCCATTTTACACATTATGTGACCTGAATAGGGTAACATTCTCTTAGAACACAAAATCTATTTAAAATAAGTCATTAAAACTTTTTTAAAAACACTTATCACTCAAATTATCATTTAGAAAAATTATAAAGTTGTTAAATACCCTTGTTCCACATTATGATACATTCCAAAGAATTTATAAATCATATTTCACTATCACATATAAGAATAATTTTACAAATAAAACATTTATAAAACATAATAATTAAATGGTATTCCAAATAAAGGAAATAGAAAAAATCACTTTTCTCAATCAAGGTGGAAATCCCATGAAACATGTTGCAACACATCACCTTAAGCATAAAATACTAAAACAAGCAAGAAGACACCCTCTAAAAACCCCAAAAACCAAAAACTGCAAAAACTAAAAACCCCAAATATTATGTCACCAATAACCCTAAATCCAAACTTAGAATCCACTAAAGTTACTTAAATAATAAGAAACTAATAGATAATGGAGTAGGAATGAAGAGGTGGGGAATAAAGGAAAAGAGGTGTTTATCTTTAAGAAACTACTTAAAACAAGTTGGAGGAGCCTAAAAAATAAAGAGAGAGGGAGGGGAGAACTCCCTTTGTTACAAAATTGACTCCAGTAACCCAAATTTGGTGGTTAATTTATTATATTAGAATATATTTAATTGGTATAATCCTGAATAATTAATCAGTTTAGTAGTCTTGGAGAGCTATATTCATACATGTTATCCATTTTATATTGGGAATAAAATATAAAACATAGTAATGGAAAAAATTAAGAATCCTTGAAATCAATTAAATAATTATTCTTTATATCCTCATTAAAAGGAAGAAAATAATGGTGATATAAAATGATCATTAAGGGTTACATAAAATAGAATATATAATAATTAAATAATTCATAATAATTATAGTGAGGTAAATAACCGAAAACACATGCCATTTAATTAATAACTTGAACAAAAAATGATTCCATGGATAATATCGATGAAAAATTATCATGGATAATAATAATTGAATTATAAATGATGTAAATGATTAATATTGGACATCAATAACTGATACATCATGATATATATACCATCAAAACCTTATGCTAAGATATATTAAAACTATGGGTAGGTGTGCATAAAAAACCATTTAATTTGGTCAACTGATTTGTCTCATGAGACCTATCGATGCATTGAGGGTATATATATAATCAAGCTCCACCAATCACTACATGTCCAATTAATTACTCATATATTGAATGATCAAATGAATTTATAAACAAAATTCCTTATAAATAAATATCTATATTGAGTAAAAAATACAAATTTATCAAAAATTTCCTCTAACAGTCAAATAACTTATATAATAAAATATAGTATGTAAAAATGGTATATGGTTTAGAAAAAAATCATATCCATGATTCAAATAATATGGTTATTTAAGAGAAATATAATTCACATTGATCATAAGAAATATAATGTTTCAAGAAAAATTTAACACCTAAAAAACCAATAAGCAATAAGATATGGCCATTGGTTTATTATAAACATAGGTTTTGTAATAATATTATTTCCCTTGGAATAAAATAAAAATAGAAGTGAGATATTAAAATAATATTTTATTAAATAGTTTTCTTTTTTAATCAATTTAAAATGTTTATAAGAAGCTAAATTTTGTAAAATAGTTATGGTAATGGGGAATTCCTTAACAACATATATGTTTAAAAAATTCATTTTAACTTTTTGTGAAGAAATTCAAAGGCGACTAATTTAGAAAAAATAGAAAAATTATTTTAATGCATTATAAAAATTAAAGGATAAATGTAAATTTCCTTAATAATTCATTTTAGTATTAAAAAAGACTTTTGTAATACATTTTTTAAAAATATGTCCATAAAAGAAAAATATACCCTATTAAAAATGAAATAAAATTAGTTTTTATTTTTTTATTTTTTTATTTATTCAAGTGAAAATGATAGTAAAATATAGAATAAATTATGTAAACTCCTAAAATATCTATTGGATAATAAAATTATTATATCTTATGAAGGATAAATGATAATATTCCTTCAATGAAAATATAAGGAATCCCAAAAGAAAGTGAGCTTATAAAATAAACCCATGCCTCTAGTAAATTTTAAATTGCAATACCTTGAGAGAATAAAATTTAATTGAAACATTAATAATTATTAATAAATTATTATTCATGTTAATTAAATCAACGGGGTAGTATTCACACATAATAAAAGTTAAGAGTTTTATAATAACAAATATGTCCTGATAGAGTTGAAATTGAGACGAAATTCTATTACCTCATGATTTCATTTAGTTGAAAATTATTTCAAATAATTTATAGTGATTTTAAACTTTTTATTAATTTATAATATAACCATATTAATATTTATAATATCACATATGATCTTCTTATATCATATATTCACCATTTCGTTAGTAATATTTCATTATTACCATTGTTTTGGGTGTCAACTGCTTCATTTTCTTATATATGTTTTGTCAAGAAAGTTCTGTTTATTTTGAATATGGTACCATTAAATAATATAAATAATTATATGGAAGTTATAAATATAATATTTTGTCATTATATAGATGTTTATAGTCATTCTTAAAATTTGAACATGGAAAATGAATCACATTGCTTCATATAGATGGTAGGGCGTACATACGCACAAGTGAAATTATCATTTAATTAACGGGTGAAAGGGTAAGTAAGTAGATGATATATTAATGTAAAATAATCAATATAATTTCATAGGTATCATATATATTCATTATTTCTATCATTATTACTATCTTTGTGAGTTAGTGATGGAAAAGATATTACATTAGTTCATGAGGCAGTAGTTCTCCATATGCACAAGTGATGGTTTTGTTTCCCATTTGATGGATATGGGGATGGAAAAATATTATAAAATAAACATAATAAAATATTATTATATGGGAGATAATCATGTTATTATATTTAATTTATTAATACATAAATGAATGTGGTAAAAGAATAAGTAAAAAGAAAGATATTGGTGAATACCTTTACCTTCTCTTAGAAAAACCTTATTTAGATCTCTTATCAAGGACTATAGGGTTGGTATTTTGGTAATGAAAAAATTTATAGAATGTAAATAATAATTTTTAGGAGATATTTGGGTAGATTTTGATCAATATAAATGGATTTAGAGGTGTGAATAAGTGACGGGATGAGGTGGAATTTTATAATTGAGGTGAGTGTCACACTTGTAATTTTTCAATGTTTTTCAATAATGTCATGTAACTTTCTTGAAAATATGGATCCAAAATATATCATATTATATGATTAAAATTAGTAGGTAAAAAACAAACCAATTAGAATTCATCAAGTTTTTAGTTTATCTTTACTCTTATCATTTTATATTAACCCCCAGTAAACCCATTTGAACCTTAACTACGATAATTAATTTTTACTGTTTTAGTGTAAAATATGGCTAAAAATTAATTTGGAATTATTATCTAATATTAATTAATATGATTAAAAATATTTAATCCATTTTATCAATTTTAATAAATAGATTTTTTATAATTTAAATTAAAAATAAACCACCAAAACATGTCAAAAATAGTTTTCTTAAGAAATGAATTTTTCAAGCATAAGATAATATTTCATTATCTATATGACTAGTAATCATCATTATTATATATCTAAATTAATATATTTATATATATAAACTATAAATTTCAATTAAATTATCAATAATTAAATATTTTTTTAATTAATTGAAATGGGAATACATTATGCCTTTTAAAAAATAGTTTTCTCAAAATATCCCTTTCTCACACCCAAATGGTCTTGTCTTTATCTCTATAAAATTTATAGTAAATAAATTTTTATTTCCTTATTTTATAATACATTATTATAAGTAAAAATAGTTATAGTTAAATACTATGTTTTTATTTATTCATAAAAGATTATTTCTAAGTAAAAAGTTCAAAAAATCATTCTAGGATTATTTTGACCTAATAAGTTGAAAACAAATATTCATCCTATAAAATTATAATTTTTGTGATATGAAATATAAAAATTTTCATTTTATTATAGTTTAATTAAAATAAAATGTTCACGTACAATAATTGAGGCTCTTATGTTACATTCTTCCCTCATATAAATATTTTCCCATTTAAATTTTCATGGGTACTACATTCTAAACAAATAAAGATGGTTCTTCTTCATAACATACGATGGTTATCACATCGATTACCCAATTTTAGTATTTATACATAGTACACTTACTAGTTGATTCATCTGATTCCCCATTACATTCTCTCTGGTATCTAGAATCTGGAAGGGATCCTCATAGTAATATAGATTAGGTTCCAATTTTATTTCATCAGATGTGAGAACATGCATCGAGTCAGGAAAGTAATTAATTAAAAATGATATATAGAACACATCATATACTTTATAGAGGATTAGTTCCATTTACAAATGTAAATCCATAGGTCTAATTCTTTTGATAATTTTAAAATTTATGATATAAATAGGGCCCAATTTCCCTTTTTTTGTGAACCTTACAATAACCTTATATGGAGATACTTTTAAGAGAATGTGATCTCCCTCTTTAAATACCAAATATTTCCTCAAATTATCCACATAAATCCTTTTACTACTATGATTTTCTTCAATATTCATATGGACATTTTTTAATGTTTTTTGTCTCCCTAATATGTTATAGGCCTACATGTTTACTTTCACAAAATTCATCTCAACAAGTTGGAGTATGACATCACTTTCCATATAATGCTTAATATGATTCCATTTGAATACCATAATGGAAACTATAATTATAGAAAAATCATACCAAATGTAAATACTTATCCCACATACCTTGAAAGTCAAGTGAAATGATCATAACATGTCTTATGTTGTTTGAATAGTCTTTTTGGACTATCTATTAGTTTGATGAAGGTAGTTGGTTCTCAAATAGAGCTCAAAATCAAGAGGCTTATGAATAATTTTACATAATTTTGAGGTAAATTATTGATAAAAATTAGAAACAATTTAAATAGGTGCACCATGAAGTCTTAAAAATTCATTAATATAGATTATTGTATGTAAATAAAGAGGTAAATCTTCTATTATAGAAATTAAATGTGAAGATTTGGTAAGGTGATCAACAATAATCCATATTGAATCGTTCACTCCAGGAGTATTTAGTATTCCCATGAAAAATCCCATAGTAATGTCATCCTATTTTGACATATTATTAGCTAGAGTATGAATAACTCATTTAGTATTCTTTCTTTCAACATTCACCTATTGAAAAACCAAGCATCTTGAAACATAATTAGTAGTTTATTACCTCATGTTATCCCACAAAAAAATGTTCCCAAAAATCCCTATTCATATTGGTGCTACCGAGGTTTATAGAGAAATTCGAGCTATAAGCATCATCTAAAAATTACCCTTTTATCCTAGGTATAGTTGGAACACATATTATCTTTATAAATTTCGAAACATCATCTTAAAAAATGAATTCTTATAAATTCTAATCATTCAAAAATTTAATTTTCTTCTAAAAATTATCATCATCAAACTGGAAACTTTTTATCTTTTTGAATAATTATGGTTTTGTAGTCATTTAAAAAATGACTGATGGCTCCCCTTACTTAAAAATTCCCATATACATCTTTACTATATCTATAAACATAGTACCCTTGTCAATCATTATTTTTATTAGAACTCTATGATATTTCCTGCTTAATGAAGCCGTCACTATTTTGCCTTCCTTGGGTGATATTGTGTTGAGAAATCATAATATTTGATTAATTATTGCCATAAAACATTCCCCATATTGAGATATTTCTATGAAAATAAGTATTTTAGGCTCTTATGGTCAATTTGTATCTCAAATATTTCACTATAGAGATAATGTCTCTATAACTTTAAATAAAATATTATAACTCACTAATCAAGACCATGAGTTGGATAGTTATGTTCAGGAGTCTTTAACTTATTTATTGAATAGTAAATAAATTTATCATTATACATAAGGACACAACCTATCCCATTATTTGATACATCATAATATATCATAAACCCATCTTTTCCTGATGGTAGATTCAAAATTAGAGAATTGAAAAATATTCTCTTTAGTTCATCAAAAAATTCTTCAAATTCATTTTTCCATGTGAACTTAACCCTTTTATATGTTGTATTGGTCAAAAGGTTAGCCAATCATGAATTGTTTTAAATGAATCACTAATAGTAACCTATCAAACCAATTATATAATATACTTCAGTTATGTTCCTTGGTGTAGGAAATTATTTTAATGCCCCTTTTCTTTACAGGATTGACTTAGATTCCATCCTTGGAAGAAATATGGACAGGAAAATAAACTTTCTAAAGCCAGAAATCACACTTTCTAAATTTACAATATAAATATTTCCTCTAAGAGTCAATAAAATGATATGAAAGTGATTTCCATAGTCCTCATAGAG
Source organism: Viscum album (assembly GCA_963277665.1). Classification (NCBI taxonomy): domain Eukaryota; kingdom Viridiplantae; phylum Streptophyta; class Magnoliopsida; order Santalales; family Viscaceae; genus Viscum; species Viscum album. The sequence goes on from OY728125.1 coordinate 878,129,572, forward strand.
TTTAGAATACACAAAGATATCATAAATGAATACCAAAATGAAATTATCAAGATATTACTTGAATAATATATTCATTAGATCCATAAAAACATATGGTTAATTAGTTAATACAAATGGAATTACTAAAAACTCTTAATGTTCAAACCTCATTCGAAATGCTATCTTCGAAATATTTTCCTTATTTACTTGAAATTGATGATACCCAAAGAAAAGTACATCCTTTTAAAAATATATATCTCTATATAGTTTATTAAATATGTTATCAATGAAAGGTATATGATACTTGTTTTTTATATTAATAGCATTGATTTCCCTATAATAAATGCACAACCTCATAGATAAATCTTTCTTCATAATGAAAAGAGAAGGGGCTCCCCAAGGTGAAATACATAGAAGAATAAACACCTTATCACAAAAATCCACTTATTTTTTCTTAAACTAGACTAATTGTACAATGGTAATTCTTTATGAAGCCTTTGATATAGGCATTACATTTGGGATTCAATTATTAGAAAAATCAACTTCAAGATGAGGCTGATTTATAAGTAATTTATTATGAAATAAATAAATTTATTCCTATAAAATAGGTATATAATTAATTTAAAGATTAAAATTTCCATCTATAGATTCCCCCCCTTATTTTCCAAGAATCTCATTCAGAAGTTCTACTAGTGGTAAATCTATAAATGAATCAGTTTATGGAGTTCCATCTCTAAAGATAAGGAATTCCACATCTCCATTAGAAATCATGATTTCATTTTCTTTGAAATAATTTTTTTTCAAAATTTTTTAAAACATAATAAATTCTAATTATTATATCAAGGTCAACCATAATTAAAATAATAAAGTTTAAAAATATGTCATGTTTATGTGTCATAACAGGAAGTGCCTAACATACCATTATTTTAGTGAGATTTACATTATGAGTTTTTACTAACAAATCCCTTATTAAGGTTATAGGGAAATGTATAATTTTATTAGAAAATATGTAATATATAAAATATTTGGATGACCCATAAGTAGATAAATCATCAGCTAAATTTGATGATATGATTAAACTACATATAACCACATCTTTGGTAACCTCAACCTCAGTTGTAGTGATCACATAAACTTTTCCTTTTCGCCTTGGCATCTTCTATGGTAGATTATATTAATGATTGGGGAATTGGTTTATATAATGACCCATTTATTTATAGTTGAATCACTAGATAATGGTGGCCTATTTATTTCCCTTATATTAATAATCCATATGACCCTTTTCACCACACTTGTAACTAACTCACATGCAATTCAGGATTTTTCTAAGATGTTTCTTTCCATAATTTTCACATGATGGAAATTTATTCATTGTATTCTTATTATTAAATGTTTTCCCTTTTTCTTAGTGTTCATACAACCTCTTATTCTCTTTATTCACCTTTAATATATGGAATCTATAAATTTTATTCTGAATTTTGATGGTGCATAAAACTATTTTTTTGATACGGTGAAATTTTTTGAGAAACCAGTACCCTTCAGAGAATTGGCTTAATAACTTCAAATAAATGGTAAATATTATATTTTATATTGTGTATGTAATCTATACCATACCTTTATAGTCTTGTAATAGTATCCTCATACTCTGAATCACTTTTTCATTCCTTTTTCTTTAAGCTACATAACATTCTCTTCATTTCAGTTAGTTGCTCACATGAGAAATATTTGTTAAAGAATGTTACTTCAAAATATCTAAATTTAATAAGTTTTATTTATCTTCCTTAATATTATTCTAGATAAATGACCACTATTTATCAGAATCAACCTTAATACAATATACTTCAAGTATATCCTTTTCCTTTTCATCATATCCCAAGGCCATAAATATCTTTTCAAGGGACTTAATCCATTACTAAACTACCACTGGACTAGTAGTTCCACTAAATTATGGGGGATGCTATCACATGAGATGATCCAATATTGGTGTATTATGTCATGGAACATCATGTTTCTCCATATATGCAAGATATTAGTCATAATCAGGGTCATATACCCAAATATAACCAGGATCTTCTTAATTAAAACACCAGTTGTATTTTCTTACTTAGTAAAGAAATTTATGCACTGAAAATAAGTGTTGATACCATTATTTCTAATAGTTTACATTTCTAAACCATTGAATATACTAAATTATCCATAAAATTATTAAATTTGAATCGTACTTTATAATTCTAAAAATGGTGTAACACTTAACATTAATTGAAAATTTATGCAAATTTAATATTAGAATCATAAACATGGTTTTTAGGGAATATCTTTAAATCATAAAAATATTTCCAAATCCTTCAAAATGGTTTGTAAAGAAAATTTGAATTATCCAAAACATACCCCAAGAATTTCAAACCAGGTTCATAGTAAGGGTATAGTCTCTTTGAAATAGAATTATGGTTGAGATATACTCAAAACAACTCTTTTTTGGGTTATTAACCTTAGATTCATCTATTCCAAAACTAAGTACACTTATAGTGTCCATAAAAGGATTTATAGCTATTAAAAACCATATAATCTCTACCTTATAAAAAATATAGTATGTTATTCTACAATTTTACATGTCCTAAAAGTCCATCATAGTGTTATTTTCACTAATATATATTTTCCTTAATGTAGTTCCTAGGGTTTCTACTAAAATTTCTCTGATATTAACTATAACAACCTTGACTCTAGTAACTCATATCCAATGGTTATTTTATTACAATAAAAAAGATAGAAGTTTTCTAATCCTGAAGGACCAATCAGTTTGATAGTCTTAGAGAGATAGATTCATACATGATAACCATTTTACATTGGGAATAAAATATGAAACATATTAATGGAAAATATTCAATATTATTAAAATCAATCAAAGAATTATTCTTCATATCCTAGGGAAAAGTAAAAAAAGTGTGAGCTCAAATGATTAGGAAGGGTTACATACAATAGATTCTATCATGAGTAAATAAGGTATAATCAATATGGAATGGTAAATAACTGAAAACATAGGCAATTTAATTAATAACTTGAGAAAAAAAATGCATTCATGGATAACATCAATGAAACAATGTCATGGATAATAATAACTGCATTCCTAATATTGGATGTCATTATCTCAAAAATCAAGATATTTATTTTATCAAGGCCTAATGCCAAGACAATTTAAAAACTATGGGTAGGTATACACCAAAACACCCATATAATTTGGCGAACTGATTAGTGTCATGAGACATGTCAATGCATTGAGGGGTTATCAATAACTAGGCCCACCCATAACTACTTGTCCAATGTATTCCTTATATATTTAAAGATGAATTAAATTCATAAAAAACATTCCTTATTAATAAATATCTATATTGTGTAAAAAATATAGATTTATCAATATTTTATCTAATCAATTAAATAAATTTCATAATAAAAAATTGTTTGTAAAAATGGTATATGTTTTATGAAATTATAATATCCATGATATAAAGAATATATATATTTAATAGAAACATAATGTACAATGTTTATAAGAAATTGAATGTTTTAAGATAAAGTTAGTGACCAAAAATTAATAAGGGATAAGAGACGACCATCAGTTCATAAAAATATAGGTTTTGCAATAAGATCTTGTTTTTTGGAAAAGTAATAATAATGGAAGTGAAATATTAAAATAATATTTCATTAATTTTTTTTGTAAAATAATTGAAAACATGTAGAAGAATCTAAATTTCATAAAATGGTTACAAGGAAAGTGAGGTTTTTTAATGTTGTATATATTAAAAAAATTCCTTTGTATTTTTTGTAAATAAATTCAAAAGAGAACCTTTTTAGAAACATTATAAATATTATTTTCACAAATTTTAAAAATTATAGTATAAAAAAAAATGTCCTTAATAAAAAATTTGAGTAATAAAAAGATTTTTTTAAAACAAATTTTAAAAATATGGACCTGGAGGAAAAATATTCCAAATTAAAAGGGGAATAAAATCAGTTTTACTTTTAAACATTTATTTTCTTGATTCAAGTGAAAAAGAGAGATTTTTTTGTAGAAAATATTAAAAACCATTAAATTTATGGAGGATAAGAAAATTATTAGAGCTTATAAAGGATAAATGTTAATATTTCTTCAAAATAAATATATGAAATCCAAAAAGAAAGTGAGATTGAAAAATAAATTTGTACCACTTTGGTACCTTTTAAATTGTAACCCTTTTAGAGAATGAACATGAATTGAAAAATTAATTATCATGAATAAATATGTATTCATGTTAAGAAAATCAAAGGGGTAGTATATATACCACATAAAATTTAATAGGTTCATAAAAAAAAATGTCCCAATGGAGTTGAAATAGAGTCGAAATTCCATTACCTAACACTTTACTTCACTTTAACATGCTTTAACCTACTTTATATTGGTTTTAAAAATGTTATTAAATTATACCAGGGCCATATTCATATTTATAATATCATATATGATCTTATTATATAATATTTTCATTTATTCGTTAATAGTATTTCGTTATTACCATTTTTTCAGGTGTTAAATACCTCATTTTTATGTATGTATTATCAGGGATGTTTTAGTTATTGTGAATAGGATACAGTTACATCATCTACAAAATAAAATTAATGTTATAAATGTCATATTTATTCATTATATGCATGTTTAGAGTCATTAAAATTCAAACATGTAAAATGAATTACATTTCTTCATGGATATGGAAGGTCGTACTTACACATGTTCAGTGTTATAATTTCCATAATGGTTGAAAGGTTAAGTAAGTTTATGATATATTAATATTAAAAAATAAATATCATGTCATAAGTATAATATATTGTAACTACTTGAGCATTTATAAATAAAATTCCCCATGCAATTTAATTAAATGCATTATTATATATTATAGATATAGAGAACACATGAACTTATTTTGTTTAATTATATCCTATTAGATTTAAAATAATTTTAAGTATCATTACCATTTATAATATAATCATTGAATAATGATTGTATGATTTTATATATATAGGGTTTTGATAAATCTGATTGACACAGATAAAGAAAGTGATGGTCTCAACTAGTAGGTTTTTATCCAACAAATATCATTTATCAGAGCTTCTGAGGGTGATATCATCATTGGTATTTTCCCTTGACTAATCCCAAGTTGATATCTAACAACTTAAGCACAATAAAAACCATTTGTAGGATAATTTCAATATCATTAAGATCACGACCCAAAAAATGTACGCTGAACCACCCTAAGAGAGTCTCACCATCACACACCTTAATCTGAGGAAATTTTATTGTGTATTAAATGTATATGTATAAATACCCTAATAATATGAATATATATATTTTATATAATAAATTATATCTTTAAATTTTATTATTTTTACTTTATAATTTTTTTTTATTTTTATACAATAAGACACAAATTATATTTCTGGGTAATATTCAAATTCAATTAAGGAATTTATGAATTAATAGTAATTTTAAAAAGTTAATATTTAATAAAAAAGATTATATTAAATTATTTTTATTAAATATAATCAATAATATAATTTTTTTTGAGGAAAATGTAATTTTTATAAGGGTTCAAAAACTGTTATTGTCAAAAAACCTCACATTCCTCAATAAATATTTATTATTATTTGAAAATTTAAAATTCACATATTTATAAAATTATTTGGATAAAATAAATATTATTTTTGGTATCATAATATCAAAATTATCTAGCAATTATTTTTTCATAATTTTCTGTGCCAGTCAATTTGTATGGTAAAAAATAAATACAGTATAAATATATGATGTGTATTATGAGGTCATGATGACCCAAAATGATGTAATAAATACTATAAGGGGTATAAAAGACCCAATATATGTTTTCAATTTAAAATAATGTAATATTATGTTTATTTTATTAATTTTATAAATCATTTTTGAATCCTCTAAAACTTGTAATTAATTTTAAGGTTTTAAAATCATTTCTTTATAAACATGACTCACTTACATAGCAGCAATGTTATTATTTTAATAATTTATCCCATTGTACTTATAAAATAAGTATAACCACCTCTATTTTATTGAATTCATTGGCATAAAGCATGAGAAGGTTTGTGGTTTTTATTTATTTTATTATATAGTGTCTGAAACCTAAGTTTGAGAAATAATAAAGTGCCCCCTCTCTTTTCCTATATATACCCACTGAAGATCCAATTTCCATAAACAAAAAAACCTTGGGTAACGTCCTTACTCTTCCCTACCCTCTCTAAAGTATTCCCAAGGTTCCCCCAAGATCTCAAGAAGCCCATCCTATGCATTTTTAATCACACACTAATGGTAAGGGATCATATTGTTTTCCTCTTTATTATACCATGTCTTTTATCTCAATTAATAATGATGGAATATGTTTTTCTATATCCCCCTTAAAATCAATTTTATGTACAAATTATTAGATACACCTTTCACTCTCTTTAATACCTTCCATGAACATTTATATGCCCCTGTTATGCTGCTGAACTTTCACTGTGATTTTTCCATGCCAAACAATTATGTAGTGAATACCAGTAGCCATTTTCTATCATGGGAGCTCACCTTCAGGCAATTATACTTATTTTATTTTGGAATTACATGTATTTATTTCTTAATAATTTATCAATGAATAAAATGGGATGATAAATGATTCCATGTTTTATGATCTATGTGGAAAACTTAAGCATAATAATGAAATGAAAGTGATGGGTGTGCTTAGAATTATTTACACTCAAATGAATTGGGTAATTTTTTAGTATAATGATACCTCATACAAGGGATTAGTTAGTGAAACTAGTCTATCAATTTTTTTTTTCCATCATGATTTCTTAACAGTTAGCCTTGACCTATGATTGTGATGCAATGTTTTAAGTTGTTTTCAAATTTCCCATGTTTCCTTTATAATTATCATTCTATATCATGACTCACTGTTCATGTTTATGATTCTAACCCCTTTTATACACCTTTTATATGCATATTTCCCAACATGTATTAATGTTTTTATGTTATTCCATATTTATACCCTAACTGGGATTTATATCTCACCCCTTTCTTATGTATGTCCCTAGGTTATCGCATGTAGTTTCTAAGTATGATGTAATAATATAATAATGTCAAGGAAGTTTTAAATAATGTTGTTTTATCCCATGTATTCAGTTGTTATATAATGTACCTAATTCCAAAATACACCATAATTATCGATCTTCCAGGTTATATTTTGTGTAATATTATGTAATAAATAATGAATTAAACTATAATAAAGAGCAAAGTTTCATAGTTGGTTTCAAATAAAAAGTTTAGTTATTTTTGGGATAAGGTTTAGAAAACTATAGATAAATCCATAAGGATAAAACTAAGTACAATAAAACATCCTTAATTTTTTCAAAAGTATAGAGTAAGTGGTTTATCAAGAAAATACATCCCTGTATGGATACTATAAGTGTGTGTGGATTTGGAACATATATACATAGGGGTAAAACACAAAAACACCACATTGATCTAGACTCCTCTAGGAACTAGTGCATGACAACGAACCTTGATACCCACCTATTTTTACACTCATGAGGGATATGCTTTGGTAAATTCACAATCTCTTTACAAACCATTATTAAGGGAATAAAAATTCCCATAAGAGTATATGTTAGAAAATAGATCTTTGATAGAATAGATTGAAACCTAGAAATTCATATGTTAAGAAATAAATTTCATTTATAATTTATCCATTTAATTAAATTGGATTCCCATTTATGTGTTTAATAGTTTGAAAATAATCATCTATAATTTATACTTTATTCTATCCAATGGCTGAAAATAGGGGGAATCGAGTAAAAAGACAATGTAAAGGGTAATGTGGTGACTTCCAAAATGAGATTCCCAACTCGATGGTAGCAGGAATATCGAACTTTATTATGATAATCTCTCACATGAATCAGGTTTTGAATAGAAACCTATATTATGAGGATCACTCAAATTTCCCTAAGAAATAAAAAGATGTAATTGATACCTTTATGCGACAAAGGACTCCAAATTTCAATGGATCATTCATTTCATTAATCATGGAACAATAGATCAACTCCATTGATAAGATCTTCTCCATACTTAAATGTTATAATAAAGTAATGGTTCTATTGGATCTTTATCATATGGAGGCATAAATTGATCAGTGGTTGACATTGATCCAAAATATGAATTCAAAATAAGAGATCAAAGCAATTGGTGTAGAAGGAATTTTGTAAAATTATTTTTGATAAATATTTTCCTCACAATCTCCTACTTAAAATGGAAATGGATTTCCTTACCCTTATGAAAAATAAGATGAATCTATTAGGGTGTACAAGGAAAAAAGAATACTTGAATGATATGCCTATGGTTTTTTTGTTACCCCCAAATTCAAGGTTGAATACTTATTTGGTGGGATAAAACCTAGTCAAAAAAATTCCATAGAGATTAGAGACTCTGATAGCTATGAGGAAATTGTCCAATGTGACCTCAATGTTGAATTAGAGATAAGATAATCCAAAGGGAATCTTAGGGATAAGAAGAAGAAAGTGGAGTTTAATTCTAGATGTTTGATGGAAAAATTTAACAGTGTTAATAAATTTTAACATACCAATTGTCAAATGTGTTGATAGAAGCACCCCTGAAATTTCCTAAGGGGAATGGGGAAATGATTTAGGTGTATGAGTAAAGGACACCTAGCGAAGAATTTTCGACATGATAATCCCATTAACATGATGGGGGAAAGGAATTCTCTAGTTAACCCTCAATGCATTGTTCATTGTTTCAACTACAAGGAACCAAGGCACATTTCAAACAAATACACTAAGATGAGGGTTTTTGGAGACAACCAACAACCTCCAAGGATTAAATGATCTTTTTTTCCATCACAAGTTCTAAGTTGGATCCTAACAATGAAGTGGTGATAGATATTATAGTTATTCATTCATGAATAGTGAACATACTTTTGGATTCTAGTTATATGCATTCCTTCATATCATGAAAGTTTAGTAGAACTATTTGAACACAACCACAAAGCTTGAAAGTAGATCTATATGTGAAAATGGAAATTAGGGAAATTATTATATCCAAGTATATAACTCTTCCCATGTCAAAATTTGAGGGATAAACTTTCCATAAAACATTGTGATACTCCCTTTAGTAAAATTTGATGCAATTATGGGCATTGATTGGATTTACTTATATAGATCCAACATAAATTGTTGTGATAAGAAAATCACTCTCCGTATCATGAACCATCCCCTGATTCTATACAAGTTCATGGAAGATGAATCTTATTTAGCACCAATATCTTAAGAATAGATATTATTTCCCTATGATTAAGCATATATTTCTAAAATGATTGAGTATAAGGAAATTATAATCCTTGAATACATTATTATTATGAGGTAATACTTTGATGTGTTTCTTGAAGAATTACCACATCTTCCTCCAAGCTAAGAGGTTGAATTTTTAATAAATCCTACTCATGGGTTATTATATTATATAAGAATCTATATAGAATGGTTACTGTGGAACTTTATTAGTTTAAGAAACAATTATAGGAGAATCTAGAAAATGGGTTCATATGCCCAAGTGCTTCACCTTGGGGTACACTAGTCATCTTCATTAAGAAGAAGGATGGGTCAATGCACCTTTTCATTGATTACCATGAGATCAAAAAGATCATGATAATGAAAAAGTATCCTCTACCACAAATTGATGAATTGTTCAATCATCAACATGGAGCATAATACTTCTCTAAGGTGGATCTTCAGTTAGGAAATTATCAAGTAAGGGTGAAAAAGGAGGATACCCCCAAGACCAATTTCCATATAAGGTATGAGCATTAGGAGTTCATAGTAATTCCATTCAGACTCACTAATAATCCATCAATATTAAATGAATTAATAAATAGAGTCTTTAGATATTAACTCAAAAATTTGTTGTTGTATTTATAGATAATATTCTAATATACTCTAAAAGAAATTAGGAGCACAAAGAGCATCTGAGCACTTTGTTAATAACATTATGAAGGGACAAGATTTATAAAATGTAAAAAAATGTGGGTTCTGGTTTAGGGAAGTATCATTCTTGGGGAATGTTATTAGTAGAAATGGGAAATATATGAACCCTTCAAAGATAGAAGCAATTTAAGGATGGTAAAGGACAAAATATGTGATAGAAATATATAGTTTCCTTAGATTAGACGGGTACTATCATTGATTTGTAATAAATTTATCACTATTTTCAAACCCTCTAACCAATATAAATTGGAATGGAGGCAAGTTTTTTTTGGAATGAAGAATGAAAAGAGTGCTTCAAATATTTTAAAAAGAGGCTCATCACTACACCTATACTCACACTACCCATGAGTAGATAAATTTTCATGGTATTCAGTGATGCTTTGAAGAAGGGATTGTAATATGTGCAAATATATAATGAAAAAGTGATAGCCTTTTCCTCATAGAAATTGATGTTTAATGAACATAACTACTCAATTAATGATTAAAAGTTGGATGTAGTGATCTTCGCATTGAAAATTTAGCGGCATTATCTCTTTGGGGAGAATTGTGAAATATATACCGATAAAAAACCCTCAAGTATATATTCAAATAGAAATAGAAAAATGTAAACCAATGAATATGGTTAGATCTGATTATGAACTATTAATTCTAAATAAACTACCATATTGGGAAATAAAATAAAGTGAAAAATACTCTAAGAATAAAGGATACAAGAAATTTATCATTTTTGAGAATTTAGAAGGATCAGATCTTCTTAGACTTGAAAAGGATTGAAATGGAAATCATAAAGGAAGAAACATCATAAATCCTTTCACAAATGATTGATCAACATTACCTTATTGAAAAGATAAAGGATGTTGAAATTAATAATGTGAGAATTTAGAAGAAATTGGAAGCTATAAGAAAAAAAATTCCTCAGAGTTCAATGCTAACGAAGAAGTTATTATAAGATTTGGGTCAATACTATGTGTACCATAAAATACTGAATTAAAGAAGGATATGTTTGATGATGCACATAGATCAAACTTCCCCATACATCCATGAATCAAAAATATGTATCATGTTCTTTGAGAGAAATATTGGTAAAGAGATATAAATAATAAGATCATGGAATATACATCAAGATGTATATTATGTCAACAAGTGAAGGATAAAGGAAAAAAACAAGGGGACGATGCAACCATTACCCATACCTACATGGAAATGGGAAAACATAAGAATGGAATTTTTCACTAGTCTTATAAAGAAATCAAGAGTAAATAATGATATTTGGGTTGTGGTGGATAATTTTATTAAGAATTCTCAATTCATTTCAATTTGACTGGACTTATCACTAAATCAACTTACTAGGACACACATTATATAATTGGTAGCTACATGTAACACCACTATCGATTGTATTTGATCAACATCCAAAATTTACCTTCATGTTATGAAAGAGTCTCAAACATTCCCTAGATACTGAGTTGAGCTTCATCATGACTTATCACCCTCAAACTGATTGTTAATATGAGAAAACTATCCAGATACTTGAGGACATATTGAGAGCATACCCAATTGGCTTAAAAGGAGGATAAGATCAACATATTCCTATAGTATAGTTAAATTATAATAACATTTTCCACTCAAGCATCCAAATGGAGACCTATTAAGCCCTTTATGGGATGATATTCATAACACCTTCATGTTGGGATGAAGTTAGGAAACTAAAACTACTAGGTCATAAAATGGTTAGGGAAATGGCAGAAAAGGTCAAGACCATTCAGTATCACATCATGGTTACTCAGAGTTGACAAAAGATCTATGTTTATAATCATCATTCTAACATAGAGTTTGAGGATAGAGATAAGGTATTCCTACACATATCTCTGTGGAATAAATTCATGATATTTGGTAAGAAGGGAAATATTTGTCCATGATATATCGATCCCTTTAATATCCTTGATCGCATTGGAGCAATGAACTATCAACTATCACTCTCACCTAACCTCTATTAATTAAATTATGTGTTCCATGTATCACTCTTGAAGAAGTATATACCATACCCCTCACATGTACTCAATTCAGAGGTGGTACCATTGGAGAATTATCTCTCATATATGGAGTAACCGGTGAAGATCTTAGATCAGAGAGACAAAGTTCTTTTGATTAAGACAATAAGCCTCATCAAAGTACTATGGAGAAATAAAATATTTAAAGAAGAAACATGGGAACCAGAGGAGGTGATGAAATAGAATTACCCTTATTTCTTTTAGTGTGTGGGATAAAAATATTTAAGGTGAAATTTCTCAAGTTGGGGGGGGGGATATTATAATGACCTGAACTTTTATAAATAAAATTCCCCTTACAATTCAATTAAATGAATTATTATATCATATAGATATAGAAAACACATGAACTTATTTGGGTTCATTATATCCTATCAAATTTAAAAGACCATTAAGTACCATAACCATTGATAATATAGTCCTTGAACAATGATCATATGATTAATATAAATATGGGGTTTTGATAAACCAGATTAACATAGATAAAAGAAGTGATGGACTCAACCAGTAGGATCATACCCTTTGAATCCAATTTATCATAGATTATGAGTAAGATAGTATCACTAGGATTTCATGTAGACCTAGACCAAGCTAAGATCCAACAAATTAATCATGATTAAAATCGTTTACGGGAGAAGTTCAAGCTCATTGAGATCCCAACCCAAACCATGTACGCCGAACCACCCCATGAAAGTATCACCATTTCACACCTATATCTTAGGGAGTTTGATGTTATATTAAAGAGATATGTATCAATATGCTAATAATAAAAAGATGTATATTTTATAGAATAATTAATATGTTCTCATTTTATTATTGTTACTTAATAAATGGATTTTTATTTTTATACAACAAGAAACAAATTATATTTTTGGGTAATATTCATATTCAATTAAGTAATTTATGAATTAATGGATTTTTTAAATAGATAAAATTTTATTAAAATATTATTATTAAATAATTTTTATTAAATATAAAATATCATAAAATTTTTATGAATATAAATGTAATTTTTATAAGGGTTCGAAAAATATTATTATTAAAAAACACAACATTTCTAAATAAATGTCAATTATTATTTTAAAAGTGAAAATTAAAATATTTATAAAATTATTTCTATAAAATAAATATTTTTTTAAATAAAAATTTCATAATTATAAAATAGTGATTTTTTTATAATTTTTTGAGACAATCAATTTTTTGTGTAAAAAATAAATACTGTAAAAATATATGATTTGTATTATGATATCATGATGAAAAAAATGATGTAATAAAAACTATAAAGGGTATCAATAGGTAAATATATTTATTCCTTTAAAATAATGTAATATTAATTTTATTTTAATAATTTTATAATTCCTTTATTAATCCTGCAAAACCTATAATATATTTTATGGTTTTAAAATCATTTCTTTAGAAACACAACTCACTTCCACATGAGCAAGGGTAATATTTTAAGAAGTTAATACCATGGACTTATAAAATAATTAAAATAACCCCTATTTTTAGAAACCATGTGCATAAACCATGGGAATATTTTTTGTTTTGGTTATTTTATTATATAGAGTCCAAAACCTAAGTTTGAGAAATAATAAAGAACTCCCCCCTCTTTTCCAATATAAACCCACCCAATCACCAATTAATTTTCACTCAAAAAACACGTAGCACATAATTAGTCTTCCCTACCATTTCTAGAGTCCTCCCAAGGTCCCCCCAAGACCTCAATAATCCCCTCCCAAGTATTTTGAATCACACTCTCAAGGTAAGAGATCCTATCCTTCTCCTATTTATTCAAGTCCATCCTTATCTTATGTATTTTATCTCCAATTCCTAAGGATGGTATATGTTCTTACATATACCCTTACTATTAATTTTATGTCTAAATGATGAGATACCCATTTTACTATCAATAATCCCTTACATGATCATCTATATGCCTTCGTTATGCTGCCAAAAGTTCAGTACGTTTTTTTCATTCCAAATAGTTGTGAAGTGAATACTCATTCCCATTTCCTATAAAGGGTGTTCAACTTCATGCAATTATAATTATTTTATCAAAGACTTAAATGTATTTGTTCCACACTACTTTATCCTGAAAAAAATGTGATGAAAAATGATTCTATGTATTATGATCTATCTGGAACACTTAAGAAAGAGAATGAAATGAAAGTGATGGGTGCACCCGAAATTGTATAGAGCTCCAATTAATTGGGAAAATTTATAGTCTCATGAGATTACATTCAAGGTATTAGGGAGTGAAACTTATCCATGACATGGATGTTTCCATCATTATGTCTTGGTAGTTAGCCTTGAACTATGTTTATGATGTAGTGTTTTAAGTTGTTTCCACATTTTCCATGTTGCCTTTATGATTATAATGCTATATTATGCCCTATTGTTCATGTTTATGATTCTCACCCCATTTATTCCCCTTTTATGTGCCTGTTGTCTAACATGTGTTACATTTTTCATGTTATATCATGTTTATTTCCATACAGGGATTTATAGATCTCCACTTTATAATATATGTACCAAGGTTATCCCATGCGATTTTTAAGTAAAATGGAATAATATAATAATGTCAAGGAATTTTTTAATAATTTTTTTATATCCCATGTTTTAAGTAGTTATTTAATGTAATTAATTCCCAATGACAGTAGACATACCAATATTCTAGATTGTATTATGTGTAATATTATGTAGTAAATAATGAATTAATGTGTAATAAAGAGCAGGGTTGTTATATATATATATACACATTATTTACATTATTATGACTATCCATGTGAGTCAGTGATGGAAAAAAATTACAACAGTTCGTGAGGCGGTGGTCTTCTGTACACATGAGCAATGGTTTTGTTTAAAATTTTATGGAGAATAAGATGGATAAATATTAAGTCATAAATTTAATAAAATATTGGTATATTTGATATAATTATGTTATTATATTGGAATTTTTAGCACATAATTAAATGTGGTAAAATGAGATGTAAAAAGGAAGAGCATGGTAAAGACATTTACCTTCTCTTAGAAAAATCTATGTTGGAAAACTTATTAAGGACCATAGAGTTGGTATTTTGGGAATATAATCACCTCTAGAATTTATATAAGGATATCAGGAAGAGGTCATGTAAGGTTTTGGTTGTGATAAATTCTTTAAATTTGTGAATAACTGAGGGGATGTTGCACCCTTTTATAATTTTGGTGAGTGACCCACTTATATTTCTTCAATGTTTTTCAATAGTATCATGTCATGTTCTTGAAAATATGGATTTAAAATTGATAATATTTTAAGGTAACGAGGAGAAAATTTAAATAAAACCAACCAATGGGGTTTCATCAAGTTTTTGGTCATTTTAACCCTTATCGTTTTAGATTAACCCCTGGTAAACCCGTTTTAACCTTAACTGCATTAATTAATTCTCACATTTTTTCTATTAAATTTGTCCAAAAATTAAGTTAAAATTATTTCCTAATATTAATTATGTTTATTATAAATATGGAATCCATTTCATCAAATTCAATTCATATAATTGGTAAAATTTGATTTAAAAATGAACCCGTAAAACGTGTCGAAAAACGATTTTTTTTCAAGAAGTACATTTTTCAAGAATAAGAAGATATTACATTAACTATATGTCTAATAATAATAATCATTATATATATATATTTAAATTCATATATTTTGATATATAATCTATAAATATCATTTAAATCATTCATAATTAAAGATTACTTTAATTAATTAAAATAGGAAGACATTATGCTTTTTTTAAAAACGTTTTCCTAAAAATATCTCTTTTTAGATCTAAATGATTTTATATTTATCTATATCAAATTTATATTCAATAATTTTTTATTTCTATATATTATAATTTATTATTATAAATAAAATTATGAACAGTAAAATACTAAATTTTTAATTATTCATAAAATCTTATTTCTAAGGGAGAATTTCAAAAATTCATTATAAGATTATTTTGAATTAGTATGTTCAAAATGAATATTTATCATAGAAAAATATAACTTTTTTAAAAAAAATATTAAAATTTTAATTAAATTATAGTTTTATTAAAATAAAATGTTCACTCACTATAATCGAGGATCAAGTGTTCCATGCTTGATGTGAATCCAAGCCTGGTCGAATGAAGAGGATGAATGAATGTGGTTAAACCCCCTTAAATTTGAATAGGATAAAAAATAGAAATCTCTAATTTTAGTAAAATTGGAAGATCACATGATTATTCCACATGGTTACACACTATGATATGGAAAACTATGCAGCAACCTTGTGATATCCACTAGAGATCCATTATACACTCACGCAGTTTGATAGGAGGCTAACACAATTAAATTAATCATGTGCTAGTCAAGAAAAATTAAACTATCAACCCTGTATCACCAATCACATGATCACTACACAATTACTACTAACCATGCAAAACCCAAGGGATGAAAAAAACAAAATTTTAAAATTAAACAAAAAACTCTTAAAATATCAAGATACCTCAAAAAATTAATATAATAATAACTATAGTGACATGAGGTGTTACAAAAACAATTCCCATAATTTTGAAAAATGGTTCAACTTTCCAAATTAAGGTCTTGTGATTTACTAAAACAAAAATTTTTATTTTGAAAAAATGAAAAATAGTTTTTGAAAGCCCAAATTTTATAATTTTTCAAAACAATTTCAAATAGACAATGATTTTTAAATTAAAATGAAATCACCAAATCTAAAAGTTGAATAATGAAAACATCAAAGGATTAAATAAATAGTAGGAGTGAATATAATCTATTAACTTTAAATGAAAAGTCTAATACATGCAGAAATAAAAAAGTACAAACTGACATGGGGGAGGAGTCAACACTAGAAGGGGCAAACTATAATGAAATTAGGGGAGACAATAAATGATAGGGGGTTTAAGTGATGGTAGGATATCATTATGGGGGAATGATGAATAATAATGATATAGGGTCTGGTATCAACTTGATAAAGTGGAAAGAAGGAAAGGGATATTGTTTTAGTTTTTTAAAATGTTTAGGGATGGGTTTTTTTAAAATGTTGCTAAAAATTAATTTAAAATATTTTTTAAAAACTTCCATTAAACTTTACATTTAAGTAAAATTTATAAGATCACCACTTAAAATTCCAAAATTGATTTATATAATATTTTAACAGTGGTTTCAGAATCCGTCATTAAAAAACTACTACTAGTTATCTATTTTCATATAATGATTTATGATCTTTTAAAAACCCTAAAATATTTTTTGTATTCATATTTTCTCTGATAATAATATTAGATGATGTTGAAATTAAGTTAAACTATACTTCCCTTGTTATTATAGTCAAAATATGACATTTTTGAATCTGTCCTTATATGAAATTATCTCGATTTCTTTAAAAAGGGTGTTCAAGATTCAAAAAATATTCAATGGAAATAAAACTAATAAACGTTTCTTCTATGATAATACTTTATTATCACCCATGAAATGTGGATAATCTTGTGGACCATTGGTTTTATATTAATCAAACATCAATATCATTCATGAATTTTATAAATGCTTCAACCCCCTATGAAATATGGAGTTTACACTTTTACAGAATGGTTTTTTATTCTTTGTACTGTCCATTTATTATTAGTTGTTAAATATTCATGTGTTTTCATCTTTTGTTTCTATAATTATATATTAATTTAATATCTATATTCCATATTAATAACTCATCATTCGAATTCAATGTATACATTTGTAATTTTAATTTAGAAAATAATCCAATTAATAATAGTTTGTTAGTAATTATGTAAAATACTTGGATTAATGTTAAAAATGATATTAAAATATAATTTTTTTAAATAATACATTGATTTTAAAATTTTTATTTAAAAATAACTCAAAATTATTAAAAATGGTTTCTATAATATAAAAATAAAATATTTAAAAAAAAAGTATTTAGAAAGTTAATTTGAATAATTAAATGTTCCTTTTAATAAATAGAAACATTACATATTACATATTGATTTCACTAAATTTTCCATTACAATGTTTTTAGAATTTAATAATAATATTATAAATAATTTAGAGGCATTTTTTTTGAATTGGTATAAAATATCAAAATGTTAAAAATAATTACATATAAAAAATAACATTTAAGGAGGATTATTATTATTTTTTGATAATTGAAACAGAAATTTTGAAAAGTAAAAGTTCTTCATATTAAAATAATAATGAATCTCAATAGTCCTATAATTTAATAAAATATTATGTTATTTTATAATTAATAGAAAAAATAATTATATTTATTATACATGTAATTATATATTTATAGGGTTGGCCTGAGTGAAGATCTATGATGTGGGAACTGGGGGTGTGGGGTGGGGGAGGGTAGGGATACATGGGAAACATATTATTATATTTATCATATATGTAATTATATATTTATATAATTATATTTATAGTAGTATGAATATATTTTTATAATTATAATTATAAATATAATTATATTTCTTATGTAAATAAAAATATAATTATATTTATAAAATTCATAATAAATATAGATATAATTAGTATATTTAATGTAAAATTAATTATATTTTTGTACAATAAATGTAATTGTATTATAATTATAATTATTTTAGTCATTATAATTATAATAGAAAAGGTTCAAGCATGAGTTGACACACCAAATCACACACACAAAATTTATTATAAAAAAAGTACAAGCAATAAAAAACAATGAAAAAGGAGTGCCCACAATAAAGGGAACAAGATATCAAATCTTTCCTCTCCCACTAGAACCCAAGTTCCTTGGTAAAAAAACCTTTGGATTATAAACTCTTTCCCATGTTTGTGGCTTCACAAAATTATCATCCGATGAGTCAAGGTAATCCTATGAGATTGTATGGTACTTATACTTCCAAGAAAGATATCGATAATCCAGTTTGGAATTAGATCGACAACCACCTTCATGGTTAATTGATAATAGATTCTATTTTGTGAGGTAATCCCTGTAAACAAAAATGTTTGGTTCCCTTATAGAAAATGTAGGTTCAAGCTATAAATCAAACCAATTGGCCCCATATTTAGTAATTTCATGTGGGAATCTTTCACCCTCATATTCCTTAGGTGGAGATTAAAATTTTTCCCTTACATATTCACACTCTATAATGGAGGCCTTTACAAAATTATCATAAGTAGTTTTTACGAGTTCAAAAAAATGTGGTGAATAGGACCAAACCACATTTTCTATATCTGTTGAACTAATTCTTATACTTCCCCTACATCAAGGGTCACCCTATACTTTCTAGTGATGGAACCTTTTCCACTACATGGGATACTGTTAGGAGTTATCCATTATTATAACATATTCCTTGGGAAACACCTATGATTTGTCACCCAATATATCGTGGGGGACCTGTGAGGACTGCCTATATTGGTCACCTTAAGTTACAAAAAATATAACTAGTAATATTCCCTATTACAAGGTCCTATTGAGTATCTATTATTATAGCCTTTATACAACCCATTTTCACCAAGGAAAATTCCTTAGCAACCTGCACCACTATCAACTTTTTCATTTGAGAAGTATCCTCATTAATTCTCATAGTTCCAAGTAGATCATCCATACTAACCCCAATGAATAGTTATATTTTTTGGAGAGGTACATAATAGCCCCTGACCATCCTTCTGTCCAAGATTAACTTCATCCTTGCCAAGATGGCCTTATATGAAGGTAGTGTTTTCCCCTACAATTGGACATCCCCAACACACCCAAAATGTTTCTTCCCTTTATACTCACTTTTTGACAAGAAAAGATCCTCCTACATCTCATCATGATCCTATAAATCACAATACAGGGATCCAATCATCTCATTTACAATACGCTCCTCATGATACGCTTTAGTTCCATCCAAAAGATACCTTGGCCCTTCAACCTTATTAGCACCATGACAAACATGCCTGGGCACAGATCCATTATGAGGGGAATTAAGTGAGATGTGGTGAACCTCATCCTATATATTTACACCCATACTATCCTTAACCAAATGTCAACCTCTTTTAATAGTCGTGTAGTAGTCCTTCTCCTTTTGAGTCAATTATAGATCCTCTTTCCTCCTTCCACACTCATCTAATAGCAACTTAAATTTACATCACTGCACTAAGTTACCAAACTCCTTACAATTGGATAATTTTTGATCCATATGAAACTTATTCTTAGCATGAACATTACAAAATAAAATAGAGAATAAATTATTAAAATTTTCATATTCAATTGAAAATTCAAATTTGAATTCCTCAGTAATAAGAAAAATAGTATCAACTAAAGGGGAGCATCGATCAAATTCAATTGGTATACAAGTAAAATAGATTAACCTGGTAGCTTTAGTATTCTTATAAAAAATAATTGGGCTTCCACTGGAGATGTACCATCCCAAAGGATGTTGGGGGTGATATAAGAACCAATTGAGACCCATGAATCTAATTCAAGACTAATTCATTGAAATTATTACTTTGGATGGACCAAACCATGGATCCCAATCACAAAACCTCAATGTTCCTGGCTTGATATAGATTAAACCCAAGCCCTAAGTTGTATTTTCATCTCCTATGAAGGCAAGACTATGTGATAAAAACCCAAACCAACTAAAATTATCCTCCAACCATAAAACCCAAAAAACCTACAACAGATGCCTCTTTAGATCCCCAAGCTTCCAAATATTGATTTTTCGTTGAGAGGTTAGTTAATCAATGATCTAATGTTTATAATCTTCATTCCGATCCCTAAAAAATTTAGCGATCCCCTCAACAAACACCATTTCCCGTTTCTTTGTGAACATGTGCGCATATCCCAAATTATAATAGGAATCAGAGAAAAGATGATCAATCTTAAACTTCTTAGATGCATCGCTCTACCCCCTCCTAGGGACCACTACCTCTTTCATAAAATCATCATCTGCACCCTTCGTGGGAGCTTCCT
Organism: Viscum album; assembly: GCA_963277665.1. Lineage (NCBI taxonomy): Eukaryota > Viridiplantae > Streptophyta > Magnoliopsida > Santalales > Viscaceae > Viscum > Viscum album. Next base: position 878,150,650 of record OY728125.1, read on the forward strand.
CCCTCTTTGAGGGAGGCACAAACACCTCTCACCGATCGAAGAGATGCTACAAATAAATACCCATCAAGCATGAACCCTAAACGCCATAAGATTACCGTGAGAGAAGCTCCCAAAACTCCTCCATCATGTATAATTATAATTATAATTATACAAATATTTTATATATTAACAAATATATGTAAATTTATAAAATAATAAAAGTTATAATTTAAAGGTATAACCAATATAAATATAAATATAAATATAAATATAAATATAAATATAAATATAAATATAAATATAAATATAAATATAAATATAAATATAAATATAAATATAAATATAAATATAAATATAAATATAAATATAAATATAAATATAAATATAAATATAAATATAAATATATCAATCCACATATACGATAATAAAAATATAAAAAATAAATATATATATATAAAATACATATAATTAGATATGTAATTATTTGTTTAATGTATTCATTTTTGAATTGATAATTAAAGTAATACATTTTTTTTTCTAGTTAGTGTAATGTTTTAGATTTTAAAATAAATTATTTTAAAAAATAAATAAAAATGGAATTCCATTTGAGAGACCAATGAAATGATGAATTTGGTTTCAATGGAATATTATAGATCACTCAATGCAGTCTCCTGTAAATAAAATTATATTTAATATAATAAAATTATATTCATTTAAAAGAATTATAGATAAAATTATATTTTTTATTTCTATAAATATAATTTTTTATGAAATGTATTCATTTTAGAATAGATAATTACATTAATGCATTTTCTTCATGTTAGTTTAATGTTTTTGATTTTTTTAAAAACTTATTTTAAAAAATAAATAAAAACGAGATTGTTTTTGAGAGGCCAACACAATGATGAATTTGGCTGTAACATATTATGACATGGGCACTCAACGTAGTCTCCTATAAATAAAATTATATTTTATAAAATTATAAGTAAAATTATATTTAAGAAAATTATAAATAAAATTATATTTATTATTTTTATTATCTAAACATAAATATATTTATAAAATAAAGATAATTATATATATAATTATTTGTGTAATGTATACATTTTAGAATAGATAATTACATCACTCAATTTTTTTCATGTGTAATGTTTTATATTTTAGAATAAATTATTGAAAAAATAAATAAATATAGAATTGTGTTTGGGAGAGTAATGTAATGATGCATATGGTTTTAATGGATTATGACCAAGAATGAGGAAAATTAATATATTTATTTATTTTCAAATTTAAAATTTATAATATTTATACGATTTATAAATAATTATATATTTATTTACATTATATTTTTATAAAAAAATTGGTACATTTTTAAGATTAGATTACATTACTTTTTATATTTAATTATAAAATTTTTAAATTATATACACACAATTTTTAAATATATTATATAATTTTTTATATATTAACACAAACACAATGTACTTATGTGTGTATGTATGCATACATATACTTATATAATTTTCAGTTATAAAATTATAAATATTTATATGATTTATTGATTTTTATATATAGATATGCGTGCATGTATATCTGTGTGTGTTTGTGTTTTGTCATCTTTTTTTATGACAACTGTAAAACCATATTAATTTTATTATAATCTAGGAGGGACCAATAATCTGACCCGGATAGGTTTCTGGGATAGATCCATCACAAATAATATTTGTTTATTTGTGATGAATTTAAAATTCATCCTATAAAAATTTAGTGCAAACATGTACCAAACTATATGGGATGAATTTGAGATTCATCCTAAAAAAATTGCACCAACTGTGTGAGGTACTCTTTATTTTGGATGCATATGAAATTCAACCTAGATAATATTTCCCAAACAATTTTTTACACATTTATAGGAAAAAAAAAGTAATCTATCCAAGATGTTATAACTCTGATATTCATTTTTCATATTGTGCTAGAACTCACGAGGTACCTATAATAATGTGCAGATAACAAATTTATGGCTAAACTTGAATTCTTAGGGATCTTTGGTATGGAAAATGTTTGAAGGGTATCTTCGATGATATTATTCCCTTTAGGTATATGTGACCATGATGTTTTAAGATGAACTCTGAATCCGTGCATCATGATAGAAATAGATAGAGATGATATAGACACATATTTTTTTAGAATGATTTTATCACCTATATGTGCTTTTGAAAATACTTCAAATGGTTTGGATAATAATTTTAAAGTGAATTTGACTGAAGTTATTTGGAATATTTTTTGGGTGAATTTGATCAATTAAAGGAATGAATTAATAAAATGTGGATAATTTCACTTAGATATAGATATGATTCCTTGTTTTGAGTTTTTATAAATCTTATGATATGTATAGATATCTTTTTTATATAGTAAATCAGTTAATTTTTTGTTTTGTTTTGTGGCATTGAAGAAATGTCTCTTCATAGAGTGAATATTTGTGAACAAGGATTTGGGAACATAAAAAGTGTTCAAAAATCTTGGGTTCACTAGTCTAATAAATATAGGTTCTTAGGATAATAATATATCAAGACTTTCTAAATAATTTAATCAATATTTTGAGTTTTAGAACTCATATTGTCTGATTTTTAAAGGAGACGGTGAAGTGTAGGAAGCTAAAGATTAGTTAGAGAGAATAAAAAAATCTCCCAATTTCTTCATACTTATGACACATTTAAGTTGAAATCTTCTACTTAGATATTAAATTAAATAAATCATAAATTTTGGGAGAAGATTATGGAATCAAAGTTATACGTTTGGTAGTTCAGTTGAATTTTCACGTGGAATCAATAACTTATTTTTTGAAAATTAAGACTCTTTTTAGAATAAAGATAAAACAAGAATTAAAATTTAATTATTATTCTGTTATGATTAGTGATATGTAAATATTATATAGATACAACCCAAAAATAACATACATGAATTTTACATCATTTTACAAGATTAAACATTTCAAATCATAATTATATCGCACTTACAGAATCCAAAGGTGTAGTAACCCAAGGCACCCAAAGAGTGGGGTGGGTGGGGTAGGGTGGGGTGGGGGGAATCAGAGTGTCAGTATATTCAAAATTATTTTAACTTTTTTCCTTTTCTTTCATATCTTGTTCCATAGTTAAAAGGAAGACGGTTCAACCTATATCTTTCTCAAATGGACAACTAACAAATAACATGCACATGTCTAGAAAAATAAAACATGAAAAAGAACCAGGGTTTTACTTGGTTCTCCTATACTGGGTTAAATCTAAGAAGAATACACTCAAAATTGTGTTGTTGTTCCAAATATACTATTACTAACTATTTGTGTTGATACATGATTTAGGTAAGGTCACTTCTCCCCAAGGTTCCATGCCTTATATAATATTTAGGGATGCTATCACTATCTCCCAAGGCTCACTGCATATAGAATGGTTTTGGTAAGGCCATCCTCACTAAGGGTCACTCACACACCTACTTCTACATTTAATACCTTGGTGAAGGTATTATTTTATAGTATTTTAGGTATATTATCAATTTATTAATGTGAAGGTCATTTTGATATTAGTATAATGAAATTATTTTCCTTCCATCTTTATCTCCAAGTAGATGCTTTGATGTATTTCATATTTTACACCCAATTCCACTACCTGACATGATAACCTCATTTTGAGAAAATTTGAGTATTTAATATTCAATAAAATTTCACATAATAACAGTACTCAAGATAAAAATTATTTTACAAGAATTATTGTTCAATTTGATATATCCTCTTTACATAATAAACCAGATATTTCCATGACATCCCATGAACATGATATTTAAAAATATACTCAACACCTCCTCTATCAAACCTAATACAAAATAAATATTACTTCTTAAAAATATTATCTTCAGTTATGTGAAAACTCATTTCCTAATATTATATCCAATAAGATCCTATTTAGAAGTAACACTTCTACTCTAATTAAAATATACATTAAAACTCATTTTATAGAATCCCTTTCTCCTCTCTAGAAACACGCAATTCATTATCCTCTCTTCTTCCTCTATATTAAATTTTTTATATATCTTATCTCATATGTTCACAATATATATAATATAACATGGTATTTATTTTAATTTTTAATTTAAAATTAAAATATCACTGTAAATAAAAACATATATTATTTTAAATCCAACCATTAAACCATATTCCATCAAATCATAATAATTAGACTCCATTTTTATCATTAAATATTGATCCCTAACTTCCAAACTATTATAGTAGTTACTAAACTTTCAAAACTATCGTAATTATTAGTTTTGCAAACTCCACAACATGGTCCCTTATAAAAAATTCCCACTTTGAGTTCTGAATTAGGTTGACCATGATATGTGTCTATAAATAACAAGACATAAAAACTTTATAGATTGAAAATCCCTCTAAATCGGTTTTCATTATTCTCACCTTCCCATGGTTCAATTTAACCACTGAAACCCAATATACAACACAGTCAGATCCACGATGAAGTCCTTTCGAGTTTCCTATTTTGGTCACTCTTGTATGCAATTTAAAATGGCCTTCCAAATGTCAGTGTTGGGTATCCTTATTTTATATAGGGATTTTGTAATCCCAAAATGACATATAATTCAGTGTGGTCACCATCTCCTCATCTTTGCACTTTAGTCTTCATCACCATGACCTTCCAAACACCAAGTGGAATGACTTTCATGAAATTTACACATTTTTTGGTCTTCATCAATTTTATTTGTCCACCTCAGCTACCATGATTTTCGCAACACCCACAATGATCCTTCTCATATTGTGTAATGATTATTTCAATGTGAAACTCCACGTTCCATGATGTGATAAGCACCTGCCCCCATTTTTAAATCTCAAGGTCTTACTTGATATATACCTTTTTAGTTCTTATAAAGAAATTTTTTACCATGGCATGTACTAGCCTTGTTTTTATTATAGACACAATTCTCACACAAACTCTCTCCACCATGAATTGGTTCTCCATATCATTTATTACTAAAATATTTCTCTCTCAAATTGAAATATAAAACCCCCACAGTAACTGCACCCCAAATATTTCTTGATCCACTACAACTTCTCTAAATTCACCAAAACATAGGGAATTTTATGATAAATGTTTCCTCCACCAATCCTCTTCCATTCAACTGAAGATACTTTATTCAATATTTTTCTCCAAAATAATTGTTGAAATATGGGAAGAATTTTAGTTTTTTACACTAAAAAATCCATTATAAAAACAATATATGGACTTCAAAATAATCACAAATTTCAAAAAATACACTTTATCACATGTTCAGTGATTTTCAACAGATATAATATTCAATATTCTAATTGGTCCCAACATCGTACAACATTAAAAAATTTAATTTTATTTCCAGTTTTATTTAAACCGATTCATACTCCATGCATAATCTATGTACTATAGTTCTCACAACCTCCACCTCTTGTGACCACCATTTATCATTAATCTACATTATTAATCCTTCAATGATCATCACCCATTCATAAAAACTTATGTATAATTATAAGTTAATTCATTAAATATCTCATTAGTAAATCCGACAACCTTCTCATTAGTGATTGTATTCCTCTATTTTCAAACTTCTATAGTTGTCAAAAAATCCAACATACAACATCTTGGTTGTGGAAAAAGTTTTAATATCTTTGGATATTAACCTCACATCAATATTATCTCATTATATAATGTATATTTCTTCTATAAAATTTTTCATACATTTTTTCTATACATATCATAGATAATATTTTTTATTAGTTCTTAGGGAAAAATAAACATTAGAAAAATGGTCAGATCAAATGATTAATAAGGTTTAAAATAATTTTTATGAGTTAAAAAAGATTTATCATTAGATTATAAACATTTGAGAAACTTGAACTTGAGAGAAATGAAATGATTATTGGAATAAAATCATAAAATCTTAAGAAATTATTATAATAAATTATATAATAAACTTATATCATTTCATAGAAATTTATAACCATAAAATGATAATAATAAAGCATAAAATATACCATGTCATAAGAATACAGATTCATAAATGAATAATAATGAACCATTGAGGTTTAAAATAGGAATGTGACACATGAATAACCGTAGAAAATCATAATATTTATCTAGACTCACTGATAAAACCATTATAACATAGTGTATGAAGCTAACCAAATCATGTACATGCGTAACATTGTGGCTTGAGATAACCTCAAATGTCCCATAACATTAATAACTTTGATAACCTCCTATGCCCCTTACATATCATATCATGAGATATAAAAATAACCCATTGCATTGGATGACTATATAATTCAAGGCCCACCAATCACATAATGTTATATCTACACATATGTGTTCTATATGGAAAACAATAATACATACACTAAAAGTATAGAATTATTAACCAAAGAAAGTGAAATGGATTACATAACATTTTCATGTGACATCATATATGAAGTAATGAGAAATTTTATCGGATGATACCAAAATTATACCTCCCAAAATAAATATACTATAATATAATTTAAAGGTTGATACATGAAAGATAATATTCTTAGATGATGGATATTATAGATAAAGTTTGAAATATAGAATAAAAATCATAAAAATAGTTTTTTTAATGTTTTTGGTAAATTTCTCATAAAAAAATATATATGTCAACTTAAAAACTTAACACAGAGGATTTTAATTCATCTTTTTAATAATAAAAGGTTAAAATAATGGAACTTTGTAAAGAAATGAAGATAAAGTGGAAGAATCTTGGATAGAAAAATAGTAAGTGGTACCAAATTAAAAAAACATGACACTCTAAAATTTTTAATGGTTTTAAGTAAGCCAAAATAATGAATAGATTTTGTAATGACTTCAATTTTCTTGGGTAGATTTTAAATTTGGATATGGAATTTAAATGGTTTAAATGATTTTAAATACATTGTAACGTAAGATTTTGGGTGAAGATGGTGAGTTGAGGTAGGTGGAAGAGGTGGTGTTTTTATAAAAATAAAAAGGACATAAACAGATACTCTATATATAGCCTCTAGGTACCTATTGACTAAGGTAGTATAGAGGGTTACCCGACCTTGGCCATCGGGCACCCCTTTAGGTAACACCAGGTGATTGGTGGACACTGGGAATGAATTGAGCCGAACCTAACGACCTCATATTTACATATTTTTATACAAATATTATTGTACTAACATTCCCATGTCATTTAGATTTATAGTTTTAGAGTAATATAAAATAACTTAAACTTTCATAACAAAACCCATAACTTCCCTCTATATAGAATACTTTTCTACCATAAAATATGTTATTGAACAATACACTTTCGTTTTTCAAGACTAATACCTATGACTAGAATTTTAAGTTTTTTATGATTCTTACTCATCCTTAAACCCATTATAAATCATTGTAAAATGTTTTATGGGAATATAAATCTCAAAAATGGGTAACAAAGAAGAAACTTATTATATAAAGTACAAGAAAACTCATGATGTTTTCAATTACATAGAATAACACATTCAACTCATACATGATCATAAAATTATATTAAATCATGAAATTAAATTATTTAATCATATTAATGGAATGTAAGTATGATCATAAAGTAAAAAATGTGTAAAAATAAAGAAAATTGGATAATCATGATTGTTTTTTGGAACAAAATATTTATATCACCCATAATTGTTTATAATCACCCATAATAGAATAAACTACTTAGTTAATTAAAACAAAGATCCGTTGGAGAATAAATCATTACCCATTGTACTGGGGGATGTATAATTATGCTCCAACCCATTATCATAACAAATTTTCAATAATAATATAAAACACATAAAATAATTCATTTCAATAAATAAAAATGATGGTCTTTGGGTTTAATGAAAGTGGTTGGGTCTGTTCCCAATAATGTTTTTCATTAGTTTTTATAGATAAATGTAAAGAAGTTAAAAAATGAAACCCTATATAATTGTATATAGGATCTTTTAATATTTAATTTATAAATAATTTAAAACAATAATAACATCATCTTGATAATTATTTCATTAATGATGAACTCAGTAGATGCTTTCATAATTGAATCATCATTGTGGTTGAAGGACCCAAAATATAATTATTCTAGATTTATAAACACACACTCCATGAATCTCAAAACATTTTATTCATTATTCTAGGTTCTATTATGGAGGAAAAAAGTTAATTTCATAATTTTTCATTGATCCAAAAAAGTAATCTCTTTATCTTAGAATAATACATATCTAGTTCTCTCATTTTTGAGTGGGAGGAGGAGGGATATCTATTTACTTTCTTGAAAGGTTTATTAAGAATTTATATCAGTCTTGAGAGGTTTATCATGAGGTAATTAATTGTGAACAATAATTATCACACCTCTAAAATGATATAAATTATATTATATACTGATGGATAAAAAATTAGTAATTTTATAGGGTACCTTCTCAAATTATTTAATCAGATTAGTTCATGAGAGGTTCTATCAGTACTGATATAATTATATTGAGTTAATTAATTGTTGAAAATAATTATAACACCAAAAATATCTAATCTATGAGAATATTCAAATTTTTTTATCAAGGTACATTTCAATTTCTCAAAGATTATGTCAATGATAAATTGTAAAATTTGGCAGAGAGGCTTTAACATGTAGAAATTCCCTTGCATTTTGAAACATAAATGAAAAGAATTTTTTAATAAGTTATTAATATATTTATTTCCTTTGTATAATAATAATATAACTCTAATAAAGAATCATTTTATTGAACGTCATCACGTTATAATTACAACAATAAAGGCAAGGGAGAACTTTGATTTTTGCCTAATCCATAAGTCCTAGTGAGAATAGATCAATTGTTTCAAAGGTTATTTGGACAAAATTACAATCTTTGTGTCTTTTTATATCATTAACCAAAATTTTAATATATAAAATATAAATATTAATTAGCGGGAAAGACTTAGATTTTGATTATTATTCACTTTGAGGGTTTCATCCTAACAGGATTCATGCCTCTTTATTTTCAATGTTCTATTTTTTCATAAACCAAATAGAGTGCAAGTCTAGTGAGATGAGAATTTAATTTAGTTATAGTTTCCTTTATTGTTTTTTAATCTAGAAAGTAATGTCTCATTTTTTTTGGTAGTTTAAAGTCATGAAAGTCGGACTCATGAGACTAGTATTTTAGGTCGAACAACTTTGACCAAAGGTTTTGAAATGATGACCTAAACAGGGCATGTGGGATGAGAATTTTATAAAATTCTTCATAAACCTGATGGGAAATCTTGATCCACGTTTTTTTGGGTTTTAAATATAAAACAAGATATTTGGTAATAGATGGGGACTCTCCTAAGTAATAAGTTACAAGAGTTTGACACATTTTTTTGTGGGCTTCTTTATGCAAAACCTACTATGGTATGTTACAGTATAGTCAATAGTGTCATCCTTTGGATGAAAAAACCATTTTGGGATACTTTATGCAGATCCAACTAGGTCATATTACAACATAGTTAGCAGAAGGGGTTCTAAAGAATTTTTACATTCTATTTCTGGTGGCTGAAGGGAGATTATGGAGATTCGAATTCTTAAGACAATGATGGGTGATTTTTCTAAGGGGAAGTGTATAATAAAGAAGAGAACATTATATTGGAACTGGACTCTAATGATAAAACAATACTATATAGATTTATGTTGTGTGGAGGAGGGTATATTTTTTTAAATGAACAAATTTAAGGGGTAAGGTCCTACATTAGAAAGGGTTGAAGTATCATGTCATTTAATTCCATGAGACAGGGACATTGACTGTGTAGTTTAACATATTTTATGGAGGATGTTGATATATAGTTTAATGTCTTGTGACTAGAACTTTGTTCTATGTAGTTTAAAGTTATAAAAAAGGACATTAAAGGGTATATTATTTAAGGTCTTTGGCTTTGATTGAAAGGTTAATGATTCTTCCATTCTAGGTACTCTATCAAGGAATGTACCATATCATTTTGGTATGAGGAAGGGAATGTTATAAACTATAATAGGGGGATTTACAGATTCAAAATTTTGTATGGGGAGAGGGCTTATGGTGATTGAGGAGGTATTTCCTGAGGATGATGTTACCACTGATTGAAAAACCTATTTTGTGGGATTCTTTATGCAAAGAAAACTAGAGCATGTTATGACATAATCCATGGTGGAATCCTTCCGATGAAAATCCCGTTTTGTGGGTAACTTTTTTCCAAGACATCTAGGGAATGTTACAATATAGTAAGGCGAAGGAGTTATCAGGAATTATGGAATTATATTTCTCATGGCCGAAGGAAGATCATGAAGATTCAAATTCCCTTGGGAACAATGTTTGGTTTATAGAAGGATGTACTTGAATAAGGGAGGACCATTTCAAGTCAACAGTACCCAAGAATTTGGGGAAAAGGTTCCCCATGCTAGTTTGGCTGAAGTGAGAGGAATATGGTTCTTTTATTTTTAGGTCATATGCCCAAGAATATAACATTATGTAAATTATGGGTGATCTATGGCATACCAGACCAAGATTGTTCCTGTATACATCAGATATGAGGGAGGAAAATGTAAGACATGGTATTGAGAGATTTTATAATAGATAAAGGATATGTATAAAGTATGAAAGGTATTATCATAAGATAAATTTGAATCACAGGTTCCAACATAATGTCATCAAATCTTACAAGGACAAAATAGGCTTCTCCCAAGGGTGAAGTTACCACTGGTTGAAAATCCCATTTTGTGGGATGTTTTTTGAAAATAAAATTGAGGCGTGTTACAACACAGTTAATTATGGAATATTTTAGATGAAAAACCAGTTTTGTGGGAAACTTTATAAAAATCCATCTAGGGTGTGTTACATTATAGTTAAGAAAATATTCCCTTAGGTATCATCCATTCTATCACCAGGAGATGGAGAAAGATTATGACGATCCAAAAGTGTCCAGGATTAAGAGAATGACATGTGCAAGGGATATATCCAAGAAATAACTATGGAATGATATTGGACATGAAATGTCAGGTCCCATGCATAGATGAGATTCATATGTTGAAGGGGGACATCTCTGTTTCCTCAGTGGGTCCCCTAATGAGGGGACCCAAATCAAGAGCACCTGCATATATCTTTGTTTGTACACAGGAGAGGGGATACTCTTTTTTACCATATGGGTAGGACTAGGACATGACACCTATGCATCACTACATATCTCATTGGAATTATAATCAAGCCATATGTAGTTCTTGAGATACCATGCACTTTAAAGTCATACAGTCAAGATATTAGTCATGAATTTTAATGTCATGTGGTAAGAATGTCAGTGTCTTGATCTGAAGAGTAAGGGAATAATATGGATAGAAAACTACATTCGACCCGAGTATCACTACGTACCTTTTTAGAGTTTGAATCAAGCCACATGTAGTTCTAAAATAAATATCCCCTACAATGATTGAATTTATGTGTGGTAGAAATATGGTTTTTTTGAATATCAGTTCATGCATATGGTGAGAACCCATACTGGATCCTCTCATATAGAACTAACTCATACATGGGAGAGTGGAATAATTTTCTATATCTTACTCTAGATAGGCCCATTATTGAAGATCTAAACGTCACAACATATCTCATTTAAATATGAATCAAGACACACGTATTTCTCGAGGAACCCTTATAGTTTGTTTTCATTTGACGAGGAAATCAGTGTGCCTTTTAAGGTCTTATATCTAGGATCATAATAACCCCAATGTGGATTGACATGATTTAATTATGTAGGTAATCCTTTTATCAAAACCCCTAATCCCACACGAGCTACGCTCAGTGTGAAAAACAAGGAGCAGGAAATGTTTCTTCCACAATACAAAGGAAACAAGAGTGAAGGGTAGGGTCATTTAGATTACGTGGTGGATGGTCTAGAATATATGATCTAGGTATCACTACATTTCTCATTAGGATGAGAATAAATCCATACGTAGTTCTTGAAATCTCATGTAGTTTAACGTCAAGTGGTGAGGACGAAGAAGAATTGATATTAAAGAATACAAATGTTACGGCTGATCCTAAGGGTGGAAATATGGGGGTCAATTCATATCTCATGGGAATGATAATTAATCCACACATAGTTCTTGAAAGTTTCCCTTTGCTGGTCTGATCCATACATAAGGAGTGGGGTATTTTTTTGATTGTAGCTAGACCTAAGACCAAAGATCTGGGAATCACTACATATCTCATTAGAATGAGAATCAAGACTGACATAGTTCTTAAAAAACAATTACCTATATATTTCTATCCCATGCATAGTGAGAAGAAATTGTTTTTGTATTTTGTTGTGGCTGGGCCCAGGATTAGATATTAGAGAATCACTATATATCTCATTGGGATGAGATTCATACCACACATAGTTATTGAATGATCATGCAATTTATCATAATGATATAAGGACATTTACCACATAGTTTAATGTACCAGGGTAAGGAAGTGGGTCACCTGACGTGAAATAAATATTTTAATTGGACTAGGATATAGGATACATGCATCGCTACTTATCTTGTTGTGATAAGAATCAAACCGAACATTGTTTTTGAAAATTTTTCCACACATTAATCAGTATTTTATATGGGTAAATGGGATTTAATATTTTCAATAATGATGGTTTCTTCCCAGAAATTAGGTCTATCAATCACTACACATCTCATTTTAATAAGAATACATCCATAAATTCTAGAGAAGTTTCTGGTGAATATTTGATTTATACACATGTGAACGAAAAAAAGAAAGAAAATGATTTTATTTTCCTTAATCATTGATGGACCTGGGACTGAAGGTCTGGGCATCACTACGTATCTTCTTAGAGTGATATTAAGAAACACATAGTTATTCAAATGATTGTGTAGTTTAGTTTTTTTCTATGTGGATGTTGGTAGTTCAATTTTATGTCATGTGATAAGGACATGATAATGTTGGGTCTTATGACAAAAAAGGGGGCCCAAGTGACAATATGGAGTAGCAATTATGTGGTTGGGACTTCAACCTAATAATGAGGCCTATATTTAAGGGACCTATAAGGAGTGTCTCAACTCGCGGTTCTTTGGAGATTCTAAACATCCACTAAGAGGGATTTTGACCGTGCAGTTTAATGTCATGAAGTGAGGAAGAATGACATCTTTCAATTTAAGGTTATATGATTAGGACCTTATGCCATGTAGTTTATCATCATGTAGAAAGGACGATGATGAAATGTAGTTTAACGGTGTATAGAACGTACATTATGTCATACCTTTTAAGGTCATGCATATAATACCAACTATGCAGTTTAACATCTTTCATCTTGAATGATCTTTGTGTGGTCAGATGAAATATTTCTTTAAGAATATTGTATTGGTTGGGGTCATAATGATCTCTCCATCCATTTAAATTATGGAATAAGCTCCGTTAGATTAGAACTTTTGTAAGGAGTAATGTCCCTCCCAGCTTGGCTCAAGTTTTGAGGCTTCTTTCCTGGTGTCATCAGAGTTCTGAGGACCAATAGAAGTTATCCTTGGAGAAAGGAGCAGAGGTGGAACTTATTCATAAAGTCTCACACTATCCGATTTTGATATACCACTAAGGTATGCAATATTTTTTTATCAAGTTGGTCTAATTCATCCAATCATTTTTGGAATTTCTCATCTACGGATAGATAATACTAGATGGAAATATACAGAAATGGAACTTGGAACTCATTGGGAAAGACTTCTTATATTTTGTATACTAGTGAGTACAAGGTCACTCATTTAGATGTATTAGTTATAGTTTGGTAATCCTATAAAAAAGAGCTTTTCATACTGAGAATTTTTATCTTTATCGTCCATCTTTTGGAGTATGTTTGACAAGGTCATGTTAAAGGCCTATATCTGATATTGTAATCCGGATATAGCTTTTAAACCACATCAAAACAATAATTGCTTCCATTTTCCATTAGTATTGTATGTGGGACACTAATTATGGTAATTATGATGGATTTTACGAAGCCAATGATGCTTTTGAGCATAACTTCTTTGAGTGTTATTACCTAGACCCATTTAGATAATAAGTCAGTAGCAGTTAAGATGTATTTTAATTGCTTGGGCATAACTGCAGTGTGTATCCCTACAACATCCATTACCTATCTAGAAAATGTCTATGAGTATTTTAATGTTTTTAGAAACTATGGGGGTTGATGGATGAAGTTGTCATGCACTGGAAGGAATGAAAATTCTTAGCGAATTATCTACAATCCCATGTCATTGAATGCAAGAAGTATCTAAGACTTTGTATTTAATTATAAATCATGTACCCTAACTATGGGAACTATATGATCTCACTTGTACTTCTTATAGGATAGCCATATTATCGTATCTGTCAATATATCTAATAAGGACTCCATCAGAGACTCATTTATAGAGAACTTTTTTGTGATTTTGAACTTCATAAAGAGTGAAATTGAATGCTCACCACCTGATTTGATCCTTCCCAAATCTGTCCGATGGAATTATTTTATTTTTTAGGTATTCCATGATGGGAATCATACACCCTCTGGTAGGATCATATGGTTCAATTATTATACTGCCATCATCAATATATTCTATTCTGACTTGAACAAAATGTGACACCATTCCATTATGGGAAATGATGATGGCTGTTTCATCCTGGTTTGTATTTTATAGATCTGTAGTTGAATTCATCAATACATATTCTTGGGAATTTTCTGATTATGGTATGTGATACAGTGTTGGATTTGAGGGAAACTCTTCCATTAAACCTTAGATATAATTAAGAAGGGGCATCAACTCTTCTTTTATGAAGGCATAATCCCCGTTGATCTGTTTGATTACAAACTCTGAATCACCTCTCACATCTAAGTGGTCCACTAGTACTTGGAGTACCAATTCCTGAGATAATATAAGGTCTTGATATTATGATTCATTATTGGTATAACCTTTTTACATTAGGAAGGAGTAAGGTAATCCCCTTGAATGTATAATATATCTTAAACTGGTAGTTTGGTATTTAATGATGTTGTTTATACAGACAAGTGCTCTACCAGGAAATATTCGAAGGCCTGAACTTTCATAGCTTTCTAAGGAAAAAATTTTATATTGAACTGCTATAGAATAACCACCCACCATGAAAAATGTCCCATCAACATAGGAAGGATGAGGATATATTTTAGCAGGTTATTATGAGAGACCAATTTGGCTTCGTGGTGATGTAGGTAGTGCCTCAGTTTCTAAAATGAAAAGATTATTTCCAGAAAGCTCTTCTTAATATCTGAATAATGTGTCTCAACATCAATCATGGTCCAACTGAGGTAATAAAGGATGTTTTAATTCCCAAAATCATTTTTTTGTGCAAGTAAGGAACCAAGTGATTTTTCTAGGGCCTTTACATATATAATTAGCGGATTTAACTCAACTGGTGGCATTAACACAGGTGGGATGAAGAGGTACTTCTTGAGGTTTCCAAATGGTTCCTGATAGTCACTAGTCCACTAATATGTAACCCCCCCTTTTTTTGTTATTTTGTTGAAGGGAAAAAACTTTCCTTTGATAATATTTATGAGGTTCTAGATGTAGGAAAAGTTTACTTGAAGTACTCTTAACTCTTCGATGTCTTAAAGAGGTGACTTCATAAGGATATTTGTTTCTCAAGGTCAACTTTAATATGATTATGGGGTATAATTAAGCTAATAATCTTCCCTAAGGTTACCCTGAAATCACACTTTAAGTGGTTCATCTTCAGGTTATGTAGTCAAATATTTTTGAATATGGTCTCTAGGTTAGATAGGAGGTTAGAAAATTTTTTGTAATTAACCACTAGATCATCAACATAGTATTCAAAAAACTTACCTAGGAAGGGTTTGAAGATGCAATGCATGTCACATTAGTGTGTGGTACCGATGTTCTTCAAGACAAAGGTCATTACTTGATAGAAAAATACTCCCAGGGAGATTTTAATTCAATAGATTCTTCATCTTACGGTGCCATAAAAATTCAGTTATAATATAAATAGATATCTAGGAAGGATATGGATTGATATCTATATGTTTCATTGATCAGGAATTCTATGATTGGAACTGGGATTTTATCTTTCAAAA
Organism: Viscum album; assembly: GCA_963277665.1. NCBI lineage: Eukaryota > Viridiplantae > Streptophyta > Magnoliopsida > Santalales > Viscaceae > Viscum > Viscum album. The sequence goes on from OY728125.1 coordinate 878,166,807, forward strand.
AATTTCTGGTGAGATCTCTGAAGTTAATGGGAAATTTGATTTTTTGATTTTTCATTTTCATAGGGAAAAAATTGGATAGCCATTTTGGATATTGTACCTCTCTCATGAAGTCATCCATGATGAGTTTTTCCATTTTAGCATTAATTTTTGAGGCATGAGTTGAGTGTGTCTGTTTGGATACATGTATGTATTCCTGATGGGCTTATGGAAATTCCAAGTGATGGGTGGACACCTTGAGGTTAGGTTATAACATATCTATGTAATTATAAGAGAAAAAATCTTGATGTTTCTTCAAGAAGGAATTATACACCTCATGTTCTTTAGGAGTCACGAATGTAAGATTTAAAGTGGGTTGTGGATCTTTTTTTGTACCCTGATTTACTTCTCTTATTTCATCAAAAGTGGTGGATAAATCTTCCTCAAATGATGGAGGGGAATACTTGATGTATTCATCCTCTTCCTCTTCCACATTATTTAAATCTTATGCATATTCCTAAGAAGTAGGTGATGGTGAAATTTTCTCAGAGTTAGGGGAGGAGTGGTCATTTGGACATCTGGAAGATGAAGCAATCATTTCTGGATCAATTGATCCTAGAGGGAATTTTTGGAGAATTGAAGCAAAAATATGGGGCTGAGAATTATCCAATTTGTTTTCCCCCATTGATATATATTTTGGAGCTCAAGGGATGGAATTAAGACATTTTAATCTAGGCCTTCATTATTTCTTAGAGATTTGACATCTTTTCCAATGCTATCGAGTTCAGCTATCACAATTGGAATCAGTGATGTCTCAAAATGTTTTATCTCATTTGAACTGAAATCTTCGATTTAGTTGGTGGGGAGCACATACTCTGCACTGAGATGTTGGAATGGATTGGCCAGAATCATCTCTAGACCCTTTGGGGCATTGATCTAAGAAACATTATTATCGATGGACTATTTCCCTTATTTATGATAGAATCTTGCATCAATATATTGTGACCCACTAGATTTAAATGGTGATTTATCACAATGAAATGTACTAATTTGACCATTGATACATTATTTGAGGCATTCGTGGTATGATGGGGGGATAACCACATGATGATGTAGCAAAGGTCTTCCCAGCAGAACATTGATGGTTATACCTTGCATAAAAACCATGAATCGTGTGTTAGACATGTGATCTTCGAATTGAGTTATGAGTTTGACTTATCCAAGAGTATTTTTCTCAATATTTTTATAACCTTGTAACATTAGGTTACATGGGGATATGTGAGATTCATTGACACCTATTAGAAAAGGTGTTCAGATTGGGATGAGGTTGACTTTTGAGCTGTTGTCAATGAAGGATCATCAGATATCAATGTTATTTATCCTTCAAGAAATATAACAGGGTATGATGTTTCCCTGTATTATGGATTCATCATCATGAAATATGAAAGATATAAACGTATGAAATTAGTTATGAATATTTACTTCACTATACACTATAACAACAATAACCTCAACTTGAAATTCTATAGGGCTCGACAAGGCCTCTATGAGTGATTCCCAGAAGTCTTTTGATAGACTCAGGGAATACAGGATTGAAAACTTGGCCAGTAGTAGGGGTAATTTCTTCAAAACATCATATTTATGGTCCAAAGGTCTATTCTTCCCAGAATGGGGATGTTCTTTCCCATGTTATTTGGGAATGTATGTTCTTGATGTAGATAGACCATTCCTTAGAACCGGTCCTGAAGGTGCTTTCACTCTTGGTGGATTAAGTCAGATAGGTCTGCCTACATGATGAGGTTGATTAGGAGATGACACATTCTATATTAAATATTCTAGGATGATGATGTCAGGAATGACTCTGTCATGTTTGGGGGAGCTACATTTCTTCTACTGAGCTTTCTGGAGAGATCTCCCACAAGTTTGGACCACGTAGAATGTTCAAGCAGGGGCATTGTTAAAGTAGTGAATTTTGGAATGACTGCGTCTTCCCATGTATCCTCAAATATGAAGGCTACTTCCCCTAGTTCCCTAGTCAAGTGTAGGGAAATCAAGTTCATAATCATGTTCATCATCTGATAAGGGATCTATAAAGTGAATAACATTATTGAAACTGAATATCAACTCCTTGTCTGAAGGATATTCCATCTAGTGGGTGGACACTAGTTTACTATTTGGAGGGGTGGTGAACATACTTTCAAGATAGTTAGAATGAAGTCCGCTAATGTAGAGGATAATTTTTCCCTAACATAGTCTCATATTTCTATGTTTTTTTCTTAATTTTCTGGCCATGATGATTTTTTTGAGATTAGATTTTAGCGGTATGAGATTTTAGTGAAGCTGTCTGTGTTGTTGCTGAAGTGGCTGGAGGCACAATCAGATATTGAAACAATGCCCAGAGGATATAATTAGTTTGTATGATCATTTTTCTAACCATACAGTCACCTAAATTTATTGTTCCCATTTTTTAACTTTCTTCCATTCAGTATCCTCCTCTAGATCAGTGGTAATGACACATGATACTTGAGCTGGTGAATTTTTCAGCTTCACTTATTTTGAGTGTATAATCTTTTGTAGGATGTATTTAAAAACAAACACTCCGAGATGTTGTGCCTCAGTACTTAATATAGGTGGTGTATTCTGAGATATCATTATCACCCTCTTTGTTGGGATTCCTAGGCTTTGAAAAAATAATCACATTGTTTTATAATTCCAATATGAGGTAGTTGGGGGGATTTTTCATTTTATAAAGGATATACCTTGTTTTTCATATCCTCAAACTATTTTCACCTCTACTAATTTTGATTATCCTGATGAGGTGGGAATTTTTGATGACACTCATGCAGTGCAGCCGCACAATATGGTGAAATCTTTGGAGTAAGGACAGGTACATAGGCCTAATTAAGTGTAATTTAGGAAGCCTATGATTTTCCTGTTCTCCTTCCTTGACTGTATGGAATTACTAGGGAATTTAACTTAGTCTCTTCAATAGAGTCCTCTACTTTTTGAGAAATTTAGATAAGGTTCCAAAACCCTCTTGTATATTTCATAGGGATCAGTAGCATGTGTAACTCATCGTGAAGATTCACTATACATATGGGAAATAAGTAATCTATGTGGATCATTAGGTTTAAGTAGTATGTCAATCCATTCCACTGTGCAATGTAATCTGATACCCTTTCATTGTCCCACTTTTTTCAGTTTAAAAGATCAAGGACCAGCATATTCTAAAGCATCAACCTAAATTAGAAGAGGAACTTCTGACAGAGGTCTTCCCACCCTGTAATTAACAGAACCTATAAACTCATGTACCATATTAAGGATGGTACCTGTAGTGATTTAAGGAAGAATCTAAGTTTCACTAATTCCTATTATTTAGGGGTCACCATCATGGGATCATAGTGAGAGATGAAATGCATCAAACGTTTCTCTAGGTCTCTCGAGCCATTAAAAATGGGTAATTTTTTATTACAAAAGTCGGATGGGGGAGGGGTTGGATCTACCCATTCAGGTTAAGGTTTATTTTATGGTTTTATCAGTGTTATCCATTCCTCTATGTCTACCAATCATGTCATGAGTAACTCAAGAGAATTCATGAGCCACTGGGTAATGCTTAGATGGTCCAATGCTTGAGTAGGTACAATACTTGGTAGGGAACCAGGTGACAATACTATTGGTATCTATCATTGGTATCCCATAGGCGCAGTCCTATAAGGATGTGTCTGGCCTTGTTCTGGTTTTACACCCAACAATGGTAGTTATCTATATGATACCACAATATCAAGTTATATTGGTGGTTGGAACCCCATGCTGATCAGGTCTTCCAGATCCACTTTGGTTTCTACGAAGAACCCTCTTTACTGAGGTACTCCAATTGGGGGTGTGAGTTGAGGATCTTCTTACAGAGTATATCCAGCAAGAGGGCTTCCTTGGAGTAGTTCTGCATTGAGTCTCTTCAACTCTTTCAACTCTTTCTCATGTTGAGAAAATATTTCTTCCAATAAAAGGGGTTTGACCTATCTGCGAGGTAGGTGGGGGAAAATCTATCACTTACCATTTTCCTTGTTAGATGCATTTTTAGGAAGGAATGATAGATTATTTGAGGAAATTCCTAGATTTAGGGAAATATTTGGATTTTAGGTATACACACCCCCTTTAATTATTTCAGTTTGGAGCACATTATGAACCATAACTTCTTCCACTGAATCCTTCTCCATATTGGACTCATGCTCAATAGGGTTTCTAGGGGTAGTATAAATGACATTCAATAATGAACAATGCATTGTAGGAATTCTGTCAATTTATTTACAAGGATATATTTTTCTACACCCTCTATGAGACCACATCCTCTCCCTTTCTAGTTCTCTAGGAGTTGTTTGGTGGATGGTAATCTGATGGGAATCTATAGATAGCTAAGTCATTCATGTCCCTAAAGAGGGTACCCGATCACATGATGAGATGAATAGGGAAGACCCATTTAATTACATTTCCCCAAATTAAGAGAAGACTAATTTTCACTAAGGGGGATATTTTTGAGTGAAAAAATCCACAAACCATGAGGGTTGGGTATGTTTCCATTCCACTTTTACAACTCTTTGAGCCTTGTTTGTTAACCTTGAAGGTTGGGTTAAAAATCCCATAGCCCAGCGGGATGGGGTTTCTTCCAAACTACCATGGATACTACTCCTGTAGCCTCCCATATGATTTTATGGAGTTTTTTTTGAACATGGGATGGGTGAATCATTTGGTATGAACTTGAATCATCCACCTCCACCTCCAAAGATCATTTCACTATTTCCAAAATCTATGCTATTTGATAGCTGAATTATTTTAAATGGGAGGCTTACTGGATATTTTTAGATTCTTGATGAAAAATTATATCAATAGCGTACTCCCTTATGGACCAATGTCAGTGATAGTTGGTCAGGGCTTGTTTTTTTGATCACATCTTCGGTTGTGAACAAGGTCCATTTTATAAAGCCAGTCTAAATCTATGAAATTTCATGATACCACTTTTAGTGAGTGTTTTTCAATATGTATCATGGTAAAATGTAATGCTCCATGTGCACCCCATCCTCTGATATTAACACCATATGGAGTATATGTGACTTGTGTTCACAATCTTTTTAACTCATTTAGGCATCCACATTGAAGGGATCTTTACTATCTCTTTGGATGTCATGCAGCTAGGTGGGCCTCCAAATCAATTTTTTGTTTCATTCCATCTATTATATTGATGTTAATTTGATACTTGTTATAGTTTAATACTTTTTCTCTCAAACAAAAAATATTTTTCCATATATTGAGGTAGATGTTGTGCACACAATCTTCTGACAACACCTCTAGAATGCTATAATGGGGGTGGATAAAGGCCAGAACATGATTGGTATTCTATATTTGGCTAGCTATTTCCTATTTTTAGCATGTATTCTTTATATTTGACTAGAGCATACTCTAACTAATTTGACCCGAGTGGATACTTTCATGCTGCTTTATCTTAATCAAAAAGATTAGTAGGGACTTGATCTATTATGTTAGAAGGTAGTTGGACCAAGGGTGGAATAGATAATGACCATCACCTTTAATGGTCTTCCAGTTGAGAAAGGATTTCACATGTCAATGACAAGTCATCAGACATGACTGGCCATGTGGAGGGATACCGTGACTCTCATCAATAGATGGGCTCTTGAGATCGATTTGATTGTTGTTATGAAACAATACTTCATGGAGAAGTATCTATAGAGGACCTTTTGATTTACTGCTACAACTCCTATAATTTGGTAACGGGAGAGTAGGATCTTGAGTTTCCAAAAATATGAGTTTGAGGGATTCAGGAACTCCAACTTTAAGAAGAGAGGGATTGTAGACCGGATCCCAATTTTCTAGTCATCTCTAGTGAGGCTTTATCTTGGATTCTTTCCTTCGAGTGACTGGAGTCACTTCAAGGGGGAAGTGTTTTCCAAAAACAAGATCTTGTTCTCAGCTTGGATTGGACACTAGAATAGGCCGATTACCTCTTGTTAGAATAGGTGTATGTTCTCGATCTGGTTGTATGTATATTGTGGGAGAGTTTTCCCTAAGACCCTCCTAGATGAGAGCATAGGTTTGTGTCTACTCTAGGGGTTCATGCTGAAGAGACACCCATTTGTGGTGATAGAGTACTGTATCCATTCCTCTAGAACTACTATTATCTCCATAATGATTTCATGATAGTTATGTAGGATGTGGCCATAGATTTGTGTACACCCTTTCACTATTTTCAGGTTATGCTTGGTGACATTAGTGTTTGGAATGAGGATATATTCCCATTCTGTATTTGGAGTAGGGGAATGTGCCTATTCCTATACTCTCTTTCCTATCATGGATACTAATAGTAATCATGTGTGGGGGAAGAGAGTTAGGAATATTCTGAATTTTTGACTAAGACATTCCAACTGAATTTTCTGGGTGCTTCCAGATGAAACTTATTGCAGACTTTATGAATGAAGGTAGGTGTGTGCGATTTATTGTGGTTAGCCATCAAAATTGGTTGGTAGGAATCTTTCAGTGATGCCAAACGAGTCTGATAGAATGCTTTATGGGTGCAGGTAGGTGTATGTTCTGGCTCACAGTTTGATGCCTAATATAAACAAAAGGGATTTTATAGAATCTTACAGATGAGTCTACTAGCTAACTGAATCCAAGAGGGCGGTTGTATGTTACCAATCATATCATTCCAACACATTTTATCTATGAGATTATCTGGATGGGGAATAGGTGTCGACTTTCTCCCTTTTGAAAGGTTTCTTCCTATGGTGGACCATTTTGCGTGTTGATGTCTGAATGACCATGGCTGTCCGGATGAGGATAGAACTCACATCATGTTGAGGGCTCACTACTGAACGAAGTTTTCAGTGATGATTTATAGAAAGATCCCTTTGGAAGGACCCATGTGTGTTCTAGATGAGCCCATATGTGGCTCTTGATCCCCCTCCCTAATATATTAGAGGGAATGGTTGTCCCATTATGGGGATAAGCCCCCAAAATATTTGAAGACAACAATTGGTGTTTTATTCTTCTGGACCACTGGTCACCACTAAATGGATGACTGATGGGGATTGGAAAACTAGAGGGCCTATTGGGAATCGTAGAGGGTTGAGATGGTACCATTCTAATGATACTATTAGGCTAGTGCATTAGGGACCCAACATTGAATACACTAGGTGGGTTACAACATCCCTCACTTGAAGGAAGACACGATGTTAATAGTTGCTGGGGAATGAATTAGTGAGAGTTAAAAAGAGGCCATTTAGATTGAAGGGATATTTAATGAGAATAAATATATGAAAAATAATAATAAAACCCTATCAAATCAACATATAATTTTAATGAACACGTTTATGATTGATTTTTTAGTTTTTACCTCTTTCATTTTGAGAGTGAAAGGGGTCTGATAGTTGGGTACTATCATCTTGGTTATGAATTCGTACCGAGTTTACCATTTTTTGTTTCCCCAGGGATTCACCTTTACTGATGTTCAATTAAACGAGTTTCAGTTTTGTGAAATTATTTATGTTGGGTTTACTATTTTCAAATGGTTTCTGAAGGTTTTGTTCATGGAATTGGAAATAAACAACGGTTCCATATCCATTAGGAAATTCTTTACAAAGACAGACACTCATTGTGGGATTCAAAAAATGATGCAAAAGAACTCATATTGGTTGATAGGATGGGAGGCCGGGCTCATTACACCGATTTTGGGAGAATTTCTTCCTACTCTGAGACTCTCTTATAGATTTATAATATTTTCACTAATACTTCTTGAATTCCCAAGTATGATATATGTCACCCCCTAATTAAAAATCAATTATTAGAATATATGGAATTTAGAATCATCTGTATGTATATGAGGTTTTTTATCAATAGATTTGTCCATATGTAGGAAATAGTCTCCATAAATGGCGTCCTCTTATGTACCAATAAGATTTTCTTGGGTTATTATTACGACAATGCTAGTTTTCTATCCACACAGTTGGGTTCAATGGAGTGTATCATAATCCAGGGAGATGGGAGTTTTTTTGGAATCAGGATCATACCCATGAGATGGGATTCCTACGTATCCTATTAAGAGGAATCAGAACCCACATTGTATAGTGTCACTTAACGCGACACATCATACCTTTTAGGGTTATGTGATAAGGACCAAACTGTGTAGTTTTGCATCTTGAAAAAAGTATGTCTAAGAAAAATTTTCCTAGTCAATGTTTTTCACAAGACTTATGTTGAAGCAGTCTAGGGAACTTGTAAGGGATATTAATTTCCAGGTTGAATTAGACCTTACTGTGAGCATAGAACCAATATAATATGGTTTATTTAAGGTGTTGGGTTTCAACCTTATGGAGTATTCCTACTTATCCCATTTATATGAGAATAAAATCCCTCATACTTTGGTAATAAGTAACTATGCCTATGAATACTATTGGATTTATCTAATAGGGAAGTAGAACCCTTTGAGAGGATTAAGTTCGGGCTTAATCCTAAGTATGATGCCCTTGTTGAGTCTAGGTACATGATGAGTGACTTAAACCTTGGTGATTTTAGGGTTTGGTTAGGGCTTGCTTCTGAAAAGAATTCCTAGGTGAATGAATATGGTCTGTTTTGGGGTTTAACCCCAAGGAGTATTCTAAAAACTTTCATTTTGGGGATTATTATTGAGGAGGATGCCCTGGTGATTGGTTGAGGATTACACATTGAATAATGCCCAATGATTAGTTTGGTTTGGGGATTAATCTTGAGGAGGATTTCTATGTGAGTGAAAGGTTGTGGATTATAGCAAGTATGAGCCCCATGGATTCTATTAGTACTTAAACTTGGAATGATTCCCAAAAGGTTTTTGGATCACGTGGATGTGATGACCACCACCAACCTCTAATCCCACACGATTTGTGATTGGTGTGAGAAAAAAGTGGGAGAATACGATTCAAGAAACCAAATGGTATGATTCTCCCCAAGGTTAGATACATGAACTTGTGGACCCACGCTTATAGAGGTACTCTGAAGGAAGATGAGAGGAAGATATAAAGGATGATTAATTTCTAAATCTTGCATATAACTATATGTATTCTATGATCATGGCTATCCTCTAATCCCATAAGTTATTATGATTCATATTTTACTGTGATAAACAAGAGGAATTAGAATATTCAAAACCCACACACTTATCCTTCTCCACTGGTGGAAGAGGATGGGATGATGGGAGAAAAAATGAGCTTGGATGCACCCATTCCATCTCCCATTTCATATCCAATATAGTTAGGTCTGACTACCCATACAAACACAACCCTTTGGGAGAGAGGATAAATATTAAAACATCCTACAAGAAATTATAGGGGATTAATCCAAGGAAGATTCCATAAAATTGGTTAAATAGTGGGATAAGAGTATGTCATTCTATGTTAAAAGGAAATGAAAGCGTGATCCCCACCCTCACTTCTTAGAACTAGAGGATACCTGTCTTATAGAAAAAAATGGAAGGAAATGGTCTTAGCCCTCATTTTTGAGACTGATATTTCCTTGACACCACCCCCATGGTTGGGGTCTCGTGACCATGGGAATGTAAATACACATGCACACTGAGGACCCTAACCGTCTGGTAGGACAAGTGATGGAAACCTCTGATCGTAGGAATACAAATAAAATGAGAGACACACTAATATATCCTTATTCATGGTACTGTGAGTCTGAAGGATTCATTGGAGGTTTCAAATTAGTCCCCCTTGGGTGAGGGATCCAAAGGAAGGGGATCCATACCATTGGTGGCTTTGAATATGGCTCAAATGTTGGCTCACATAGGTCCCAGATTAGAGGACAGTGGTGCCTCATTAAGGGACTGGGAGGAACATGAAGTGTTTTTCATAGGGGGAATAGGCCTGCATGAGCTGGTTATGCCTTATAAAATGGACCACATAGGTAATAAAACATGGGTGGGGATTTAGCCTAGGCACCACAAGTTTCCTCTGGTGTCCCTGGATAGGTCTCACGTAGGTCCCTAGTAAGGGAAGGGGCCTCACACTAGTTGTTGTGTACTAGGGGAGAAGTGGTCCTCATGTAGGTGTCTTGTGTTTCAGACCTTCAGGGGACTTTTATTTTAATTATTCCCATTAATTATTTCTTCTCTCAAGTTTTGGAAATCTACAGAAGGAATTTTGGAGACATGGTCAAAGGGGCTGCATGACAAGATCTTGGGGAATTTTTCCTATTTTCCAGCAATGAATATGAGGATCCCCAGGGTTCTATTTATAGGAAAATAGGGATCCCTAATCAAAGGAGGTTTTTTTGAGTTGGTTCTAGTTGTAGGTTCTTAGTGTAGGTGCCCCACATAGGGGCGACCTACCGTTCAGTGCTATGCATGGGGGCTGCACCAGCCATCTGATGTGCGCATGTGTGTGTGTGCATGACTATTTAGGTAATTCCATTTGATTCTCTTTGGTACTCTTTAGCACTTGAAAATTCTTCAAATACTATTCATAATATTTTTACACCACTTAAAAAAATAGAGTGTCAATTGACACCTTCTAAATGAAGTAAAGGATAATTCTTGGGCACAAATATGGGTAAGAAAATTCATTATATTTATTATTATATTATTATTGTATTTATATGAATTAATATGTTGGTTCCAAATTCATTATAATTATACCAGTGGTGAGGTCATGAGGATAATATAGATCATTTAATTAGGTGATTTGTGGAGAGAATATAATAATGAGTTGTATAGTGGCTGGTGTGGTAGAGTTTGTATGGATTTAGAGGCCACACATATCATGAATGAGTGTCTAGTAACATATTATTTCGAAATTATTTCTTATTGGATGAGCAATGAGTTCACGATAATAATCAAATTTTATGTTTTTTAATGAAAATTACCAAGATTTTCATTAATAAATAGTTTTTTTGTTATTGTAAATTAATTTTTTGGAAGCATAAGGAAGTAATAAAAAAACAAGGATTCTATGAAATACCTCCACACTTTGGGGTGGACTATGATGCCATACCATTAGGGGACCCAGGCACGACACTCATTTATAATTTTTCTACTTAAATAATTAATGGAAATAGAATTTATTTAATTTTAAATTATATAGAATCATTATAAGTGAATGGATGACAATAAAATAAAAAAAATAATTGATGCTTACATCCACCACTATGGAACATGACATAAGAAATAAAAGCCCCCTAGGAATTTACCTAGGTGGGTACTATAAAAATCCCATATCTAACACTCACCCCTGAGGTGGGTGGTAATGAAATATATATGAGATGATTTGATCATAAATATTTATGCTCCCAACACTTCATTTTCCTCCTTTTTTATATGCATTGGTCTTCCCTTCACATTCTAAATTCTCCCACTTTACCTCATACAAATTTCCATTTTAATGAACATAACTGATTCTTCTTATTAATACTTCACTTCTTTAGCTCAATCTTTATACTTATGCATATTATCTTATTTCACTATAATAAATTTCTCACCCTTTGAAAATAACTTATAAAGACATAAATATAAGGAAAGAGATGTAACACCCCAAGATTTCATAGTGTGTTATTTCTTCAAAATAATTCAATAACTTGCACTACACGTAACACCGAGTTCAAGCGCACCATGACTTACCAAACAAGCCGTTCAAAAGAGGTTATGAATAGTATTAACTAAATTTTAAACTTTATATAATACTTATAATTTTAGAATCCATATTATGAGTTTCTTATATATAATGCAAGAACAAATTTATTTTCAGTATTGCACTTTTATCAACTTTTAATAGTGAACCCTTTTTAAATACAATATTTTAAACTTATTGACTAAATGGGGACATCAAAAAAATTTAAAATGAAACATCCCAAGCTTCCATGGTACGCTTTCCTTTGAATAATACAGTAGCGTGTGTTGTACGCAACCTCGAGTTCTAACACACACCACAACTAATTAAACTAGCCGTTGTGAATAGTAATACCTACTTTTTGAAATTATATATATTTTATATTTTAAAATGGACATCATTTTTGGATTCGGAATATCGAATTTATCCTAAGGTGAAATTTTGGTACTTTTCGGATAACTTTCATATTTTGATGAATAGTGAAAATTACTAAATTTTAATTAAAAACAACTTTTTTAATAAAAATAATTAATAGTGATAAATTATGAATTTGAGTGGTTTTAAAGTATATTTAGAATATATTTTTACCATTTAATATAATTTTGGTCATTGTACATAATTTTACAATTAAACCAAACATAAACAAGTGTCAATCTTTTGATAGTTATTATCTCTTAAAAACACGCTTTTTGTTTTGACAGCGGGAATTAATTTTAAATTAATTTCTGCCACTTCTGTGTTTTGAATTTAGGAAAATGGATTCCATATTTGGAATCAGGATGTTCAAATTGTGTAAATAGGTAACTTTTATTTTTAGACATTTTGAATAATTACTGCGGTAAATATTTTATTTACCATGGTTAAGGGTAAATCCGGTAAATAAGGGTTAAAAATAATATTATAATAATACTAAATTACCCTAAAACGTGTCTTAACCCTATTGGTTGATACATGGTCGACCATGGGCATCTTTGGGTCTATTTTGGAACCCCATGGATCCACTTGTAAGTGATAATGACACTTTATTTTAATTAAGTTAAAATGAATACAAAAATGACACATGCATATATCTTTTAGCAAAACAATTGTTACATAGGGTTATATATGTTGGCTTTTAGATTATAAATATTCATTAGAAAGATAAAAAGATTTCCTACATAATTATATTTTATTTATAATTTTTATACATTAAATAAGTTATTTTATTTATGACACAATGATGATGCAGTAATTACTAAAATAGTGAACAATTAAAATAATTGATATTATAAATACCCAAATAAATATAATATGAAACTTTTAATGAATTAAACTAATTTTATAGGATAATATGATATATTAGGATTGATTTAATTTACTTTGTTCTAAGTAATAAATCTGTTATGAGTTTCAAAAAAATCAACTATTGAATAGTGTCAAAATTGACATAAAAGAGTTCTTAAAACAAATATTATATTATTAATTGATATTAAATTCCTAAAAATCTAAGGTTCGGCCAAGAGACTTATATCATGATAGGGTCATCATTAATGGACCACTTGGGGGTCTCTTGGATGTATATAGTAAGTTTATTAACCATATTATATAAAAATACAAAGAGACATTGTAAAAGTGAAACTAATTAACTTAGAGTTAATACTTAAAGATAAGGTTAATATAAGTAACCAAACCTGTCTAAATTATATTGGTTGAGTTGTTTTCGACCCATACCAACCTTAAACTTTTAATAGTAAACTTTGGAGCCATTAGAAACCGAATATGAATTTCTTATAAATTAATATTTCTAGCTTTTCCAAAGGTGCCCCTCACCCCTCTTATAAAAAGGCACTCCTGCTTATCATTTCTTCACAACTTCAAAGCCTTTTGGTTCGGCCCAGATCTGCCCAAATACTCTCCCAACTTCCCTCACTACAACCTAGAGGCCTTAGTTTGATCAGAAAGCCAACCTAAGGAGCCCTTTTGATCAAATCAAAAGGAAGAGCCCGAAGAAGAGGTAATGATTTCACCACACTTTTCCAAGTTCATTTCTTCTTCCACATCTTCTTCCTTTGTTGTTACCATTATAAAATAATAACTCCAGTATCATTTATATACTGTGATGTTATTATAAATATGGTACAACCATATTAAGTATTCTATCCACCCTTTGAATAACATGTCACCATACGTGCGTACGTACGGCTTACCGTCTCCACGTCGTGGGGTAATTGTTATTCAATATATTATTATTTGGATGGGTATAATAATGATGTGTAAATCATGTAAATAATAAATATAACATGTTAATGATTCTGTATATATGATATACCATCCATTTATATATTATTTTAATATAAAAAGAATGATATTGTCGCTCGTGTGTACGTACGGACTACCGTCTCCACGAACGCGATGAGATTCATTCTCCATCGTACCCATTCAAGTATAATTATCATTTGATGATTTAAAAATGATGTTTCAGGACTTGATATCATTCTGGATATGAATAATATACAACCTATCTTTTACAAACATGTATTACGTAACAAAACATATGAAAGAAAACAAGTAAGTTAACACCCGAAACAACGATAATACTAAGATATTATTATCAAATCAATATTAAAAGATCATATATGATATCATATTAATGTATATGATTCATGTATAATTTAATAAAAATTATTTCACCATTATACAGGAGGTTAACCTGCCCCAACAAAGGAAAAGTACAAGGTAAGGGTTATTTCACAATCTCTTTATTATCCGAGGTTGTTTATACGTAATAATCTACTGGAATTTCTTTATCATCCACATCCATGTTTCTTCGAAATGTATTTCAAAACATATTTATTATTTACAAGAATATGGGTTAAAGTCATTTATAACCTTGTTTGACTTTTTATAAGAGGTCTATAAAGGAATCTTTCCGTCGTTTTCAAAACAAGGTCCTTTTTTAAGGTAAAAATGTTTTTTTAACTTATACGGCGGGTGCGGATATTTTCCTCCGTTATAAAATCTTCAAAGCTTCCCTTACAAGCTTATAAGAATATTTTCAAGAAAATATTTTATTTTATATGGCTCTTAAATGATTTCAAAAATAGAAAGAGATATTTCTCTAAAAAGTGTTTTGATTTCATCTATGTAAACATCCTTTGATGGATTTTACGCTTATTTGAAGTTGAATTATTATGATACAAAACTTCTATATTGTATTGAAGGTTTTGTGATATGTTTGACTGTGGATGTGATATTTTTATACCATTCATAGTTTATGGTGAAATTATTGACATTTCGTATGCTAGTTTTAATACGAATGTTTATGTTATGTTTAAACCTTTTCATATGGGAATGCATTGGACTTAATATGTGACGGGTGGATCCCGCTATAGCTCCTCGATGCATCGGTAGGTCTCATGGGACAAACTAGTGTCTTGGCACAAGGCCTTGACAAAATCTTATTTGTAGTCTTGGCACGAGGCCTTGGATACGTGGTTATGATAGTCTGGCATTATGCATTCCATCATTATGAAAGTGGTTATTGATTTTTGCATGTGATTATTCAATTAGTAGAATATCCATGTGAATAAGTAAATGGAATTATTTCATTTTATTTATGCCATACCATGTTGAAAGTTCAAGTTTGAAAGGATTTTGTTTTAGTTATACATTTCCTTAAATGTCTATTCTTATTTATGAAAGTTTCCGCTATATTGTTATCCTTACTGGGCATTTGAGCTCACCCCTTTTCTATGTTTTATTTTTCCCAGGAAGTGAAGAAGTAAATTATGAATGACCTGCAGGGATATTATGTGGGGATATGAGTGTGGATTATAGATATAATATGTTGTTGTAGTAGTTTTTCATTTTATGATGTAATGTAAGACTTATGAATATATCTAGTGTTTCCAAGGCTACTAAACCAATCGGTCTTTCGAGATTTGATCTTTCTTGTGATCATGCCAATGTTATGTAATAATGCACGACTCTCGGTAACTAGGGTCGGGGTGTTACATTTGGTATCAGAGGAAGTTTAGTACAAACCTTGGAAGCTAGATTTAGATAAACTCTCATTAGAGCACGTAGACCTAAGATGAACTTTGAGGATTAGTATAAAAGAACTTCCTAGAATTTTGGTATTGTAGAGATTTTGTGAGTTTTCCGAGCAATACATCCCTGTCTAGATACGAGCAGGTAGAGGCGGCTCTGGCACAGATGTACCTAGGGGTAAAGCCCGAAAACACCGCTTTGAGCTAGACTCGAACGGGAACTGGTGCACGACAATGGGCCTTGCTGCACTCTTGGTTACGACACTCCCAGGGGATATGCTTAGGATAACTCTCATTTTCTTTACAAACCATTATGAAGGGTTTATGTGGATTTACTTCCTCAAAGGAGAAATTTTTATGATTATGTATTATATCCATAAATAGTTCAATTTATGTTAAGTGTTTTATAAGTATGGGATTATGTATTTTGATTCATAAACTGATCTAGTTTATGCCATTGTTTAGAAATGGCGCCCAGTAGAAGGAATGAGAACTCTAGCAATGCACATGATACAAAGAGAAAGAAGGATCATATATTTTATGGTCTTAAGCCAGAATTTACAAGATAAATAGTCTCACATGTATTATCATCATATGAAGAAATAATATCATTTGTTGATAAGATAAGTAAAGAGTTTACTGAGTCCTATGGCTTTGAAGGGAAGCAAGAGAAGAAAAGGATGGAAGAGAGAAAGATGGATAAAGGGAAGAGGGAAAAGAAGAATTTTCCCATATGTGATAACTGTGGAAAGAAACACCCTGGAACTTGCCTGAAAGGAATGGGAGTTTGTTATAAGTGTGGAGGAAAAGGGTACAAAGTACGTGACTGCAAGGGTAAGAAAATGGTTTCAAATGTACAATGCTTCATTTGCAAGGAGTTTGGACACTACGTGAACCTATGTCCCAGTCATCAGACTATGCTGCAAATGATGTTATTGGATAATAATCAAGTTATGATACTACCACAGATGAAGAGGAATGATTAGAGTTCTTATGTTGATTATGTCAATTGAGTGTTGTATCAAAAATGTACTTGTTATAATAATTATGAAGTATATAAGGATTGTACTGCAGTACTATTTCATTAAGGACTTGAGATTGTGTGGAACAAAGAAAAGTGACTCAATAGCAGGATAAATTTTTGGAAAATATATGGTTGAGAGAATGATAAACCATAATATAGTTCTGATACCGAGGTAGTGATTTTCGAATAATACATTATTATTTTGGAAAAATTATATCGGATATTATTGACTACCTTGGAACTGATTAATGATTTGTATATTCCATCATTGTTGGGGTTTAAAACATTTTTGGATTGATGAAGTATATCCAGAATTCTATATGGAATAAGATAGAATGAATGTAATCAATAAGGAATATGGTAATTCAGGATGTTTCAGTGTATTAAAAGAATACATGATGAAGGTATTAATAAGCTATTACGGGGTAAAAAGGATCTACATTATGTTTAACTTCCTTATAAATGTTGGACTGTGAGTTTGGATAGAAGTGTTTTGGATAGTTCTAGTTTGGATTATTTTGGATTGCCATAAAAGGACAACCCGGAGGTCGGGCGACAACCCGTCGCGTCCGGCAAGGCTGCAAGACTTGAACCCGCAACCGAAGGGCGACAAGGGTGCATCACCTACCACTGGCCCACGAGATGTCCTGGATAAAATAAAGTAGTTTTTTAAAAGATCTGGTAGATGAATTATAAATTCGTTTATTTTGGAACCCTCTATGAATAGTATAAATAGAATTTTTTTTACGAGTGAATGATGAGTTTTTGGTAGAAATTTATTAATGGATAAAACTCTAATTATAAAGTAAGTATATCTCCTTATGATCTTAGCCAATCTCATAAATAAATTCCTCATCATTAATAAAAGGAACTTAGAACAAAAATGTTGTCCTAGATGGTACCTTAAATCATCACTAATTTATGGGTTTGGGATTGTTGGCCTTTTCATAGCCATGTTCTCTACCACTCTCCATCAGATAATTGATGGTTAGATTTCTCTTCCATATCCATATTTTCATACATGGAACCCTAGTATGTGTTATTTTCAGTAATCTTCATACTTTCCACTCTTTATTTTAAATAGAGGCCTCATTAATTCATTTTTCGATGTGGGATTTCAACTAAGATATTTTTAAACGTCAAAAATGTGTTATCCTAATACCCTATATTTTGTTGAACCAATGGTATTTCAAGTCATCATAGATTGATGAGTTTAAGGACCTTAAATTTATACTTGTTTGTGATTGATGACCTCAATCACTACCTATAAATATTTAAGTTTTTCCTCCAATTATATGTCTCTAATTGCCACCAATGTTCTCCTAATCGAGATCATAATTTGGTGGTGACCCTTTCATTTCTCTTTTCCTCATATTAAGACTAAATTTCAGTAACCCAATTTCCGATGTGGGTTTTCCCACAAATATATTTTCTATTTTAAACCTTTTATTTTCGAAGAACAATTTCAAATTGTGAGGACGCAATTTATTGAAGGAGGGGAGAATGTAACACCCCAAGATTTCATAGTGTGTTATTTCTTCAAAATAATTCAATAACTTGCACTACACACAACACCGAGTTCAAGCGCACCCTGAATTACCAAACAAGCCGTTCAAAAGAGGTTATGAATAGTATTAACTAAATTTTAAACTTTATATAATCCTTATAATTTTAGAATCCATATTATGAGTTTCTTATATATAATGCAAGAACAAATTCATTTTCAGTATTGCACTTTTATCAACTTTTAATAGTGAACCCTTTTTAAATAAAATATTTTAAACTTATTGACTAAATGGGGACATCAAAAAAATTTAAAATGAAACATCCCAAGCTTCCACGGTACGCTTTCCTTTGAATAATACAGTAGCGTGTGTTGTACGCAACCTCGAGTTCTAACACACACCACAACTAATTAAACTAGCCGTTGTGAATAGTAATACCTACTTTTTTGAAATTATATATATTTTATATTTTAAAATGGACATCATTTTTGGATTCGGAATATCGAATTTATCCTAAGGTGAAATTTTGGTACTTTTCGGATAAATTTCATATTTTGATGAATTGTGAAAATTACTAAATTTTAATTAAAAACAACATTTTTAATCAAAATAATTAATAGTGATAAATTATGAATTTGAGTGGTTTTAAAGTATATTTAGAATATATTTTTACCATTTAATATAATTTTGGTCATTGTACATAATTTTACAATTAAACCAAACATAAACAAGTGTCAATCTTTTTATAGTTATTATCTCTTAAAAACACGCTTTTTGTTTTGACAGCGGGAATTAATTTTAAATTAATTTCTGCCACTTCTGTGTTTTGAATTTAGGAAAATGGATTCCATATTTGGAATCAGGATGTTCAAATTTTGTAAATAGGTAACTTTTATTTTTAGACATTTTGAATAATTACTGCGGTAAATATTTTATTTAGCATGGTTAAGGGTAAATCCGGTAAATAAGGGTTAAAAAATAATATTATAATAATACTAAATTACCCTAAAACGTGTCTTAACACTATTGGTTGATACATGGTCGAACATGGGCATCTTTGGGTCTATTTTGGAACCCCATGGATCCACTTGTAAGTGATAATGACACTTTATTTTAATTAAGTTAAAATGAATACAAAAATGACACATGCATATATCTTTTAGCAAAACAATTGTTACATAGGGTTATATATGTTGGATTTCAGATTATAAATATTCATTAGAAAGATAAAACGATTTCATACATAATTATATTTTATTTATAATTTTTAGACATTAAATAATTTATTTTATTTATGACACAATGATGATGTAGTAATTACTAAAATAGTGAAAAATTAAAATAATTGATATTATAAATACCCAAATAAATATAATATGATACTTTTAATGAATTAAACTAATTTTATAGGATAATATGATATATTAGGATCGATTTAATTGACTTTTTTTCGAAGTAATCAATCTGTTATGAGTTTCACAAAAATCAACTATTGAATAGTGTCAAAATTGACATAAAAGAGTTCTTAAAACAAATATTATATTATTAATTGATATTAAATTCCTAAAAATCTAAGGTTCGGCCAAGAGACTTATATAATGATAGTTTCATCATTAATGAACCACTTGGAGGTCTCTTGGATGTATATAGTAAGTTTATTAACCATATGATATAAAAATACAAAGAGACATTGTAGAAGTGAAACTAATTAACTTAGAGTTAATACTTAAAGATAAGGTTAATATAAGTACCCAAACCTGTCTAAATTCTATTGGTTGAGTTTTTTTCGACCAATCCCACCCTTAAACCTTTAATAGTAAACATTTGAGCCATTAGAAACCGAATATGAATTTATTATAAATTAATATTTCTAGCTTTTCCAAAGGTGCCCCTCACCCCTCTTATAAAAAGGCACTCCTCCTTCTCATTTCTTCACACCTTCAAAGCCTTTTGGTTCGGCCAAGATCTGCCCAAATACTCTCCCAACTTCCCTCAATACAACCTAGAGGCCTTAGTTTGATCAGAAAGCCATCCTAAGGAGCCCTTTTGATCAAATCAAAAAGAAGAGCCTGAAGAAGAGGTAATGATTTCACCACCCTTTTCCAAGTTCATTTCTTCTTCCACTTCTTCTTCCTTTGTTGTTACCATTCTAAAATAATAACTCCAGTATCATTTATATACTGTGATGTTATTATAAATATGGTACAACCATATTAAGTATTCTATCCACCCTTTGAATAACATGTCACCATACGTGCGTACGTACGGCTTACCGTCTCCACGCCGTGGGGTAATTGTTATTCAATATATTATTATTTGGATGGGTATAATAATGATGTGTAACTCATGTAAATAATAAATATAACATGTTAATGATTCTGTATATATGATATACCATCCATTTATATATTATTTTAATATCAAAAGAATGATATTGTCGCTCGTGTGTACGTACGGACTACCGTCTCCACGAACGCGATGAGATTCATTCTCCATCGTACCCATTCAAGTATAATTATCATTTGATGATTTAAAAATGATGTTTAAGGACTTGATATAATTCTGTATATGAATAATATACAACCTATCCTTTACAAAAATGTCTTACATAACAAAACATATGAAAGAAAACAAGTAAGTTAACACCCGAAACAACGATAATACTAAGATATTATTATCAAATCAATATTAAAATATCATATATGATATCATATTAATGTATATGATTCATGTATAATTTAATAACAATTATTTCACCATTATACAGGAGGTTAACCTACCCCAACAAAGGAAAAGTACAAGGTAAGGGTTATTTCACAATCTCTTCATTATCCGAGGTTGTTTATACGTAATAATCTACTGGAATTTCTTTATCATCCACATCCATGTTTCTTCGAAATGTATTTCAAAACATATTTATTATTTAAAAGAATATGGGTTAAAGTCATTTATACCCTTGTTTGACTTTTTATAAGAGGTTTATAAAGGAATCTTTCCGTCGTTTTCAAAACAAGGTCCTTTTTTAAGGTAAGAATGTTTTTTTTAACTTATACGGCGGGTGCGGCTATTTTCTGCCGTTATAAAATATTCAAAGCTTCCCTTACAAGCTTATAAGAATATTTTCAAGAAAATATTTTATTTTATATGGCTCTTAAATGATTTCAAAAATATAAAGAGATATTTCTCTAAAAAGTGTTTTGATTTCATCTATGTCAACATCCTTTGATGGATTTTACGCTTATTTGAAGTTGAATTATTATGATACAAAACTTCTATATTGTATTGAAGGTTTTGTGATATGTTTGACTATGGATGTGATATTTTTATACCATTCATATTTTATGGTGAAATTATTTACATTTCGTATGCTAGTTTTAATACGAATGTTTATGTTATGTTTAAACCTTTTCATATGGGAATGCATTGGACTTAATATGTGACGGGTGGATCCCGCTATAGCTCCTCGATGCATCGATAGGTCTCATGGGACAAACTAGTGTCTTGGCACAAGGCCTTGACAAAATCTTACTTGTAGTCTTGGCACGAGGCCTTGGCTACGTGGTTATGATAGTCTGGCATTATGCATTCTATCATTATAAAAGTGGTTATTGATTTTTGCATGTGATTATTCGATTAGTAGAATATCCATGTGAATAAGTAAATGGAATTATTTCATTTTATTTATGCCATACCATGTTGAAAGTTCAAGTTTGAAAGGATTTTGTTTTAGTTATACATTTCCTTAAATGTTTATTCTTATTTATGAAAGTTTCCGCTATATTGTTATCCTTACTGGGAATTTGAGCTCACCCCTTTTCTATGTTTTATTTTTCCCAGGAAGTGAAGAAGTAAATTATGAATGACCTGCAGGGATATTATGTGGGGATATGAGTGTGGATTATAGAGACAATATGTTGTTGTAGTAGTTTTTCATTTTATGATGTAATGTAAGACTTATGAATATATCTAGTGTTTCCAAGGCTACTAAACCAATCGGTCTTTCGAGATTTGATCTTTCTTGTGATCATGCCAATGTTATGTAATAATGCACCGACTCTGGGTAACTAGGGTCGAGGCGTCACAGAGATGTTGATATGGTCATACCTCACCTTCTTAGTTATAGATGGTTTTTTGATTCAGTTTTAGATCAAGAACATTTTTAAAATTTTTTATAAGAATTTTTTTACATAAATATTTATTTAATTACATTTAGAAATAACTTTTTAAATTATGGAAAAAAATTATAGAGTTTTTTTCATTTTATTTTCTTATAAACATGGTTATTTTTTTGATTCTCATCTTCCTTTTTAATCACTTTCTTCCTTTTTAGAAAATGTATTCTAGTATAGTGTTTGAATAATTTACTAAATTCACCATAGGATAAGTGCTGATTTTTTATTATTTCATATATATAATTTTTAATACCCATATTTTGATATAAATTTCAATTTCCTTTTTAGAAAGATGATTTTATTGAATTGTTGAATAAATTTCAAAAATTTTCCCTTCACTTATCATGGTTATACTATTATTCTCTATGTTATTTGAAAAAATATTTTGTGGTTTTATTTGACTCAACTTATTTTTTATAAATATATGATATTATTTGATATAATTCTTCAACTGGTCCCAACTCACATAATATTTCTTTAACATGTGAAACATTTTATACAAATAAATTGTATTGAAATTATCATTAGGTATTATTTCCCTAACGTTATTTCTCATTTTCTAATTTTTTTTTGAAAGTTAGATAATTTTTACGAATCATTATTAATGTTTTATCCCCTTATAATGTAGTGATAGATGTCCCCATGGTTGACTATCATGGATGTTACAACTAATATATTATTTTAATTTTTTTATTGTTCATTTTTTAATTTTTTGATGAACCAAGGGTATTTATTTAAAATATGTGAAAGAATCCTAAAATATAAATGTTTTAAATTATAATGTTATATTAATAGGAAAAATAAAACAATTGTTAACAAGTGTTAACTTTAGGATTACACATTCTTCATTGTCAAAATAAATTTCTCTAATTGAATTTCTTAATATCTAATATAACACTATAGAAAGTACACATAATCTAACCTTTAATATGAACTAAAACCTTATTATGAATTTTATTCTTCCTCTATAACTAATTAATAACAACTAAGTAATAAAAAATAATAAAATTAACTTTTCAACTAAAAAAATATTGATTAAGAAATTTAAACATATAACATAATTACTTTAATTTCATTTGATGAACAACCAATAATCTTCATAATCAATAAATTAAATGACATTAACAAATAATTGGAATAATTTAATTAAAAATAAAACAATAAAAAGTATCATATTTTATAAAAAAGATATTTTACTACAAGAAAAATAATTCCATGAGAATTTAGATAGAAGAAAAAAGAAATATTAATTTAGAAGGGGATCTATATGTCTGAATTAGCTCACTATTGTAATGTACTTAGCCGGTCATTTCTATATAGACAGAACACACAATTTCTTATTCACTTCTTTCAATTAATATATGGCTCGATCTCCCCCATCAATCATGACTTTTTAATCGACAAGAACAACCCTTTTAAAATCCAAGTCAAGCTTCTTTATATTCTCTTGATTTGATTTTGAAAAATATACATGTTTGAAATCTATATAATATTCCAATATTTTTTGTGTTCCCTTTTAAATTTCCCTAGTGATTAAGTTTCTTTATTATCCATTCGACTAATGAATTCAATAATAATTAGATAAAATAATATGTTTAATTTTCCAGTATCATTGGTTGCATGCCACATCATGGAAGATTTATCTCTTCTAATATATGAAAGGACATGACCCTTATGTATTCCCTTTGATTTGAAGTTGACCTTTATGCATCAACTAAAATAACCCTTATGTATAAACTACCCATCCTCCATGGTAAAGGCTTGAAACTTTATATATCTGTTAGGGAGTCTTACATATCAGTGTGTTCACTAGGATGAAATACTCCCTTGTGGTAAAGGCATGAGTATTACACATTACTGTATCAACTAGTTTGAAGTGAATGGATCATAATAAAAAGAAGATAGAAACTAACACAAACCTGACATACCAAACCAACCCCTATAAACTGAAAAAATATACAATGTTTAATATAAAATGAATAAAATAGAAAGAAACTAAGATAAAATAAGTTGAAACAATTTTATATAAAAAAACAAAAAAAACAAACAAATTAAACTAGAATATAATTTAATTATATTGAATCAAACTGAATATAACAAGGAAACTCTACCAAAATTTTACCATAAAATAGAATCCATCAATAAATAATTGAATTTAATTAAATATAAAAATAAGCATCAGTGTTATAAAATGAAAATCAATCATAAATATCATAATTTTAATCAAGAAAAACTAAATATAGATGACATAACTAGCCCTAAATCAACCAGAACTAAATGAATATGAATATACAAAAACCAATAATGAAGGCAAAAAAACAAATCAATGCATCATGAACAAACCAACACAAAAACTAGACAAATAAATAATGAATAAAAATTTAATAATACTAAACTAAAATGGATAAAATTTAATGAAACTGAACTAACCTAACTTGAAGCGATAACAATGTGAAAATAAAAAAACCTAAATGTAGTAGCCTGAACATTATCTAAAAAAGTGAATAAAAATGGAATACATCACAGTATGAAAATAAAATTGAATTGAATTGAAATAAATAAAATGAAATATAACTTAACAAAATGATTATAAAGTAACACATACCAACCTAAATCATAAGATGAATGAAAAAATAAATCAAATTTAAATTAAAAGAAGTTATAAACTAATATAAGTGAATAAAAATAAATAAATATGATCTAGAATAAACCAAACCAAATCAAGATAAAAAATAATCCGAACATAATGAAATCATACATCGTTAATATAAATTGAAGATAATTGAACCAAAATAAATTGAATTGAACCATACATAAAAGAATTTAATTAAAAATAACTAAATAAAACCATACCATGTAAAATTTAATAGGAACAACAAGGATCAAAACCAAGAAAACCTTACTTACTCTCATGATAACTATAAATTAAAATTGTTTAACCAAATAAACAATAAATCATATTCTTTCACATGTATTTTTAAGAAAAAAAAACACCAATATTGATTATATCCTATTACAAATATCCATCAATGAAAAATTTACCTTGATTTTCCCTATTTTAACCCTTTCCAAATTAAATTATAGAAACAATGAAAACCAAATAGAAACACATATAACATATATCTAACCTTTCCATTTTACCATATTATACATGTATTTTATCTTGATTAGTTTTTTTCAATAAATCCCTTTTTGTATAATTACATTTACTTATAATCATGAAAATAATATATAAGAACAAGATTTGTTAAATTCCACTTTTAGTTAAATTATAAAATCATTATTTAATCATATTTTCAATTCTCCCAATTTATTATATAAAATTTATTAGGTTAACCAAATCTTATCACACTAGAAACAAGTAATCAGTCCTTATAGAAAATCCTATTTCATCATCAAGTATATCATTTTTTTAGTTATAAAATTAATTATTAATAATTCATTTTAAATTATAGTTTTTTACATTAAATGTCATTGCAGAGGGTGTTTTTTTATATTTAAGGATTTTTTCCTCAAGCAAAATTATTTTGCTCAAGTAGAAAGAATAAATATGGAAGTGTGGTAAACGAATTGACATAAAAACATGTTGAGAATTTAAAATTTTTTATTTATGATTTTTAATATGTATTTAATAATTAAATAGTCCATTTATATTTTTAATAATGTTCTTTGGAGGCCCTTGATGGGTAGGAAGCTGAAAACATTTGGCTAAATGATCACTTACATCAGGTTTTAGGAGAAGAGAACCATGTCAGAGTATGATGTCCACTAGGGAATAGTATTTTCTTGAATATATATTTTCCCACTTCAAGATCCAGTTCTAGTATGAATGAGTTTTAAAAATATAAAGCACGAGCAACACACACTCAGGACAAGAAGGAATAAGCCAAATAATTGTCATACAAGCGCATGAGTGGAGTTAAAGGGCCAATGATGAATTTATGAAATTTATTCTGGTATTATGTCCATCACTTCCACCATATACCACCACATCTTGTGATATATATATATGTCAATGATGTGTAAGTTATATAGTGTACCTATAAGTGGTCTTAGTGGTTGTTGGAATGATGATGTTCCTGATGGTGGTGATAGAGAACATGAGGGATAGTATGATGGGGAGGATGGTGATGAGAATGAAGATGAGGATAATAGTGAGGATGATAGTGAAAATGGTGATGGTGATGAGTAACATATAGATTATTTACATTTTGACTGATATTTATGACATTTTATGTTTGATGATTAGTTTTGAATGAATATATGTGATGTTTTGAATGTGTGTTATCACTGGTTGAAGGAATTAATTGGTTTCTTGTGTTATCATTATTTTTATATTGATTGGAGATGTTTTTTTATACATAAATGATCATGGGGGGGGGGGGGTTAGTAATGATTTATGGTGGCTTCTGGTCAATTTCTAGGAATGATAGTGATTTTTGATGGCTGTTTGGGAAGGTTTGGGATGCTCTTTCTTGTAGAATTAGGGGGGGGTCTATACCAACAATTTCAAAACTGTTGGTATAAAGCTATACTAATTGTTTTGATAGAACTGTTGGTATATCTAAAATTTGATTTTCCCTATACTGATGGTTCCCTAAAAACCATTGGTATATGGTTATACTAATAGCAAATTAGCCAATAGTTGGGAGAATAATACGTATATGATTATAATTATACTTCTCCATCCCGTACAAATGGTTTTGAACCGTTGGTATATCCAATAATTCTAGTAGAGAAATATGTTTATGTAGGACCAATAACATAAAAACCCCCTCTTCCATTCCCATTAAAAATGAGGAAAGGCAAGATCGAGGAACAAAAGAAAAAAATTCAAGAAATTTTCATGAAATTTCATATCAAGATCTCATTTTTTGAATCCATTTCCCAAATGACTATCTATAAAAAATTCTTAAAGGAACTGCTCTACAATAAGTGGAAGATGGAAGACTGGGAGTTATCTCCCCAAATAAAGAATGATCTCCAGTAGTTCAGTATAAGCTTCCCCTAAATACATGAGAACCTGGTAGTTTCTCAATACACTATTGTAAAAATATCTAATAGCAATGGTTTGGAACCATTTATATAGCTCTCCAAACCGTTGGTTAATTTGACATCGGTATAGAACAATACCAATGATTTTGTGAAAACCGCAGGTATAGGTCTATACTAATGGTTTGAAAATAGTTGGTATAGGCCTATACTAATGGTTTGAACCATTGGGATAAACCAATACCAATAGTTGGAACCATTGGGATTGGCCTATCCTAATGTTTTTCCTAAAAACATTGAGATAATTAATGTAAAATAAAAGATGCAGTCGAGATTTGAACCCCTAACCACCCTCTTATATACCGAAGACCTAACCACTATGCTAATATTATATTTATAAATATAATTCGATATATATAAATATAAATAAATAAATATATATATATTTATAAATAATTTATATATTGATTTAGTTGATGATATTTGACAAAATAATTGATAAAAAATATGGGTACATATACCAACAGTTCTCAAAACCTTTGGTATAAGAAACTATATTTTTTGGACCTATACCAATAGTTTTCAAAACTGTTGGTATTTATTTTTTAAAGATCCTATACCAATGGTTTTCAAAACCATTGGTATAGAGGTAGACCTATACCAACAATTTTGAAAAAACCATTGGTATAAAGTGTTAATTGGATGTTATGCCATCTGTTTTGAAAAAACCGTTGGTATAACCATCACCTATACCAACATTTTGGAAAAACCATTGGTATAAGTTCATTTTATGGTACCTATAACAAAGGTTTTGAAAACAAAATTGGTATAGGATCATTGGTAAAGGTTCAGTGTTTAGTAGTGATCCCTTGCACCATAGGGGAACGCAACTTTGTAAGAGAATTATGAAATCTAATAGTGATCATAAATATCTTTCCTATGACTGTGTTAAAAAATATAGAGATCAAATAATTAAAACTTAAAAGAGTGTAACTTAAACTAGATGACCGATCAATCAGGTATCCTCAAAGATATCTTAGTTAAAGTTTGAAAGTTTATATTTCTTGTATATCTTCTAATTTTAGACATGGAAGATGAAAGAGATGTTCCAATTTTTCTAGGATGACTATTTTTAGCCACTATAAATGATTTAATAGATGTTAACCAAGGAAAACTGATATTCATAGTTTATTATGAAAAAGTTTTGTTTGACTTAAAAAATGATTCCAATAATGGTAATGATTCTTTTTAATGTCAATACATCATTCATATTTATGAAGAAGATGAGTTTATGACCATTGAGGATGATAGAGAGACCCTTCCCCCGGATGAAGGTGAAGACAATGATCATGAGATTTCAAACTAATTTGAACCATTAACAAGGGACACCATCGCACCATTCATACTGTCACATACATGAAATATTTAGAGGTATTTTTCATTTAATTTACATCCTTCATTTGTTTTGGTGGGTTTTCATGCATTTTTAAAGGAAATAGTGGGTTTCCAAAATTTTGGCCAACCTAAGAGCCCATTTCCAGTTTTGAAAGTATATTTTGTTTCTTTAATAACTCCTTCGTTTTTTAACATTTTTCAACCATTAAACTTCCAAAATGACCTTCATTTAAATATTAAAACCACAAAATAATTTTGGGCCCCTTAAAAATTCATTAGAATCATGGATTTGGGTGATAAAATTAGGTATTGGGCCAACCCGAAAGCCCATTTCCAGTTTTAAAATTGTTTTGTAATTCTTTCATAAAATATATATTTTTATCCTTTTTCGGTGATTCCACCTCTCACACATTCCCATCGAACCCAGACACACCCCCATCTTTGGTTTCGCCTCTTTGGAGCTCATATTGGTCGCGAGTTAGGGCCGAACTTCTATAGCTCCAAAAAACGTCCAGATTTCTCAAGTAAGTTGTTTCTCTTCCTTATTCCTCCCTTCTTCTTAGGGTTTCTTCCTTTTTTATTGAATCCCCAAATGTCCAGAAGATGGGGTTTCGTACCTAGGGTTTTAGTTTTGAGTTTCTTGGTCCAATCCTCTCGTTTTAGGTTCAATCTTACTCCTTTGTGGTGCGGCGGAGGTGCGGTTGAAGTGACGCACAAGGATTTGGGGGTTTTGACTCTTTTGGTAGGTGATTTTATATGTAGGTATTGTATAATGAGTTGGATTTCTGTATTTAGGTTTCCATTATGTTCATCATTCAGTATTTTGATTTAAAAAATTGATTTGGGTAGCATTTTAAAAGTGGTAGATTTTTAAGTGCCAATCTTGTGTGAAAATGGGTGTTTTACATGTGTAACCCATATTGTGCCTCTTGGTGTTGTTTTATAATTCAGGGATTGGATTTATAAAAATGTTTTGATGCTGAAATTTATGTTTTGGTATAATATTGGTCTCCATTTGGTTTTAAATATGGGATTTTAGATGAATTTAATGTGCAACATTTGATTAATTTTCTTGAAATTGTTTTATGGAAACTATAAATGGTTTATTGAGTTATGCAAAAGGTGAAAAGAAGGTGTAGATACTATTTTGAATGTGTGTGACCAGAACTGAAATTTATATGTGAATATTGATTTTGGTATCATGTGGTGACTATTTGAGCACAATACGGGAAACCCGGGTATCTAGGTGGGCTAACGTGTACTAGTACGCTAGTGAACGGAGGGGTTTTGACCATGGTTCACTTAGCAAGTATAACATTGATAACACTAACAAAACAATAATGGAGATGATTGGAGACCACTAGGTTATGGGTATGCTCCCTACTAGTGGCTCGTGCACGAGAACGAATTTCGTTATGGTTACTTTCACCGAGGTACGAGGTACTTGGGGCTCACAACAAACTAGTACCTAGGGGGGGTTCCTACGCTTGGTGCTCGTGGCCTTTTTGGCATTTAAACTTTCTTTATGGTATTTTGGCATGTGAAAACCATCAGCTTGAATGTTTTATTCAATTTCACTGATTCTTATAGTTATCCCCATTGAAAGTTATTTTCTTTTCAAAGTTTCACTTTTAGAAATAAATGCCACTATTATCTATTTATAACTCTTGCAAGCCTTTTATTTTACAATGCCTATCACTTGAAATCCTTGGGTGATATCCTATTGGGCTTAGTCTCACACCCTACTTACACCTTTGGGTGTAAGTAGACTTGATCATGTTTGACACAGGCAAAGGAAAAGCCTTGGGCGATGGCGGTTCGGGTTGATAGTCTCTCTCGATGGTGTGGTGTTGTGGAGACGGATTGTGGGTGATGACCCCTTGTCGTGTGGAGTCTCTTGGGCTGTTTGCTGCTACTTTTATGTACCTTTGGACCTCTTGTGTCTTGTTTAAACTCATATACTAAGTTCTGAATTTTTATTAATTCTTTTTTGGCATAAATTTTCAGATTTGGTTTGTTGTTTATTTTTGGTTATCTTATGAACCCAAACTCGGGTAAATCATTCCCAAATGAATTTTTTATGATACCCGGGCACTTGTGCCAGCCCGTGGGGATGGGGAACGCCCTTCGGGTCATGGCACGGGCTGGGTTTGGTGCCGGTTTTGGCGGTGACCAGATTTGGTTCGTGACAAAATGGTATCAAAGGAGGTTAATGTTTTTGGGTTATATTGTTATTTTGGGATGAGTCAGGATAGACAGGAGCTAGGACTGTCGGGGCTCGGGGTTTTGGTTGTGAGTAGGGTGTCTGGACCACACCTCTCATGGCATACCCTGATTCACCAGGGGATGTTGGAATTTAAAGATTGACTTCACTTCTATGTGAGACGTGTGGGCTGCAGACCACATGTGGACATCATGCGGATGTGTTGTAGTTGTTTATTTTATTACTGAAATGTGTTTTGATTATCTATATTTGAGGCATTTGATTAAAATTTTCAGAATTGTGGTATTGATTATTATATTGTGACTGTTACATTTTGTAGCAACATGCCTCCCCAGAAAGCTCTCACGCACCCACGGGAGGAAGCCGGAGAGAGTTCTCCCACACCAATTGATCAGAGGCTAGTCGAGGCCATGGTCCGGGCTGTCCAGGCTCTAGGATATGGACCAGCTCCAGTTCCATCTCCTATTAGAGAGGATGAGACAGGTCCTAGAAAGGACAAGGCCCAGGAGTTCCTGAAAAATAAGCCTCCAACCTTCCGAGGCAGCTCAGAACCCCAAGAAGCAGAGGAATGGCTCGAGAAGATCGAGCGTATGTTTGAGTTCCTGGAAACACCCGAGGAGCTCAGGGTGAAGTGTGCCTCCTTTCTGTTGGAGGGTCCCAGCCGTAAATGGTGGGAGTCAGTGCTTCAGGCTAGGAAGAATGAGCAGATGCGCTGGGGAGATTTCAAGGCTGTCTTCAATGAACAGTACTGCCCTGAGGTCTTGGCTTATGCCAGGTCTAGAGAGTTCATGGAACTTGTTCAGGGAAATCTATCTGTGATGGAGTATGCCAACCGTTTCGCTGAGTTGGTTCGGTATGCTCTATAAATTGTCTCTAATGAGCAAGAGAAGGCCCAGAGGTTTGAGAAAGGCTTGAGACCCGAGATATACTCCCAGGTGTTCTTGTTTAAGCTGAGGACCTATGCTGAGGTCGTTGATCGGGCGTGCATGGTGGAGATTGATAGAAAAGGAAGGGCTGGTTTCTATGGTTCTGTATCAGCAGTGGGAAGTGGAAGCTCCTCAGAGAAGAAAAGGAAGCGGGAGGATCATGTGAAGAAAGGAGGAGGTAGTTCAGGGAACTCTTCTAGGCAGTTGTCATCAGCGGCTTCTGATGCGAGATCGGTCGTGTGCCACCAGTGTGGGAAGACCGGGCACATCCGTCCAGCATGCCCTCATCCTCCGAAGACCTGTTTCCAGTGTGGAGGTATGGGACACGTGCAACGGTTTTGCGGGATAGCGCGTCCACTTCAAAGTGGGGCAGGATCCATGGCTCCCAAAGGAGTGCCAGCACAGTCTGAGCCGTCGAGGACTGGGGGATCTCGATTTGGCAGCCGTGGTGGTAGGGCTGGGTCATCTTCTGGGCAAAGCCAGTTCAGGGCACAACCACAGACTAGCGGTCGTCTTCAGGCAGAGACTGGACATCTCCATGCGGTGGATCATGCACCACCAGGATCAGAGGCGGGACCGTCGACTGTTCGAGGTACCGTTTTGATTTCATCTTCTATAGCTACTACTCTTTTTGATACTGGTGCCTCTGTTTCATTCATTTCTGCCCGTTTTGTGGACATTCTGAATCTGCCAACTGATTTGATGTCATTCGCAATGGAGTTGGTGACACCGCTAGGAAAGAAGAAGGTGTAGGGTCTCAGGTGCCCATCTTGTGCGCTTTCTGTGTCAGGGGTTGAGATGGAGTGGGACCACTTGGTCTTAGATATGAACCTTTTTGATGTCATACTCGGGATGGATTGGCTAGTACACTTCCAGGCACACATCGATTGCTATAGACGGCATGTGAGTTTCACGGCACCTGATGGGAGTCGTCAGGTTTTTCATGGAGAATGGGATCCTCGGTCAGGTCGCGCAGGACCTCCACTTCCAGAGTTGGGATCCTCGGTCAGGTATTCCCTGATGATTTTTCTGGTTTTCCCCCAGAGCGGGATGTGGAGTTTTCGATTGATCTGGCGCCGGGAACACAGCCGATATCTCTTCCCTCTTATCGCATGGCCCCCACCGAGTTGAGGGAATTAAAGATACAGCTGGACGACTTAGAATCCAAAGGATTCATTCGCCCGAGTGTCTCTCCTTGGGCCGCTCCTGTGTTGTTTGCAAAAAAGGCTGATGGATCCCTCCGGTTGTGCATTGAGTACCGGAAGCTGAATAAGGTAACAATTAAAAACAAATACCCTTTGCCCAGAATAGATGATTTGTTTGATCAGTTGAAGGGGGAAAAGTGGTTCTCAAAGATAGACCTACGTTCAGGGTATCATCAACTCAGGGTGAAGGAGTCAGATATCCCTAATACAGCCTTCCGAAGTAGGTACAGCCACTTTGAGTATTTGGTCATGCCCTTCGGATTGACCAATGCTCCAACAGTATTTATGGCACTTATGAATAGGGTGTTCCATCAGTATCTCGATTCCTTTGTTGTGGTGTTCGTGGATGACATTCTGGTATACTCTTGCTCTGAGGAGGAACACGAACATCACTTGAGTATCGTTTTGGGTACATTACGAGATCACCGCCTCTATGCAAAGTTGTCAAAGTGCACTTTCTGGATCAGAGAGGTGAGATTTCTGGGGCATGTGATCTCAGAGCATGGAGTTTCAATGGACCCTGAGAAAATTAGTGCAGTCATGTCATGGGAGAAACCGAAGAATGTGTTCGAGATCAGGAGTTTTCTTGGCTTGGCCGGTTATTATAGGCGATTCGTTCGGGATTTCTCTCGTCTTGCTTCACCGATGACTTCCCTCACCCAGAAAGGGGTGAAGTTTGTATGGGGTCCAGAATGTCAGGCATCATTTGAGGAGCTAAAGAGGCGATTGACTACTGCCCCCGTGCTGATTTTACCAGAGGCTGGAAATGGATATGTGGTTTATTGGGATGCTTCAGGTATGGGTCTTGGGTGCGTGCT
Organism: Viscum album; assembly: GCA_963277665.1. Lineage (NCBI taxonomy): Eukaryota > Viridiplantae > Streptophyta > Magnoliopsida > Santalales > Viscaceae > Viscum > Viscum album. The sequence continues at coordinate 878,200,717 of OY728125.1, forward strand.
TATGCAGGATGATCATGTGGTGGCGTATGGCTCTCGCCAACTTCGGCCACACGAAAAGAACTACCCAACCCATGACTTGGAGTTGGCAGTAGTGATGCATGCTTTGAAGATGTGGCGTCACTACCTCTTTGGGGAGAAGTTTGTGGTCTATTCTGATCACAAAAGCTTGGCTTATATCTTCTCACAAAAGGACCTCAACATGAGGCAGCGTCGCTGGATCGAGTACTTGCAGGGGTTTGATTTTGACATTGTCTATACCCCAGGTAAGGGTAATGTAGTGGCCGACGCCTTGAGCAGAAGGGTTCCAGTGCAGGCTTTGAGGAAGTCCAGTGATGAGTGGACATTGATGGGGATCTTTTCTCAGATGCATGTGGAGACCAAGGAACATAGTGGAGGGGCATTCTTGGCGAGCATCCAGTTGACTCCTTCTCTGTTGGAGTTGATTCAGCAGGAACAACCTAGTGATGAGCTTTGTCAGCGATCGAAGCAGTTTCTTCATGGTGGGGAGACATCCTCTGATTGGTTGTCATCTCCCGAGGGCATCTTGTGCTTCAAGGGTCGTTCAGTAGTGACGTTATCTCTACGGAAGGTGGTGTTGCAGGATAGCCACCAGTCTCAGTGGGCTATCCATCCGGGTTCCACTAAGATGTATTATGATGTCCGTCGGCAGTTTTGGTGGCCTGGTATGAGACGGGACATAGCGGACTTTGTGTCGAGATGCTACACATGCCAGCAGGTGAAAGCAGAGCACCAAAGGCCCTCCGGTTTGCTCCAACCACTACCCATTCCTACCTGGAAATGGGACGAGGTTGCCATGGACTTCATTGTTGGATTACCTCGTACACCTCGAGCTAAGAATGCCATTTGGGTGGTGATTGATCGTCTAACCAAATCAGCCCACTTCATTCCGATCAGAGATACATCTAAAGTGGATGAGTTGGGCCGTTTGTATCTTCTGGAGGTGGTGAGACTCCATGGTGTTCCATTAGCAGTTGTCTCAGATAGAGACCCTCGTTTCACATCTCGATTCTGGGAAGGCCTTCAGAAGGCCTTGGGGTCCCAGATTAAGATGAGCACAGCATACCATCCACAGACGGATGGTCAGATAGAGTGGGTAAATCAGATTTTAGAGGACATGCTTCGTGCATGTGTCCTAGACATTGGAGGTTCTTGGGATACCCATTTGGGATTGGTTGAGTTTGCTTATAATAACAGTTACCAATCCTCGATTCTAATGGCTCCTTTTGAGGCGCTCTATGGTTGGCCTTGTCGGTCCCCCCTCTGTTGGGATGAGGTAGGTGAGACCTCACTACTGGGGCCGAGTATGGTGCAGGAGACATCTGAGACGGTAAAATTAATCAGGCAACGTTTGTTGATAGCTCAGAGTCGTCATAAATCATATGCTGACCGGAGGCGTCGAGATCTAGAGTTTTCTGCGGGTGATAGAGTATTCTTGAAGGTGGCCCCTCGTTTAGGCCATCGTCGATTGGGGAAGCAAGGTAAGCTGACTCCGTGGTATGTCAGGCCATTTGAGATCATTGAACGTATTGGAAAGGTGGCATACAGGTTGGCCTTACCTTCTCAGTTGACATCCATCCATGATGTCTTCCATGTTTCTCAGTTGAAGAAATACTACCCGGATCCGTCCCATGTGTTGAGTTGGGAAGATTTGGAGATAGAGCCTGACTTGTCTATTGTTGAGAGGCCAGTGAAAATAGTGGACTCCCAAGAGAAGATACTTCGAGGGAAGTCTATTCCATTAGTCCGGGTTCTATGGCAGCATGGTAATGATACACATGAGACATGGGAGCGAAAGTCGTGGGTCGAGGAAGAGTACCCGTTCTTGTTTTCCAATCAAGCCTCATGTTGACTTTCCGGGGCGGAAAGTCCTTCATGGGGGGGAGAATTGTCACATACATGAAATATTTAGAGGTATTTTTCATTTAATTTACATCCTTGATTTGTTTTGGTGGGTTTTCATGCATTTTTAAAGGAAATAGTGGGTTTCCAAAATTTGGGCCAACCTAAGTGCCCATTTCCAGTTTTGAAAGTATATTTTGTTTCTTTAATAACTCCTTCGTTTTTCAAAATTTTTCAACCATTCAACTTCCAAAATGACCTTCATTTAAATATTAAAACCAAAAAATAATTTTGGGCCCCTTAAAAATTCATTAGAATCATGGATTTGGGTGATAAAATTAGGTATTGGGCCAACCCGAAAGCCCATTTCCAGTTTTAAAATTATTGTTTAATTCTTTCATAAAATATTTATTTGTTATCCTTTGTCGGTGATTCCACCTCTCACACATTCCCATCGAACCCAGCCACACCCCCATTTTTGGTTTCGCCTCTTTGGAGCTCATATTGGTCGCGATTTAGGGCCGAACTTCTGTAGCTCCAAAAAACGTCCAGATTTCTCAAGTAAGTTGTTTCTCTTCCTTATTCCTCCCTTCTTCTTAGGGTTTCTTCCTTTTTTATTGAATCCCCAAATGTCCAGAAGATGAAGTTTCGTACCTAGGGGTTTAGTTTTGAGTTTCTTGGTCCAATCCTCTGGTTTTAGGTTCAATCTTACTCCTTTGTGGTGCGGCGGAGGTGCGGTTGAAGTGACGCACAAGGATTTGGGGGTTTTGACTCTTTTGGTAGGTGATTTCATATGTAGGTATTGTATAATGAGTTGGCTTGCTGTATTTAGGTTTCCATTATGTTCATAATTCAGTATTTTGATTTCAAAAATTGATTTGGGTAGCATTTTAAAAGTGGTAGATTTTTAAGTGCCAATCTTGTGTGAAAATGGGTGTTTTACATGTGTAACCCATATTGTGCTTCTTGGTGTTGTTTTATAATTCAGGGATTGGATTTATAAAAATGTTTTGATGCTGAGATTTATGTTTTGGTATAATATTGGTCTTCATTTGGTTTTAAATATGTGATTTTAGATGAATTTAATGTGCAACATTTGATTAATTTTCTTGAAATTGTTTTATGGAAATTATAAATGGTTTATTGAGTTATGAAAAAGGTGAAAAGAAGGTGTAGATACTATTTTGAATGTGTGTGACCAGAACTAACATTTATATGTGAATATTGATTTTGGTAGCATGTGGTGACTATTTGAGCACAATACGGGAAACCCGGGTATCTAGGTGGGCTAACGTGTACTAGTACGCTAGTGAACGAAGGGGTTTTGACCATGGTTCACTTAGCAAGTCTGACATGGATAACACTAACAAAACTATAATGGAGATGATTGGAGACCACTAAGTTATGGGTATGCTCCCTACTAGTGGCTCGTGCACGAGAACGAATTTCGTTATGGTTACTTTCACCGAGGTACGAGGTACTTGGGGCTCACAACAAACTAGTACCTAGGGGGGGGGGGGTTCCTACGCTTGGTGCTCGTGGCCTTTTTGGCATTTAAACTTTCTTTATGGTATTTTGGGATTTGAAAACCAGCAGCTTGAATGTTTTATTCAATTTCACTGATTCTTATAGTTATCCCCATTGAAAGTTATTTTCTTTTCAAAGTTGCACTTTTAGAAATAAATGCCACTATTATCTATTTATAACTCTTGCAAGCCTTTTATTTTACAATGCCTATCACTTGAAATCCTTGGGTGATATCCTATTGGGCTTAGTCTCACACCCTAATTACACCTTTGGGTGTAAGTAGACTTGATCATGTTTGACACACGCAAAGGAAAAGCCTTGGGCGATGGCGGTTCGGGTGGCTAGTCTCTCTCGATGGTGCGGTGTTGTGGAGACGGCTTGTGGGTGATGACCCCTTGTCGCGTGGAGTCTCTTGGGCTGTTTGCTGCTACTTTTATGTACCTTTGGACCTCTTGTGTCTTGTTTAAACTCATATACTAAGTTCTGAATTTTTATTAATTCTTTTTTGGCATAAATTTTCAGATTTGGTTTGTTGTTTGTTTTTGGTTATCTTATGAACCCAAACTCGGGTAAATCATTCCCAAATGAATTTTTATGATACCCGGGCACTTGTGCCAGCCCGTGGGGATGGGGAACGCCCTTCGGGTCATGCCACGGGCTGGGTTTGGTGCCGGTTTTGGCGGTGACCAGATTCGTTTCGTGACACATACCCATTTTCATTAATCTAAAGTCATTGTAATTAAAACCATTGCTGATCACACTCAAGTACTCATTTCTCAAGATTAAGGAAACACTCGCAATCATTATGATCTTAGAGCTGACCCAAAAAACAAGAGGACAAGTTGGATAAATTCTTAAAAAGGCACAAAAACTCAATATCTTGGGGAGTAGATGACCTTAAGGGGATCAACCCAACAAATTCATGCACAAAACTTCATTGGAAGAAGGTTCTAAAACCAAATCCCAACCCTTGAGGTGAATCTACCCACCAAAGAAAGATGTGTTTAAGAAAGGAGTAATTAAACTTCTAGATGGTATAATAATATTTTCAATATCTTGCAGCGAATGGGTGAGTCTGCTATATGTCGTTACAAAGAAGAGTGACCTAATTGTTGTAAAAAATGTGAAGATGAGCTGATCTCTACTCTAACTATCTCTTCATAGAGAGTATGAGTTAATTATAGGAACCCCAATTTGACTACCCAAAATATCATTTCCCACTACCCTTTATAGACCAAATTCTATAAAGAATAGTAGGGAATGAATTGTATTATTTCTTGGATTGATATTTAGGATACAATAAAATTGTAATTAATCCATATGACCACTCCAAAGCTATAATCAATTTTCTCTTTAGAACCTTTTCCTATTGACATATGTCATTCCGTATGTGTAATTAACCAGAAAGTTTTCAGCAGTGAATGGAATATATACTCCATGATATGAAGGTGGAATTATTAGAAATATTCATGGATGAATTTTTAGTATATGGAAGATCCTTCAATGTTTTCTTGAGAAATTTGGATCTACTCTTGCAATGTTTTGAAAAAAAATTCATGGTATCAAACTGGGAAAAGTGTTGCTTCATGGTCCAAGGAGGCACAATCCTTAGAAATAAAATCTTAATATAAGTTAGGGAAGTCAATCCGACTAAAATCAAAGTTATAAAATAATTACATGATCCCTTGATAGTGAAATGGATAAAGAGATTTTTGGGAAATAAAGGATTCCACCATCAATTTATTAAAAAATTTGCGGAAGTATGCTGCCACTTGAAACACTTATTTCTAAAAGAAACTATTTTAGAGTTCACTAAAGTGTCTCAAAGAAAATTAAAAACCCTAAAAAAATATTCTAGTGGCCTCTCACCAGATTTATATAAATAATTCATGTTAATGTGTGACACAAGAGACTTCATAATTGGTGCTATTCTATGATAACAAGTTAGAAATATATTTTGTCTCTTTTACTATTCTAGTTACACAATAAATGTTTCTCAGTTAAGTTATAAGACACTAGAAAAGGAAATTCTGGTTTTCATTTTTGCGTTAGAATTTTTTTTCTCATTCCTTGTACTATATAAAGTTGTGGTATACAATGGCCATGAATCCCTTAAATATCTACTTAAAAAATTATACTAACCCATATATGATATGATGGATTCTTCTACTGCAATAGTTTGATATCATAATCAAGGACACAAAAGGAAGAAAGAATGTAATCATGGACCATTTATCTAGAACACTATTTCCTACCATCAAAGATAATGATAATATTTAAATCAAGGATTACTTCCCAAATGAATCCCTTTTCATGGTAAATACCCAAGACCGACCGTGGTTTTCAGATAATGGAAATTATCTCAATGAATGAAAACTGTACTGTGAATTTACCTAACAAATAAGGAAGATATTTTTACCTGAAGCCTCACATTACTACTAGGATGACACACTACTTTTTAAGAATTTTTTTGATGGATTAATGTAGTGCTTTATCCCATAAGAAAAAATTGTTCTCGACATGTGTCATACATAACCAGTTGTATGGAATCATGAAACCAAACGTAGCATGGATAAAATCCTTCAAAGAGGGATATTCTATCCCATGATTCATCATGATGCAAGGAACTTTTCCAAATGTGGGATTCATTCTAGTAGGTAGGGATTATAGGAATAAGAAATTAAATTCCCCAGAATACCATCCTCTAAATCAAACTCTTTGATATTTGGGGGATTGATTTCATGGGACCATTTTCTAATTCTCATGGCAAGTTTTACATCCTAGTTGGAAATGAATATGTCTCAAAAATGGGTTTAATCCAAGTATACTACTCACGACACATCAAAAGTAGTAATAAAATTTTTAAATAAAAAGAAATTTTCTAGATTTGGATTTATCTGATTACTCATCATTGATTTGGGAACTCATTTTACCAATAATACTATAAAAGGCCTCCTTAAAAATTACAGAATTTGATAGGTACTACCTACCACCCTAAAACAAGTGAGAATGTTGAAGTTTTAAAAATGTAAATTAAAAAAAATCTTGGAGAAGATGGTGAACACTAGTAGAAAGTATTGGAGTGTCCGACTGGATGACACACTTTGGGTGTATTTCATAACATACAAAATTCCCATTGGAACTACTCCATTTTAGTTCACGTATAGAATTCCCTACCATCTTCCTGTTGAATTAGGGCACTGATATTTTTGAGAAATAAAATTTTGAGAATGGATGCTTAGAAATCTAGAGAGGTCCAAATAATCTAACTAGAAAAGCTATAAGAAATCAAGAATAATTCTTATGAGAATTCCAGAATATTAAAGAGAAGACAAAGAAGTGGCATGACAACTAAATCATTCATCGAATCTTCAATCCCTAGGACAATGTTCTGTTATTCAAATCTCAATTAAAATTATTCCTTATAAATATTAAATCCCAATGGAAGGGTCCTTACCATGTAATTATAGTTTTCCTTTATGGATATATTGAGATTTATAAAGGAAACGAACCACCATTCAATGTTAATGGGTAAATTCTTAAAATTTACCTAGAACCCTTCCACAAAGGGCGCTTCATCACTCTTAAATTTACCTGAATAGGAATATTTCTAGCTAACAACGTTATTATTAACAATTTATGGGAGGAAACCCATATTTTTTTATTTCCATCAATGCTCATAGGATATTATTTTTCCTTTTAGTTGCATCCTTGTTCATAGGTCACCTAGAACTTCACTATACTAAAATATTTTCATTTATATGACTTTATTTTCTTTACTATTCAATGTTTTCACATTTCCATTACACTAATTTCATCTTGTTTACACCCTATGGACTAATTTCTTTTCTAGTGTGGTTTTTGTCTTTCTAACAATTTTTTTAGGTTTCACAAATTCCATTGAAACTCCAATAACTTTTCCAATGGCGTGAAATTCACTACAGGGAGATCATGATTCCCTAAATTCAATTTCAAGATTCCATTTCTTTTTCTTTATTATTTTAATGATATCTCTCCCATGATACTTTCTAGGACATTGAGGGCATTGTCTCATTTTATGTGCTGGGAAATATTATTTGATATTTATTATGGAGACACTTGTATTATTTATTATTTTCACCTATCTTGGAGAATTTTTTTATTTAAAGCATACTCTAAACATGAAAACTCATTATATCCATTTAAATAAAGTAAAAATTTAGATTGAAAATTGATGAAATCAATGTTCTACTCCTATTCATATTTTTAGCATGATCACTGAGATTTGAAATTTAATTCAAATTCAAAATTTTTTAAATTGATTTTTATTAAATTATTACTAGATTTTATACCCTAAGTGATTTCCAATTATTTATTTATACTCCAATTCCTGATAGGAATCTATACCCCTGATTTCTTATTCTTTTCTGTGCATATTTATTGAGAGAAACCCTGGGGGATGTAAACCATTCATAACTTACATTGAGATATTATTGAGGTGACGACTAAAAAAGTACATTTTTCATATGATTGAGGAAATTTTTGTGTGACACTTTTACCTAAGACCCACCTTACATTTATCCTTCTTTATCCCATAGTTTCCATTATTATTTTTTGTTTTGGTTGGATCCTTTTCAAGCCTATTATCCCTTCATACCCTACTCCCGGTATTATACATGATTATCCTTTGAACAAGTGTGGGGGAAATTTAACTATTGATAGACACATGATGTTATTATTGAGGGGATGCACTATGGAACTTCCAATATATTGATAATATGTCATCCTTGATTAATTTTCACATTAACTATGTCCACCAAATTCCTTTAAATGGAAAAAATCTATATAAAGAAAAAAATATATTGGGTTTTGTATTAGGAAGGTCAAAAATCACCAATTCTAGATCATTTAATACTATGATAGATCATATGTGGTTAGTGGATGAATGTGGTATCTATCATGAACATGAATTTTGAAAAATAAATAAAAGAAAAATATAAAGTGAGGAATAAGGTACAATTTTGATACTTGTTATATTCATGGATCCAGTTTGAGATGTTGGAGCATGAACACATTTTGATATAAGAGGAGTTACTTCATTACACTATTTACATCTATCATAAATTATTATTTAGAAATTCCTCTCCTTTTGATCTTGTTTTTTTACTTTCTACCCACTTTTCCTCAGCATCATATTTATTTGAACCCTTTTTTTTTCTGAATCCCTCACGATTGATTTTTTATTTGTATTTACGAAGTTGAGATGATAGGACCAAAGAAAACCTATGGCAAGGTACATTTATTTAAGGTATGAACTTAACTCATGTTTCATTTTACCCTGTGTGATGAGATAAAATTTATTTTAAGGTAAACTGGAAAATGGGTATATAATTGAAGAATCAATTAGGAAATTGTAATTAAAACTGAATAATGAAATAAACTATAAGTCATGATTGATTCCCTCTACAGGGTTGATTCTAAAGGACTGAATATTTCTTCTTATTCTTAGTTTTATTTTCATAGTTGTAATTAATATTTCATGTTTTAATAATTACTTGTTTTGGAATCCCTATTGGGATGTTTTTTTTCTTAAGGATAATCAATTGTCCAAGTATAGGGGAATTTGATGAGTGGAGTTTATATATAAATATTGGATACATTAAATAAGATATTATTCATGTTTTATCTAATAATGAATTGGGTTTTGGTTCGTTTTCATAGGATTTAATAATTATAGACTCAGAGAAAGAAGTTATGATGATTTCCAAAAACAGACTTTACAAGTCATGTATCAGATACATGACATGTATACCTCATTCACAGTATACTTGTATGGCGATAGACCAACCCGTGAAGCACTTTCATGATGCTAATATTTTAAAATTATGTAACATAATTACATTATTTGAAGATTTAAAATATCAAAATACCATTCAAAGTGAATCACTTACACGATGTACAAAGATTGCATGATGTGAAAGTTTCAAAGGATTTCCTGGTCAAAGATAAAAAATGATTCTTCGATGAGAAATGTGGATCTCAAATACACAACGTACAACCAACATACATGATATTAAAATTTTGGGACCAATTTCACTAAAATTATAAATGATGTGCATGACTTGTGGAATATCCCGCCCCTTCCTTATTGGCTTGAGAAGGCAGTGAGATGGTACTTGGACTTAGGTGACATTTACAAGGTAATAAAGGCTATAAAAAAATGCCAATGGTTTCTTAGAGAACAATTTTACCATAAAATAAAACCAACTAACCAAACAAGAAATAACCAAACACAACTAAATGATGCATGTCAACAAAATAAACCATGATAACTCATTACCAAGAGACAACCAACTACCAAACTCTTCTATAACAATTCCCAAGACCAATACAACATAACCACAACAATCCAAAAACTAGAGTACCAAGAAGAAGACTGAACAAAAAGACCTAAAGTAAACCACAACAAATTACACAACCACACACCAAGTTTCATGCTTCAATCACCACAATACCGCCCAAGAATCATGAGGAACTGCTAGATAAATAAGATGCTTTACATTTACCTATGTATCGAAATACCCTATTTATAAAAGAAACCAAGTGCCAAAGCAGGGGGTGAGTAATAATTCTTAGTATATTTTCCCTAAATGAATTCCATACAAATTCCACTAGGATAGAATCATTATCACTTTTATATAAAGAAGTTTATATAAAACATCAAATAGTGAAACAATTTATAGCAACACAAACACAACCTTACGAAGCCATATATCACCCAAATCCCTGAAATACAAGGGAAATAAAACAATCAAGAAATAATCCATTTCTCCATCACATATTATCACAAAAATTTAATATTTCTTATCCACATTCATAAACAAAACTTAAAAATAAAGATTCAGACACTCAACCTGGTGTAACAATCATGGTGGAACTTCCCATCCAATCCCATTTGCTACTTTCCAAATCTAGTGGTCCTTCCCACCTACATATTCTTGAAGGTGGCCCTTCCGTCCACTTTCCATCCCATTTTTATAGTGGTAATCCCAACCCATATCTCATTATTCCAAAACAAGCATAAAATGGTCAATCCAATAAACAAGCACATACACCTACTAAATCCACAGCAATATGCAACAACTATTTCACAACCATACAATCCCTTAATCAATTAACCATGAAAATTAATATTTCCAAAAAACACCATTTTTATTAAAACCCATTTTCACAAACCAAATCGAAAAAAAACCAAGAAACCTATTTTAAAATCAGAATTTTAAAATTCAACAACAACAAAGAACATTTCACCGAAATCACCCATTTTCCCAAAAACCCACAAAACATCACAAAGGGTATTTCCATAAAGCATCACACATAATAATCAAAAATTAATTTCAAGAAAAAACAAATTTATTAAAACAAAGGATTCTAGTTCTATCAAATTGTAGTCAAGAGAGAAGCCACCTACCTTAGGGTTTTAGTGAAATCAACCAACTCACAATCACACCACAAATCTTGGTGAAATCTCCACCAAAAACACCTTAGATCCATTTTCCTAACATAAAAAAACCAAAATATCATCATTTTAGGCAACAAAAACCCTACATATAAATGTGACGTAATTAGATCTAGAAAAATGAGATAGAGGGAGAACTAGATCTAAGGAAAATCAAGAAAGATCAAAGATAGGAGACTTACTAGAGAAGAATTGCCTTCACCGCACCTTGAAACCCTTCGTATCACTTCCCAAATGAGTGGAAGAGACCATCTAACCCTTGAGAACCAAACATAATAAGTGGGTTTTAAGTTGGGGAATAAAGTAAGTGTTTTGGTAAAATCTCAAGTGAACCCATTTAAAAAAACCATTTTTTAATGTCGCGCATGGTTAGCTCATACTGTTTGAAGAACCGTCCGATAATAGTGCACCTAATACTATCCAAAATAGAACCCGACACAGTTTCCTCGCATGGTTAGACAAATCTTGAACAAAACATATGAATCCCACTATCTCATGTTTCATGGTTACCAAGGGATTCTACACGGTTTCACATTATCGTGCTCAAACCATGCTCCGTTAGAAAACCCCAATACCATTCCAAAACCTTATGAAACTATCCCAAACATTACCCAAACACTTTAAACACATAAAAAGAATAAAAAAGGTTACATACATCAAACTGGGGAAGGGTGCTACATTCTCCCTACTATTATAATTTCCATCCCTATAATGTAGATAACCATTACTTTGCCGAAAGAGATTGGGGAATTTCTCTTCCATCTCTTTCTCCCACTCCCAAGTATCCTCTTAAATATAACAATGTTTCCATAAAACCTATACTAGAACAATGATTTTTCGATGAAATAATTTCTCTTACCAATCCACAATCTGCACTGGCACATGCACCAATGAAGCATCTGGCTCTAGACCAACATGATCCCATCAAATCACATGGTTAGGATCTAGCTAATACCTTTTCAACTAAGAAACAATGAATACATGTGCACCACAATAAACCATGGTGTAAAAGCTAACTAATAAGACACCTCTCCAACCTTCTCTTATATATCAAAAGGCCTAGTTTACCTTGGAGTTAACTTACCCTACTTTCCAAATGAACAATGTCCTAAACTAGGAGGGATTCTCAAGAACAAGTGATTTCCTAGCTCGAATGATAATGTTCATCAATGATGGCCCACATACAATTTCTAATGACTATGATCTGTCCTCATTATCTTACTAATCAATATGATCTTCTCCATAGTCTCTTGGACAAGGCTTGGTCCCACCATCAAAGTTTAACCTATTTCCAGCCAACATAGTGAAGAACGACATGGATTCCCATAAAATACTTCAAACATATCCATGAGTATGGAGGCCTAATAACTATTTCTATACTATAATTCCACATAAAAAAGTGATCCTCCCATGAGCCACCAAAATACATCATAGAAGAATTTAACATATCTTTTGAAGTTTGTATCATTCTCTCAGATTTCCCATCTATATAAAAATGGTATGTCATACTCATCGTCAACCGAGTCCCAAGGGATTCCTGCAAGTATTTCCAAAAACAAGATGGTAACCTTAGATCTCTATCAGATAAAATCAAAACTGGAACATCGTGCATCTTCACCACCTCACATATATAGATTTTGGATAGATCCTTTATAGTATGAGATTCACAAATGGGGATGAAATGTGATGACATTGTGAGCTGATCCACTATCACCCATATAAAATCGTGCTTCCTAACCATTCTTTGGAGACCTTTAATAAAATCCATTACTATCTACTCGCATTTCCACATAGAGATAGGTAAGGACTAGAACATACCTATTTTCCACTGATTCTCTTCCTTGACTTACTAATAAGTCAAGCATCTCAAAAAAAACTCGGCCACTTCCCTTTTCATACCAGCCCACCAAAACTACGCTTTCAATGCCTTATACATTTTATGAATTCCAAGATGGAAAAACCACTTGTAATGATGATAATATCTAGGAATTTAGTCCTAAGAATCCAATAGTACAAACATCCAATTCAGAAAACACAATACTAAATTCTCATTTAGTTCCCAGCCCTTAATGGTCTCCCTACCAATGAGTTTCGACCCCATCGTCATACACTAGGAATCAGACATTTGAGCCATTTGACCAATCCAACCATGTCAAGAACCAATATGACCAGAAAGAAAGCATCTCTCTCACCCCGATCCTCACATTAAAACTACATGTCGGCTATAAACGACATCAACTTCCACTAATTTGATTCCTGTTTCACAACCTGAGCATATGATTTCCAACTTAATGAATCCACCACCAAATTTACCTTACCCAATATGTAAAAAAGTCAAAATAAAACATCTAAAGATACTCCATCCATATAATTTTCTCCATGTTTGAATCTATTTGAGAGAAAATATGCTTTAAACTCTTATGATTGGTAAACACCATGATTTTCTCACCATAGAGATAACGGCGCCACATTTTAATGCATTGGGTAGTTATTCTCATGAAACCTTATCTATCATGAGACATATGAAACCACATGATCCTCTTACATGAGAACACACTCCAACCCAGATCATGATTTGTTACAAAACAACACATACCCTTTCCCTAGTTCTAGAAAAACCAAGATTGGTGTTGAGGTAAGGTCACACTTAGGCTCTTCAAAATATTTCTCACACTGATCATCCCATTGAAATGGAAACATTTTTCCTTATAAAAGCTGTCATCTTTGAAGAAAATCATGAGAAATCACTAAAAAAGGTTGAAAATAGCTAGCTAGACCAATAAAGCTCTATATCTCAAAAAAGATTCTTTGGTGGTTGCCATGAGATAACAACCACTATCTTTTTCAAATAAACTAAAACACCTATCTAAGAAATAACTTGGCCAAGGAAACAAACCTCCTATATCCAAAAATCATATTTTGAAAATTTATCAAACAACCGATTATTTCTCAATATCCCCAACACTATGGATAAGTGGTACTCATGATCCACATTTTTATTGGAATACACCAATATATCATCAATAAATACCAGCACAAAAAATATAGATATCTATGAAATATCCAATTCATCAGTTCTGTGAAAAATGATGGTGAACTTTTCATACCAAAGGGCATAAACACATACTCATAATGGTCATATCAACTTCTAAAGTCTATTTTTTGGGATATCCTTCTTCCTCACCCAAAATTTATGATATCCTAACCATAAGTAAATCATGAAGAACCACTGAACTCCCCTCAACCGATCAAATAAATCATCAATGTGTGGAAGTAGATATCAGTTATTTATCGTAACCTAATTAATCCTATGGTAATCAACACATAGTTTTAGAGTTACATTCTCATTTTTAATGAACAAAGCTAACACTTCCCACAGAGACATGCTAGCCCGAATGAACCCTTTGTTATCTAAATCATCCAACTTCACTTTCAATTCTCTCATTTCTTCTGGTTCTATTCGATAAAAAGGAAGTGATATAGGAATGGTCCCTAGAGGAGATCAATCATAAACTCTAATTCTCTAATGGGTGGAAAGCCGGAGAATTATTCAGGAAATACATCCATAAATTGATCCAAAATGGCTGGAAAAATTATCCACTCGACTCCTTACATTTATCCCAGTGACAACACCACCAACTGATACAAGATTGTGCTAACTCCTATTTCCAAAAATCCCGTTGGACCCGACTTTTCATTATTCTCTCTTCTAAAGATATGTTCAATGATATCATCCATCATGAAACAAACATTTCGCTCATAACAGTTGATGCATGCCTTATACAACACCAACCAATCCATACCTATGATTATGTCATAAGAATCCATCTCAAGCATTGAAAAATCCCACATCAACTCAACCTCATCCCAAACTATACAACATTCTATAAAAATTAAGGCTTTAAACTATTTTTGACCGAGAGGGGTTTGATGTTTTAAAATAGAATGCATCATTTCCATTGTTAAACCCAAAGAATTAATAGTATAAGAAGAAATAAAATAACGCGAAACACCCATATCAAACAATGCTTGAATCAATGTAGAATTTAAAATAATCATACCTCACACCATGGATTGTACCGACTGATCATCCATCACAACATTCTCAGATCCAAATAACTACTTTCTTGCCAAACTGTGCTCTTTATTTCCCTGCTCCAGAGTCATGGTATTTCAGGAATCACCTTAACTAACTTTACTCCAATGGGAGGGGTATGCTGCTGCCCTCACCCTGTTGAGGCATAGGATTCCTGCAACCCCTGAGGAGTATCACAAACACTCGACCTGGAAGCATTACGATAACAACACTGAAGATGCCCTGTCTACTTACAATTTTGAAATTCTCGAGGTTGTTCGATACAATATCTCTTGATGTGGCCCATAGAACAACATTGAAAACATATCATCTTACTTTTAGGATTCATAGGAATATTCATCAATCCCATTATAGGATTCTGATCTATACTCTTACCCTGGTAATAAGTGTCCCTCTTCCGCTTGACCCTAGTGTTAGAGTTCCCACTATTTTCTATGGGTACCACTTGCTTACCACACCCACAGATCCCAAAATATCATGTTCAACAACTTTTTCTCTATTCTAAATTTCCATGTAATCACATATACATATAAATTTTATTTTAGAATGAATTTTCTTCCTCAACCTATCTTAAAAAATATGTTCCTTCAACGATGTACTACCCACCACTTTGGGTGAAAACTGTACTTTTTTTTGTAAAATAAGCCATATATTCCATTAACGAGAGATTCTATTTATTCAACATAAAGAAATATGTTGTGCACTAAATTCTGAACATATGAGGGTATACGTGTTTATTAAAAAATTACTCAAAACTAATAGATGTCATACCTTGGTCCATTCTGGATTGGATCGCCAACTGCCACCACTAACGGGCAAGATCATCCAACATGTATGTGGCTAGATACACTTTCAACTCTACTAGTGTCCCTAAGAATTCAAATATCCTATTTATTTTGTAAAACCTTGTTTCTTCCCTTTTCGGCTCCGAATCACCCCTAATGATGGATGGATTGTGCTTTTGAAACTAAACCACATGATCCACATGCTTTGTATAATCCACTTTATTCCCACTTTACACAGGTTAAAAAGCTTGCACTATACTATGTACTAGCTACTGGTTTACCTGGGGCTCAAGTAAAACCACATTTTCAGAAACCTCCTCTAGTTGGTCTCTACGACGCCTACCCGACTCCATTTATATCAATACACAAACCACCATAAGTCTTAATCCATTATAAATAAAATGTTTATTATTTGAAATTCAATTACATAATAACTATCACAACTAGGATTTCTATGATTTCACATTTCCCATGTTGCACCCTTTTTGAAAATCGATCCATTTTCAAAATATCACAACTATCCACCTTTTAAATCCGCACATTTTAAAATAATTCCTAGATTTTACACAAATAAATATATTCATACCAAAACAAAAGAAATTATGATAGATGAAATATGAAATCTTAGTGGGAAGTCATTTTTACCTTGCATGTCATGCTAACCTCATTGGCTATACCCATGCCAATGCGATTTCCAATGCCTATAAGTGTCTCCAAAACACATATATAAAAAACTCCTTGGTAACTTGAAGTTCAACATAAATGGGTTAGATAAATCCTTTTATGCTATACATTTCATGTTCCAACAGTCCTACTACTTTTTACCATCCCAACTTAATGAATGAATGAGAATGAGTGCCAGCTCCACGACCAAAACCAAGAATCGAAGACAACAGATCGAGAAAATTATTCAACTTGTAACGTCCCTCCTTCCTCATTATCTTGAGAAGGAGGTGAGATTATACTTGGCCTTAGACAACGTTCCAAAGGTGCAAAAGGCTGGAAATAAATGCTGAGGGATTCAAGAACAATTGGGGGAAAAGTTTCCCTTAGAATAAAACCAACCTACCAAACAAGGCATAACCAACCACAACAAAATGATGCTTGTCAACCAAATAAACCATGATAACACATTACTGAGAGAAAAACAATAACACAAATCTTCCATAAAAATTTTTGATACCAAAACAACATAACCACACAATCTGAAAATCGGAGTACCAAGAAGAAGACCAAAACAACAAGACCCAAAGGAAACCATGACACACTACACAACTCCACATCAAGCTTCATGATCTAAGCACCACAATACCACCCAATCATAATGAGGAACATCTATAGAAATGAGATGCTTTACCTTTTACCTGTGTCCCGAAATACCACATTTGAAAAAGCACCCATGTTCCAAAGAAGGGGCTGAGTAATAATACTCAATAGGTTTTCCCCAAATTACTTCCCTACACACGCCATTAGGATAGAACCCATAAAAAATTTATATAAATTTTTTTTACATAAAATATAAAATAGTGCAACAATTTCCAACAATTGAAACACACCCTTACCAATCCATCTTTCACCCAAATACATGAAATACAAGGAAAATCCAAAAAACAAGCCATCATCATTTTTACCATCACATATTAGCACAAAAAAATCATCTTTGTTAGCCATAAGCATAATAAAAAAAAAACAATAAAGTTTCACAAACTCAACCTAGTTTAACAATCATGGCAGAAATGCCCATCCAAACCCATTTACTACTTTCAAAATCTAGTGGTTCTTCCTGCCTACTCATCCTAGATGGAGGCCCTTCCATCCAATATCCATCCCCATTTTATAGTGGTAATACCATACCACATTTAATTATTCTAACACAAGCATAAAATGATCAATACAATACAAAAGCACATACACCTACTAAAACCACAACAATATTCCACAACTATTTCACAACAAAATAATCCCTTAATCCATTAACCATGAAAATTTATATTTCAATAAACCAATCTTTTTATTAAAATGCATTTTCACAAACCATTTCCACAAAACAATACAAGAAAATGATTTTTAAAATCAACATTTTTAAATCCAACAACAAAAAAGAAAATTTCACTGAAATAACCTATTTTCCACAAAATCCACAAAAACATCACAAAGGGGATTTCCATCAATCTTCACACATAAAAATAAAAAATTAACTTAATGAAAAACTAATTTTTTAAAACTAGGTGTCTATTTCTATCAAAATGGAGTCGAGAGAGAATCCATTTACCTTAGGGTTTCAATGAAATCAACCAACTCACAATCTCACCAAAATATTGGTGAAATCTCTGCCAAAACCACCTTAGATCACTTTTCCTAATATCAAGAAACCCTAATCTCATAATTTTAGGAAACAAAAACCCTAGATCTAAATGTAACAATAGTTGATCTAGTAAACCAAGAGAGATAGGGAGAACTTGACCAAAGGAATATCAAGAAAGATCCAAGAGAAGAGACTTACCAAAGAACAATTTGCTCCACCGCAACTTGAAAACCCTTAAAATAACTTCAAAAATGAGTGGGAGAGCCCATTTAACCCATGAAAAATAGAAATACTAAGTAGGGTTTGAGTTGTATAAGAAATTAAGTGTTTTGGGAAAATCTTGAGTGAGTTAATTTTAAAAAAACCCATTTTTTTGCTACACACGGTTAGCTCGCTCGGTTTGAAAAACCGTGTGCAAACCCCACATATTCTACCATCACAAAGGACACCCCCTAATTTCCTTGCACAGTTAGAAAAACCATGAACAAACTATGTGAATCCAACTATCTCAAGTTTCACAGTTACCTAGAGATTCTTCATAGTTTCACCAAATCATGCTCAAATTGTGCTCCATTTAATAGCCTCAAAACCATTCCAAAACCTTCCCAAACTCTACCAAACATTACTGAACCACTTTAAAAACCTAAAAAGGCATAAAAAGGGTTACATACCTAAATATGAGGGTGATAAAACTTATACATCATTTAATTCTTAGGTTAATTAATATTTTGAGTGCCCTTCGCATATAGAGGCTAGAAATTGTTCTTTCTTCTCTCACTTTTCTTCAACTATTTCTTATTGTTTTTGGAAATGTTTATTCTAAACTGGATTTCACTCATTTATTTCATAGTTTTATTGAATCTTTTTGAGTTGTTAATCATTTTGGACCCATTCTTCATCTGTTTAAATCTCATTTCCTTTCTTAACATCTGTTTCAACACCGCCCACCATTCTTCATTAATGCTTGCATCTTCCTTCATCATATCTTCATTTATTGTGAGTTTTTGATTGCTTCTTACTTGTTATGACTTCAAATTTTTCATTATTAAATTTTTTATTTAATATGAATAAGTATTTTATTAGGTTTGTGTTGTTTTTAATTTTTGAATCTTGATTATTTATTTTTTATTCCTGTATTGTTTCTTTTCACACTTTTTCATGACTATACATAACATGATTAGTATTTAATTTATTTTGATCATCACCACTATATGTGGATAATCCAACTAGGTTTAGGGGTTATGAGTAGGGGTGTTCCCAAGACAAATGAATCTATTTGTTTAACTATGGTAATCCTATAGCTAAAAATTAGGTCAATAATAACATTTCATCACATTATTTTTCACAATATTGACTATGTGAAGTGAAATTGAACAAACCTTACATTGTTAGAGTTGAGCAGGACTATGAACATTAGCCTGTGAATTTTTTTTTATATAATCTAAGTAAAATGAACCTAGGTTATTAGTAATACCATGAGCATGGGATAATTTTATAATGGTTATATCTAATTGGTTTGACCATAACCAATTGGTGAGTTTTTCACCACTTTAGAGCCTAAACCCTAAGACAATCCCAAGCTAAAACTATGATTATCTTCTATCAAGAGTGTAAAATTTACCCAATACCTTTATTAGTGAAAGTGGGGAATCCTTTTAATTGGTTTTGTTCAATTGTTTGCTGACCTGCCATTAGTTCTCATAGGTTCATCCCTGCAATGCCAATTTACAATTCCCTTGTAGCAAGAGTAGCTTGGGAATATAAATTTATATTCTGACCATAGCCTGTGTGAATTCAATGATGTGTGTGGGTGAATCACATCAAGATCATAAGACTTATGTTTAATAATACCATCATAAAATTTCAATGTTCTCATTATAGTGGAGAATTATTATAACTTTTCAATGTGACTAACAATCTAAGAACATTATCACAATTATGAAACCTTGAATTTGAATTTATTGAATAATTAAGATATTTATTTTTATTCTTATTTATGTCATGTTTCTGGGCCTTTACATTTTAATTTTTTGGAAACATTAAGAATTTAACCGTCATATGGTTTGGCACACAATCAGTGCATATCATGAGATGACCATACAAGAACACCTACAACTTTCAAAATTCATTAGCACAATTTTATTAATAGTGTGGATAAATCATGTAATATTAAAATGTGTGGAAAGGTACATCTATATGGTCCGAATATGGTTTATAAAACCTTGTGATAAAGCCATGCAGTCTACCCAGATACATTAAAAAGTGAAATTTACTCTTATATGCCTTTGAGTTTTTACCTCTTTAGCCACCCTTGTTTCTCTTCATTCGACTCTTATTCCCCTAGTGCACCTTTAATTCACTATAATTAGAGATTTCAAGGGTTATATAAATTATTTGAGGTGGTTTATTCATGTTAATACTCTAGGTTATAGTGACCGATGATTTTCATACATTAAATTTACATCATATTTTGTAGAATCTTAATACATTACAAAAATAGATGCTCAAAGACCGTATTAGTTTAGTTCCTATGGAAACATGGAAACATAAAACTTTTACATAAGTTAGCTACATTATCTACCACTAGGTTCTTCATGACTCTCACCATTTTAAGACAAACCACACAAAATAAAAATCTTCATAACCTCGGGAAAGAAAACATAAAAAGGGGTGAGTTCAGATGCCCAATAAGGGTAAACAAGGGAGATATATAAGCATAATCATTATAATTAGTGTATGAGAACATGATCATAAAAATATAAGATTATACCCCAACATATCCAATATTTTAAGAAATATTCATGGAATAAATATTAGAAGTTCATAATACATGAATTATAAGGGAATGAAGAGAATAATCCACGAAATCATAACATAGGAATAAGACATGGAATTTTTGTAGAAAAATAAACATGTAATATAATTCCATATAAGTCATGGATCAATTCAAAAAACTTATCAGGTCACTTAATAGGGACTACACCTATTGGGTGGGACACACTAACATCTCTAGTCAGAGTCCTTTCCTCATAAGGGATCAGGCTTACCCATCTTTCCATAGTGGATTGGGTTTCTCCATATTATCATAGTAGGCCGGGTTCCCCAATATTCCATAGTAGATCAAACCCATCAACTCGATTCCCATAATTATCTCTTGAGATATAAATATTTAGCCAAATATTTGCAGGGAGATACAAGTCCCACACATCATATAATAAAATCATACATACATGTGCCATGAGATAATAACAATTTTATCACATAATGACCCATAAAAAGAAATGGGTTTAAAAAACATCATATAATCACCCATGAAATGAAATTTGTATCATATACATATAATAATATCATAACCTTTGGAAAATATTCAGGTCTCAAAAACATTTGATCAAGCATAACCCGTGAAAATTAGTGGGTTTCAAAACCATATAACTTGTGAAAGAGGAATGGGTGTCATAAAAAACATGTAACATTAAATATAGAACATTAAAATAAATAATAAGAATGGATTCCTTGGATAATATCCATAGTAATTATTAAAATATTTCAAATCATTTCATTATTTATGGAAAATATCTTTTTTAAAAAATTCTTAAGGAAAATATAATTTCTTCTATGAAAAGCTCTTTTTAAAAAATATAACATATTCGAAAACATATTTATTTAAAAATATATTTAAAAAACATAAAAAATCTAAAATAGTTTTTCTTTGAATATCATTAAAGATTTTTTTATTTTTTAAATCATATTTTAAAACATGATTTTTGAATAAAATAGATTTCTGACCCAAGAGAGAAATAAGGTCTGATTTTCATAAAAAAAATTATTTACTAATCATAAGTTCCAAAGAGTGTAATAATGGTACCAATACATGAAGATATCTGAACATATATTAACAAAATTAATGATATTTCTTGATATATGGATCATAAAATTTCATTAATTGAATCAGAATCGTAAATTATCTCAAAAAACAATGAGAGTGGAGCAATAACCTCTTACGACTTTAGTAACTACAAATCATCTTCCCCACGAGAGAATAAAATTAAATGATTCATATAATATCATAAAATTTATAATATTAATGATATAACATTTCAAATGGATAGTATATACACCTCATAAAATAATATAGGTGCATAATAAAACATGTGTCTCAAAGAAGGAAAATTGAGACAAAATTACCTTATCGATTTGGTAACTTTTGGGCCATAAAATCCATGAAAGAGAGATTATAAAATGAGTATGTAAATAACCATAAATTTAAGGATACAAATCATATAATAAATTCATGGGAATTTTACACTCCATTCAAAATAAATTAGTGGTGAATATGGAATATGTCTCACAGAAATAAAATTGAGACTAGAAATCCCCTTAACTTATGTCGCGACTCTCTTCATTTTTGTTCAAAAATAATATATAATAAATATAAGATTATTATAAATATATTAAAAAACATATTCAGTGATATAATACTATATATTATTTACTTATAACCTTATATTACCTATTTTTTAGCAATACCATGTTAAATTTATGTTTCGGGTAATAACCGCTTTGTTTTTCACATATGTTTTGATTTGTTATATTTTTGGTCATTATACTTATACCATGATATATATAATGTAAAACATGATATAAATATCATATATATTCAGTATATATGTATTTATAATAATATATAAAGGATATAAATATGAAATCTAATACACTATTCCAAGAGATGGTAGGTCGTACATACTCATGAATGTTGTTTCAATTTTATTGTTGAATTGAAAGAAAGAAAGTAAATGAAATATATATATATATATATATATATCTGTGTGTGTATTATTATTCTAGTATAATTTTAATTTCATATATATCATATAATTTTACTAAACCCATCCTTAATACATTCTATGTAAAGTGTGAATGAATCACATCACTTTGAGGAGGCAGTAGTCCACATGTCCAAAAATGATGTTATCTTATTTACAAAAAAAATGGAAATCATGAAGATATGTTTTATATAATAGTTAAATAAGAATAAAAAAATCATAAATATAATATATATCATATAAAAATAGTACGTACAACATAATTTCCAACCACGAGATGAGGTAAAGAAAAAAAAGGACATCATTTCACAAGGCGGTAGTCCGCAGTACACACAAACAATAACTTTGTTACCCATTTGATAGAAGTGTGTGTAAGTGTAGGTAAAAAAAAATAGAATGATACAATAATATTATATTTATGATACTTATGTTATTAAATAATCATGATATTAGAATAATTTATGTGGTGAATAATGAAGATAAAACAAAAGAGTTTGAGGAATAATGTTACTTCTTATTTGGGGAACTCTTTTTGTATTACACAAAAGGGATTACTTGGTTGGATTTAATCCCAAATATAGGATTATAAAATTAATTTTTTCAAGTTTTTAGGATATTTGGGTAGGGTTTGGATGAGATAAATGGATTTATAGGTGTAAATATGTGATGGGGGAGAGTTCCCTTTTATAGTGGAGGAGGAGTGAAATTCTTATAAATATAAAAAGGAAAACAATATTGAGAGGTCAATATTACATCATGTGCCACCATTAATTGTTAATTTTAGATATGATAGGGGTATTGTTTTAAATATTTTCATCCAATATATTTTGGATGTGTTTATATGTTATTTTTCCCTTCAAATCAAAGTCTAACCATTACGTAATCTCATTTTACCTTAATCGTTGAATTAATTGTAATTAATTTCACTACTATTTTTGGTCAATACATAATTTGAAATTATTATAAATTATCAATTAGTATAATTACAAATATGGAATTCATTTTTATAAATTATAATCACATAATTGGAAGATAGTAATTTAGAATTAATCTTGTAGACGTGTCACAATAGCGGGGTTTTTAATGAAATTGTTTAAAAGTCTGAAATATTTTTATATAAAATTTCAATGTGCATTTTTTTACAATGAATAAAAATGGATTAATTAATGTATAGTTGAACTAATTAAATTTTAAAACCAAATTAAAATATAATTTAACAATATAAATAAATTAGATGAAAAAGTTGTTATAAATTAAAATTCAGTATTTTTCACTATTCATCTAATAATGAAGTTTTTTAGAAAAATCACAAAAAGTCACCTTAAACTAATTTTTAAATTATCAATTCAAAAATAAACTTTTTTTTATCAAATTAGATTTCAAAATTTTTCTAAAATTAATTTTATTATTGTTTATAGAAGGACATAAAAAACAATTCATTTTAGAAAATTATATTTTCAAACATATAACGACTTTATCAAAAATTATGTTTTGTTTATATAAAACGATTATAAATAATACTTTTAAAAAATAGTTATTAAAATTAAAAATAATGAGTTTAATGGATATATTATAACTATATCGTTTAAATAATTATAATAATAAAATATTGTTTTGCAGAAACCCAGTGTAGTGTAAAACACAAGATAAAACAATATTGCGTATAGTGGAAGCTTAACTTAGTGTAGCATATAAAAAATGTTTAAATTAGTGTAGTGCGCAAAAAAATAAATCAAATAAATTTAATTTATTTGTAAAAAATGTTTATAAAAACTCAGCTGTTACATTCCACCCCCCTTAAAATGATTTTCCCCTTAATATTCATCATTTTGATACAAAAAAATGAGGATACTTATGCCTCATCATATCCTCAAGATCCCACTTTGCTTTCTCTAATTTTTGGTTTATCAACAAAACATTGACTAGGTGAGATTTCAATTGGTTATTACTCATAATAAAGATCTTACTCAATCAGTATGACCTATGTGTTCAGTACATGTGAATGGATATGTATGGAATTAATCAAGAGAGATACATGTAACAAATCATGGAATCAAGATAGATTTTGATTAAGTTCAAAGCGATATGCTACCACCCCGAAACGATTAATAATATCAAAGGGAATGATATACATAGGGCTTAGTTTCCCTTTCTCTCAGAATCTTATAACTTTATTATATGGAGATATTTGTAGAAATAACTTCTAAAAAACATCAAATTCTAGATCATGCTAAAAATTATCAACATAAATTTTCTATTGACTTTGAGATGCCTTGATATATTTTTGAATGTATTTAAACTTCTCTACCATTTTATTAGTGATATTAGGTCCCAATTGATTTCTTTCAACAACTTCATTCCAACATGTTGGAGATATACATTTCTTTTATATTGAGAGATTCATAAAGTTCAATTAGAATGATTTATTGAAAGCTATTATTATATGATAACTAAACTAGAGGAATGTGTTGATCCCAACCACCTTTGAAATCCCAATAAAAATAATTCAACATATCCTCAAGGGTTTTAAATATTATTTTAGAATGACCATCCATATAAAGATGATAAAAAGTTATGAAACTCAATTTTGTATCAAGTCCTTGCTTAAGACTTTTCCAAAACATTGAGGCAGTCCTCAAATCTCAATGAGATAAAATGGAATGTGGTACTCCATGCAACCTTAACACTTAATTAATGTATATCCTGAAAATTTGATATAGAGAAAATTATTCTACAATAGAAATTAAGTGTTCCAACTTAAAAAAGTGATCAATTACCATGTATATAGAATTAAAACCTTTAGATGTTTTCTGGATTCCAACAAAAAATCCATAGTGATGTTCTCCAATTTTCATTTTGGTATGGGCGATGGATGAAATATCCCCTTGAACTTTTTTCTTTAATCATTAATATATTTTAATACCAATCACCAAGATACAAATTCTACAATATCTGTTTTCATTCAATATTACCAAAAGTATTCTTTTATGTCTATATACATATTCGTACTTCCAGGATGAATAGAGAATGAAGTTCTATGAGTTTCCTATAACATCTCCTTCAAATTCAGTATTACTGGAACACATACATGGTTCCTAAATATTATCATTACATCCTAACCAAGGTTGAACTCATGAATATTTATAACCTTCTTTTTCATCTCTATATATTCCCTCCGCACCTTTTTAATATCCACTTAGATAAAGGGTTGAACATTCAATTGAGAAAGATAATATTTTTCCTCTTCCTTCATGATTTTTGAATCCCGCCATTGAAAAAAAAAATCTTGGATCTTTTACAATCCTCATCATAGATAAGATAGCACGATCCTTTTGACTCAAAGAATCAGCCACCTTATTTGGTTTCCTAGGCCGGTAATGTATTGATTAGTCATAATCCTTTACCATCTCTAATAGTATTCTCTAGTATATACTCAACCCCTTCTATGTGAATATATATTTCAGAATTTTATTCTTAGTTTATATATATCACACTCTTATCTATTAAAATAATTCCTATACATCTTTTATGAAAAAATTATTATAGCTAACTCCAAATTAGGAGTTAGGTATTGTTGCTCATGAATCTTCAATTTTTGTGAGGTAGAGAATTTAACTGTGTTATTATATATAAGAAAACAACCCATTCCCTTATTGTATGAATCAATATAGATTATAAACCCTTCTCTAATAAAGGGTACTGAAATAACATGTGCATTGTCTAACCTTCTCTTTAGTTCCATGAAATTTTACGCACATTCATCTGTCTAAAGGTACTTGGAAACCTTATGATTTAACTTTTCCAAAGGATTATATAGTCTTGAAAAATTCTGCAAAATCATTAATTATATCTAGATAAACCATGGAAACTATGGTTCTCTATCATCGTGGTTGGTCTAGGCCAACATTCAGTAGACTTTAAATTTAATGAATCTATTTCTATATCCTCTCTTGAGATTTTATAACCATAAAATGAAACCTTTTTAAATAAAAATTCACACTTTTAAAAATTTTCATACACTTTATACTTCCTTAAGGTAGTTAGTAAAATTCTCATGTGGTATTCTGACTCTTCATTTCTCTTTGAATGGATAATAATATAATCTATAAATACTTCCAAAAATTGATGGAGGTAATCTCTAATGATGTTATTCATCAAATCCATTAAGATAGTATGGGAATTAGTAAGACCAAAATCCATAACAATATATTCATAGTGTCTATACCATGTACGGATTTCCATATTTGGTATATCCTTCTTCTTAACCCTCAATTGATGATTTTTAGAATGAAGGTTAATATTGGTAAAGTATCGATGCAATTGATAAAACAATTCATCAATATATAGAAGAGAATAATTGTTCTTGATTTTGATCTTGTTCTGCTCCTGATAATCAATACAGAGTCACATTAATCTATCTTTCTTTTAAAAAAGAATAGGTGCACCCCAATGTGACACAATTGGCTGAATGAATCCCATATCAAAGTTTTGTTAGAGTTACTTCTTTAATTCCTACAACACAGTTGTGGTCATTTTATAGGGAGTATTTGAAATTTTTGTGGAACTAGGTATGAGTTCCATCGATAGCTCAACTTCATGTTTTTGTGAATGTCTAGGAATGTCTTCTGGAAAGACTGTAAAAATTTACTGAACAATAGGAATATGATAGATGTGAATTTTCACCAAAACCACTTTAGATAAACATCCATCATGAGTGATAATGAACACCCATACACTAGATTTAATATCCATATGAAGTTCATACTTATCCTAAAATTGATAGACAATCAAACATTGGTTTGAAATATTAATTGTTTTAGAAATTTATATGGGATTTATACATATAAATCCAATACATGCCTAAGATGACATAAAATTAAACCAGAAACAGAATGAAAATATTTTTACACAGTAAATTCCCAAAAAAATCTACCAAAGAGAAATCATAGAATTGAGATGAAATCATCATACCATTAGGGGTTTTGTAATAATTATAAATCTAAACATTTCAGTGTAATCATAATACCCATATAAAATTATTTATATATGAAATAGTGGGTAGAAAAAGAATGAAATAAGAAATTATCAGTTCTATAGTGGAGGGTAAGTGTACATTTCACCTCATCATTATTGCACCACTGATTAGAAATAATAATCACATGAGATTTCCGATTTCACCTCAACTTAAGAGGTTACTAACACCGATCTTCTTCACTAACCCATGTGGATAGGGACTGGTTATAATGATATGCATTCTCCTTACACTTAAAGAACTGAAGTGTGGAAGGTTCATAGTGTATATATATCCCTCTATTCACATCATTAGCCAACTTATTTTCATTAGTTCGAAAATGAATTTCCTAATGGCCATCCCTTCCACACTTAAAACATTTATTTGACCGCATAAAAATATTTTCCCCATGTTTCTCAACACATTGAGCATAAATTAAGGTTTATATTCTTCTCTCCAAGGTTTTTAGATTTTACTTTGAACTCCATGTTCCTTTACATTTCAGAACCATGATATTGATACGTAACTCCAACCTCTATTTTATCCATGATTACACAATGCACAATCTCTTCAAAGATACTAAATTCTCTTATGGCCAACTCTTTTATGAGACTTTACATTAAGACACTAAAGAATCTATCAAATTTACTTTTAGGTTGGATGATAATACTATAAGTGTATATCACAAGTCTTGTGAAATTAGCCTTATAGGTATCAAAAAATTCATCATTCACTTTATTTAACTCAAGGAACTATTTATCCACATTTGAATGAATAATACAAGGAAATTACTTATTAAATAATAAGTTCTTAAACTTTTCCCAATCCTTGGATTCAATTTCATATTTCCACCTCATATTCATAATTAGAGCCCGCCAATGGCCCACTTCTCCTTCTAAGTAATAAACAACTATAATTAACTTCTCATGCTATGAACACTGGAGAATGGAGAATATATTTTCAATTGTACTGATCCATTTTTCAGTAACAAGTAGACCAAAATAGCCATATAATGAATATGTATGTTTTCTCATGAAGGAATCAATAGAATATGGTTCCCTACTATGATCATTTGGATGTCCAACATGATTTATAGATTGAGAAAGATGGGTGATCATAGCAATGAGATTTTTCATTACATACCCCACAACATTCAAATGATCAATAAGAAAATATATTCATTTTACATCATAATTCCCTTTAACACGGTACCTCCAGGTTCAAGACATTGACTAAAACCAAAATGCATAGAGCAAGAAACAATAATCATAGTGCGTAACCATGTAATCTTGAAAAACAACTTATAGGATGTTTAAATTATGAAACCTTCATTAATATATGACACCTTAGTTTTATAATATGTTATTCATAGCCAACTTATATTTAAATGATTCATGATGATTCTTGAAGAGTTTTTGAATTCCCAAACCATATCCCCTAGGAGTTTCAGACTAGATATACAACTAGGCCTATTGTTGTGCACTAGTTCCCGATCGAGTCTAGATCAATATGGTATTTCTAGGGTAGTTACCCCTACAAACATCTATACTAGATCCATATAGACTTTTAGTATCCAAATAGGGATGCATTGCTGGGAAACCACTCACTATATCCTTTATTAAAATATAGGACATTTTATTATACTTTTCCTCATCGATAGACTTATCCTTAGACAAGTCCTTAGGGTTATCAATAAGGTTTTATCATACTAGTTCCCAAAGGTTAACTGAACATTTTCTCTAATACTAAATATATCCAACCTATATTTTCAAACATTAAAAATACATTACATTTTGTGGAATATGTAATACATTAAACAAAAAGATTCCCAATGACAGTATTAGTTTAGTGCCTTTAGAAACATGGAAAATCAAACACTTGTACATAAGTGAGATACATTATCTCCCAATAGGTTCTTAATGATTAGAACCCTTATTAGACACATCATACATAATACATATATTCATAACTTGGGGAAAGGAAACATAAAATGGGTGATAAAAAATGCTCAATAAGGTTAAACAAGGGATACATGTAAGAATAATCATGAGGATAAGGGCATGAGAACATGATCATGAAAATATAAGATCATACCCTGCATATCAGAGGTCATAAATAAGAGTCATGGAATAAATATTGGAATTTCAAAATATATGAAGCATAAGGGAATCAAGAGAATAAGCCATGAAAGCATAACATAGGAATAAGACACGGAATTTTGGTAAACACAAAAACGTGTAATATCATTACATACAAGTAAAGGCTTAATTAAAAAAACTTATCTGGGTAGTTCATGGGAACTAAACCTACTAGACATGGCACAACACCATCCCTAGTAACAGTTCTTTCCCTACGATGGATAGTGTTTCCCCGTCTTCCCATCGTGGATTAGGTTTCCCCATATTCCCACAATGGATCAAGTTTCCCAATATTCCTATAGTGGACCGGGTTTCAACATATTCCATAGTAGATTAGTCCCTTTAACTTAGTTCCCATAATGATCTCATGATATATAAATATTTACCCAATGCATTGGAGGGAGGAATAGATCCCACCCATCACATAATAAAATCATACATTCATTTTCTATAAGATAATAAAAATTTCGTCATATCATAACCCATAAAAATAGATGGGTTTCATAAACATCATATCATAACCCCTAAAATGAAATGGGTGTCATAAAAATTCCATCATATCATAACCCATGGAATATTTTCATGTCTCATAATCATTTCATCAAGAAAAACCTATAAAAATAATAGGTATCAAAAGCATATAACAAGTGGAAGAGGAACTGGTGTTATAAAAAATTTATAATCTTAAAAATATAAAATTAAAATCAAGAATAATAATGGTTTCCTTTAATAATATCCATAGTAAATCATTAACTATTTAAAATGATTTTATCTTAGATGGAAAATATTGTTTGAAAACATTTCTTGAGGAAAATATCATTTCTGCTTTAAAAAATCTTTTTAAAATAATTTTTTTTTGAAAAACATGTTTCTTTGAAAATAGATTTAAAAATAATAAAAAATTTCTTAAATCCTTTTTACTTGAATATCATTAAGTAAAAATAATTTAAAATATTTTTTAAAACATAATTGAAAACTTGGTTTTCGAATAAAATTGATTTCCAACCCAAGATATAAATATAGTTAAATTTTATTCGAAAACTTTACTTACTTATCTTAAGTACCAAAGAGTGTAATAATAGAAAAAATATAGGAAGATGTCATGAATAACTATACTAGGATAAAAATAATGATTGTTTTTGAGAGATGGATCATAGGATTTCATCAATTAAAGCATAATCGTAAACAATCTTGATAAACAATGAGATTGTAGCAATAACATATTACCACTTTAGTAACTCTAAATCACAATCCACATGAGGGAATAAAATTACATGAAGATTATAATATCATGTAAATAATAATATTTATTATATAACATATCTAAGGGAAAATATATACACCACGTAAAAGAATATAGGTGCATAACAAAACATGTGTCCCAAAGAAGGAAAATCGAAACAAAATTACCTTACCGATTTGGTATCTTTTTTAGATATAAACCACATGAAATAGAGATCATAAAATGGGTTTATAAATAAATATAAATTTATGGATAATAATCATGGAATTATATACACTGAACAAAATAAAGGACGAGTGAATATTTCATAAGTCTCACAAAAATAAAAGTGAGACTAGAAATCCCCTTACTATATGTCTTGAATACCTTAATACTCATTAAAAACATTTTTATAATAAATATAAGTCTATTATAAATCTATTAAATAATAATATTAAATCATATAAAAGAATATATTATTTACTTATTACCTTCTATTACCTTTTTATTAACAATTCCAGGTTAAAATTACGTTTCAAGTAACAAGCGCTTTGTTTTTTGCATGTGTTTTGGTTTGTTATCTTTTTATTTTTTATACTTATATTATAATATAAAATAATGTAAAAAATTATATAAATATCTTATAAATATCATATATATATTCATTATATATTTATTTATAATAATATATAAAATATAGAAATATGAAATGGAAAACACCGTTCATAGAGACGGTAGGTCGTACGTATACATGAACGTTGTTTATGTTTTATTATCATATTGAAAGAAAAAAAGTAAATGATATATATATATATATATTTGTGTATTATAATTCAATTATAATTAAAATTTAATATATAATATCAATTTACTAAACCCATTATTAATACATTCTATGTAATGTTTGAATGAATCTCCTCGCTTTGAGAAGGAGGTAGTCTACACGTCCACAAACAAAGTTATGGTATTTACACAAAAATGGAAAGCATGAAGGTTTGTTTTGTATAAAAATTAAAGAATTAAAAAGTAATAAAAATATAATATATATCAGATAAAAACATTATGTCCATCATAATTCCCAACCATGAGAGGTGGTAAAGGAAAAACAAACAACACTGTTTTGTGAGGCGGTAGTCCACCGTATTAACGAATGATAAGCTTGTTACCAATTTGATGGAAGTGTGCGTAGTTGTATGTTTAACCATTAGAATAAAGACATATTAGTATATTTAGGATATATATTTTATTATACAATCATCAGATAAGAATAATTAAGTGGTGGAGAATAAAGATAAAACAAAAGATCTTACGGAAGGATGTTACCTCTTCTTTGGGTAACTTTTTTGGGTTTGCACCAAATGGATTCCTTGGTTAGATTTATACTCAAATAGATATTTATAGGATGATGGTAGGAAAGTTTGGAGGATAATTGGTCAGGTTTTTCTGAGCTTAATTTCTTTAAATTTGTGAATAAGTGAGGGGGTGATGCCTTTTAATAGTGGAGGAGTGGTATTCTTGTAAATATAAAATGGAAAACACTATTGATTGGTCTTCCTTATATCACGTACCTCCAATAATTGTAAATTTTTGAGAAAAAGGGGTATTGGTAGAAATATTTCAATCTAATGGATTTTATACTTGTTTCTATGTTATTTGTCTCTTTAAATTAATGTTTAACCATTATGTAATCTTGTTTTACTATAATTACTAGAATTAATTTTAATTATTTCATTAATATTTTTTATCAAAAACTAAGTTGAAATTATTTTTCATTATTAGAAATTATAAATTATAATTATTGAAAATATTGAATCCACTTTTCTAAAATATAATCATAGAGGTTTCAGAATTAATCCCGCAGATGTGTCTTGACAACAAGTTTTTTAGGAGAAAATGTTTAAAATGTTGAAATGTTTTTATATCCAATTTCAATGTGAAATTGGTTCTAATGTCCTAAATTGGATCAATTAATGTATAATAGTTCTATATAAAATTTAAAACAAATTAAAATATAATTTAAGAATTGAAATAAATTAGATGAAAAATTAGTTTTGAATTAAAATTCAGAATTTTTTACTATTCACCCAACAATGATGTTTTTCAGAAAAATCCGAGAAATTCAGCCTAAGATAATTTTGAAATTTTGAATTCATAAATGAAGTTAATTTTTTCAAATTAAATTTAAAAAATTATTTAAAATTAATTTTATTATTTTTCACTAAAGGACCTAAAAAGTAGTTCATTGGAGATAATAGTATTTTGAAACATATAAAGACTTTACCCAAAAATATGTTTTATTTATATAAAACCATTATAAATAATATTTAAAAAAATATTTATTACCATTAATATTAATAATTTTAATAGCTATGTTATAAAATTATAATTTAAATAATTATAATAATAAAATACTGTTTTGTAGAAACTCAATGTTATGTGTAATGAAGCTAAGCCGATGTTGCGTGTAGTGCAAGTATCAATTAGTGTAGCATATAATGAATTTTTAACTTGGTGTAGATTGGAAGAGAATATATTTAATAAATTTAATTTATTTGAAAAAAGGTTCATAAAATCTCATAGTGTTACACATGTCTTTATCCTCTCTCTTTCTGCTTCATTTTCTCCTCGTTTTCTTGCCCAAGTTTGGTTTTGGTGGCCTAAGGTTACCCATGGTTCAAATTTTAATTGTGGAATTTTCTTTTATAGGGATTATTTTAAACTTATAAGGATTGTTTGGCCTTGTTTTTGTGGATAAATATCTCATTTCATAAAATATGCATTTTAATTGTAGGTTAATCCATGATCGATCCTTTAAATTTAAACCCATTAATTTCTCTCTTGTTTTAAACCCTTGATTTTAGTTTTAATAAATTAATATAAAATATTCTAAAGATTAACATGTAATAAAGTTGGTTCTCCCTTGTATTTAATTTATAATGAGTGTCATTCCCTATTTTTTCATTCTCAAAACCTATTTTTATATAAAGTTTTACTTCTAGTTCTTCTTTAATTTCCTAAGAGGATTTATTTTAAAAGAGAAATGAAGTGATTATTTGATTTTAAAGAGTGATATTTAGTATTTTAAAGGCATTATTTTTTAAAAATAAGGGACTTGGGTTTTTAAAATTTATTGAAGACTTCATCGTTATTTTTTTTCTTTGTAATGTTTTTTTAAAAAGGGGGAGTGTCATTTCCAAAATTTTTAAGGGATATTTAAATGGTTGGTTTCAAATGGTTATGCAATAACTTGTAATTATAGGTTAGTTTTCCATAGTTGCAGTTGGGATATTCAAATATGAGATATTTTGTGTGTGTGAGCCCATGTATTATTCCCTTATTTATACATTAGTTAGACCATTTCCCATTATGGTACATTTTTTATTATTTTATCCATATATGATATAAAGGGGGATATTTTGGGTGAGGGATTTAAATTTTAGATGAGTATTGTTTTTAAGAATTATTGATGTGTGTGATTTTTATTACTTATTATTTCTCACCTCTAGCAAGATATGTTATTTAAACACTAGTTGATAATTGAATGATCTGCTTGAGTGCTTCATTAGAAAAGTTTACACACTTGATAGTGACCTAGGGATGAGTTTATTCTATGTGGGTTTACCTCATGTATAGACTACGAGTGTTAGATAAGGTTGAGTGATGTTAATCATACCTATAAAGGAAAAATACTATATTAGGTATCCATTATTTATGCCGAGTATCATTTTACCTTATAGACTAATGTTTCAACCATGATACCTATTCATTACCAATGATTCTATTATAGGATTCTCACTCCATAATTGGCATATATCCTCCTATCCTCATTTGGACCAGTGAAAGAATTTTCATTCTTGTGTTTACACTATGCCTCTTGATGTGTGGTTGTCTATTGTTAATTTTTTATTTCTTTTCTCTCAGTTTAATTTTTTATATTGGTTTAATTAGGAGTTTTTTTGAAAATTTCTAAAAAATTATGAAAAGTTTTGGTTTCTTTTCCTAAAATTGGAATTCCACCTTCTATAATTTTTTTAAAATGTCTTCTATTATTTAAATGGAGGATTCCACCTCTCATTAGAAAGAGAAATTTGAAATGGTGATTCATATTTTTTTAAATTTAAGAGTTCTAGAATACTTGTTATTGGGGTTTGAATAGTGGTTAAAGATTATACTTCTATATGTATTTCAAAATATCATAAAAATGGATTTATGTTTAAAGATTATACAAGGGGTGTGAGGAGGATTCTTATTGGTAATTTTTTCTCATGCCTCTCATATTACAAGTTCAGTGTAGGTTTTTCTTAGGACATTAAAATGTATTGTTGGTTTTGGTTTAAGCATTTTGGAAGTGGTAAGTGGGTGTAATTCACTTGATGAGTGGAGATCTTTTGTAACAGTTTGTTTTATTTATTTTTCTTTTTTTATCTGATCTATAATGTAATTATGATATTTCCAATATATCATTTCATTTTGTTTATATTGTTTTTTTATTTTTTAAATCAGTTTAAATTTGATATTTTAAGGTTTTTTATGTGAACTCTATCTTAGTTATTGTTTATGAGTTAGGGATACTATTGGAAGGATTTATTGATGGAAAGACGAACTAGAATAGGGGTGAAAGTAATTTTAATTTATTTTTGAATAAATCACAATGTTATATTACTATTATTTATTCGAACATAATTGTAAATGAATGAAATTCATTTTCAAACAAATAAGCAGGGGAATAAAAAGAAATAAAAAGAACACCTGAATGTTTATAGTACTTTAGTTTTCCTTGAAATATCTATACTCTTCAATCCCATCGGACTCAGATAGTGGATTGGTGCTCACTAAAATAAATAGATAAAAAGTATTTTACATGTGAAGAATCAACGTAGTATATTACAAGACAAAACATGCATTTTCATTTTGAAGGGTTATGAGAAAACCCATGATTTTATAACGAATAACCCTAACCCATCCCTCATTATTTCATGGGTGCAAATAAAACCCAGTATATTCAATTGGATAGACCAAACCAATGTTATTTCCTTTTTATAATGTGAGAATAACTGGTTAATACATTTTTAATAGAGGTATAACCATGTGACAAATAATAAATATAGATACTTTTGTAAAATAATAAAACTAACTAGCTATGAAAAGATGTTGATGAAGAAGGCTAGTTTTGAATAATGATCTTCATTCCTTCATGACATTATGTAGAATGGGGAAATCTTGAGAAAACAATAGTGTCTCAATAAATTAGTAGTAATGAAATTTTATAAAATTACCACACTATTTTATTCTTATTCACTACTTCATCACAACCTTTATTTATAGAAGAATTATTTAATAGATAATTATTCCTTAATTTCACAAACCTTATCCATGTGGATGTTTCCTATTTATTCAATATATAAAAGGCAATAGTTAAAAATAAAATTGGAAACATATTCCCATTACCTGTATTTTTAAGATCACACTCAAATCCATCAATTAATTCCTATACTTGATTCCTAGTAATAACAAGAGTCCATTTCTAGAGGATATTTGGCATGCTATTGTTTGAATAGAAGATCTACCTCTATGGAAGTACCATAATATATAAAGGAATTTGGAAAATTCTATACCTAGAGTAAGGGTAAAAATAATTTTAAAAATCACGAATTATGGTACTTGTATGGCTCACATAAGGGTAAAAATGCATCTCATAAGGGTATTTCATATTTTTTAAAGCTCACATAATGTAAGGCCTACGTATGGGTGATGAATCACATAAGGTGGAACCACTACTTACCCAAGGGGCATTTCAAATTAGAAGTTATTGTTCCCTTATGAACTAACTACTAGGTATCTTATGGGATTCAGGGCCGATCCAACAAGGAAACGAGGAAAAAGCAAGGTACATCGCAAGTTGGAGAGGCTTGATTATTTTTCTAGAAAGAAATTGTGAAGCGAACATTGAGACAGTGGAACTATTTTTTAAAAATTGAAATAAAAAAATAGAATAATATGGAAATAAAGAACAAGAATTTTGGGTTTCAATCCAATTAGGTTTTATTATGAATTTCATTATTTAATATTTAGTTTATAAGTGAAAATAGTTTTACCATGGGGATTCAATTATCTCACGGTTTATTGGTCCGATAACAAGTGATGGTGTATTTAAAATCCAATTCC
Source organism: Viscum album (assembly GCA_963277665.1). Classification (NCBI taxonomy): domain Eukaryota; kingdom Viridiplantae; phylum Streptophyta; class Magnoliopsida; order Santalales; family Viscaceae; genus Viscum; species Viscum album. The sequence goes on from OY728125.1 coordinate 878,238,147, forward strand.
TTAGTATGGTAATTGGAAATTCAAATGCACATTAACACCAATCATCTAAAATAGTGTAAACAAGGTCCCTCAATGGTCATCAATTCATCCATTGCATCTCCTTTAGTGCTCACTATTGGTACAATTCTTGGTCTGATATGACACCAATGGTGATATTGGAATTTATTTTAATAAGGGAATTGTAAAATAGAATTCATAATAAAATTAACACTTCATAATTTAAATCAAAACAAACTAGAATCTTATTACAACCCTAATATAAGGGAAACTAGACTCTTATGACCATAGTGAAAATGTGAATATTGAGTCGAAACATAATCCCTACCATGGATATGAGAGTAAGAAGGGGGAATAGGATAATTACACTAAACAAAAATAAACACCAGAAATAGAAACTTGAAATGAATATGAGGGAGACTCGGATGGCAGAGTGGTAGCACCTCCCTTGGATGTCCAACACAAACATGGAGGGAATGCATTTATTTATAGAATTTAAAAATACACAGAGTGTACTATAAAGTACATGTAATGTACTTAGGTCAATGTGGCTTAGCCTTGTTTTATCTTTCGGTAGGTGATCCGCTAGATCGCTCCCTGAATTTTAATGCATCAACAGTCAGTTGGTGGGGGTACACATCACGTAATGCCACCCCACATGGTGTGTAGTATCAAATTAAGCCACCAACTACATTTAGAAGGGAGGACACAATGTGTGAATGGGTAGTTGAAAACATGTTTTATCTGAACGGTGACATGGGTGTGTACTCAGTCTAGCAGATCCGTGTTTGGGAAATGGTACATGTCATGTGTTGATAAAGTACATACTATGTATATGTGAACTTTTGTTTGGATTTTTCCCAATTTCTGTCTTAGGCTGGAAAATACCTAAAAATCATCATGAAAACCTAATTAAAGAATATTATATTCAAATCAATGTGTTTCTAGTGAAAATATATCTTTATAATAAATATAATGTATGAAAATATATACACAGATCGTGCACATTAAACTCCCACACACATAGTCATTTTCTTGTCCTTAACCAAAATCTCAACATATAGTTAACATAATTTATACTATAAAAAGGGAAAAATTAAACTAATTATACTTATAAAAATTATTTATATAGGAGAGTAGTTTAAAAGGAAAAAATCATATTTCAATTCCAAATACATTATAATAATGCCTCCAATATAATTCAATTAAATAATTTCATCATATTTTATTCACATTGTTCAACTTTCCATAAATACGCATGCCACTTGATGATTTACCTCACTAAAAAATACCGAACTCATCACTCATGATCAATTTATCAGACTTATGATAAATATCTAATTTAGGAACACTATTCATAGTCTTGTAAGTATTCTCATTCTATACTTTATAAATCAAATAACAAAAATAACGAGGTCTTTCAGTAAGGTTCAAATGGTTTTGAGGCTTCAGGTCGGTAGGTAATATTGTGAAAAATAATCTTAAAGACTTGGAAAAGGAGGCTGAATTCTTAAATAACAATTCATGATATTTATTAATAAACATTAATGAAAAGTGAACCTCCAACAAGATCTCTCAAAGTGTATCATCACCGTGATATTCCCTTTCCCACATGGGTCCATAAACCATAAAAAAGTGTAATGAATGAATCTAGTCCCTTTTTAAAAAATTGAATACATATATATAATTTTTTTTAAAACAATGGACCACTATGAATACAATAAATAATGGTTTGGAACCCCACATCCCAAATGAAAAATAGTAACTCCCCCACACTTAATTTCATGGTTGCTCACCAAAATGTACAATGAATATCCACATTCCATCTCTAAAGCTCAAATTAATAATCATGCAAAATTATAAAACTATTAGGGTAGGAAGGATAAATAGGCTTTAATGTGGCTTCCAATTAGGGAAGTTAACAGTTTTTAAGTGTTTCATGAAGGTCAAATGTCAGGTATATCTCAAGGTCAAAAGGGGGTGAAAAATAATCAAATGCCTCAATCATTTTAATGTGATTCAAATATTCATGTTTTGAAGGGAAAAAATCACAATTTCTAGTAGTTATTCATATCACAATAATCTCTCAAGAAAGATTGTATTATAAAGACTATATCATAAGGCTCAGAATACCACTTAGGAATTAGAAAAATTAAGGGTCAAATAGGTCATGACATGAATAAAAATGTGCAGTCTAATAAATGCAAATGTCTAAGAATTTAAATCAATAATCAAACTATATAAACAATAATTTTAAAATACTTTGAAATTTAATATAATCATGTAACTTCTAAAATTCCCTTTTATGCCTTTATTATTTATAAATATATTTAATAATACATTTTCCACAATTTAAAATATTTTGTATATTAATGATGTCTCCTAGATCAGTTTACGGGAAAAGACTAGTGTAACCAGATGCTAACACCCACACTTAATAGTGCACATAGTCCCCTCAAATTTCAATACTAAAGAAGATAAGAGGATGCATATAAATAGTAGTGGGATAGGTCTTGGATGGGAAATGAAATAAGTAAGGGAAAAAATAATAATGAAAATAAATTCTGAAATAATTCTCCCCATGTGGCGAGTGAAAAAATATGGGAAGTAGTTGAACGTAGATGCCCATAGAGATCCAGAGTACCAGTGATTGACAATGAAATGGAAACATAATTCTTCATGAACATACACCTTCACATCACAAGTATTGCACAAAAGGGATATATATATATATATATTTATAAAAGCAAACAAGATTGCAAAAACCAGTTAGGGGGTTGCCTTAGCTGGAGAGTTGGAGGGCCCAATAGAAGGAGAGATAGCAGGAGGCACATGATCAACACTCTGTGTAGGATGCTCGATGGGTCCTACCGAGCTGGTAGTAGTAGTGGTGGTAGTTGGTATGGGAGTGGATAGAAGAATGGAATCTATGGAGAGTGCCGTCAATGATGTATGTATTTCATAAGGATAAGGATTATATGTATTATCATGTGATGAGGGTAATTGAAGGCAATGGTGCTGAAGAAGAAGACCCAACATCTTGCTGAGCCAATGTAGTGTCTGAGCCATAACAACATGGAGGTGCTCCATCATGGACATGCACAGTTAAATGGGAGAGTCAGCTAGGGGTGTGGTTGGAGGTGGGGTTGTGGATGGTCTAGAAGAAGAAGGCATGGTGGAGTAAGAAGGAAGAGAGGGAGAAGCAGGGTGGGCAGATAAGGAACATCTACCGGTGGATGGTGTGGGGCCGGATCAACAAGACCAGTGGGGGAAGGTGGGTCATCTCTCTCCATAGTAGGATACAGGGGGTCCTTTATGAGAATGAATACACATCCACAATTCTTGAACTTCCTCATGCCCATAATCATGAAGAAGACAATATACTGGGGATATCATAAGTGATTGTGGGGGAGAGAGGGATCAAAAACTCCCAAGTATAGTTTTAACTAGGTGACATAGAAACCACCATTTAGGTTTCCATGAAAACTGGTGAAAATGGAGTGGAAGTAGGCGGATACAAGATATGCGAGGTTAAGGTATTCATGCCAGAAAACATAGGTGAGATGCTCCATGTCTCATCCAGACATTACATTCCTGTCCTCATGGTGAGGGAAAAGGATGGCACTAAATCATCGATAGGCGAAATGAATGAGAGGTGAAATGATGAGTTTTCTCTTCTAGGAAGTGGGGGTATAATTGTGGTCAGACCCAAAAAGATCGCACCACATGGAAATAATATCATAGCACTCGAGGTGGGTGAGGTTTGATATAGGAGGTGGGGTGGCAAGATGGGGGTAGAAGCTAGACCCTCAGCCAAACTTGGCCATGGTTAGTGAAAAGGGTTGGTGTCCCAACTGAAATCTAACCAGTAAAGTTATAGCGGTGGGAGTCTGGTATTATGTAATACCATCAAACTCAAAGTTAAAAAATAACTCCAAAAATATATCTCAAAATGTGGGAGTGAAGAATTGGAGTATCTCAATCAAATGGGTGTGGAAGAGGAGCCCCTCAATCTTTTCCTAGATACTGAGGCTCTGTGGAACAATAATATCCTAGAATCGACCGCCCAACTGGATCGTATGCAATGAAAATCACCTCAAATGGTCTTCCACAAGATTTTTTCCTCAAATACCAAGTAGGGCTACAACTAGGATTGGGCAGCGACCTGAGCTGGTTGTGGTGGAGCTGAAGCTACAGAGGTGGAGGGTCCAACAGTCAAAGCAGTAGGTGGAGAAGTTTAGACCGGGGCTGACTCTAGGGTCATGCCTTCTATGGAAGGTGGAGTAGAAAAATTAGGATCTTCTATACTATCATGGATGGATCAAAAGGTGCTGCACTAGATGTAGGAATTGTTATACCAGGTCCCATGATAGCTGCAAATGTGACAGTCGGTGGATTAGTAGCCTTTGTATAAGGCATCGAACTGTCTATAGCACCATAAGACTATGAAGGTGTAGGTGATAGTGGTAGAGGAGGTAGAGTACCCAAGACTGGTGGCTGGAATATTGGAAGAGTCTCAGTCGCTGGCGCCGCAGAAGGCCGAAGTTGGATCTGGCGATATGCAGGTCTCTCCCTCTCAGTAGCAGCTGCATGTCACTTCCCACTAGCATGATCTCCATTTTCTATAGCTGAATGTGAAGGAAGAAAAAAAAGAAAAGAAAAAGGAAATGAAAAAAGAAGAAATAAAAGTGAGAAATTAGAAAAACAAAAATACATGACGTGCTGATCTATGGTACACAGTGTGTAGTGTGAATGGGTGAAGAACCCATGTACTCTGGATGAACATGCCGAGTGGGTCTGTTTTCCTAAAATGTCTAGTACACAATGCGTAATAAGGTATAAAAGTAGTGTGTTAGAACATGGGGTGGTGTCCATGTAAGTTACCAGACATGGATCTAGCCTAAATGGCTCGTAATATATCATACATGTCGTGTGTAGGAACTACAAGGCGTGTTTAAAAACACAGCTTGAAAAATATGCACTTCTTTCAAATGAACTACTCTTGATGAACAGGGTACACAAAATGCACCGACCATACATGCCGTGTGTAAACACATGGGATTGGGGTCATGTGTTCACATAATATGGACTGTTCCTAGAAACCAAGGTGAAGCTTTGTACATGGAATGTAATGAATGGACTTGCCATGTGTTGTCAAATGTGAGAAGTGGGGCTTGTGTGGCCATGTACCTATGGTATATGGCATGTGCTCTTGATTTTACCCAGTGTACTATGGATTGGATCCAAATGGTCACTCAATATTAAATAGACCTATATACTTGTGAAATACAAAAATAAAGAGTGTATAAGGGTGTACCGAGACTGATGATGGATATGGTGAAGATATCTGAGCTTGAAATGAAATGAAATGGAGGGTTTTAGGATGAGGGGTGTGACAATGTATGAGAGAAGCCATGAGAGGGAGAAAATAGGGAGGAGGTGGATGTCACGACACATGGTCAAGCCGAGTAGGGTGCCCGAATTTTATAGGTGGAGAACACTGCGTGTAGATTCCCTACACACCATGTACAAGTTTTTTTAATAATAATTATAATAATAAGTGTAATTATTATAGTAAACTATATTATAATAATTATTTAATATTTTTAAAAAGAAATATAGATGAAATATATATAATTTAAAAATTAAAAAAATAAACTTATACAATTAATGTAACGAAAAAATACGCCCCATGTTTTCTAAAATTCTAAAAAGAGAAATACAACCTTCGGTATGGTACTTGGGGTGTGATTCGTACTAGTGATTGACTTTTTCGAATGAAAGACCTCAACCACTGAAGAGAAGACTGTAGTACTAAATTTTTTTACTAATTTTATATACTAAAATTATAGGTGCATGACTACACGGGAGAAAGAACAATACATAACATGTGGTTTCAATTATTGAATGATTGGGATGGAGGAGGGAGATTAGATGAGTGTGAACCCAATTCTTTTGAACCCTGGGCTACGTCTCTTCCAATAAAACTACATCACCCTTGGGCAATTTATTATTTTTGAAAATGTTTTATGTTATTTTGAAACCATTATTTACACAACATGCATCACAATGCATGTTCTGTGGTTTTGTTAAATTGAAAAATTATGGAACTGGGCCAGTTGTCAGGACTCGAACCCAGGTCTTTTGGATTTTTGGGTTATGACCCTGCTAACCAATTTAGCCCAACAATGGGTTTTATTTTATTTTTTAGAACTTTTATTTTATTTTTAAGTCACCCCAAAAACAATTTAATTAAAACATGGGTTTCAAAAGAACGATTCTTGTACCAAAGGTAGGTGTGGAGTGATTTGAACCGGCGATGGCTCAGGTATAGTCCAATAAACTTACCATCAGAACATGCCTTATCCCTATTTATTAACTTAATTAATATGTACTTATACTGAAATTTTTCTTAAAATATACACTAAAAAGAAAAGTACGCAGTGTGTTATGTGTATTGCATGACATTTTTTGTCAATTTGTTGTTATTAAAATATTAGACAGAAGATAAGAGAGTACACGACATGTGTAGATGTGTACACACCATGTGGTAATTAAGAACAGAAAAGAAATGAATAGGGGATAAGATAATGGCTGGGTTACCTCCCAAAAAGAGCTATTGTTTTAGGTTTTTGGCTTGACCTCAGAAACAGGTGCTTACCTGTAATTTGAAGGTGGGTGTGGCTTTTGTAGTTTGAACCACCACATGTGTATGGCACCCTAATCTTGGTTCTATGATTATTGAACTTCAGGTTTTATGGGCGGTATCTTGTAGTAGCCATGCTCTGTGGCCAATAGATGCCAAAGGTGGACTTAGTTTTTTGTTTGATCCTGTGTGCCCCCACCTCTTGAGGATCTTGATTTAAAATGCTAAAGACCTGAAAATACATGTAGGAATCCTCTGAAATAGGTATATAATCAACTGAGGGATCTGAAATAAATGTGTGATAATTTTCAGCATTAATATGACATGATGTGTTCCCGTATTCAAAATTTGAGTTCTGAAAATTAATTTATGATATTTTTAATGAATGATAGGTTTGTCCCACATCATAACAAGTCTCCTTTATTAAAAAAAAGTTATAACACCCATCCTCAAACTCAACTGAAGTATCCATACAGAAAATTATCTCAAAGAGATTTTCTAGCATATTTCTAAGTCATCGCAACCTTTCATTTTGGTTCAAATGGTGTGTGGTGAATAAATACATCATCAATAATAACCTTTAGGTATTACTTGAAAATGGTTCCAAAGGAGAATAAGGGAAGGGTGGGTTGAAGAATCTATATGTGGTTTCCTCGCATTAGAACCCATCATCCATGTATAGATAATACTCTTTGGGTAGGGGTATGATAGCTCTGGATCATATGGATAACAAAGTTCTCTAGGTGGGTCGTACCACTCCCCAGTCGGATAATAATCCATGGGATGTGGGGTTGATGTTCCCAAGAAAAATAATCAAGAAAATAAGACAAAAAATAGATTTTTTTTGTAATCCATCCTTTGACCGAGACTGGCACTGTCACTTTCCGCACGATACCCTGACAACAACGCCAAAATTTGGCACCACTCCTATCATAAGGAGAAATACAAATTTAAAGTTATTTTTACCTTATAAACCAACTACTAGGTAGACAGTGGCATTCATGGTTGATTCCATGAGGAAAGGAGGAAAAATGAAGTTACATTGCAGGTTGGTGAGTCTTGATTAATTTTCTCGAAAGAAATGGTGAAGGGAATAGTGGGACAATGAAATATTTGTGAAAATTGAAATAAAAAATATGAACAGAACAAAAAAAGAAAAAGAGTGTTCGGGTTGAAATCTGATTAGCTTTTATTTTGAATTTCTTTATTTTGTATATAGTTTATAAGTGAAAATATTTTTACCATGGGGATTCAATTCTCTCATAGTTTCCAGGTCTAATAACTTGTGATGGTGTATTTAAAATACTATTCCTTGTTCTGATAATTGAAAATGCAAATACACATTAATACCACACTCCTAAAATAGTGGAAATATGGTCTCCCAATGATCATGGGTTCATCCACTGCAACACTTTTAGTGTTATCCATTGGTACCATTCTTGGTCTGATATGACACCAATGGTGATATTAGAATTTAGTTCAGTAAAGGAATTATAAAATAGAATTAATAATAAAATTACCACTTCAGAATTTAAATCACAACAAAACCGAATCTTATTTCAACCCCAACACAAGAGAAACTATCCTCTTATGACCATGGTCACAGTGTGTAGATTGAGTCAAAAACCAATCCCTACCATGGATATGGGAGGAAGAAATTAGAAGAGGATAATTAAGCTAAATAGAAATAAAAATAGGAAAGAGAAACTTGAAATGGATCTGAGGGAGGTTCAAACAGTAGAGAGGCAACACCTCCCCCGGATGTCCAACCTGAACATGGAGGATTGCCCCTTTTTTTATAGAATTTGTAAATACAAAGTGTGAACCATAAAGTACATTGCGTGTACTAAAGTTAACTTGGATTGGACATGTTTTCTCTTCTAGTAGGCGATCCGCTGCACCACTCCTTGGCTTTGAATGTGTCATAAATCACTTGGTGGGGGAACACAGTGTGTAGTTCCACCCCACATGTCTTGTGGTATCGACTTCATCAACCAACCAAATCTAGAAGGGAGGGCACAATGTGTGAATGGGTAATACATGGCATGTGATATCTGGACTGTGATATGGGTGTGTACTCAGTCTAGCCGATCTGTGTCTGGGAAATGGTACACAACATGTTTTGATAATGTACATTATGTGTATATGTGAAATTTTGTTTTGATTTCTCTGATTTGTGACTTAGGCTGAAAAATACATGAAAAACATCATAAGCACTGAATTAAAGAATTTTATCTTCAAAACAATGTGTTTCTGGTGAAAAAAAGGTTTCGATACTCAATAGAATGTATGAAAATATATACACAAATCAGGAACATCATAAGTGTACTCTCATAAGGGTAAATGATATCACATATAAGGGTACTACTCGCATTAGAGTACTCACATAAGGGTAACCCATGTTTTCAAAATATCACATAATTATAGCTCCATAGTCATGTAAAGTTAACATTCATTTGTAAAATATTACCTATGGGTAGTTTAGAATTCATGTAATGGTAAAGAGGAAAAACCATGCTATGTGTAAAGGTAAATACCAAATTACATATGTTACAAATTGCTACTTCCATGATTATGTAAAGTTAAGGAATAAAGAATAAAAACTACCTAAGTGTATTCTAGTAGTTGAGTAAAGGTAATCTACACTTGTGTAAAGGTAAGCTTGTAATTTGAAATTCCATGTAAGGGTAAGTTGTACTTTCATAAAGGTAAGAAGAGATTACATAAGGGTAAGTTTCATTTTCAACAAGATGTGTAAGGATACCTTTAATCTTACATAAATGTAAACATGGAATTAAAATACTTACATAAGGGTTGAATATAATTTATTAACATTTCATAAGGGTATATAAAAACTTATGTAAAGGTAATAAAAAATTATAACAAGTTACATAAAGGTAAAATAAAGCATACTTAAGGGTAAAGTGGAATTTATAAAGATTATATAAATTTTAAAAAAAAGTTATTCATGCTGTATAAGGGTAAATTAAATATGTAGAAAATTAATTATTAACATTGTTTTAGAAAAAATAATTTTAATGAATAATAAAAATAATAAGAATAAATAATGAATAATTAAAGAAAAACTAAATTTAACAAAAAATATTATTATAAAAACCAATAAACCATGCTTAAAAATAAAACAATTTATACATGTAACAATATGTCTAATTTAAACCCAAAATATAATCATTCTTAAAAAATTTAAACCATGGGGTTTTTAAAAGTTGGGGTCGAAGCCACTTTTTTATTGAAAAAAGTGACTGTTGTTTAGGTTGAGGAGTCCCATTACATGGATCGTATTCCTAGAGGGCATTAAATCTTATTTCATGGCGTGAAGAACCATATTTTGGCATAATGATCCCTTTGATGAATAAGACTACTACAATACTTGGGCTGTTATAATACCAGCTACACTATATGCAACTACAGTGCCCATCACCACACTAGTGTCTCCAACGCTATGTTCCTCTGCTAATACAGTCCACTATAGCTATAGTTCCATGAAAATACCACTATAATTCTATAGTACCTATGCCCAATGATTTTTTAATCCCTAACCTTGATGTAGTATTACGAGGTGCTCACCACTAAGACAAACCCCAACAACATATAAATAAGAACATATAATATAATTTTATTTTGATTAAATATTTAATACATGTAATATAATTATAATATTCAATTTATAATAAACCAAATATAGAGATGGATATTAAAATTTGGATTCTTAGACTAAATAAAACCTTTAATTCCCATAATAAAATTAAAAAATATACAAAAGTAATTGAATAAATAAATTAGTTGAGGTTTCAATTTATAAAAATAGCAAAACTCAACATAAAAAAACTTCTCATAACTCAACACTAACGAAATCCCCCTTATGTGAATTGAAAAAATGAACTTTTAATTTAAAAACTCTAAATCATTCTCCTCTTTTAAAAATTTTATAAAAAAGAAATAATTTTTTTTAAAAAAATTTTCTTTTTTTAAAATTAATATCCTATTACAGTAATGAAAATAGATGTAATTGTTGAATACTGAATAAGTATAAATATTATTTAATCCAAATATATTAAAAACATTATAGCACAATAGATGAAAAGATATATTTTTTTATAAATGGAAGCAACCAATTAATAAGCATGAACATGATTTCATAAAATAGGCTAAACAATAAATGATTAATAGTCTATAATCAAAAATCCATCAACTCTCAATGATTTAGACAATTCCAAAACTAAAAATCCATAAATAAAATAACATGAATTGAAAAAAAATAAACTAATTTATCATGTTACAAAATTTAATACTTAAAGAAAAAATTCCCAGAAAATTGATTCAATTACCCACGTATTTATCAAGTCACATTAAGCATATATACTCCCCCTGAATCGATGTATTTCTTAAAAATATGTTCAAAAGAATTGAAATAGATTTGAAATGAATTAAAAAATAATACAAAATCAATCATATTTTAATATACCAAATATGAAAAAGTTGGACATTCTTACTATCCATAGAGAAAACAAACAATTTAATGCTTGCCTATGTACCATATTTTATTACAAAGACGGAAAATGAAAGTTGGCCATACAAAAAATACTTACTTGGGGAAGTAGACCAGATTGATAACTATTGTATTTAAATATAATTCTTTGATAACCAATACATATTTAAAACATTTGGTTTAAGGTAGTATAGATAGAAAATATTTGGAATTTTCTTTAGTAAAAACTAAAGATTGTGTAAATCAAAGAGAATATTCATTTGTATAATTACATTTCATACAACACGTAAAACATAGGGATGTGTATGTTTTACCTTTCTTATATTATATAAAATAAATATTATACATATTCGGTATTTTGTTATTATAAACAAAACCAATTGTTTCCCTATTTGGTTTATTCAAGGATATCATCTTGTCAAACTTCTTTTACTGTTGCGAAAAAGTTAAATGAGTTGATTTTAAATAAAAAACTTTATTTTTAATTTTTTAATTCTCATTTATATATTTTTAAAAGTCTTTCCATATTTTACTATTTTAGTGGGATAGAGAAATTAATTTTTTTATAATTCACTAGATTAACATTATAACACTCACTTTCCACTTTAGTTAAATCATCAATTATTTTATCAACTCTTCTATGTCGATCCTCATTATTTATAAAAAAAATATTTAGTTCTTTCATTATCATACTTTATACTTACATATTATCCTTGAATTGTTTGTAATTATTTACTATATTTATCATCCCAACATGTAACTTTGTTCTATAAAATTTCATTTTCTCAAGTAAAATTATTATTATTATTATTTGATATTCTTTTATATTTATTAATAGTCATCATACAATTCAACAACTTTCAAAACATACTTTTCTAATCTTTCATTTTTTAGTTAATTAAATATAACCAAAACTGTTAGAATACTTTTATAACCATAATTAGAATCAGATTTAGTACGAACATCATTTTCATGATTATCCATGAAATACATGATGGATATATCTTTCTCAATTTTAGATTAAATTATTTAGTTTTGAACCATAATAAAATTACATCCATTGTGATATGATTTCCTTAATTCCTTCTTGTACAACATTACTTTTATTTCTTATATCAATTCTATACAATCAGATTTGATATTCCCCCTTTTCTTATATTCATAACATGTTAGTTGAGAAACACTGTTGTATTTACATGAACTACATTTATTTCCCTTAATTTCATATTTCTTATGGTCCCTTTTGGATAGTCTCATGAAGCCTCATTTTCATTTCCCCAAATTGTAAATACCTTTTCTTATATTTGTGACATGATCCTAATCACTTATTTAGGATTCTATATTCTAAGGATTAATAAAAATAATAGTATTATATTTAATTGCTATAACATTATTTTTTTCAAAAACATCACTATTATTTCTCTTCAATTTTATATTGTATTAAAGAAGAGATATAATCAATTCATCCATAGTATATGAGGTGAAATCCTTGATTTCTTCAATTGTAAACTTCTTTGAGTTCCATTAATTAGATAATTCTCAGGGAATTCTATCAATAATTATTTCATTCTTCATAGTATCAAAAAGAATAACCATTCATTCAGGATCTTGTTCAATATGTTGTATATATCACTGATGTTCTCAAGATCACGTTTTCTGAATTCATGAAATTCTACCTGATGCTTTCTTAATTTGGTTCTCCATAACTTATCGGTTAAATTTTGAGTGACTTTTAAAGTCCTCCAAATGTCACAAGTAGTTTTTATGATGAAATATGACTATACATGTTTCAACTTAAAGAACAATAAATTAAATTTATGATTTTATAATTTAGCACATAATTTGTAACATTTTTTATGGATAGTGAATCAAAATCTACTAAAGGAAGTTTATAATGTTTAATCATAATGTTACAATATTCTATTCTAATAATCTTTAAAAATACCTCTATAAAATCCTTTCAATTTGTATAATCACTTACATAGTTATTTGACATGAGAGGATTTCTAACTTTAGTTTATTGAAATTCTATTTGTTGGACTCCTCATGTACTAATCATGTTTTAATGATCAAAAATACTATTCAGTCTATAAACCATGTTAACTCTATATAATCTATATCACATCAAATGCACAGTTGTTTTGTAAAAGATATCCAAAACTCTAAAGTGCTATACACCCAGATTGGTTACTATACACAATCTTTTGATTCACTTTATAATTATTTCTCTAAAAAATGATTAAGTTCAATTCATTCCATAAATATCACTGCTTAATTCTGAATACAGATATTTTCCTAAGTGAGAGACACCGTGAACAAGTAGACACCATGAACAAGAAAACACCGTGACAACCAGACACTGTGAACAAGACACCATGAACAAGACACCGTGAACAAGACACCGTGAACAAGACACTGTGAACAAGATATCATGAATAAGACACCATGAAATCGAGACCCCATGAAGACAAGACACCATGAACAAGACACTGTGAATAAGAAACCATGAACAAGACACCATGAATAAGACACCGTGAACAAGACACCATGAACAAGATACTGTGAACAAGACATCGTGAACAACACACCGTGACATCAAGACACCATGAACAAGACACCGTGACCACAAGACACCATGACCAATCCAGACACGTTGTGAAGGAGACATCATTTCCATGAAATACTGTGACACCGTTTCTTAATATGATTTGTTATATTTTAATTTAATCTTTAATGGTCATATTTGAAGATTTTAAATGCACTGACATAATTAATACTTCTTTGTAGACATGTCATCTAACAGAACGAGGTACGAGGTGTAGAATACACACAACCTGCCGGCTCAAACATGTGCACTCTAAGATAAAAGAGTAATGCAGCCCAGAAAAAATAAGAAGTGTGGCATGATACTAAAAAGTAGAACAAGTAGGTGGCCATGAGAATGTAAATAGAATACACTTAGAGAATTATTAAAGAAATAACTTTATCATGAAAATGAATGCTACTCGAGAGCACACAAAGCTCAACTGAATCCCTGAATCGAGAACATCTTCACACTGTCAAACATCATGAAGAACACCAGACAAATTTGTCTGACTTGCAACACTCTATTTTCCATACGAGGACTTGATTTCTGCATCTCCTTCATCTTAGAAGTCCAGAGCAGCAAAGACAAACATTTAGAGCATTTTTAAACCTATCTCAATATCGTTTCTCTATTGTGTATCATTTTACTACCTTTCGTGAAGTGTGTGTATCTGTATAACAAAAAACTCTATCTCTTGCATAAAACTGAAAGATACAAGATATCCTTACTCAAAAATCATTTTATTTTTGTATACCCACTGATAAGTGTGGAAGAGGTCCTCGTGTGGCCTCGTTGTTTGTTCCCATGAAGAACTGTGGAAGAGGTCCCTATGTGACCTGGACAGTCCTATGTACTATTTTTTAACCCCGATCCAGGATTTGGATCAAGTTTATTTATATTAATTTCTTGGTGGTAGGTGATAACCAAGTAGAGTGGATTAGGTCTTGACTGGAGACTGAACCACTTGTGTCATATCTGTTGTGTTTCTTAATTTAGTCTTCTCGGTTTTACTGCCTTACTGTATAATTCAAAAATCAATAAATTCTCTTGGATAGTCAATCTTGGAAATAAGTTATAATTTTATTGTCTTAGTAGAATAGCCTCAAAATTAATATTGATAAGAGAAATTAATATTACTGAGAACTAATCCATCTTCTAAGAAGTTATTTAAATAGTCAAACTCTTATAAAAGTATAACATTGATTAACTGGGATGTATTTAAAATTTTGGGGAAATATTTTTAAGAATTATTTTTTAACCAAATTTTTTTATAGATACTCAATTCACCCCCCTCTTGAGTAATCTACTCCAAAAAACATTTGGTATTAGAAGAGTTTTATTAAGACTTTGTTTAACCATATTCAATTGTGATTGTATTTGTACTTTGAAGATCTGTAAATTTCTATTAATTCTAAATTTCTAGCTCTCTCAAAGTATTTCTGTATTATAGATAATATATTTGAAGGTGCTGTAACAAAAATACCACCATTTTTTAATGGAACCAACTATTCTCAATGAAATTTTAAAATGAAAAAGCATTTAGAGAGTATGGGTTTTGAAATTTGGTCTTCCATCATAGATGAATATAAGATTCTTGATACTGATAGAATCACATGGGACGAACCTATCAAAAATGCCTACAATAACAATTGCAAATCTATGAATGCTTTATACTGCTCGTTAGGAGATGAAGAATTCAATAGAATTTTTGCTTGTAAAACTGCCCATGAAATTTGGGATACCCTTTCTATATCACATGAAGGATCATCTAGTGTAAATGAAATGATAATTAATACTTATATTATTAAATAAGATAACTTTATAATGAAACCTGATGGGCATATCTCTGACATGTATCTTAGGTTCAATGATATTGTCGACACAATTATTTCTCTTAGAAGAGAAGTCACTACCAAGGAACAGATCCTGATAATTCACAGATGTTTGCCTGACAGATGGAGATGAACCTTTGTATCTATTAGAGAATCATGAGACATCAGCAAGCTACCTGTAAAAGAACTCATTGGGAAACTTATGATGTATGAAGAAGAGAAGAAAGTAAAAAAGGAAGAGGAGGATGAACCAAAAAGGAATTTTTTTGCATTGCAAACCACCACCTCTAAACACAAAGAAAATGGGAAATTGGAAGCTTATGTAGAAAGTTCCAGTAGTGAACAATCATCACCTAATAGTGATGAGAAGATGGATAAATTAGCCATAAGATTCAAGAAATTTTACATGAATAAGAACTTTTTTTGAAATCCTAACTTCAATGGAAAATATAACCAAAAAGGATGTTGGAAGAAGGATTGGAAAAGAAGTGAAAAGACTGATGAGATTGTCTGCTATGAATGTATGCACAATGGACATATCAAGGCTGACTGTCCAAAGCTCAATTATAAAAAGAGATACGAGGAAAAGGACATGAATTATAAAAAGGAAATCAAAGAAACCGTGAGTTCTTCTGAGGACAATTCAAGTGACTTAGAAACACCACAAGATGAAAAAGATAACAGATCCAATATGTGTTTTATGATAAACACATCTGAGGAAAGTTTCATATAGAGTTCCTGTAAAAGTTTATGGTACATGGACAGTGGGTGTTCAAGACACATGACAAGAGACTACTCATGATTCAAGAACCTAATAAAAATATATGGAGAATATGTCACATTTGGTGACAATGCCAAAGGAAAGATTATTGGCCGTGACCAAATCAGTAACTCTAACTCAATTTTAATTTCTAAAGTATTTTTTGTTGATGGATTAAAATATTATATGCTTAGAATCTCATAATTATGTGATGATGGAGTTCATGTTAGATTGAAAATGATTCTTTCAATATCTTTAATTCTAAAGAAGAATTAGTATTTTCTGTATTAATAAATGAAAATGTTTACTCTGTTAACATAGATTCCTTAGATTCTCAAAATGCTTCATGATTAAATGTATTTCATAAAGAGTATTTGGAATAATAGACTAGGACATTGTAATACCCACTCCATTAGAAAGATAACTATAAAAATATTAGTTAAAGACTTACCCAAACTTGAGTTTCCAAATGGAAAAGTGTGTAATCCCTATCAAAAGGGAAAACAACAGAAAATTTCCTTCAACTCAAAGAAAGAAGTGTCAACTTCTCAACCTCTCAAACTAGTTTACATGGATTTTTTGTACTATATAGAGTTTCTAGTTTAAATGGGAAGCACTATGTTTATGTTCATGTAGATGACTTTTCTATATATACTCAGACCTTCTTTATGAATAAAAAAAGTGAAGCCTACTCTTAGTTTACTAAATATGCCATGTCTGTGGAAAATCTTAGTAGACTTAGAATTAAATCCTTAAGAAGTGATCATGGCTGTGAGTTTGAAAATCAAGAGTTTGAATCATTTTTCTCACAAAATGTTTATAGTCACAATTTCTCTTCCCCTAGAACACCTAAAAAAAGTGGAGTTTTAGAAATAAGAAATAGAATCCTGCAAGATATTTCTAGAACAATGATTAGTGAATATAACCTACCTATTTATTTTTTAGCTGAAGCTATCAATACATAAAGCTACATAATCAATAGAGTGTTGATCATACCTATTCTTAAAATGACTCCTTATGAGTTATGGAACAATCGAAAACCCAAGGTTAAATACTTCAAAGTTTTTAGTTTCAAATTATACATTCTTAATACTAAGTACAATCTTGACAAATTTTCATCCAAGAGGGATGAAGGTATATTTTTTGGATATTCCCTATATATTAAAGCCTATAGAGTGTTCAATAAAAGAACTAAATGTGTGGAAAAAGATGTCCATGTCAAATTTGATGAAGCTGATCCACATGAACCTAAAACCATTCTAGATAACTTAGAGGATGATCTATCAAATCTGAACATTAATTAAAAATCATCAAACAATTCTGTGAAAGAATATGTGAGAACTACATGTTCTATAAATTCCTTAGATTCAAGTCACAATGAACCTGAACCTGTTGATGAACCTGAAATCACTAGTCCCTCTTTTTGTAGAGCTGTTAGAACTCTTAAGAACCATCTTTTAGATGTAGTTGTAGGATACCTAGACAAAGGAACTCAAACAAGAGATTCTCTTAGAAACCAGGTTGAAAATCAAGTCTTCTTGTCCCAACTTGAACCTAAAAACATTAATGATTATATAAATGATGAATTTAGGGTGATGGATATGCAAGAAGAACCTAATCTGTTTAAAAGGAACAATGTTTCGAAACTTCTTGAAAGGCCTAAGGATACATTCACCACAGACACGAAATGGGTGTTTAGAAATATGGTAGATGAAGGTTGTAACATAGTTAGAAACAAGGCTAGATTGGTTTCCCAAGGCTATAATCAAGAAGAAGAAATAGACTATGAGGAGACCTTTTCACCAATATCTAGACTTGAAGCCATAAGAATTCTGCTTGCTTATGCTGAACATATAAATTTCAAACTATATCAAATGGATGTTAAGAGTGAATTCTTAAATGGATATATAGCTGAGGATGTCTTTGTTGAATAACCCCCAGGCTTTACAAACCCCCATTTTCTAAATCATATTTTTAAACTATCAAAAGCCTTATATGGTTTAAAACAAGATCCAAGAGTTTAGATTGATAGGTTGAGTACTTTTCTTATTTACAAAGGTTTTACAAAAGGAATAGATGATCCTACCCTGTTTATAAAATGAATTTCTAATGATGTTTTCGTTGTTCAAATCTATGTAGATGACATTATCTTTGGATCTTCAAGAAATTATTTATGTGTTTATTTTTATAAAATGATACAAAATGAATTTGAAATGTGTTTAATGGGTGAACTAAATTTTTTTCTTAGATTTCAAATCTTTCAAAATAATGATGGTGTTATTTTAACTCAAAGTAAATATACTAGAGATATTCTAAATTGTTTTGGATTGGATAACACTAAAAGTAGTGACACACCCATGAGTACCACTTGTAAGTTGGATATTGATGAAGATGAAAAATCTGTTGATCAAACCACTTATAGAGGAATGATTGGAAGTTTAATCTACTTAACTGCTAGTCGACCTGACATTATGTCTAGTGTGTGTATGTGTGCTCATTTTCAAGAAAATACTATGGAATCTCATTTAAATGCTGTAAAGAGAATTGTAAAATACCTCAAGCATACACCCAATCTAGGAATATTCTATCCTATAGGACAATCATTTGAATTAGTTAATTATTCTGATGCTGACTTCAGTGGCTATAAGTTATATAGAAAAAGAACCTCTGGAACAAGTCACTTTTTAGTCAAGTCACTAGTATCTTGGTGTAGTATGAAACAAAATTTTGTTGCATTATCTACTACAGAAGCTGAATGTGAAGCTGCTAGAAGTTGTTGTGCATAAATCTTATGGATGAAACACCCATTACTAGATTATAGATATCAATTCAGGAATGTACCTTTAAATTGTGACAAAAAAAGTGCTATTAACATCTCAAAAAATTATGTTTCACATTCTAAGACAAATCATATTGATGTAAGACATCACTTTTTGAGATATCATTATCAGAAAGATGACATCACTTTGGAATTCATTGGTATTGGGTATCAACTTTCTAATATATTTACCAAACCATTAAATTCTAAATGAATATACTACATCATACATGAAGTAGGCATGATAAATCTTAAGAAAATGTCTTACTATTTTATATCTTACTGTTTTATATCTTACTATTTCATGTTTAGGGTCTCATAGTTAGTATCTCATGATTACTGTCTGATAGTCATTATCTCACCATAAGGATCAGTCACTATCTCACCATAAGGATCAGTAAATGTCTCACTATAATGTTTTTTTATGATTTTTATTTACAAATTAAAAACTGTATCATGGTAATTATTCTTTTCACCTTTTTATTTTCCCATAAATTTACTTTTGGGATTTTTGGTATTCCTAAATGATTAAATAAAGGATGTTTCACTTGTCTTTCAAAAGAGCTTTCGTCTATTCATTCAATTTTTAACCCTTCTTGAATCTTTCAACCCTTCTCTCTCTCGAACCTTTGATGAATTCCTAGGATTATACTACCTTCATTGTCAACTCCTGAGAAACGTAGCTCAAAGAAGATGAATATTGCACCTAATCTGGCACCCAAAGGTCCTCTAAATCCAAATCTGGTGAACCGAATAGTAGTACCTGAGAAAGAGATATTCCCCTAGTGACTTCTGTAGAGTAAGTCTATGGTTTTGAATGTTTTAAAAGAGAAAGGCTGGTTAGAATGTTTCTTGAAGAAAGATATACCGATCTACCCCAAGCTTGTGGCTCAATTTTATCAGTATGTTCAGTTCTTCGTTGATTCTGATGATGGTTGTGCTATGAGAAGCTGGATAAATGGCGAGAAATTCTCATTCTCATCAAGGTTATGGGATGAATGCCTTAGGATACCTCATGAAGTCATCTGGGAGGACTATCAGAGAGGACCTACACCTTCTAGTGAATTATTTGTTTTGGAAGATGCTCTGAAAAGATTAACTGGAAATGGAACCAAGAGGAGATCCATTGCTACTGAACTAGATGGAGAATCTAGACTTCTGTTTAAGTTTATACAGAACTTTATTAGCCCCAAAAGGTGATTTTGATGTACTAAAATATCAGGATGTGTTTCTGATTCATCTTATGAAAAATGGGCATAAGATCAACCTTTGTAAGTATGTCATACACTATATGTTTGAGCTGATCAAAACCACATCCAAGTTAACCTCCCTATTTTATTCTTGTCTTATCTTAACCATGATTCATGCCAAAGCTATGGTTGGACCTAATGAAGAAGTTATCAAGGATTTTGAGTTCTTCCTTTCAAAAGTCATTATCAAGAGGATAAAAGTCAACATGAATCCTTGAAAAAATCCATGGGTGGAAGACCATGATATGATTTATGAAAATTCCAATCTAGTGGAAGATCCTTCAAGACCAAAAGATATTACTGATCCAGGTTTGGAACCAGATAAAGTTGTTGAGTATTATGAAGAAGAAGAAGATGTTGTTATGCCTCCCAGGGAAACTGTTTCTGATAAGAAAGACAATAGTCTTGTCCCTCATGTAGTAAGTGAAAAGGAAGTCCCTAATTATTAATATGTTGTTAATGTGGAAGATCAACCTAAATTTGAAACAAAATATATTGTCAAAGAGACCAAAAAGAATGCTATGGAAGATCTTATAGAAGAATAATTACCTGTTATGCAAGAAGCTAACCTTGAGGAACTCCCAGTGGAAAAATATGTTCCTGAAGTCATTCCTTCGACTGAGGAAAGGCTGGGGCTGGATTTTCATTTTTCTAGATAGGAAATGAGAGACGAACTAAGAGATGAATTCATGGAACTAGATCAAGACTCGAATCCTCTCAGTCCAGAGAAGGATACAACTGTTGAGGGGGAGAAACCCCCGAATTTGGAATCTTTTTAAGTTCCAAACATGATTGATCCATGACCTGTAGACGCTATGTATAAATTCCCTAGCTATTATGATGTGAATGACTCCCAGGAAGTCTCAGTAAAAGGCATTGACCTTTCCAATATGTTCCAATTGAAATCTATCTCTAATATTTCCCCTAAAAAAGAACCTGACCCCGTATCAATACCTATATTTTAACCTTCACCAGAACAACCATCCTTGGTGAGTAAAGATGATTTGAAAGAATTTGGAACTTCCATTTTGGATGGAGTTGAAAAACTCCTGAATATGCAACCAAATCCTGTAACAAATATAAGTGAGAGATATGCCTCACTGTCGTTGGAAAAAGTTATTTGGAAAATTCAACCCAAAATGCATCATGAGATTCAAGAAGTCATAGTTTAAAACAGACAACTTAGTGATGAAGTGAAGACTCTAAGAGGTGTGATTGAAGACATGCAGATAGTGATAAATTCAATATTAGAGATTTCTTCTCATCCTATGGAGCCCGTTGTTCCTCACACCCCACAGAATTTTGTCGCTCAGATTCAACCTCATTTAGATTCCTTAGCCAAAAAAGTGTCAGAAAGAAACAAACTGATTATGGAAGAAATACAAGAGCTTGTGGTTAATCTTAACAAGCTCACCGATGAGTCTACAAGGTGCCTTTAAAAAGTGCTAAATCAACTGAAATCTCTCACCTTAGCTGTCACTTCTTCTAATACATATGGAAAATCATCTCAATATTCCTTTGATAGTGACCTAATCAGAACAGTGGTCAAAGAATAACTTCAGACTGTGCTTAGTGGTTTCAATAAAGAATCTCAATATGAAGTTATCAAGAACAGTGATAAAGTTCTTGATCTAGTCCAAAATAATTCAAAACTTTCTAGTGATTCTCAATAAGAAATTTCCAAAAAGTGGATTTCTACTTCAGTCGAATATTCTCAAGGACTTACATGACCAATAATTTCAAATATCTTGCAGAAAATCTGAGGATTCCTCCTCTTACTCAAGCTTTCAAGACTCAAGTCCAAAATCTCATAGAGTTTACTCCTCTGTTGGAAATGTTTATGGAAAAAAGGATGACTTTGAGAATGTTATGCAGTATGTTGGAGAGATCACTATGGATTTTATTAAGATTATGAGGCCCTATCTTCATTTACAGAGTACATCCATTGTTGCTCCTGCGGCTACTCCTCTGAGGCCTGGTTTTCCTACTTTCACCTCTGCCCTAGACTCCACTTCTAGGTTTTTCAGTCAAGCACTGAGTCAGATTAGGCTTATGATCCTTGATCAACAACTTCCTTGGTCTTATACTGCACCTACTATAGCTCCCTCTATCTTTGAAGGTCTTCTTTTACCTTCTCTATCAACCAGATCACTCCTTTATTCTATGTCAATATCTGTTCCTATGGCTTCCTCTTCTGCTGCTGCTACTCTTGGAAAAGAGAAGACCAGCCAGTGATGAAGGATAGTGCTTACTCTTTTTTTATGGTAATCTTGTTAATTTTGTTTTACTTTATGTAATTCCCCTATTTTTATCGAATACATTATGCACTTTTCTTATCTCTTTTGTATTTCTTTTTCTTGCTACTTTTTGATAATCCCAAAAGGGGGAGAAATATAGGATAAGAGAACACTCACTCTATATATGTTATATGCACATTCTAACTATGTTTTTAGAACAAATATACACACTAAATATACATCATTTGTGATCATAAAAAGGGGGAGATTGTCGGAATCCTCATGTATTAATCTTTTTTTAATTATCACAAATCAAATTCAGTCTATAAACCATGTTAACTCTATGTAATCTATCTCACATCAAATGC
Source organism: Viscum album (assembly GCA_963277665.1). Lineage (NCBI taxonomy): Eukaryota > Viridiplantae > Streptophyta > Magnoliopsida > Santalales > Viscaceae > Viscum > Viscum album. The sequence goes on from OY728125.1 coordinate 878,261,152, forward strand.
ACAGTTGTTTAGAAAAAGATATCCAAAGCTCTTAAGTGATATACACTCAGTTTTGTTACTATAAACTATATTTTGATTCACTTTATAATGATTTTCTGACAAATGATTAAGTTTAATTCATTCCATAAATATCACAGCTTAATTCTGAATATAGATATTTTCCTAAGTACAAGACACCATGAACAAGTAGAAACCGTGAACAAGGAAACACCGTGACTACCAGACACCGTGAACAAGACACCATGAACAAGACACCATGAAAAAGACACCATGAACAAGACATGGGGAACAAGACACCATAAAAAAGACACCCTGACATTGAGACACCGTGAACAAGACACCGTGAACAAGACACAGTGAACAAGACACCATGGCATCGAGACACCATGAACTAGACACCATAAACCAGACACCATGACAACAAGACACCATGACCAATCCAGAAACTCTATGAAGGATACACCATTTCTATGACATACTATGACACCATTTCATAATATGTTTTATCGTCTTTCAATTTAATCTATAACGGTAATATTTGAAGATTTTAAATGAACTGACATAATTAATATTTCATTGTAGACATGTCATATGATAGTATGAGGTATTAGGTATAGAATACATGAAACCTATCGGCTCAAACACGTGCAATCCATGATAAAAGAGTACTGCGGACCAAGAAAAATAAGAAGTGTGGCATGATACTAAAAATCAGAACAAGTGGGTGGCCATGAGAACAACAATAGAATACACTTAGAAAATTCTTAAATAAATAATTGTCTCATGAAACTCAACGATGCCCGAGAACACATGAATCTCAACTGAATCCTAGAATCGAGAACATCTTCGCACTTTCAAACATCATGAAGAACACAAGCTGGATTTCTCTGACTTGCGACAAATTGTTTTCCATGCGAGGACTTTATTTTTATGACTGATTCATCTTAGAAGTCCAGAGCTACAAATACTATCATTCATAGAATTTCTAAACCTATTTCAATATCTCTGCTATGTTGTGTATCATTTTACTATCTTTCTAGAACTGTGTGTATCTGTATAAAAACACACTCTATCTCTTCCATAAAACTAAATGATACAAGATATCCTCACTCAAACATATTTTTATATTTGCATACCCACTAATAAGTATGGAAAAGGTCCCTGTGTGTCCTGGTTGTTTGTTCCCATGAGGAATTGTGGAAGAGGTCCCTGTGTGACCTGGACAATCCTATGTACTATTTTTTAACCCCGATCTAGGGTGTGGATCATGTTTATTTATATAAACCGTTTGGTGGAAGGTGATCACCAAGTGGAGTGGATTAGGTCTTGTCTTGAGACTGAACCACTTTTTTCATATCCGCTGTGCCGCTTAATTTAGTCTTCTCTATTTTACTGCTTTAATGTATAATTTAGAAATCACTAAATTCACGTTGATAGTTAATCATGGAAATAAGTTATAATTGTCTTGTCATAGTAGAATAACCTCAAAATTAATATTAATAACTGACATTAATATTACTGAGAAGTAATCAATCTTCTAAGAAGTTATTTAAATAGTAAAACTCTTATAATAGTATAACATTGATTAACTGGGCTATATTTAACCTTTTGGGGAATCCTTTTTAAGAATAATTTTTAACCCGAAATGTTTATAGATACTCAATTCACCCCCCTCTTGAGTAATCTACTCCGACCAACACTATTGAAAAAAATGATATTTCCTTATACTGTTAGGTCTAGGAAAGTGTTATCACAATACGAATGATAAAAATAAGTTAACCTATACAAAGGAGATAGAGTGTATTAGAATAAAAAATAGACTATAAAATATCCTTTATGGAACCTCATTTGATATCAATTATTTTTCGGAGTTACATATTGAAAGATATAATTAGGGGGCATGAATATCCATTTTAATTTTTTATATACAAAAATAAATATATTATCAAGGTATTATATTTTCAAACCTAATGGAAAATAAATATGATTCCAGGGTTCACATAGATGAGTAGTGGAATAAAAATAAAGGACAAGAACACTATTTTTTTTTTATTTTTATTCATAATGAAACTTCTTTACTCTTTAATCCCCTATAACTCAATGAGAGGATTTTTACTCCCTAAAATAAGAGTAAAAATTTATTTTATAGGTTCAGACTCATCCTATTCTATTACAGTAACAACTAGATCTTTTCATTTTCTTGGTTCAAGAACAAACCCAAGATTTTAAAAGGAACAACTGTAACCTATCACTCATCCTTTTTTCTAGTGTAGACTAAACTCAATCTATTCTAAAGGGAAGACTAAACCTACATGATATCATTTTAATTAGGTGAGAAAAACATGAAAATACATTTTTAATGGAGTTATAACCTAATAAGAAATAAGAAATATAGACACTTCTAAAAAATAATAATGATAACTAGACTATCATAAAATACCGATGAATAAGGCCAATATAGAGCAATGATCTTTGACCCTTCAAGAATTGACATAGAATAGGGAAATATTAGGTAACCATAAATGCCTAAAAAAATTAACAGTAATGAAATTTTATAACAGTATCTCACATTTTCTTCTTCTTTACTGCTTTTCCTCAACCATTATTTATAGGCAAACACTTTATCGAATAATTAGTCCTTGTACCATATCCACACGTATGTTTTATATTTATTAAATATATAAAAATAAATTGTTAGAAATAAAAATTGAATCATATTTATAGTACACTTATTTTGAATATCACACTGAAAATCATCAATTAATTCATGAACTTCATTCCTATTAGTAGCAAGAGTCTATTTCAATAGGAGAGTTGGCATGCTACAATTTGAATAAAAGTAATTTTACATGGAAGTCGCATACTATGTAAAGGAATAATAGAAATTATATACCTCTAATAAGGGTAAAAATAATATTTCAAACCATAGATAAAGTTACTTATATGTATTACATAAGGGTAAAAATGAACTACATAAGGATAATTCATATTTTCTAATGCTCGCATAAAGGCAGGCTTGTATAAGGGTACCGTCTCATGTAAGGTTACTCATGTAAGGGAAACATATATCTCAAATTAGTGTACTCAAGTATGAGATAATCTCATTTTATAAATTTCACATTAGGTTAGTGACTTTATTACATAATGGTTACATTTATTTTCAATATATTTCATAAGGGAAGTATATAATTTACAAAAATGTAATGAGGAAAAATTATGTTCCTTGTAAAGGTAAAAACAAAATTACATTGTTTATGTAATAGAAATTCTATGATTATGTAATGGTATGGAATAAAATTTAAACACTACATAAGGGTACACTAGTAGTTGTGTAAGGTTAAACTAAACTAGTGTAAAGGTAAGTAGGTAGTTTGTAATGATGTGTAAGGGTAATCTGTACCTGTGTGAAGGTAAGTAGGTATTACATAAAGTTATGTTTTATGTTCAACAAGATTCATAAGTATACCATTAAGCTTACATAAAGGTAAACATGGTATTGAACTACGTACACAAGGGTTGAATAGAATTTATAAACATTATTTGAGGGTACATGTAAGATTATGTAAAGGTAATAAAAAATTATAACATGTTACTTAAGGGTAAAACCGACATTTTATAAGGTTAAAGAAGAATTTTTATATCTTATGTAAAGGTAAAAATAAATCTCTTCATCTTATGTAATGGTAAATAAAATACAAACAAAATTAATTCTTCTTAAGGTTTAAACAAAAAAATATAAATAATAATTAAAAGAAATGAGAATAAATAATGAAAAATTTAAAAACAATTAAATTAATAAAAAAAATTATTATAAAAAATAATGAACCATTCTTAATTACAGATCAAATAATGAGATGAAATAATAACTTATTACCCCCATAAATTCATTAAATAAAAAAGGAGTTGTAGGGATTACCTATGGTTCAATAATCTTGCACCAAAAAAAGAGTCAATGAAAGAAAATAAACAAGGGATTATAAAAAACTATTAGTTAGAAAATTAAAAAATGAACCAATGAGAACTTAATCTATAATTTATTGCTGAATATTTGTGGCCTCTAACATCAAAACACATGTTTAGAAGAGTCATATAAGTCTTCATGGAATCACTATAATCAACCTGATAAATAAAACAAGAACTAAGGACTCTTCCCTACAGACTTAATTTTGACTATTTTGGGCCAATGGTTCTTCAATATAACTATAATAAGATTATCTCAAAAGAGAACCATGTGATCATAGAACTTACCTCTAAATAGGTCCATTCCTCAGCGTATATATCAAAAATACAGAAGCCTCTATATACCAGTGGGTTATATAAAAAAGTATCAAAATGAGGTGGATTCGAATATAGAAACTAAAAAATCCATGGAAGAATAAATAGAAAAGGTTAAATTCAATCCAATAATTCAGGAAGCCACTTAACCCCCCCTCAAACAGTTAAAAGATGTCAATATTAATTCTTGTATGAAATTTCCCTAATTCTATCCACTAAACCATAAAAGAATAATTAAAAATTCCACCATATCTCAACAGATCTATAATGGATCATCAAAAATGATTTCATCCCCGTGTCATGTGTATAACCTTCAAGGAAAAAACCATATTAGGACATACATAAAGTAACTCAGAATGAAATTTTATATATTTGAAAGACCATAAAAATGATAGAATCATCAATATCCAAACTTGGAATACCAGGATTCCTAGAATTATCAAATAACTACCCTCAATTAGAATATTTTAATATTAAATGAAGAAAAAATATTTAAAGTTGGTGTGATTCTCGTTTTCTCCAAATGCATCTAAACACCTCTATGAATGGACCGATCTCTCAAAGAAATATGAAATATAAAACAATGTTGGTGTGAAAGAGTTCCATGGAAGAAAATAACCTGAATAAAACATTATATGAAATTAAACATAAAAAGAAGATAAATACCTGAGGCCTCAAATGAAAAAATAAATGAGAACAAGAGACTTTAACAACATTGATATACAACATTCCTATCAATAGAAATATACTATATATAATATTCCAGGGAATCTATATATGGGCTATAGGGAACCACAAAATCCACAAAATCCTCAAATATGAACAAAGAAACCCCATTAAGAAAAAAAACCAACAATACAAGGCCTGTAATCCATAAAAAATAATGTTACTACTTCTTTAAATGGTCCAAAAAAGTTCCATCATAGATAATGTGTAAAATTCAAATGAAATGGAAAAACATATTAGCTATGACAAGCCTCCGATATTTCCAAGAAAAACAAAGGACAACTAGAGAGAAAAGAATAAAGAAATAAATCATCAACAATGAGAAATTTGAAAGGGATTATTTCTAAAAAATTTCCCTATAGATAAAATCAGGATTTAATTTATATTATTCCACCATCCTAATAAACATTCATTTTTTGATTTGAAGGTTAGTGTCCACCGATAGTTAAGCATCCCTACATCTTTCTCATCTATGAAAGATTATATTTATTCCACTAAATCCTATATTATATGATATAAATATTTTTATGTAGATTCATACTCTCCATTTTTTATATTTTCCCTCATAAATTATATAGGATTTTGTATGATGATAAAAAACCATGGGTTTGTGGGGGAAATTCATTTTTTATTCCTATAGGTTTGATGTGATCTAGTAATAATTGTTCTCTAAAAGTTAATGTAATATCTATGCTTCTGGGTTTTATTGGAATTCAGTCTAATGTATACATCTGCATCCACCATTGTATTTTCAACTTTCCTAGCACTCGACTTTATGAAAACTTCCTTGATGTGAGTAGATTGTCAATAGAACTCATGTGGGTATTCACTTGAATCGGAGAAGACACTCTAGTCCTCAGTTTTAAAGGGTTTATCTACTAAAAGAATCAAAGGAGATAGACCAGTCTTTCAAAAATTCTCCTTCGCTTCATTAATAGTCTGAGAATTATGGACAAAATCCATAAAACCAGATAGATCTATTGGAGAGGGATAAGTTTTACAAATACAATCTCAGTTCTAATTAGAATTTTTATCCCTAGGATTTCCATAGGGGACATAAAAAATTCCCTTATTCACATATTTTTCAAGAAAAATATAATTATTACATGTAATGGGGTGTAAATTATAATATATTTTTCGACATTCCATTGTTTTGTAACCCATTTTAAAAAATATTCTGTAATAGACTGGTACATTTTAAATTACAATATACGATAGAAAACCAGAGTCACCATTTTGATTTCATATGTTTGGTGGTAGAGATTGAGATATATTAATTTCAACACAATTTCTACTGATAGAAAGAAAAAATAGATTTTTGGTAGTAGAGTCATGTTTTAGGGGTTGTCTAATTAGGACAAAAATAAAAAAGAGGGCATCCAATTTGAATAAATGCAGAGGAAAACTAGGTAACTCTAACCAGATGGGTATGATTGGAGGCTTAAAGCAAGTATTGAATTTTGGAGACAACTTAAGGACCTTCATGGAACAACCACTGAAGGACCACAAACCTCTCATTCAAATATGATAATAATCATTTTCATACATGAAATATAAAATAACATTAAAATAATTTAGTAGGACAATATGAAAACTAACAAAACCAATCACTTCCAAAGTTATTATTAGTAAAAAGATAGTGGATGTATATTTCATAAACTTAAAAAAAAAACAAAACTAGGATAAGAGTAAATAAACTGTATCTCTTGTTTCAAAAAGGTGGTCGTCGAGAGACCCTTGTGTTGGTATATCTTCAGTTTAATGCACATTTAAGTCTTTGAATCATCATTAATATGAGAGAATTTTCATGTCCGAAAACAAAGTCTACAAATTACTGAAGATTCACATTAGGGAATCATTATAGTTTTCTTGGGCGAACATTAACTGGTGGCTCCATCTCCTGTCCTATAATAATAAACCATGCTAAAAAATAAAACAATTAACATAAATAATAAGATATAAAATGTTAGCACTGAATATTATTATGATAAAAAATATTAAAACATGTAATATAATTTTACTTCAACTAATCCTTTAATACTTATATTTTAATTAAAATATATAATTTATAATGTACCAATTAAAGAGATAGATATTAAAATTAGGATTCTTAAAAAAAGATAAACTTTAATTCATGTAATTAAATTAAATAATATCCAACAGAAATTAAATAATAAACTGATATGAGGTTGAAAATTTATCAAAATAGTAAAACTAAATTTACCCAAACTCCTAGTTTCTGAAAACTAATAGTTTCTTGATTATACTCCATTTGATTATGCTTATTATGGATTATAATTATTTCATGTGTGTTGAATTTTGAATTATTAATTTATTATTTTGATTTTTTAGGTTGAATTTTACTTCTTTTATTATTAATTTATTATGGAAAATAATTCCCAAAGAAGTCTATTGGATTCTTTGACACTATTCTCAAGCCCATGGGGATTGGGAAGGCCATTTGTGCCTGGTGGAAGATTGAAAAAAGTACTTGTTTTGTGGTAGGCCTAGATAGTTCATTAAAACCTCAATGTTACATAGAAGAACACTCAATAGGTGATAATATATTAATTAATATTATTATTCAGGTAATCAAAATAAAAAAAATCAATTAGTTCTAGGGATCCAACTCCAACAGACTCCTACTTAAACTATAGAAAACTACTAATAGACTTGTTAGATCTCACATGTAAATATAATTTTAACGAGGTTTGGATATAACTAATAGGCCTATAATTCTCTCCTATAACTATTCTACTTATTGTGATTTCACTCCATTTATAAAATCCCTTAAGAAATGATATATCTAAAATAGTATGATTTTAATATATATTTTTCTTTAAAACCTAATGCATTAAATAACTTATTTCACACACAACACTGACCTAAAATGAAACCATAAATAACTAAAGTAAAATTATGAAACTTAGATGTTATTATATAGTTTTTAAATTAGAAGGTATAAAAGGAAGAAACCATGTTATAAAATCTATGAAGTAAGATAGAAGAAATGACATTGGTTAGAATAACCCTCCATTGTGAAGATCATCTGTTTGAGCATGGAAAATAGGTAACTTCACAAGGGTTTTCCCTAGATCAAGCCCAACATGAACTCAAACAATTTTGGTATGAGATAATGTGGAAATTGTTATGAGATCCATGTTAGCGGAATCACCACTCATGAATAGCATGAAAACTTACCTTATGCTTAAATATTGTGTGGAGAGCATGATGGGTTAAGTGACTGAAAACTATGATGATATAAACTTGTAAATATTTATTTAATAAGTTATCTATCACATTTATTTTATACATTTAAATATTATTTACTAATGCATTGAAAAAATCAACAATATCATTTTATTTTTAAAAATTTATTATTCTAAAATTTTTATTTTATAAGATTTATTTAAATAAACTCAACATATTATATATACATAATATATAAACAATATTTATTAATTTATTAAAAATAATAATAAAATAGTTAATATTTTTAAAATTTAATTTTCTATGAAAGAAGTTTTCACTATATGTTTATGTTTTTTTATTTAAAATTTAAAATATAAAATTTTATGTTTATTATTTCAAAATGTAAAAATCTATTTTTTATTTAACATTTAAATATTATCTTAATTTTATTTTATAAAATAATTTATTTTTATATGATTGTAAAAAATACCATTTTTACTTATATCATAATGTTTATAGATTTATCATAAAGTGACATTTTAAGGCTTACAAATTTTTTTATAAAAAAATATATATTTAAGGATTAAAATTATTAATTTCAAAATACTATGTTGAATTTATAAAACCCATGTTTAAGGCTCTGTAAACTTAAATAATATATTACTCTAAAATATATTTTTGTCTTCTTATATTAAAAATTGAATTTCATTACTTGAGAAGTTCAAATTAAAAAAAATGGATTTAATATTTTATATCATGATGTAAATATTATTTGGTAATTTCAATTTAATTTTTATGTATAAAATTATTATTACTAAGATTAAATATAATGACCATGATAATGGGGAAAGAGTTATTTTCAATGTATTGTTTTATTAATATTGGGTATTTTTTATCTAATAAAATAAATTTATTTATTTTATATAATGAATTTTATATTATTATTATAAATGTATAGAAATATATTATAATTAATTTAATTGGAAATAAATATTATATAACATTAATAACACTTAATGGTAAAAACAAATTCTTTTATACAAAATAGTTCTTTTTATATAAAATGTTTTAATTTAAAAGTTTATTTAATTTTATTTCGAAATTTAATTAGATTATATATAGCTTAAATTTGTGTTTATGACCTAAAAATTAGGTAATATAGGTTATTTTATATTTTTGTAATAATGTATATATTATTTGAGTAAAAACTAATTACCAATGTAAGAACCCAAAAGGTAAAATCTAAAACCCCAATGGAAAAAAGACTAAAAATGATTAAAACTTTTCAAAAATGAATTTTGGTGGTATTTTTAACCTTAATTCACCCATATTCAATTATTTTCTTTTTGGGATCCTTTCATTCTTGAATAGTTCTTTTCCATTATTGAAAAGTGATGGGTATTTACAAAAGTGTCATTTTCTTCACTTAATAAAGGAGACCACTTACAATAATTTTATAAACCCATTAAAAATATTTAACTCCACCAATATTATACCCTATTCTCTCATAAACTCTTTTCCTATTTATTAAAATCATTGATCTTTCTAAAATACAAAGATAAGGAACCTTAAGGTGTTATATTGTGTAGAACATCCAAAGGGAGAGGTAATGCTCTCAATGGAGCTGTGTTAGTTATTTTCATCTTCTATACTATCAATTTTTTTGATCTAAAAATGTATGATAACATCAATATTTTTAGTAATATAAATTTAGTTACAATAATATAATATCGCTTTTTCCCCCATTCAAAACCATTTAAAAAATGAAGACAACATCACACATTTGTAAAGACTGCCACCTCCTTGAATGATGTGTTCTATTTTTCACAACCACCTTAAATGGATGATCCAAAAGAGTTATTTGATGAAAAAATATAATAACTATAACATGATTAAGATTATAAAAGGATAATTGTTTTATTTTTTTTACCCCATCATTTTATGGAAAATGAAAGTAACAGTTGTGTACTTGGTAACTACTACCTTTATAAAATGATGTATTTCATTTTACTATTGCCACCAAACAAAAATGACTTTAAAAATGTTTTTAATGAATAAAAAACATATTTATTACACTATTAATATTCTAAAAAATTTGATATTAGAGATTCTATAAGAGATATTAAAAATAAATTGCTATAGTAGACTTAACCGTCTTAGACGAACATATCGAAGAACCTTTTTTAATTTGAGTCCATTTTTAGAGAACCTACAAAATTATATAATTTTTTTATCTAAAAGAATAATACAAGACATAAAAATATAGAATTATGTAGTTTATGAAGCTATTTAACAACTTTTTGGACCATAGACAATATATCGAGAAATTTTTAGAGAAATAGACCGAACAATCTCAAGTAACCGGTATAAGATAAATCTAATTAATAAATTAATAACACATGATGATAAACAAAAATTATTAAATAAAATATATATTATAATAATTCTTAAGATGTTTTAAATAAACTTTATTTATTTATTCATGATTTTAGGCGCACATGCAAAATGAACCGAGACACAAGGTAAGGGTTTTTGTATCTCAATTTTTTTTCATTGAGATATGATTCATATTCACCAATTATTTATTTTTATGGTGTATATATTGGAAATGGATTTATTTTTGTCATAAATTTCATATAATCTAGGGTATTTAAAAAAAATACTTCTCATGTTCTACCTTCCATGGATTTTCAATTTGAAAGATTATGACAGTTTGAAGGTTTTATTTAATGTGAGATGTAATGTTTATCTAATGGAAATGATTTAAAGATATATTTATCTCGGGTCATTAAATTTGGTATCAAATAAAGGTTTAGTTATTTTTGAGTATTAGTTTAGTTATTTTTGGGGATTATGATAATACAACTTTAGAGAAAACCCTTGGGATATGTCTAAGGGATAAGTCTTAGAATTTGATAACATCATAAAATTTTGGTTATGTTTTGAGAATGTGATTTTTGTAGAAATTAATTACCTATATAGATACTAGAGGTTGGAAGTGGTTGTAGAATAGATGAACCTAGGAGTAATAACCCTAAAAAATATTGGCTGACTATCAACCTAACCATCACTTGGTTCATGATGAGTGGGCCTAAGACTATACACCTGGCTATATGCTTTTGGGAGTATGATTGGGTCAATAAATTTTTTTTCACAATCCATTATGTGGAATTTATTATATGAAGTAATTAGCTTAAGCAGTATGAGATAAACCAACCTAAATAAACTTAAATTGAACCGAAAGTGATTTAGGTTGAAGTAAATGGTAATGTGATGGTTTTAAATAGTAAGACATTTTGATGTCAAGTTTTTCCTTAGATTATTTATTATAATTTATTATTATTTTATTTATTCATTACTCACATTAACCCCTTTTGCTTTTAGTAATAGATGAATCCCAACGGAACAAAGTTAACAATTGATTCCATGGATAATGTGAAGATTGTCCCAATGAGTAACCTAATTGGATAAGAGATGGAGTGAGAAATATTATGATTATGCCAAACCAAACTACATGATTTATGATTAATTTTGTTTACATAGTTGAGTTTAAAAATCCAAAAAATAATATTAGGATGCAGTATTATATAAGTTCAGGTTATGAAGATAATGAAGGAATGCATATTTTGTTACACCACACTTTGTTTTAATGACCACAAACACATTTTATTATTATATTAATTTAAACTGAGTGTATTTAAAGGTTTATATTTTCATATAAATATAGGAAATAGACTGATAAATTGTCAAGATTAAATGGATTTTAGTGGGATAATTTGATAAATCTCCCAGCTAGCTGCAACAGATAGCCATATCGGAGCCACTGTCTAACCAATGACAAGACTAGTGGAACTAGACCACTGTTATGCCCACCTGCTATCCAGTAGAAGAGAATAGGAATAATGGTGTCTATGATAGAATAACTATACCATTTTAGTCCCACCAACTAATTATTGAGCCACATTGTCCAACTGGTGATCCTAGAAGATCCCACCAACTAGTCAGTGGAATCTTTTACCTATCAAGTAGAGTTGATTTAAAAAGTCAAAGAAGGCTATAAAAAGTGGAACCTTCCATCTCGAATTGACATAAAAAATTTATAATAACCTATTTACACCATTAATAACATCATGAAATGTTTATATCCTACAAATAAACCCCTAGAAGGCATGGTAACATAATAAAAAACATCAACCGATCACTAGATTCAATTATGATAATGTTACAACTTCCTGAGATATATTATTTATGTTATTATTTTTTCACACCTATAACTATTTTCTCTTTATCTTGTTTTATTCTACCAATAATACTGAGAGATTAGATAATGAAATATAAAAGGATTTTACCAATAAAAACATCATCATTTTCTTCTCTTGGCTGATCACTACCATTAAAGTGGGGGATTTGGGAATCTTTAAAAAGCTATCTAAAATAAAAGTGGCACTTCTTTTTATTTGGTTTAATAATAAAACTAATTAAAATGAAGGTGTATTCCATCTTGAGTGTCTTGGATACCTCTAAATATAAGAAAATTTACTCTTTCATATCTTGGATACCACTAAAGATAATTGGTTTTTATCTAGATAGACTCAAGATATTGAGGGGGAGGAAACATATGCACTCATATTGAGTTTTATCTAAACTATTTTCTCAAATTGTGTTGATGTTACCTTTTAACTTCCATTGTATTTACTCTATTAATTAATATATATAATTTTATTTTTAATTTTATTTTATCACTTAATTTCATAATTGTATCACTTTTTTTTAAATGAAATTCTCTATAATTTCTATTATACTTAGACCAAAAATTGGTTTCAGATCCATCCTTGTTTTCTCTACCTTCACCAGTTTTAAGGAATGATCATAAAGGATAGACACTACCTCCATCACCCAAGGTTTACTTGAAGGAATCTTAGTGGTTCGAGACCATTTATTTGATGGAATATATTACAGTAATTGGAAAACTCATTTTATACTTTTATTAGAATTATAGGCTATCCCTTATGGAAAATATTTATATATGGCTACACACCCTCTAAATAATCAGAGGAAAAAGAAAATCCCTATTATATTATGACTTTTGATTAAAATGGGATGCCCATGAATTCCCCTAATTTTGGTTTGGACTATAATATCTTGAATTAACTCATTAAGGAACTAATAAAATAATGGATACTATAATTGATATGTATTATTAATATTTTAATTTTTTTTGCATAAATTCTTATGAATAAATTACAAGGACGTTTAATCACTTTACTAACATTCACAATGAAATAAAATCACATGGTAATGATATTTCTATTTAAATACTCAATAAGAAGATACTTTGGGTTTTTAAAATTATTGTGCACCCAAGGTAATGGTGATTTATAAAGAAAATAACATCAAAAATATTATGGTTAAAGGACTTATTGGATCTCTCTTGACATATGAGATTACCATAGAGGGCTAAGAAAAACGGGATCCAGAAAAGTTAAGAAAAAGAATACTATTTCATTTAAGGAAATAAAAAATGATTCTTTTGATTATGAAGATAATATTACATAACTAGCCATAAAATGAACAAATTATTAAGAAATGAGAAATATTTTCATCATACCATAAAGGATAATGAAGAATAATATGAAGAGGTAAGTTTATTTGAATTAAAAAACTAGAGACACATGAGAACAGAGTTACCCAAATTAAAAAATAAAATTAAAGAGAATAAGTAAATAAAGAAACCCATTATGGTTTTCACATGGAGTGAAAGTGATGATTTCCTATCCTCTATCGAATCAAGTGATGATGGTGACAATTTTATCATGGAAAAAATTTAGGTAAATGACAAGGTAAATTATTACTCTCCCTATAATTATTTATATTATTCATATTCTCTAAGTATATAGATCTCAAATATGATATAGATCAGTTAGAGGAAGGATTTTAAGAATTTACCTCAAAATCCAAATAACAAAAACAATTTTATAATGAAGTAATTTTTGAATGGGATCAACTCTCAAAAGATAAGGAGAAAATATAAGTGAAATTAATGTAACAAACCAATGTTGAAAAATAGAATCTACAATTAAATAACATAGGAATTATATTATTATGTTTACCCAAGGTGAATAAAATTTAAATACAAATTTGGTTTCCCAATGTCATGTAAAAAATCATTTTGGTATTGGTTTTCCAAATAAAGATATAATATTAAAAAAAATTATAAGAGGTTGATCTCAACATATATTTTTTAATAAGTATCATAAAATTGGGAATCTTATTCAGAAATTAGTTTTAAACAATGAACATTATGGAAGAATCAATAGTGTTTAACTATCTTCTAATAATTTATTTAGAAAATCATAATCAAAACAAATATGGGTTCAAAATATATTTTAGCCAACACATGTGTACCCAAAATTTGGGCACCAATTCCTTTAGTTTGTTGATTATTTTGTAGGAAAATGTATCAACATAAAATACCATGGATCCACACGGTACATGGATAATGAGTGATCAATACACATGTGTGGTGACAACTTTGAGTTTAACAATATTGAATATCTTGATAGAGGTTAGGTCACTTTTGGTAAAGAATCACAGAGTAAGGTCATTGGTATAGGTGCTATTGGTTTTTTATATTCCACTATTACAAAAGATGATATATTTTAAAATATAATTTTATATGTATTAGTATATTTTGAGATAGTGGTTTTAAATTCACTTTTGAAATTTTTTTTTGTAATGTTTTTGACTCCAAAGGAAATATTTTATTTTCAGCTCCTCAATTTCAAAATTTTTATGTTATTGATTTAAAATATATTTTAAGTTAAAATGTTATATGTTTGAGAGAAAAAAATAGTGATTAATGGGTTAGGAATATGTGTCTTGGCCATTGTAGTACACACTATAGAGACCTACATCTGTACAGGTTATGAAATTCTAAGGTAATTTTGATTTTATCAATATGTGTGTGGGCAGTTTTGAGAATTAGGACTCATAATTGTATTTTTAGAGTTTTATCACATTAAAAACCATGATTTTGATGTCAAATAAATATTTTTAGGTGTTATGAAGGCTTGAGAGAGAATTAGAGAAGTTAAAATGTGATTGGGTTGCTGGTAGCTAGTTGCCTACTGTAGTCGGTGAGCTTCTAGCTAGCCGATGGCGGGATAGAGCCACCTGTATGTTATAGGTTTCCACTAGTTATCTGATGGAAAACTAGAGCCATCGGTATAGTATTGGTGGACATTGAATTTACGATGGATATTTCCAGGGGTTTGAATTACAACTCTTCCCCTTTGTTTTTAAGAGGGAGAATCCCCTCTTCTCCCTTTAATATTACTCGCGCAGACCAGGGGTGGAACCCCCTCTCCTCTAGTTCCACCTTTATTTTCTGGTGTATTTTGTTCCATTAAATGGTGAATCCTCATAAGTATATCCATTTAAGGGTCTTTATAATTCATCAATTTTCTTTCTCTCAAATTTTCTTTCTTTTATTTATAGATTTGAGCGATGATTCAACTAAATAATGGTGTAGTTTCATTGATATAATGGATATTTCATGTATAATATCTAGAGCATGTACTAAGATAGCTTCTTCGCACCATCATACACCGTTTTGTTGAATTATGTTGACAAAGTGATTTTTCCAAGATTTTTCGATTAAATTAAATTAATTTTGAAATTAAAATTTTTATCACACATTAGGGTTTTTTATCAAAATGAGGTTGAGAGTGCAATATGTGCCCCCATGGGTGGTGGTCATGGTTCTTGAAATAAGACATCACCTGATGTGAATTTGAGCATTATGGCTAGGTTGAGTAAATTATTGAAACTAATTATAATTGTTTTAATTAATTGATTAGTGATTCTTGTCATGATATAATTACTCATATGTATGGATGATGTATGTTTGAGTCAATATGAGACTTGGACGATCTTGTAAATCCTAGATGGAGCCACCATACTATTTGATCTAATTAAGAATGGATTGAAATCGAGGTAGGTAGTCCTTATCCTTTTCCATGGTATTTTTTTTTCATATGCATGTGGCATGCATTAGTTCACTCCTAGGATAGTTACCCTCTTAATTAACATATTTGTTTAAACTAATTTTTTGGTTTAAAATTTAATTAAATTGTAGTGATTAAACGAAACATCATCAGGTACAAAATAGAGTGACAAGGGACATGATAGATCCTTTCAGACTAGATTACTCATTTGAGTATCCAATGGTATAGTAATTCATTATAATTACATGCCTTGGGATACATGGACCCCATGAGGGTTGTATTTGGTTTATAAAATTATGGTAGGCCTTATTATAGGTTCCTAGTATACCTCCAAGTAGATTAATGTGATGGTATGGAATGAGTGCCCTCATTAGGCCTTAATGAACTCTAAGTACTGTGTAACACCTTAGATCCTTTGGCTATGTGGGGTGACTATGGGGAGAGTAATTCTCCACCATTTTTATGTGATACCAAAGTGAGAATTACTTGAAAGGATTGGAATATATGTCAGGTGTTCAAATCAACCTATGATGACATAGAAATGGAATGGTCATAGGGCCATCTCCCTTGTGAGACTTTATTTGGAAACTAGTGAGGCCTCGATGATTCCTTGATGATATCGAGGGACAATATGCACTAAGAGTGATGGATTTTTTCTTGAGAAACTATTTAATGACCAAGGGAACCTTTTGAGGTTCCCTAGATAAGATAAGACCTATGAGATCCTAGTGGATGCCCCAGTGACACGTTGACCCTTGTTAGAAGGTTTTCTTGGGAAATGGATAGTGATGATTGCATGTGTTACATTAGAACCTAGATAAATTATTTGAGTCCTTTCAACTGTGATGATTTGGGTGGGCTCTTGGGTGACTGATCATGGTTTACGTAAGTATTTTTGTAGACATAAACCCATGAAACTGATTTTTATTTAGGATTCCTTAGACACACTCCATGATTTCGAAGGCTGATTCTATTGGGTATGTTATGCATTTGGATCTAGGATGTTTTTTTATTTCACCATGTGTTATCTAGTAATTCATATGTTGGGGGCATAATGGGGGTTCTTACTATCTTCTAGAGACATGGGAGTATGCATAAACAATTATTTTACTATTTAAAGTCTCCCTACATGGATTTAGGTGGGGGAGGGGGTCCCTCAGGGGATCCATCTATCTATTAGAGGAATGTGAATGAGTGTGACCATTTTTGTATACTAAGGTGGGTTTATCCACGAGTAATTATCCCCTATATATTAGGCTAGATTAGGCCCCTAGGTTGTTATCACTGTATACTATGGTAGATCCATTCCTCGAGTCACTATCACTATATACTATGGTGGATAAGGGCCCATGTCATTATCACTACATATCTTGATGTGTTTATCCCATTGGGTTGTTGTCACTATATAACAAGGTGGATTAGGCCCCTGTTCAATTTCCAATATTTCAGGGTGAAAGTCCCTTGAGTTTTTTTATAGTTGGAACGACCATCACAACACCCTTTTAGGTACTCTGGCCCCACAAAAAACATGTATGTTCAATTGGGGTCACAAACCTGAGGAATGACAGTGGTTAATTTATTTATTTATAGTAGTTATTTATTTATTATAAACATGTCACATGTATATATCACAGTATTAATGATATGAATCAGACCATTTTGGTGGTTCCCTAATTAGTTTGATTTATCACACCCTAATTTGGCTACCATTACACTTGGGTACGAAAGTGGACTCTCACTTAGTTGTAGGTACATGTTGGGAAGAGGACTAGAGTTGTAAATCAAGCATGATAGCTCAAATGAATATATGAGATATTGGGATGAGGTGAGGCTTAGAGCTATGAGTATGGCCTAATTTTTATTTTATTTCTTTAGATCATTCTGTATATGTGATCATCCCAATGGGAGATCTATCTTGGATTCTTGTATGATCACTCATGTATTTTTTGTTTCATTTTATTTATTATAGCATTTTCTCATTTATTTCTCCCATTTACACTATTTCACATTATTTTTTATAGTTAGTTATTTTTTTATGATTTTTCACTCTAATACAAGGGGTATAATCTTTTCATAGAACCTTTTGGACCCCTGCTACTAGTTGGTAGCCTATTTCATATGGGGATGTGAAAATGAGGTCATGTTACACTAATAGTCTAGTTACTATTCATAGCGAGTTTGTTTGATTTGTTACAAAATGAAATTGTAGGTTTTTGTATTTTTCGTACTATTTGTAGTATGGTAGACTAGTGATATAAGATTGTGTCAGATCCTATGAGGGATATCAGGCTGTTGTGTCATGAACATCTTTTCCAGTAGGAAGTCCAACTCACTAGGGGCTTGGGATTACAATTCTTGGTGTTACCTATTTTCATTATAGATTTTTCACTTCATGTCACACACTTGGCACTGAATAAGTGATTTATCTACGATTTTAACTCTTGTATTATAGAGGTAAAAGGAATATCATGTATCACGATTAGGTAGGTAGGATTCACTTTATTTATATTCCCACATTTATGTGATTTTACCAATTAAAATAGAGTTTTAGCTACTTAAAGTGTCAACAATAGCTCAAAAAATATTTTACCATATAAGTTATTGGTAAAATCATACTTATCTAGACTGACATGTATATTTTATCATATTTTATAGTTCTTCATGTTTATCTATAGTGAAATTATTGGTGATGTGGACAATTATGGTTCAATATCCCATTTTCAAGGGAGGTTTAGTGACCCTAGATGTCAATTCAAGCAGTGTATGCCACCATTATAAACCCCTTGTGAGTGACTATATAGTGTTTATATATATAAATTGGAAGGAAATTATACTTAACCAAGATAGTGACTATGATACCATTAATATATATTTCATAGGAAGCACCACTATGTGATATTTGATCATCTAATTAGTATTCTTATTGTATAGATGCTCGGAGAGGTTGGGTTCCCTAGGAGTGGGAAGTGATTTCAGAACTTTATTCCAGTTATAATTTTATGAGAGTTAATTCCATATTAAGTTGATGAGTTAGAATATGATGCCTGATGTGATATGTGTATGAGACCTTAGAGTGGGTGTAGGCATGATAGAGGTCATGATGTTTATAAAAAAGAACATAATATATTACAAAGTGTTATGAATTTATCATGAGATATAACCTATGATTTATAGTCATGGTGGGAGAGAATGGTGACCCATAAGACACGAATCATGATTTTTATGGGTCAATTCCTAGTAGTTTATGAGGGAAAAACAATAGAGGTGTTATCCTGGAAATGTAAACATCCTTAGAGGGGTTTGAGGAAAGTCACATATGATTCATTGTAATTTTATATGTAAAGCACCTTGAGTTATTATACCTTTGTATCAAGGCTAAAATCAAAGGGTGGGATTGGTTAGACACTAGACCATAGTGATTATGGATGTGTTTTTATGTTTATCTAGATAAAGGGTAGATTTTCATGTTTTGGAAAGTTTCCTGAGTGATGAGTGAGATTGTGTTGACCAATGGAACTAGTGGAGTGCCTAGTTTTGAAGAGGAGTTCCTAGGGAACTCCATGTTGGATATAATTGATATGAAATTGGGGAATTTGTAGTGGTTTTGAAATATAATGCTTGATACATGTGAGATGTAAATCCTTTTGGATGAAGAATTGCATATAACTAGTTCTTGATGATTTTGACATACCTTGACACACGGTGATCCATATTTTGATGATTTGTGACACATGGTGTCATGGGTTGGGTTTCATGATCAGTCATGGGAGCATGTGGCCCCTTGGGTTTCAATTAGATATATTCAGTATGCACTAGTTATATGTGGTTCTTGATGGATTTAGAATCAGTGATGATCGCGAGTGGTATGAGGATTGATTGAATTTAGTAAAACACTAATGGGCCAAGTATATAAGGCCCAAGCCTTAAACCTTACTTAATCTTGAGTTATTACAAGATTACACATTGAAGATATTTTAAGGTTTAGAGTTTTAGAGAATTAGATCATAAAACTTGAATTACATTCCACATTTAAACACAGTGGTTACATAAAAGATAGTATTCATTTTTCCCATCAACAGAATAATATTTAAAATAAAACATGGATTCTTTCTTGACACTTCCTTGACACTATCATTATATCATGTACCATTCCATTGACTTGTGAAATTTTTTTCAAAAACTTGGTATGATCATAAAAAGCTCATTAAGGTTTATAAAAATATGGAAAGGAAACATGAGTACATATATACATAAGAATGAAATCATACTTTACCCATAAAACATAAGCACTTTAACATACCTCATCAAAACATGAATAAATCATAGAAATCATAAGACATAAAGGTAACTTGAGGAATTCATAACATTCTTACGTAGGGAGTAACCCTCTTGGTTACATTTGGAATACCCATCATAGTATATTCCCTAAATCTCTTCAGAGAAAACTTAACGTTTAACTCCTTTGAATTACCCAATGCATTGGAGAGCTATATCGGGCTCACCCGCCCTTAGTTTATCACGGAACCACCCATCTTCATAACAATGCCTAAGAACATTAACATAATTGTATCACATAAAAAATGCATAAGGGAAACATAATATTTCCACTTTTCAATTACAAGATATCAATACAACACATTGATATAAAAACATTATGAAAACAATTTTCAATACCAATATAAAATAAAAGTAAAACATGGTATTTATTTTTCATTTAAAAAAAAGGTATGACTTGTAGAGGAAGCCGAAACTCAAATAATGGTCATGGCGACGGAGAAGTTGTTGTTTCCACATACGTACGATAAAAACATTCCCTTTTGTCATTTAGTAAAACACTTAGAATAAAAAAGATTCCTTTTGGATAAACTTAAAAGACAAAGGGGTTTATACACCATATAAAAGAAGGTTGTGTATAAAACAAAATATGCCTCAATGAAAGGAGATTGAGACAAAGTCCCATACAAAGATCATTTTTTTAAATAAATTAGATATATTATGTGCATTAACTATAAGTACACATAAAGAATGTATAAATACAAGATATGACATAATAATATCATGACATAATTTGAAAGTAGGAGATTAACCCAAAGAACAGAAATTGGGTTAAGAAGTTCCCTTACCTCGGGTCCGACTTGACTCGATCATTCTTTAATCTCTTGAATAATAAACTTGAGTTAATTTCTAATTTCTTAAGAAACTTTTTCAAGTTCATTATTCCTTTTATATCACTTATTACCATGCCATGAACACTATTAAATTAATAAAGTTAATAACGGTCGTTTTAACGATCATTGGTACTTGAGTCAAAAATAAACTCCTTATAATTACAAGTTGTTCATGTATCCATTATATAAAGAGTTATAATCATGATTTAGATATCATATATATCATAAATATCCAGTATATACGTGCATTTATAATATTACATAACGTTTAGAGGTAAGAAATGAAATGCACCGTTCATGGAGACGGTAAGCCGTACGTACGCATGAACACTACTTTCATTTCTATTGCGTATTTTATGGAATGGAATCATAAGGATATAAAGGTATATTATAATTAAAATATAATATCATATATAATATTATTAATTAAATCATTTATATATCCCACATATGGCATTAACGAATCAAATCACTTTGAGTGGGCGGTAGTCCGCACTTCCTAAAATGAAGATATCACGTTTACCCATAATGGTAACCATAAAGGTATGCCATAAATGGAAAATACAGAAGATTAAGTAAAAAATAAACATATTATATATCATATATAAATATAGTTTCATCTTAATGGCCACCTTTGAAGGTGTTAAAATAATATTGAACAATCATTGTTTCGTGAGGCAAAAATTCGCCATCCACGGAAACAGTATGTTCTTTAACCATTAGCTGTAGGTGTGTGTGAGTGTAGCTAGAATAATTATTATAAAAACATCATAGTATATGGAAGATACTGATTTTGTTACAAAATAAATTAATAAAAATAGTTTAGGGGGTTGGAGAAGCAAAATAAAACATAAGAACACAAGAGAAGACACTACCTTTAAATTGGGTAACTCTTTTTGATTTGAGCTCAAAGGCTTCCTTGGGAAGAATTCTGCCCAAAGTGAGGCTTCTAAGAGTTATAGAGGTATGTGGAGAGACAAAATGGGCAGGGGTTGGCCGAGAAAAATGCTTGAGAGGTGTGGGTAAGGTGGTAGAGGTGGGGGCCTTTTATAAGAGGAGAGGAGGGGCACTCTTGGAAAGTTACAAAATGTTACCTTATTTTCAAATGGGTTTCGGATTTTAAAGTTCCCAAATTGATGTATTTTGAGTATAAGGTGATAATGGTTCGAAATATACTCATACAATAGGTCTTTGACAAGTTTAGGTCTTAGATTTTACATTATCGTTTTATTTTATTTAAATCGTTAAATAATAAGGTAATCACTGCATCATCATGATGTCATAAATAATTTAATTTTTTTAATGTCTAAAAATTATGAAAAAAATACTATGATGTAAGAAATATTTTTAAATTTCCAATGAATATTTATAGTCCAAAATATAATCTATTTAGATAAAATTAAAAATGTTTTACTCAGGTGATACATTCTTTGTTATATTTACTTTCTTTAAAAATAAAAACATAAAAAGTCAATTTCACACAAAAGTGATTCCATGGGGTCCCCAAGATTGGAACAAGGCATACCATGGTCATACATGAGATAACCAGTGGAATTAGGACACCTATTTGTGTCATTTTTTATTATTATGATATTATTTTATTATCCTTAACTACCCGATTACTCATTAATCAAGATAATTAAAGATAATTACCGTCGTTACTATTCATAATGTCAAAAAACAAAAGTGTCTTGATTACATAATTTGGACCTTATAATTCCAAATATGTAATCCATTTTACCAAATTACAAACACAGAAATTTCAATAATTAATTTAAAAATAATTCCCGTTGTCAAAACAAATAGCGGGTTTTTTTTGAAACAATATCTATGAAAATTTTGGCATTAGTTTATGCCCAAATCCAAAGTGAAATAAATCATAATGACCACCATTGGATTAAATGGTAAAAATATATTCATATTACACTTTAATACCAATTAAAAAGATAATATAACCATATAATTAAATTAGATGAAAAAGCAGTTTTGATGTAAAATGCAGTATTTTTCACTATTCATTAAAAAATGAACATTGTCAGAAAAATACCAAAAATTTATCCAATGTAAATTTAAATGTCCCAATAATAAAAAATATGTTTATTTTGACAAATATAGATTATAAAATTGTCAAAATTTTGATTTAAAAAATGGTTTGCCATCAAAAGGCAGTAAAACAATCTTTTAAAAATATTAGTGTATTCCATGCTTAAGATTGGATTTATTCTCATTTTAAGCCTCTAAAACATTATCTAATTCATAAATAGACATAGATAAAAATATCTATTATTCATTAATTACTTGGGATGTTACAATGTATCTTATGAATTTAATAGGAATGGAAATTTTTCCAATGTGATGATAATTACCCTATAAATGATATTATGTCTAGGATGATAGTGGTAGGAGTGGTTCAGGATGAGTGACATGCATGTGTTGATTCCATGACCCATTTTGTGAAATATTCAAGAGTGGTGTGAGAAAAACTAGATGGTTTTGAGTGAACCATTAAACATTGGAGGGTGAAACCCTCATTGTGAATAAGGTTTTTATAGATGTTTTGAGTGACATTGCTATGATCTTGAAATAAAAAGTGAATTGATGGTCATTAAAAAACATGGGATTTGAGGAAGATAGCCACATATGGACACTATTTTTGGTGATTGATGGGATATGGGCTATGAAGATATAGGTTTTGATATACAGGAGAAATGATAAATAAAATCCTATTATGGAGAGAATAGTACCAGTCCGTGGTGATACAACCATCATGTGGGTAGGGTTATTGTTTTGTGAGACCAATTAGTAATTGAAACCAATTGAAACTCTATGCTAATAAGCATGTGAATTCCTGATTGAAAATAATTTATCATGATAGATTAATCCAAAAAATTGGCATTGTAATTTTTATGAAATGAATATGTTTTGATCATGGATTAGGTATTTTATTAATTTGTGAAAAAAGTAGAGTGAAACAATGGTTTTGGATGAATAATGAATTAGTCATGGAATTGACCTAGTGATCAGGTTAATGCTATTAGGAATGTGTGAAATAAAATTTAGTTAATTGAATTAAGTTGAATAGAAGGAGTGGTTGAAAAATATATTTACTTCATTAATGTAGTGGAATAAATTATGCTTCCTTTAGAATTTATTGAAGGAGGCTGTTCAGAAGGTGGTTCCTTTGATTTTTTCACCCTGAGAAGTATTATTTTAGATGTTCAGATTTTACTTTTGGAAGATGTCATATACTCATATTTCTATAGAGGATTCCAATTTACCAAGAAATGATGGTAAAACTAAGTATTTATAAAGGAGATGGACAATGATAATAGTGAAATGGTTGGAATCCCACATTTATCAGAGGTTTGTTCAACTGGATTAACAAATAGTAGTCCTTATAAATTAGAGGGTCGGGATACATTTGATTGTATTAATGATATTAGTAGGTTTTAGTAATCTAAAAGACTCATCAGACACAAGTTGTAAGATTTTCATCCAGCTAAATTAATCACTAAAATTTTTCTCCTGCAGACATATCACTTTTAATTTGAATAACATAAAACCAAAGTGTTATTTCTTGTTTATATTTAATTTCATTGAATGAATGTTTTATTATCTATTTGTGTGAAAAGGGTGAATTTGTTTCAACTTGGTGTGTAATTTGGGAGAAATTTATTTCTTCAAAGTTTTGGAACACTAATATTAAAAGAGTTACTATCTAAATATATTTCCACCAGAGTGATTTTTGATCAACCAATTATAGTTGTTTATCTAAATGAAAATTTTAAGGGAATCCAAAATTGCTGTATCAATGTTTGGTTGATATAGTCTTATTAGTTTACTTGTCAGTTCAGTTAATATTCTCTTATTTAGATTTTTTTAATTTTAATGGGAGTCAATGTTTTTCTAGAAGGATAACATTAGAGGATGGAAAGTTTTGGATCAATATGTTTTCTGGAAAATTATTTCATTTTTTAAAAATATAGATAAAATACTATGTCATTCAAAATGGTCTAGATCTTTCACTAAAGGTTTTTAAACTAGAAGAAATGGATAAAGGTGAATGGGAAATGATGGATCATAAGGTACTTAGAGTGAAATGAATTTCTCTAGCCTAAATGTGTAATTTAACATTCAAGAGATGAAGAATACAGTAGTGTTGTTTGAATACCTTTCAGATATGTGAAAGAAACCTATATCATTGAATAAGGTATATTTTATATGGGATTTATTAAATATGACGTTATCTAATGGAATATATACATGAGATCTTTTAAATTATTTAAACTTAATCCATATTTAGTTAGATACTTTAAAGGATACATTCACTGATTATGTTTGGGTGATCTTGTTGTCATTATATTTATCAAAATCATGGGAGTCCATGGTGATAGTTGTGGTAGTTTAATAAATAAATAATGAATTTGTTGTCTAATGATTTTTGGAACATGATTTTCAATGAGGATCTCTAAATAAGAGAGATTTTAGTTTCTTTTAGCGATTTATTGAATATAGAATGATGATGGTTCTCACATTATCATAATAATCATAAGAAATCAGAGAGAAAATAAAGGGAAATTAATACATGGAAGTCTTATAAAACTAGTATTATTTATTGGAATTATAGAAAGTGAGGGCATCTTAAAAACTATTTCCATGATTGGAAGGAAACCTCCAACTAGATTGCATCCGAAGAACTATGTGTTGAAATAGAGTGTAGTGTAAATATAATTTCAAGTGTTGATACTAAATTTAAATATTTGGTCAAATATTATTGATATTTATTCCATTTTATAAGAGATAAATTATTCATGTTAAATTATTTATCCAAGAACTTTAGTAGACTGCGTCTTACTGATGATGGAGCTCTTGAAATTTTGGGGAAGGTAGATGTGAAAGTTTAGTTGATGAATAAAAGGTTATTATTCTGAAGAAATTAGGTAATGTTATAGTTCTTCTGAATAACCTAAATTAATTTTGTTGGCTAGATGAAGCATATTTTTTATAAGTTTTGTGGAAAGAGTATAGAAGATTACTTAGGATTCGATTGTCATAGATAGAGATGTAAAATATGGGTCAATGTATTTGATTGGAAGGGTAGTGGGAGATACACTTTTCATAACATCATATTTCTGAAATTAAAAACTTTGGGATAATCAGTTTGAGAACCTTAGTGGTATAGGTTTGAAGATTATAGTTTAAAATCGAATACTAAAGCTAGATCATTTAGACTTTGTAATATTAGATATTTATATACCCATGAACCAGTGGAAAACATATTTTAATTTTTTTGAACTAACATAAATAGGATAGAAGCTAGAGTAGATACATATAGATGTTTGGGGACCCTCCCTAGTTCATTATCATTGTAAAAATATGTACTTTATTAACATTATTGCTGATTCTAGAATAACTGTATGGGTATAATTTCTAAAACCTAAAAGTGAAGTGTTTGGAATATTTAGTTAGTAGAAGGATATAGTGGAAAGATAAATATAAATCAAGATGGTTATTTTTGATTAGACAACAATGGTGAGTTTACTAGAAAGAGATTCTGGAATTACAGTAGGCAAATAGAAATACAGAATGATAAGACTATTCTATGAGCACCAAAAAATGTTTTTTTTCTGAGAGAATGAATTAGATGTTGATGGAGATATTAATATTTATTATTATTTATTCTGGAATATATAAGGAGTTTTGTGCAGAAAAAATAGGAATAAAAACATACCAAATGAACAATAGTCTATCAGAACAACTTGGACATCAGTTACTGGAAGAACTGTTATCTATAAATGTTCCAAAAGTTTCCAATATCAGAGTATTCATAATTTTAACCTATATTCATGTGGATAAAAAATAAAGAGATAAACTTGAAGAAAAATATTAGGAATGATTCTTCCTAGGCTATTGAGATGAAGGAATTAATTTTCATCTTTGGGATGATGAAAATAAGAAAGTTTTATAAAGCTAAAATGTACTTTTTAATGAGAAGATCTTATAGAAATATCAAAAAATGAAGGAAAAATAGGTTGAGAGTAATGATTCGACGTCAATTCAGGTTGATCTGAATGGTGGTTCAAAAATATCACTTTTTCTATAATGTTAATATATCTCTTATTCTATAAGAATATTGTATATATTTAGAGAGAATTTCAAAGGTAAGTGTAGAAATATCAGAAATTTAGCTAACTAAAAACATATGTGAGTGATAACGAATGGATGAAACTCATTCAAGAGTTCTAGAAGGAAATTTTATAGAAGTTATAGTGATGGAATAAGATGAATTGTTAGTTATTTTATTAGGATCTTCAAGTTTTAGATGGAAGTTGTAGTGATAATATCATGATATTAGCTGGTCACTTTTAATGGATGAAAGAGAACCGTAGAGTCTAGAAGAATTGGCCACTCTAAGTGATTTCAGAAGGTGGAGTCTACCATACTGGAGGAGTTGAACTCTCAATGAGTGAATAACACCCTAATCTAATAGAATTACTACAATGGAATAAATCAATTGATAATAAGTGGGTGTTCTGGTTGAAATAAGAAGCTGATAGAAGGAAGAGGTATATATATAGATTGGTTGTGTATGGTTTTTAATAGAAGGAAGGTGTTTACTTCACTATAATATTCTCTTAAGTAGTTAAACATATTAACCATCGAACTATATTAATCTTTCTTGCTTATAAATATATAAAACTTGAGTAAATGGTTGTGAGGATGGGTTTTCGTTATAGGGATTTAGAGGAAGAAATTTATATAATGAAACCAGTTTGTTTTGTAAAAAATCATAATCAGCTCTTCTTGCAAAAACTAAAAAGGAGCCTTTATGGTTCATGAAAATCACTAAGGTGTTAGAACCATAATTTTGATTCCTTTTTTGACGTTAATAGTTTTTTTTGTGAAGTAACTATAATCATTGTTGTTTCTAGAATGTATTGAGTGGAAAAGAATTTATAACCACACTCTTGTACATGAATGATAAGCTATTTATGGGAAAAAATTTATTATGATTCAAATGTTTAAGGGGAAATTATCTGGGAGGTTTGTGATTAATGATATTGGTGAAAAAAAATAAGATCTTGTGCATGAGGATTGAACATCATATGAATACCATGAGATGTTTTTATCATAAAAGGTTTAAATCCATAAGATTGTTGAGAGATTCAGAAGTAGAAGATGCGAACTGGTTTTCCCTTCTCTCACTACACTTTAAACATTAAAAGGAGTATCCACCATGAACAAAGGAAACAAAATAAGTACATGGTGAAATTATATTATGCTTCAGAGATTGAAAGTTTTATGTATACTATATTTTGGACACATTTAGACATTTATTATACATTGGGAGTGGTCAACTGATTCATGAAAAATCCAAGGAAAGATCATTAGAAAGATATAAAATGGAATATTATGAATATTGAAGGAACTAAAGGTGGAAATATTTATTTTATAAATGATTATCCATTACTTGGTTTTATAGATGAAGGCTTGGGGGGGGGATTCTAAAGTTATTAAGATCCTAACTAGATATGTTTATACATTTAGTGAAATTATGGTCTGTTGGATGTTTAGGTTACCACAAGAGATTTCACATTGTACAATAGAAGAAGAGTATATGGCTGTTAAAAAATATTGAAAGGTGATTGTGTAGCTAATATGTTTAGTTAAGTAACTCAGATATAGTCAAGAGAAAGGGTTGTTTTACTATGATAGTCAGAGTAGAATTTATCTGGATAAGAATATAGTGTTTCATTAAAGAACTAAACACATTGAAATGGAGTATAATCACACTTGAAAGATTCTATAATGTGGTCAGTTGGAGTTGTAAAAGATTTATAGGAACCAAAATCTAGTGTACATGTTCACTAAGAGTTCAGATTTAGAAATACTAATGCAATATAAAGCCTCAATTGGTCATGGGTAAATATAAGGAGGTATTGATGAATTATGTGCAGTGATAGTTGAAGGTGGTTCCATGGTTTTATATAAAGTAGTTTTCAAGTTGGAGATTATTGGAAATGTGTAAATTTTAATTCAGTCAATCAAATTTAGTCGACTGAAAGTATTGGTACTAGAAGATATATAGTTCATTGAATTAGTGGTAGTAGTGACTATTCCTTTAGAATTTCTTAAATATGGTTTCTAGAAAAAAGTTGTTCAGAATTGGTTCTTTATATGTTCCCAAATCCACGTGGTCTTGTTCTAAAAGTTAGACTTGTACTTATGAAAGATGGTGTATGTTTAGTTTCTATGGATGTTTCTCATTTAGGAAATTGGTGGTCACACTGATCATTTCTATAAAAGATCAGTAGTGATAATAGTTGAATGGATGGACTCTCATATTTCTTGGAGGTTTATTCAACTAGATTACTGGATTATAATCATTATAAATAGGAGTCTTGACCACCTTTACTTGTTTTAATGAAATGAAATTCTTTTATTGATTCACTTGACTCATAATTTTCTTTTAGTAAATTTTCTTTTAGAGAAATGAAATTCTGCAATGTTTGTCTCATGGGTGTGGAAATTTTAGTCCAAACCAGGTAAATATATAATTTTATTTCTAGTTTACATTTATTTCCATTGTATGGATATTTAATTATATATTAAGGTGAATAGGGGTGAATTTTTATTGAATTAGTGTGGTGATTTGGTTAAACATTGTCTCTTTCAACTTCCACAACACATATCTTTAGAGAGTTCATACCGGAATTTATTTCCACCCAAAGGATTTTGGGTCCACTGTATTCAAATGTTTATCATAAGGATAGTGATAAGGGTTTCTCAATAGAAATTTCATTGAATGTATTAAGATGTTCTTGGGTTTCTATTGAGAGTAGAGGTATTATAATTGGGGGTTTTGGGTGATGTGTCAGTGAGGGAAGTTGATGGTTTTTTAAGAAGGTCACCATGAGTAGTTTTAGATTTCATTCAAAATTATAATTTTATGTTATTGGATAAAAAAATATATACATAATTTTTAACATGATGATTAATTTTTGGGTGTTGGGAATAGATTTTATAGGGATAGTTGGCCTATCTAAGCTTGTTTCATGGACTATTGGTGCACATCCATTTTGAATTGGAACTATGAAATGAGAATATGAACAAATGTTTGACTAGTTTTCTCAGGGGTATTTTTGTTTTGTGTGTTTGGAACCATAGTGAGTGTGTCATTGGACTACTTAAAATATGTTTTAATAGGAAATTATAATAGTGGAGGGGAACTGTTGTTTGGAATTGGCCTTGAAAACTAGGCCCTACGGTGAGGATCACCATGGATCAGATGATTAATTAGATAGATATACATGGGTTTCTTAGGATGGGTAGGCACCATGGAGTTCCATATTAATGTTTTAGTAATAAAAATGAGTAATGTATTGGGTTTGGCGCTTAGTGTTCGAAATATTAATGTTGTGAAATGGAGGCAAAATTGGTGTTTGAGAAAGGGGAATGGCCATTTTGGAATTTAATTGGTGACTGATGTTGGTAAGAGTGAATAGTTGTAAAATTACTAAAGATTCTCAAGGAAAAAATGTGTTATAGTGGGGAGTTTTTGTTGACATGTTTCCATACTAATTGAAAAATTCATAAGGAGTCTTGAATATTTGAGTTAGTGGGTGTGTCATTTTGATAACTTGGACTATGAATAGTACTGAAATACTTTGGGCACTAAAGGAGGCGTTTTGGACGTGAAGTGAAGTTCATTGGGTGTTGGAAAGGCTTGGGAGCATATAAGAGCTAGCCCAGGGTGTCTATACTACTGGTAACTGACAACCTGCAATAACCAAATAGCTACAGACTGCTGTATACTACATGTGGGTAACAATGATCTACTAGTCTTGTACCGGCTAGCTGACAATGTCTGATAGTGTTGAGATCTAATTCCTTAAGGCACATTATATCCAATTGAGTTTATAGGGGGTATTACTACAATTCTTCCGCCATTTATTTTCAGATGGAGAAACCTCTCTTTCCCTCTTTATCTTTATTTCACAGTCTATGGATGGATCCCCCCTTTTCTCCTTTAGTTTCCCCTTTAATTTTGGTGTGGATTTGGTATTTTTTCTCAATGATTTTTTATGTATCACCTCAAATTACCTCCATTCATCTCCTCTTTATTTCTATATTTTTTTAGTTTTTCTTTTTAAGTATTTGAGTGAATATTTCCCCTAGAGAATGATGTAATACCCTAGATATGATGTGGATTTAATTTATCATAACTAGAGGACATCTTAGGAGAACATCCAAATTCAAACACATAATGTTTTGATGAGTTGTTCCACCATAGTGTTTTTTATATGCTTGATGGATTAAATTAAATTCATTATGAGAT
This sequence comes from Viscum album, assembly GCA_963277665.1. NCBI lineage: Eukaryota > Viridiplantae > Streptophyta > Magnoliopsida > Santalales > Viscaceae > Viscum > Viscum album. Next base: position 878,292,858 of record OY728125.1, read on the forward strand.
CTAATTATTGTTACACCTTTGGGAATTTTCATAAAATATGGTTGGGAGGGCTCTACAGCCACCTATGGGTGGTTGATATTGGTTATGTGAAACATAAATTTCCCAATGAGAAGTTAGGATTATGTATATTTTGAGTAAATTATTTAAATTATTTATCATTTTTACAATTAATTTATTATCAATTCTTAGAATGGTTTGGATCCTTAGATGGATGGATGGTGGTTTTATGAGCCCATATGAGACTTGGATGGGCTTGGAGAGCCATGAAAGAGCTACCCAAACATGGTATTTGGAAGGTAATGGATTGAAATTGATATAGGTTGTCCTTGTACTTACTCATGGTATTTATGTTTTTGTTATATTCATGTGGAATTAATGGACTTTCCCCTAGGGGAGTGACCCTCCTTAATTAAATTATTTGATTAAATGATATAAAAATTGTCTAATTTAAATTAAAATTTTAATCTTAAATGAAAATTCTAGAGATACGGAATAAAGTGATACGGGAAACAAAGAACCTATGTACACTTTTTTACTCACCTTGACCATTGATGGTCAAGGCCTTCATTATAGTTACGTTCCTTTGGATACATAGAACCCATGTGAGTGATCTTTTAGAACTCCGATTAGAGGAATGTGATGTGATGAAATGAGAGGCCCAAATATTCCTTACTGAACATTATAAACTTTTTTATGCCTTAGAGCCTTAGGATCACTAGGGTTACCACATGGTGAGTGATCCCCATAGGGATATGATTACCAAGGTGGGAATAAACTAAAAATATTAGTGGATATTTTGAGTTCCATACCTACCTATTATGACTCAAAAAATTAATGGGATTAGAAACATAACCCTTTTGATACTTTAATAGGAGAATAATGAGTCCTTTATGAGACCTTGACGATGCCGAGGGACACTATTAACTTAGAGTGATGGGTTTGGACCCAATAGATGAGCTATGGAATGGGGGACCCTTATGAGGTGTCCTAGCTATGATAAGAACGAGGGGACCCTGGTGGGTACCCAAGAGAAATGTTTACCCTAATAAGAGTGTGTTCTTGAGAAATGGATAGTGATGATCATGAGTGTCATCTTAAAACCTTGACCAGTTTTATTGACCCTATTACAATTGTGATGAGTTATTTTAGGCTCCTAGGAGCCTGATTGTGGTTTTTATAATGGGTTTGGAAGATGGAAACCCATGATATTGATATTTATTTTTGAATATGTGGACATGATACAAGTGTCTAGATGTTATGTATAGTGGAAAAACCATGGATTAGTTTCTAGTATGTTTTAGGATCCTTCCACGTGCTATATTTTAAGGATTTTAGTGGGGGGTATGGTAGGGGTTCCTTATATCTTCTGGATCTGTGGGTGTAGGTGTGGAAAATTATTTTACTACATGCGTAATGATACTAAGGCTTATGGTGGGGGGTATAGTGGGGGAGCCTATTATATGTTAGGGTCATGGTTAGGAACATGAACTTTTTTATATACCGAGGTAATATTGTCCCTGAGACAACATCACATGTATACTAGGGTGGATCAAAACCTCAGTTAATTATCATTGTAAACCAGGGTGGATTATTCCCATGGCCATTATAACTATATACTAGAGTTAGTTTATCTCATAGGGAATTATCATTTTGTATTGAGATGGATCAGGCCCTATGCCATTAACACAATATATAGGGGTGAGTTTAGCCCCCCATGTCATTATCACTGTATACCAATTTGGTTCAAGACCCTAGGTCATTACATGTTTACTAGAGTGAAATACCCCAAATTTGTTATTATGGTTGGTATGGTCACTGAGATATGTTTAGACACACTCTGACACTAGCTGATGTTGGTATGGTCGATTAGGGTCATGAACTTGAGGATTAATTGCGGTTTATTTATTTATTTTTTGAAGTTATTTATATATTCTAATCATGTCGCATGAACATATCACAACATTTGAAATATGTATTGGACCACATTGGTGGTTCCGTATTACGTTTTTTACTCGCACCCTTCTAGAGCCGTTACAATACTTGGGTACTTGAGAATGTTCTCACTTAGTTGTAGGTACAAGGTTGATAAATACCTATAGTGACAAGGTCATGTAGGATAACTCTAATATGTGTACTAGATATTGGGATGATTTGAGGCTTTGAGTTGCAGTAGGGCTACATTTTTTTTTCATTCTATACATATGACCCGCCTAGTGGGTGGTCATTCTTGTATGTTTTTATGATCTCTCTAGTATTTTATTATATATTTTATTTATTATAGATTGTTCACTTTTATTACTTTTATTTACACTATTGCTAATTGTGTATGATAATTGGTTATTTACATTATGATTTTACTCTATGGTATAGGGGGCATAGAATTATCACTATACCTCCTTAACCCCCACTTCTAGTTTGTAGCCTTTGAGGTACATGTGGAAACACCTGAGTTTACGTAGTCATACTGGTTCAGTTACCATTAAAAGTGCACTAGGATGAGACATCACATGCATACACTTTTCAAACTCTACCAAAATAACCTAGTATAATATTTTCTTGAATTTCATTTCAAAAATAACATTATGTGAGAACCTTTCAAACTCAGTGATAAATGTAAGAATTTATTTAAATCTAAAAAGTAATTAACCAACTCTAAATCCCTTGAACTTATTCGTGTTGATATCTTTGGACCAAACCATGTTTCTAGTATAAGAGGTATATATTTCACTTTTCTAATTCTCTATGATTATATAGGATTTACATGGGTTTATTTCTTAGAACATAAAATTGAGGCTTGTAATGTCTTAATTATATATTCCAAGAAGGTCAAAAATGAAAATGGATATAATATCATATTCGTTTAGAGTTATCATGGGGAGAGATTGATAATAAATATTTTAATAAAATTTGTAATTCACAAGGTTATAATCACTCTTTTTCTGCTTCAAGGACTCAAAAAAACAATAGGGTTGTTAAAATATGGAGTCAAACTCCTCAAAATATTTTAAGAATTCTATTTAATGAATTTAAACACAATAAATATTTTTGGGCCTAGGTTGTCAATGCCTCTTTTTTATAATTTGAACCATGCTATCATATAATCCTTTAATAAAAATAACGCCAATAATCTTTGGAAAGAAGAAATCCAAAAATAGTATATTTTAATGTGATTATATATAAATTATATATTTTAAACACCAAATACATATTTCAAAACATTTACCCCAAATCCGATGAATGTATTTCTATTGGGTACTATAACTCAATTAAACCATAGAGTGTCTTTAATAAGAGGAATAAGAACATATAAGAATCAATACACATCAAATATTATGAGAATTTTCCTAAACCTCATCCCTAAATTTATGATGTTGAGTTTATATTATAATATTTGATGTTAAATAACCCACCTCCTTCTATAGAAATTGATGTTGGGAAAGAACCACCATCTATTTCTTTTCCCAAGGCACATGTAAAATATAAAGACCATCACATAGAAAATGTTACTGGTAATTTTAAATCCAGTAATAACACTTTAAGGTTGGTTTTAAATGAGGTTGAACATTGTGCTTTTATGTCACACATAAATCCATAAAATATTTATGATTCCATTAATGATAAAATTTTGTAATTTAAATTCAAGAATAATTAAACCAATTCACAAATAATAATGTTTATACTCTCATTGAATGATCCAGTTATCATCCCATTATTAGTACCAATTGGGTTTTTTAGGAATGATTTTGATGATCAAGGTAAAATAAATTTTATCAAATATAGAATCATAAATAAATTATATAATTAAGAAGTAGAAATTGATTATAGTGAATCCTTTACAACCATTACTAATCTTGAATCCATTATAATGTTATTAGAATTCACTACTCATTTAAATTTTTAGATTTTTCAAATTGATATTAAAAGTATTTTTTTGAATGTTTTTTTAAAAAGTTTTTTAATTAAAAAAACTCTTAGTTATAAAGATTCATACATTTGAAATCATGTTTTTAGGTTAAACAAGGATCTTTATAGTTTACAACATTCCCCTCAAACTTGATATGAATGGTTATATATATTTTTTGAAATCTGATTTTATAATGGGAAAATAGAATTTTTATTTGAATATATAATATTTTTAAATTAATTATTTAATGTTAAAATTTATGTTAATGATGTTATTTTATATTCAATAGAAGAATCTATTTATAATGAGTTTTCATTTCTTATAGGAAAGGAATTTAAATTGAGTTTTTTGGGTGAGTTAATGTTTATTATTGGTTTTAATTTTTTTTTAAAAAAATATGAATGTTATTTTTATAAACCATGGAAGATACACTAATTATTTTTTTGGAATGGATCAAGTAAAAAAGATAGGTACACCTATGAGTAATTATTTTATGATAATGTTGGATGAAGTTGATAAACTAATTGAAAAAATCTTTATAGATGTTTGATTGGGATCCTTTATCTTACTGTGACCCATTCAAGAATCAAGTTTAATGTTTGTATTTGTTTATGTTTTTAATCCAATACAGAAGTATAAAATTTTAATTCTCTTAAATGAATGTTTAGATATTTAAAATATTTAAAAAATCGTGGTTTATTTTTTCCAAAAGATACTTCATTTGAACTTATCAGTTTTTCCAAAACCATTTTTGGAGGATTTCGATTAGATAAAATATTAAAAGTGATACTTTTAACCTACTTGAAAAATACATATTCTCTTGGTGTTGTAAGAAAAAAAATCCATTTCCATTTATAAGTCCAAATTAGAATATATAGTTTTAGGGAGTTGTTGTGCCCAAATTATTTTGATGAGAACACTCTCCGAGATTATGGGCCTATATATAATCATATTTATATTAAGTGTGATAATTATTATTCCATTATTATTTCTAGAAATACCATTCAATACTCATGAACAGAGAATATTGATCTTAGGAACCAATTTTTGAGAGACTAATTTCTGAAGGGAGATATCCTGGTAGATTTTACTAGCATGCATTTCAAATTAGCCCACATTTTCATGAAACCTTTTACTCAATAATTTTTTTATTTAATTAAGGGGGAGTTATGAATGGTTTTATTTTAATACTTAAATTATTTTTATGAAAGATTGATGATTTTAGTTTCCTTTTTTTATTTTGTAAATATATTTATTCAAATTTGTTTGAATCATGTCTGTCCTTTAAAATATATATCAATATTTGATTTTTTTGATCTTTTTATAGTGAATGTATTTATGTTGGTTTAAATGAATTTAATGTTAATGATTTTTTTATAATCACAAAGTGTTATAAATGTATCATATATATATATTAAAAATATAAATGGGGAGGAAATGTATCCTTTTTTAGATATCTATTTCAATATTAAGGGGGGGAAATGTATCATAATTTTATAATATTTATTTTAATATAAATGGGTATAAATATACAATTTTTATATCAACTTTAATATAATGTGGAGAAATGTATCATAATTCTCTTGGTAAATTAAAGTGAGTGTGACTTTACAATAAAATACATCCCAATATCGATACTAACTAGTGGATTTGGTTTTGGCATAGATGCATCCATACATAATATCCTTGAAAATGACTAGTTGGGTATTAACGCTATCTTCACCTTGAGCATGAGTAGTGGGCCTTTACCACACGCCTAGATTGACCGTACCATGGGATATGATTTAGATAATTTACACATCTTTATAATGGTTTAAAATATATTAGATAAAATTTTCTTTTTTCAAAATCTATTCAAAATCTATCATCTTATTTAATTATAAAAATTATATTTTTTTGAAATTTATTTAAGAAGATTTTTTGTTAATACTTTCTATAAACCTTTATCTCATTAGATTATATTTTTATTATATGTGTTTATGGTCATCAAAAGGGGTATATGGTTATACCTTATATTTTTTAATGATAAAAAACCCCATTTATTATTCTAATAATTTCAATTAATTGTATTTTAGTGTTTATATTTGAGTATACAGTTATTATGTAGACTAATCGATTGATGAGATTAAAAGAAGTTTGGAGGGTTTCTTTGAATACCCTCACTAGCTCGCACTAGTGGCTAGCTAGAGTATAGCCACCAAACAACTTTTAGAGGATCATCAGAGAATTGATGACAATAATATAATCCTAGTAACACTAAAAGGCCCACCTACCAGTTGATGAACCACACTCTCCAACCTATTAAGCTATCATATCCTACCAGATATCCAATGGATTCATTTTGATAGCCAAAAGTACTGATCTATAAAGTAAAATAAGTTGATTAAATGTGGACCTCACTACCTTGTCCCGAATTCCAACAGTTTTACTGATGAATTTACACCCCAAATTTAACAAACTTTATTTTAAGCATACAAATAAACGTTTAAAAGCATGTTAATGTAAAAAAAATTAATCGATAACTAAATTCAATTCTACCATTATAACTCATTCCCAAGAGATATTCTTTAGGATATTCTTTTTTCTCTCATATTTATCTTCCCTACTTCTCTCATTTTATTATTATAATCACAATGAGAGATTTGAGACCACATTTTAAAGAGTTTTTTCCCAAAATAAACCTCATTTTATTATACCCCTTTGGATTCTTAGTAATATTGATTTGGGGGATTTGAGTTTCTTTCTAAAACCATCTAAATATAAGGTTTCAATTATTTTTATTGGGAATCTTACTATATACAATTGAAAATAATGTATATTAATGATCAGGTTTCTTAGATAACACTATGTCCAAGGTAATTTCCTCTTGGGTATCTTGGCCTGCAATAAATCAAGGGTTTTTATCAGAAATATCTTAATCTATTTATGGGATGAGACATTGTGACTCATCATGAGTTCTAGCCAAAGTTCTTTATCAAATTGAATTGACATTACGTTTTAGTTTCTTTTGAATTTTTTTTTAATTCATATATATATTGTACTTATTTAATTTTAATTTATGACATAATTTTATAATTTTATTTCTTATTTTTCTTTAATTTTTAGAAGGAAATTCATCCCCACTCTTTCCATCCAACTCAAACCATCAAATTTAATATACTTCATGTAAAATATATTGGAAGAGACACATAGGGGAATGTATTAAAGAACTAAAAGAATCATATAATGGGATGGAATAAAAAAATTAATTACTAAGGAGAGAATTAATAATCTATTAGAGATAATTAAACGAAAAATAGTTTGTCATGAGGTAACACTAATAGTTCAATGCCTTAAATGTAGGAAAATTGGGAATTACACAAGTTAATGCCTAAATACATGGGTTAAAAAGTATGATATTAATTACAAATTTCCATGAATAATGGAATAAAGGAAATAATATACAACCCTAAACACAATGGTAGTTTCAAAAAATAATGTGGAGTGAGGATCGTTGATCTTCCACTCAAGAACTGCGAGTGTTGTATTTTTATCTTGTTCAACATAATTATTTGTACCAAAAATGTTGTAAAAGGACATAAAATCATCATCTCAAATAATATATATTGAATTATTAATACAAATTTATTTTTATGGTTATTGTATCCTAAGTTTAAGTTTATAGGAATGTTCCTTGTGTAAATTATATTTTTCTTTAGGTAAATTTTTTGAGATTTTAAAAATAGAGTAATTCTCACCAATTAAAGAAAAAATTATTTAGAATAATAAGATCTAATTTTATATCAAACTATGATAGTTTATCAATTAAAGGATGATTATGAACAATTTTTATATTTAAGTTATACAATGTGGGTATTGATACTGAATAATGATAGAATTTTGTCTCAGATGGTTAGAGAAAGACATAATATTAAAGTCAATCCTATTCCGAGGAAAAATATATGATTATAAGTTTTTAGGGTTGAAATATCTCTAGTAATTATACCCTCATTCACTACTATCCTATATATACCATTATAATTTCTTCCTTTGGTTAGTTTAATTAAAATAGAAAGTATATAATTTATTTAGGGGGAGTGAGAATTTAACACCCTAATATTTTAATATATATGTATATTATTTACAACATAATGTGTTAAATAGATTGTTTCATAGAATCACCAAACAAAAATTAAGGAATAACACCTTAAATTAAAATTATTGAATTTTACTATTATAATATATCAATTAAATTAGTGGGTATAAAGGGATGAAATCATGTTAGAAAATCTACAAATAAAAAGAAGAGAAATGACACCAGATATCGGTAGTATCCCTTAATAATATCATTTTTATGAGGTTGGAAAGGAGTTAGGTGAACTCCAAAAATTTCAATATGAGTAAAATCATATGTGAGAGAAGATCAAGCCCATAGAAATTGACGTGAACTCTGTTCTAGTTGAATCACCACCCGTGACAGCCACCGAAACTTACCTTATACTTAGATATTACATAGAGACCCTGAAGGGTTATTTAGCTATAAATTATGGTGATATAAATATGTAAAAATGTATTTAATTAATTATATACTAAATTTATTTTATAGAGTTTACATTTTGACTTTTAAATAAAAAAATATTTATTTCTTAATGCATCGATATATTAAACGAGATCATATTCTTCTAAAAAACATATTTTATCTAAAATAATATTTTCATGAACATTTTTAAAAAAAACTGAATATATTATATTTTAATAATATATTAATACTAATTATTAATTTATAGAAAATAAGAATAATAATAATTAATATATTGAAATGTTATTTTCTTATGAAAGAAATTGTCACTATATTTTTATATTTTATACATTAAAGTGACGTTTTATAAATTTAAAATTTTAATTTAAAAAATTTAACATCATTTTTAGATTTATCATTTGAATATCCTCATAGATGAATTTTTTGATTTTTTCTGAATTTTTTTTACATTAATTGTAAAAAACACTATTTTTACAAATACTCTAATGTTTATAACTTTATCATAAAGTAATTATCACTTAAAAAATTATATGTATATATTTAAATAAATATATTTTTGGATTAATATGTTTCATTTAAAAATAAGCTATTGAATTTATAAAACCCATGTTTAATGTTTTGGAAACTTTAGTAATATTTTAATCAAGAAACTATTTTTATATGCTTATATTGAAAGTCAACTTTCATCACATTTTGAAATGAAATAAGAAAAAATGAAATTCATATTTCTTATTATAATTATCTTATTATTCAATTAGTTCAATTTCATTTTTAGTCATAAAAGTATGATTACTAGAATTAAATATAATTACCATGATAATGGTGAAAGGGGTTTTTTATTAATTAATTATATTTTTCATTTAATAAATCAAATTGATATATTTAAGACAATTACTTTGAAATTATATTATAAAATTTATATAAATATACTCTAACTCATATAATTTTTCATCAATGTTATATAAGAATAAGAATACTTAATATAAAAAATAACATTTTTTTATAAAACAATTTATCTATATATTAAATGTTTTAATTTAATAGTTAATCTAAGATTATTTAGAAATTGAATTATATTATATGGTTCTTAAATTTTGGTTTATAACATAAAAACTTAGTAATAGTGGTCACCTTTTATTTTTTAAAAAATTATTATTTATTTGGATAAAAACTAGTTATCAATGTAAAACCTGACATGGTAAAAGTTAAGACCCTAATGGTAAAATTTAAAAAACATGTTTAAAATATGTAAATAATTTTTTATGTAGATATGATAAAACATACCTCATATACCAGTCAATTAATTTTTAGTTTAGAGCCTTTAAAACGTGAATAATGGCATTAATCATTTAAAAGTGATGGGTATTTATAAATGTTCCATTTTCAACACTTATAAAAGAATACATGTTACACCATGTTCCATTTTCAACACTTATAAAAGAATACATGTTACACCACATATACACACCCATTACAAATATTTATCTCTACCAAAACTATAAAATAGTATGTCATAAAATCTATACTTATTTACTATAATTCTCATTCATTAAAAAATCCCAATCCAAGGATCCTTAAGCTTTTATCCAAGTAAGAAAATCTAAAGGGTGTGGTAATGCTCTAAACCGGGCTCTCTTAGTTATTTTCTACTTCTACCATGTAAAATATTTTATATCCATGAAAGTATAATAACATTAGTATTATTAATATAATTAATGTTATTATACTAATGTAATATAACTTTTGTACCTCCCTCCAAAACCCTTTTAAAAATGAAGACAACTTCATGTGTTTGTGTGGACTACGGCTTACATGAACAATATGTTCAATGTTTCACAACCACCTTACATGGATGGTCCAAAATTGTTATTTAATAAAAAATATAAAAAATATAAAATTATTAATACTATCAATGTTTAATGGTTTTATTTTTATACTCCCCTCCCATTCTATGTAAAATGAAACTGTTGTCCATGTACATGTGGCCTACCACCTTCACAGAATAACATATTTCATTTTCCCACTACTAACTAAATAGATTGATTTAATAATGTATTTAATGTATAAAAATGTTATTTTTTACACTATTAAAAGTAAAATTCAGTTTCTATGTGATAACTACTAGGGGGAGAGGTTAATTAGTGATATTTTATTTTTAAACATTCTTAACATTGAAAGAAACTTCAAATCCTATTAAAGTGTTATAAATTTGTTGAAAAAAGATCACAACAGTAGTCTATAGAAAGAAAATAATTAACAAATTTCACAACACATTAATATTATATAGTCCCTTAAATGATTTAAAAAAACAATAAAACAAAATACACTATAAAACCATCCTTTTATGTAATTATAACATGTTTTGAATTTCTTATAATTTTCATTTCACTATTATCAAATCCATAGTGCATGTTATTTTTATAAATATAATACATAAAAATGATTTTGTAACAATTTCTCATAACCTTCAATAATAATCAAAATATATTTTCACTATGAGGCATGTACTTATTCCCTTTTTCTCTTCCTTAAAAAATCTTCTTCACTTTCTTTCCTAGAAGCAAGAATGAACTTCCATTTTTGAATTATATATAAAACTCCATCCATTTATAGTTCATTAAATTTTGTGGTGTGCTTTTTCGGTCCTTAAATGTTCAAAAAATTCATTATGATAAACTTAATAACATCCTTACACTTTAGGAGTCTGCTCACCTCTACACACAAACAACTGATTCTAACTAATATAAATGTTTATCTTATGATGTCTGTTTATTGCCTCTAAAAAAAACCTCCAATTTATACCAACACTTTCTTATTGTTCTTCTCCAACCAAGATATTACTTCGTTAAAAAATCCTTCTTATGTTATAACTTTCACATTTCATGTGGAAACTCTTTCTAAATAATTTTATTCATCACATTATCTTTTACATAGGTGAATAGTACACAATATCACTCAGGTTGTTCATAAACCTCTTTATATAGGTATTCTCAAAATAACAAAGTCATGGAATCCAATTTATTTTCTAGTCAAGGAAAATATCAATTTCAAAATCTCCCAGTTAGAAAAATACCAAAAAATATTTTCAATGTTTCTAGTGTATTCTTGAAGCTTCATCAATACTCTAACAACTACACCTTCCTAAGATTTAATGAAACTTGGAGTGTATCATGAATTTTCCTCTATGATATTTAGGACACTGAATGGTTATATTTTCATCATCACATTTAGTATCTTTTGAAAACATCATAAAGAAATTTCAAATTAGTAAAACATTATTCCACTAAAAATTTTTTTGGTAAAACTTTTAGACAGATATACTATTCATTAAGACATTGTCCAATTATTTCTATAAATACTTTAAATGAACACTTTGGGAAAATTCCTCCAAACTCTTCCCTATATGATATATTACATCAAAACTCTTTATCCTTTTTATTTGTACTCTATCCTTTTTATAATGGAATTTATAAAAACATCCATTTGATTAATTCAAACAAAAACAATTAATGACTTGGTGATAACTGTCCAATCATCTAGAAGAAACTTTTATCTTGAAAAATTTATATATGTCTTTTTGATAGGCATTGTATACTTTTTTTTGATAAACTCAAACTAGTGATAATGAAAGGATCATTCATCAGTCTTTATCCAATTGAACATTTTATGTTTGGACTTTTCCTATTTAGAATTCATTCAAAATGATGTTTTTTTGGAAGGAATTCATCTGATTAAGAAATTATCCATTCAAAAATCTTTAGTATCTTCCTAAATTAAACTATATTCATCAATCTAAAAAACTTCACAAATATTTGAAAATATAATACTTTGTACTACCATAGCTTCAAATGTTCTTAATTATTAAATAGAAATTTCAAAGAAAGAATAAATAATATTTTTTCTTTATGAATATTAAATAAATTCATTCATAGTACTTTAATAAACTCTTCCAAGTCAAAAATATTTTTGATAAACTTATTCAGAACCTCATAGTATTCATTTTGTTTCATAAAATTGATTTTCTCCCACTTTCTTCATATTATTGGATCATGATATCCTTTTTAACTCATGATGACATAATCTTTTAGAATATAAAATAATTACCAGATTGAAAACATCACTAAAAAATTTATTTAAAGATCCTTGTAATCCATTGAACATAAAAAATTATCACATTTCTTATCCTAATAAATCCTTGTCTGGGGTGGTCTGTTCGATGGTATTTTTCTTGAATAAGTTTTACAACATTATTTTTAAATTCTAAAATTTTTAGAAAGCACTAAAATCTTGACTATTTATATTTGATTACAAAAATACAAAACTTTATTAACACTTTCTATAAAACATTTCACCATATTCAGGAACACCTGCAAACATCTAGCTCCAAAAACCCCCCATTTAGATTTTGTTATCAACCCAGGAACACAAATCATTGAATCTTTTTACTTTCATGTAATGGATTTTATATCCAAAAATTATAATTCTATATGAGTGAACTCAGTGTATAAATATAGAATCATTGAATATAAATACCACATTGACTTAAAAACGTTTTCTGAAACGTTTTCAAAAACTTCTTCTTCCACTTGAAACATTTATCACGTATGAAACTTAAACCTATAAGATTTTTTCCAACATACACTTAAAAAAATAATAAAATATTTAATAAAATTTGAAATCATAACTTAAATCCTCTAACAACCCCCTCAAACACATTATTTTTCTCTAAAAGTAAAATATATACCAAGAGATATATTTACGTTACAAATTTTTATCCCCTTTGAAACACTATCTAAAGATAAGATTATTAAGGGAATGATATCAAATAAATTATCCATTAAAAGAGGGGAGTTGAACACTCTTTATCATCCTTAGTCTGTTAAATTATCCATTTAATAATGGGTTTATGAAAATAATATCAACTTTATCCACTATTGGATGAAGCTCCAAATTCAATTCATTCTTCCCCATATGGTCTTTGATGATGGGATATTTTATATCAATATTCATTGAAAGATAATGTTGTTATGGATTTTTAGTGATATTTATAGCAATTTATTATCAAAAACCAATAGTATATGATAATTCAGAACAAGAAACAAGTTGTTCTGACTATGTATTCATTCACATAAGTTGTGTTACAACTTGAGTGGGAGAAACATACTCAGATTCTGGTATACTAAGACTTATTGAATTTTATTTCATTGTATTCCATCTAATAGATAAATGTCCTATAAAAAAACACCCCAACAAAATATGTATTTTCTATCATCTATACTTCCCTATGATTATATATGTAGAAAAATCAATAAACCATCCATGTGCTTCCATATTTCAAGCTAAAATATGTTTTTCTTTGATACATTGGATAAGTTATTTTATAGCCATGATATGAGATTATTTTGGTACACTTTGATACATATCTTAGAGATAAATAAAATACAGTATATCAGACATTGAAGTAATCAGAAAAAATTAAATTCAAGCTAACATTCTCAATTCTTTAGGAACCATTACCTTTCCTTCACCATCTTTTGACAACTTTGTTCCCATTGAAATTAGTTTGGAAACTATATTTGAGTATTCCATTCCAAACATCATAAGAAGTTACTTAACATATTTCTATTGAGATAAAAAATATTTATTATTTTGTTATATTTTTAAAATAATAATGTTTTTCATTTCTCCTAATAGGTAAATTTCAAAGAGATTATTCATTTACTTAGAAAAACTTTCACAAGTTTCGTCATTATTACCTATGAATATGACTAAATCAGTGTAAACAATCATAATGAATAAAACCTCTTGATCTTATTTTAGTTATAGGTTATTATCTACTCTTCCTTTATTGAAGTCAAAATTCCTTATGAAATCATACACTTTAGTATACCAAACTCTTGGAGATTTCTTCAACCATGCAATTCCTTTTTAACTGGAACACATAACATTATTATTTCCCAATCATGAATCCTCACAAATATTCAATATAAATTTTTCATTGAGCTATCCATTATAAAAATTTGAATTGAAATACATTTGAAAATTTTTACATCATTGCTGTGAAGTGATATTAAGAAATATTATGATAGATTGAAATATTTTTATAAGATCAAGTTTTTCATAAAAATAGATGACTTCTATTAATTATTAACCATTATAAAGAAATTGTGCTTTTTCTTATAACTTCACCTTTCCTGTTAACCTTTTCTCAGAACACCAACTTTTTTAAAATTTCATTCTTATTGTTTGGTTTGGGTATAAGTTCACAAGTATCATTTTTTTTAATTTTATCAAACTCTTAATTCATATAATCAACCTTCTATTTATGTTCAAAGGCTTCATCAATATCTTTTGGTTTAACCTATGAGTCTCTGGAAGTACGTGATAATGACTTTGATGATATTTTGGATTGAGACTTTTATTATTGATGTCCAATGATGCTATGAACTTAAACTTTCTTCATCCTTCTAGGATAAGATGGTTTTTGTTTCCGATCATTACTTTATATGGATGAGTCAAAATCTAGCTCTCAAGAAGCTTCAAAATTGTTACTATTATTAAAAAATTCACATATTCAACTACAACCACCTCATCTTCTCTTTCTTACATATCTGAAACTATTTTTGAAATATTATTATCAATCTATTCAATAAAATTAATAGGTTACATGTAAAAAATATTTCATATTTCGTTATTATAACACTAATAACCTCTACCATTTGGAGGGTATCCATGAAATATTCCATCAACACCAATCTAATTAAACTTCCTAATACTTTCACCCTTTAATTTTATAATTTAGGAGATTTTTGAGCACCCTTAGAAGTTTCAATCATATAATAAATTTTAATACATATCTTAAGGTGTCATATTATAGTTTGTACAATATAAACATCTATTTTGAATACAAACTACTTCTCTGATATATTGAATAAAAAAACTGAGAAGTATCATATTTGATCAACATTGTATATTCTATCTATACCAAACTTCTATTTCTACTTTTAGAAACAAATTTCTTATATGGTGTTTATAGTGCACTAAAATCACGAATAATTCCTTGTTTATAAAGGCAATATCTAATGTTCCTACTTGTATATTAACCACCATTATCTATTTTAATCCTCTTCATAGAATATCCACATTATTTTTTTCACTTCCCTTAAAAATATTAAACTTTTTGAGAGCCTCTTATTTATGTTTCGAAAACATTATACATGTAATTTAAGTAAATATATTAACAAAATAAATTAATTACTTATCTTTATGTTTTTATTGTTTACTATTTGAACCTAAAATATTAGAGTGAATAAGTTAAATGTGATGAGTTGAATGTATTTGAACATTCTTATATACTGAGATTGTAATATTCAATTTTAGGGAAAAAAAACAAATCTATAATTCTTATCATACAAGGAATATCATGAATAATTTATCTCTTCATTAATTATCTCAGGTTCCAATGAAACATATGCCTCAACTATTCATGATTCAACTGATTTTCTTCCATCATTATTAGATAACATGAACTATGTAAATCACCAAATTGAAACAACTTTCCATTTATTTGTTGGCCTCTCATAATAAAATTCCAATATTCTATACTTCTCAAAATGAAAATATATTTTTTGAAAACATTTTTTTAGATTCATCACATAGTTTTAAAATATTTAATCAGATGTATTTCATACCTTTAACAAACAAGGATCATTTGTATTTTTATTTTTATTCCCCAATGATAGAAGATACAACAACAGTGGTTCTAAGTTACTAATTATATCTATATTTTATTATACCTTATTTAAAATGTTTTACAATCTCCAATAAATACAAGTCTTCTATCATATATAAATAATACCTACCATCTAAGATCTAGGATCGTTCCCCTTTAATAGCTTTGAGAGTAGTTTCAATAACTAAGGATTTTTATTTTCCTTTATATTTCTTATTACATGGATTTTTAAATTTTTTCTAAAAAAATAATTGTAAAAATTATCATGATGATGAATCATTTTAGAAGATTCCCAATTTGTTATCACATTTCACACATAGTTTCCAAGGGTGGAAATCTATTTTCAATATTCACAATAGTTTTCTCAGGTTGTCTCTTTTGAGTGGGTTGACTCCCCCTCAAACCATGTTTCCATATTCATCTATTCTATGTGCAGTTATTATGGTAAAAAAGCACATATGTAATGTATATCTAAATCCACCACTATTCTAGTTGTAACCTTAGAAATCATATTTACTTTAGTAACCTATATACTTCTCAGAGTTTTGCTTATGCTTTTCATTAACTTTATTACCTTAAAATTTTTTATTTAATTACTCACCAATGTTTTATTTACCTCATGAAATGTTATTATTTAGTTTACATTTATTTTCATCCTCAATAGAATCATCTATAGTAGAATGTTCTAGTTCAAAATTTGTAACCTTTGAAAATTTATGTTTTTTAACTATGCATTTTTTAACTATATATGTGGTTTTCTTAACTTCCTTTTCATTATCAGTAACTTCATGCTGATTATCAAGAATTGAGGGGACCTTTTATAGATCCTTAGTAGGTTTAAACTTTGCATAACTTTCATCACATTTTATAATAATGATTTATAAATTATAAATTTTTTTCTCAGTTTAAATAAGATTTTGTTGAACAGGTTCTAACTCTTCATCCTCTACCTTAAACATTTATTAAATTCTGATGTGGATATTTTTATTTTCATATACATTTTTAAAACTATTAATCTATTCCAACAAAATATATTTTTATTACTTTTTCTTAAAGGATATTCAGGAATTTCTGTTACTATTATCTCTTTATTCTTCTTTCTTTTGACAAGGAAATATTTATAAAAATTATAAAAAATTTCCAAAACCAAATCATTTAATTGGTAACATCCCTTTTCACTTCTAGTTACACTTTTTACCTTTTTTGAAATCAAAGACATAAATTTATCAGAATTTTTACTAACCATATCTTCAGTGTTAGAGTTAAAAACTTATTCTTCTTAAATAACAATGTTATATTTTCCTCACTTAGTTGGTTTAATGGAAATTTATCGATCAAACATTTATTTGTTCTTAATAAAAGTTTATCCAATTATTTCACAATTGATGAGAGTGAAATTTAGATGATACATAGATAGATTTTAAGGAACTATATCTTCCAATGATGAAACTCTATTTTTAAAATTTATCAAAAAGAATTCATAAAACATTTTCATTAATGGTACAATCTTCCAACTTCTCACCAAGACATATTATGGTGCTTACAATGTCATTCACCCATATAAAAAATCACCACATGATTCATTATCACACCTATAATGATCATTATACTTAAAACTCTAAATTTGTACCTTTTTATTGTTTAATTTAATATTTATATTATATAGGTTTATCAAATTTACTAAGATTACTTTATCCTTTATAACTCATTTAACTCTAAGAAACTCACTTTACAAAGTGAGGAAATTATTTCATTTTTAGCTCACCCTATATTTTTCAAATATTTATTATCAGCAACTATTAGATGAAATCCCTCATAACTGTATGGGTAACACTCTATAGTAGATTCAATAACTTCATAACCAATGTATATTAGATAAGGTAACATTATATCTTTCCAAATATGATAGTTATTTCCATTGAAAACTGGAATCCTCTTACTATTCTCAGAATTCTGAGCATCCATGTCAACTTCAATTTTCGCCAAACTTCAATAAAGAGTCAATGAATGGAACCTTCAATATAATACAACTTTAAAGTACCATTCAGGATTCATGTTATCCCTAGGATGGGGAGGGGTTGAATCAATGATCTTTTCTTGTTAAACATTCTTAAATATGAACAAACGTTTTCCTCTTGTTAATGACTTACATCTTTATTGAAATCAATAAAACAAGGGCAATCAACATGAACATAAGAATTTAAATTGTTTACTAATTATTAAGAGTATCCAGTCCTTGGTATAATTTTTAAATAATACAATACCACACAATCAGCTAGAAAACCATCATTCTATGTGATTAAAGAATATAGGGAATATCCTTACACCTGCATTTCACTATCATCAAAACTATAGTTCTTGTGATTTACACATAGTTAAAAATTAAAAAATATTTTTTACCAACTTTTATAATCATTTTCTAATAGGCCCAGTATGTTTTAACTATGATTCTTGTACTTATTCCCATTTTTATTTTATAAAACAACATCTTATTCACTTTCTTTTGTAGCAGTATGTAAGAAATTCCATCTTGGACTTCTGTTTAAATATTCCTCTATTAACTCTTCATCCAATTTTTCCATCCAAAAAATTCTTCCTGGTAGCTTCATATAATTATAATAACTTACTGAAACTCATTTTGTCTTCTCACCTCTACATACAAACTTTAGATTCCACATAATATAAAAATTTATCTGATGATTTTTGTACATTTCCTCATATCACAACTCCTTTGACCAATAAAAAATTTTTATTCTTATTTTTATTTGTTAACCAAGTGACTTTTTAGTTGGAAAAATCTTGATCAAACTTTAGATTTCGTATTTCCTCTAATAAATCTTTCTGAAGAAATTTCTAAAACATTTTGTCTTTTATATGTGTGAACAAAACACAGAAACATTTGTTTTTTTGTACACAATTTAATATAGGATAAATAAAAATAGAAAAATAAGTAACTATCATTTATTTTCACACTCAATGAAATCTTCAATTTCAAAAACTCTCACTGAAACAAAATTTCAGAAAAATATTATCAATTCTTTTAAAGTACTCTTGAAGCTTTGTGAAAACTCTACAAACCACACTATTCTTCAAGCATTCTAGAAAATTTGTGAGTATCAAAAATTTTAATCCATGATATTTAGAATATTGAACAATCGAGTTTGCGTCATCACATTTAATATCTTGATGAAAACATCATAATGAAATTATGAACTGGTAAAACAATATATCATAGAAAATTATTGTGATAATTTTTTTTAACAAATATTCAGTCTATTGAGACTCCATGAAAATATTCCTTTATATACTTTATGGGAAAACTTTGTAAAACTTCATTCGGAATATTCCTCTATCTGATAACATATATAATAACTCTTTTTATAATTTCTTTATACTCTATACTTTTTCTGATGTTCTTTATGAAAAACATCCATCTAATGAATTTAACCAAAACCAACAGTTGATGACTCAGTAACAACCATATGATCATCACGAAGCAAATTTTATCTTAAAAAATTTATATTTTTCTATTTGATAGGAATTATAAAAAAGTTTTATTAGATAAAAATAGACCATTGATAATGAATAATCACTCATTGGACTTTTTTATGAATGAATTTTAACTATTGGGAATTTTTCTAGAAGGAATACATCTGATTAAGGATTTTTCCATTCCACATTCCTCAATATGTTCCCAACTTCAAAAATCTTCACCTATCTTGAAAAAATTATATATATTTGAAAACTAAAACTTTATGTTACCATAACTTCCAAACTTATAAAAAATTAATAAAAACTTCATAGCAATAATAAATAATATTTTTTTTATGAAATGTCCCAATATTTTTTTCATAATACTTAAAATAATTATTCTCTTTTAAAACCTAATCTAGTATTTTTTTCCCAATAGACTTATTCAAAACTTCATAGTATAAATTTTCTTATATATTTTGGAATTTCTCCCCCTTTATTCTTATGATTGGATAATGAAATCCTTTTGAACTCATGATTTTGGAAACATTTAGAATTGAAAGGCATCACAAGATAAAAAACATCACTGGAAACACTATATGAAGATAATTTTAAGCCATAAAACATTAACATAAATCACATTTCTTATCCTAATAAATTTGTTTTTGGAATGGTCTGTCCCATAGTCTATGTTTGAAATCGTTTTTCCAGTCTTCTTTGTTTGTTCTCTAATTTCTGGAAATCTTTAAAAAATTGATGATTTATGTTTGATCAAAAAAATATAAATATTTATTAAAATATTCCATAATAAAATTCATTATCAACAAAAAGAAGAAAAAAACATCTTAGTCCCAATAAATATTAATATTCTAGAATGGTAAAACTGGACTATTATAAGTGATATTGATAATAAATGATCATAGTAAAATTAACTGCTTTAAATGAAAATACCAAAGAGCCTCTCTTAATTTGAGTCCATTTTGAGAAAAACTATAGTATTATATCTATTTTTAATAATATATAAATAAATAAAATATAATTGTAAGATTTTTTAGATTATGAAGATATTTTACAACACTTTTTACAATGATCAATATATCAAGGTTGTTTTAGAGAAATTGACCGAACCACCTCATGTAACTAACATGAGAAAAAATATTTTATAATTTAACAACACATGATAATAAATAAACCTCATAAAATTAAATATATATGAACAAAAGTATTAATTATTTTTTAATAAACTTAATTTATTTTTATAGGACATTAAGTTCCCTGAAAAAATGAATCAAGACTTAAGGTAAGAGTTTTTGGATCTCAGATTTGTTTCATTGAGATGTGAATCTTATTCACCACTTGTATATTTTTGCGGTGGGTGTATTAGATGTGGATTTATTTTTTTCATAAATTTAATGAAATATATGGTATATAAAAAATACATCTCATGTTATAACTTTTATGGATTTTAAATTTTAATTATTATGATATTGTAAGGGTTTTGTTTAAATCAAGCCATGTTTCATTGAGTAATTATATTTTATCTTGAAATTATTACTGATAGGATTTGTTTATTACACCCTAAGAGTTTTTTTGATGGTAATTTATTTTCCTACCTAAGGAAATATTATTCTTTTTTTTAAATTAAAATATTTTCCCTTGATTAATTTAATTCTCAAAAAGTTTGTAATTGTTGAGAATATTTATTATTCTCTTTGACGAGAGTTTCCCCTCCTTATCCAAAATTTTCCATTACATCCAATGATCTCCTTTATATTTGGAAACTAATTTATTTTTAATCTCATGTGAAATTAATATCTCCCTTATTCTATTTTCAAAATAATGTTTTATTATCAATTTTTTTAATGTGTGATTTTAACAAAGGTATTTTAAGGCATATAAATGGATCTTTCAAACCACCCTATTCAGTTTTGGCTTACAAATTATTTTTCATTATCTTATTTTTCCTCTATATTATTCTCATATAATTCTTAACAATTATATATATTCTTTTGATTTATATATACCTAGTTTACATTACCATTCTTTGTTAGGTATAATATGTGTTTTATGTTCCCTTCGTAATTATACCTTTTTAGTAAATGAATTTTAAGGGAACTTCCCAATTTATTATTTTATGAACAATTTCCACCTCCATAAAATATTTTTTTACTATGAATATATTTTTAAAACCATATTTATTTAATATAAAATACTCATGCTTCAATTATAGTAAAGAGGAAAATAATAAGAGCCTTCTTTATTAAAAAAACCTTTACTCATTTCATAAAGTATCACCAAGTTGGTTTTTCTTTTTTTATTCTTACTTATCGAATATTTCTCATTAATTTTTATACATCACAAGTTTTGTTCAAGAACATTGAATATTTCAAATATAAATATCATAAATTATTTAATTCCTTATTCTCTTGGAATGATTTATGATATATCCTTTGATTATTCTTGGATACAAGATTATGAAACCCACTTCTTTCTCATGGGCTTTATCATGATTATTATTTGTGTATGGTTTATTTTCCACTTGTGTTTGACTTATTCATGTACAAGTTATGACTGTGAATATTTAACCCTAATAGAACTCCACTAAATTGGTTTATTGTTTCATCAAATGAGATACCATGTATAAGGAACACAGGGTTATCCTAAGAACACTATATTATGTTGTCTTGGTGGTAATCCTTTACTTATGTTTATGATTTGATGTTTTTTTTGTTTCCAGACATGTATGATTCTATGAAACAATGATATTATTAACTTATTACATGTTTCTATGCTCATACCATACTCTTATTACATGGTATATGTTTTTTGAGATTTTATGTTCTTCTATCATGGCTTGTAGGGAACTCTAACTGTTCCTTGTTATTTTTAATAATAAATTTCACCCCTGCCCATTTTTTCTAATTTTATTTTAATCTAATCCAAGATTAATGATTTAACTTACCAATCATTTTATATCACCCCTTTATTATGTTACCATTACCCAGGTTATGAGGATGATCATAACTTATGATATGTCCAAAAAAGTCTATTTTGAATCAATTTTGGATAAAATTTTACAAGTATTATAAATTAAGTTTGTCATACAACTGGTAAAAAAGACACTAAACCTTACATCATTGGGATTATGTGTTTAATGTGAGATGTAATCTTTGTCTTACATAAATAAAGTAAATAAAACATATATTTATCTTGTGATGTTACAATATAATTGTGTATTTATATTTTTTTGTTTTACAAAAACTTGAAATATTTCATAATACTATAGTTATAAGTGTATTATATGATAATAATTTACTACCTTGGTAAAAATAAAAATATATGGAATAAATTATATTTAATCCCCTTCCAAAGCTACATATGAAACTGTAAGAAAATCAGTCATTGTTGATATGGAAACCATGAGATATTATAAGTTTATCTTTCTTATTAACTTATCCTCACTATGATAATTGATAAAATAAAACCAAAATAATATAAGTTTTATATCATCATGATATATAGTATTAAATCATATCTAAGTGCCATAATTTTACCCTTTGTACTTCCTAAGTATTGGTGGATAGATCTAACTTTAGGCGTATACAAATCTTCTAGTTTTGTTTGATATTTTTATACTATTATTTACACATAAGTTGTATCAAAATTTAGAGAAAATCATGAAATATGAGATATATTCCAAAATAATATTAATCATATGTAATTATATTTCTAAAAATAATCTCATCATGTGACTAAACACATCATCTTGAAGAGATTTGATTCTTTTTGACATAGGTAACAAATTATTCTTTAGTTATTAAATATTTTATTTTCAATAACATGTAAAAACATGTACTATGACATTATCTAAGAATCCACATAAATCGATTTCATAATATCATATTAACTAGAACTTGTGTCACTTACTTTAAGTCGTTCTTGGAGAAATACTTCCTCAAAATTATAATTAAAAAACTACAAGTAGAAATAGGATTATAGATCAAAAGTTATGACCATTTTAAGTCAAGATTCATTTAATCCTGAATAATGTTTGAAAAAAGGAAAAATAGAATGCATATAATATAGAAACCCTCTCTTTTAATACATTAAAATTATATTATTTTTAAGGAATACTTAATACATTACACAAACACACACTCAAAGACCATATTAGTTTAGTGCCTTTGGAAACATGGAAACATAAACAGTGGTACATAAGAGATATAAATTTTCTCCTACTAGGTTATTTTTGACTAACACCCTTCTTAGACACATCAAACATAATACATATCTTCATAACCTAGCGGAAAAGAAACATAAAAAGGGTGATATTAGATACTCAGTATGAGTAAACAAGGGATATATGTAAGAATATTCATGAGTATATGGATACAAGAACATTATTAAGAAAATAGATGATCATAAATTATATATAGAAGATCATGAAATTTAATCATGGCATAAATATTAGATATTCATAAAACATGAATCATAAGTAAATAAAGAACATAATATATGAATGAACAACATCGGAATACGACATTGAATTGTGGAATACACATATGCATATAAAATGATTTCCATTATAGTCAAGTAATTTCTGAAAGGTCCATATTAGTAGTATGTGTTCAATTTTAATACCTTCTTAGTAGTCATGGTTCACTCCCATAACTATCTTGGTAGTTATGGTTCACTCCCACAACCAAGTTGGCGGACAAGGTCCTTTATGTCTCTATCTCATGAGATATAAATATTTACCCAATGCATTAAAGGGAGATATAGGTCCCACCCATATCATAATTAAATCACACATAAATGATCCAAAATATACTAAATAATGATATCATAACCAATGAAATGTAATGAGTGTCATAAAAATGTAATCATATAATAACCTATGGAAAATATATAGGTTTTATAATCATTTCATCAAAAGCATAAGCTGTGAAAAGAAGCAGGTTTATTAAACACCATCCTATCCAAATATAAACTATTTGAATAAATAATATGAATAATATTATTGAAATATAGTAATTTATGTAATATTATATGGGGAATCATATTTAAATATCACTTAGAATGTGAAATTTCCTTAAAAATTAATTTTCAAGAAATAAAATAATTTTAAATAATTTTTTTTGAAACCTCACTGAAAAAATATAAACAAATCATGAAAAAACCATTTGAAACATTTATTGAGAAAAATATCATTTCTTCTCTGAAAAAATTTCTTTTTGAAACGTAAATCCATTTAATATCCATTTTCCAAAACCTATAAAAGAATCATGAAAACTTCTATAGAAATATCAACAACCGTTTGAGAACCTTTTTGCTTGAAAACATATGAAGGAAGCTTAAAAGCATTTTTAAATACTTTTTACTTGAAAATATATTTTAAAAATTATAAATAATTACTTGAAAAAAGATTAAAACACAAAAATTTCTTTAAAATCATTTTACTTGAAAATGAGTTTATGATAACTTTTAAGAACATTTTTTGAGGAAAGAAACCTTCAATCATTTCAAAGTGTCCCATACCACTTTGAAAAAATTGAATCATAATACCAATGAAATAATTACATTACAAGACACCTAAAATATAATTAAAATAAGGGTATTAATGAAATAACAAGTCAAATATCAGTATATACACCTTCTAATAGAACATAGCTGCATAATAAAACAAGTGTCCTAAAGAAGGCATATTGAGACAAAACTACCTTAATTATTTAGTAACTTTTGAACCGTAAAACCCCATGAAATAGAGATCATAAAATTTATTTATAAATACCCATAAATTAAAGTATAAAAATAATATAATACATTCATGGTCATTATACACACCACGTAGAATAATCAAGTAGTGTTTGAGGCCTGTGTCTCACAGAAGTAATGGTGAGACAAAAATCCCTTACCTTGGGTCTGATTCTCTCTGTACGTGTCTGAAACTCTAATATAGTGGTTTTAAAAATATTATTAACTTATACTAGAATACTAATAATATTTATTATATCAAATATGATTCATTTATGACATTATATTACCTATTTATAAAAAAATCCTTGTTAAAACAATGTTTCTGGTAATAACTGCTTTGTTTACCATACATGTTTTGACTTGTTAGTCTCGATCCTATTACTTAGTTAACGATTTTGATAGTCAAAAAATGAATAAAATTCTTTATATTATATATAGTTTTATTATATGAGTACATATAAAAGATAGGTATATGAAATGGATTACACTGTTCATGGAGATGGTAAGTTGTACATACGAATGAATGCTATTTTTGTTTTCTTATCATACCATATGGAAGAAGGTAAATAAAATATATGTATATATATATTAATAAATTTTGTTTATCATGTAATATATTACATATTAATTCATTATATACATTTTCATAATCGTTCCTCAAATATTTTGCATAGAAGATGAATCTCATTGCGTTGTAGAGACGATATGCCATACGTACGCAGGAGCAATGATATCATTCTATTAATGGTAAAAGGGCGAGTAATTTGATAATATAATAATTATAAATAATCAATATAATTACATATTTATTATTTATATCCATTATACTCATAATTTTACCCATACAAATAAAGTAGTGATGAAAACAATATCACACCACTATGTTGAGACGGTAAGTCGTACGTAGGCAGACATGATACTTTCATTTTTCATGGGATGAGTAAAAGGTGGAATATTGTTGGTCTATAATAATAATAAAATATCATAATATAGGTTATACTAGAATTATTAATTTATAATGGAATCAACATATGAATGTTATGTATAAGAAGAAATAATTTCGAAATATTCGGTAACGAGATTACCTCTTCTTTGAGTATCCCCCTCTAGATATCCACTTAGGGACACTAGTTTTTGTCTTTCAAGAATAAAATAATTTCTATAATGTTACTAGGGAAGTTAATAATGGAAATGGTTAGAGTTTGGTTGAGCATTAATGATTAATGTTATGTGAATAAGTGAGGGAGGAGGTTCCTTTATATAATTGAGGTGAGAGTCACTTTAAGGAACTCTTAAAATATTAAATTATATAAATTTATTTTTGATTTGAAATAGATCCAAAGGGAGTTATTTAAAATATAAGATGATAATTCATTTAAAGCATCTAAAATAGTGATTTTTAGACATTTTAAGGTCACAATAGTGACCTTATCTTTTGGCTTTAACCCATAGTTAAACCCTATAATGTTTACCATGACAACAAAGATTTTTACTCTTTATGGTTTTTATAATTACCATAAAATGACAAAAAAGAATAAAAAATAGGCCATTGATGACATTTATAACCTTAGTTTAGTAATTTGGCATAATTATATATTTTTATGAATTTTATATCATTTAATAAAATATTATTTCTTTTAAAGTATCATTTGTGTCACTTTTGATACTATTCATTATTGGTCTTTTAAAAAATATCACATTGACATGATAAATTTTAAAAAACACTATTTATATATAACTACTATGTTAAATTTTTCTATAAAATTCTTATATTCCATTAAATATATTAAATTATATTTATTTTAATTTTTTTAATATCATTTATGTGATATTTCCATTAATTAAATAATTACTACATCATCATTATTCTGTCTATTAACTAAATTATTTATTGTCTAAAAATTAAAAATAAATCATCATAATGAAGATAAATTTATTATATTTCAAATTAATATTTATATTAGAATTTATCTTTGGTATAATCATATATTAACAATGATTTACTTATTAACATTTTGAGTATGACATTTTTAACTTTTCGTTAAATAAAATTTAATAAATTTCATATTTTTATCCAAGTGGCATAAAAAGGAAATAATTTCTGAATAAGATTTATTTTGGTCTAGAAACACTCATAAAATTAAATTAAGACAATTTTTGGGTCATTTTATAATTTTTAAAAAATTATTTTTACCTATAATTATCTAATTTACCCTTAACAATGGTAAATAAAAATTTACTAAAGATACTATTCATAATATAAATTTTTTTTGATACTATTTGACTATAAATATCATAATTATTACAACCATGTAGGTTAATTTTCCAAAATTAAATCTAGAGAAGTGAGAATACTTATTTTAAAGCTAATACCGTAGACGTGGAGAAAAGGCAGGTAAAAAAAATGTTCAAAAGTTCAATAAGTTTTTATATCTCATTTCAATATAATAATTATTAAAAAGACCTAAATTGGATTAAAAATTGTATAATATATATATTATTTCTTTAAAAAGAAATTTAATTTATAATAATTATTTAAACAATAAAGAAATGTTTAACTACAATGTATTATTTTTCACTATTAGTCGGAAAAATAACACTTCCCAGTAAAATAATAAAAATCAACCAAATTTAATTCTGGAATTCCAAATTAAAAAATCAGGTTTATTTTATTAAGTTAAATTTCTAATAGTGTCTAAAATTAATTTTATTATTGGTCACAGAAGGACATAAAAATCAGTTCATTTGAGAAAATAATATTTTTTTAAACATATAGAGTCTGTACCAACAAATTATGTTTTTCAATATAAATATTATTATTTTTATATATAAACATTATAAATACTATTTTCAAATTATTTATTACTATTCATATTACTTTTATTAACAACTAGGTCATAACTATCCTACTTTAAATAATTACAACAATAAAACGATGTTTTGTGAAAACTCGATGTTGCTTGTAATGCAAGCCAAGTCGGTATTGCATGTAGCACAAGAATAACATGGTGTTGTGAATAATGTAATCAAAACTTAGTTAACTTATATAATAACCAATGAATATATTCAGTGTTGTGTAAAGGGAAACTATCAAAAATAATAAATTAATTAGGAGAAATAATAATTCAAAAAATATCGATGTGTTATATTCTACCCCCCTTAAAAATGAATTTCACCCTCTAAATTCATATAGGTTATCAAATGTATAATACATGAAATTTTCTTTTAATAGAAACCCACATTATAATGAAATATATTAAAACTTCCTTGAAAAAAAATTGGAAACATAATGATTACCCAAAGTAACTTATAACTAGGTTTGAACATAGAAGAACATATGTGGAAAGTGAAAACATTGACATAGAAGACAAATATAACCATATATTTTTTTTATAGAAAGATATAGAACATGGGTAGGAGAATGTTAATAATAAAAATTCATTAACTCAAAGAGGCTTGAAAAAGGTAATTGATATCATAAGAAATGATTATAATAGGACAACCTTTAACATCATAATTTATTTATGAATGTTGAATATTTTTCAAGAGAAGATATACATACTTGATTTCAGTATAATCTGACACATTTTTGTGCCTTGATTAATTCCCAATTAATAACTTATTCCAAGAAATGAAGTTGATATTGTCATTTTAGACATTTTAGTAGATCATAAATATAATGATAGGTCATTACATCTATATTTATTATAACAAAATGTTATAAAACTTTATCAAATATGCATAAATAAAAATATGGTGATATAATATTTTAATACCACTAACTTATCTAAAGTTTAACTTAAACATTACATACATGAATAACCTTAAAATACTTCCAAAAGATGAAAATCTAAAAAATTATAAAGAAGTGAACTAAATTTTCTTAGCATTTATCTCCTATATATCATAAGGTTGATCTTGGTAGTCACATTCAAAAATGTGAATAACTTAATCATGTATTCTCTTGAAACATGTTAATAATAGAAATTTCCATACATCCTTATTGAAAACATTTATATTTCTTTATTATAATGTTTTTTTGATATGTTACTTTAGTACAAAAATTTGTAAACTTCATGCATGATTTGTATAAATCACTTTTCGAAAAATCCTTAATCAGTTCCAAGGTATTTATTATAGTCTAATTTAATTATTCATATCCAACATATTATTATCCAAAAATCATTATCTTAATATATGGAATATATTAATGGTATCTTTCCCATAATTATCACCTTACTACTTTAATAATCTTTCATGGTTACTATTATGGTTCAACATAATCTTTTTAATCCTTAAGTAAGAATTACTGTATACCAATCCATTGATATGTCATTAAATTGTAATACCATAAAAATAATTCTACAATATTATTCATAAATTCTATAAACACATAATTATTCCATCACTTCATTATCATACTCTACATTTCCATTAGTGATCACATGAGATTTCACCTTACCCCTTGGCTTAATAGTTTGCTGACATCGATCATCACCACCAACCCTTGGGTTTGAGCACTCGTTATCATAATTCCCATTCTCCTCACACTTGTAGAACTGAAGTGGGGGATGTGAATTCTATATAGATTTCTATCCATTCACATTGTTAGATAACTTCTTCCCATAATTTCAGCACTCAAAAGAGTGATGAATTTTTTTCCACACTTTAAATGATTATTAAACCCCTTATGAAAATTTTCTCAATGATTCTTCCCACACATAGAGCATAAAGGACATATCCTCCTTTTCTCTTTATGGTTTCAATATTTCCCTTTAAAATCCATCTTACTCTT
The DNA here is from genome assembly GCA_963277665.1 of Viscum album. NCBI lineage: Eukaryota > Viridiplantae > Streptophyta > Magnoliopsida > Santalales > Viscaceae > Viscum > Viscum album. The sequence continues at coordinate 878,323,036 of OY728125.1, forward strand.
CTTTTCAAGACCATGATATTGGTACATGGCTCTGGACTCCATTTCAACCTTTATTTAACAACTCAAAATATATTCATAGCTACTAAAGTCTCTTATTACCAACTCCATTATGATACATGGCTTTAAGAAACTAAAGAACCTATCATCTTCACTTTTGAGTTGGATGATAATACCTAAAGAGTACTTCTCAATTCTCTTGAAATTAGCCTCATAGGTACTAGAAGATTCATCATCCTTTTTTTCATATCTAGGAACTATTTCTCCATCTTAGTATGAAGAAACTAAGGAAATTAATTATTATAAAAATATGTTCTTGAACTTGTCCCAATCTATGGATTAAGTTTTATTTTTCTTTACTGTATTAGTAATTGGAGACCATCAGTGTTCCACTTCACCTTATAACCAATTAACATCAAGAATAACTTTCTCATGCTCTGAAAACTGGAGAATAGAAAATATATTTTCAGTAGTACAGATCCTTTTTTCATCAACAAGTGGATCAGAAGACCCACTAAAATATAGTGGATATTTTCTCATGAAAGTATCATAAGAATATTTTTCCCCACTTTGATCATTTTAATGTTCACCATGATTCATTTCTTGAGAAATATTTGTGAGTGTAACAACAATATTTTTCATTATATCTCCCATAGCATTCATCTACTCAAGAGTACAATCATTGAATTGTATGTCGCAATCACTATTGACATAGTTCCTTTGGTTTCTAGCCATTGACTAAAACCAAAATCATAGAGTAAGAAACAATTATTATAATGAGGAACAATAAAATCTTGAAAATTAACTTATTGGATGTGTAAAGTATGAAACCTTCCTTAATATATGAAACCATAGGTTCATCCTTGGTAACTCATAGCCAACTCATATTTAAATCCTTCATAGTGGTTCATGAATAGTTTTTGAATTCCCAAAGAATATCTATTGAGAGTGTTAAACCAGGAGTATAGAAAGGGCCATTGTTATGTACCAGGTTTCAATCGAGTCCGGCCTCACACACCATGTCAGAGTTGTTACCCCTAGGTATATCTATACTAGTGCCACATCCATTTTTTGTATCCAAACAAGGAATTATTTCTATGAAACCACTCAATATATCATTTACCAAAATTCTTAGACATTTTCCTATACTTTTATTTTCTTTAGACTTATCCTTAGATATGTACTTAGGGTTATTAATAAGGTTTTCTCATCCGAGTTTTCAAATGTTTACTAAAATTTCACTGTTATACAAACTATAGAGACCCTCACTTTTCATACGTTAAAATCACATTACTTTTTCTGAATACTTAATATATTACACAAACACATGCCCAGAGGTCGTACTAGTTTAGTGCCTTTTGAAACATGAAAACATAAACACTAGTACATAAGTGATCTACATTAACTCCCACATTGTTATTCTTGACTATAACCATTATTAGACACATCAAACATAATAAATATCATCATAACATGTTATAAAGAAAACATAAAAAAGGGTGAACACTGATGCTCACTATGTATAAACAAGGAAGATATGTAAGCATATTAATTTGTATAATGATATGAGAAAATGATCCTAAAAATAGAAGATGATACCCTGCATATCAAATATCATAAACATTAATAATGAAATAAATATTTTTAGTTCATAAGACACTAATCATAAGGAAATAATGAAGATAATCAATGAAATAATAACATAGTAATAAGATATTGAATTATAGAATACACATAATAATATAAAATGATTTCCATGGTAGTCTAGGAACCGATGAAGTTGACATATTAGTAGTATGAGTTCACTTCCTATAGCATCTTGGTATCGAAGGTTCACTCCCATAACCATCTTTGTAGTCACAGTTCATTCCCCTAACCATATTGGTGGACAAGGTCCTTCATATCTAATATTTTCCCAATGCATTTGAGGGAGATATAGGTCCCAACCATCTCATAATGAAATCATAAATACATGATCCACAAGATCATAAAAAATAATATCATAACCAATGAAATTGAATGGTTTTCATAAACATGTAATCATATCCTAACTTTTGGAAAAGATAGTGGTTTCATAATCATTTCATCCGAACCATAATCTGGGAAAAGAATTGGATTACATAAACATCATTCCATCAAAACATAAACCATTCAGATATAGAATATGAATGGTATTATTTAACTATAACAACATATGTCATCTTATAAGAGTAAGTATTTTGAAAAATCTCTTGGAACATGACATTTCCTTAATAATCACTTTTTAAAACCTTAAACACTTTCAAAACCCTTTACTTTGAATCATCTTGGAAAAAATATAAAAGAATCACAAAAAAATATCACTTAAAACATCTATTAATGAATATATCCTTTACAATTTAAAAAAAATATTTTTGAAAAATAAAAACGTTTGAAAAACCTTTTACAAAACTTATAAAGAATCAAGAAAACTTGTAAAGAAATATTGAAAACCTTTTGAAAACCTTTTTCCTTGAAAATATGTAAAGGAATATTGAATTTTTTTATAAATTTTCCTTAAAATTATATTCTAAATATTATAATGTAATCCTTGAAAAATACTTTAAAACATGAGACATTTCTTTAGAATAATTTTCCTTTAAAAATATCTTAAGATATCTTTTAAAAACATTTCTTAAGGAATATAATCCTTAAACATTTCAAAGTGTCCCATGGCACTTTGAAACATTTTAATAATAGTGACCATTAAATAATAACATTAAATGAAGCATAAAATATCATGAAAAGATTTATAATCATAATATAACATATCAAATGGCAGCATATACACTATGTAAATGAACAAAGATGCATAAGAAAACATGTTTATCAAAGAAGGAAAGTTGAGACAAAACTTCATTAATAACTTTGTAAAATTTGAACTATAAATCCCCATGAAATAGAGATCATAAAATTTATATAAAAATACCCAAAAATTAAATTATAAAAAATTTATAATAAATTCAATCGAAGTATTTATACCACATTAAATAAATGAGTGGTGAATAAGGCATGTATCTCTCAGAAATAAAAATTGATTTAAAACTTTCTTACACCTTTATAATCTATTGAATCGTATTCCATATAAAAGAAAGAAAAATATATGGATAAAAAATTCCATATTATTTATTATAATACTAATAAAATAAATTCATTGGTATTATATACACCATGTATAAGAAACAAGTAGTGTTTGAGGCTTGTGTCTCACAAAAGTAAAGGTGAGACACAAATCCGTTACCTTAGGTCTGATTCCATCAGTACGTGCCCAAAACACATATATAGTGGTTTTAAAAATATTATTAACTTAATAAATAATAATAAAAATATTTATAATTTCATATATGATTCATTTATTACTTTATATTATGCATTTATTAACAATTTAAAGGTAAAGCAATGTTTCAGGTAATCACTACTTTGTTTATCATACGTGTTTTGACATGTTATTCTAGATTTTATTACTTAGATAATGATTTAATTACTTTTATACTGTAAAACATAATTTATATATCATATATATTTATTATATCTATATATATTATAGATATATGAAACGGAATACACTGTTCATAGAGACAATAACTCGAATATACGCATAAACACCATTTCCATTATATTATCGTACTAAATGGAACAAGGTAAATGAAATATATGTATATAAATATTATTATATTAGAACTATTATTTGATATATTTCATATTAATTTAATATATACATTTTTATATTCATTTTTCACATGGTCAGCATGGAAGATGAATCTCATCGCGTCGTGGAGAAAATATGCCGTACGTACACACCAGTGTTGATATCATTTTATTAATGATAAAAGGGTGAGGAATTAGATGGTATATTTATTATAAAAAATAAATATAATGTCATATTAACTATTTATATCCATTATATCTATAATTATACCAATAAAAATAAATTAGTGATGAAAAATTGATTACACCTTTGCGTGGAGATGGTAAGTCATAGGCACACACGCATGGTACTTTATTTTTTCGTAGGATGAATAAAATGTGGAATATAGTAGTTACATAATCATAATTTCATATCAGAATATAAGTGATTCTAGAGTTATTAATTTTTAATTAAATCAATAAATTAACAATAAGTATAATAAGAAATAATTTGGAAAGAGTCGATAAAGAGATTACATATTCCTCAATGATCTCACTCCTAATTTCTTATTAGTGATACTAGAGTTGGTATTTTTAGAAGAAACGAACCTATATAATATTACTAAGGAATTTTATAAAAATAAATGGGTAGGGTTTTTTCTAGATTTAAGTCTCAATGCGATGTGAATAAGTGAGGGAGAAGGTGCCCTTATATAACTAAGGTGAGAGGAACTTTAGGAAACTCTTAAAATATTAACGTAATATTAATTTATTTACCATTTAAAATTGCTCAAAAATGATTTATTTCTAAGAAAATATTATGATGGGTTGAAATAATATCAAATAATGATGTTGAGACTTGTTTTGGACACAATATTAACCTTATATTTTGGATTTAACCCTTAGTTAAATAATTTAACCTTTACCATGAAAACTTGGATTTTTACACTTTAGGGGTAATATAGTTTCCATAAAATACATAAATAACCCCAAATGGATCATTGATGAAATTTTTAACATTATTATAGTTATTTTGAATAATTATATAATTTTATGAATTTTATATAATTTAATAATATATTATTTATTTTAAAGTATCATTTATGTCAATTTTGATACTATTCAATTTTTGTCTTTTAAAAAATATTATATTCCTATAATAACTTGAAACGAAAAATTATAATGTCTCACTAATATGTCAAATTTATCTATAAATTTTTTTGATGTATGTAATTATGTTAAATTATATTTATTTTTATTTTTTAATATCATTTATTTGATATTTCCAATAATTAATGAATTACTATATCATCATTATGACTTCCATTAATTAATTAATATTTTTTAAAAAAATTTAAAATAAATTATCACGATGAATGAAAATTTATTATATTTAATATTACTATTTATAGTCTAATTTATCTTCTGTATTACACTATATTAAAAATTATTTACTTATTAAAATTACGAGTATGGCATTTTTAACTTATCTATAAATAAAATGTAATAAATGTTACATTTTTAACCAAGTGGATAAAAAAGGTTATAATTTTCTAATAAGGATGATTTTGGTATAAATTTACTCATCCATTAAAACTATTAAAAGTGTTGGGGTGATTTTATAAAATTATAATATTATTTTTACCTTTAATTATATGATTTACCCTTAACGATGGTATTTTTTTACTAAAGTTACTATTCATAACATCCAAAAAAATAAATTGTTTCTATTAGAACATATATATCATGCTTATTACAACAATGTAAATCCATTTTCAAAATTATATCCAGAAAATATGAAAAAATTATGTTAAATGCTAATCCCATTGACGTGGCGAGAAGAAGAGTAAAAAGAACGTACAAAAGATCAATAAGTTTACATATATAATTTAAATATAAAATTGATTAAAATTAACTAAATTGGATAAATTAAATTTTAATTTACTTATTTTATCTTTAAAAACAAAATAAATGTAAAGAAATTCTTTAAACGAAAAGAAGTTTTTAACTACAATGCAGTATGTTTTTTACTATTCATCAAAAATGAAACTTCTTAGAAAAATACTAAAAATTAACCCTAATTTAATTTGAAAATTCCAAATTCAAAAATTATTTTTATTTTATAAAATTAAATTTCTAATTGTATCTAAAACTAATTTTCTTATTGGTCATATAGGGACATAAGAAGCATTTAATTTAGAGAAAATTATATTTTTAAACATATAAAGACTTTACCCAAAAAATATGTTTTTCATTGTCAATATGTTTTATTTATATAATAAAAATATAAATAATATTTAAAAAGTAGATATTAATATTCATAAAACTATGTTTAGTTGCGAGGTCATAACCATCTTATTTAAATAATTATCACAATAAAATGATGTTTTGTGGGAACTCGTTGTTGCATATAACACAATACAAGTCAGTGTTCTTTATAACTCAAGAATCACATTGTGTTGTGTCTAACTTAATCCAAAATTATTAATTTTATATAAAAATAAAAATCTATATTTAGTGTTTCATGAAGTTCAAATATAAAAAAGATTAAATTAATTCCGAAAAATAATAATTCACAAACAATCGGTGTGTTATATATACGGTGTGTTTGAAAATTCATTCATCATAGTTTAGAGATAGAATTTATACATGACATTACAATAACCATGTGGTTTCCTACAAATATAGTGGTTATGATATGGGCACCCTCACAACCATGAACTTTCTTCGCTCATGGAATATAGATTCCCCCAAATGGTTAAACACTTTCTAATATGTTGAAAATTCTCTAGGTGGCGGTGTACTTACTTAATGGACACATGGTTCCTTAATGTTAGAATATTGACGAGAAGGCGGTTATGGGATTTTTCACTTAAATACCTACTCCCCATTTATGATAAGGGGGTGGAAGATGAACATATCTATCTAGAAGACAAGAATTTGAGTGGGGGTAATCTCAGATTCTAAACTAGGGAGAGTAGTGAGACCCCACGATGGAAGACCATGAAGTCCCCTTCATGAAAAAACTGTGTGAATCCTTTTTAACACACCTATTACATGAGGTATCTTCCACGAACATACTGCCTAAGGCCTCTTCCACACATGTACCACACAATGTATCTTCCAAACACCTTCCACATGAAGGCTAGTCTAAACACCTACCACATGAGGAATATTCTACAGACATTTCACATGAGGCCTCTTCCATGAACCTAATACATGAAGAACTCAACACATGCACAAACTTCACATGCTCACATCATTCATGTCCACTCATTCTATAGTGTGAGCTCTAGCTGCATGACTGCTCAATCAACTACAAAATCTCATGCCATGTATCCACTCAATTGACCACATGGGACCCTACCACATAACTACTGAATTGAACATTTGGGATCTTATTACATATCCATTCAAACCATCACAAAACTACTCTACCGATCACATGGTCTCCAACCATGCAAGCCTACGCTATGGACTCCTTCTTACTTACTGCACACCGACTAAGTGTCCACCTGATTCATGTTGACCCCTACCACATTGAACTGCCTATCATCAGACTAAATGAATACACCCATTCATAAACATCATGTTTGAGGACATTGTAGATGTGTAACTCCCTTTGCATCCATTACTAACCGCATGAAAAATTGAGATTCACACCATGAACTTTTCAGTCCATGTGAGACATATCCTTGGTTGAAGTAATTGAAATCCCAACTTTGGTCTTACATAATTCCTTGAGTCGATATAATCCATATATATTTCTACCTCGATACAAGATACTCATTGGTTTTTCATATATACCTTGAGTAGATATACTTCTCCTTGTTCCATCATCACCTTCAATGGAGACACTCCAATTTATTTCCTTATATTTGGAAATCCTCCTCTGTGTAATCACCAAAACATACCTTCACCTGACTCACCTAATTGGACAAGTATCAAAATTTAAGATGATGTGTAATATCTACTTAGTCACATATATCTAATGAAATACATCTAATATTTTATCTCTTATTTCTCACATCAAGCCTGACTGACATGGAATTAGAGTTTTTGTTGATCATTCTTTTAGAATAATTGTGATTTGCTGCAGGAATCGCCTTAAAGTCCAAGCTACATGAATCTAAATGGTTTTGAGAGTATCATTTTTACATGATGTTAAACATCATAGAATGGTCCTCACATATAACCTTAAATTGCATTATTCGAACTACATCAGATTTGATTCATTTTAATAACGATTTATTGGATACCATAATGAGGTTAAATCTAAACATTATCAAACATAACTTTTACCTTATGTGATATACTAATAATTTATTCCATATATACCTAATTCTGATATCCACCTTCTGGATTTAGTCATAATCCTTAAGTCTAAAATCTTCTTTTGGTTTTCCTTATTTACCTTGAGTTAATATACTACTTTTGGTTCTTATATATGAGCCTTATATTTGGTGTATTCCCTAACTTTGGAAAGCTACCTACTGTGTAATGAGTATATTACCTCATTATATTTATGAGTATAAAGAGATTAATCATTCTCTAGTGATAACCCGTGGATGAATCTAATGACAATCTAGAGATGATTCATACCTCCCCATGTTTAGATACAAACACACATGATTAACTTGAAAGGGTCAGTCATGCATAAGTATCACACAAACCATTTCTAGGAACATTTTCCCAAGTATATATTACCACATAACATTAAATTGCATGGATAGGTCCTCATCACATGACCTTAAAATGTATGATGTGTAACACTATAATTCACAAAACTATGTGGGTTCTAATTCCCTTAAAAAGTATTTATCTAAATTCGTCATCACAGGTCTGATCCCAAATCCATAACACTTACCACCTCTCGGGATGATGATAAAATCCATATTTTATAACTATGAATCATTAGAATAATGAATCACTAATTAATAATGGAAATATGGAGAACCTCAAATAGACAAAGATATTCATATGAAAACATGGTTTGGATTGAATAATTGGAAGAAGTGTCACTAGTACCATATTGGGATTTTGAAAGGATTGAGGAAAATGTATTAAATATATAAGAGAATCTAAGAGCAGGAAGGAATCCCAAAAAAATCCATGATTATCCCAACTTGCCACCCTCTCAAAAGAAAATCATTCGAAATTTTCCCTGGTAATAAACCAGAATGACTACCTACCTGTGGAAAGAAGAACCACAATGACATTAACACCTATATTGAGAGTGTGCACATGCTGATGCCACTTATTGAACCATATTAGAAGTGTGCATATGTTGAGGCAACTTAATGGGATATATTAAAAGTGTGCACATCTGATGGAACTTATTGAACTATATTAAAAGTGTTCACATGATGAGGCCACTTATTGAAATATATTAGAAGTGTTCTCATGCTGAGCCCACATTTTGAACTATATTAAAAGTGTGAACATGCTGAGGCCACTTTATGATCTATTAGGGATGGGAGGAATTCTTACCCCATCCCATATATATATATATATGTATGTATGTATGTGTGTATGTATGTGGTGACATGACCAGATTAATATCCCGGCAATGAGCCGAAGCTGGTATAGCCTTTAGGTATCCTTCAAGAATCTGGAGGGGTGTTATTCTTTATGCTGTTCTATTTGTTAAAAACTCCATACCTACATAGTCTAATTTATATTGCACTGGATTGGGATTGACACCGGTGGGTGATAGCCTTCTGAGATTTCATCTCACAGCCTGCTCAGGTACCCATGGTACCCAATTAGACATTATAATTACAGGTCATAGGTTTATTGTTGTATGCTTTTAGCCGAGGAGTTAGGGAAACGAGATCAAGCTGGAGCTTGAGATGCTCTTAGAGATTCCTCACAGGGCTTGTTGTTTTTTTAATTTTTTATTATATTTAAAATAATTATGTTTTTACTTATTTTTATTAGGTATCATCACTATGTCACCCATTCATGCATTGTATAAATTTGAATTGGCCACTATTATACAATGATTATTATATGTCTTACGCTACTATCTGTTACTTATCTACTGGTTCCCCTATTCTTGATATTTCCTATTGTTTGAACTCTAATATGAGGCTATAGTATATCCAATATCACCTACTGAGAATCTTGCTGCTATTCGACAGCCTCTGGTGTATGGGGAGACGTTCTTGAGGCCATGTGACAACCCGGTCTGGCTACCAGATTAATGGACAGTCAGGATGAGACTTTACAAAGTGGCATCAAAGGTTATTTATTTTACTTTGTCGTACTATTTTTGGATGGTTGACATGATATTAATAATGTTTCCACTCTTGGTTAGTAGTTGGGCTTTGGATTTTTCACCCCACATACGGGAAATGACCAGGTGACCAGGGTTGGGAATTACTGTCTGTGTTGTTTTGTGTTATGGTTGATGAGTTTTCACTTAGAGTGATTGCTTTACGTTCTACTTTTTATGATTTATGAGTTCATGGTACTTTTCCATTGTCCTAATATGGAAAGGTAATTTCATTACATGCATCATACAAGGCACATTGGAAATTAACATGTCATGCATAGTTCTATGCCATATAGTTGCATCTATAAGTTTCCTGCTAATTGGGTTTTGTGCCCTGAGTGTTATGCATTTCTTAGTGTTTATATTTCATGCTACGATCTTAAATAAAATTCATATGTGTTGGATTATTGTAATTCCATGATATCTGTCTTGATTATATTCCATTCTGTTGTGTTAGTGCTTGTGATAACATGCTTGTACTATTTGATATTTGTAAACTGGTTGCGATTACATCGGGAGCCAATTTTCAGTTGTAGGGTGTTTGGGTTTCTTATAACTGGGAAAGGGTAACCTATGCATTTGAACCATTGTAAATGGATGATAAATTATGATATTAAGGCGAATTGATTTTAATTAAAGGGAGCCTAATTCCAAACTTTAAATTGTATGGGTGCTTTACGGGTTGGTTGGTGGCCGCCCATATGTTTAAAACATGGATTTTAAGCATGTTAAAATTATGAATGGATTTTGGTTCAATTAATGAGAGACAATTCTCAATCCATGAATTGTATGGGTGCTTCATGAATTGTGAAATGGAAACCCATGTTAGATGAAATGGCATGATGTCTTATGTGATGTTTATAAATGAGAAAACTATTTATTTTTCTATAGAAATGAACTGGTTAACTATTAAATGTGTAAATAGAGCCATGTAGGTTGGTTAGGGAATGTTTATTATGAAAAGTCCCATTTTGATGTTTAAAAATTTAATATATTAACAAATGGTATTGGGTTTTTTTGGAGAACCCAGGTTGACTCAGTGGGAACCTCATAGGTTTCCATAACGATAAAAATAATTTATTATGATAAATTTCTTGTTTATTTTGGTATTTCATTGAATATCTAAATGTAAATTTTTTAAAAAGGAAGTTTGATGAAACTTTTTTTTGTTTCTCTTAGGGTGTTAGTTAAATCAAGTACCTTGTGTTTTGTTTTAAATGGTACTTAATGCTTTATATTAAATCTTTTTGATGTTTAAATATTTAAAAGTGATTAAATGTAAAGGTCTTGTAAATGAAACTATATGTGGGGACCTTGGTAAAACCATCATGTTTGGGTTGCTGGAGATTGTCCTTTTAGTTACCTTGTAATGAAGCCATATGTTTTTTTCATAGGTTTATTTCTTTTAGTAATGGATTAAAATGTTATACTATTGAGCATGAGACTTTCTTTGGAGTGACCAAATGCTTGTATTGGTGCTTTTTCTTCATAAGGGGTTATGCTGTGCTAGGTAGCGCCCTTAGAACCGAAATTATTTGCTTGTACTGTGAGATTTATAACATTTGCTGTATTTTGGGTGCCATTTTCTCTTATAAGACATTCAATTTACAATGTAACCTTTCTTCTGATAGGTGGTCACGATTTCATAGATCTTGTTATGGGATTGAGCAGTTGTTAATGCTCATTTTCAATAGGTTATACATGCCAAGGCTGTGGTCAACTCCTTCTTTGATCGTAAGAAACTTCCATTTTCCTCGAGTTGTATTCATTGAAGTACACAATACCATCGAGTGTTAAATGTTCTAATAAACAAGATAAGATCGGTTTAATCCATAAGTCTTGATTTATTGAGTACGACTTCATGTTATCCCCATGTAGATTGTCCTGAGTGTTAAAAAAGTAGGTTCATCCCAATGTTTGGGAGAGCTATCTTGAGAGTCGTGTAATGCCCCGACCCCAGTTACCCAGAGTCGGTGCATTAATTACATAACATTGGCATGATCACAAGAAAGATCAAATCTCGAAAGACCGATTGGTTTAGTAGCCTTGGAAACACTAGATATATTCATAAGTTTTACATTACATCATTAAACGAAAAACTACTACAACAACAAATTGTCTCCATAATCCACACTCATATCCCCACATAATATCCCTGTAGGTCATTCATAACTTACTTCTTCACTTCCTGGGAAAAAATAAAACATAGAAAAGGGGTGAGCTCAAATGCCCAGTAAGGATAACAATATAGCGGAAACTTTCATAAATAAGAATAAACTTTTAAGGCAATGTATAACTAAAACAAAAGCCTTTCAAACATGAACTTTCAACATAGTATGGAATAAATAAAATGAAATAATGCCATTTACCTATTCACATGGATATTCTACTAATCGAATAATCACATGCAAAAATCAATAACCACTTTCATAATGTTGGAATGCATAATGCCAGACTATCATAACCACATAGTCAAGGCCTCGTGCCAAGACTAGAAATAAGATTTTGTCAAGGCCTTGTGCCAAGACGCTAGTTTGTCTCATGAGACCTACCGATGCATCGAGGAGCTATAGCGGGCTCCACCCATCACTTACTAAGTCCAATGCATTCCCATATGAAAAGGTTTAAACATAACATAAACATTCGTATTAAAACTAGCATACGAAATGTCAATAATTTCACCATAAACTATGAATGGTATAAAAATAGCACATCCATAGTCAAATATATCACAAAACCTTCAATACAATATAGAAGTTTTGTATCACAATAGATCAAATTCAAATAAGCGTAAAATCCATCAAAGGATGTTGACATAGATGAAATCAAAATTCTTTTTAAAGAAATATCTCTTTTTATTTTGAAATCATTTAAGATCCATATAAAATAAAACATTTTCTTTGAAAATATTCTTATAAGCTTGTAAGGGAAGTTTTGAAGATTTTATAACGGCGGAAATTAGCCGCACCCGCCGTATAAGTTAAAAAAAACATTCTTACCTTAATTCTGTCGAAAAGGTTAAAAATGACCTTGTTTTGAAAACGACGGAAAGATTCCTTTATAAACCTATTATAAAAAGTCAAACAAGGGTATAAATGACTTTAACCCATATTCTTGTAAATAATAAATATGTTTTGAAATACATTTCGAAGAAACATGGATGTGGATGATAAAGAAATCCCAGTAGATTATTACGTATAAACAACCTCGGATAATGAAGAGATTGTGAAATAACCCTTACCTTGTACTTTTCCTTGGTTGGGGTAGGTTAACCTCTTGTATAATGGTGAAATAATTGTTATTAAATTATACAAGAATCATATATATTAATATGATATCATATATGATCTTTTAATATTGATTTGATAATAATACCTTAGTATTATCATTGTTTCGGGTGTTAACTTATATGTTTTGTTACTTAAGACATGGTTGTTGTATCTTATTCATATCCAGAATGATATCCAGTCCTTAAACATCATTTTTAAATCATCAAATGATAATTATACTTGAATGGATACGATGGAGAATGAATCTCATCGCGTTCGTGGAGACGGTAGTCCGTACGTACGCACGAGCGACAATATTATTCTTTTGATATTAAAATAATATATAAATGGATGGTATATAATATATACAGAATCATTAACATGTTATATTTATTATTTACATGAGTTACACATCATTATTATACCCATCCAAATAATATTATATTGAATAACAATTACACCACGACGTGGAGACGGTAAGCCGTACGTACGCACGTATGGTGACATGTTATTCAAAGGGTGGATAGATTACTGAATATGGTTGTACCATATTTATAATAACATCACAGTATATAAATGATACTGGAGTTATTATTTTAGAATGGTAACAACAAAGGAAGAAGAAGTGGAAGAAGAAATGAACTTGGAAAAGGGGTGGTGAAAACATTACCTCTTCTTCGGGTTCTTCCTTTTGATTTGATCAAAAGGGCTCCTTAAGTTGGATTTCTGATCAAACTAAGGCCTCTAGGTTGTAGTGAGGGATGTTGGGAGAGTATTTGGGAAGAGTTTGGCCAAACCAAAAGGCTTTGAAGGTGTGATGAAATGAGAAGGAGGAGTGCCCTTTTATAAGAGGGGTGAGGGGCACCTTTGGAAAAGCTAGAAATATTAATTTATAATAAATTCATATTCGGTTTCCAATGGCTCCAAAGTTGACTATTCAAAGGCTAAGGTGGGGATAGGTCGAAAACCACTCAACCAATAGAATTTAGATAGGTTTGGGTACTTATATTAACCTTATCTTTAAGTATTAACTCTAAGTTAATTAGTTTCACTTTTACAATGTCTCTTTGTATTTTTATATAATATGGTTAATAAAATTACTATATACATCCAAGAGTCCCCCAAGTGGTCCATTAATGATGAACCTATCATGATATAAGTCTCTTGGCCGAACCTTAGATTTTTAGGAATTTAATATCAATTAATAATATAATATTTGTTTTAAGAACTCTTTTATGTCAATTTTGACACTATTCAATAGTTGATTTTTTTGAAACTTATAACAGATTGATTACTTCGAACAAAGTCCATTAAATCAATCCTAATATATCATATTATCCTAGAAAATTAGTTTAATTCATTAAAAGTTTCATATTATATTTATTTGGGTATTTATAATATAAATTATTTTAATTTTTCACTATTATAGTAATTACTGCATCATCATTGTGTCATAAATAAAATAAATTATTTAATGTCTAAAAATTATAAATAAAATACCATTATGTAGGAAATCTCTTTATCTTTCTAATGAATATTTATAATCTAAAATAAAACTTATATAACCCTATGTAACAATTGTTTTTCTAAAAGATATATGCTTGTGTCATTTTTGTATTCATTTTGACTTAATTAAAATAAAGTGTCATTATCACTTACAACTGGATCCATGGGGTCCCAAAATAGACCCAAAGATGCCCATGGTCGACCATGTATCAACAAATAGGGTTAAGACACGTTTTAGGGTAATTTAGTATTATTATAATATTATTTTTTAACCCTTATTTACCGGATTTACCCTTAACCATGGTAAATAAAATATTTACCGCAGTAATTATTCAAAATGTCTAAAAATAAAAGTTACCTATTTACACAATTTGAACATCCTGATTCCAAATATGGAATCCATTTTCCTAAATTCAAAACACAGAAGTGGCAGAAATTAATTTAAAATTAATTCCCGCTGTCAAAACAAAAAGCGTGTTTTTAAGAGATAATAACTATCAAAAGATTGACACTTGTTTATGTTCGGTTTAATTGTAAACTTATGTCCAATGAAAAAAATTATATTAAATGGTAAAAATATATTCTAAATATACTTTAAAACCACTCAAATTCATAATTTATCACTATTAATTATTTTGATTAAAAAAGTTGTTTTTAATTAAAATTTAGTAATTTTCACTATTCATCAAAATATGAAAGTTATCCGAAATGTACCAAAATTTCACCTTAGGCTAAATTCGATATTCCGAATCCAAAAATTATGTCCATTTTGAAATATAAAATATTTATAATTTCAAAAAGTAGGTATTACTATTCATAACGGCTAGTTTGATTGGTTGTTAGAACTCGGTGTTGCGTACAACACGCGCTATTGTATTATTCGAAGGAAAGCGTACCGTGGAAGCTTGAGATGTTTTATTTTAAATTTTTTGATGTCCCCATTTAGTCAAAAAGCTTAAAATATTGTATTTAAAAAGGGTTCACTATGAAAAGTTGATAAAAGTGCAATAATGAAAATGAATTTGTTCTTGCATTATATCTAAGAAACTCATAATATGGAGTCTAAAATTATAAGGATTATATAAAGTTTAAAATTTAGATAATACTATTCATGAACTCTTTTAATGGCTTCTATTTTTTTTGTAAGTCATGGTGTGATTGAACTCGGTGTTGCGTGTAGTGCAAGTTATTGAATTATTTTTAAGAAATAACACACTATGAAATCCTGGGGTGTTATATTCTCCCCTCCTTCAATAAATTGCGTCCTCGCAATTTGAAATTGTTCTTCGAAAATAAAAGGTTGAAAATAGAAAATATATTTGTGGGAAAACCCACATCAGAAATTGGGTTACTAAAATTTAGTCTTAATATGAGGAAAAGAGAAATGAAAGGGTCACCAGCAAATTATGATCTCGATTAGGAGAACATTGGTGGCAATTAGAGACATATAATTGGAGGAAAAACGTAAATATTTATAGGTAGTGATTGAGGTCATCAATCACAAACAAGTATAAAATTGAGGTCCTTAAATTCATCAATCTATGATGATTAGAAATACCATCGGTTCAACAAAACATAGGGTATTAGGATAACACGTTTTTGACGTTTCAAAATATCTTAGTTGAAATCCCACATCGAAAAATGAATTAATGAGGCCTCTATTTAAAATAAGAGTCGAAAGTATGAAGATTAGCGAGAATAACACATACTAGGGTTCAATGTAGGAAAATATGGATATGGAAGAAAAATCCAACCATCAATTATCTGATGGAGAGTGGTAGAGAACATGGCTATGAAAAGGCCAACAATCCCAAAGCCATAAATTAGTGATGATTTAAGGTACCATCTAGGAAAACATTTTTGTTCTAAGTTGATTTTCTTAATATTGAGGAATTTATTTATGAGATTGGCTAAGATCATAAGGAGATATACTTACTTTATAATTAGAGTTTTATCCATTAATAAATTTCAACCACAAACTCATCTTTCACTCTAAAAGATAATAGAATGTAAAAAAAAAATCTATTTACACTATTCGTATAGGGGTCCAAAATAAACGAATTTATAATTCATCTACAGGATCTTTTAATAAAAACTACATTATTTAATCCAGGACATCTCGTGGGCCAGTGGTAGGTGATACACCCTTGTCGCCCTTCGGTTGTGGGTTCAAGTCTCGCAGCCTTGCCGGACGCGACGGTTTGTCGCCCGACCTCCGGGTTGTCCTTTTATGGTAATCCAAAATAATCCAAACTAGAACTATCCAAAATACTTCTGTCCAAACTCACAGTCCAACATTTATAAGGAAGGTAAACATAATATAGATCCTTTGTACCCTGTAATAGCATATGAATACCTTCATCATGTATTACCATATTCCTTATTGATTACATTCATGTTCCCTTATTCCATATAGAATGCTGGATATACTTCATTATTCCAAAAATGTTTTAAACCCCAACAACGATGGAATATACAAATCATTAATCAGTTCCAAGGTAGTCAAGAATATCCAATATAATTTATCCAAAACAATCACATATTATTCCAAAATTACTACCTCAGTATCAGAACTATATTATGATTTATCATTCTCTCAACCATATATTTTCCAAAAATTTATCCTGCTATTGAGTCACTTTTCTTTGTTCCACACAATCTCAAGTCCTTAATGAAATAGTACTGCAGTACAATCCTTATATACTCCATAATTATTATAACAAGTAGATTGTTGATACAACACTCAATTGACATAATCAACATAAGAACTCTAATCATTCCTCTTCATCTGTGGTAGTATCATAACTTGATTATTATCCAATAACATCATTTGCGGCATAGTCTGATGACTGGGACATAGGTTCACGTAGTGTCCAAACTCTTTGCAAATGAAACATTGTACGTTTGAAACCATTTTCTTACCCTTGCAGTCACGTACTTTGTGCCCTTTTCATCCACACTTATAACAAACTCCCATTCCTTTCAAGCAAGTTCCAGGGTGTTTCTTTCTAAAGTTACCACATATGGGAAAATTATTCTTTTCCCTCTTCCCTTTATCCATCTTTCTCTCTTCCATCCTTTTCTTCTCTTGCTTCCCTTCAAAGCCATAGGACTCAGTAAACTCTTTACTTATCTTATCAACACATGATATTATTTCTTCATATGATGATAATACATGGGAGACTATTTCTCTTATAAATTCTATCTTAAGACCATGAAAGATATGATCCTTCCTTCTCTTTGGATCATATGCATTTCTGGAGTTCTCATTCCTTCTACTGGGTGCCATTTCTAAACAATGGCATACACTAGATCAGTTTATGAATCAAAATACATAATCCCATACTTATAAAACACTTAACATAAACTGAACTATTTATGGATATAATCCATAAAAATGTCTCCTTTGAGGATGTATATACTCATAAACCCTTCATAATGGTTTGTAAAGAAAATGAGAATTATCCTAAGCATATCCCCCGGGAGTGTCGTAACCAAGAGTGCAGCAAGGCCCGTTGTCGTGCACCAGTTCCCGTTCGAGTCTAGCTCAAAGCGGTGTTTTCGGGTTTTACCCCTAGGTACATCTGTGCCAGAGCCGCCTCTACCTGCTCGTATCCAGACATGGATGTATTGCTCGGAAAACTCACAAAATCTCTACAATACCAAAATTCTAGGAAGTTCTTCTATACTAATCTTCAAAGTTCATCTTAGGTCTACGTGCTCTAATCAGAGTTTATCTAAATCTAGCTTCCAAGGTTTGTACTAAACTTCCTCTGATACCAACTGTAACGCCCCGACCCCAGTTACCCAGAGTCGGTGCATTAATTACATAACATTGGCATGATCACAAGAAAGATCAAATCTCGAAAGACCGATTGGTTTAGTAGCCTTGGAAACACTAGATATATTCATAAGTTTTACATTACATCATTAAATGAAAAACTACTACAACAACAAATTGTCTCCATAATCCACACTCATATCCCCACATAATATCCCTGTAGGTCATTCATAACTCACTTCTTTACTTCCTGGGAAAAAATAAAACATAGAAAAGGGGTGAGCTCAAATGCCCAGTAAGGATAACAATATAGCGGAAACTTTCATAAATAAGAATAAACTTTTAAGGCAATGTATAACTAAAACAAAAGCTTTTCAAACATGAACTTTCAACATAGTATGGAATAAATAAAATGAAATAATTCCATTTACCTATTCACATGGATATTCTACTAATCTAATAATCACATGCAAAAATCAATAACCACTTTCATAATGTTGGAATGCATAATGCCAGAGTATCATAACCACATAGTCAAGGCCTCGTGCCAAGACTAGAAATAAGATTTTGTCAAGGCCTTGTGCCAAGACACTAGTTTGTCTCATGAGACCTACCGATGCATCGAGGAGCTATAGCGGGCTCCACCCGTCACTTACTAAGTCCAATGCATTCCCATATGAAAAGGTTTAAACATAATATAAACATTCGTATTAAAACTAGCATACGAAATGTCAATAATTTCACCATAAACTATGAATGGTATAAAAATAGCACATCCATAGTAAAATATATCACAAAACCTTCAATACAATATAGAAGTTTTGTATCACAATAGATCAAATTCAAATAAGCGTAAAATCCATCAAAGGATGTTGACATAGATGAAATCAAAATTCTTTTTAAAGAAATATCTCTTTTTATTTTGAAATCATTTAAGATCCATATAAAATAAAACATTTTCATTGAAAATATTCTTATAAGCTTGTAAGGGAAGTTTTGAAGATTTTATAACGGCGGAAATTATCCGCACCCGCCGTATAAGTTAAAAAAAACATTCTTACCTTAATTCTGTCGAAAAGGTTAAAAATGACCTTGTTTTGAAAACGACGGAAATATTCCTTTATAAACCTCTTATAAAAAGTCAAACAAGGGTATAAATGACTTTAACCCATATTCTTGTAAATAATAAATATGTTTTGAAATACATTTCGAAGAAACATGGATGTGGATGATAAAGAAATCCCAGTAGATTATTACGTATAAACAACCTCGGATAATGAAGAGATTGTGAAATAACCCTTACCTTGTACTTTTCCTTGGTTGGGGTAGGTTAACCTCCTGTATAATGGTGAAATAATTGTTATTAAATTATACAAGAATCATATATATTAATATGATATCATATATGATCTTTTAATATTGATTTGATAATAACACCTTAGTATTATCGTTGTTTCGGGTGTTAACTTATATGTTTTGTTACTTAAGACATGGTTGTTGTATCTTATTCATATCCAGAATGATATACAGTCCTTAAACATCATTTTTAAATCATCAAATGATAATTATACTTGAATGGATACGATGGAGAATGAATCTCATCGCGTTCGTGGAGACGGTAGTCCGTACGTACGCACGAGCGACAATATCATTCTTTTGATATTAAAATAATATATAAATGGATGGTATATCATATATACAGAATCATTAACAGGTTATATTTATTATTTACATGAGTTACACAAAATTATTATACCCATCCAAATAATATTATATTGAATAACAATTACACCACGACGTGGAGACGGTAAGCCGTACGTACGCACGTATGGTGACATGTTATTCAAAGGGTGGATAGAATACTGAATATGGTTGTACCATATTTATAATAACATCATAGTATATAAATGATACTGGAGTTATTATTTTAGAATGGTAACAACAAAGGAAGAAGAAGTGGAAGAAGAAATGAACTTGGAAAAGGGGTGGTGAAAACATTACCTCTTCTTCGGGTTCTTCCTTTTGATTTGATCAAAAGGGCTCCTTAGGTTGGCTTTCTGATCAAAATAAGGCCTCTAGGTTGTAGTGAGGGATGTTGGGAGAGTATTTGGGCAGCGTTTGGCCGAACCAAAAGGCTTTGAAGGTGTGAAGAAATGAGAAGGATGAGTGCCCTTTTATAAGAGGGGTGAGGGGCACCTTTGGAAAAGCTAGAAATATTAATTTATAATAAATTCATATTCGGTTTCAAATGGCTCCAAAGTTGACTATTCAAAGGCTAAGGTGGGGATAGGTCTAAAACCACTCAACCAATAGAATTTATACAGGTTTGGGTACTTATATTAACCTTATCTTTAAGTATTAACTCTAAGTTAATTAGTTTCACTTTTACAATGTCTCTTTGTATTTTTATATAATATGGTTAATAAACTTACTATATACATCCAAGAGTCCCCCAAGTGGTCCATTAATGATGCACCTATCATGATATAAGTCTATTGGCCGAACCTTAGATTTTTAGGAATTTAATATCAATTAATAATATAATATTTGTTTTAAGAACTCTTTTATGTCAATTTTGACACTATTCAATAGTTGATTTTTGTGAAACTTATAACAGATTTATTACTTCGAAAAAAGTCAATTAAATCAATCCTAATATATCATATTATCCTAGAAAATTAGTTTAATTCATTAAAAGTTTCATATTATATTTATTTGGGTATTTATAATATCAATTATTTTAATTTTTCACTATTATAGTAATTACTGCATCATCATTGTGTCATAAATAAAATAAATTATTTAATGTATAAAAATTATAAATAAAATATCATTATGTTGGAAATCTTTTTATATTTCTAATGAATATTTATAATCTAAAATCCAACTTATATAACCCTATGTAACAATTGTTTTTCTAAAAGATATATGGTTGTGTCATTTTTGTATTCATTTTGACTTAATTAAAATAAAGTGTCATTATCACTTACAAGTGGATCCATGGGGTCCCGAAATAGACCCAAAGATGCCCATGGTCGACCATGTATCAACCAATAGGGTTAAGACACGTTTTAGGGTAATTTAGTATTATTATAATATTATTTTTTAACCCTTATTTACCGGATTTACCCTTAACCATGGTAAATAAAATATTTACCGCAGTAATTATTCAAAATGTCTAAAAATAAAAGTTACCTATTTACACAATTTGAACATCCTGATTCAAAATATGGAATACATTTTCATAAATTCAAAACACAGAAGTGGCAGAAATTAATTTAAAATTAATTCCCGCTGTCAAAACAAAAAGCTTGTTTTTAAGAGATAATAACTATCAAAAGATTGACACTTGTTTATGTTCGGTTTAATTGTAAAATTATGTCCAATGACAAACATTATATTAAATGGTAAAAATATATTCTAAATATAATTTAAAACCACTCAAATTCATAATTAATCACTATTAATTATTTTGATTAAAAAAGTTGTTTTTAATTAAAATTTAGAAATTTTCACTATTCATCAAAATATAAAAGTTATCCGAAATGTACCAAAATTTCACCTTAGGCTAAATTCGATATTCCGAATCCAAAAATGATGTCCATTTTGAAATATAAAATATATATAATTTCAAAAAGTAGGTATTACTATTCATAACGGCTAGTTTGATTGGTTGTTAGAACTCGATGTTGCGTACAACACGCGCTATTGTATTATTCGAAGGAAAGCGTACCGTGGAAGCTTGAGATGTTTTATTTTAAATTTTTTGATGTCCCCATTTAGTCAAAAAGCTTAAAATATTGTATTTAAAAAGGGTTCACTATTAAAAGTTGATAAAAGTGCAATACTGAAAATGAATTTGTTCTTGCATTATATCTAAGAAACTCATAATATGGATTCTAAAATTATAAGGATTATATAAAGTTTAAAATTTAGATAATACTATTCATTACCTCTTTTAATGGCTTCTTTTTTTTTTGTAAGTCATGGTGTGATTGAACTCGGTGTTGCGTGTAGTGCAAGTTATTGAATTATTTTTAAGAAATAACACACTATGAAATCCTGGGGTGTTATAAGTCGGGTGTTTTTACACACCAGTCTATGTTGATTTTGGTTTCCTGGTCTAATGTTTCGATGCTGTGATAGTGGTTTGGAGGTGTGTCACATTAGTTTTATTGGTTTTGTGTCTTTTCAAGTAGAAAGGATAACTAAATATAGCCATTGTGAGATGGTCAGTTTATTCTTGAATGCCTTTGAGGCCTATGAGTGTTAAATACACATTTGTGTTTTCCTGAAAACAAGATGTTCTTATGTTTGATTGTGTATGAAACCCCATATAAACACATTTGGCTTTGGATTCTCTTATGTGGTAAGGTATTTTTGACTTATAGGAACCCTATCCTTTTACATAAGACATTACACGATTTTAAGCATCAGTATACATCAGAGTACATGCCCAGGATCGTAAAGTCTAGTATATTGGAAGAATAAGTACATAATAGAACATTTAAAAAAAAATATTTTATTTAATCTCCATAATGTACTTCTATCTCCCACTGTGCTCCTACATCTGCAAAGGATACCATGGGGAACACATGAACAAAGGGATGAGCTAAACATCCTAGTAAGGGAATAACCATAAGAACAAAGCATTAGCACATGGAATAGAGGGAATGGTATGATGATATAAAAATACATGTAACATATAGAATCATCACATATAAACATGGAATCACATAAACATGGATTCATAGTATTGTGATATAAACATAAAACATGCCTTTATTTTGGGTCAAGGCTAACGGCCATGACTGTTGCACATGGTAGCACAATCCAAGACTAACAGCCGAGACTGTTACACATGATATATCATGAGACTCAAGTTTACCCATAGAATTTAAGCACTATCTGAGTGCAACCATATTAACTTTTATAAATATTTATCTCCACATAAATAATCATACATAATCAATAAACATAAGGGTTACCTATGGAAAGAATTGGGTACCACAATCATATCGTAAATCATGAAAATGGTCGTACTATAAAAGTTTCCATGAAAGAATGGAACTAAAATATTCATGGAAATTAATAAGGTAAAATATGCATGTATCATGGTAAGTGATTTAATGTAGAAATGACCACATGTATGAAAAAGTATTTAATAAAGTTTATCATTAAAGCATTTTTGTGTGATTTTAAGGAAAATACTATAGAGCCTTTAAAATAAAAAATGGGATAATAATTTATATAAAACCAGAAGTGAACCAAGAGGGTTTTCATAATAAAATATGATTTTATAAATACAATTGTGGCTGAAAATATATTATAGAGTGAACTTGAAATTGGGTAATAATTCAGGAAGTTCCTTCAAAACAGGTTTTCTTATCGGGAAGTATTGAGGAGGGAATCACTTAAAAACTTCTACATCCCTAAAAGATAATGATGAAAGGGACTTGATAAATGAGTTTGTAAAATGTACATAAAACTTATGAGATTAAAATAAATAGTTAATATAACTTTATTTTGGTGAAATAAATAATGGGCAACATGAAGGAACAAAGGGGATTCAGGTAGAATCCATTATGAATTATCAGCATAGTATCAGGTGTACTTAAGAGGGATTAATGAGAGAGAATGGGGATTCTAATCTCTTATACATCATTAGTTTATTATGGGGTAGGTGTGAAATCATACACCCTAATTAGGTATTACACATTAAATCACATAACATAGTGGCCATTCTTGTATAAAAATGAAATAGAGAGGATCCCTTACCTAGAGTCTAATTATGTTATCCACTTGATATTAATGACCTGAATAATAACATTATGTCAATTAATTAATAATTACAGAACCTCTTATATATGTAAAATATTTATTATAAACTTTTTAAATTCATTCATTACCTTTTTTTATGGGTTAAGTTGTTCAATTTCATTGTTTGGGTCTGTTTGTTTTCTTGGTCTTTACGACCAGTTTAATTATTTTCATGAATGGACAATCATGTAAAATGGAGATGGTTGTTCAGAACTTGAGTTACATTCTATAATTTATCATACATAAAGTTACATGGTTGTGAATTTCATTTGGTTTCTTGGATTAAAGATTAATCCTTATGTAAACCTTTAGTGATAACCTTTTGGGTTAATTGGCAGTTTTTGGCCACAATGAACATGTTTTGTTTTATAAATAAAAACCATGTGTACAAAAGGATTACATAACCATAGATGAGACATAATAAATTTATTATGGTCTGTTTAATCCATTAAAATGGTTTCATGACCAGAATTGATGATGTAAACAAAAATTGAAAAACCATTATCCTTGAATGTGTTAAATTAACACATCTTGAATGGTGTCTGTACTACTAAAATAAGAGAAAGGTAAAGGAGATATGATAATAAATTATTCCATTATCATAAAACATTACAATACATGTAACATACTGGAGTTTTTATAAAATTTTTATGATGAGAGGTAGGTATTGAAAAGAAAAAAATGAACTTGAAAAGAAAGTAAAAGAATTGAAAATAGGAATTTAACTCTTGAATCAATCTTCCTTGAGATCCTCTGAAGGGGTGAGGATTCAGTAATATGAATAGAATAAGAGATTTTGGATGTGGGGGAGGATCTTGGGGAGATATTTGGGGATAATTTAGGCAAGTCATAAGGATTGAGTGGAGTGAAGATAAGAGGAAAGAAGGATTGGTATTTATATTGGAGGGGAGCAGGGTTTTCATAATATTTAATTCCTTAGTTTATTAATCTACATAAATACTAGAAATAGTGATGATCCCATGAAAAAATAGTAATAAGGGATTTGGAGTTCTAGATTTGGGTTCTTACATCACTTATGATACCATGAATAGTGGATTTAAATTATAATGTATTTATATGGTAAATTAATGTATTTTAATATTCACAAAAGTACAAGTATTTCAAAAAAATCCCAAAAATTAACCATAATCATTTTTTAATGTGTTGAATCCAAAAGTGAACTCCATTTTTCAAAAATAAGTTTCTAACTATTATTAATTTAATTATTAATTAAAATCATAATTTACTTGAAAAATACCTATTTAAAAACTATGACTGATTTTATAATGCTTTCAAAAATTACATATATTAATAAAAAATTATCTTTAAACCACAAGAAATAAAAATTTTAATTTATGAATACCTTTTAAGAAAATAAATTTTCTTTTAAATTAATTAATTAATTCTAATTTATTATTTATCACTTATAAGCATATCAATACTTTTACTATAATATAATTATCACTTATAGGATACCTAAATTTTATTTATACATTCATGGATGAGGTTACTATTCTTTTAGAATACTTTCTATTAATAAGGGTCATATTAATATTTATAAGGGTAGGTTACTATTCATAAGTGTAGGTTACTACTCACCAAAAATTAAGTTTGTTCTATTAGACTCCAAACATCTTATTGATTGCAACTGTGTATGTCAGATTTTCAAAATTCAAATAACAGAATTGTTAAAAGTATGTTTAAATGTCACATACTACTTAGTAGTTCCTTGTGTTGTGATTTTATGTGATTATATTATATAATTATAAGAAAGGAAATTGTATTGATAAAAAATTGTGTCGTTACATTATTCCCCCCTTATGAATTTTTTTCCCTCAAAATTTCTTTTAACATTCTAAGCCATAAACAGGGGTGAGTAATTTTCCTTCATTAAATCCTCTAGTTCCCATGTTTCCTCTTCGTACTTATGGTTCCACCATATTACTTTTACCAGGTGAGTAGCCTTGTTAAGTAGAACTTTATCTCTATGATCCAATAACTTTACTGGATTCTCCTAATAAGAAATATCATTGTCTAACTGTACCACCTCTGAAGAGAGTATATGTGAAGGGTCTAGTATTTAAATACTTAAGAGGGACAATGAAGGACATCATGTACTTTGGAAATAATAGGTGGAAGTGCCAGTCTATAGGCCACAACTTTGACTCGATCAAGGATTTTTAAGGGGCTGATGTACCTGGGAATTAAAATTTTTTTCTTCCCAAATCTCATGACCTTCTTCTATGGAGATAGGTGGAGAAAAACCACGTCACCAACATTGAACTCAAGGTCTTGTCGACTATTTTATCCATAACTCTTTTTTCAACTCTGGGTTTCCTTGATGTTCTTCTTAATGGTTTTCAGCTTCTACACCATTTATTCGAAAATTTTAGGTTCTATAAGCTTAAGCTCACTAACTTCATCCCAACACACTGGTGTTCTGCACCTTTTCCCATAAAGGGCTTTGTATGGTACCATTCAGATACTTGAGTGGAATCTATTGTTGAAGGAGAATGCAACTAGTGGAAGATGTTGGTACCATCCTCATTTCCATCCCATAGAACATACTCTCAACATATCATTTAGTTTCTAAATATTTTTCTATTATTGGTCATCAGTTTGAGGATGATAGGCCATACTGAAGTTCAGTTCAGTGCTTAGAGCATGTCAGATACTTTTCCAGAACATTGAGATGAATCTAGGATCTCGATAGGATACAATAGATAGTGGTAATACATTCAACCTTACCACCTCCTTGATATATATCCAATAAAGTTGATCCAATTATAAGTACTCTTGAATTTCGATAAAAGTGAGTTGTCTTTGTAGGATGATCCATGAGACCCATATAGCATTATTTTTTCTGGATGTCCTTGGAAGTACAATGAAAAAGTCATGGTGATGTTATCCCACTTCCATGTTGGTATAGGTAGTGGTTGAATCATGCCTTTAGACTTTTGTCATTCAGCCTTCACTTGTTTACATACCAGGTACTTCAAAGTATATTCAACAATCTCCTTCTTCATATTGTCCCACCAAATGTTCTCTTGGAGATCTTGACACATCTTTGTGCTCCCTAGGTTGATAGAGTAGGTTGAGCTATGTATGTAATTCAAAATCTCTTCCTTTATCTCTAGATAATATGGTAAACATAATCGTGACCCAAATATTACAACTCCTTTCTCATCAATCTTGAACTCTATGAATTTTCCATTTCTCACAGCTTTCACCATTTTTTGAAATTACACATATTTTCTTTGAGAAACCTTTATTTTCTCCATGAGGGATGGTTGAGCTATCATTGGAGAAAGGATTGATGATGTTCCTACCTTAATGATCCCCAAGTCCCTTCTCTACAAATCTAAGAAGATTGGATTCTTTTCATGTCACATCATTGACAAAGATGCAGGACCCTTTCTACTAAGAGAATCTACTAACTTGTTTGCCTTATTGGGATGGTAGTGGATTGAGCAGTCATAATCCTTGATGAGATATATCTATATTCACTGGTGCATATTAATCTATTTTTGTGTGATTATATATTTGAGACTCTTATGATAAATATATATCTCACACTTCTCCTTATAGAAATAATGCCGCCAGATTTTTAACACAAAGATTACAACCGTCAATTCCAGATTATGAGTAGGATAGTTTTGCTCATGGATTTTCAACCTCATAGAGGTGTATGCTACCACTTTATCATTTTTCATCAGCACATAGCCTAATCCATTCTTTGAAGCATCACTATACACCACAAAGAGTTATCCACTTTTTGGGAGTGTGTGTACTGGAATAATGATTCACCTCTTTTTCAACTCCTTAAAGAAGTCTTGGCATTCTTGAGTCCATAAAAACATTAATCACTTCAATTTCAGCTTAGTCATTGGGTTTGAAAATCATGATTAGTTCTTTAAAAATCATCAATAGTACATGGATATACCCAAAATGCTATGGTTCACTATTACAAATGTTGTCCTAGGCCACTCTTCAATTAACATTGTCTTGTAAGGGTCCCAAAATATCCATTTATTGGTGATAACATTCTCCATGAATGATATTTACTCCATCCATAACTCACATTTAATATACTTTTCATAAAACTTATCACTTCTCAATGTCTTTAACAAGTATTAAAATTATCTTATTATTCTACGTTGCTCTTGATGTATATCAGAATATCATCAATAAAGACTACAATAAATTTGTCAATGTAATATCTAAAGACTCTATTCATTAAATCAATAAAAATTAATGCAGCATTATTGAGTCTTAAGGTATTCAGTATAAACACATAGTGTCCATACCTCGTTCAAAAGGAATTCTTGGGAATATCTTCATTCCCCACCTTTAATTAATGTTATCCCAAACTAAGGTCTATGTTTGATAAAAAATGGCCCCACGAAGCTGATCGAACAAATCATATATCTGTGGAAGTGGATACTTGTTCTTTATTGTGATTTTATTGAGGCCATGACAATCATTAAAGAGGTATATTGATCCATCCTTCTTCTTATTAAGGAACAGGATGGGTACACCCCATGGTGAAGCAATTGGGAATATTAAACCCATTTTTATATTCTATTGTAACTGCATCTTCATATCTTTTTGATCTACAGTGGCTATTCTATAAGGTTTCTTCGATATAGGAAGAGATCTAGGAATA
Source organism: Viscum album (assembly GCA_963277665.1). NCBI lineage: Eukaryota > Viridiplantae > Streptophyta > Magnoliopsida > Santalales > Viscaceae > Viscum > Viscum album. The sequence goes on from OY728125.1 coordinate 878,351,997, forward strand.
ATTTCAGTTGAGAACTCAACCTATCGATCAGGAGGAAGACCATGAAACCCTTCGGGGAATACATTAGTGTAATCTCTCACGATGATCATATCTTCAAGTGAGATTCTATTCTTTTGTCTTAATCATTTGAGCTAGAAATTCTTTCCCAAAAAGAATTTATGTCCACTTTTTGGGCAATTATTCTAATGGAGATTCATCTTCCTCCTTACAATTTTAAATAATTGGAGGATGCTTCGGTATGTGAATAGTGATCTCCCATTCTTGATAGTTAATGTTTGGTTTGTATAAAGATAGCCAATCCATGCCCAAGATAACCTTAAAATTCACTAAAGGAAGTATGAAAATATTTTCTGGGAGGTCCAGTTCACAATCAAACTGAAGAAGAGTTATAAAACATGGACACAATAATTTCCCGATCAACTATTCTCAACGATAAATTATCCTTTTAATTTTGTGGTGGTGTTGTAATAGTTCCACTAAAATTTCAAGATATGAAAGAATGCATAGAACTATAATCAAATAATATGTTCACTATTATTGAATTAATAACAAGAGTACCTATCCCCACATCATTTTCTGTATCCACCTTAGTAGTAGTGATAACATAATCCATTTCTTGTTTCCTTGGATGTTTTTGTTGATTGCCTCCAAGAACCCTCGACTGAGGGAAATTGTTCCCATAATTCCCATGCTCCTTGCAGTTGTAACACTTCACCAATGGATGAGAATTTATTTAAACCTTCATTTCTTCTTCCACATTAGTAGGATTCTTCATATCCCATCAATGATTTTTATCTGGATGCCCCAATGTTCTACATTTGATACAATTCCCAGTTACCTTTAGACAGTTCCCAATATCCTTCTTCCCTCAATTTTCTCATGTGGGATGATCAAGCTTTTTTCCATCATGGAATTTATTTACAGAATCACCCACAATAGATTCCATTTTCCTCTTTTTGTCGTTGGGCCCATGATGCCCCTGGAAGCCTCCGATCTCAATTTTATCCTTAAGGGAACAGTGGACAATCTCCTCATAGCTATCGAAGTCTCAAATTTCTAATGCTTTTCATAGACTCAGCATTAGTCTACTAATGAAGTGATCCACCTTACCTTGTGTGTTCATGACTAAGCCATAGGCATACCTAGAAAGCCTTGTAAAGTTTCCTTCAAACGCCCTAGTGGACTCATCTTCCATCTTCTTGAGTTTGAGGAACTCGATTTACATATTTAGATAGAGGGTTTGGGGAAAATATTTAATGAAAAACATTCTCTTGAATTCATCCAAATACATTGAATCAATTTCCTCCCATGGATTTGTATTCTTGATCAATGTCTACCACTGATAATCTTCTCCATCAATACAATAAACCACAAGTATGAATTTCTATTCTTTTGAGCACTGGAGGAAAGATAATATATTTTCAATGGTGTAAATCCACTGTTCTGTGAGGAGGGGATCAAAAGATCAACTAAACAATGGAGGCATTTTCCGTATGAAGGATTCAACAACATCTTGGTCTTTCCTAATAGGAGGAGGGTGTTCTACACAATTCAAGTTATTATTCATAACTTGTACTATTTAACCAAGTAATATCAGGATATTTTGAGGACCCATTCCTATCATATCAAGTATATCATTACGGAAATATTCACATTCCCTATCACATTGATTCTTGGCACTTGTTATTATATTTCCCGCCATTAAATAAGAAAATGAGTGTAAAATTAGAGGGCTTGAATACATAGTTAATGAGCATAAAAATTAATCTTTAAATATAAATATATAAACTTGTAAAGTTGATGTATATCCTAACATGTGATTCCTTAGGTTTAAATATAGGCTATACTTGATCTATTTCTTTGATTATATTCTTTTTGGATCTTTTTTAATTCATTTAATAATAGTTTGTAGTAAGATAATGAATTTACCAAAGCATATCCCTTGGCTATGTCAATACAAGAGTGTAGTAAGACCCATTTTCATGCACCAGTTCCAATTCGATTCTAGTTCAAAGTGGTGTTTTTGTGTTTTACGCCTCAATACACCAGTTCTAAAGCCACCTCTACCTATTTCTATCTAGATAGGGATGTATTTTCTTGATAAACCACTTACTCTATACTTACCAAAATTTAGTGTTGTATTATTATACTTTGAATCATCCTTAATGTTCTTACTAAAGTTCTCTAATCCTAATCTTCAAAATAACTAGACCATCCTCCGATACCAACTATAGAGACCCTATCCTTTTACATAATACATTACATGATTTTAAGCATCTTTATACAACAGAGTACATGAAAAGGATCATAACATCTAGTGTCTTAGAAGACTATGTACATAATCAAACATTATAAAAAAAACTTTTATTTAGTCTCCATAATGCGCTTCAATCTCCCATTGTGACCATAAATCTTCATAGGATACTTTGGGGAACACATGAATAAAGGGATGAGCTAAACAGACTAGTAAGGGAATAACCATAAGAACAAATCATTAGCACATGAAATAGAGAGAATGAAATGATGATATAAAAAGTCATGTAACATATGTAATAATATCATATAAAACATGGAATCATATAAATATTGAGTCATAGTAATGTGGATGAAACATAAAACATTTCTTTAGCATGATTCAAGGCTAACCTCCAAGACCGTTACACATGGTAGAACACGCCAAGTCTATCCTCCAAGATCATAGGACATAATGTCTCATGAGACTCAACCTCACCAAATTAATTGAATAACCATCTGGGAGCACCTATCTTAACATTCATGAATATTTTTTCCACATAAATAATTATATATAATCAATAAACAAAAGTGTTACCCATGGAAAGAATTGGGTACCACCATCATGTCATAAAGAATAACAAATGGTCGTACCATAAAAGTGTCCATGAAATAAAGGAACTAAAATACACATGAAAATTCATAAGTTAAATAGGAATGTATCATGGTATATTATTTCAACTATAAGTTACCACATTTAAGAAAATTATTTAAGAAATTTTAGCACTAAAACGTTTTGTGCGGTTTTAAGGAAAATACTATAGAGCCTTTAAAATAGAAAAGGGGAAGATCCGTTATAATAAAAAATATGTGAACCAAGAGGTTTTTCATAATAAAAGGATTCGTTTATAAATACTATTATGTCTTAAAATTTAAGATAGAGTGCAATTGAAATTGGGTAATAATTCAAGAATTTCTCTTAAAACAGGTTTTCATATCGAGAAGTATTGAGGAGGGAATCACTTAAAAACATGTATATCACCAAAATAGAATGATTAAAGGGTATAAATAAATTATTTCCATACATATAAACAAAACTTATGGTATTTACATAAAAATACAACATAACTTCATTTTTGTGAAATAATGATAAGAAAACCCGAAGGAACAAAGCAGGTTCGGGTGGAATCTATTACGAATTATCATCTTGGTATCAGGTGTGCATAAGATGGATTAATGAGAACGAAAGAGGTTTTTCATTAGTTATAAATAATTATGGAATTATGGTGAGGTTATAATCATACCCCAAAATTAGGGTCTATATAGAAAATCACATAACATAGAGTTCATTCTAGAATAAAAGTTAAATAGAGAGGACCCTTAACTTATGTTTGATGGTGTTCTACACTTCATATTAATGACCTGAATAATAAAATTAGGTTCATCAATTAATAAATAAATAACCTATTATATATGTCAAATATTTATTATAACCTTTTTAAGTTCATTAATTAGATTTTTTATGGGTTCTGTGGTTTAATGTAATTGTTTGGGCCCGTTTGTTTTCTCAGGTTGTGTGATCAGTTAACTTATTTTCATGAACATAGAATTATGTAAAATGGGTATGGTTGTCCATAATTTGAGTTATATTGTATTATTAAGCATAAATAATGTTAAATTTTCTTAAATTTTAATTTTTACTTGGAGTGAAGATTAATCATTATGTAAAACTTATTGATAACCTTTTGGGTTAGTTGGCAATGTTTGTCCATAATGAACATGTTTGGTTTTATAAATCAAAACCATGCATAAAAAAGTATTCAAAAACCATAGATGAGAAATAATAAATATATTATGGTCTAGTTTAAATATGAAAATGGTTTTATGATCATAATTGAAGACGAAAATGGAAATTGAAAACCCATCATCCTTGAATGTGGTTAATTAACACATCTTAGATGGTGTATTTACTACTAAAATAAAAGAAGGGTAAATGAGAGATGATAATAAATTATTCCATTATCATAACAAAATTCAATAACATGTATGTTACTATAATTTTAATAACATTTTGATGTGGATAGGCAAGGATAGAAAATAAAAAAAATGAACTTGAAAAGAAAGTTAATGAATTGAAAAGAGGAGTTTTCCTCTTGATTCAATCTTCCTTAAGAGCCTCTAAAGGGGAGAGGATTTGGTCATTTGAGGAGAATAAGGGATGTTGGACGTGTGAGAGGATCTTGGGGAGATATTTGGGTAAACTTTAGGTAATTAACAAGGATTTATAGTAGGGTTGATAAGAGGTAAATTGTAGTGGTATTTATTGTGGAGGGGATGAGGTTTTTCATAATATTTAATTCCTTAGTTTATTAATTTCCCTCAAGACCAGAAATAGTGATGATACCATTAAAAAATATTAATAATTTCATATTATTTTGACATGTGGGTTCTTACATCACTTATTATTCCAGGAATAGTTGATTTAAATATTAATGTATTTATACATAAAATTAATGTATTTTACTATTTTCCAAAAATTCAAGTATTTCAGAAAAAACCCAAAAACACACCCTAAACATTTTTTGATTTTTATAATCCAAAAATGAACTCCATTTTTCAAAAATAATATTCTAAATATGATTAAATTAATTTTTAATTTAAATCATAACTTACTTGAAATTTATCGGTTAAAAAACTATGACTGATTTTATAATGCTTTTAGAAATTACAGAATGTCTTATAAAATTATCTCAAAACTAGTAGACATAAAATTGGTAATTTATGAACACCTTTTAAAAAAATAAATTTTCTTTTAAATTAATTAATTAAATCTAATTAATGATTTGTGACTTAAAAAAATACCAATTCATTTACTATGATCATATTATCACATATAAGATGCCTAAATTTTAATTATACAATCATGGGTGAGGTTACTATTATTTAGGAAAATATACTATTCATAAGGGTTATATTACTATTCATAATGGTATGTTACTATTCAAAATGGCAGGTTACTATTCATAAAAAATTAATTTTTTCCATTAGACTCCAGGCATCTTACTGACTGCAACCACGTATGTCAGATTTTCAAAATTCAAATCAAAGAAGTGTCAAAATTATGGTTAATGGTCACATAGTACTTAGTAATTCACTGTGTTGTGATTTCATGTGATTATATGACATAATTATAAGAAATCAATTTCCATTGATAAAACATTGGGTCATTATATGACTAGTAGGAATTGAAATTTTTTGAAAGGTGAAGCCAAGTTTCATCCTTGAACTAGACCACTTACGGTTTGAACCATTTTCCTTCTAGTAGTCTAGTGTGTTTCACTGTAATCTATTAAAATTTACATAGTGTATTATTCTAAGCGATGATTATTTGCCCCATCTTATCTTTATCATAGATGTCCTAAGAGAGCGTTGGTCTTACGCCACGCTGAACACTTTTAAGCTCTCAAGATTGTTGGGTGATTCTCATATGGAGTGGAATATAAGATGTGTGGTTTCCCTTATGGTTTGATCATAGAAATGTCATTGGAATTCGGGTATAGGATTTGGTGACCTTGTTTTTTGTAAATGTGATATTCATTGGGAGAAGGCATCTTAGTTTAGCTGATAATACGCCGACCGTCTAAGCTTAACATATTCTTAATTAGTCGGCCATATTTTCTTGACTCTTTCCTTTCTTATTTAGTGGTTACAGTTGGTGAAGAACCATAATAAGACACATCATTGTTTAAATATTATTATGATTTGTTTTGTCCAGTTTTTTTCATGAAAAGATGGTTTTTTTGGGCTTTGGAGTCGATAGAAAATTGACCATTTGTTTCATTTTGAATAACACTTTGATCATCTTTAAAACATTTGGTGGAGTTATTGTAAGGAAATTACAATGATGGGATGCGTTATAGTATGGAATTGGTGGCTTACCTTCAATACATATGGTGGGATGTACCTTTGGCCAGATACTTAGAGAGACTATGAAGGGTTTGTGTCTCTCGGTAGAAATGCTTGGGAAAGAGGCATCTTAGTGTTCTAGTTGGATAAAAAGTGTTTCCTTGTGTTTGAAATGGCTTAAGTGTTGTTTTCCATTGAAATGATTAAGGGTATGATAGAAATTTGGAAATTCAGAAAGTCAATTTGAATGAAGCTTCATGACCCTTCTAGGTTAGGTGATGTGTACATTATTCTTGGAGGCTTGTCAGGGATGAGAAGTTCTATGGTGGGAAGGTTGTAATGATCTGCATTTTAGACCAGACTAAAAAGCAATGGTCTTTGATCATTTTCAATAAAGAAATGGGTCAAATAGTGTGGTTGGGTGTATTTAGGAAATTAATTAATTAAAAATATAATTATCATTAAAAACCTAAACTAACTCTCCATCACCCTTCTTGTGAGAACCAATTACGTGACACCCTAAATTGGGTTCCCCTTCGACACACACTCAGCTCATCTCCTAGATCCCTTTCTAGTTTCTGTTTCCACCTCCTTCCTTGATGATTAATCCTTAATCTAGTGAGGTAGGCTCTCTCTTATCCTCTTCTCCCTTACTTGTCTTATTTTTAGCCTCCTCTTTTCCCTATTTTGATTCGGCCAAATTCTATGCTAATGGTTAGCTAGATTTTGATTTCTCCTCTTGTTGTTAGGGTAAGAAACAACTTCCTCGGGTCCTATTGTTGCGTGTTCTGACAACCTCCAGTAAAGGAAAATCTGTTTGGGATGTCTCGGTTCTCCTCCAATGGTTTGAGGTAAGGGTTTCCTATGTTCTACTTTTTTTCATAGTTTATATTTGGGGTTTTTTCGGTTTAAGATTTCGTAGTACTTATCTTGTCATGCATTGGTCACTACTTTTTAATTACGAGTCATCGGGTCAAGGGAGACTCACCTTCATACACATAGGTAAGTAAATGTATATATGTGGGTTAACTTGTTTTACTCTGACCATTTATTCTGTCCAGTCAGACTCTCCAAATCGCAACCCTCTAGATTAGGATGCTTTAATGACTCTTTAAACAGCCAATTCATTTGTCTTGCCTTTATGAAATATGTTTCCAAACACCTTGCACGTCCACCCACCGAATTTCAAAACAATTGGGCCCACCAAGAATGTGTTGTGTACCAAACATCAAAACTAGGAAGATCTATAAATAGTTTTCATGCCCCCATTTGTGAGCTTCTTTTGAGATTTTATATGGACAATTCATCTTTTGGTCAAGAAGGATGCAATAAACCCCTGGATGTGGAGAATCTGAAAAAAAAATTTCAATTTGGATTAGTGTCGCAAATGTTATGCCTAAAATACCGAAATTATTTAAAATAGTTAAAAATATGAAAGTGCCATTTTTACTATTTAGCTCCAAATGACACCAATACCATTAAAATGCAGAAATTTATCATAAATTAACACTTTTTTGGGTTTAAAACAATGAAATTCAATGTAATTTTAATTGAAAATATTTTCTCTATCAATTCCCCCACACTTAGCACTTGGAGACCTGGACAAGTAAACATTAAAATAAAATCTAATCAAATCCAAAACACAAACTAATGAGATCTACCAAATCCAAACTATGAAACAAAAAGACATCATGCCTCATAAAAAACAATTATTTCAAGTTCTCCATTTTATATTATATAATATATTTCCACTTCTTTTCTTATCACATGGACACAAAACACCTACCTCACACGAGTTTTCTCTCATCTAAAAAATGTAAATGTTCAACAAGGATTTTCTCATCCAAAATCACACAAGAGTCGCCATAGGCTTGATAAATTCATAATTCTCCCCCCGATGTGAGTCAAGGAAATGTGTTTATCATGAGGAATTTTTTAGGGTTGTTCTGTGGCTTTCAGTTGGTAGTATTTAGATGTTAAAAATTATAAGGCTGAAAAAGGAGGGCTTGGATCTTTATGAAGCAAAATTAAAAGATTCTAATTGTCACTCAAGTATGGTATCATTCTCTCCCAATGTGTAGGAAATATGTTCCATCATCATGATAACTCAAGGAAAGTTCATTCCATTTAGCATTTCACCAGAAAAAATTTCTTCCCCAAAATATTTTATTTCATGAAAGCTCTAGATAGGCACAACTTTATTTCTACTTTGGAAGCTCCAGAAAGGCACAACTTCTTTTATCATGAAATCTCTAGAAAAGGCACAAATTTTAACAAAATGAAATCTTCAGTAGAAACATCAACTTCTCAAAAAATTTTATTCCACAAAAAGTATCACCCAATGAGGTAGTACACCACAAGACATCTTCCCCCACACTTAAGTTCAACTAGATCATGAAATTTTACTTCAAGAGCAGGTTGGATATGGAAATTTGGCTTATAATGTGGCTATCCTAATAGGTTGTTCATGGATTCTACGGGGCTACAATGATTAATGGGTAAGGTAGTCCATAAAAAAAGGATTATTTTGAAAAGGGGGATTAAAAAAATTCCTTGATCATTTAAAACACAAGTACCTCAAAACCTCATGTTTTCACATTAATAAATCAAAATATAATGAAAGCAAGCACGGTCTAGTTCTCTCAAGAAATGAGGTGAATGTAAAGAATATGAAAAAATGGCAGTGAAGACTCACAAGAATGTGATTTTAGAAATAAAGATAGTGATATGTGGCATGGGATTTAAAAATCAGAGTACTTTTCATGAAATTCCAAAAGATTTGAACTTGAAACAGAGTCATTCCAGCATTCATTTAAGCTTAGTTTCATGGAATAGACTGGTTCACTCATTGACATTGGTTTCAAAAATATAAATGATAATAATTTTATCTCAGATGTTTTGAAAACACACTACATTTCAATAAATAAACACACAAATATCCATAAAAGAATTTTTCATATAAATATAGTAAACCAAACAAGAAATGAAAATACTAATCTACAAAGGTTCCCTCTCCCACACCTAAAAGATGATGTGTACTCAGTGAATTCAAATGGATTTAACATGTAAGATGATTTTTGATTGTTTCACAACAAACAAGTAAGTGTAATGGAGAGGTACAACCTAACTTATTTACAGTGCAACATTGAGGTAAGTTCCTAAGTGTTGCACTCTGAAAACCTAAAAAGTGTAAAAAAATAACATAAAAAATTTATTAAATGAAATTAAAATATAATTTGAATGAGAAAAGAAGGATAAATATTGTTTTAATCCCCCAAGTGCGCCCTGGGTTTTGACTACCTCTAGATGGGAAGTTCTAATCAGTTATCCCCAATCTGATGGTGGGTTTAGTTTCTTTCTCATGAACTAATAAAAATTATTCATTCCATCATGCACCTCTTCCTTTTTGTTGTGGACTCCAAATATATAGAACAAAAAATCCACCCCCATGATAATTACATAATACTAGAATGTTGGGGTATGGTAATGAATGATTCCTCTTTCTTTATGTTTTCCACTTGCATAATATCATCTTTATGATCTAGTGGTTTTTAAAGATATGCTACATCAATAGAAAAATTATAGGGAATGTGAGAATGTAATTCTATTTGAAAAAAGTTAAATCATGAAGTGTTAATATCAAATTATTCCCTTTCAATGTCTATGTATTATGTCCATATTTACCCATGAAAATACATCTTGATCTTATCTTGAACACCCTCCAATATATATACAACAAGTTCAGGGACCTCCAGATGTTTCTCTTTAGACAAATATTCTTTTTCATTATCTTCCTCCAAGGAAATACAAGTGTGGACGGAATCTGAAGAATTAAAACAAGGGGAGGTAATACTCAATTTAGTTTTAACAAAAGCAAGAGATAATGAGTTCATGAAAAGATTATCTCCCTGATTTTGTTCATCTTCAATCTCTTAATTATTGGAAAGCACCTCTTGGATTTGATTAAAAGCAGATAGAGGCAGGGAGTCAGTCTCCACCATTTTTTGTATCTCCAAAGAAACATTAGGTATGGATAATGTGGGGGTATTCTTGGACCTTGGAAACTTAATAAAAGTATAGAATGTAATGGGATAACCTAGTTAGCTTTCGGGCCATCACATCAAAAACTTCTTTTTCATATCCTCTCTTTATCCATCTATGAATTCTTGGAATGTTTTTCCATCATTATTGTTTTTCCAAAATAACTTCACCAGTCTAACAATAGAATAAACACCATCCTCCATGAAAAAGGTTGAGTTAATAATTGGTTTATTTATCATTGGGTAATTGTTCCATGAATTATAGATGTAATCATTCAAAAACAACATGGTAAAATGTTTTTTTTGTTTTTGTTTTTATTTGAAAAGAGTCAAATATTTATAATTAGGTTGTGGCACTACCTCCCCAGCAACGACGCCAAGTTTTGATGCATGCTTATCATTGGGTGTGGAAGAAGTATATTTTCATGTTTTCTTAGTGCATCATAGAGGTTGACCAGGGTTGTCTCACTTGAGGAGCTTTCTCAATTATTTCACCTACTTAATCTAATTCTCCCAATAAGTAATTATATTTTGTTGTTTTATATTTTATGAAATAAACTGAAATTAATAAAATAATTGAAATGAAAAAAATAGGAAAATAAAATTCAATTATAAATTACCATGGAATTCTAAAAATAATGGAATTATGGGAGAAATTAAGTTCCCATAAGAGAACTTTTAGGGAGCACCTTCATTGAAAAACTTCAAATATTCTTAGTGAACACCCCCCATCATATGTCGGAACACCTTAGTCTACCCCGATTATGAATGAAAAGTCTACTTAGTGGTCACTAAGAACACCCTCCATCCACCTCCTCAATCAAGAGAAAATGGGTTTAGATTAAGAAGTTAAACATTAGACAACCATAATGAGGATTACACCTACTATAAATTATCCTTATAATTAACTCGAAGAATATTAAAAACATGGTCTTGGGTTAAGAAATCTGATTACTCCCTTGGGATATTCCTTAGATTAGTCACTCATGATCATTATTATTTTCACGATGGTAAGATGAGAAGAATAAAAGAGGGTGGACGGGTGGACACAATAATAAAAATAATACATGAATTTATAATCTAAATTACAATTCAAAACTAAAAAAAAATAAATTAAATTGATAAATTAAAAATAAAGGGGGAAGATTTAGGGCCATCCTCCCTTGATAAAGATCTCCTCCTTGGTTCCTTGATTCAATGGATTGAGAATGTGATGCTTTGGGAATGATGCGAGGGCCTCCTTTTATAGGAAGAATTATGGACTTCGAAATATTGAGTGTTTTTGTCCAAATAAATGGCCGATTCGTGTGTGGACACCTTCATTATGGTTGTTCCTTAATGTGTTGGACGTTCACCCTCAAAATTTCAGTTCATTTGGACACCAAACAAATGTGTTATGAATTTTTCATTGGGGGTTATGTTTTTGGGATGAAGCTCCCAGGATGGTTCCTCCTAAAATATAATATTAAATGGAAGCCTTAATGACTTAAAAACTCCCCCAAATTTGTTTTAGAGCTGAAAATATCTATTCTCGTGCTATCATAGGTGTAGACACCTCAATTGGATGCGTGTAGGCCGAGTTGTGATTCCATTATGGTGGTAGGGTCCACACTCTCCTCCCGAAAAAATCATAAAATTCATTGATTTTGCAATCATTTTAGATGGCCGAATAAGCTCATGGTCCAGAAGACAAAGTTGGTGGAAATAAAATATGGATTCCAAAAAATAAGATTCACTCTATTAGGAATTATTTTTTAAAATTGATGACCAAAATACCCCTATGATAGAAATCTATCAAAATTTCAGATTTAACCACTTTTTGTATTTAAGCTCAAATTACCAGTAAAACCTAAAAACATGACAATTACCCATACAATAACAATATGGTGGGATTATAAATAATGATTTACAATATAAAATATATGAAAATTTTAGCTTCATCAATCCTATATCGATGTTATTCTTTATGTAGTTCTATTTATTAAAAACTCCATACCTACAATATAAAATTTATATTGCACTTGATTGGGATTGACACCGGTGGGTGCCTAACTATTGAGATTTCATCTCACACCATGCTTGGGTACCCATGGTACCCATGTAAACCTTATAATTGTAGGTCCTAGGTTGATTTTTGTGTGCTTTTTCCTAAGGAATTAGGATCAAGGGGCCGAGCTTGAGCTTAGGATGCTCATAGAGATTGCTCATGTGGCTTGTTTTTTTTCCCAATTTTGTATTGTATTGAAAAACATGTTGTTTTGATTACTGCTTTAGATTAGGTAGAATCACTTTTTCACCAATGAAAGAATTTTATAGATGGTCATTGTCCACTATTATAAAATTATTATTATCTGTATTATAATTATATCTTTTACTTATCTACTTATCCTGCTATTCTTGCGATTTCCTACTATTTGAACTCTGATATGAGTGTATTTTCATCCCACTATCACCTCCTGAGACCATATGTCACAAACCACTGTCATCAAGATAATGGAAGGGACAGTAAGGTTTCATACCCTTCTTTATTCAAGATGAAAGAGAGATAATGAACCCATAGTCCCACCTTCAATAGGTCCCAAAGTGGAGACAAGAACCAAGGGCATGGAATCTCACAAAAAATGAAGGAATTAACCTCTTTAAGAAAAACTAGATCGGGAGATAAAATGGTAAAAATCCTGAATAACCAAGATTTTATATAAGGGAAACCGATATCAAACCCATGCATGATTTAAACATAAATTGCGAAAAATGTATAACAAAACTACTAATCAAGTTTCCAATTGAATAGACTATGTACCAGCACAACAAATATCCGGATGCCTGATTTAGTAATGTTCAACATAATCCTCAAAGTCCTCCAAGAAACTTGAGAACAGTTCCACAAATGATGGGTGAGTAAACAAGTATACCCAGTTGGAAAAGTAAATCCACCCATGCACAAGTGGGGGAACATACTAATTCACAAACGAGAGAACAAAAAAACATCAAAGAACCTACCATGGAGTACTAACCCACCTATACTCACCAAATCAAACTCACTAAATAAATAAAGTAATGTAACGTTGTAGTACAAATACATCAACATTTGGGTACCCCCACCACTTTCCCACTGGTTAGCTGCTCATTCCTAATAGCCTACGTCTTGATGCTACCACTCTTCCAAAATAAAGCCTCACTACCACAACCTACCCACACAAACCTGGGCCTTAAACCACACAAAAATCCTACTCACATACAAATGGGCCACAACCACACAACACATCCCACCCACCGAGTCCTGGGCCACATCAACCACACCTCTTGCCCAAAGACATAGGAGCCTCATCTGGGAAAAACATGAAAAAAATCCTAACCCGCAAACACACGAGACCCTCATCAATAACAAAACCTTCTCAGAGGATATTGGACTATGCTAAACCTAAATCCATTTTATACTATTCAAATATTCTTGATCGGTAAGAACCAGGAAGAGGGTGCGAGGTAGAATGTCAGTAACCATCCATCCATCCTCCCACTCAGATGTTGGGAAAGACACCCTCCCCTATAAAATGGGGTTGTTCAGTACATGGTTCTCAACAAGGGTGGGGTGTGTATATAAATCACAAGGAACTTAAATATATATATATAGGTAAGAAAACACTCATAAAAAACTATGTGATTAAAACAAAAAACCATCCCACACAGAACCACGTTTGCTGATACCCCTATATGCACAACCACACAAAAAACTACAATAAAACACAAGCCTAACCCCTTTTCATTTAATGACTTTCCATTCATTAACTAAGGGGTTCATTTTATTTTATTCCTACACTACTTAGGGAAACTACCGTCCAAAGCCATACCCAACACAACAAGACAAACCAAGCCACAGTCTCACCACATAAGCATAATATAACCACATTAGAGTCCCATATCACCAATATGTTTGACAACCACAACATAAACCAAAGGATGTCACACTGCCTACAAGTTAATATATTCCACAATCAATCAATCCCTCAACTTCAGATTCCTTCACACCTTCGGTACCAACCCATACACAAATCACACAAAAACAACAACCAAATAGTATCCCTATCGCACAGACATTACATCCACTAATTATAAGGTAATTCCTTCTATCAACCCATTATACCCATAACTAGGTTACAAACAAAAACTTCACAAAACCCCCATGAAGTACAAAACCCAAAAAAATACAGCCTACACCCGAACCATTAAGCCAAGCATATTAAGATTTATCATTAGGGGTTATTTAATTCCACTTTAAATAATTGGTGTGATCACATAATAGGTTTGATCATGGGGAATCCATTTATTTAACCATGTATAAGTGATTAAAAAGATTTCATGTTACAACTATTTATCAAATCATAAAAACAAAATATAGATCACAACCAGTGTGCATGAAAATACCACCAATGGACATGATTTTCATAAGTTATTACATACCATACAATTCAAAACAAGGTTCATGGATAGAAATTAAAATAGCATATGTAATATCATCACTTCCCTATTGTTATTTCATTAAACCCTATTATATTTTTATCTTCATATTCCGTTCCCCTAATTTATAATTATTTATGGAAGAAGAATTAATCCGTTATTTATGAAAAAAACATTACAACACCCACCCTACATGATACACAAATAAATAGAGGTAGAAAAATCTCAACCTGAAACAATAGGCGACAAAATATCCTATTTACACCAAAACATAGTGTTGCACAAGCTGAAATTCCATAGAAAAACATTAAGGAAAGATCGATCGATGTATATGGCACAACAAATGGCTCCCTAGAAAGGGAAGGAATTAGGTTCTCTGGGAAGTGAAGATCCTAGCTTTCAAGAGCGAGATCCTATATTAATGGAAGAATGTTTTCAAAAGTCTTTAACGTGGGATTGTGGTGAAGATCACACAGTTTTAATATCTCAAAGTCCCTAGAGAGTTATAATATTAAAGATATAATTAATATCCTTTGAAACAATATTAAAAAACACTCACAAGGCTTTAAAAAAGTTTTACGTCAAATAAAAATAAAGATGGAAGAAACTGAAAAAACTAGTAGAAATTAGGAAAAATTGGAAATTTGGAAAAGGGTGATACACCATTTGGTGTGCCACTATTTCAGTGCGCCACCATCATAGTGAATTTTTTTTTGTGTGACACCATTTCAGTTACACTATTACGGTGCCACCATTTCGGTGTGTGACCATCACAGTGCCACTATTTCACTGTGCCACCTTTATAGTTCCACCTTCTTAGTGTGAGTTTGTTATAGTGCCACCATTTGAGTGTGCCACCATTACGGTTCCACCATCTCAGTGTTCCACTATCATAGTGCCACCATTTGGGTGAAACTGTGTTTTTGGAAAACTCTTAAAACAAACCATTTCGACCCCCAAGAACACCACAAGCACTAGATTTTTACAAAGGAATGGACTGATAAAATTTGAGTCATTGCACCCTCAGTTCTAGTTGACAGCCTCTGGAATACGGGGAGATGTGCTTGAGGCTATGTGAGCGACTGGTCCAGTTACTAGATAAATTTACATTCAGGTTGGTAATTTATACAATGAACATTTAATCATCCTCCATATACCTCCTATTGATATCATTTTCACTTTTTCTTTCTCATTGAGGTGACTGATCAAGAATAGGGGACTATAGCACATAATAAAATTTTTTACATAGTAATGAAGTGGATAAATGAATATACGTCCCTTTGAAATTTATTCTGGTAAGAAAATCGTATTTATACTCGAATGATCATAGTGTTACAATAATTTTTATTTCTATTAACTACATTAAGTAATAAAAGATTTTAGTTCTTCATATTTATTACTAAGTGTGATGTATTAAACCAATTTTAGTAGTTTGACAGTATTTTATCAAATTCTAATAGACCTCACAATTGGATTAAAAATATTATATTTCATGGATATTTTAGTGGAAAGGATCCATATTCCCCTTCTAATAATCCAAATGAGAGGGAGGAAAACTTACATGAATGTATTTAGATAGCCATTTTTGCTGAAAATTTAACTCATAGTTCATTTATCCATTTAGTTTACTCTCTAAAAAAACCAAATTTTATATTTCATTGAAAACTTTCTTCTAGTTATACAAAGTCTTGTTAGGTAAACTACTATTGTTGATAACTTGGTTAAGTGAACAAAAAATCTTTCTCCAAACTACCCTATAAATGTAATTGTTTTGATGAGGGCTAGACCAAAAATTTGATATATGGTTTCATTATAGCTCAAATATTAGAAGGTTATATCAAAATTAATATCTTCAATATGTTTTTTATCTTCATATTATACATAAATATTTTTTTTAATCATTTACATGATCATAAATATGATATTAATTTTTCACAATTAATTGACCATGTATAATAAATAATCTAGGATTTTTATCATTATTTCATTTTATACTTCATTATTGTTATTTATTTAATTTATGAGATAATTTTTAATAATATAATAAAAAATTAATTTCACAAAAAATGACCAGAAACATGATAAATAAAATAAACAAGTGATTTAGACAATATCTTCTAACTACTAGGTGGTTTATCATGCGAAAGATAAACCAAACATGACCCTAGGGAATAAATTTTTTGATCTGATACCCAGATTGATTTGAATAATTCTTATACAAACATATGTATTTCCATGGTATGTTTCCCCTTGACATCGTCTTGAATTGTCTCTTCAAACATGGAGCCCCATACTTTATAGTTTTGTACTTACTCTTAGGTTAGGGGAACCATAGTTTTAGGTATACAAAAATAATTCCTGGACACATAGGTGTATACATAATAAAGGTGGAATGGAAGATTTATAGATCATGATATTTAATTTAATAATGAATTTATCACAAAAACCCATGCAATAAATAAATAAATTAAACAGAAACCCAACACCTACACAGGCTATTCAAGCTCATGATTATTCACAACATGAAAAATCTACTTGATAACATTATATCCAATTTCATTCTTTATTAAGATAAATGTCTTCAATTAATAAATTAATTATATTATTAATTAATTAATTCATTATATTAATTATCTATACAAAAATTCCCAGAGATTCCCATACTAAGTAATTCTAATTAATTTAAATTCAATAATTTAAATTTAATATAAATCCATACCCTACGCTTACCAACTGGGTACATGGAATATGCCCTTATTTCTTAATTAAACTCAGTATATAATTTAATATATATGTGTCATGTATTGGATGTGACATAGGGTATTCTCTTCTGTGTCAGACTAAACCCATTTATGGAGTTTAACACTTAAACAATGTGTACTGTTACACAAAAATACGTGTGAATTATGTTATATATAGTATTTTCAAGTACTATGTACTTACCAGACATGTATTACTACACAATGTGTAATGATATTACACAGAATGTTGTTCTATGTGTCAAGAAGTGTAGTTTGGATGACATGTATGACCACACAACATGACATGAATATATATAGCATATAATTATGGTGATTATGGTGAAGTATATGATGTTTATGACCACCATACATATTTTTCATTTACAAAATATCATTTAAAATAATTATTAAATAATTTATTTCCACAAGACCTTCAAAAAACAATGGAGTGTGTACCTAGTATGGAAAAACCTTGTCACACAGTGTGCATATCTAGTTTCATGTTGTGTAGTTACCTTTTTCATTAGTTAATTAATTTTCCCTTGTGATGGAATCACATGAAATGTCTGTATTAGAATGTACCTTACATGAGTTGGACCAAGTTACACATCAGGTAAAGTCAACTACACACCATGTATGGTTTTACTAGACACCCACATTGCATGCCTAGGGACTCGACGTTTATTTCTATAGGTTATTACATAATACACGATGTGTAGAAGATATATACATGTCATGTATTCCATGTGATTATATGTTTTTTATATGGTGGTCTATACATGATGTAACACCCCCATAATTTACAAATAGATTATTATAGAATGCATTGATCACTGAGTCTCTACAAACACCACTTTGTTATAACCAATCCATGTAAACATAAGTTTTTCACTTCTGTGATATGAATTTTGAAAATTTGACATACACAGTTGGGATCAGTATGTTATTTGGAGTCTGATAAGAAAACATAATTTTTTGTGAATAGTAACCTACCCTTAGGAATAATAACATACACTTATGAATAGTGATATAACCTAATGTATAGTAACCTTACCTATGATAGTATATAAATAATATTCATGTGGAAGTGCGATATACTTATGTTTTGGAATAAGTAAATAAATATTATTAAACTGTTTTTTAGAATTAATATGATTTTAATTATATATGAAATTAATGATATTTAGGAAATTATTTTTGAAAAATGAACTTCATTTTTGGATTCTACAGGTCTAAAAATTATTTGGGTGAATATTTGATATTTTTCTAAAATACTCGAATTTTTGATGAATAGGGACATACAGTGAAATACCATATATAAAATTATCAACTAAATACAATACTTAGGACATCATAAGTGATATAATCCCACTAGGTTTGAACTCACATTCATTTTTTAATATTCATGGTCATGGAATCATCACTATTTCTAGTCTTGAGGGAAATTAATAAACTAATGATTAAAAAATTAAGGAAACCCTCCTCTCCTACACTATAAACCCCCCGTCACTTCATCTCCTCTTCACTATTCTAAGACTTGAATCTCCTCCCAGTTCTGCCAAAATACCCTTCTTTAGTCACTCTCCAAATCCAAGAATCTATTGGTCTTTCCAAAATACCAAAATCCCTTCCCTTAAGTAGGTTCTCAAGGAGGTTATTTTAAGAGATATATCACCTTTCTTTTTAATTAAGTTTCATTTCAGTTAATATTATTTTGTTATCCTCTCCTCATCTCCTCTATCCAAATGGACATGATTGATCTAGTTTAATATATTTACTATAATTATTTCATGTGAATGGAATAACCATCATCAATATACTTACTCTCTCTCTCTATTTTATTTTACAAACAAAATCAACATCCTTGAGGTTATAATTTATAAACCTCATGGAAGAGGAAGTTTCATCCTTCAATTTTTCCTTCATTATAGGTAATGAAACCATTTTGATGCTTGAACCTGAATTCAATATATTTATTATAACATAATTAATATTCATTAACTAGTATATGTACATATTATTAAATCCTATGACCAAACTAGTTCCTAATAATCAAAATTCTACTAAAATAATATAAGTGAGTGTCATAAATATTTTATCTATTGATTCATCCTCTTTCCACATAACCAAATTATAGAAATGAAAATTAACACTTATATATGTTCATAAATAATATTTAATTTTAATTCTGGAGATTTACATCCATTCCACATGAACTCCAGTATTTAAGAACAATTGAACCAATTATGAAAATAAAGAAAACGAACACTCCAGAATGACGAAATTCAATATAATAACTTATCAAAAAGTAAATAAATGAACTAGAAAAATTATGATAAAATAAATAAATATCTAATAGGTTCCGAAATAAGTTATTAATAAGTCCAATTTAATATTTTAGGACCTTAAGTTCAAGAGCGGAACACATTTAGACTTAAGGTAAGGGTTTCTTCATCTAACTTCCATTTTTGTGAGATATTCCGTATTCAGTACTATTACTTGCATATGGTGTATGTATAATGCCCATTGATGTTTCATATCATGAATAAATTTGTTTTTATGATATTAAAATTTACATTTTATGATTATTAATTTAGGTTCATATGATTCAATTGATTACAAATTTGTAATGGTTTTCCACCCAAACCTCCATTTTCATTCGGGTTGCTTTTATTATATAATTAACTAAAATAAATTATTATTTACTATTATGTACTCCCTATAAATTCTGTTTTAGCATTCTATTTATATTTTACAACCATAACAATTCCTTATTTTATGGGGAGTTACACATTTTAAAAGTAACTTTCAAAATTAATTCAGAAATACAAGCTCGATTCAAGGGATATGTTTAAATTCTTACCCATTTTAAAGTGTACACCCGAATCTGTTTTAAGACACCATTATTTTTATAAAAACACTCATTTTATCAAAAAAAAAAGATCTTGGATCATTTCTGGATATAATATAATAAACATGTTTTTCTAATTTAAAATTCCCTGTAATACTTTCCTTAAAATGCTCTAAAATCAATTAGTTCTTAATAATTTTATGAATTATTTTTATATGATTTCACTTTAGTGGGACATCATTTATTCCTAAAAAAAATTTCATTGTCATAGTTGTAACATCCTGAGAAACTGTGTTATGTAACGATATGTCTTATATTACTATGTCTTCCTTTAATCAAACAAGTTGTCCTCTTATAAAAAAATATAACAAGGGAATAAATTAAATGCACAAAAAATGAATGAAAGGCTCTTTTATTCAAATGAGGAACATCATTGTAACTACAACTCACAGTGATCAAACAGGAAGCTTAGCTAACCACATATTCTAATTAAAAACCCAATTAAAATTACAGGAAGACCGCTCAAAACCACAAGAACCCCGAGAAGGTGATAAGGGTCTTTGGCATCCATCAAAACAAACATAAGGATGGCCGAAGCCACCACAACCGTACTGAGCACCAAATGAATAACTTAAACCATCTCCTCCTCTTTCTGCTTCAATCGCCTTGAGTTTGGGATACCCTGAGACCAGATTTTTATATAACCCATATCCGACCGTTAGATACCAACGACTATAATTATAGCCATTGGCACCCCCATGATCCAATATCTTTTAATTTTCAATCTGAACCATTGAATCTAAGAGTTGAATACCCCCATGAAAGGTTCAAAAGGGTTAAGTATGTTATTTGATTTAATATTTTAATAACAACAACAATAATAATGATAATATAACTAATTCATTATTTGTTTTCCCAAAATGTGAATCATATGAGAATGCTATTTTTTATATAATGCAAAACAGTGGGAAGTAATATTATTATTTTCCAATATTTATTATACATGTTTTTTTAACTTGAGAAAGTAAATATTTATTTTATGAATGACTATATTGAATCTGGTAGGGATTTACTTTTTTTTAGTCTATGAAAATAAGTGTGCAAACTCTTGGGTTATATATATATATATATGTATATATATATATTACATCAAAATTTAAGTCAAATGTATTATACGTACCTCTAAATTAAATATATGTAATAATAATAATGCAAATTTTTATAGTTTAATCTTTTTATAATTAAAAATTTTGAAATTATGTCAAATTATGGTTTCATTTGTATTACAAATTTTGATTCATAATGTTAATATTTACATCAATGCACTCTTATTTGTGAAACATGAAAATAATTATTAATGTTATTATGTTAAATGTATAATTGTATTAACAACATTAATATAGATCTTTAACTATAGAGATTAAGATAATTAGTATATAAGTCAGTAAAGTAAAATAATAATATGATATAGATAGGGGTAAATAATTTAATATATATGTGTATTAAATGGCCCTTGAATCACCGTAAAATTATAAAAGTTGATTAAGAATTGTATGAAATAACAATAAAACCATTTTTTATAATAAGTGTAATAAAGAAGTAAAAAGTATTGATGATAGAATAAAAAAACAAAGGAAGTGAGGCCCTTTTTTTTAACATCACCGCACCCCGCTTGTCCATCCGATCTGGCGCACCCAATCGTGGACGTCCGTGGATTTTAATGCAGCAACGCTTCTAAGCCGTCTGATCAAATTCTGGACTAAACCTGGCCGCTTCGTTTTCTTCTTCTTCAGATCTCAGTTTCTCCCCGCGTTTCTTCTTCCTCGTGCGCCAAACCAGTAGATAGGGCTGCGTTTTCTCTACCTAGTATGGCGAGTGGACCCGGCTGCCTCTTCATTCCACGGGTTTGGCACCACCCCGGCCTTCGGATGCCCCATCTACATCACCACGCAAGGAAGAACTCCCTGTTTTTAAACCTCAGTTTGTACCGAAGAGAGGGAGTTTTTTGCACCATGTTTCCTTGGACCTTCAGCCACCTCGTCGACGTCTCCTGAACCTCCTTTCCCTCTTCTCCAATCTAAGGTAAGGGGAAAAGTCTTGCTTCGTGTTTTTTTAGATTCGGTATATATATATATATATATATTTATATATATACCTATATGTATATACACCTTGTGTATAAACATATGTATGGCCTTGAGATTCGTTCATATCCACTTCTGTATGGAGTACCCAAATCGGGGTAAGGGAAACACTGAGACCTTGTTTTATTTCGGTTATGGTGTTTTCTTATACCTATATACACATTGTGTATATATATTTTTATGTACAAAATAAATATAAGATGATATATACACATTTATTTTATATGTATATAACCTTTGTTTTACTATGCCTTATGAAAAATGGAGGTTTCAGGTAATTTTATAAACATGTAAGATTATACAATTATATTTATTAAAAATATATTTATGTATGAGTTTATAACTTTTTAAACAAAAAAACGCATGTTGAGTTTTCCAAAAATGTTTCGAGTACATAGAACATGTAAGGGGTCTCTCGTCTTCAAAGTAGCATGCGAACCCTTCCCCACTAATTCCCTTTCCTCATGGTTATATAAATAGGTATAAATGTTAATAATTTCACCTTAAATAGTTTTAGAAGGCCAAAGTCCTAACTTCTTAAAATAATAGGGTTGCTTATGTGGAGGTGAGTCATACTCCCATGGAAATTAATTTAAAAAGACAAGGTGTTTAATAAGTCTTGAGGGGTCCATTAATGCTTTGAAAAGTAATCCAAAAAAACCCAAAATCGCATTATTTTAATGGTAAAACATATATTGGCCGAACATAAAGATTATAGTATTTTATTACATCACTATTGGGTCATTATGATATCATAAAACACATTATATATTTAAACGGTATTTAATTTTTACTCAAAAATTTGACTGTCTCAGAAAATTATAAAAAATTCACTGTTGGATAATTTTGACATCCTCATTCCAAAAATAACATTTATTTTATCTAAATAATTTTTTAAATATGTTAATTTTCACTTTTAAAATAAAAATGGAAATTTATCGAAAATTCTCGAGTCTTGAAAAAAATGGCTTTCAAACCTTAATAAAAATTATAATTGCATTCATACAATTATATGATAATTTATATATAATAAAATTAATCTAATAATAGTAATAATAACATTTTATTAAAAAATTATTTAATTGAAAAATCCCTTAATTTAGTAAAATAGATTTTTTAATTAAATAATAACTAAAAAACACCATTTGTACCTTAAAAAGTCTATTTACAATGTATTAATAATGACATAAAATTATATTCACTATTATATAAAAAAATAATGTACATGAACATAGTACTATTGATTAGTTACATAACCCCTTAAAACAGCCACATAAGACCTAAGGGTAAGGTGTGCGATGGTGACCGACTCTTAGAGTGGCTCGGATAACATCGCTCGAGTGGTAATTTCTATCAACTTACACTTCTCTTGTAGACGGTCCCGTTAGAGCTTGACATGGTGAAGCTCCGCTTGGGCGTGGTCAAGAACAAAGCCCAAGGATGACATCTCTTTTCTGAGCTCTGATTAATGGGCTTCATATGGGGAAATTCTACTGGATGAGGCCATCACTTCCTTTATCTGAATAAATTTGGATTTGTTAAAGCCCTATATTTATACTAATCATGTGATCACTGTTCAATGGGTATATTAGAAACAATCGAAATTCTTATCATAAAACCAAAGAAGTTTAAATTTTATATAAACATAAAGAGACATTTAATTAGATTAAGAGGGATTTCCATTAATGAAAATTTGGGTCATTACAATATTCCCCCCTTAAGAAATTTCACCATTGATTTTTTTCCCACACTACAGATGTGGGTAACTCAGCATCATCATTTCTTCCGATTCCCAAGTCGCTTCTTCAAACTTGTGGTTTCTCCACAATACCTTGACGAGGGGCATTGTCTTATTTCTTAGAACTTTTTCTCTACGATCTAAGATCTTCACTGGTTGCTCCTCATAAGAAAGATCATCCTCGAATTGTACCACCTCATAAGAGAGTACATGTGAAGGGTCCGATATGTACTTCCTTAAGAGGGATACATGAAAGACATCATGTACTTTGTCCATGGTAGGTGGAAGTTCTAGTCGATAGGCCACAACCACGACACGATTAAGAATTTTGAAGGGGCCAATGTACCTTGGACTTAACTTCCCTTTCTTTCCAAACTTCATGACCTTCTTCCACGGAGATATACATAGAAAAACCATGTCTCCAAATTTAAAATCAAGGTCTCATCGACAATTATTTTCATAACTCTTCTGTCGACTCTGGGCTGCCTTGATATGCTGATGAATGGTTTCCACCTTCTCCACCGTATCCTCGA
The DNA here is from genome assembly GCA_963277665.1 of Viscum album. Lineage (NCBI taxonomy): Eukaryota > Viridiplantae > Streptophyta > Magnoliopsida > Santalales > Viscaceae > Viscum > Viscum album. The sequence continues at coordinate 878,376,637 of OY728125.1, forward strand.
CCATTTCTGGTCCAAGAAGCTTACGTTCGCCGACCTCATCCCAACATGCCGGTGTTCTGCACCTTTTCCAATATAGGGCTTCATATGGTGCCATTTGGATTCTCAAGTGGAAATTCTTATTATAAGAGAACTCAACCAGAGGAAGATGTTGATCCCATATGCCTTTAAAGTCCATTGAACACGCTCTCAACATATCCTCAAGTATTTGGATTGTCCTCTCGGATTGGCCATCAATTTGAGGATAATAGGCCGTACTAAAGTTCAGTTCAGTATTCAGAGCATGTTTAACACTCTTCCAAAACATAAAGGTGAATCTTGGATCTCAGTCAGACACAATAGATAGTGGTACTCCATGCAACCTTACCACATAACTGATATATATCCGTTCCAGTTGATCTAATGAGAAATCCTCTTGAATAGCAATCAAGTGTGCAGTCTTTATAAGATGATCCACAACAACCCAGATTGCATTGTTGCCTTAGGATATCCTTGGAAGTTCGGTGAAAATGTCCATAGTGATGTTCTCCCATTTCAGTTCTAGTATGGGCAATGGTTCCATCATCCCCTTAGACTTCTGCCTCTCTGCCTTCACTTGCTAACACACCAGGCACTTTGATGTATATTCAATGATCTCCTTCTTCATATTATCCCACCAAAAGTTTTCTCGGAGATCTCGATACATATTTGTGCTCCTTGGTTGAATAGAGAAATTTGAACTATGTGTGTCATCCAAAAGTTCCTTCTTCAGCAATGGAATTTTTAGAACACATAGTCTTTTCCCAAACCACACTATTCCCTCTTCATTAACATTAAACTCTGAGGATTTCCCTTTTTTGATAGCTTCCACTTTATCTTGAATTCCCATATCATCCTTTAACCTTTTAAAAAGAGATGTTTGAGAACTAATTTGTGAAAGTATTGATGATGTTCCCTTCTCTATGATTCCCATGTCCATATTCATTAAGTCTATGAAGATTGGATCCTTCTCAATTATCATCATTGATAGAATTGCTTGATCCTTTCTACTTAGGGAATCTCCCACCTTGTTCACTTTCCTAGGGTGGTAATGGATTGAATATTCATAATCCTTTATGAGATCTATCCATATTCTCTAGCGCATATTATGATATTTCTGTGTGAATATATATTTAAGACTCTTGTGGTCAATATATATCTCACATTTCTCTCCATAGAGATAATGCTGCTAGATTTCCAAGGCAAAGATCACCTCCGCCAACTCCAGATCATGCGTTGGATAGTTTCTCTCATGGATTTTCAACTGCCTTGAGGAATAGGATATCACTTTATCATTCTGCATCAGCAGACAACCTAAGCCCTTCTTTGAAGTATCACTGAATACCATATAAAGTTCCCCACTTCTGGGTAAAGTGAGCATGGGCGCAGTGATACGCATCCTTTTCAACTCCTTGAAGGTTTCTTCGCATTCATCACTCCATGCAAACTTTACTCCCTTCCGAGATAGCTTGGTAAGATGTTTGGAAAATCATGAGAAATTCCTCACAAATCGTCAATAATATCCAGCTAACCCCAAGAAGCTAAGGATATCCTTTACCAATGTTGGCCTTGACCATCCCTCAATTGCATCTATTTTGCAGGGATCCATAGATATCACATTGTTTGTGATGATATGGCCTAAGAATGAGACCTACTTCAAACAGAACTCATACTTGTTGTAATTTGCATAGAGATTCTCCTTTCTCAAAGTCTCTAGTATAGTTCTTAAATGCTCCTCATGATCCTCCTTAGTTTTGGAGTATATTATAATATCATCTATGAAGACTACCACAAATTTGTTGAGGTAATCTCTAAAGACTCTATTCATAAAGTCCATGAAGATTCCTAGAGCATTAGTGAGTCCGAAAGGCATTTCTATGAATTCATAGTGCCCGTATCTTGTACAAAAAGCAGTCTTGGGGATATCTTCCTTCTTCACCATTACTTGATAACATCCCAACCGCAAGTACACCTTGGAGAAGTATTTTTCTCCACACAGATGATCGAACAAGTCATCAATTCTTGGGAGAGGATACTTGTTCTTTATAGTGATTTTGTTATGTTCATGATAATCGATGAAAATCCACATTGACCCATCATTCTTCTTGACAAAGAGGACTTGTGCACTCCATGGTAAATCACTTGATCATATAAACCCTTTATCCAGATTCTCCTATAGTTGTTTCTTCATCTCTTCAAGATCTAAAAAAACCATTCTATATGGTGTCTTGGATATTGGTAAAGCCCCGAGTAAACGTTCAATTGAAAATTCAACATCTCTTCTAGGAGGAAGACCAGGCAGGTCCTTGGAAAACACTTCAGCGAATTCCCTCACAATAGGCATTGCTTCAAGGATGGTTTCTTCCTTGGAATCAATCATCTGAGCCAGATACGTGTGCTCATAAGGCAGTAATATCCATTCTTGAGATGATAGAGCTAAAGGAGATTCATCTTCCTTCTTACACTTGTAATGAATCGGGGGTCGATTCTCCATGTGGAGTGTGATTTCCCTATCTCGACAATTTATGTTGTCTCTATATAAAGAAAGCCAATCCATGCCATTAATTGCATAAAATTCCATCAGAGGGAGTATGATGAGGTTCTCCGGGAAATTCAATCCACAGATTATAACAGGGGAGGACTTATATTCATGAGATGCAATGATTGCCCCATTTTCCGTACTCACCGACATCTTCACTTCCATGATTTGTGGTGGTGATGGGATTGTTCTACTAAACTTTCGAGATAATAAAGAATGCATAGAACCTAAATCAAAAAGTATGTTTGCTATTCATGAATGAATAACTAGCGTACCTGTCACCACTTCATTGTAGGGGTTCACTTCGGCAGAAGTGATGGAAAAAGCTCTTCCTTGCTGCCTTGGAGGTTGTTGGTTGCCTCCAAAAATAATTCGATTAGGGAACTGATTTGAAAAATGACCATTTTGTTTTCATTTTTAGAATTGAACAATGCATTGTGGTTCGAACGGAGCATTCCTCTCCTCTGTCGCAGCCGTGAGTCTTTCTTGCCAACAGTTAACAGCTAGCTGCCCTTCTCTTCCACACCTGAAGCATTTCCTCATCCCCTTCAGGAAATTTTTTGGGTGCTTCTTTCTGCACTTCTGGAAAGTGGGGTACTGGATATTCAATAGAGAATAAGAGAAACATTAACATAAAGGCATGATAAAGCATGATAATCATAACAAGAAAATGTGGCAACAACACTTAACATGGAATTAGCATGAGCCAAGGATCATTGCAAATGGAGCATGAGTAAATCCTCATTGCACATAAAGAACAAGTAAACCCTTGTTGAACTTGAATTAGTATGAGTCAACACTCATTTCACAGGATGAATCATGATACTATACTTTACCCAATGCATTGGAGCGTTATAAGGGCACACCCTTCTTAAACATTTCATTTCATGCATAAGTGTGCCACATGGATCATAAAACATGGATTCATAAAACATAATCATTTATTCCATGATAAAGGAATGTGGAATTCATACATGAAACTTTATAATCAATAAGTATATGTGCATAAAGGTGAATACCCTTGATGGATAAATGGGCATGGTATTCACTACACAATGACATTGGCTTAGAAAATCGGTGCGATTTCGGCAGCGTAACGGTGTGACATAAGAATTCATAAAAATGGTTGATGAGAGAGATATGGATTACTCATAATATTTACATGTAATTTAAAGTAAGTAGGTCATATAGACACATGTCCCAACAATTTAAATGGAATTTAGATTCATTATACAAAAGTATTGCTTGAATGTAAATGAGGAGAGAGAATTTCTTTCGGAATTTCGGTATAGTAAAGGGTGTACATGGGAGGCATCTAATTAGAGAGAAAGGGGTATCCCATCATTCAAACATAAAGAGAACAGTATGAGGGAGGTGTAAAACCATACCCCAACATTCATAATTGAAATTAAATGGGTAAAACAACTTAATGAAAATTGGAGAAAAAAGAGAAAGGAAGAAAAAACCCTTACTTGGAAGTGTGCTTCCAAAGGCTAGAGAGAGGCTTGTGAGATGCTTCTTGGGAGCTTGGGGAACCTTGGGAGGATTCTAGAGAGAGTATGACAGAGGTTGGATGAACTCAAAAGGCTTTGAGATATGAGGAAGTGGGATCATGGGTGGGTTTATATAGAAATGGTGAAGGAATTCATTATTATTTAGGTTTGGGTCCCCTTACATTAAATTAATCCAAACCACAAACCATCCCATGGTTTTTGTCCATGGTTTTTGGAAAATGGAAGAGGGAAAAAATATTTTATAAGGCCAAATTCAGAACTTCTTAAAATAATAATGTAGCTTATGTGGAGGTGAGTCATACTCCTATAGAAATTAATTTAAAAAGACAAGGTGTTTAATAAGTCTTGAGGGGTCCATTAATGCTTTGAAAAGTAAGACAAACAAACCCAAAATCACATTATTTTAATGGTAAAACATATATTGGCCGAAAATAATGATTATTTTATTTTATTACATCACTATTGGGTCATTATAATGTCATAAAACACATTATATATTTAAACGGTATTTAATTTTTACTCAAAAATTTGACTATATCAGAAAATTATGAAAAATTCACCGTTGGATAATTTGGACATCCTGATTCCAAAAATAACATTTATTTTAGCTAAATAATTTTCTATATAAGTCAATTTTTACTTTTAAAATAATAACTGGCATTTATCGAAAATTCACGGGTTTTGACAAAAAATGGCTTTCAAACCTTAATAAAAATTATAACTGCATTCATACAATTATATGATCATTTATATATAATAAAATTAATCTAATAATAATTATAATAATATTTTATTAAAAAATTATTGAATTCAAAAATCACTTAATTTAATAAAATAGATTTCATAATTAAATAATTACTAAAAAACACAATTTGTACTTTAAAAAACTATTAAAAATGTATCAATAATGACAAGAAATTATATTCATTATTATATACAAAAACATTGTACATGAACATAGTACTATCAATTAGTTACATAACCCCTTAAAACAGCCGCATAAGACCAAAGGGTAAGGTGTGCGATGGTGACAGAATCTTGGGGTGGCTTGGATAACATCGCTCGAGTGGTAATTTATATCAATTTCCACTTCTCCCATAGACAGTCCCATTCGAGCTTGACATGGTGAAGCTCATCTTGGGCTTGGTCAAGAACAAAGCCCAAGTATTCCATCTCTTTTCTGAGCTCCGATAAATGGGCTTCGTATGGGGAAATTCTACTGGATGAGGCCATCCGTTCCTTTGTATGAGTAAATTTGGATTTGTTAAGGCCCTATATGTATACTAATCATGTGATCACTATTCAACAGCTATATTAGCAACGGTCAAAATTATTAACATAAAACCAAAGAAGTTAACATTTTATATAAACATAAAGAGACATTTAATTAGATCAATAGGGATTTCCATTAATGAAACTTTGGGTCGTTACAATATTCCCCCTTAAGAAATTTCGCCCTCAAAATTTTTCATTTTCCCACACTAAAATAGATGTTGGTAACTTGGCTTCATCATTTCGTCTGATTCCCAAGTCACTTCTTCAAACTTGTGGTTTCTCCACAACCCCATGACGAAGGGAATTGTATTATTTTGTAGAAATTTCTTTCTACGGTCTAAGATCTTCACTGGTTGATCCTCATAATAAAGTTCATCCTCCAACTGTACCACCTCAGAAGAGAGTACATGTGAAGGGTCCGGTATGTACTTCTTTAAGAGGGATACATGAAAGACATTATTTACTTTAGCCATGGTAGGTGGAAGTGCTAGTCGATAGGCCACAACCCCGACACGATCGAGAATTTCGAAGGGGCCGATGTACCTTGGACTTAACTTCCCTTTCTTTCCAAACCTCATGAACTTCTTCCATGGAGATATCCATAGAAAAACCATGTCTCCAACTTTAAACTCAAGGCCTCATCAACGATTATCTACATAACTCTTCTGTCGACTCTGGGCTGCCTTGATATGCTGCTGAATGGTTTTCACCTTCTCCACCATTTCGTCGACCATTTCTGGTACAAGAAGCTTACATTAACCGACCTCATCCCAACATAACGGTATTCTGAACCTTTTCCCAAACAGGGCTTCATATGGTGCCATTTGGATGCTCGAGTAAAAACTGTTATTATAAGAAAACTCAACCAGAGAAAGATGTTGATCCCATCCTCCTTTAAATTCCATTGAGCATGCTCTCAACATATCCTCAAGTGTTTGGATAGTCCGCTCAGATTGGCCATTAGTTTGAGGATGATTGGCCGTACTGAAGTTCAGTTCAGTATTCATAGCATGTTGAAGACTCTTCAAAAACGTAGAGGTGAATCTTGGATCTCAACTAGACACAATAGATAGTGGTACTCCATGAAACCTTACCAATTCCCTGATATATATCCGTGCCAGTTGATCCAATGAGAAATCCTCCTGAATACAATGAAGTGTGCAGTCTTTGTAAGACAATCCACAACAACCCAGATTTCATTGTTGCCTTTGGAGGTCCTTGGAAGTCCGTTGACAATGTCCATAGTGATGTTATCCCATTTCCATTCTGGTATGGGAAATGGTTGCATCATCCCCTTAGACTTCGGCCTCTCTGCCTTCACTTGCTGACACACCAGGCACTTTGATGTATATTCAGAAATCTCCTTCTTCATATTATCCCACCAAATGTTTTATTTGAGATCTCGATACATCTTTGTGCCCCCTGGGTGAATAGAGAAATTTGAACTATGTGCGTCATCCAAAAGTTCCTTCTTCATCTCTGGACGTGATGGAACACATAGTCTTTTCCCAAACCGCAAAATTCCTTCTTTATTAACATTAAACTCCGAGGATTTCCCTTTTTCAATAGCTTCCACTATTTCTTGAATTCCCACATAATCCTTTTGATCATCCTTTAGCCCTTCGAAAAGAGACGGTTGAGCAATCATTTTTGAAAGGATTGCTGATGTTCCCTTCACTATGATTCCCATGTCTATCTTCATCAAGTCTAAGAAGATTGGATCCTTCTCAATTCTCTTCACTGATAGAATTGTTGGATCCTTTCTACTTAGGGCATCTGCCACCTTGTTCGCATTCCCAGGGTGGTAATGGATTGAACAATCATAATCCTCGATGAGCTCTATCCATATTCTCTAGCACATATTAAGCTCTTTCTGCGTGAATATATATTTAAGACTCTTGTGGTTAGTATATATCTCATATTTCTCTCCATAGAGATAATGCCTCGAGATTTTCAAGGCAACGATCACCACCGCCAACTCCAGATCATGCGTTGGACAGTTTCTCACATGGATTTTCAACTACCTTGAGGCATAGGATATCACTTTATCATTATGTATCAGCAAACAGCCTAAGCCCTTCTTTGAAGCATCACTGAATACCACAAAAAGTTCTCCACTTGTGGGTTAAGTGAGCATGGGCGCAGTGATAAGCCTCCTTTTCAACTCCTTTCCAGTGTGTTTTGTCCTCACTCACACACATCCTGAGAAACTTCCCCGGAGGTCACCCATCTTGATCACTAATCCAGGCCAAGCATTCTTAACGGTGGAGTTCTAATCAGGCAGGCTCTCGAAAAGAAAGGTGCACCTTGTTGACATGAGTGATATCATTTAGTCATTTAGCCATTTATCATTTGGGGGTGTTACAATCAACCCCCCATTAGAGCACAACACCCTTAATATGAAAAGTGGGCCCGACCCACCAGTTTCACCGTAGACATGTTAGGCCCAACCCAGGTATCACCCACATGCCTGAACGGGTAATCTGACTAATGACAGTCCCAACATGCCAACACATGTCCTTTCCAGTTTGTTTTGTCCTCACTCACACACATCCTGAGAAACGTCCCAGGAGGTCACCCATCATGATCACTACTCCTGGTAAAACATGATTAACTGTGGAGTTCTAATCCGGTAGGCTCCCGAAAACGAAGGTGCACCTTGTTAACATGAGTCATATCATTTAGTCATTTAACCATTTATCATTTGGGGGTGTTACGATCACCCCCCATTAGAGAACAAAGTCCTCGTTGTGGGCCCTACATCTCAACCCAGGCAATGCACCATGCACATAAGGCTGGGTTCCTCCTCTGATACCAAATGTGACAACTGGGCCCTGCCCACCAGTTGCCCCACAGACACGTGGGGCCCACCCCAGGGCCAACCCACATGCCTGAACGGGTCGTCTGACTAATGAAAGTCCTCACAGGCCAACACATGTCCTTTCCAGTGTGTTTCTTCCTCACTCACACACATCCTGAGAAACTTCCCAGGAGGTCACCCATCATGATCACTACCCCATTAGAGCACAATGCCCTCAGTGTGACAACTGGGCCCCGCCCACCAGTTGCACTGCAAACATGTGGGGCCCAACCCAGGTATCACCCACATGCCTGAACGGGTCATCTAACTAATGAAAATCCCCACATGCCAACACATTTCCTTTCCAGTTTGTTTTTTCCTCACTCACACACATCCTGAGAAACTTCCCAGGAGGACACCCATCAAGGTCACTACTCTAGGTAAAACATGCTTAACTGTGATGTTCTAATCAGGTAGGCTCCCGACAAGGAAGGTGCACCTTGTTGACATGAGTAATATCATTTAGTCATTTAACCATTTATCATTTGGGGGTATTACGATCACCCCCCATTAGAGCACAACATCCTCGTTGTGGGCCCTACATCTCAACCCAGGCAGTGCACCATGCACTTAAGGCTGGGTTCCTCCTCTGATACCAAATGTGACAACTGGGCCCTTCCCACCAGTTGCCCCACAGACACGTGGGGCCCACCCCAGGGCCCACCCACATGCCTGAATGGGTCATTTGAGTAATGACAGTCTTCACAGGCCAACACATGTCCTTTCCAGTGTGTTTTTCCTCACTCACACACATCCTGAGAAACTTCCCAGGTGGTCACCCATCCTGATCAATACTCCAGGCCAAGCATGCTTAACTGTGGAGTTCTAAAATGGTAGTCTCTCGAAAAGGAAGGTGCACCTTGTTGACATGAGTCATATCATTTAGTCATTTAACCATTTATCATTTGGGGTTTTTACAATAGTATTATATATTTTTGGGATATTAATGTTTACAAACTGATTTTATGGAAAATACAAATGATTTTCCAAAAGAACTCTTTTTTCCAAAGTAAAAATGATTTTTTCTCATCTCACTTTATCTTTTATGATATATATTCCTTGTTCACCACTTACTTCTTACTTTGGGTGTATATACTACCCTTTGGTATATAATATCAAGAGTACCCTTATTCTCATGATATTATAAGAGATTATTATACGACTGTTTCAAGGTGGTACAGGACACTTTGGAATGATTAATGATTATTTCCTCAAGGATTTTTCAATGGTATCATTTAAAAGTATCTTTATCTTTGTCAGTTTCTTTTGTTGAATCTTATTCGTGATTGAGGTTTATCTCCTATGATATCATCTACTATATTTAATTGAATGATTTATGATTCTTTTGATTTTGGATGTGCTATCTTAAAACTATTCACCAATTTACTTAGAATGGTTAGTTTTTAAACATAATGTTCCGGGAAAGTTGTTTACATTTCATATGTTAGTTTCAATATTAATGTATATGTTGTTTATGTTTATCCCCAATCATATGAGGAATGAATTGGATTTATTATATGATGGGTGGGTCCCCCTATAGCCCTTCGATGCATCGGTAGGTCTCATGAGACAAATAGACGTGGAATTGTCTGATCCCTTTCCCAATTCGATATATGGTTTTGGCTGAAGCCTTAATCAATTTTATAAGTCTTGGATGAGGCCTAGAAAAATTGTTTTAGAATGTCCGGAATATGAACTTCCCTTATTATGAATCTGGTAAATGAATGTTAATGTGGTTATTCGACTAGTAGAATACCAATGATTATGATTTATTATGGAATTATTTTACACATCTTATATTCATGCCATAATGTGTTCAATTTTATTATTTGTAAAGGCATGTGTTTTCATTTATTCACCATGCCCAATGTTTTTGTTATCTTTCGTTGTATTTCTTACTCTTGATAAGAATTGGAGCTCACCACTTTTTTATGTTTCATTTTCCTTGGATTTTAAGATAGAAATTATGAATGAATTGCAAGCATAATCTAAGAGGCATGGATGTTTCTAATGGAATAAATTATTGTTTTTTTCTTTTCAAGATGTAATTTAGAAATTATATATGTATATTGTTTCCAAAATATACTAAACTACTTTGTCCTTAGAGATGCATATTTGTTGTTTATATTCCAATGTATTAAAATAAGGCACCATATCTGGACAACTGGGGTTGGGTCCTTACAGTTGGTATCAAAGGAAGTTTAGTAGAAAAACTAGAAACAAGATTTTGAAAATGTAGATTAGGGAAAAAATTTCTAAGATAGTCTTTGAAGATAAGAATACAAAAAAATCCTAATATTTTGGTAAGGAATAGATTATGTGGATCTTTCTATAAAATAAATTTCTGTTTGGATATAAATAGGTCGAGGTGGCTCTAGCATAGATGTACCTATGAGTGAAAGATCCTACAAGGAGTTTCAAGCTTGACCTCAGGTATCCTGGTACATGAAAACGGGCCTTGAAACACTCTTGGTATTTACACACCTAGGGGATATGCTTAGGATAATTCACATTTTATTTACAAAAAATTATGACGGATTTGTGCCCCAAAGTAACCCAAGTATATGGTTTTAGGATTTAGGATTCATAAATTTATGTTATGTGTTATACCATGTTTAGAGATATAAGGATTTCATAATTTTATGAGCTAATATATAATATGGATTTGATTAGAAATGGTTCCTAGTAGAAGGAATAAGAACTTCACCAATGCACGTGATGAGAAAAGTAAGAAGGATCATATCTATGATGGTCTTAAGCCATCATTTTAAAGGAATATTGTCTCCCATATATCTTCATCATATGAGGAAGTAATATCATGTGTTGAAAAGGTATGTAAGGGCTTCTATGAGTCCTATGGATTTTAATGGAAGAAAAAGAATATGTGGATGACAAGAAAAAAACATGGACGAAAAAAATAAGGGAAGATATATTTTTCCCAAAAGTGATAATTATGGAAGGAAACACCTTGGTATATGCTTGAGGGGGAAATGAGTTTGCTTCAAGTGTGGAGGAAAATGCCACCATGCTCATAATTGAAAAACAAGGAAATAATTTTCCTATATTCAATGATTTAACTACAAGGAGATAGGATAATATGAGAATAAATTTCCCAAGTATCAATAGAATATACCCCAAATAATTATTTTTCATAATGATCAAGTTATTATTCTACCACAGATGAAGTTGAATGATTAATATTCCGAGTCATGAATCATGTAATTTGTATTTTTTTTCTAGTAATGTACTGGTTGTAAGAATAATGAGATATGTAAGGATTGTACTACAATACTATTTTATTATGGATTTGAGGTTGTATGATATATGGTACAAAAGAAAACTGATTCAGTACAAATTTAAAATTTTTAGAATAAAACATGATTTAGGGAAATAAAACCCTTAATATATATATATCTGATGTTGAGATACAGATAATGAAATTATTGATTCAGATAAGTATTGACTACCTTGGAACTAATTTTTGACTTGTCGAGAAGTGGCCTATGCTATCACTGATAGAGTTTACAATACTTTTGGATTTAAGGAATATATCCAATAATATGTATCTTACATAAAGAATACAGAAGAATTCATGTTTCCAATATGACTTTTACAGTAATTCAAGTTATTACCATATTTGAAGAGGATACATGATGACGTTTTTCATATGTTTGGAATGTGAAATTTAGAGCCACTTCATGTTGATTAACGGTTAATGATAAGTTCATCTTAGAAATTTATAGGACTTCATTATAATGTGTTGAATAATTATATTTTGAAATGTTTAACCATTTATGAAATGGTTTAAGTTGATTATTGTATGAACTTTTAGTGGTTAATGTATTGCTTCACCAAATGGTGTAACCCATGCTATGCGATGAGGTATAGATAGTTAAAGTGAAATAAAAGATGAGTTTGTAAGTAGAAATGTATATTTGTACTCTTATAATGTGGAATAATTCCTCAACTCAAGGAAAATAGTCTTAAATAAAATGTTTTCCTATTATCATAATCATTGATAATATCGATTAATTTTTTAGTTTATAGTTTTTTAGTAATGAAATAGTAAGATTTTTCTTCCATTTCTAGGTTTTTACTTCCAACTAATGTCACCTCATTTGAAAGCATACTTTTTATGGTGACAACATCATCTCTCTTAACCCCTATTTAAGAGGATATTTTATTAACCCTATTTCGGATATTGGTTTCCATAATGGGAATTTTCATGTATCAACCATTTACATTCGAAGATCAATTTCAAATTTTGAGGATGAAATTATTTGTAAGGAGGGGATAATGTAACACCCCAAGAATTTATAAATAGATTTATTATAGAATGAATGTATCCTTGAGTCTCTACAAACACCACATTGTTATAACCTATCCACATAAACATATGTTTGTCACTTCTGTGATGTGAATTTCAAAAATCTGACATACACAGTTGCGATCCATAAGTTATTTGGAGTCCAACAAGAAAAACCAAATTTTCATGAATAGTAACCTACCCTTATGATTAGTAACATACCCTTATTAGTGATATACACTGATGAATAGTAAACTTACCTATGATAGTACATAAATAATATCCAAGAGGAAGTACAATATATCTATGTTTTGGAATATGTAAATAAATGTTTTGAAACTATTTTTTAGAATAAATTATGATATTAATTACATATTAAATTAATCATATTTAGAAATTTATTTTTCAAAAAATGGACTTCATTTTCGGATTTTATTTTTCAAAAAATGGTTATGGTGAATTTTTGGTATTTTTCTGAAATACTCAAATTTTTGATGAATAATGACATACAATAAAATACAGTATAAAAACTTATTAGTTAAATACACTATTTATGACATCATATGTGATGTAATCCTACTTTTTTATAACTATCATGCATTTATTAATATTCTTGGTCATGGAACAATCACTATTTCTGGTCTTGAGGGAAATTAATAAACCAATGATTAAAAAATAATGAAAACCCTCCTCCCCTCCACTATACACCCCTCACTTCCTCTTCTCTTCACCACTCTAGGCCTTGAAGCTCCTCAATGTTCTACCAAAATAACATTCCTCAGTTAATCCCCACGTCCAAGAACCTATTGGGCTTTTCCAAAGACCAAAATACATTCCCTTAAGGAGGTTCTCAAGGAGGTAAAGCACCTTTCTTTTTCATTTAGTTTCATTTCAATTTATCTTATTTTTTTATCCTCTCATCACCTCCTCTATCCAAATGACTATGATAGATCTATTATAATCAATTTACTAGAACTGTATCATGTTAATGTAAGAACCATCATCAATATAATCACTCTCTCTCTTTTATTTTATAAATGAAATCATCGTCCAAGAGGTTCTAATTTATAACCTTCGTAGAAGATGATGTTTCGTTCTTCAATTTAATCTTCATTAATGGCCATAAAACCATTTTGATGGCTGAACCAGACTTTAATATATGTATTATTACCTAATTAATATTCAGTAACTTTTATATATATGTATTATTAAATCTTATGACCAAACTAGTTCATAATAATCAAAGCACCCCTAAAATAATCTAAGTGAATGTCATAAATATTTCAACTAATGATTCATCCTATTTCCTTGTAACATAATTTTAGAAATCACCATTAACATGTGTATATTTTCATAAATAATATTTAATTTCAATTCTGAAGAATTAGATCCATTCCACATGAACTCCATTACATAAGAACAAGTGAACTAATTATGAAAATAGAGAAAACTAACACTCTAGAATGACGAAATTCAATATAATAACTTATCAATAAAGGAATAAATAAAATAAACCGAATTATTAAAAACTAAATACATGTATAATATATTCTGAAATATGTTTATAATAAGTCTAATTTCATATTCCAAGACCTTATGTTGAAGAGTGGAACACATTCAGACTTAAGGTAAGGGTTTCTTCACCACACTTCCATTTTGGTGAGATATTCCATATTCCCTACTATTACTTGTGTATGGTGTATGTATACTTACGATTTATGTTTCATATAATGAATATATTTATTTTCATGATATTAAATTTATCATTTGATTATTATTAATTATAGGGAATATGATTCAGTTGATTAAAAAGTTGTAAGGCTTTTCCACCCAAACCTCTATTTTCATTCAGGTTACTTTAATTGTATAATTACCTCAATGAAATTATTAAGTATTATTAAGTAATGATGATAAATTCTTGGTGAGTGTTATATATCTATTTACAAACAAGTATCCTTCCATATTTGTTTGGGATTTACACATTTTAAAATGAATTTTCAAAATTATTTCTCAAATACAAGCTCGATTCAAGGGATATTTTGAGATTCTTACCTATTTTCAACTATAGACCAAAATATGTTTTAAGCCTCCATTAATTTTATAAAAATAATCATTTTATCATGAAAAACAATGTTGGATCATTTCTGGATTTAATAGATCAAATGTGTCATTCTGCATTAAAATTCTCTTTAATACTTTCCTTAAAATTCTCTAAAATGATTTTGTTTTAAAGTATCTTAAGAACTCTTTTTACTTGATTTCACTTCAGTGGGACATACTTTATGACTAAAATATAATTTAAATTTCCTAGGTTTTCATTTTTTTGGATACGGATGTTTACAAACTGATTTCATGGAAAATACAAAAGATACTCCAAAAGATCTCTTCTTTCCAAAGTAAAAAAGGATTTTTTATCATCTCACTTTATCTTTTGTAAGATATATTCATTTTTCACCACTTACATCTTACTTGGGGTGTATATTCTTCCCTTTGGTATATCATATCAAGAATATCATTATTCTAATAATATTTTAATGGATTATGATGTGAATATTTCAAGGTGGTATGGGACACTTGGGAATGTTTAAAGATTATTTCTTCAAGGATTTTTCAATTGTCTCATTTAAAAGTATCTTCATCTATGCCAATGACCTTTGTTGAATCTTGTTCCTTATTGAGGTTTACCTCCTATGATATCATCTACCATATTTAATTTAATGGTTTATGATTATTTTTATTGGGTATGTGCTATCTTAAAACCATTACCTAATTTACTCGGAATGGTTAGTGTTTAGGCTTAATGTTTAGAGAAAGTTATTTACATTTCATATATTAGTTTTAGTATGAATTTATATGTTGTTTATGTTTATCCTCAATCATATGAGGAATGTATTGGAATTATTATGTGAAGGGTGGGGCGTGCTATATCCCCCCGATGCATCAGTAAGTCTCATTAAAAAAATAGACGTAGAATTGACCGAGGCCTTTCCCAATTTGATATATAGTTTTGGGTGAGGCCTGAATCATTTTTATATGTCTTGGCTGAGGCCTTGAGAAAATGTTTCAGAATGTACAAAATATGCACTTCCCTCATTATGAAGCCAGTAATTGAAATTTCATGTGGTTATTCAACTAGTATAATACCCATTATTATCTTTTATTGTGGCACTATTTTAATAATCTCATATTCATTCCATAATTTGTTCAAGTTTATTATTTGTAAAGGCATGTTTTTCATTTATTCACAATGCCTAATGTTTATTTTTATGTTATATTTCTCTTTATTGCTTACTCTTACTCAACATTTGAGCTTACCAATTTCTTATGTTCCATTTTCCCAGTATATAAAGTAGTAAATTATTAATGACTTCTAAGAAAAATATAGGAGGAATGAATGTTTCTAATGGAATAAATTAGTGTTTTCTAATTTCAATATGTAATGTTGAACTTATATGTGTATCTCTTTCCCAAATCTACTAAACTACTTCTTCCTTCAGGATGCATAATCCTTGTTTATATGCCAGTGTATTAAAATAAGGTACCGGCTTTGGGAAACTGGTTTTGGGTCCTTAAAGTTGGAATCAAAAGAAGATAATAGAAAAACTAGAAATGAGATTTAGAAAATGTAGATTAGGGAAAAAAATATCTAAGATAGTCTTTGAGGATAAGCATACAAGAATTTCCTGTTATTTTGTTAAGGAATATATTATGTGGATATTTCTAGAAAATACATCCCTTTAGGGATACAAACATGTTGAGGTGGCTCTGGAACATATGTACCTAGGAGTGAAAGCTCTGGAAAGGAGTTTCCGGTTTAACCCAAGGTATCCAAGTACACGACAACGGTCCTTGTTGTACTATTGGTATTGACAGTCCAAGGGGATATTCTTAGGATAATTCACATTTTATTTACAAAACATTATGAAGGATTTGTGCCCAAAAGTGACAGAAGTATATGGTTTTTGGATTTTTGATGCATAAATTTGTGTTATATGTTATACCATTATTAGAGATATAGAGAGTTCATAATTTTATAAGCTAATATATAATATGGATTTGATTATAAATGGAGAAAAGTAGAATGAATAAAAACTTCACCAATGAAAATGATGAGAAGAGTAAGAAGGATCATATCTCTGATCGTCTAAAGCCATAATTTCAAAGTAATGTTATCTCCCATGAATCCTCATCATATGAAGAAATTATATCATGTGTTGACAAGGTATGTAAGGACTTATCTGATTCCTATGGATTTGAAGGGAATAAAAAGAATAAGAGGATAGTGGCAAAAAACATGGATAAGGGGAAGACGAGAAGATGACTTTTCCCACATGTGATAATTATGGAAGGAAACTCCTTGGTATATACTTGAGGGAAAAATTAGTTTTCTTCAAGTGTGGAGAAAAAGACCACCATGCTCATAACTGCAAGACAAGTAATGATTTTTTTATATTCAATGCTTCAACTACAAGGAGATGAGACACTATGTGAATCATTATCCAAAGAATTAAAGGAATATACCCCAAATAATGATTTTGGATAATGATAAAGTTATGATGCTACTGAAGATGAAGTATAATGGTTAATATTACTAGTCAAGAATCATGTCATTTAAATTTTTTTAGTAATGTACTGGTTGTAATAATTTTTAGATATATAAGGATTGTACTACAGTATTATTTCATTAAGGATTTGTGGTTGTATGATGAATGGTAGAAAGGAAAATTAATTCAGTAAAAAGATAAACTTTTTAGGGAAAAACATTATTGATGGAGAGAAAACCCCTAATATATATTTGATGTTGAGATACTAATAAAGAAATGATTGATTCAGATAAGTACTGAATACCTTGGAACTGATTTTTGACTTGTTGAGAAGTATATTATCCTATCATCTATGTAGTGTACAATACTTTTGGATTTAAGGAATATATCCAATAACATGTATCTTACTTAAAGAATTTAGAAGAATTCATGTTTCCAATATGGTTTTTATGGTAATTCATGTTATTACCATATTTCAAGAGGATACATGATGAAGTTATTCCTATGTTTGGAATGTGAAATTTAGAGCTGATTCATGTTGATTAAGGTTTAATGATAAATTCATCTTGGAAATTTAGAGTACTTCATTATAATGTGTTGAATCAATATATTTTAGAATTTTTAACCATTTATGAAATGGTTATGTGGTTTTAGAGGTTAATGTATTGCTTCACCAAATGGTGTAACCCATGCTAAGTGTTGAGGTATAGATAGATCAAGTGAAATAAAATATGAGTTTGTAAGTAGAAATGTATATTTATACTCTTATAGAGTGGAATAATTCCTCAACTCAAGGAAAATAGTCTTATATGAAATCTTTTCCTTTTATCATAATATTTGGTAATATCGATGATTCTTTTAGTTTATAGTTTTGTAGTAATAAACATTCATCTGAACATGTCATCTATCATGTTCCATCAGAACTTCACAGTTATATTTTTCTTCCATGTCCACGTTTTTACTCCCAAATAATGTCACCTCATTCGAAAGCATACTTTTTGGGGTGACCACCTCATATCCCTTAACCATTTTTAGTAGGATGTTTTATTAACCCTATTTTCAATGTGGGTTTCTATAAGGGAATTTTTATGTATCAACCATTAACTTTTAAATATAAATTTAAAATTTTGATGAAATTTTTATAAGGAGGGGATAATGTAACACCCCAAGAATTTAAAAATATAGTTATTATAGAATGCATGAACAATGAGCCTCTACAAACACCACATATTTATAACCTAACCATGTAAACATAAGTTTGTCACCTCTATGATGTGAATTTCAAAAATTTGACATACACGATTGCGGTCAGTAAGTTATTTGGAGTCCGATAAGAATAAGTTAATATTTGGTGAATAATACACTACCCTTATTAATAGTAACATACCATTATGAATAGTGATATAACCTAATAAATAGTAACTTTACCTATGATAGTATATAAATAATATTCAGGTGGAAGTATAATGTATTTATGTTTTGGAATAAGTAAATAAATGTTTTAAAACTGTTTTTTAGAATAAATTATGATTTAAAATAAATATTAAATTAATAAAAATTAAAAATTTATTTTTGGAAAATAGAATTCATTTTTGGATTATACACATTGAAAAATGGTTTGGGTGAATTTTTGGTATTTTTCTGAAATACTTGAATTTTTGATGAATAGTGACATATGGTAAAATACCGTATATACAATTATCAGATAAATAATCTATTTATGACTTCATAAGTGATATATTACCACTTGATTAGAACACACATTCCTTTATTACTATTCTTAGTCATGTAATCATCACTATTGATAGTCTTGATGGAAATTTGAAAACTAATGATTAAAAAATTATGAAAACCATCCCCTCCTCCACTATAACCCCCCTCACATCCTCTTATCTTCACTCCTCTAAGCCTTGAAACTCCTAATATTTCCTCCCAAATAACCTTCCTTATTCATTCCATACATCTGATAAGCTCTTGGTCCTTCCAAAATACCAAAATCCCTTCCCTTAAGGAGGTTTTCAAGGAGGTTATTTCAAGAGGTAAAGTACCTTTCTTTTTCATTTAGTTTCATTTCAATTTATCTTATTTTGTTTTCCTCTCCACATCTCCTCTGTCCAAATGACCATTATATATCCATTATCATCTATATAATGGATTTATATCGTGTGAATGAAAGAAACATCATCAATATCCTTACTCTCTCTCTCTTTTATTTTATAAACGAAATCAACGTCCATGAGGTTCTAATTTATAACCTTCAAGGATGACGAAGTATATTCTTTAATTTATTCTTAATTACTAGTCTTTAAAAAATTTGGATTGTAGAAATATACATTAATATATGTATTATAACCTAATTAATAATCAGGAACTATTATATATACATATTGTTAAATCGTATGACCAAACTAGTTCCTAATAATCAAAATACAGCTAAATTAATCTAAGTGAATGTCAAAAATATTTAATCTAATGATTAATCCTCTTTACATGTAACAAAATTATATAATTACCATAAAAACTTATATATTTTCATAAATAATATTTAATTTCAATTCTGGAGATTTACATCCATTCCACATTAACTCTATTACTTAAGAACAAGTAAACCGATTAAGAAAATAAAAACAACGAACACTCCTGAATGCTGAAATTCAATATAATAACTTATCAATAAGGGCATAAATGAACAAAAAATAATTATTATAAAATAAATAATTGTCTAAAAGGTTCTTAAATATGTTTTTCATAAGTCTAATTTCATATTCTAGGATCTTAAGTTCAAGAGTGGAACACATTTGCAATTAAGGTAAGGCTTTCTTCATCACACATCCATTTTTGTGAGATATTACGTTTTTACTACTATGACTTGTGTATGGCATATTTTCACGGCCCATTTATGTTCCATATCATTAATATATTCATTTTCATGATATTGAATTTATCATTTTATGATTATTAATTTTGGGGCATACGATTCAATTGCTTACAATGTTCAAAGAGTTTTCTACCCGAAACTCTATTTTCATTCAGGTTACTTTTATTGTATAATTAACTCAATTAAATTATTATGTACTCCTAATAAATTCTATGTGAGTGTTATATATCTATTTAACAACCAATTTACATCCTTATTTTATGCGGAGTTACATGTTTTAAAGGGATCTTGCAAAATTATTTCCAAAATACATGCTCGATTCAATTGATATTTTAAAATTCTTACCCATTTTATTGTATACAAAAGAATCCATTTTAAGGCTCTATTATTTTTATAAAAACACTGATTTTATCATGAAAAACTATCTTGGATCATTTCTGGATTTTATAGAGCAAATATGTCTTTCCAATTAAAAATTCACTCTAATACTTTCCTTAAAATGATCTAAAATGATTTTGTTCTAAATAATGTTAGGAACACTTTTTACAGGATTTCACTTCAGTGAGACATAATTTATGCCTAAAATATAATTTGAAGGTCCTATTATTTTATTTTATGGTATATTCATGATTACAAACAAATTTTATGGAAAATACCAAGGATTTTCCAAAAGAACTATTCCTTCCAAAGTAAAAAGGATTTTTTATCATCTCACATGATCTTTTATGGGATATAGTTATTATTCATCACCTACTTCTTAATTGTGTTGTATTTAATTCCCTATGATATATCATATCAAAAGTAACATTATCCTCATGATATTATAAGGGATTATGATGTGAATGTTTAATGGTTGTATGGGACACTTTGGAATGTTTAAAGATTAT
This sequence comes from Viscum album, assembly GCA_963277665.1. NCBI lineage: Eukaryota > Viridiplantae > Streptophyta > Magnoliopsida > Santalales > Viscaceae > Viscum > Viscum album. The sequence continues at coordinate 878,397,455 of OY728125.1, forward strand.
TTCATCGCGGATTTTTCAATGGTCTCATTTAAAATTATCTTCATCTAAGTAAATGTACACTATTGAATCTTATTCCTTATTGAGGTTTACCTACTATGATATCATTTACCATATTTAACTGAATGGTTTATGTTTATTTTGACTATGGATGTGCTATCTTAAAACCATTCACCAATTTACATGGAATAGTCAGTGTTTAGCTTTAATGTTTGGGGAAAGCTATTTACATTTCATATGTTAGATTCAATATGAATGTATAAATTATTTATGTGTATACCCACTCATATGAGGAATGTATTGGACTTATTATGTGATTTGTGGGGCCGTCTATAGACCCTCTATGCATCGGTAAGACTCACGAGACAAATAGACGTGGAATTGGCCAAGGCCTTTCCCAATTCGATATATGGTTTTGGCCAAGGCCTTAATCATTTTAGACATCTTTTCTGAGGCCATGAAAAAATGTTTTAGAATGTCCGGAATATGCACCTCCCTTATTATGAGTCTAGAAATTGAATGTTCATGTGGTTATTCGACTAGTACAATACCCATTATTATGTTTTATTATGTCAATATTTTTCTCAACTCATATTCATGCCACAATGTGTTCAAGTTTATTATTTATAAAGACATGTGTTTTAATTTATTCACCATGCCTAATGTTTATGTTTATGTTATATTGTTTCGTCTTTCTTGCTCTTACTGAGCATTTGAGCTCACCCCTTTTTTATGGTTCATTTTCCAAGGATATGAAGAGTAAATTATGAATGACTTTCAAGTATAATCTTGGAGGAATGGATGTTTTTAATGGAATAAATTAGTGTTGTTTTCCTTTTAAGATGTAATGTTGAACTTATATATGTATCTTGTTTCCAAAATATACTAAACTAAATGGTCCTTAGAGATGTATATTCCTTGTTTATATACAAATGTGTTATAATAAGGAACCATCTTTGTGAAACTGGGGTTGGGTCCTTATAGTTGGTATTAATGGATGTTTAGTAGAAAACCTGGAAATGTGATTTAGAAAATATAGATTAGGGAACAAATCCTGATTAAATTCTTTGAGGATAAGCATACAAGAACATCCTTGATTTTTGGTAAGAAATATATTAAGTGGATCTTTCTTGAAAATAAATCTTTTTCTAGATAGAAATAGGTAAATGTGGATATGGAACAGATGTACCAAGGAGTGAAAGCTCTAATAAGGAGTTTCAGGATTGAATTGGGGTATCCTGGTACACGATAATGGGCCTTGCTGCACTCTTGGTATTGTCACTCTCAAGGGATATGCTTAAGATAATTCACATTTTCTTTACAAACAATTATGAAGGATTTGTGCCCCAAATTAACCAATGTATATGGATTTAGGATTTATTATGAATAAAGTTATCTTCTATGGTATACCTTGTTTAGAGATATAGAGACTTTGTAATTTTGTAATCTAATATATAATATGGATTTTATTTGAAATGGTGCATAGTAGAAGGAATAATAACTTCACCAATGCATGTGATGAGAAGAGTAAGAAGGATCATATCTCTGATGGCCTTAAACCATCATTTCAAAGGAATATTGTCTCTCATGTATCCTAATCATATGGGGAAATAATATCATGTGTTGAAAAGGTATGTAAGGACTTCTATGAGTCCTATGTCTTTGAAGGGAAAAAAAAGAAGAAGACGATGGCATGAAAAACATGGATAAAGGAAAGAAAGGAAGATGTATTTTACAACATGTGATAATTGTCGAAGGAAACAACTTGGTATATGATTGAGGGGAAAATGAGTTTCATTCAAGTGTGGAGAAAAAGGCCACCATGATCATAATTTCTAGACAATTAAATAATATTCCAATATTTAATGCTTCAACTAAAAATATATGGGACAATATGTGAATCAATGTCCCAAGTGTCAAAGGAGTATACCACAGATAATGTTTTGGATAATGGTCAAGTTATGATGCTACCACAGTGAAGTAGAATGGTTAATATTCCTAGTCAAGAATCATGTCATTTGAATTTTTTCAGTAATGCTCTGGTTGAAGGAATTATGAGATATATAAGGATTGTATTTCAATACTATTTCATTAGGGGTTTGAGTTTGTATGATGAATGGTACAAAGGAAAATTGATTTAGTACAAAGATAAAAATTTTAGGAAAACATTATTGATAGAAATAAAACCCTTAATATATATCTAATTTTGATATAATGATGAAGAAATGATTGGTTTAGATATGTACTGACTTCCTTGGACCTAATATTTGACTTTTCGAGAAGTGGCCTATGCTTTCATCGATGGAGTTTATAGTACTTCCAGATTTAAGGAATATTTCCAATTAATTTTACCTTACTTAAAGAATACAGAAGAATTCATGTTTCAAATATGGTTTTTACTGTAATTCAAGTTATTACCATATTTTAAAAATATACATAATGAAGTTATTCACATGTTTAGAATGTAAAATTGAGAGCTTCTTCATGTTGATTAAGGGTTAATAATAAGTTAATCTTCGAAAATTTATAGGACTTCATTATTATGTCTTGAATCATTATATTTTTGAATTTTTAACCATTCATGAAATGGTTTAAGTTGATCATTGTATGTGCTTTTAGAGGTAAATGTATTGCTTCACCAAATGGTGTAACCCATGCTATGTGATGAGGTATAGATTGATAAAGTGAAAAAAGACGAGTTTGTAAGTATAAATGTATATTTATACTCTTATAGAGTGTAATAATTCCTAGAAATAAGGAAAATAGTCTTAAATAAAATGTTTTCTATTATCATGATAATGGATAATATCAATGATTTTTTTGGTTTATAGTTTTGTTGTAATGAACTTTCATCTGAACATGTCTTCTATCATGTTACATTAGAATTCAAAGTTAGATGTTTCTTCCATGTCTACGTTTTTACTTCCAACTAATGTCAGCTCATTTAAAAGAATACTTTTTGGGGTGACCACCTCATCTCCCTTAACCATTTTTTAGGATGATATTTTATTAACCCTATTTCCGATGGGGGTTTCCATAAGAGAATTTTCAATAATCAACCATTAAATTTCGAAGTTCAATTAAAAATTTGGAGACAAAATTTTTCTAAGGAGGGGATAATGAAACACCCCAAGAATTTAAGAATAAATTTATTATAGAATGAATGGGTCATTGAGTCTCTAGAAACACCACTTTTTTATAACCTAGCCACATAAAGATAAGTTTGTCACTTCTGTGATGTGAATTTTGAAAATCTGACATACATGGTTGCGATTAGTATGTTATTTGTAGTCTGATAAGGAAAACTTAATTGTTGTTTACTAGTAACCTACCCTAATGAATAGTAACATACCCTTATTAATAGTGATATACCCCAATGAATAGTCACCTTACCTATTATATAATATTAATAATATTCAAGTGGAAGTATGATATATGTATGTTTTGGAATAAGTAAATAACTGTTTTAGAACTATTTTTAGAATAAATTATGATTTTAATTAATTATTAAATTAATCATAATAAAAAAATTATTTTTGAAAAATGGAATTCATTTTTTGATTCTACATGTCAAAAAATGGTTAGGGTGAATTTTTGGTATTTTTCTAAAATACTTGAGTTTTTGATGAATCGTGACATATGGTAAAATACGGTATATACAATTATTATTTAATAACAATATTTATGACATCATAAGTAATTTAATCAGACATGGTTCTAATTGAAATGCATTAATTATGATTCTTGGTCATGTAATCATCACTATTTCTGGTGTTGAGAGAAATTAATAAAGTAATGATTTTAAAATTATGAAAACCCTCATCTCCTCCACTATAAACACCCCCTCACTTCCTCTTATATTCACTTCTCTAAGCCTTGAAGCTCATAAATGATATACTAAAATACCCTTTTTATTCACTCCCCATTTTAAAAAAGCTCTTGGTCTTTCCAAAATACTAAAATACCTTCCCTTAAGGTGGTTCTCAAGGAGGATATTTCAAGAGGTAAAGCACCATTCATTTTCATTTAGTTTCATTTCAATTTGTCTTCTTTTTTTATCCAATACTCACCTCCTCTATCCAAATTACCATGATAGATATAGTATAATATATATAATGGAATTAAATCATGTGAATGGATGAACCATAATCAATATCCTTACTCTCTATCTCTTTTATTTTATAAACGAAATCAACGTCCAGGAGGTTCCAATTTATAACATTCGTGGATGATGAAGTTTTTTTATTCACTTTATCCTTCATTACTGGTCATGATACCATTTTATGGTTTAACCAGACTTTATTATATGTTTTATAACCTAATTAATATTCCTGAAACATTATACATACATATTATTAAATCGTATGACCAAACTAGTTCTTAATAATCAAAATACCGCTGAAACAATCTTAGTGATTGTCATAAATATATCATCTAACGATTCATCCTATTTCCATGTAAACAAAATATAGAAATTAATAATAACACTTATTTATGTTGATAAATAATAGTTAATTTTAAATCTTGAGATTTAAATCCTTTCCACATGAACTCCATTACCTAAGAACAAGTGAACTGATTATGAAAATAAAGAAAACGAACACTCCAGTATGACGAAATTCAATATAGTAACTTATCAATAAGGAAATAAATGAACTAAACAGAATTATGATAAACTAAATAAATTTATAATAGGATATGAAATAAGTTATTAGTAAGTCTAATTTCATATTCTAGAACTTTAAGTTCAAGAGCGGAACACATTCGGACTTAAGGTTAGGGTTTCTTCATCTCACTTCCATTTTTGTGAGATATTCCGTATTCACTACTATTACTTTCATATGGTGTATGTATACTACCCATTAATGTTTCAAATCATGAATATAATTTTTTATGATATTTATTTTATCATTTTAGGATTATTAATTTTGGGGCATACGATTTAATTGATTACAATGTTGTAAGGGTGTCCACCCAAACCTCCATTTGCATTTGGGTTACATTTATTGAATAATTACGATAATGAAATTATTATTTACTCTTAATAAATTATGTGTTAGTGTTCTATATATATTTATCAACCATAATCCTTATTTTATAGAGATTTAAATGTTTTAAATGGAGCTTTTCAAATCAGTTCCGAAATACAGGCTCGATTCAAGGGATATATTCAAATTCTTACCTGTTTTCAAGTGTACACCAGAATATGTTTAAGCCACCATGATTTTTTTTAAAAACTCATTTTATCATTAAAAATGATCTTTTACCATTTCTATATTTAATATAACAAACGTTTCTTTCCACTTTAAAATTATCTTCAATACTTTCTTTAAAATTCTCTAAAATGATTTAGTTCTAAAGAATCTTATGAACTCTTTTTAAATGATTTCACTTATCTAGGACATAATTTATGAATAAAATATAATTTAAACGACCTAGTATTTTATTTTCTGGTATATTCATGTTTACAACCTTATTTCATGGAACATACAAAGGATTTTACAAAATAACTCTTCTTTCCAAGGTAAAAAATGATTTTTTCTCATCTCACTTTATCTTTTATGAGATATATTCCTTGTTCACCACTTACTTCCTAATTGTGGTGTATGTACTACCATTTGGTATATCATATCTAGATTACCCTTATTATCATGATATTATATTGGATTATAATTTTATTATTTTAATGGCGGTATGAAACACTTTGGAATGTTTAAAGTTTATTTCCTCAATGATTTTTCAATGGTCTCATATGAAAGTATCACCATATTTGTTAATGTACTTTGTTGAATATTGTTCCTGATTGAGTTTTATCTCCTATGATATCATATACCATATTTAATTGATGGTTTATGATTATTTTTACTATGGATGTGCTATCTTAAAACCATTCACTAATTTACTCGGAATCGTTCGTGTTTAAACTCAATTTTCGGGGAATGTTATTTTCATTTCATATGTTAGTTTCAATATAAATGTATATGTTGTTTATGTATATCAGAGTTCATATGAGGAATGCATTGGACTTATTATATGATTGGTGGGTCCCACTATATCCTCTCGATGAGTCAGTAGGTCTCATGAGACAAATAGATGTGGAATTCGCTGAGGCCTTTCCCTATTCAATATATGGATTTCTCAGAGGCCTTAATCATTTTTAGATGTCTTGGATGAGGCTTGGAATTTTTTATTCAGAAAGTACGTCATATGAACTTCCCTCATTATGAAGCTAAGAATTTAAATTTCATGTCGTTATTCGACTAGTATAATACACATGATTATATTTTATTATGACATTATTTTACTCAGCTCATATTCATGCCATAATGTGTTCATATTTATTATTTGTAAAGGCATGAGTTTAAATTTATTCACCTTACCTAATTTTTATTTTTATGTTATATTTATTTGTATTTCTTACTCTTACTGAGCATTTGAGCTCACCACTTTCTTATGTTTCATTTTCCCAGGATATGAAGAAGAAAATTATGAATGAGTTGCAAGCATAATCTAGGAGGTATGGATGTTTCTAATGGAATAAATTAGTGTTGTTTTCCTTTAAAGTTTTAATGTTTAACATATATATGTATCTTGTTTCCAAATGCAAATAAACTACTTGGTTCTTAAGGATTCATATTCCTTGTTTATATTCCAATGTATTAAAATATGGCACCGGCTACAGGCAACTAGGGTTGGGTCCTTACACATGATTTTTAATGAAACTATGCAATTTGACCGCATGGTTTTAATTATTTATTTAGATTCAATGTTATGTAGGGTTATGTGGTGTGAACACAAGATACAAGATTTCTACTCACTATCTAGATATTTACCAACTAGTGTTCAACATGGAGTGTGTAATAGAACCATATATTGATTCCCATATGACATTTCATGATTATTGTGTCCTACATTTGTGTGGTTGAACAATGGTACTTGACACAATCTTTTCCATTACAAATTATGTTTCTCTGTCCTATATCTATAATTCTTGACACCTCCATGTGGGATCCCCGAGAATTCTCCATTTATTATTGGACAGTTCTTGGTTATATGAATATAAAAAAACAAATTATCTATAATTTTTTATTAACGAGTGAAAAAATTATATATTAAATTTCACAAAAAAAAATCAGATCAACCAAGTAATAAATAATTATAAATTTTAACATGACTGCTTAGATATCACTTGTTTGTCTCGGGGTGAAATTGAAGTGGTTTGTTATGCTGCTAACAAATTATTTCCTTGGTTTTAATGGATAAATCCTATTAAATTGATGTATACAACCCTAAAATATTCCTAGATAGTACCATTTAACATTTATTTTATAATTAATTTAAAATAATAATTACTTTTTATTGGTAATTATTTCATTGAAAATGAATTCTATAACCACTCTTATAGTTGAATAATTATTTTTATAGAATAAACTAAACCAAAATTCTTTTATTTGTATTTAAAAATGATCCATGAAAGTTAGATTATAATCATTGGTATTATAGGTGCTATTATAAAGGAACTAAGTGCCTTTCATTGTTCACCATTGATCAAAATAAGTAATATTCTGATCTTAGAATAATATTTCTCTTATTATATCATTCTTGAGAGAGAGTATAATTATTATCTCTCTATATTCTTGAGAGAGTTATTAAGAGGTTAACTTGGAAATAATAGAATTATCTTGAGAGATTTCATTGTGATCAACAATTGTCACACCTATAAAATGATATAAATATGTTCATATATTTAGGTTTAAATAATTAGTAATTACATAGAATCCCATTAATTATTATTTATTCTCTAAAAACCCCTTGTTAAACAGGAATAATAATAATAATAATAAAAATAATAATACATTCCATGACATGTGCTAACATAGAGATATTTAAATATCATTTATAAAATAAATAGATCAATATTTATTTAAATGATATTAAATAAAATACATCATTTAATCAGGCCCTTAACTCATCCAACATATCCTCCTCAACATTTATCATACTTTGAATAATCAAATATTTATTAAAATAATTTTCTTAATTCAATAAATAAATAGATAATCTATTTACTAACCCATGAATAAATATTTAATTTTATATTCAAATCACATATAATCAAAAAATAAATAACTAGTGATTGAATTTATGTTATCAAATTAAATTGAGTAATTTTTATTATAAAACATAGGAATAATTTTAATAGTATGAAATTCAATAGATTTTAATTAAGAGTCTCGATACACCTTATTTATAACCCTCTCAAACACTTTCTTAGTTGAATAATGCGAACTTACCTAAAATTGGAGATTTATTTTTAGCAACATGTTAAGGAACCCATAAAGAATGAAGTTAATTTCACAATGATAACAACCTTAAATGGATGGTTACTTTTTAATATAATCCCTTTGTCTTGATATGTCATCTTTTAAGTTCATACATGAGTGATCAAGCTATATGCTTGTATTATCTCTCCTTCACTATCTGAAATGAACTCATTGATGAACTAAAATGACAATGGATTTAATCAGTTAATTCTATTTAAATCAAAAGGCCTTATATATCCTTTTCTATTAACTCATAAGTGAAAAAAAATCCTTTTTTGACTTATTCAATTAATTTCATATCACTTGTGAGGCACCCAACAAATTTTACCATGCTACAAGCATATATCATCATGATTTCCATCAATAAATCAAAGTAAAATATTCATGATATAGATTAATAATAATATCAAGTATAATTTCTATTACACATGTCCATAGATAGTAATATCTAATGACACATATAACATGTGAAATTAATATTGGAGGGTCTTTCTTCATAACCGGCCTTCTTATAGATTAACAAGTGAAAACATGATTAGAAGAAATCTAAATGTATTATGATACCCGAAAAAATGATACAAAAAAGTTATTTGTGACTCATTAGATAAATCCGATCTATATAATAAGACTTATGTTTAAGAAAATTGTCATATCATTTCAAGGTTAACATTATAGTGGGGAACTTCTATAACATTTCGATGCGACCAATACTCTAAAGAAATTATCATGTTAATGTGATGAAAAATAAAAATCATAATGTGATAAGATATTAAATGAAATTAATATTCTTGTAGTTAAAATTAAATCATTAGTTAGTTCTAGGGTACATACCCTAACATTGAGTATGTATCACAGATGACCCATCAGAAAAAATGAATAAAATAGAATTAGTAAATTAATTACTTGTTGAAAAGAAAATGAATTAGAATCATAGAATAAAGATGAATGAAGGTAGTAATTTAATAAGAATGTGTGAAATAATATTAATATATAACATTAGATAGAGATTTATATTTGAGATAAACATTAGATAAGGATTTAAAAACAATAAAGCAAAGGATTTATAAACCCCTTAATTCCTTCCAAGATACATACAAGTGAATTTAAAAATATAAAAATTCAGTATGATGATATATAATTTATTATAAAATTGAAATAACATCATTATATAATTATATATAATTATTGCAATTTCATACATGTATCTATTTTTGATGTTCCCTGTCCTTAATATTAAATGTTATTAATGTATAATTTCCATAGTAATTTGGAATTTCAACCGTATGGAATTTGATGTCATCATTGTTCAAGAGTTAAAAGTTAAATTTAAAATTTATATTATGGAGTTATAAAAACAATAGTATTGAAATTTTTTACCATATTGTTTAAATTTTACTTTTAATATATTATTTAATAATAAATTCAATAATTTCAGAAATTTTATATTGACACTGTTAAACATGTATTTAAGTATATGTGTCACTTTTAGATATGATACCAATCCGAGATGAACATATATATATATATATATATAATAAAAAGAGTATATAAAGTGACTTAAAAAACAGAAAAAATTATTTAATTAATATAACATATTATATAAATTAAAAAATTTATTAAAATTACTATGTAAAGTCTTAATCTTCCCACTAATATAAATAGTTATATAAGTATATATCCACAATCGGAAATCATTTTAATACCATATGGATCTAATTTAAACATAGATTAAAATTAATAACCTATCAATAATTTAAATAGACTTACTAGAAGTGGATTACAAAAAGTAATAGAAGAAAAAAAGTAGAAAGGAATAATTAATAGAAGAGAAAATGAAGTAGAAGTAAGCATTATGTATTTTAAGTTTATTATTTGTACATATTATCTTTTAAGAATTATAAATTAAGGATTAAAGACAATTTCTAGACATTATTTATTTTCTAATGAATTATTTTCCATATAGAAAAACAAATTTTAATAAAGAATATAATTGAAAAGGAAAACTGAATTGCACCTTTACTGATCTTAAAAAATGGCTACTTTGATTGAGTCATCATGGTGGGAAATGATGTTTTAAAAGTGTACGTAATGAAAACAGATAACATTGGATAGTATATGGATATATAAAATGAGGTAGATTCATGAATCAAAGTAATGATTTGAGAAGATAAATTAAAACCCCAATTTATTGTGTTTTCTAGATTGGTATTACAATTTGAGTTTAAAAATATTAGTGAAATTGTGGAATTAAATTTATAAAATTTATATAAATTAGTACCTAAAATATTTATCTTGTAAATTAAATAATATCATTACCACTTCTAAATATTATCACTACGACACACTTTTTTACTTTTCCTATAAAACCCAAGAACTATGTCAACATTATGTGAACATATAGACAATTATCTTCAGATATGAATTAATTTTTGCTAAATAGATAATATTTTTTAGATATATATAGTATGTTTTTATGAAAAAAATATTATATATTTTTCTAAAATGTTATGTATCATTTTATATAAAAACGTAATAATAGGTAATATAATTATATTATAGCTCAAATTCTTATTTTAAAATGGTGTTAAAATAGTTTACTCAATATCATTCCAATTTTAATTCAACCTTTGAGTTTTAAAACAAATGTTTTAAATATTTTAGTTACACTATTTTGTATTATAACATTATCAAGTGATCAATAAATTTTTTTTCATTCATTTATTAATGGTTTGTAAAGCTTAACATGAACTTGAACTCTTTTTTAAAAAGGGAATTAAGCTCTACCACAAAACCTATAATCAAATATAATTTAGAAATAATTTTTTTTAAAAATCAAAATTTTTATATGTAAAATATTATATGATATTAAATCCATTTAAAAATAATTACAAAAAATTATAAACTCTATTAAAATGAGTAATAAAATTTAATTTGAACTCCATCTTTTGTTTTTAAAAGAAATTAAAATTGAAACAAATAAGTTAACCTATAAAATAACATTTCAAGTAATAACTTTTAGAAAAATTATTTAATTTTTTTGAAAACTAATTTGACATAAAAATATCATTTATATAATTTTACAATGATTTTTTATTAAAAAATTTGATTATACATCACATTTATTATTTATTGTTTAACAAACTTTATTTATTATTTTTTTGATTTTAAATTCCATTATTTAATCCCAATGAATTTCATAATTTAATGTAAATAATCACATATATATAATATTAATTTTTTTATTTTCTTAAAATAATTCATGTGTTTTTATGTTTGGAAAGAAAAATCTAGAATTTTGGAAAAGTCTAGGAATTAGAGGAATAAATTCACAAATATTGATTAAGCTAACAAAGACATATGTATGGATTTATATTTTTAAGATTTAGTATGTAAAGGGCTCTATTATGAGAGTGAGAATTTTTAAAAGTACCCATTACACAAAGGGTTACATATGGGCGAAATAAAGAACTACAGTGGTTACAAAGAAAAGGAATACATATGGGTCACTCTATGGATATAGTGATATATAAATGTTCTTACTTTACTATTAATAATTTTTAATTGTTATCCATAATGGTAAATTAATTTTCCAATAAAAGTTAAGAGTACTTTATGACCTAGTGATATATAAGAGTAAATGAATTTTCCATGTAAGAGAAGATTTCATATATAAGTATCCCTTGAAAATTCATAATATTTTCTTATAAAATAACAAAAATAAATGGTATATTTATTTTCTGATAGGTGTTTAAATGATATTTTAGAACATTAATCACTAATATAATGAGATACATAATGTTTATTTCCTTTACTAAACCAGAATTTCTTCAGGTCATGGAAAAATAAAAAATTTATAATCACTAAAAAGAACTATGGTTGTTAAGATCATCGCATAACAAAGTGGAATGAATATAGATATCTTCATCCATAAGGATGATTTAAAATAATTTATTGAAAAATATATGTCTTTCAAATTTTAATATATACTTATAAAAAAATCATGGGGATATTTTGAAGAATTATAAATTTTGGTTGCAACATAGAAGAATCATCTGGAATTACATCATATACATATAATCTACCCCGATTCACATTGAAGATTGACAAAGTGGTGGTGTATCCTTTTTAAAAACTAATCATTCCCACCATTAGGAGATATAATATTTATGATTTAGTTTCTAGCTGATTATAGTTAGGGTTTTCTTCTTCTCAATTTCATTTGTAATTCTTTATAAATTTTAATAGCATTAGTTAAATGTTTCGATCTCACACATTTTACTTATGTTATTCACTGCGACCACTTATACTCAGGATGTTAAGAAATTAACTAGAATCATGACCATGGGGGAGGTTCTCTTGGTTTTTCCAAATACAAAAATGAAATTTCTCAATGTTTATGTTTTGTTTATAATGTGTCCGGGGTTAATATTGGGGGTTAGTGTGTTGATTTTATATGTGTCCATGGCATAATCATTTATCTTATTATATTCCACAATAAACATTCATCCCTTCAATTATATCATCTATATCTTCTTATAATTAATTTGAGTTTGTTTTATAGATTAAACAACATATGGTAGAGCTAGGTATTGGAAGGTGTCACACCGTTGATTGATCTATATAGATCATTATTCTCTATTGAAGTTGGAGAGATTCAGTGCGTCAAATAGATTCTCTAGGCATGATAATTATCACAATAAAATTGAGGGATTAGGGTTCATGTATTATGGGATGAGAAATAAAATAAAATTAAATAATGAATATAGACAATGAATGAACTTAAGTATCCAACGTTATGGATGATACCTTTCCTACTAACACTTTTCTAGGTTTTTACTTACTTCCATTTTATTTCATTTTTTGAATAATTTTTCAAATACACCAATTTCTTTAATTTATTTAAAAAACAAAAATACAAAAAACAATAATGAATAAATTATTGTAATGAGTGATAAAAACAGATCATTAAGAGGGAAGATCATGTTCTACCACCAAGATACACAAGGATAAGTATAAAAGTTATTTTATACCACCCTATAACTGGAGTTTCAAAATTTTGTGCTATTCTTGGGGATCTAAGTAAATAATTTTCAATTCATTCGATTTTTTGTAAATAAAATTTCAATTTATTTGTAAAAATTTGAAAAAAATGACCATGACGAATTTTTATGGATTATAATTTTATTCATGAAACCATTAAGGTGCAAGAAGAATAAATTTATGATGATAGATAACCCATATTGTACTAAATTATTGGGGGGGGGGGGGGTGAGTTAGAGATATGGAATCCTGTGACACAACTCATTTCCCTCCTCTAAGAATCCAATGAATTACAACCGGATCTGCAAGAAAAAGGACAAGTAGAGGACGTTATTTCCCCATTGATCTTTCAAGTTGAAGATCCAGAGATGGCTGAGAAGGTATAAATTGAAGAACTACTATATTTACATTATCTAAGTTTTCATTAAAATATCATTAAATCATACATGCTTTCTTATATTATTTGGGGATATTAACATGCCTTGGAAGAAATTTAGAATGATTTTTTGAGCATTGAAAAGTCAAGTAATCCTCACATATTCAATAATTAAAAATTAGCAATTTTATATCTCTCTATTTATAATTAGAAGAAGATACACCTATTTTTTTTAATTTTAATAAAAAATAGGGAATATTAATAACCCCCATATATCCATGAAAAATAATCCAGGAGGCATTGACCAATGAAGAGGAGATTAAATCGAAGACTATATAGAGAGATAATTTAATCTTGAACTCATTTTTATTTAATTTTGTTAAAAATGAATTGAGTATTAAAAAACACTATTTAGAATATATATATCTTATCAATTTATTTCTAGGGAGATTTATGATGAAAAATAAGATTCATTTTTTAAGGAACACAAGAATCTCCCTAAACATATTGAACATTTATTGAAGGGAGTGAATGAAGAAAAATACTGAGTGGTCCTAAATCAAGAAAGTGTGATGCATGGAAATATATTTACAGGGGAATATTTTTACCTAAATGAATTATGTTTTAACTTTATTCAGTATGAAATTATAACTTATTTCACTGGTTAATCATGTTGAACCATTATTAAATAGGAAGGACATGAAAATTAACGAGTATTATAAAAACAGAGGTGGATAAAGTTGTGGAGAATTTGTACCTACTCATATAACAACCCCGTCTATAGAAACCCTTTTGATATTATACAATTTATTATATTTTAATAATATACAAGGAATTATAACATGAAGTACTGAATATTTAATTAGTCTTGGTAAACTAGATCCATGCTTGAGGCTTGTATTACCATTGAATTCCAAAATTACAACATAATTTTATTTCAATAATATCCTTATTATATATAGAAAATCCTTGGATATCATTAATAATAAACTTCTTGGATTATTGGGTTTGGATGATAAATAAGGGTGAGCTTAGATACTTGGTAAGAGTTACATAAAGTGGAAGTTATCCTGATTAAATGAAGAATAATCAATACAAAATAATCAATTTGGTAAGGTAAATATATGAACACACATGAAATTTAATCAATAATTTGACTATCATGATTTTATAATGATTAATCAATATGGAAATGAAAATAACTAAATACACATACCATTTAAATATCTTTACTATCATGAATAGATAAGGAATAATTAATATAGTAAGTTAAATAACTAAACACACCCTCCATTTAAAAAAAATTACTATCAAGAATAGATAAGACATAATCAATATGACAAGGTAAATAACTAATTATAGATTCCATTTAAATATAATGACTATCATGAATATATAAGGAATAATCAATCTAAAAAGGTAAATAACTGAACAATGATGTGATTTAAATAAGTTGACTATCATGAATAAATAAAGCAAAATCAATAGAGCATTTTAAATAAATGAAAACAAATTCCATTTAATTAAAAACTAGCAGTGATGTGAATGCATATATATCATAATTTTTGAAATTTCATGATTATTTAAAAATAAATTCATAATAAAGTAAATGTTTAATTATTAGACATATTGATCTGATACATCATGATACCTATACCATCAAGACCTTTCCCAAGATGGTTTAAAACTATAGATAAAAACCTGTTTAATGGAAACTAGTGATTCTACTCATGAGACTACCAATGCATCAAGGGGATACATAATTCTGGTCCCACCCATCACTTAATGCCTAAATGATTCCTTATATATATAATAATCAATTTAATTTATAAAAAAAATTTCTGTATCATCGAACATCCATATTTCTTAGAGAATACAAATTTAAAAATATTTCCAAAGATAATCAAGTATCATAAAATATAGAAAACAGTATGTATAAATTATATACAATTTTTGTAATAAAAATATCCATCATAAATAATATCTATCTTTAGGGGAAATTTAATTATCCATGGTCAAAATAAAGTGATTATTTCAAGGAATGTTAATAGCTACAAAAAATAATCAATAAAGTGAATATCAATACTTCCCTTGGTGAAAATATCATAAACCACATATAAAAGGAATAATTATAGAAAAAATAAAATATATCCCAATTAATGTTTATGTAAAATAATTGGTTGTTTTATTTGATGAATATAAATATAATAAAATATATTTAAAAACATTTTTGAGGAAAATATCATTTTTTACTTTGGATATATTTTTCAGACTAAAGGATTAAAATATATTTTGGAAAAAAATATATTTTAAAATGTCATTTGAAACATATAATTTAATATATAATGTAACACCCCAAGAATTCATAATGTGTTATTTCTTCAAAATAATTCAATAACTTGCACTACACGCAACACCGAGTTCAATCACACCATGACTTACAAAAAAAAATCCATTCAAAAGAGGTTATGAATAGTATTATCTAAATTTTAAACTTTATATAATCCTTATAATTTTAGAATCCATATTATGAGTTTCTTAGATATAATGCAAGAACAAATTCTTTTTCAGTATTGCACTTTTATCAACTTCTAATAGTGAACCCTTTTTAAATACAATATTTTAAACTTTTTGACTAAATGGGGACATCAAATGAATTTAAAATGAAACATCCCAAGCTTCCACAGTATGCTTTCCTTTGAATAATACAGTAGCGTGTGTTGTACGCAACTTCGAGTTTTAACACACACCACAACCGATCAAACTAGTCGTTATGAATAGTAATACCTACTTTTAGAAATTATATATATTTTATATTTTAAAATGGACTTTATTTTTGGATTCGGAATATCTAATTTAGCCTAAGGTGAAATTTTGGTACTTTTCAGATAACTTTCATATTTTGATGAATAGTGAAAATTACTAAATTTTAATTAAAAACAACTTTTTTAATAAAAATAATTAATAGTGATAAATTATGAATTTGAGTGGTTTTAAAGTATATTTAGAATATATTTTTACCATTTAATATAATTTTGTTCATTGGACATCATTTTACAATTAAACCGAACATAAACAAGTGTCAATCTTTTGATAGTTATTATCTCTTAAAAACACGCTTTTTGTTTTGACAACGAGAATTAATTTTAAATTAATTTCTGCCACTTCTGTGTTTTGAATTTAGAAAAATGGATTCCATATTTGGAATCAGGATGTTCAAATTGTGTAAATAGGTAACTTTTATTTTTAGACATTTTGAATAATTACTGCGGTAAATATTTTATTTACCATTGTTAAGGGTAAATCTGGTAAATAAGGGTTAAACAAATAATATTATAATAATACTAAATTACCGTAAAACGTGTCTTAACCCTATGGGTTGATACATGGTCGACCATGGCCATCTTTGGGTCTATTTTGGGACCCCATGGATCCACTTGTAAGTGATAATGACACATTATTTTAATTAAGTTAAAATGAATACAAAAATGACACAAGCATATATCTTTTAGCAAAACAATTGTTACATAGGGTTATATATGTTGGATTTTAGATTATAAATATTAATTAGAAAGCTAAAAAGATGTTCTACATAATTATATTTTATTTATAATTTTTAGACATTAAATAATTTAGTTTATCTATGACACAATGATGATGCAGTAATTACTAAAATAGTGAAAACTTAAAATAATTGATATTTTAAATACCCAAATAAATATAATATGAATCGTTTAATGAATTAAACTAATTTTCTAGGATAATATAATATATTAGGATTGAGGTAATTGACTTTGTTCGAAGTAATCAAACTGTTATGAGTTTTACAAAAATCAACTATTGAATAGTGTCAAAATTGACATAAAAGAGTTCTTAAAACAAATATTATATTATTAATTGATATTAAATTCCTAAAAATCTAAGGTTCGGCCAAACGACTTATATCATGATAGTTTCATCATTAATGGACCACTTGGGGGTCGCTTGGATGTATATAGTAAGTTTATTAACCATATTATATAAAAATACAAAGAGACATTGTAAAAGTGAAACTAATTAACTTAGAGTTAATACTTAAAGATAAGGTTAATATAAGTACCCAAACCTGTCTAAATTATATTGGTTGAGTTTTTTTCGACCCATCCCCACCTTAACCTTTGAATAGTCAACTTTGGAGCCATTAGAAACCGAATATGAATTTATTATAAATTAATATTTCTAGCTTTTCCAAAGGTGCCCCTCACCCCTCTTATAAAAAGGAACTCCTCCTTCTCATTTCTTCACACCTTCAAAGCCTTTTGATTCGGCCAAGCTCTGCCCAAATACTCTCCCAACTTCCCTGAATACAACCTGGAGGCCTTAGTTTGATCAGAAAGCCAACCTAAGGAGCCCTTTTGATCAAATCAAAAGGAAGAGCCCGAAGAAGAGGTAATGATTTCACCACCCTTTTCCAAGTTCATTTCTTCTTCCACTTCTTCTTCCTTTGTTGTTACCATTCTAAAATAATAACTCCAGTATCATTTATATACTGTGATGTTATTATAAATATGGTACAACCATATTATGTATTCTATACACCCTTTGAATAACATGTCACCATACGTGCGTACGTACGACTTACCGTCTCCACGTCGTGGGGTAATTGTTATTCAATATATTATTATTTGGATGGATATAATAATGATGTGTAACTCATGTAAATAATAAATATAACATGTTAATGATTCTGTATATATGATATACCATCCATTTATAAATTATTTTAATATCAAAAGAATGATATTATCGCTCGTGTGTACGTACGGACTACCGTCTCCACGAACGCGATGAGATTCATTCTCCATCGTATCCATTCAAGTATAATTATCATTTGATGATTTAAAAAAAGAATGTTTAAGGACTTGATATCATTCTGGATATGAATAATATACAACATATCCTTTATAAACATGTCTTACGTAACAAAACATATAAAATAAAACAAGTAAGTTAACACCCGAAACAACGATAATACTAAGATATTATTATCAAATCAATATTAAAAGATCATATATGATATCAAATTAATATATATGATTCTTGTATAATTTAATAACAATTATTTCACCATTATACAGGAGGTTAACCTACCCCTTCAAATTAAAAGTTCAAGGTAAGGGTTTATTTCGCAATCTCTTCATTATTCGAGGTTGTTTATACGTAATAATCTACTGGGATTTCTTTATCATCCACATCCATGTTACTTCGAAATGTATTTCAAAACATTTTTTACTATTTACAAAGAATATGGGTTAAATTCATTTGTACCCATATGTGTTTTTAAAGGAATATTTCCATCATTTTCCAAACAAGGCACTTTTTACCTTTCGACAAATTTAAGGTAAGAATGTTTTTTTAAACTTATACGGCAGGTGCAACTATTTACCGCCGTTATAAAATAGTCAAAGCTTCCCTTACAAGCTTACAAGGATATTTTCCAAGTAAATGTTTTATTTTATAATTATGTGACTTTTAAATGATTTCAAAATGAATAATTTAAGAATTTCAGAAAGGTACTCTTTATCAAAATCAGAATTTTAAATGTTTTAAAGATTTATCTTTATAAATCTTTTTAATTAATGTATTAAAAATGGTGTTTAAGGATTTATTTATATGGACATGAATGTTTTTAAAAATTTTAATTCCTTTAAAATGTTTCAAAGTGGTATGGGACACTTTGATTCAAAAATCTCTTTTTAATTACTTCCTTTATAAATGTGTGACTTTTAAATGTTTTCAAAAAGGAGGTATTTCTCTCAAATAGTTTTGATTTCATCTATGTCAACATCCTTTGATGGATTTTAAGCTTATTTGAAGTTGATTTATTATGAAACAAAACTTCTATATTGTATTGAAGGTTTTGTGATATGTTTGACTGTGGATGTGCTATTTTTATACCATTCATAGTTTATGGTGAAGGTATTGGCATTTCGTATGCTAGTTTTAATACGAATGTTTATGTTATGTTTAAACCTTTTCATATGTGAATGCATTGGACTTAATATGTGACGGTTGGAGCCCGCTATAGCTCCTCGATGCATCGGTAGGTCTCATGGGACAAACTAGTGTCTTGGCATAAGGCCTTGACAAAATCTTTTTTGTAGTCTTGGCACGAGGCCTTGGCTATGTGGTTATGATAGTCTGGCATTATGCATTCCATCATTATGAAAGTGGTTATTGATTTTGCATGTGATTATTCGATTAGTAGAATATCCATGTGAATAAGTAAATGGCATTATTTCATTTTATTTATGCCATACCATGTTGAAAGTTTAAGTTTGAAAGGATTTTGTTTTAGTTATACATTGCCTTAAATGTTTATTCTTATTTATGAAAGTTTCCGCTATATTGTTATCCTTACTGGGCATTTGAGCTCACCCCTTTTCTATGTTTTATTTTTCCCAGGAAGTGAAGAAGTAAATTATGAATGACCTGCAAAGATATTATGTGGGGATATGAGTGTGGATTATAGAGACAATATGTTGTTGTAGTAGTTTTTCATTTTATGATGTAATGTAAGACTTATGAATATATATAGTGTTTCCAAGGCTACTAAGCCAATCGGTCTTTCGAGATTTGATCTTTCTTGTGATCATGCCAATGTTATGTAATAATGCACCGACTCTGGGTAACTAGGGTCGGGGCGTTACAGTTGGTATCAGAGGAAGTTTAGTACAAACCTTGGAAACTAGATTTAGATAAACTCTGATTAGAGCACGTAGACCTAAGATGAACTTTGAGGATTAGTATAGAAGAACTTCCTAGAATTTTGGTATTGTAGGGATTTTGTGAGTTTTCCGAGCAATACATCCATGTCTGGATACGAGCAGGTAGAGGCGGCTTTGGCACAGATGTACCTAGGGGTAAAACCCGAAAACACCGCTTTGAGCTAGACTCGAACGGGAACTGGTGCACGACAACGGGCCTTGCTGCACTCTTGGTTACGACACTCCCGGGGGATATGCTTAGGATAACTCTCATTTTCTTTACAAATCATTATGAATGGTTTATGAGTATATATACTTCCTCAAAGGAGACATTTTTATAATTATGGATTATATCCATAAACTATTTAATTTATGTTATGTGTTTTAAAAAGTTTGGGATTAGGTATTGTTATTCATAAACTAATCTAGTGTATGCCAATGTTTAGAAATGGCGCCTAGTAGAAGGAATGAGAACTCCAGCAATGCACATGATACAAAGAGAAAGAAGGATCATATATTTTATGGTCTTAAGCTAGAATTTACAAGAGAAATAGTCTCTCATGTATTATCATCATATGAAGAAATAATATCATGTGTTGATAAGATAAGTAAAGAGTTTACAGAGTCCTATGGCTTTGAAGGGAAGCAAGAGAAGAAAAGGGTGGAAGAGAGAAAGATGGATAAAGGGAAGAGGGAAAAGAAGAATTTTCCGATATGTGGTAACTGTGGAAAGAAACACCCTGGATCTTGCCTGAAAGGAATGGGAGTTTGTTATAAGTGTGGAGGAAAAGGGCACAAAGTACATGACTGCAAGGGTAAGAAAATGGTTTCAAATGTACAATGATTCATTTGCAAGGAGTTTGGACACTACGCGAACCTATGTCCCAGTCATCAGACTATGCCGCAAATGATGTTATTGGATAATAATCAAGTTATGATACTACCACAAATGAAGAGGAATGATTAGAGTTCTTATGTTGATTATGTCAATTGAGTGTTGTATCAACAATGTACTTGTTATAATAATTATGGAGTATATAAGGATTGTACTGCAATACTATATCATTAAGGACTTGAGATTGTGTGGAACAAATAAAAGTGACTCAATAGCAGGATAAATTTATGGAAAATATATGGTTGAGAGAATGATAAATCATAATATAGTTCTGATACTGAGGTAGTGATTTTGGAATGACATGTGATTTTTTTGGATAAATTATATTGGATATTATTGACTACCTTGGAACAGATTAATGATTTGTATATTCCATCATTGTTGGGGTTTAAAACATTTTTGGATTAATGAAGTATATCCAGCATTCTATATGGAATAAGGGAGCATGAATGTAATCAATAAGGAATATGGTAATACATGATGAAGGTATTCATATTCTATTACGGGGTAAAAAGGATCTATATTATGTTTACCTTCCTTATAAATGTTGGACTATGAGTTTGGACAGAAGTATTTTGGATAGTTCTAGTTTGGATTATTTTGGATTGCCATAAAAGGACAACCCGGAGGTCGGGCGGCAACCCGTCGCGTCCGGCAAGGCTGCGAGACTTGAACCCGCAACCGAAGGGAGAAAAGGGTGTATCACCTACCACTGGCCCATGAGATGTCCTAGATTAAATAATGTAGTTTTTATTAAAAGATCTTGTAGATTAATTATAAATTCGTTTATTTTGGAACCCTATACGAATAGTGTAAATAGAATTTTTTACATTCTATTATCTTTTAGAGTGAAAGATGAGTTTGTGGTAGAAATTTATTAATGGATAAAACACTAATTATAAAGTAAGTATATCTCCTTATGATCTTAGCCAATCTCATAAATAAATTCCTCAACATTAAGAAAAGCAACTTAGAACAAAAATGTTTTCCTAGATGGTACCTTAAATCATCACTAATTTATGGCTTTGGGATTGTTGGCCTTTTCATAGCCATGTTCTCTACCACTCTCTATCAGATAATTGATGGTTAGATTTTTTTTTCCATATCCATATTTTCCTACATGGAACCCTAGTATGTGTTATTTTCGGTAATCTTCATACTTTCGACTCTTTATTATAAATAGAGGCCTCATTAATTCATTTTTTGATGTGGGATTTCAACTAAGATATTTTGAAACGTCAAAATTGTGTTATCCTAATACCCTATGTTTTGTTGAACCGATGGTATTTCAAATCGTCATAGATTGATGAATTTAAGGACCTAAATTTTACACTTGTTTTTTATTGATGACCTCAATCACTACCTATAAATATTTACGTTTTTCCTCTAATTATATGTCTCTAACTGCCACCAATGTTCTCCTAATCGAGATCATAATTTGGTGGTGACCCTTTGATTTCTCTTTTCCTCATATTAAGACTAAATTTTAGTAACCCGATTTCCGATGTGGGTTTTTCCACAAATATATTATCTACTTTCAACATTTTATTTTCGAAGAACAATTTCAAATTGCGAGGACGCAATTTATTGAAGGAGGGGAGAATGTAACACCCCAAGAATTCATAATGTGTTATTTCTTCAAAATAATTCAATAACTTGCACTACACGCAACACCGAGTTCAATCACACCATGAATTACAAAAAAAAGCCATTCAAAAGAGGTTATGAATAGTATTATCTAAATTTTAAACTTTATATAATCCTTATAATTTTAGAATCCATATTATGAGTTTCTTAGATATAATGCAAGAACAAATTCATTTACAGTATTGCACTTTTATCAACTTCTAATAGTGAACCCTTTTTAAATACAATATTTTAAAGTTTTTGACTAAATGGGGACATC
Source organism: Viscum album (assembly GCA_963277665.1). Classification (NCBI taxonomy): domain Eukaryota; kingdom Viridiplantae; phylum Streptophyta; class Magnoliopsida; order Santalales; family Viscaceae; genus Viscum; species Viscum album. The sequence continues at coordinate 878,420,739 of OY728125.1, forward strand.
AAAAAAATTTAAAATGAAACATCCCAAGCTTCCACGGTACGCTTTCCTTTGAATAATACAGTAGCGTGTGTTGTACGCAACTTCGAGTTTTAACACACACCACAACCGATCAAACTAACCGTTATGAATAGTAATACCTACTTTTCGAAATTATATATATTTTATATTTTAAAATGGACTTTATTTTTGGATTCGGAATATCAAATTTAGCCTAAGGTGAAATTTTGGTACTTTTCAGATAACTTTCATATTTTGATGAATAGTGAAAATTACTAAATTTTAATTAAAAACAACTTTTTTAATCAAAATAATTAATAGTGATAAATTATGAATTTGAGTGGTTTAAAGTATATTGAGAATATATTTTTACCATTTAATATAATGTTGTTCATTGGACATCATTTTAAAATTAAACCGAACATAAACAAGTGTCAATCTTTTGATAGTTATTATCTCTTAAAAACACGCTTTTTGATTTGACAACGAGAATTAATTTTAAATTGATTTCTGCAAATTCTGTGTTTTGAATTTAGAAAAATGGAATCCATATTTGGAATCAGGATGTTCAAATTGTGTAAATAGGTAACTTTTATTTTTAGACATTTTGAATAATTACTGCGGTAAATATTTTATTTACCATGGTTAAGGGTAAATCCGGTAAATAAGGGTTAAACAAATAATATTATAATAATAATAATTACCCTAAAACGTGTCTTAACCCTATTGGTTGATACATGGTCGACCATGGGAATATTTGGGTCTATTTTGGGACCCCATGGATCCACATGTAAGTGATAATGACACTTTATTTTAATTAAGTTAAAATGAAGACAAAAATGACAGAAGCATATATCTTTTAGAAAAACAATTGTTACATAGGGTTATATATGTTGGATTTTAGATTATAAATATTCATTATAAATATAAAAATATTTCCTACATAATTATATTTTATTTATAATTTTTAGACATTAAATAATTTATTTTATTTATGACACAATGATGATGCAGTAATTACTAAAATAGTGAAAACTTAAAATAATTGATATTATAAATACCCAAATAAATATAATATGAAACTTTTAATGAATTAAACTAATTTTATAGGATAATATGATATATTAAGATTAATTTAATTGACTTTTTTCGAAGTAATAAATCTGTTATGAGTTTTACAAAAATCAACTATTGAATAGTGTCAAAATTGACATAAAAGAGTTCTTAAAACAAATATTATATTATTAATTGATATTAAATTCCTAAAAATCTACGGTTCGGCCAAGAGACTTATATCATGATAGTTGCATCATTAATGGACCACTTGGGGGTCGCTTGGATTTATATAGTATGTTTATTAACCATATTATATAAAAATACAAAGAGACATTGTAAAAGTGAAACTAATTAACTTAGAGTTAATACTTAAATATAAGGTTAATATAAGTACCCAAACCTGTCTAAATTCTATTGTTTGAGTTGTTTTCGACCCATACCCACCTTAACCTTTTAATAGTCAACTTTGGATCCATTAGAAACCGAATATGAATTTATTATAAATTAATATTTCTAGCTTTTCCAAAGGTGCCCCTCACCCCTCTTATAAAAAGGCACCCCTCCTTCTCATTTCTTCACACCTTCAAAGCCTTTTGATTCGGCCAAGCTCTGCCCAAATACTCTCCCAACTTCCCTCAATACAACCTAGAGGCCTTAGTTCGATCATAAATCCAACCTAAGGAGCCCTTTGGATCAAATCAAAAGGAAGAGCCCGAAGAAGAGGTAATGATTTCACCACCCTTTTCCAAGTTCATTTCTTCTTCCACTTCTTCTTCCTTTGTTGTTACCATTCTAAAATAATAACTCCAGTATCATTTATATACTGTGATGTTATTATAAATATGGTACAACCATATTAAGTATTCTATCCACCCTTTGAATAACATGTCACCATACGTGCGTACGTACGGCTTACCGTCTCCACGTCGTGGGGTAATTGTTATTCAATATATTATTATTTGTATGGGTATAATAATGATGTGTAACTCATGTAAATAATAAATATAACATGTTAATGATTCTGTATATATGATATACCATCCATTTATATATTATTTTAATATCAAAAGAATGATATTATCGCTCGTGTGTACGTACGGACTACCGTCTCCACGAACGCGATGAGATTCATTCTCCATCGTATCCATTCAAGTATAATTATTATTTGATGATTTAAAAAAAGAATGTTTAAGGACTTGATATCATTCTGGATATGAATAATATACAACCTATCCTTTATAAACATGTCTTATGTAACAAAACATATAAAATAAAACAAGTAAGTTAACACCCGAAACAACGATAATACTAAGATATTATTATCAAATCAATATTAAAAGATCATATATGATATCATATTAATATATATGATTCTTGTATAATTTAATAACAATTATTTCACCATTATACAGGAGGTTAACGTACCCCATCCAAGTAAAAGTGCAAGGTAAGGGTTTATTTCGCAATCTCTTCATTATTTGAGGTTGTTTATACGTAATAATCTACTGGGATTTCTTTATCATCCACATCCATGTTACTTCGAAATGTATTTCAAAACATTTTTTACTATTTACAAAGAATATGGGTTAAATTAATTTATACCCTTATGTGTTTTTAAAGGAATATCTCCATCATTTTCCAAACAAGGCACTTTTTACTTTTCGACAAATTTAAGGTAAGAATGTTTTTTTTAAACTTATACGGCAGGTGCAGCTATTTACCGCCGTTATAAAATAGTCAAAGCTTCCCTTAAAAGCTTACAAGGATATTTTCAAAGTAAATGTTTTATTTTATAATTATATGACTTTTAAATGATTTCAAAATGAATAATTTAAGAATTTCAGAAAGGTACTCTTTATCAAAATCAGAATTTTAAATGTTTTAAAGATTTATCTTTATAAATCTTTTTAATTAATGTATTAAAAATGGTTTTTAAGGATTTATTTATATGGACATGAATGTTTTAAAAAATGTTAATTCCTTTCAAAAGTTTCAAAGTGGTATGGGACACTTTGATTCAAAAATCTCTTTTTAATTACTTCGTTTATAAATGTGTGACTTTTAAATGTTTTCAAAAAGGAGATATTTCTCTCAAATAGTTTTGATTTCATCTATGTCAACATCCTTTGATAGATTTTAAGCTTATTTGAAGTTGATTTATTATGATACAGAACTTCTATATTGTATTGAAGGTTTTGTGATATGTTTGACTGTGGATGTGCTATTTTTATACCATTCATAGTTTATGGTGAAAGTATTGACATTTCGTATGCTAGTTTTAATACGAATGTTTATGTTATGTTTAATCCTTTTCATATGGGAATGCTTTGGACTTAATATGTGACGGGTGGAACCCGCTATAGCTCCTCGATGCATCGGTAGATCTCATGGGACAAACTAGTGTCTTGGCACAAGGCCTTGACAAAATCTTATTTGTAGTCTTGGCACGAGGCCTTGGATATGTGGTTATGATAGTCTGGCATTATGCATTCCATCATTATGAAAGTGGTTATTGATTTTGCATGTGATTATTCGATTAGTATAATATCCATGTGAATAAGTAAATGGCATTATTTCATTTTATTTATGCCATACCATGTTGAAAGTTCAAGTTTGAAAGGATTTTGTTTTATTTATACATTGCCTTAAATGTTCATTCTTATTTATGAAAGTTTCCGCTACATTGTTATCCTTACTGGGAATTTGAGCTCACCCCTTTTCTACGTTTTATTTTTCCCAGGAAGTGAAGAATTAAATTATGAATGACCTACAGGGATATTATGTGGGGATATGAGTGTGGATTATAGAGACAATATGTTGTTGTAGTAGTTTTTCATTTTATGATGTAATGTAAGACTTATGAATATATGTAGTGTTTCCAAGGCTACTAAACCAATCGGTCTTTCGAGATTTGATTTTTCTTGTGATCATGCCAATGTTATGTAATAATGCACCGACTCTGGATAACTAGGGTCAGGGCGTTACATATAAAACAATGATTTATCATGAAGGTGGTAAACTCCTTACATTTCGTACATGTTAAAACAAATATTCTAATCGCATTTTTGGTAAATTCCATACATTCCTTACTTGGAAAACGACATGAATATTCCATTAATTTTTTTTAAAAATCCAGCATGGGTTAAAATGTTTTAAATAATTCATTTGGACAATGTTAAAAATATTTAAAAATATTTTTTATAAAAAAACGTTTTGGAAGAAAAATTATTTTAAACCGAAGAGATAAATGAATCAGATTTTACTAAAAAAAATTTGACAATAATTTTAATTCCCAAAGAGTGAAAAATAGTACTATTAATTGAAAAATTAAAGAACAAATACAGGATAATAAAATGCAAGTGTTATATTTGATAATAATCAAATAATGACATTTAATATAAATTTAAGAATAAAAAATCTCTATTAAAATGATATTTTGAAATAATCCCTTATAGAGAACATAATGTTGAAGTGAGAATTAAAAAGTGAATATATTTTGTTTATAAAGTGTAAATACACATAAAATTATTTTATGTAAAATATAATATATTCAAAATATAATATACACATAATCGTAAAATATCGAAGACAATGAAGAAGTAATATAACACAATGAAAAGAAGTTTAGTTATGAAATTATTTACCACTATGTAATTTTCTAGTCAAGTACCATTGGATAAAATAATTCAAATTTAAACATAAAATACTATGAATTAATAATTAATTATGATATTATATGTCAAGGGGTATGTATAAACCCTATATAAAATAAATTAGTTTAATAACTTTAAAATATTCCTCAAAGAAGGATATTAAGATAAAATACCTTCCCTCACACTACCTTTTGGTTGAATATAATTAGACTACTATATAATTGTTTTATGAAATGTTATTAATTTATATCATAACCATATTAATATTTATAATCTCTTATATTATTCCCTTATACTATCTTATCACCCATTCATTAATAATACTTCATTATTTTCTTGGTTTTGTGTGTTAATTACCTTATTTTCTCATTGATTTTTTGTCATGAAAGTTCCAATTCATTCACATTATATAGTTCCATAATATAAATAATTATGTTAGTCTTACAAATTTTATTTTTTTCATTATATAACTTTCTAAAATTATTATTGAAATTTGATATCCGAGAATGGATCACATCGCTTTGTGGAGATTGTAGGACGTACAAAGACACAAGAAACACTATCATTTCCTTAATGGGTGAAAGGGTATGGAATTTTTTGATATATTAATTTTCAATAACCAATATAATTTACTATATATAACATATATTCACTAAATTTGTTCTTATCACCTTCCATATAAATCATACGTGAAAAATGATTTACATCACTTTGCGAGGTGGTAGTCCACCATACACACGAGCGATGTTGTAGTATTTTAAATGAAATGGAACATAAGAAGGTGAATGTGACATTAAAATTAAAGAATTACAGTAATAACATAAATATAATATAAATTGGATAAATCCATCATTATACCTATACTTGTAATGTGGTTATGGAAAAAAAGTTACATCTGTTTGCGAGGCGGTAGTCCTCCAGATATACGATTGATAGTATCATTTACCATTTGAGAAAAGATGAGTGGGATATTGGTAATTAAACTAAAATAATTACATAAAGGTATATTTAGGATTAATATTTTATTATATAATCAAGTTTTTATAATATTTTAATTTGGATAAAGAAGAAACAAAATAAAAATGATTATTTAAGAACACTAGCTCGCCTTCAAACAACTTTTTTAGGTTTACAACAAAACCATTATTAGGTTGGATTTATGATTACAGAATGGTTTATAGAATGTTTTTAGGGGATTAAATAAGTTATTTTTTTATGTATTATATGTAAAAATGGGTTTGAAAGTGTGAATAGGGGACGAGATGGGGTGAGGTTTAATAGGTGGGGGAGATGACACACATTGAATTTTTGAAAAGATTCAATTACACCCACATTTCTATCATTCTAAAACCTTCCAAAATAGATCATTATCTACCATTATAGGTTATAAGCTCTAAATAGTCCCATAAAATGGTTTTCGGAATAGTTTTTAGGTTATTTTAACACTTATACTTTTAGTTTAACCCCCTAGTAATTCAGTTTTTATATTTACTGTGGTAATTAATTTTTACTATTTACACTATTAATTAAGGTAAATAACTAATTTAAACTTATTATATAATATAAATTAATATTATTCAAAAAATAGAATCAATTTGTTCAAATTCAATAAATATAAGTGGAATCATCCGTTTTAAAATTATACCCATATGCGCGATGAAAAAGAGGATTTCCAAAGAGAAAATTCTGATAAGTATAGAAGGTTTTAATATCAAAATTTAATATGAAATTGATTTCAATGACATAAATTAGAAAATGTTTTATATAATTTACATAATTGTAATTTAAAACCATCTAAAATATAATTTTACTATGTAAATAGCTTTAACAAAAATACAGTTCTCAACTAATCATTGAAGAATGAATCATTTTAGAAAGATACCAAAAATTAACCCTAAGTTAATTTTTACAGGATTATTTCAAAAATGAAGTTAATTTAATCAAATAAATTTTCTAAAATTACAAAACATTAATTTAAAATTATCTATAGAAATCCTGGATAAACCATATTTTATAAAAATGCAGTTTTTCAAAAAAAAATTATTTTCCATTCAAATGTTATTTATTTGATTTATAATAAATAGATACCTATTTAATTATTCTATAATTTTTTATAATATATAATTTTCATAATTTATTTAGTACTATTTATACCCACCAATTTAATTTCTAGGATATAATGATATAATCAATTACGATTCAATTAAACTTGGTGTTCTATGTTCTGAAAGGTATCAAAGAGATAAAATTTATTTTAAATGAAATATATTATAAAGAATAAAGGTATTACATTCTCATATCATATCTATGTTTCATGTCATTTATCCTATCAAATAAAATTTTTTGATTTTAAAATATTGTGGTTTTACATTCTCCTTACATATAATAATTTGTTTCATCAAAATTTAAACATTATATTGGTAGTAAAGAATTTCACATTTGGAAATAACATTGTTGAAAAACCCATATCATAAGAGGGTTAATAAAATATCATCTTAATAATAGAGAAAAAAAGTATGAAGGTAATATAGAAAAAAATATAACTTGGTTTCCATGTTGGAGAATATTGGTGAAAGTGAAGATATGGACATGGAAGAAAAGTTTAAATAATTATAGAGAGTTATAGAGGTCATTGATCGCAAGAAACTGAATGATCATTAAAATTTTAAGGACCAAAAAACCATAAATTTGTGTTGATTTAAAATAACATTTGATTCATCGTATATGAAGTTAATAGTATAATGTTTTTTTTAAAGATCATTTTCCAAAATTTGAGGAATTATTTTACTGCTTAAGGATATAAGGAAATATATTTACCTGATATCATTCTATTTGATAAGAAAATTTTCATCTTTTTTTTCAAATTGATCAATTTATAATTCATCACATACTCCATGAAATGAATATCAAAAAATGAATTTTTTATATATGAATCACTAAAATTAATTTTCAACAAATTATAAGATCTATAAAAGAGTGAAAAGTTTTTCTACCAGTATCTAACTATTTTACGAAACCAATATATTCATCACATGTTATCCAATATAATACATTAATATATAAACCTCAATAGTAACAACACATGTTAGTTATTAGTACTTATTCTCAAATATTTAAAGTAAAAACAATTACAGATTAATGAAAACATAAAATAAGATAGTGGTATGAAATAAACCCTTATGTCTATTTAGTTATGGTTTCAAGCCTCATGGCCTTGCTGGATGTGACTGGTTTTCATCCGAAATGTGTGTTTGCCTTTTTCTAAATCCATATTTATATAATTGATATAACATTCCCAAAGTGTAATAAACCATAATTACCTCAACTAAAAATATAAGATTAACCCTAAAGGTTACCAATACCTTTAAACAAATTCCCATAATAGTAAAGGAATTTTTTCATAAAAGACTTTTCACTAAAACATATACCAATCAAATGGGTTGTGTTACCATAAATGACCCCAAAACATACTTAATCAAACATGACTCCCATCAGATAAAACAAAAATGGGGGTGTTTAATACTTTTAACTTATGGTAAATCAAAAACCCATTAACCCATGATGGTATTTGTAGGTATTAAGTTAACAAAGACACATATTCTTATAAAATATAACACAATCCTTATATGTTTCATTATTTTTATTACTAAAATACCACTGGTAAAAATAATAATATAATATAATTATGTAATACAAATAAATAAATACTTTTACCATTTTATTTCAATATAGGTCCATCCTTATTCTATTGGTTAACCCTTATAATAGGGTAATTAATTAAATAATTCCCAAGTTCCCCACATTTAAGATAAATAACTATAAATGGGTCCCTGGGATGAAATTTATTTCCATCCATCATACTCAACATTTTACTTTTAAATTCAATGATTTATTCCATTATTTCACATACATAAAACACATTCCCGTTACTTTGAGATACTTTCCTATGTTTATCTTTCCACATTTCTAACATGATGTAAATCTAACCTTCATTCCACCATGGTCTCTATCACTAATGCTCTTAGAAATCTCTCTCCTTCCCATCTTTAGTCTTTCTGAGAGTTGGTTAAGGTATATGTTGTTAATAAAATTTCAAGATTAATGATTAGGAATAATCATGATATATTTCACTCTTATCATCATCCTATTTTGTTTCTTATAGCCACCACATTGTCCCTCATATTTAATGTTAACCCAATTCTTTCAAGTTCTAGCTATTGAAAAAAACCGAAAAGTACAGTGTGAGAAACAATAATCATAAGGGTAAAACCATATACTCATTTATAGTATGTAAAAATCGTGACACCATATTTTCAATATAGACACCATAGGTTTAACATAGGTTATTCATTGTTATCATCTATTCAAATCCTTGATAATAGTTTGTAAATAAAATGGGAATTTTCTAGATCACATCCCCTGGGAGTGTCAAAATTGGTGCTCAATAAATCCCATTTTCATGTACTAGGTAATTCTTGAGTCAAGACTAACATGAATTTTTCAAGTTATTATACCTAGGTAAATCTATTCCAAAACCACACCCACTTTTATTATCCATAAAAGGATATATTTCTAGGAAAAACCACATATTCTATACCTTACAATTTTTTTTAGATTTTCTATCAATATTTATCCTCAAAGGTTGTCATAGGGTTATGTACCCTAATTAATGTTTTCATAAATCTAGTTTCTAATGATTCTACTAGAGATCCTCTAATAATAAATATAATAACCCTAACCCTAGTAGCCCAAAATATGTGTCTGATTTATTACATTGGTATAAGATAATGAAAATTCCACCCCTAAGGATCGAATCGTTAAGTAATCTTGGTAAACTAGATGGAAACTTGAGTCTTGTATTATATTGGTGTACAGAAATTACAACATATTGTTTTAAAGAATATAATTATTCCCTCTATCATATCATTTAATATCATTCATAGTACACCTGGGAAAGGATGATAAATAAGTTTGAGCTTAGATGATTAGTGAGAGTTACATAATTGGGAATCTATCATGAGTAGAAGAAAAATAATCAATATGGTATAATCAACAACTTGAATATCATTAGTTGATATGGAATAATAAACACGTAAAGTTAAATAAAAATGACACGTTCCATTTAAATAAATTGACAATAAAAAATAGATAAGGAATAATTAACATTTAAAGGTAAAAAAATTAAAAAAATTCCATTAAAAAATATTTAATATCAAGAATAGATAAGGAATAATCAATACTAAAATGTAGACCGAGGAACACACATTCTATTTAAATTACTTGAATATCATTTATTTACCAGAAGGTCATGGAATTATACTCTTTAATTAATATAGAAAAAAATAGTTTCATAAAGAGGATGATGTTGAGTCAGGAATGATAACTCTTCGCTCATTTAAATATAAAAAGATAGAGAAAATGTAAAAGATCATATTTCAAAATATTACAATATCCAAAGTCCTCATCCTATTCAGATTCATCTGTTAATGAAATAAAGTAGATAGCCTAAGGCTTTAACCCATCTGTAAGAACTGTCAATCTTGTTCTCATGGTGGGATTAATATATGAGTAATTTTTTGATGTCTTGATTTCTTCACTGAGGATGATGACAAACTTCAATCCTCATACACCTTACCTTTAAAAATAATGTATCTAAAGGATATATTTGGAGATGGGTTATCTTCCTTCAAATCCTACCATTTTCCATCGATATTGTTATTTTTCCAATGCTATTTAAGTCCTTAAAATCATTGAGAAAATTCACATGATGAGTCATTAAAATCCAAATATATAGGTTGAACATTATGACCCTCTTGTTAAATAGGACATAAAGATATCCATGAATCTAGAGCCAACACAGAGTCCTTCACCTGCATAAAATTAAAAATAATTCATAGAATAATACTCTTATTTACCTCATTATGAAACTACCCTAAGACAAACCCTATATTAGACTCTACCTACTTAAAATGGTTTCAAACCACCACTGAGCCTTTCCTTCTGGCATGATTGTCTGTAGACTAAATAAAGACTAATTTAATCTGTATTGGAGGTCTAACATTCTAAGAAAACTGCAAGAACTATCTTCCCAGGGAAGATCCACCCATAAATAAAAATATATTTCTATCCATTGGAGACTTCAAAATCCAAAACTACTCACTATCCAACACTTTCACCTATTTTTTAATGGATGAGACTTTCTCAAATACAAATATCACATAACATGCAGTTTCATTATCTGTTGATTGAATCACCACATTGGAAGATAGTTGTGGAAATGAGGCCTTAGGTCTAGCTCTAATATACTTACCTTGGGAGTACACTATTATAGATTTACTATATTCAAATAATACTGAACACACATTCCATTGGCTATTATTAGATAAGTAATAATCAATGTGACAATCTAAATAACTGAAAGCACCAGAAATTTAATCAATCACTGATAATGAAATCTAAAGAGAGATAAATTCATTACAAAAATATCATGGATAATTATAACTAAATTATTAATGAAGTAAATGCTTAATTTTTGGACACCATAATCTCAAGCATCATGACACATCCACTGTCAAGAGATTTTACAAGATGATTTAAAACTATAGGCAGGAATTCAATTAATTCTAGCTTACTAACTTTATTCGTTGGACTATTAAGACATTGATGTGCTATATAATACCAGGCCCCCAGAACCACAACATGTCCAAATGATTCCTCATATATCAAATAATCGATTTAATTCATACAAATAATGACTTATCTTTAAGTATATTTATAATGTAAAAATATGAATTTATCAATATTTTCCTAGATAATAAAATACCATTCAATATAGAACACCATATGTATAAATGATATGATTTTTTAAAAATAAAAAAAATCCATGATACATCATATATATATTTATGGGAAATTTAATTTTCAATGATTAGAGGAAAATGAATATTTAACTGGAAAGTTAATGACTACAACAATGACTTAAGAACGTGAATGTAAATAGTTTAATTGGTCCAAATGATCATAAAAATTCATTAAATTAATAAATATTATATCAATAAAACATATCCATAGTTTATTATATGTATAATAATGGGTTGTTATCATTTATGAAAAAAAATTGAATAAAAGATCTGTAAAAACATTCTTGAAAAAAATATCCTTTTTAAATTTGAAATATTTTTGAAAATAAAAGTTCACAAAATATTATGAAAATTAATTTCTTTTTAGATATCCATTGAAACTTATAAAGTATTCTTTAAAACATTGAATGGTTATAATGGTGGGAAATTCCATACATTATGTACATGTTAAAACAAATATTCCATTCACATTTTTTGTAAAGGAAAAACATTTTTTTGGAAAATGATATTATGGTTCCTTTATTTTTGTTTGTAAAAAGTAAAAATAGGTCAAAAATTATTTAATAAACCATTTTGATAATTTTAACAACATTATTGAAAACATTTTTATATAAAATAGTTTTGGAAGAAAAACAATTGTCGGCCAAAGATAGAAATGATGTCATATTTTATTGAAAAAATTTTCTCAATAATTTTAAGTAATAATGAGTGAAAAATGTTACTATTATATAAAACATTAATGAATAAACATATTATAATAACATTAATGGTGTTTTTTATCCAAATATAAAATAATTTACTTCTATAGAAATTAAATCATGTGCAATACTAATTAAAATGAGATCATGAAATAAACTCTTACATAGATCATAAAATTGTAGTGAAAATTAACCAATGAATCAATTTTTGTATCAAATATAAATCCAAATAAATACAGTGAATATAAAACATAATATAGTCAATTTTCAATACATACATGATAATATAATATCAAAGACAACGAAGAAGTAATATATCCCAATAAAAATAAATTGTGTTATGGAATTATTTACCACTTGGTAATTTTCAAGTAAATTGACTTTGGATGAAATAATTCAAATTCAAACTTAAAATACCTTTAAATTTTAATTAATATTTATATTAATTTTAAATGGGTAATTATATACACCATATAAAATAAATTAGGTGCAAAAGATTACAATACGCCTCAATTAAGGAAAATTGAGATGAAGTCCCTTACCTCACGCTTCTTTTTTATTAAATGTGATTTAACTACATATATAATAGTATAAATCATGTTATTAATTTATACTAGAACCATATTCATATTTATAATATCATATATTATTCTATAATAACATCTTTTCAACCGTTTGTTAATAATATATCATTTTTTCATTGATTCGGGAGTTCAATGCCATGTATTCTTAAGCGTGTTTTGTCATGAAAGTTATAATTCTTCCTTGTTATAAAGATATATAATCTAAAAAATTATAATAATGTTATAAATATAATCTTTCATTAGATACATTTTTATAATGACTATTGAAATTTGAAAATGGAGAATGAATCATATCGCTTCATTGAAACAGTAGGACATATGCACACACGAATGACATTATCATTTCCTTAATGGGTGAAAGGGAAAGAAACTGTGTGATGTATCAATTATAAATAATAAATATAATGTCATATATATCACACATATTCACTAAATTTATCATTATTACCTTTTATTTAAATAATAAGGGAACCACAAATCACATCACTTGGTGAGGTGGTAGTCTGGTGTTCACACGAGCGATGTCATTATATTTTATACAAGATGGAACATATGATGGTATATGTGATATTAAAATAAAATATTTATAATAATATCATAAATATATTATAAATATTTTAAACCCATCATTATATCTATACTTTAAAGGTGGTGATGGAAACCAAACTACATCCGTTCGTTAGGTGGCTGTCTTCCATACAAAAGATCGATGAGTTCATTTCCCATCTGATGGAAGAGGATATGGATATAGATCCTCCACATAACATAATAAAATATCAGTATATTTAAGATAGGTATTTTATTATATAATCATCTTTTAATAATTTTTCAATTATGTGGCAGAAGAAAAATTATAAAAATGATCGTTTAAGAATGTTACCTCTTCTAAGGACAACTACTTTAGGTTTGCACAAAAAGCCATCATAGGTAGTATTTATGATAAAAAATGTATGTAGGATATTTTTAGGTGATTGAGTATGTTATTTTTGTTTCTATTGAAAAAAAATGTCTGTATAAGAATTTATTTTTCAAAATTCAATTCAGATAATTGGTAGAATCTAATTTAAAATAATATTCGGACAGATGATGAAAAATCAGGCGGTGGGGTTATGGTAGCCGGTGCGATGTTCAAGAGGGATGATAGGTGGGGGTAGGGAGAAGGAGGAAGGGAATGTTGGAGAATGTATATTGGCTCTTTGAGACACATGGTAGTTAGTTGGAGGGAGGATAACATTGGTGGGCATCGTTGATGATCAGGGAACGGGAGGATGACATGAATCTGTCAGAGATGGGTTAGATTGGAGGTGTGAAGCAGGTGTTGTGATAAAGGTGGAGGATCCGTGGTCGGCTATAGGTATCAGGCGGTGTTATTGGTGAGGTGTTGTATGTGGAAGTCTCGATGGAGGACCTCCCTAGTAAGAATTTGTGTGGTGAAGGTAGGAGGAGATAGTGTTAGTGGGATAGTGATGCAGCAAAGGAGACAGTGTGGTCTTCGACGGAGGATTAAATTAAAAAATAATCTGGGTTAGATACCAAGGTGAAATTTTAGATGAGGTCAAAGAAAAGATAAACCACTTGAAATTACCTCAAGATTTGGTTGTTTGAGAGGGTATAGATTTTCCATTGGTATCAGCCCCATACAGTAATGCATTGGGATTTCTTGCTTAGTATCCTTACAGATGGTCACTATGGAGAAAAACAATTTGCATCAGCTATAGTGGGGACTACAGGTGGGTGTTAGGTCTATGGGCCTATTAAAGCTATGTATTCAATACTTTTGCATTTGGTTCACAAAGGCTTTGTAAATTTTACCCCTCAAGCTATAAAAAAGGATTATCCAAAAATTAATAAAAAATTGAAAGCCTTTGAGTATTCAAGCCAGATGGGTTTAATATCAAAATTTAATATGAAATTGATTTAAATTACTAAAATTAATTAAATTTTTATATAAGTGAACTAATTTTACTTTAAAAACAATTTAAAATATTACTTAACCATGTAAATAATTTAAATTAAATTAATGTTTTCAATAAAATTCAGTATTTGTCAATATTCATCCAAAAATGAAAATTTTTGAGAAAATACCAAAATTTCAACATAATTTAATTTTGAAATGATGATTTAAAAAATGATATTATTTATAAAAAATAAATTTTATAAAATAGGTAAAAAAATAAATTTAAATTATGAGTGTAAAGAACGACTACACCAACTTTTAGAAAATATAGTTTTTTTGGAAAACATTTTTTTTGTTCAAATGATTAATATTTTATTACTAATCAATGGAGAGATAAGGAATTTTTTATACATGTTTAGACCATATAGATTTCATAATTTAGTTATTAGAATTACTACCTAGTAATTTAATGACTAGTTTGTAATGGTTTAATATATTAATGTTCATTTAGACTTTGGGTTGCCTGTTCCATAAACTACTAAATTGATCAAATATATTTAAAAATTAATATATCATGAAGTATAGAGGTGTTACATTCTCATGTAATATTTGTGTTAAAAGTCATATACTATTTAAAATATAATTTTCTTTTAAAATATCAGGTTGTTACAGCTTCCCCAACCATGAAAGTTGTGTATCATAAAAATAGAGTGGAGGGGGGGGGGGGTGGAAGAATGAAATACTAATCAATGAAACATTTATAACTAGTGTAAATGTTTAGGAACTAGAAGAAAATTAATGTTTAGGTTTATTTTATGGAAATAAAACCCAATATATGTGACAAAAATATCTCACCATGAGCATTTTAAACCTATTAACCACTTGAGGGTTTAACTACACCTTATCGATTTTCTTCCCCACTCTCTCATTTTGATTTTTTTTCACATTCAATAAGTATCTTATATATTCTTGATTTCTTGTATGTTTTTAATAAGAAGCATATAGGTGACTAAATCATGGATACCAATGATAAATATCTAGGTTAGATTATTTATTCTCACATATTTAATCAATTCTTAATATTTATCTATTATACTAGACTTAAAGGGGAAGTGTTAGATGAGTATAATGGGGGGGGGGGTGGAGTATCAACATATTTTTTTCTGGTATTTTTATAGAAATTTTAATTCCAATTATCATGATAAAGCTAAAATTATCAAAAATTTTAATTTTTAATTCAATTTTTATAATCCCACCCTAATTTTATTAAATGTGAAATTGTCAAATTTTTGGCGGTTTGAAGTATTTTGAGCTTAAATGAAAAAAATTGTCAAATATGGGATTTTATCTATTTCCAGTCACTTCTGTATTTCAGGAATATCAATTTAAATAATGATCCAAATCCAGTGAATCATTTTTTAGGATTCATATGTTCATGGTATATATATTTTTAAATAGGTACAAGTGATTATTTGACCTTCTAAATCCCCAAAGAAATAATTCATTGTAAAAATATGTTCTGGCCGGCAAGATGGACCCCACTTCATTAATTTGAGCATAACTAAGGATACAAGACTCTAATTGAGATGATGCCAAATATATGTGGAATATTACCCAACTAATCAAGCTTGTAATGAGATTAATGGAATATTTTACCCATTAAGGTAGCCATTGTATGGTTAAAACTTGCATAATATGAAAGGTCTCTTCCGGAATAATTTTTTTCATTCATTAATGAAGTCATATATTTTACAAAATTCATCCAAATCGGTTGAAATTTAGAGGGTGTACTGTGAATTTAATTTCTAAAAACTCTATATAAAGAACCATGAGGAGATTTTATAGGTTTCAAGGTCATTATTTCATGAGATGTTTGAAGGTGAGGAATAAAAAAAGTCACCTGGAAATATTAAATGTCTTAGAGTAAAATTAGGATAACCACTTCGTATGGTGGAAATGATGATTAAATTTTGTGGGTGAATGAATGATATAGGGTATAAAAACATTAATATAGACACCTAGTACATATATGGCCATTAATGGGACATACATGTGGAAACATTATGAGGATACTTTTGGAGTGAATTCTTTCACCTCCTCTCCCTATAAAAATGAAACCCTTCTTCATTTAATGGTATGAATACATGAGGGTAGAATATTTTTATATTAAATTATATTTTTAGTATTTTTCATTTTTATAGTATTTTACTTTTAATATATTAGTCCTCTTATTCATTTATCCTCTTCTCACATTTCTCTTATTTTATTATTTTGTGTTTCTCCCACCATGCTTTCAACTCCATGATTGTGGAGAAATAATCCTAGCTATTGTTTGAGGGGTAATTGGGGGAATTTGAGGTTATTACACTTTAATTATTTATCATGTTTTATTATAATATTTTAGTAGGGGTTAGATTGTGTTGAGTCATCACCCCACTTTCTAAATAATTGTTTTCTTCTTCCTCATTTAATCATTTTTTAATTGATATTTACGTCCTTCAAATGGAAGAGTTTGGATTAATTTTTTATGTGGAAGAGATTACTACTATGTATAGAGGTCTTAGTGTAGACTAATTCCATCCAAATTAGAGTGTATATAGTGAAAGGTATGTATCTCTATATTGAGTAAAATAATGTGGAAATATTTTGAATAAAATTGATAACACCACCCTGAAACCCTGAGAAAAATGGATCTCTTCCCTTTACTTCTTTGTGACCTTTCATAATTTTCTTTATGATTTTCATTTTCATTTTCACATATATTATATTTTATGAATTTTCATAATCACCCCCCATTTATATAGTTATATAATAAATTTTATATTAATTATATTTATAATAGTGATAATAGAAATACGATGTGTGTGAGCAGCCTCCTCGATAGATCGACCCTGGTGTGAAATCAATATTTCACTATTAGTTAAATAAAATATCGACTTGGGTAATATGAAAAAAATACCTATCATCAATGAGGTTTTTTCAGGGATTCCAAGTGCTTACACATAATAGTTTTCATAAAAACCAAAAAGACAAATATTTAAAAGTCTAAAAAATGAATTTCATTGTGTATCTTCTGTTTCTTCTACCAACATGGATTTGTATAGAGACTACAATAATTATTTTACTATTCAAAAAATTTATTGTGAGCATTGTAGGGAATATATATTGATGATTAAAATGGAACAAAATTCCTTGACGCTTCAGGATAATTTGAATGTTCTTAAAAAGAAAGTAAGCTTGTTGCATCGTTGGCTGCCGAAGCTGAAGAAGTTAAAGTTTTATAGATGAATTGGAAACAAAGAAAATATGAGGATAATGAAATTAATATTCCACCTATATTTATAGATGAAATTTTCTAGGTTTAAGAATGTATCAAATATCCACATCCCTCTCCCACAATTGAATTCCAAGTTGCACTCCTTAAGGAAAGAATCTGAAGATGATTTTTTTAAGGGAGATTTAAATTTTGAAGTATTGATTCATTAAAAAATTATTGATTTTGAATTTAAAAATAATATCCCTTATTCTGAACTTTTAGATTCATAACCACTACTATAGTCCCTAGATGAATAATTATAAGAGGGTTATTGTATTGAGGAGAAAATGGAGCATCCAGTAAAGCTGTACACTGGTACATTTGAGGATAATTGAATAAAAGAATAATTCCATGAGGAATAATTTCCTAAAACTAAACCAAAAGAGAATCCAATTCCCATTATATTATATTAACCACTAGTATACACTACTCCTTCCATAAAACAAAGCATGGATCATCCTATAAGTCCATTATTGCATTCGAAGTTGAATGTGTGGATTACGAATAGTAACATGGCACAATTAAATGTCTCAGATGCTGAAATTTGGTAAGTGATGGAATGAGACATTATGGAACAAATTTTATAAATAAACCTAGTACTTATGTGAACATGTATTGGGATATACATGTGGAAACATTTTGATAATACATTTGGAGAAAATTCTTTCACCCCGTCTCTCTATAAAAATGAATCACTTATTCATTTCAATGTGTGTAAAATTGGGGTAGACATTGTTGTCAATTTTAGTATCTTTGTAGTTTTTATCATTTTTTAATAGTATTTTTCAGTTAATATATATGACTTATTATTCATTTATCTTCATAATACATTTATCTTCTTTTATTATTTTGTGTTTCTCCCATTATGCTTTCAACTCCATGTTTGTGGAGAACTAATCCTCATAGTTGTTAGAGGGGGAATTGGTGAAATTTGAGTTTACTGCACTTTAATGATTTCTCATGATTAATTATAAGATATTAGTAGTGGTTAAATTGATAGTGGTGATCAGTCTCTGCACTTTCTCTATAATTTTTCTTCCTCCTTATTAAATAATTTTCAATCTCATTGATATCTAAGTCATTAAAATTGCAGAGTTTGGATTAGGTGTTAATGTGGGGAAGATTACTAAAAAATTTAAAGGTCTCAATGTAGGGTAATACTATATAAATGATAGGGTACACTGTTAAATTCTTGGATCTCTATATTGAGTAAAACAATGTACAAATATTTTGAATAACTACGGTAACACCACTAAGAAACCTTAAGAATATCAGTTTTATTCCATAACTTCTTGGTTTCCTTTTATTATTTTATTTGTGATTTGAATTTTAATTTTCATATATATTATATTTCATGTATTTTCATAATCAACCCCATATTTATGTAGGTATATAAGTGGTTTTATATTAATTATATTTATAATCTGGATAATTGAAATAAGATGTGTGTGAGCGACCTCCTCGAGAGATCGACCCTCGTATGCACTCTATATTACAATATTTTGTGAATAAAATATTGACTAGGGTAAAACCAAAAAATTTCATATCATAAATTTCATGCCATTTTAAGGGATTTAATGCGCTTATACACACTATTTTTCATAAAAAAACAAAAAAGTAAAAAATTTAAAAATCTAAAAAAATTATTATATATCTTGCATTTCATAAACCAAGATAGATTTTTATAGGGAGTAATATAATTATTGGAATGTTGAAAAACTTTATGGTGATCCTGAAAAGGAATATATACTAAATATTCCAATTGAATAAAATCTTGTGATACTTTAAGAGAATGTCAAATTTATCAAAAAATCAAGTAAGCTAGTTGCATCCATAACCACTAAAGCTGAAGAAGTTAAATTCATATGGATGGAATGTGAAAAAATAAAATCTAATGATAATTAAATTAATATTACACATACCTTTCATGGAGAAATTAGTGAGGTTGAATAAATAATTTTAGATCCACTTCCTACTCTCCCAATTGATTTACCATCTTCCAAATATAAGGAAATAGTTTGAAGATGAATTTTTTGAGGGAGACATTATTTTTGAACTGTATATTTATTAAAAAATTATTGATTTTTAATTTAAATATAAAAAAATTATGATAAATTTTTTAGATTCAGAACCAATATTGAAGGCCCTGGATGAAGAAAGAAAGTTGTTTCTTGTATTGAGGAGAAAATGGAGGAGCTAGTCAAGCTTTAAACTAGTGCATTTGAGGATGATGGAACAAAGGAAGAAATAAACAAGGAATTATTAATTAAACCTAAAATAAAGTATAATCCAATTCCTATTTTATTACTTTCCCCACTAGTGGACACAAATCATTTAGATAAATGAAATAGGGAGCACCCCTATAATATTTTCTCCCCCCCTATACACCTCAAATGTTCTATTTCATATATTATGGGGGGTGGTGATATTTTTATTTTATTTGGGGTTATCACTCTCAGAATCTAATGATGGATGTAATGGAAAATAAAATTTGTGGTTTATAATTAAGAAACCCCATCCCCCATCGGATTGGGGTTAAACCAATGCAACTTCCCAACTCAGGGTAGTAAAATCCAAGCACCCACATGGAGGTCAAAATGATATTTTATCCCTTTCCCATTATCTGTCCCTCTATTTATTTTTATAATTATTTTTATTTCATATTTTCTAGGTCTAGTATAATAATCAAGGTTCTTAACTCAAAGATTCCACAAAAAGATAAATACAGGTTGTATCTTTCATTCGATTTAGTTTTTTAACCCAAAAGTTTTATTGTGATGAGCTTAAATGAGGGGTAGTAAATTATAAGTGCAGGGGTGTATCAACCTGCTTAGTTTTTTTAGTGTGGTTTTTATATTTTTTCATCTTTTTAGTATAATTGATTTGAAATTAATATTATTATCACTTTTCACACTTGAATTTATTTTTATGGAATTGAAATGATTTTTGATGCAATGGATTTTAAATTATTTTTGATGAAAAAAATGTTTCATAAAATACGATTTTTAATAATTTATATTAGTTTGACTAATTTTGGAAATCCATTCCCATGAAACACTGACTCAAATCATATTTCCAATTTTGTGAGGCATTCTAAACCACTTCGAAATATTCTTTCTAATACCCACACGTTTATGAGAGAAACTTAGATTTTGTGTGAGAACTGGAACTTGTGATTTTTCTCTTTCAATTCTTTGGAATTCATAGAATGATTTTAAAATTACTGAGTCACTTATTTGGATAGACATGTATTTATCTTGAGACCCACCCTTACATATATCCTTCATTAACCCTTATAATCCATTTATTAACTTATAGTTTTGACCCATATCACAAGAAATGTTTTCCTTTTACACCCACACTCTTAGTATTTTTGCATTGATATTTCAAGGTTGAGTGTGGGGGAGGGGCCTTTCGTGTGAGTTATTTTAGATTTCATTCATTTTTGGGTGGTGTGAGGTGTGTTGAAAAATTTTGGTTAGTGGATATAGAGAAAATTTTACTTCAGTCTCCACTTAATTGGGATTTGTTTGCTTCATCCAGTTATCCATTAAAAGAAATAAAAAAACCAATAAAAGAAAAAAAATGATGATTATATTGAATTTTTCATGGTGATATATTCTATGACTCATTTACTTCTCTAAAATCAAGGTAATGATTATTATCCCTTCATTTTATTCAATTTTGTTATTATTATCAATGAAAAAAAACAAATTTGTGCCTTACTGGATCTTTAAAAAAATAAAAAATGGGATAACATGGATAATATAATCCATTGTAACCATTTGTTGACTCATGTCCCATGTCAAAAAAAGAGGGGTGGAGTTTTATTTCAAATTTTCAAGGTGATTTGACTAAGGTTCGTCATCTATTTTAACTTGAATATTCATGAATTATATATAAGAGAATAACCACCTATTTCTAGCCTTACTTTTTTCATTTTACCCACCAACTCTAAGGAATAGAAATTACCTGAAAAAAGAAAACATTATTGAAAATATTTTCATGTATCATGATATGGGGAAATTAGAATTTTCAAAAGCCTTTGATGATACCTAGAACTTCTATGTATAAGAATAACTCTTGATCTAATTTCTCTTGAGTGAAGATGGATATAAAATTCAATGTGAGGTAGGTTTTTATTGTTTCATTGATGAACATACTAATTTTATAAACATTTAATGCGTGGAATGAAAATTATAGTGTATTATTTTTCATATAATAGACATGATGGAACTATGTTTTGGAAGATATTATTAATGTTTTTTCATTTTTTATTGTTGTGGGTTTTGATTTAGATATATGATGATTGTCTGGGAGTGCAATGATTAAGTGTGGGGGAATGATTAAGCTAAAATTTTCATATATTGTTTTTGTAAATCATGGTTATTAAACCAAAAAATCCTTTTATTTAATTTTAAATTGTAACATTTTTAATTTTTTGATGTATTTTGAGATGAAATGAAAAAGTGGTCAATTATGTAATTTTAACTATTTTCAATCACCTCTATATTTTAGGAATATATTTTTAAATAATCCTTAAAATATAGTGATTATTTTTTTTTAAAATTCATATTTTTGTGTGATAAATATTTGTAAACCAGGATAAGTGATAATTCGATAATCTAAATCCCTAAATAAATAAATCATTATGCTAATATTTTTTGGCCAGTAAGATGGACCCCACATCATTAATTAGAGCATAACAATTTTTACAAGAATCTAAATGAAATTATTGCACTTTTATATGTAATAATAATCACTGAATCAAATTTATTATGAGTTTAATGTGATGTTTCACCCATTAAGATAGTATTTGGATGGTTATAACTATTGGAATATGAGAGGTATCCTTGGGTAAAAACAGTTCTATTTGTTAATTAAATGATATATTTTAAAAAATGTCTCCAAAGAGAATGAAATTTGGAGGTTTGATAAATAATTTATTTTATAACAACTCTATAGAAGTGACAATGCACATATTTGGCAGGTTTCAAGGTCATTACTTCACGAGAAGTTAAAGGTAGGGAATATGAAGAGTCACCCGGACAGATTAAAAATCTCAGAGTAAAACATCCATAACTACTTATTATGTTGTAAATGATACTAAAAATTTTAGGGTGTATGAATGAGACATTACCTAAAACATTAATAAATTCACCTGGTATATATTCATCTATTTAATGGGGAAAAAATGTTGAAATATTTTGAGGACACTTATTGAGTGAATTCTATCACCCGTATCTATATAAAAATGAATTCCATATTCATTTCAAGGTGTGAAAACTTGGGGGTATATGTTTTTGGCCATTTGACTATCTTTATAGTATTTTTAGTTTTTTAATAGTATTTTACTTTTAATATATTAGTCTCATTATTCATTTCTCTCCTTATTTCATTCCTCATCTTTTCTTGTTTTATGTTTCTCCAACCATGTTTTCAAGTATATATTTGTGGATAAATAATAATCATCATTTTTCATCATGGGAAGTGTTGGAATTTTAGATAACTTAACATTATTGATTTATAATATCTTATTATAACATTTAATTAAGTTTTAAATTGAATATGGTGAGCAGTCTCTCCACTTTCTCTACAATTGTTTTATTCCTCTTAAATTAATCAATTTTATTCTCATTGATATCTATGCCATTCGAGCAATGATGCTTGGATTTGGTGTTCACGTGAAAGAGATTACTAATACATGTAGTGGTCTTGATGTAGGGTAATTTCATCTAAATGAGATGTTTTAGAGTGAATGATATGGATCTCTATATTGAGTAAAATAAAGTGGAAATATTTTGAACAATAATGATAACACCACCATGAAACTCTGAGAACAACAGTTTTCTTCCCATAACATTTTTATGTCATTTTATTATTTATTTCTTATTTTTCATTTTAATTTTTATATATGAAATATTTCATGTATTTTTAGAATAAATCCCCATTTATATTGGTATATAAGTAGTTTTATTTTAATTATATGTATAATACTAACAATAGAAAGATGGTGTGTGTGAGTGGCCTTCATAAAAGATCGACCCTAGTGTGCAATCTATATTGAACTATTAGGTAAATAAAATATTAAATATGGTAGAAAGATAGATATACCTATCCTAAATTTCGATCTGTTGTTAGGGAGTCAAATTTTACACACTATATTTTTCATGAAAAACAAAGATAGTCAAATATTTCAAAATAAAAAAAAAGAATTTCATTACATATCATCCATTTCTTCGGTCCAGATGGATTTTTATAGATAATAAAATAATTATTTTATAGTTTAAAACATTGATTTTTATCTTTGTAAGGAAGATATTTTGATGATTCAAATGGAATAAAATGCATTGATGCTTCAAGAGAAATTTAAAGTTCTCAAAATAACATATAAGCTAGTTGCATCGATGGCTGTCAAAGACGGAAAAGTTAAAGTCCTATGGATGCAATAGAAAAAAGAAAATATGAGGATAATAAAATGAATATTCCACATAAATTTCAACAAGAAATTGGTGAGTTTTAATAAATATTTATTGACCCACTTCCCTCTCCACAAATTGAATTTCCAGCTTCTCAGCTTAAGGAAAAAGAGTCTGAAGCGGATTTTTTGAGGGATATTTAATTATTGAACCATATATTTATTCAGAAATTATTTATTTTTAATTAAAAATTAAACCCCCTTATTATATATTTTTTCATTTAGAATCAATACTCTAGGCCCTGTATGAAAAATAATAATAAGTTGGTTTTATTGAAGAGAAAATGGAGGAGCTAGTCGAGCTGTACATTGGAACATTTGAGGATGATGGAACAGAAGAAGGAATCCATGAGGAAGCATTTTATAAACCTAAAACAGAATAAAATTCTATTCTTATTCTACATATTTCTCCACTAGTAGACACTAAATTCCTAGAAAAACAACACAAGGTGTTCTTTTACATTCTTTTCTCTCCCCCTCTATACCTCAAATGTTCTCTTTCATAAATTCTAGGTAATAAGGCTCTTTTTATTTTCTTTCGGGGTCATCATTACTGAAATCAATAGAAGAATGTTGGAAAAAATAAAATGTGGTGGTTTATAAGTAATAAACCCCACCCCCCTTCAGATTGGGGTTAAACTGCTACAACAACCTAATTAGGGGAAATAGAATCCTAGCATCCACATGGGGGTCTAATCCAAGTTCTATCCCCTTTTCCATTTCACGTTATCTTTATTTATTTTTATTATGATTTTTTTTATTTCATGATTTATAGGTCTATTTACAGTATCTTGGATCATAACTCATAGTTTCCACTAAAAAATAAATCCAATTTTATCTTTCCTTCTCTTCAGTTTTTCTGCCCTAATTTTGATTTGATGGGCTTAAATGAGGGGCAGTAAATTCTAAGTGCGAGGGAGTGTCAACCATGTTAGTTGTTTTTCTGTTTTTTTCCTTTTTCTTTTCTATATTTTTAGGATCCTCTTGGTGAAATAAATATTCTTATCACTTTTCACACTTGAAATGATTTTGAGGAAAGTGAAATGATTTTTGAAGGAATGGAATTTAAATGATTATTAATGTGAATTTTTTCCTAGAAATAGAATTTAAATAATTTCTATATGTTTAAATAAATTTTTAAATACATGAACATAAAAAACATACTCAAATCATCTTTCTAGTAATATAATGTATTATGAACTATTTTGAAATATTCTTTCTAATACCCACACATTTTTGAGAGAAACAAGGATTTTGTGTGAGAACCAGAACAAGTGATTTTTCTCTTTCAAAAGATTGGACTTCATGGAATGTTTTAATATGATTGATTCAATTATTTGATATAAAAATATTTAAATTGAGACCCACCCTTAAATCAATACTTCATTATCACTTATAATCCATGAATTTCCTTATAAGTTTACGCCATATTGCAAGTGAATTTTTCCATACCTACCTGCACTCTTGGTATTTTTGATATGATATTTCAATTTTTAGTGAGGTGGAAGAGACTATACTTAATGTTTTTGGGGATTTGTTTCATTTCTGGGTGTTGTGAGATGTTTTTCAACATTATAGTTAGTGTATAATGAGAAAATACTACTTAATTCATCATTTCATTTTCCTTTATTAGCTTCTTTCGGTTCTAATTTAAAAAAAGAATAAAAATTTAAAAATGAAAAAAATGGATTTGATCTTGAATTTGTCATTTTACATTCTTTTAAAACTCATTTCCTTCTATAAAATCAAGGTCATTATTTTCATCTATTAATTGTACTCATTTTCATCTCATTACCCTTGGAAAAATAAAGAAAAGAAAAGAAATTTGTTCCATCCTGGAGCTTAAAAAACGAAACAAAAAGTATTGAAATTGGATGATATCATCCATTTTAATAATTTACTGACTCATAAACCATGTAATAAAAAGGGTGTGGTGTTGTATTTTATATTTTCAATGGGATTTTATTGACTATCATCCTCTATTTTCACTTGAATATTCATGCATTGTACTTAAGAGTAAAACCTCCTATTTCTAGCCTTAATTTTGTCATTTTACCCACCAAACCTAAGGCAAAAAATTCACTTGGAAATGTCTTCACGATTGAACATATTTTCTTTTCTCAATATTGGAGAAATTATAATTGTTACAAGCCTATGGTGATACATTAAACTTCCAAGTATAATTATAACTCCAGATCTAATTTATCTTGATTGAAGAGTGACATAAAATTCAATTTGGGGGAGGTTTTTATTGGGTCATGGATGGATTTTTTATGTTGAAAAAATTTTAGTTGGAGGAATGAAAATGATAGTGGATTTTGTTTCGTAGAAGATACATGATGGAAATCTGTTTTGGAAAATATCATTGATGTTTTCTAATTTTTCATTTTTATGTGGATTTTGATTTGGATATATTATGATTGCTTAAGAATGAAATGCTTAAGTGTTGGGGAATGATGAATCTAAAATTTTCATATATTTTATTAGAAAATTTAATTTTATTAATACCTCCATAATTTTATTTGACTAGAAATTTTCAAATTTTTAGGTTTTTGAAATTGTTTTAGCTTAAATGAAAAAAGTGGTCAATTATTGAATTTTAACTATTTTCAATGACTTCTGTATTTGAGGAATATATTTTTAATTAATGATTAAAATTAATTGATTCATTTTTTAGTCTTCCCATATTCATGGTATGAATATTTTTAAACTGTGACCAGTGATGATTCGACCATCTAAAGCCCAAAATAAATCATTCTTTGTAGAAATATTTTCTAGATGGTAGTTTGGAGCCGAAATCATAATTATTGCATAAATAAGGCTAGAGGACTCTAAATGATATGATTCCACCATGATATGTAAGATTAATAAATTAATTTCATTTATTTTTAGTTTCAAGGAACTTTCCAATAATTAATAAAGTCTTCATATGGTTACAACTAGTGGAATATGAAAGATCTATTTAGGTAGAATTCATTCCATTCATTAATTATGTCATATATTTTATAAAACATCTCCAAATAAACTAAAAGTTTTAGGGTTGACTAAGTCTTTATTTTAAAAACAACCCTTTTGAAATAATCATAGAGATATTCATCCAGTATCAAGGTCATTATTGCCTGAGAAATTAATGGTGGGAAATAGAAAGAGTCACCCATCCATATTAAACATCTCAAAGTAAAACAACCATAACTCCTTCATATGGAGACAAATTGTGCTTCCATTTGGAGGGTTCATGCATGAGATAATATGGAAAAACATTTATAATGACATGGGGTACATATCCATCCATTTAATTGGACACACACGTGGAAAGATTTTGATGATAGTTCTGGGGAGAATTCATTCACCCCATGTCCCTAAAAAATGAATCCATTCTTCATTTCAAGGTGTGGAACCTTGAGAGTAGACTTTATTTCAAATTTATATTTTTCATTTTATAATATTATTTTACATTTAATATATTCTTCTTCTTATTCATTTATCTTTTTCTTCCATTTCTCTTATTTTCTTATTTTATGTTCTCTCATCGTGCTTTCAACCCCATGTCTGTGGACAAGTAATCCTCATTATTTTTCTAGGGGGAAGGGATGGAATTTGAATTTATTTAAAATTAATGATTTCCCGTGTTTTATTATAATATTTAAATAGTGGTTAAATAGATAATGTTGAGAGTTATCCCTATATTATCTTCAATTGTTTTCTTACTCACTATTTAACTATTTTCCATCTCATTGGTATCTAAATTATTCAAATATTAGAGTTTGTATTTGGTTTTTATATGGAATAGATTATTACTATATATAGTTTTCTCAGTGTAGGGTAATACCATAAAAATTATTGGGTATAAAGTGAATGGTTTGGATCTCTATAGTAAGTAAAATAATGTGGAAATATTTTGAGTATTAATGATAACCCCACCATGAACCCTTGAGAAAAACTATTTTCTTCCCCTAAATTATTTGTCTAATTCCATTATTTTCATTTTTCTTTTAATTTTTAGTTTCATATATATTATATTTCTTGTATTTATAGAATCAATCCCCCATTTATATAGGTATACGTATAGTTTTATACTTATTAGCTTTATAATAGTGACAATAGAAAGATGGTGTCTATGAGTGGATTCCTTGAGAGATCACCCCTACTGTGTACTACATATTGTGCTCTTAGTTAAATTTTTTTTACTTGAGTAAAAAAAATTAACTATCATCAATTTTTAACCATTTTTACGGAGTCCAAGCGCATATGCATAATACATTTCATAAAAAACTAAAAACAGTCCAATATTTCAAAATCTAAAAAATTAATTTCACTTAATGTCATCCATTTATTTGACCAAGATAGAATTTTAGAGGTTTATATAATTATTGGCCTATTTAAAACATTGATTGTGTGACTAGTAGGACATATATATTAAAGATTCAAATGGAAACAATTTCTTGAAGCGTTAGGATAATTTGGAAGTTCTTAAAAAAGGAAGTAAGCAAGTTGCATCACTGGCCGCTGAAGCTGATGAAGTTAAAGTACTATAGATGGAATAAAAAAAGATAAAATATGAGGATAATGAAATTACTATTAAAAATAACTTTAAAGAAGAATTTTTTTAGGTTGACTAAATAATTGAAAATCTACTTCCCTCTCCACCAATTGAATTCTCATTGCCCTGCTTAAGGAAAAAGTGTTTGAAGTTGAATGTTTTGATGGAGATTTATTTTTTGAAAAATATTTTCATTCCAATATTATTGAATTTTATTTTTAAAATATACCCCTTATTCAAATTTTTTAGATTTAGAAACACTATTTCAGGCCCTAAATGATGAAAATGAAGAAGATTATTTTATTAAAAAAATGGAGGAGCTTGTCAATACATACACTGTAAAATTTGAGGATAATGAAACAAAAGAAGAAATCTATGAGGAAATATTTTTTGAACATAAAAAAAAAGATAATACAATTCCTATTCTACTATTTTCACATATAGTGGGAACTACTCCCCTAGTAAAACAAAACGTGGAGCACCCCTACATTATTTTCCCTCCCCCTCTACACCTCTATTGTTCTTCTTCATATATTCCGGGGATGATGATATTTTTTATTTTATTTTTTGGTTGTCACTCCTATAATCTACTGATCGATGTTGGGAAAAATAAAATGTGTCTGTTTCTAAGTAAGAAACTCGACCTCCCTTCAGATTGGGGTTGAACCGCTGTAACTGCCTAACCGGGGAAATAAAATCCTAGAACCCACATGGGGGTCGAAACCATTTTACACCCCCCTTTAGCTTTATATTTCTATTTATTTATTTTTCTTATGATTTTTTAAATTTCAGGTTTTATAGGTTAGGTAGAATTATCTTGGATATTAACTCAAAGTTTCCACTAAAAAATAAACCCAGGGATTATCTTTCCTTCTCTTTAGTTTTTTTGACCATATTGTTATTTTTATGAGCATAAATATGGGGTAGTAAATTCTAAGTATGGGGGAGTTCAAACATTCATAATTTTTTATGTGATTATTCTTTATTATTTTCATCATTTTAGGATCCATGAAATTAAATGAATATTCTTATCACCTTTCACAATTGTATTAATTTTGAGCTAATTGAAATGATTTATGAAGGAGTGGATTTTAAATGATTGTTGACATGAATATTTTATAGGAATTGTATTTTCATGAATTATTATGAGTTTGACAAATTTTTGAAATCCATTCTCGTGAAATACTGACTCAAATCATTTCTCTAGTTTTATTAGGTATTCTAAATCATTTTTTGACATTCTTCATAATACCCAAACTTTCTTGAGAGAAACATGGATTTTGTGTGAGAACCATAATTTGTGATTTTATCTTTCAAATATTTGGACTTCATGGAATGTTTTTAACATGAATGAGATACTTATTTATCTATTCATATATTTAAATTGAGACCCACCCTTACATATATCCTTAATTATCTATTAGAATAAATGAATTACCATATAATTTTAAGCTATATTACATACCAATTTTTCAATACCTACATGTACTCTTAGTATTTTTTCATTGATATTTCAATTTTGATCATGGGGTAACTACCTTTCATGTGCATTATTTGGGAATTGTTCCATTTTTTTGGTGGTGCGTGGTTTGTGTCATCATTTTGTATAGTGGATAATGAAAAATTTTGATTGATTCATAATTTAATTTTGCTTTATTTTCTTTATTTGACTCTCCTTAAAAAAAAGAAAAAAATTGAGAAAATTAAATAATATGGGGTAGATCTTGAATTTGTCATTGTAATTTATTAAATCAATCATTACCTTCTCTAAAACAAAGGGAATGATTTTCATCCATTCATTTAATTCAGTTTACAACTCATTCTCCATAAAAAAATAAAACAAAAATGAAAACAAAGATGTGCGTTCCTATAGCTTTAAAAAAGTGGATAAATTGGATTATATCATCCATTTTAATAATTTATTGAATCATGTACCATGTCATAAAAAGGGGTTAGTATTTTATTTCTCATTTTCAAGGGTATTTTAGTGAGTTTCATCCTCTATTTTCACTTGAATATCCATGCATTATACTTAATAACATAACCTCATCTTTGTAGCCTTAATTTTTACATTTTACCTACCGACCCTAAGACACATAAATATAATGTAAAAATACCTCATGATTGGAAATAGTTTTTTGTCTCACCAAGGGGAAAATTATAATTTTCACAAGCCTATGGTGATACATGAAACTTCCATGTATAAGCATGACTCCAAATCAAATTTCTCTTTACTGAAGAGTGACATAAAATTCAATGTGAGGTAGCTTTTTATTATGTCCTTGATGGATTTATGAGTTAAAAAAATTAATGCGAGGAATGAAAATGATAGTGTATTTTTTATCATAGAAGATACATGTTGGAACTTTGTTTTAGAAAGGATGATTTATGAGTTCTCATTTTTTATTATTGTGTGGATTTTGTTTTTGATATATGACGATTTCCTGAGAGTGAAATTATTATGTGTTGGGGAATGATAAAGCTTAAATTTTAATATATTTTATTTTATAATTAAATTTTATTAGCCCCACCATAATATTATTTAATGGGAAATTTTATTATATATATAATTTGTTTCTGAAGTATATTGATCTTAAATGCAAAAAATGGTCAATTATGGAATTTTAACTATTTTACATCATCTCTGTATTTCATGAATCAATTTTTAAATAATTATCCAAATAGATTAATTCATTTTTTAGGATTACTGTGTTTTTGGGATAGATATTTTTAAATTGGTAGAGGTGATTGTTCAACCTTCTAAAGCCCCAAATAAATCATTCTCTTTGAAAGTATTTTCTAGCCAGTAGGATGGACCCCCCTCATTAATTAGAGCATAAATAAGGATAAAAGACTCTAAAAAATATCATTACTCCTAGATATGGAATAGGACTCAAATAATCTCTTATATGAGGAGTTTCAAAGAATGATTCAATAATTAATGTAGTCTTTAGATGGTTACAACTAGTAAAATATGACCGGTCTCTTGAAAAAAACAGATCAATTAAATAAATAAATGATATATCATACCAAACGTCTCCATGTAGAATGAAAATTAGAGTGTCAGTAGATATTGTATTTATGAACAACTCTCTAGGAGGGAAAATTTGGATATTCATCCATTTTCAATGTCTTTATTTCATTAGAAGTTGAACGTGGTGAATACAAATAGTCACCTACCCAGATTAAATATCTAAGAGTAAAACATACATAACTACTTCATACTATGGCCAATGATACTAAAATTTAGAGGGTTAAAGAAAGAAACATTATGGACCAACATTAATAAATAAACCTGGTAGATATTATTCCATTTAATTGGATATACACATGGAAACATTTTGATGATACTTTTGGATCAAATTATTTTATCCCCTCCCCCTAAAAAATGCATCCCTTCTTCATTTCGCGGTGTGAAAACATGGGTATAAGGCCCCAGACTTAAACCATACTAAATCATGAGTTATTACAAGATTACACATTGTGGATCTTTTTAGGTTTAGAGTTTTAGAGAATTAGATCATAAAACTTGCATTACATTCCACATTTAAACAAAGTGGTGACATAAAAGATAGTATTCATTTTTACCATCAACTGAAACATATTTAAAATAAAACATGGATTCTTTCTTGAAACTTCCTTGACACTATCATCATATCATGTACCATTCCCTTGACCTGTGAAGAACATTTCAAAAACTTGGGATGAACATAAAAAGCTCGGTAAGGGATATAAAAGTACAAAATGAAAACATTATTCCATGTATGAAATCATACTTTACTCATAAAACATAATATATTTAACATACCTCATCAAATCATGAATTAATCATAGAAATCATAAGACATAAAGGTAACTTGAGGCATTCATAACATTCTTACGTAGGGAGTAACCCTCTTGGTTACGTTGGGAATACCCATCACAGTATATTCCCTAAATATCTTCGGATAAACCATAACGTTTAACCCCTTCGAGTTACCCAATGCATTGGAGAGCTATATCGGGCTCACCCACCCTTAGTTTATCACTGAACCACCCGTCTTCATAACAATTCTCAAGAACCATAACATAATCGTATCACATAAATAACGCATAAAGGAAACATAAAATTTCCATTTTTCAATCACAAGATATCAATACAACACATTGATATATAAAAATTATGAAAACCATTTTCAATACCAAAATAAAATAAAAGTAAAACATGGTATTTATTTTTCGTTCAAAAAAAGTTATGTCTTGTGGAGGAAGCCGAAACTCAAATAATAGTCACGGCGGTGGAGAAGTCATTGTCGCCACATACGTACGACAAAAAATATATTCGCTTTTGTCATTTATTAAATGCTTCATATAAAAATATTCCTTCTGAGTAAACATAAAAGTCATAGGCGTTTATACACCGTATAAAATAAAGTTGTGTATAAAACATAATATGCCTCAATGAAAAGAGATTGAGACGAATTCCCCTACCACTTTGAAGCTTTTAAAGGAATGGAATTTAATCAATACTTTATAATATCATGAGAATAAATGAATTCATGATATAATATTCCAAAGGACAATATATCCACCATATCAATGTGAATTGGTGCATAACAACAATGAAGTCTCAATGGAATTTAAATTGAGATGAAATCCCTTATAAAGAATGTATCCTTAAATTAAGGATAAATCGATCACATAATTATGTCCGAAAAATATAAATACACCCTATATAAGTGGATATTAAGTGAACAAAAATCATAGGTCATTCACACATATTCATTGGATGAAATATTCAATAACTACAAGTTGAACCCAAAGAATTCGAAATTGGGCTACGAAGTTCCCTTACAAAAATTCGACAGCCTAATGGTGTCACATTAAAATTCAGAAAATGGGTTGATGAGAGAGAAAATGATATCTCATCTCATGGACATAAAATTTAAATCAATAAGGATATATAAGAACATATCCCAACATAAAAAGATGTAAGTTAAAAGACATAACAAAATAAGTCTTTTAAAAAAATGAGTGTGAAAGGTTCCCTTACCGATTTGGACAACTTTCGAAGCATACAACCCATGAAAGAAGGGTCATACAATGAAGATGTAAATACCCATAAATGGGAGAATATTAGACAAATATTATAATAATGGGCAGTACATACACCACACAAAAGGAAATAGTGGCAAATGTATCAGGAATCTCACAGGAATAAAATGTGAGATGAATGTCCGCTTATGAAAATTCTGCAGCCTAACGGCGCCACATAAAACATCCAAAAAATGGATTGATGAGATCAAATAGGGTATCTCATCACATTAACATAAAAATTACAGAAAGAGTAATAGAAAATAACATCTTCCAACATAAGAACATGGAGCATAAAAGAAATGACATAAAAGAGAGTACTTGAAAAGAAAGAGATAGGTAGGATCCCTTACCTCGGGTCCAACTTGACTCGATCGTTCTTTAACCTCCTGAATAATAAACTTGAGTTAATTTATACTTTCTTACGAACTTTTTTCAAGTTCATCATTATTTTTATATCACTTATTACCATGTTATGAACACTATGTATTTATTTAAGTTAATAATGGTCATTTTGTCGATCATTGCTACTTGAGTAAAAAATAAACTCTTTATAATTACATGTTTGTTCATGGGGTAAAATATCAATTATATCCAGAATTATATTCATTATGTAGATATCATATATATAATATATATCGATTATATACATGAATTTATAATATTACATAACATTTAGAGGTAAGAAATGAAATGCACCGTTCATGGAGACGGTAAGCCGTACATACGCATTACACTACTTCCATTTCTATTTCATATTTAATGGAATTAAAAAATAATTATACATAATATTATTATAATTAAATTATGGTATCATATATAATATCATTAAATCTACCCTTTATACATACCACATATGGTATTAACGAATCAAATCACTTTGAGGGGGCGGTAGTCCGCACTTCCTAAAATGAAGACATCGCGTTTACCCATAATGGAAGCCATAAAGGTATGCCATAAATGAAAAATACATAAGCTTAAGTAAAAAATAAACACATTATATATCATATATAAATATAGTGACATATTAATGGCCACCTTTGAAGGTGTTAAAAGAATATTGAACAATCATCGTTTCGTGAGGCAGAAATTCACCATCCACAGAAACAGTATGTTCTTTAACCATTAGATGTAGGTGTGTGTAATTGTAGCTCGAGTAATTCTTATAACAACATCCTAGTATATTTAAGACACTGTATTTATTACAAAAGAAATGAATAAAAATAGTTTATGGGGTTGGAGAAGCAAAATAAATCAAAAGAACACAAGTGAAGACATTACCTTAAAATCGGGTAACTCCCTTTGGTTTGAACCAAAAGGGTTTCCTAAAGAGCTTCCGGACTAAGGTAATGCTTCTAGGATGAGGAGAGGGATGTGGAGAGATGAAATGGGCAGGTTTTGGACGATACAAATGCTTGAGAGGTGTGGGTAAGGTGGTATAGGTGGGAGCCTTTTATAAGAGAAGAGGAGGGGCACTCATGGAAAGTTATAAAATGTTAGTTTATTTTCAAATGAGTTTCGGATTTTAAAGGTCCCAAATTGATGTATATTTATGATAAGGTGATAAGTGTTCTAAATATACTCATACAACAGGTTTTTTTTAAATGTGTAGGTCTTATATTTTACATTATCATTTCATTTTATTTAAATCGTTAAATAATGAGGTAATCGCTGCATCATCATGATGTCATAAATAATTTAATTTATATAATGTCTAAAAATTATAGAAAAAATACTATGATGTATTAAATATTTTTATCTTTCCAATGAATATTTATAGTCAATAATCTGACTTGTATAACCCCATGTAAAAATTGTTTTAGTAAAACAATACATGTTTGTGTCATTTTTACTTTTACTTTATTATAAAGGCATTAATGTCATTATATTACCCAAGTGGCTCCATGGGGTCCCACAAATATACCCATGGGTTTTCTTGGTCGGCCATGACACATTCAATAAGGGTAGGACATGTGTCAAGGTCATTTCATATTATAAAAACATTATTTTTACCTTAAACTACACTAATTACCTCTTATCGCGATTAAAAACTTAAAAGTTACTATTCATCAAAAAAACATTTTAATCTCATTGAACCAAATTTTACTTCCTAATGACAACCATTTATGTCGTATTTTTGAAATTTGGAACACAGAGGTGGTAAAATTTCTTTTAAATGAAAAATCAGTTTTTTATGTACCACTTAGTGGTTTCACTATTCATTAAAAATTGATGTTTTTCAGAAAAATACCAAAGATTCACCCTAAGATATATTTGATATTTCGAATTAAAAAAATGATGTCTATTTTACAAAATTCAAAATATATAAGTTACAACAATTAATTTAATAATTAATTCCCGTTGTCAGAACAAATTGCGTGTTTTTAGGAAATAATATCTATCAAAAGATTGACACTCGTTTATGTCCAATCTCAAAGTGATATTAATTCCAATGAACACCATTAGATTAAATGGTAAAAATATATTCAAATTTCAATTTAAAACCAATTAAAAAGATAATATTACTATATAAATAAATTAGATTAAAAAAAGTTATGAATTAAAATACAACACTTTTCACTATTCATTAAAAAATGAACATTATCAGAAAAATACAAGAAATTTATCCAAAGTAAATTACAATGTACCAATAATAAAGTATAAGTTTATTTTGACAAATATATCTTATAAAATTGTCAATAGATATATTTAAAAATTGTTCTCAATGAAAAGGCGGTAAAACAATCTTTTAAAAATATGAGAGTATTTATTCTTAAAATTGGATTCATTTGGATTTTAAGCCTCTAACATTTTTTAGATAAATGTAAAAATATTTAACAAAAATATGTAATAATTTTGTAGTTATTTTTGTTCAGTCACTCCGTTACAACGGCTAGGCGTTAACTATTATAATATTATTATATTATTAGTGTGCAACGTAAGATTTCAAAGAAACTCATTGTTGCGTATTGGATAAGCCATCGAGCATAGCATTCCATTTAAAGTATTATTAACATTTTATTCACAAATATTTATAAACATTAGAATGTAATATTATTTATTTACCTGGGATGTTACATCCTTCCCCCCTTTTTGGAATTGCGTCCTCACAATTTCAAAATTGGGCTTGGAAACTCCATTGAAAGTCCCACATCGGAACAAGAGTCAGTTAAACTATCACTTAAAAAGAATGGGAGAGAAGTACAAAGGTCACCCGTGTTAACCCATACTAGGATTCCAAGTATGAAAATATGGATATGGAGGAAAAACAAAGGGTCATGTTCTAATGGAGAGTGATAGTAAACATGTCTAGGAGATAGTTAACCACAAGAAAATCACAAGCTTGTGATCGGTTAAACGGTATTCAATTCCCTACTAGGAAAATTTAACAGACAAAATTTTTGTTTTATGTTACTCTTAATTGAGGAATTTATTTTTGAGCTTAAATAAATCATAATGAAACAAAATTACTTGTAACATAGACTTTCATCTTTTACTAGATTCCTTAATCAAACTCATATTTTCTCAAAAAGACGAGTATTTAGGAAGACTTGTTCGCATTAAGAGTACTATAATCAACCAAAACCAAACCAAAAAGTTTAGTATGAGAAAAGATAATACCCCAAAAGGATAATTTTTTTACAAAAAAGAAAAACTACCCCTAATCTCCAAAATTTTTCAAACAAAACCCAATGTTCAACCAAGACCATTCGATCAAAAATTTGTCCATAAAATTATTCAATGTAAACCAAAATAAGATCGAAACCCAAATATTTGAAGGATTTAGTCACATAGTCATCCAAGGTACAAATTAACAATTATCTACAAATAACATCAGTTGCTCTAAAAGTCTCATATTGAAAAGTAATTAACCTAATCACATATCCTCCATGATAGGTTAATAATTTCCATAGATAACCCAAAATCAAATTATCATAAAATCATATAACTAAAAACAATTAGTCAAACTAACCTGGGACTTCTTATAGTCTAGTGGTAGGTGATAAATAACAGTCGCACTTTTGTTGTGGGTTTGATTCCTGCAGCTTTGTCCAATGCGACAGGTTGTCACATGGTCGGCGTGTTGTCCTTTTTATAAAACTACAAAAATAACTCTAACATGTTTTAACCTCAATAGTTTCCTTATACCTCTCATTTTCATCCAAATTCATTACGATCTCAACATCTTAATTCATGAAGTCTTATTTCACCAGCATAAACTAAAATGATTCCCAAAATGAATAACAACATACCTTGTTCATGGCGTCCACTCGGTTTCATCATCATCTTGTTCACGTAGGTAGAAGTCCCATGAATTAGAACAATGATTTAGAGATCCTTCAAAAACATTTTCTTCCTTAATCCAAATACACCTTGTACAACATGGGTCATATGGTGTTCACAGAGAAACTGTTTTGGAAAATAATCATGAATGGCATATAATTCCAAAACATATGATAAAACATGATTTCTATAAAATAGTCGAATAGAATTTGAGTTGAAACATTCTATTATTATTCCTTTTAAAATACTATAAGTATATACTAAGATACTATATTTTAAAAGAAAATATAAATAGGTTTTGCAAGGGTCTCCTTCCTCAACACCATTTTTAAAATCATAATATGCTTCAAATTCTTGTGATAAGCTAAAATATTGGAAAATACCTTGATAATATTTACCTTTCTTGAATATATGAGAATATTGTGAAAATAGTATCTGTCTAAATACAACCCATGATCCACGATGATAAAAAGGTATAGTGGAGGTGTTTGATATCTCAAACAACTTCTTGCAAGAGAGTTGTATTCTTGAAAAAGTTTCACAATCATCCGAACATGACTTTGCAATAATTATTGCAAGCATGTAATCAGGAAGAGATAGGAATGTCATTTGAGATCCTCCTCCTTCCATTCGTAACTGACTTTACTTGACCTTAAAAAAAGTTTTAAAACAATGGTTTAACTAAAATAATAGATATAGGGACTAAACATGTGTCTAAGAAAAACTCCTAATCCCTAAAGTTGTCTAAACTGACCTCTGATACTATCTGTAAGGCCCCAAACCTAAACCATAATTAATCATGAGTTATTACAAGATTACACATTGAGAATCTTTTCAGGTTTAGAGTTTTACATAATTAGATCATAAAACTTGCATTACATTACACATTTAAACAAAGTGGTTACATAAAAGATAGTATTCATTTTTTCCATCAACGGAAACATATTTAAAATAAAACATGGATTATTTCTTGACACTTCCTTGACACTATCATCATATCATATACCATTCCCTTGACCTGTGAAAAACATTTCAAAAACATGGGATGAGCATAAAAAGCTCATTAAGGGATATAAAAGTACAAAATGAAAACAGTAGTCCATGTATGAAATCATACTTTACTCATAAAACATAATCACATTAATATACCTCATCAAATCATGAATAAATCATAGAAATCATAAGACATAAAGGTAACTTGAGGCATTCATAACATTCTTACGTAGGGAGTAACCCTCTTGGTTACGTTTGGAATACCCATCACAGTGTATTCCCTAAATCTCTTCAGAGAAACCTTAACGTTTAAACCCTTTGCATTACCCAATGCATTGGAGAGATATATCGGGCTCACCCGCCCTTAGTTTATCACGAAACCACCAGTCTTCATAAAAATGCCCAAGAACCATAACATAATCGTATCACATAAATCATGCATAAAGGAAACATAACATTTACACTTTTCAATCACAAGATATCAATACAACACATTGATATAAAAAATTATGAAAACCATTTTCAATACCAAAATAAAAGAAAAGTAAAACATGGTATTTATTTTTCATTCAGAAAATGTTATGGCCTGTAGAGGAAGCCGAAACTCAAATAATGGTCACGGTGGTGGAGAAGTCATTGTCGCTGCATACGTACGCCAAAAAAAAACATTCCCTTTTGTCATTTAGTAAATGCTTCATATAAAAAGATTCTCTTTGAGTAAATGTAAAATTCAAAGGGTTTTATACACCGTATAAAAGAAAGCTGTGTAAAAAACATAATATGCCTCAATTAAAGGAGATTGAGACGAAGTCCCTTACCACTTTGAATCTTTTAAAGAAATGACATTTAATCAAAAATTTATAATATCATGAGAATAAATTAATTCGTGATATAATATTCTAAAGGACAGTATATACACCATATCAATGTGAATTGGTGAATAACAACAATGAAGTCTCAATGGAATGTAAATTGAGATGAAATCCCTTCTAAAAAAGGCATCCTTAAATTAAGGATAAATCAATCACATAATTATGTGTGAAAAATATAAATACACCCAATATAAGTGGATATAAAGTGTAAAACAATCAGAGGTCATTCACACATATTTATTGGATGACATATTAAATAACTACAAGTTGAACCCAAAGAAATTGAAATTGGGTTACGAAGTTCCCTTACAAAAATTTGACAGCCTAACAGTGTCACATTAAAATTAAGAAAATGAGTTGATGAGAGAGAAAATGGTATCTCATCACTTGGACATAAAATTTACATCAATAAGGATATAAAAGAACATATCCTGACATAAAAATATGTAAGTTAAAATACATAACAAAATAAGTCTTCTAAAAAAATGAGTGTGAAAGGTTCCCTTACCGATTTGGACAACTTTCGAAGCGTACACCCTATGAAAGAAGGGTCATACAATGAAGATGTAAATACCCATAAATGGGATAATATTATACAAATAGTATAATAATGGGCAGTACATACACCACACAAAAGGAAATAGTGGAAAATGTATCACGAATCTCACGGGAATAAAAAGTGAGATGAAAGTCCCCTTATGAAAATTCGGCAGCCTAACGGCACCACATAAAACATCCAAAAATGTATTGATGAGATCAAATAGGGTATCTCATCACATGAACATAAAAATTACAAAATTAGGAATAGAAAATAACATCCTCCAACATAAGAACATGGAGCATAAAAGAAATGACATAAAAGAGAGTACTTGAAAAGAAAGAGATAGGTATGATCCCTTACCTCAGGTCCGACTTGACTCGATCATTCTTTAACTTCTTTAATAATAAAATTGAGTTAATTTCTACTTTATTAATGAAAATTTTTCAAGTTAATTATTCCTTTTATATCACTTAATACCATGTTATGAACACTATGTAATTATTTAAATTAATAATGGTCGTTTTGTCGATCATTGATACTTGAGTCAAAAATAAACTCTTTATAATTACAAGTTTGTTCATGGGGTAAAATATCCATTATATCCAGAATTATATACATTATTTAGATATAATATATATAATATATTTCCATTATATACATGCATTTATAATATTACATAACATTTAGAGGTAAGAAATGAAATGCACCGTTCATGGAGACGGTAAGCCGTAAGTACGCATGAACACTACTTCAATTTCTATTTCATATTTAATGGAATTAAAAAATAATGATAAATAATAGTATTATAATTCCAGTATTGTATAATATATAATATCATTGAATATATCCTTTATACATACCACATATGGTATTAACGAATCAAATCACTTTGAGGGGGCGGTAGTCCGCACTTCCTAAAATGAAGATATCACGTTTACCCATAATGGAAGCCATAAACGTATGCCATAAATGAAAAATAAATAAGACTAAAAAAACATAAACATATTATATATCATATATAAATATAGTGACATCTTAATGGACACCTTTTAAGGTGTTAAAAGAATATTGAACAATCATCATTTCATGAGGCAGAAATTCACCATCCACAAAAACAATATGTTCTTTAACCATTAGATGTAGGTGTGTGTTAGTGTATCTAGAATCCTTCTTATAAAAACATACTAGTATATTTAATATACTGGAGTTGTTACAAAATAAATGAATAAAAAGAGTTTAGGGGGTTGGAGAAGAAAAATAAATCAAAAGAACACAAGTGAAAACATTACCTTAAAATCGGGTAACTCCCTTTAGTTTGAACCAAAAGGGTTTCTTGAATAGCTTACTGACTAAGGTAAGGCTTCTAGGATGAGGATAGGTATGTGGAGAGATGAAATGGGCAGGGTCTGGCCTAGCCAAAGGCTTAGAGGTGTTGGTATGGTGGTAGAGGTGGGGTCCTTTTATAAGAGAAGAGGAGGAGCACTCTTGGAAAGTCATTAAATTTTACTTTATTTTCAAATGCGTTTAGGATTTTAAATATCCCACATTGATTTATTTTGAGGATAAGGTGATAAGGGTTCAACATATACTCATACAATAGGTTTTTACATGTGTAGGTCTTAGAGTATACTTTATCTTTTGATTTAATTTAAATCGTTAAATAATGAGGTAATTGCTGCGTCATCATGATGCCAGAAATAATTTAATTTATTTAATGTCTAAAAATTATTAAAAAAATACTATGATGTAGGAAATACTTTTAGCTTTCCAATTACTATTTATAGTCAAAAATATGACTTGTATAACCCCATGTAAAAATTGTTCTAGTAAAACAATACATGTTTGTGTCATTTTTACTTTTACTTTAAAAAAAATGAATTAATGTCATTATCATACCCTACTGTCTCCAC
This sequence comes from Viscum album, assembly GCA_963277665.1. NCBI lineage: Eukaryota > Viridiplantae > Streptophyta > Magnoliopsida > Santalales > Viscaceae > Viscum > Viscum album. Next base: position 878,463,491 of record OY728125.1, read on the forward strand.
GGGATCCCAAAAATTGACCCATGGGTTGTCTTGGTCGGAAATGACACATACAATAAGGGTTGTACATTTTTCCAGGTCATTTCATATTATTAAAATATTATTTTTACCTTAAATTACAGTGATTACCTCTAATCGCGATTAAAAACATAAAAGTTACTATTCACCAAAATATTATTTTAATACCATTGAACCACATTTTATTTCCTAATTACAACAATGTATGTAGGATTTTTTAAATTCAAAACACAGAGGTGGTAAAATTTCATTTAAACAAAAAATCAGTTTTTTATGCACCAGTTAGTGGTTTCACTATTCATCAAAAATTGATGTTTTTCTGAAAAATACCAAAACATAACTGTAAGCTACATTTGATATTAAGAATTCAAAAATGATGTCTATTTTAAAAAATTTAAAAAATATAAGTTACAATAATTAATTTAATAATTTATTCCCGTTGTCATAACAAATAGCGTGTTTTTAAGAAACAATATCTATCAAAAGATTGACACTTGTTTATGTCCAATCTCAAAGTGAAATTAATTCCAATGACAACCATTGGATTAAATGGTAAAAAAATATTCTAATTTCACTTTAAAACCAATTAAAATAATAATCTAACTATATAAATAAATTAGATTAAAAAGAGGTTTTGAATTAAAATACAACACTTTTAACTATTCATTAAAAAATGAACATTATCAGAAAAATAGCAGAAATTTATCCAATGTAAATTTCAATGTCCCAATCATAATAAATAAGGTTATTTTGACAAATATAGATTATAAAATTGTCAAAATATTTATTTTAAAATGGTTCTCCATCAAAAGGCGGTAAAACAATCTTTTAAAAATATTAGAGTATTTATTCTTAAAATTGGATTCATTTGGATTTTAAGCCTCTAAAATTTATTGAATAAATGTAAAAATATTTAACAAAAATATGTAATAATTTTTTAGTTATTTCTGTTCATTCCCTCCATTACAACGGTTAGGTGTTAACTATTATAATATTATTATTTTATTAGTGTGCAACGTAAGATTTCAAAGAAACTCGTTGTTGCGTATTGGGTACGCCATCGAGCATAGCATTCCCTTTAAAGTAATATTAAAATTTTATTCACAAATATTGATAAGCATTAGAATGTAATATTATTTATTTACCTAGGATGTTGCAATGGGGGTAGACATTGTTTGATATTTACGTTTCATTGTTGTATTTTTAAATTTTAATAGTATTTTTCTTTTAATATATTACACTTGTTTTTCATTTCTCTTCTTCTTATATATCTCTTATTTTATTATTTTATGTTTCACCCATCACGCTTTCAACTCCATTTTTGTGGAGAACTAATCCTCATTGTTTCTCGAGGGGGAAAGTTTGTAATTTTATTTTATTTCACATTAATGTGTTAACGTTTTTTATTTTAAGATTTAAGTGGGGGTTAAATTTATTAAGGTGACAGGTCACCTCACTTTCTCTATAAATGTTTTATTCCTCCTCACATAATCATTTTCCATCTCATTGATATCTAAGCCATTCCAATAGTGGAGTTTGTATTTGGTGTTTATGTGGAAGGTATTACTAGTACATGCAGAGGAGTCATTGTAGTATAATACCATATAAATGAGAGGGTATGTATTGAAAGGTTTGAATATATGTATATTGAGTAAAAAAATATGGAAATATCTTCAATAACAATGATAACACCACCATGAAACCCCGAGAACAATAGTTTTATTTTCCTAAAATTTCGGTGTCCTTTCATTATTTTCATTAAGATTTTCATTTTCATATATATTATATTTCATGTATTTTCAGAATCAACACCCATTTTTATAGGTTTATAAGTTGTTTTATATTAGTTAGATTTATAATAGTGAGAATAGAAAGATGATGTGTGTGAGTGGCATCCTCGAGAGATCGACCCTGGTGTGTACTCTACATTGCACTCTTGACAAGGGTAAAAAGAAAAAAATTCCTATGATCTTATTTTTTTGTTATCAACTTTTTGGGAATGTTTTTATTATCTCTTTATTTTAACCCAATAACATGGTAATTTTTTTTTATTATTTTGGAATTATTGTAATTTTTTTGATTTGAACATATAATGCTTTAAATGACTGTTAACATAGATTTTATTCATGGATTTAAAAACAAAACATTTAATGAAATTTCATGAAAATTTAAAATTCGTGTTTATATTTGTTTTATAATATTAATCTTTCCCAAAATAATATATTTCTTGATTTATTTTATGAATTATTTCATTTAAATTTTCTTACAGAGAATCTTAAGTCACACATTGTGATCTATAACTTCCTATTTTAATTTTATTGACATTATTAGAGTTTGTGAAGTAGGGTAAAAATGATTAAGTAATTATTTTAACTAAAAATTCCTTCTTACAATAAATTATTGTTCTATCCTATTTTTACATCTGACCCTTATTATCCCCTAACATCCTTAAACAACCTTATTAGGTGCCCATATTATAGGCAATAATCCTTAACTATGCTTGTCATGAAGTGAATGCATGATCAAAGCAGATCAAAAGTGTGGGAAAGAGACCTATTTTTTGGATATTAGTTTTCATTTCTAATATATGGTATTGAATATTATTTGATAACTGGAAGATGATTTTGTGGAAAATAGGTAGCATTATTATACCTATTTGGTGAGGAAATTTGTTAAGAAAATATAATCCCAAGGAGTTTTCTTTTGTGTAGTCTTGAAAAAAATCATCAAGGATGTAATGATTAAAGTGAAAGTTCCCTTCAAAATTAGGAAAGTAGTTTAAAAAAATTAGAATATTAACTATTCCTCTATCCCTTCAAAATTAAAATTCTAAAATAATTGAAAAAAACAATGATACTGATGAAATAAGAGAGAAGAGAAAACATTATTTTACTAAAGTTTCATTAATATAAATTTTAAAAGAGAATTTAATTTTTAGGAAAACATTTTCACAGGTGGGTGATTTAGGATACGATTATAGATTATAATATTTAAATTATACATTTAACGTTATTTTAAGTCCAAAACCTCCTTGTTCAGCCTAAATTTTTTTTAACATTTGAACCTGCCAACCCTTATAAATAGAACAACCTAAGTCAAGTCCTCAGGTCTGACACACATATGTGATTTTTTCATGTATAGATACAACGATGGAAACTAGATAATGAAAATCATTCATGTTCATGAAAATTAGAAAATCATTGTTAATAATTCCTTATGTGAAGGAAGATATATTTATGAGAAAGTTGGTAAAAAATTAACATGTGGATTGAACTGAGATTGAATGAGATTTTATTAAAATTGAATAATTAATGTGTTTAGATCCATGTAGGAAGCCAGATATTTCCAATGTTGTGAGAATTGAATGGTTATTCTCAAAATTTCCTGAGAAGTTATATTTGACCTCGGTATAAAATGATTTTCTAAGAGTGTAATATTTATAGGTAGAGGAATTTATAGATGTTAATTGTTTCTTATTTTTTCTTTGTAAATCTATGATATAACTCAAATGAATTGAAAAATATAAGAGAAATTATTATAAAATTATTTATATGATTTTTTAGGATTTTTTTAAGATAATAGGATAAAATATGTTTTTAGTGATTTTATTGTTATTATGGTATGAATTGTTTAAATTAAATAACATTTGTTTGGGATTTTTTATGTTTGTTTAGAAAGATAAAAAAGTTGGAAAAATTCCAAAAAATAAAAGGATTAAATTTAAGAATATTTATTAAGTTGAAAAATGGTATCTGTAATTGTAACTCTACTGAATCTAATATATATAAGGCCCACTATGTTGAGAGTTATAATATAGAAATATACAAATGACAAAGAGGGTAACATGAGGATGAAATAAATAGCTGGTGTTTTTAAGGGTTTTATATTTTTTGTTGATAGTACTCAATGAAAATCTATAAGGTTAAATACCATTTCTATTCTATTTGAAGAGTACTCCATGACCCTATGATATGTAAACGTAATTTACTTTAATTTTATAGACAAGATCCCATATTTAAGAGACCATGGAGAATATATAACAATCACCTATAGAATACCTGATATGAATAGGAGATGAAATATAGGCACATAAGAGTTTCTCACTAACACAAGGAGATATATAAAGATTATTTTGTAATCAAAATATGTATAAGTTCAAGTTATATGAGAATACATAATTTGTGATCACTCACAAAAACTTTAGTTGTTAATATCATCTCAATGTTATATGACATAAATTAATATATCTTTAGCCAAAATGATTCTTTTAAAACTTATGTTGACCATGAGAATTCATAGGAAGGATAATATGTAAATAGCAAATATTATGAGGATATTTTTAAGCATAAAAAAGGTGACAACCACATAAAAGAAGTACAAGGAAGCTCACTACATGCATGAAAGCCATATCGATTCTCAACGATGTTTGTTGAGGATTTTTGTGGCCTATTTTTTTAAAAAACTAACACTTTATTCTAGGATATATGATCTTTTTAAATTTCATTCTAGTTGATTACAATTTAGGGTTTTATTCCTCTCTTTCTTGATTATAATGTCCAAAATACTAATATATAGTATTTATTTTTATCTCTACCACACTTTCTAAATTTCCTTATTTTATTCACTAGGATATCTAATTTTCACAATTTTGAGTAACTAACTAGAGGCATGGAATTGGGGGATTCTCTGTCAATGTTACCAAATCCAAACTCTTAATTTCACATTGTTAATTTTCAATTTCTAATGAGTTATGTGGGAGTGCTTGTGGGTTTGTGTATTAATTGTCTATATTTTCAGGACATGATCCTTGATCTCATTCTATTCCATATGAAACCTTCATTCCCTCAATTAAATAAAATATATTATTATATAATGGAGTTTATTTTTATCTAGAGAATTAATGACTTATGATGGATTAGGGTTTGGGTGTTTTCACACTCCTAATCAAGGCATGTTCAATGTTCATGTCTATTGGAGGAGATAATATTTGGTGCGATGAAGATATTTCCAAGGAATTACATCTATCACACTCAAATTAAGGGGTAGTGGTTCACATAAGTTGGGATGAGATATCAATTATAATTTATAGAATAAATATTGACAATGATGGAACTTGAGTAGCAAACCCTAGGACCAAGACCTTTCCTGCTAACACTTGTCAAGGTTTTTACGTCCATTCATTTTATTTCTTGTTTTTATCTATTTTCACAATATCCCCACTTTTATTTCTTCCATTAAAACATAAACATACCAAAAAAGTTAATAAATTAATTAGTTCAGTGATTTATTGATAATGCTTCTCAAGAGAAATGACCATGGTCAGCCATAATGTTGTACTAGGAAAAATACAAAATGTTTTTACACTATCTTATAATTTTTATGTCATTTTCTTGACATGTTTTTTATAAATTTTTAGAAAATATGTATTATCCTAGATTTTTTGTATATTGGTTTATAATATTTAATTATTTCAAGAATATAAAATCTGACAGTGCATAATTATGAGGCTTGGAGTTCCTGGAATGATCCATCAAAGTTTGTTAAGTTTAAGATATCATAATTGAGTTGTTTTCTTGAAAAAGTGTAATAAATATTAAACAGGTGCCCAGATTAGAAATCTGAGGGCAGCATTGCGTTCAGGATGGTGGGTTTACCCTAGGCGCGACTAATGTTTACTTGGCGCAGGCCTCCAGTTAGAAAACACAAAAATAGAATAACCTTAAATAAAATAAATAAATAAATTTATTTTATTTTATAAATGCTTATAACTCAAAAACGATGACTTAGAATAAAAATTTGTGACCACCGCTGATCTCGTGAGTGTATGCTTTCCTTTGGCAGAACATAACATTGGTCGGTACAGGACAACAGTTGAAGTAGGGTTTTGACCGTAAATAAAATAATTAAGCAACAATTATTTTATAGTAAAATTCTATAACTTCTAAACCATAACTCAGATTGAAAATCTGAGAGTACTATTGAATTTGTGAGGGCGTATTTCCCTTTGGAAGAGCCTAAACTCAACCGGCGCGGGTCGAGGGTGACTGTTAATAATTTTTGAACTTTTTTTAAGGTACGCTCAGTATACGTGTGATCGATTTTTTTTATCTTTTGTACCGTTGCTCGGATTAAAAATCCAAGGGCACCGTTGAATATGAAAAACTAGGATTCATCAAGAAACAACTCATCTTCGGCCGTTGAGGACAAAATATAAAAGTAAATTTTTGGACATTTCATGAAAAATAATAAAATAATAAAATAATAATTATTTTATTATTTTCTCTCCATTGCGTGGAAGACGGTGATGTTGCAGGGTAGCGATGATGTGGTGACAAGGCACATTAATGAATCGCATAGATGACCCATATTCTACAATGTAACAGTGAATTAAATGGTGAAAAACAACGACACTGTTTCATAAATGAAACAATGTAATGACGTGATGTTACATCATTATAGAAACATTGCAACGTGGTTTTATAAATACTTTACATGTTGGAAAAAATGAGGAGGAATAATTTGGAGGATTCTCAGGTGAAGCTCTGATGCACTTCCTCCCCAGCGAAGAACGACAATTGACGAAGAACACCTTTTGAAGGTTAGAGCCAGTAAGCGTCGTCGATGCAATAAACTCTTGAGGATGAACATGCGAAAATGAACGTCATAAAAGCTAGGGGTTTACATACTTTGATATCCCCCCTCTTCTCGTTCTTGAAATATGTAACGAACGTGGACCAACCAACTAATGGGTTGATCCACATCTCATCTAATCATGCAAGTGGTTGTTGAAGGGTCTTAAATTTGGTGATTACTCTTCCTTTTTACTATTATTAATTTTCATCCTGTTTAAAATTATAACGCAGAGGGCGCATGATGAAACCAATAAGGCCTGGACCCTCCGCTAAAATTGTCCTTGGTGCGTTCTTTGTGGCAGAACAATGAACATGAAAGTAAGGCATATTTGGGGGCTATGAAATGATGGAGCCATTCCGAGAGGCTTATAGGCATAGATGGCAAAAGGAACGGACCACCGAAGCACATCTAGTGGCCCGCGAAAAGAACCGCCAGTGCGCCATGCCGACAGTAGTGTGCAGTGGTCTGAGGAGGCCCGCAGTAACTGGCTATGGTTAGTGGGGAGGCAGAATGCCGTCGCGCACTGTGGGGGCTAGAGGTGGCTGGCCCAAGTCATCCATGTTAGAGAAGGGCGGCGCCTACAGGCGAAGCCGGCATACCTACCACAGCCCAGGAAGGGGAGTGGCGTGGCGCCGCGTTGGCCGGGACTAGTAGGACACCTGGCCGACCCCAGCTGAAAGAAATGGACCTGCATTCGTAGGGCCAGCTAGAATACATTGTCCGCCTTGAGGCGGACTGGGCCGGATGCGTGCCGGCCAAATAGGCCGGATCCGCGGCCCAACAGGCCAGCACGAGTGGGCCGAGCCCCACCTGACGGGCCGGGCCAACAGTGGTCTGGGTGCGCGAACTAGTTGGGCCAACTCAGATGGGCCAGACCCATTGAACCGGGCTGACCCCGATGGGCCGGACCTAGGTAGGGTCAGGTAGACAACGAGACCCGTTGCGTCGGGCCAACCTGAACGAGTCGGACTGGGCGTCGACCCAACCGACCCCCAACTAAAGAAACACCTATAACTAAAAAACTATGTGTATGTTTGACACATCATCAGTGGAATTGGGACCTCTTTTCAAAAACGGTCCCTTCGGCATATTTTCACGGGCCTGATTGAGCCTGGCCGGATCGAGTTGTGATCACCCCCGTTTCGTGGAAATAGGTGTTACAAATAGATCGAGCATCTGATCGACACCATTTCTATGGCATAATGACACTTGTGACAAGGCAATCCTTTGGAGATACTCAAAGTGAGTTTAAATAGAGTTTGACATTTGACCTAGGCTGGATCACACATGAATCCTACCGGGTCCTTTTTTTAAAAGTGCCCATATCTCAGAGATCGGGCCTCAGATCGATGCATTGTCTATCACGTTGGGACCCCTATGATGGGGCGGTCCCTTGGCAATGATATTTAGGGACTTAGTACTAGTTGAAATATGACTAATGGATTAAGGAGTAGGTTCTTCCATAGATCAGGCGTCCTTTGCGGGAATCCAGGGGATGGATGTGACCAGAAGAAGAAGAGCGACCAATTTGGGTCAGCATGAAAAACTCCAGAGTGGGATGTTCTAGCTGTAAACAAATCATCACTACCAATTTAATAGTGACCAATATGGGTCAACACCATTGACCAATACAGGTCAGCTCCAGTGACCAACACGGGCAGCATCAGTGACCAATACGTGTCAGCACCAACCACCAATACGGGCCAACATCTAGCCACCAATATGGGTCAACATACAGTGACATATATGGGTCAATAGTAGAGTTACTATGGATAAAATGATCTGGCTTTACAAATAGTCATTCGTATCCCAGTAACCTTTAAGTTATACCTTAAGAGTGAGCTATCTCTTTTTCTTTGTACTTCATGATTTAGATGATGCTTGTGATGTCACCTGTGTGGTATTTCTTGTGATATTTTTCATTATGGATTACTGAGATACCTTAGGGGGTGTCAGGGTCCCCTACTGAGTTGTTACACTCACCCCTGCATGGGATCCATCCACACCTGTGTGTCTAGTGAAGACTAATGACGCTCCGAGGGAGACTTTGGAGGTTCAGGATTTGGTGGATCTTGGTGTGACGGGAGCACTAGATATCCCCTTCTTCAACTTTAGGCTCACAGATACTACCCTCCAGGTTGTTATCCAGGGAAGACATGATAACTGTTAACATTATTTTCAACTTCTTGGTCTTATATTTCAGACCACTATTTTTAGTTTACAATTGTACTTGTTGTTGTAATTTACTCTAATGGTTATGCCTTACTTCTTTTGGTTGTTTACATTAGTTTCCCATCTTGAGTGTGTACAGATCTCTAAGGAAATTCCTTCCCTGTTTGGGAAAATCATTTAGGTGCTAGTCACCAACCCCTGGCCTATGGAAGGTGGGCTTGGGGTAGTCACATCCAGGCCCCGTAGGATGGTTCATGAAAACATGGTATCAGAGGGCAGTCAGTTATACCAGAAGAACTAAGAGTCTAATTTTCAATGGAGCAAAAGTGTGAAGTGTCTTGAGTTTGGGTTTCAATTCAGGGAGTCACGTAATAGTGAAGTGGTTGACGTATCCATACACCAGGACCCCGAATTCCATTTTCCGACTCAGTACACAAAACACTAGTTTCATGTGTTTTGAATTGTTTCCTTGATCATTCTTGAGTTAGCTCACTAATTATGAGTTATTGACCACAAAACATCTGTTTCTTAATGGATTCCTCCATGAAGATAGCCATCTAGAATTATATTTGGAGATAATGATAGTGACCCACCAAGCGATGAGCGTTAGTGGAGGAACCTCTCAGAGTGATGGCACCTTCGGGTGGTGTTCCAACATCACCACCACCCATTGAGCAGCATATGATACTAGTGGATCATGCACGCTGGCTGATCACATTGCATAAGTTCTAGAGATAGAGGACTCTATGGTTTCGATGTGGGATGGACCCCAGACAGAAATGTATAGGCTTGAGGTTGTTTCGGGGTTCTTTCTCTTAGTATAGATAGCCACCAATCAGATGGAGATCATGGCCTCTAGCCTTCTTCAGGGTTCAACTGGACAATTTTGGAGCTTCATGCTCCAGGTGAATGAGGAGACAAACCTCACAAGAATGAACATTGAGAGCCTTTTCAGGGCGGAGTTCATGCTAGCAACACTAAACACTATACCTATTCAAGAGCTACTGCACCTGTAGCAGGGCAACCAGATTATGGATCAGTACTCGACGATATTTATTGACCTCTCCTAATATTCCATCGACATAGTAAAAGACAGTTACTTTAGGGATCAGACCTTTGAGTAGGGGCTCTGATAAGAGATCATAGATGCAACTGTTCCTCTCAGCATCGCGATGAAGGATGGGGTGAAAGGGAACGATTTGCTAACAGAGACCTTCATTGCCGAGCAAACACTGATAGTGAGAACCCCTTCTGGATGAAAGGTAGCAGAGTCTTCTGAAGATGGCAGTAGATAGATGATGCAGAAGCCCAAGCAGTGTAGACCTTCTGGAGGGTGACCTCGAGATGAAGGGTCAGAGGTACGAGGCTTGAGAGGCTGAGGGAGCCACTGACGATGTATGATATGTTTTTCCTGTGGGGGATAGGGTCGAAAAGATCATGACTATCCGACCCCCCATGTGGATGATCAGAAGACGGTGGAGGGGTCCCTGAGGTACCGACCATGACAGGAGAATGAGCATCAGCTAGGCGGCGGGGGAGATAGGGGAGCAGGACGTGTAGTGGGAGGTGGTCGGGATCACCAGACACTACCACCACCATCCCTAGGTAGTCCACCATGACCACACAGAGCATGTGGATGGGGAAAATCCCATCTAGAGGATAGTATAGGCTCACGATCCAGACATATCTAAGATGATACAAGGTATGATATTTATCTTCTCTATATTAGTGTAAATGATTATCGTTAAAGGTTATAGCCATTATTTCCTTACCACAGACATCATTTGGGACTCTGGGATTCTGACGAAGCATTGAGATTGACCTTTTCATTTGGATACTTCTATAGGAGTAGATTCAATGGTCACACACAAGTGATGATAGCGAGATCTTACTCTCAAAGGATAGATTTTAAGATGGGATCTTCTAGTAGCAGCATTGAACCCCTATGACATTATTCTAGGCATGGACTGGCTATCAGTAGTTCACACACAGATTGAAATCTAGATACGTACAGTGCGATGTACATGTAGAGATGGAGGTTAGTTTTAATTTATTGGTGAGAAGGAAAATAGAGTAGCACGAGATGGACTTGCACTTAGGAGGGTACAACCTATTACATATCCGCTGGCTTGAATGACCTTCGACATGGTGGATGAGGCAAGTCCACAATCCCTAGTGGTAGTGGATTTGTATGAGGACATCCTTCCAGAAGATGTCCCAGGACTAACTCCTCGTAGAGATGTAGACTTCTTCTATGACTTGTACATAGGAACAACACCGATATCTACACCAACATATGGGATGGCCCTTGTGGAGCTCCCAGAGATGAGGTTACAGTTTGAGGACATAAAGAAGAAGGTATTCTTAAGACCCATTGTTAATCCATGTGAATCCCCAGTGTTGTTTTCCCAAAAGGAAGAAAGATTTTTGAGATAATGCGTGGACTTCTAGCGCCTAAACCAGGTGACCGTGAAGAACCAGTATCCTCTGCTGAGGATTGATAATCTATTTGATTAGTTGAAAGGAGCAAAGTGGTTCTTGAAGATAGACCTCATACCAAGCAATCACCATCATCATGTGTAGGTTGAGTACATCTTGAAGTTGGCCTTCAGATGTCAGTACATATATTACAAATACCTAGTGATGTAGTTCGGCATGACGAACCCCCCTGCATTGTTCATGGGTCCCATCAATAGGAACTTTCAGTCCTACTTAGACCAGTTTGTAGTGGTCTTTATTGATGAAATATTGGTGTACTCAACATCTGAGGAAGAGCATGCTGTACACTTGAGGATAATTCTAGACACACTCTGGGAGCACCAGTTATATAGGAAGCTCTTGAAGTGTAAGTTTTGGATACAGAAGGTCCACTTTGTGGGACACATCATCTCAAAGGTTGGAGTTGCAGTGGATCTATCGAAGACTGAGGTAGTACTTTCTTGGGATCCACCCAGGAGTGTTACTGAGGTGTGGAGATTCCTTAGATTAGTAGGCTACTCTTGGAGGTTCATACCCGATTTCTCCAGAGTAGAAACACTTATGACTTATTTGATGAAGAAGGGTAAACCCTTACAGTGGTTAGAGACATACCATAAGAGCTTTCAATCGCCGAGGCAAAGCTTCACCATCACTCTTATCTTGAGGCTTCCAGAGGAGTGCACTGACTACGTCGTTTATTATGATGCATCAGGGACCAGAATTGGTTGCATCCTGATGCTGGGTGATGCAGTTACTACTTATGGCTCACAACTACTAAGGCCTCATGAGAAGAATTATGTGTTTTATGACATGGAGTTTGAAGAATTAGTCTTCTCATTGAAGATGCAGAGACACTACTTGATGGGTGAGTGGTTCATTGTTTACTCAGACCACAAGAGTCTCATATATATCTTCACAAAGAAATATTTGAATCTAAGGCAACGATGCTGGATACAGTTCCTCCCAGACTATGACTTTGAGATAGTCTGTACTCCTAGGAAGGGGAACGTAGTGGTAGATGCACTTAGCTGGAGATTGACTTCACAGATACTGAATGAGGGTTCAGAGTAGTTAACATCACATTAGATATACTACATGGATAGATATGAGACAATATACCTCTAGTCGATGGTAGTTTCCCCTACACTCCTTCCACAAGTTAGGGAGGCACAACTCGAAGGCCAAACCTGCAAGACTTCACATTCTCAGATAACCTCAGGCCATGCACGAGACATATATTCTGAAGGTGGGGAGTAAACTATCCTTTTCATAGTATATACAATTGAACCATTTGGGCTATGAGAGGAGGTTCTGATGGAGTTACACACACCCCCTTGGAAGTACATCCAAGTATAGCGAAGATATACCAGGACCATCGACATCAGTACTAGGGACCAATGATTATGATTTCACAAAGTAGGTAGGTTTCTTATGCCGACAGGAGATGGAGACCCTTGGAGTTTGAGGAGGGAGACCATGTCTTCCTATGGGTCACACCCCATTGGGGATTGCAGAGATTTGGCCGCGGTGGAAAACTATCTCTGAGGTTCATAATACCTCTCCAGTTTCTCAGTAGAGTGGGTGAGGTGGTGTACTATCAATCTCTTCTCCCACATATGCGTCGGGTGCATAATGTTTTCCTTATGTCATAACTATGGAGATATATGCATGATCCCTCACACGATATCGACTAGGGAGATATGGAATTTGATGATGGGGTGACTTTTACGGAATTCCTGGTGGATATAGAGGATTGAAAGGAGCAAGTCCTTCGTGGATGGTGGATCCCTCTGGTACAAGTTTAGTGTAAGTATGAGAACCTCTAGGAGATCACTTGGGAGTAGGAGGCTCAGATTCGTGCTCAGTACCCAGATTTGTTTGGTTTTCCTTGTTTTGGATTTTAGGAAAGTAAATCTTTAAGGTGGGAGAGAATGTAGGGTCCTGGAATATTCGTATAATTTTTTTATTATATGGAATTATTTTGAGACCATGAAATCTGACGGGAAGTAATTCTGAGGCTTAAAGTGCCTAGAACGATCCGTCGAATGTTGTTATGTTTAAAATAGTGCGCTTGAGTGGTTTTCTAGAAAAAGTTGACTAACTATTAAATGGGATAGCTTATCAAAAATTTGAGGGCACCATTGTATTCAGGATGGTGGTTTTACCCTAGGCATGACTCTAGTTTAGTCAGTGCATGCCTTCAGTGAGAAACCCCGAAAATGGCATAACTGTAAATAAAATAATTAAATAGAATTATTTTATTTTTCAAATACTTATACTCACAAACGGTGACTCAGATTAAATATCTGAGACCATCGCTAAACTCGTGAGGGTATGATTTCTTTAGGAAGATCGTAACATTTTTCAGTGTGGAACAACAATGGAAGTTAGTTTTTGGAGATGGTTTTTTCTTAGAAAGATCCTAACCTCAACCGACGTGGGTCGAGGGTGACTAAAATTTTTTTTTGAACTTTTTTTAAGGTACGTTCAGTAAATGTACGAGCCGTGTTTTCTATATTTTGAACTGGTGATCAGATTAAAAATATGAGGGCATAGCTGAATCAAAAATTCGGAGATTGTTTTATAAAAACATAACTTCATCCGATGAGGGCCGAGTGGGAATGTTAATTTTTGAACTTTTTGAGAAATATAATAAAATATTTTTTAAAAAAATTAATTTTTTTCTTTTCTCTATGTTGTGTGGAGGATGGTGACGTTGTGGGGAATCGATGATGTGGTGATGAGGCACATTAATGAAACAAATGGATAACCCATATTCTGCATTGTAACAGTGAATTAAATGTTGCAAAACAGTGTAATGATACGACATCACGTCATTATGGAAACACTGCAGCGTGGACCTTTAAATCATTCGATGTGCTGAGAAAAATAAGGAGGAAGGATTTGAAAGACTCTTGGGAGAAGCTCTAATGAACTTCCACCCCAGCGAAGAATGAAGAACGATGAAGAAAACCTCTATAAGGTTGGATCCGGGAAGCGTCGTCGACACCGTAAACCCTTGAGGGAAAATGTGTGACAAAAAACATCATAAAAGGTAGAAGGTTTGTGTGTATTGATGTTTCCTCTCTCCACATTCTAGAAAAATGTAACAAATAAGGACCAGCTGACTAACGGGTCGATCCCCATCTCATCTAATTAGGTCGGTGCTTTTAGAAGGGCCTTAAATTTGGGGATTACTCCTCTTTTTAACTATTATTAATTTTTCTCTAGTTTAAAATGCTAAAGTAGAGGGTGTGGTCCGAAACCAACAAGGCCAAGACCATCCACTAAACTGTTTCTTGATGTGTTATTCGTAGAGGAACAACGAACATGATGACAAGGAATTTTTGTGGGCCGAAAAATGACAGTGGCATCCCAAGAGGACCATAGGTGCAGATGACCCCAAGAACAGACCACCAGAGAACGTCTGGTGGCCCGTAGAAAGAACTACCGGCGTGCCATACCAGTGATTTTCAGAGGAGGCCCACCGCAACTGGATGTGGGTGGTGGGGAGGCGGTGCGCTGTCATGTGCATGGGGGCTAGCCCAGGCTTGCCGCACTGGAGAAGGGCGGCACCCGCAGGCGCTGCTGGCGGCAGCAACCGCGACGAGCAGACCGTAGTAGGAAGGGGGGAGGCATGACGCCGTGTTGGCCGGGACCGGTCGGCCTCTTGGGAGACACCGACTATAAAAAATGACCCAATATCCATGGGAATAGCTAGAAAACGTGGTCTGCCTTCAGGTGGACTGAGCCGACCAAATGGGACGGACTAGCAGCCCAGCAGTCCAACATGGGTTGGCCGAGCCCTACCCAGTGGGATGGGCCAATCATGGTTCGGGCCCACAAACCAGTCGGGCCAACCCCGACAGGCTGATCCCAGTAAACTGGGCTGAAACTGATGGGCCAGACCTGGGTGGGGTCATGTAAATCCCAAGACCCGTTGTGTTGGGCTGGCCTGACTGCGTTGGACTGGGCCCCAGACCCAACCGACCCCCGAATAAAGAAATGACTATAACTGAAGAACCAATTGTCCGTTTAAATGTAGTTAGTGTCTTAGAGACCCATTTTGGAGAACAATCCATTTGACATATTTCGGCAGGCCTGACCAAGTTGGACCGGACCGAGGTGTGATCACCCCACTTCATGGAAAGGGGTGTAACTAACAAATTGAGTATCCGATCGATGAACCGTCTGAAGAATAAGGACCCTTGTGACAAGGAAGTACTTTGGAGATACTATAAGTGTGTTTTGATATATTTTGATGTGATACCTAGGTTGGATCAGACTTGAATCCAACTGGGCCCTTTTTGCAAAAGTGCCCATATCTCACAGACTGGGCGTCTGATCGACGCATTGTCTTTCACATTGGGACCCATATGATGGGGTGCTCCCTTGTGTATGATTTTTTAAGACTTCATATCAGTTGATAAATGATCAATGGCTTGAGGATAATAGTCTTCCAGAGACAAGGCTTGCTTCATACATGAATCCAGGGGCTGGCTATGACATGGAAAATAAAATCAACCAATTCATGTTAGCATTAGAAACTTTAGAGTGGGATAATGTATTTGTACAACTATTCATCCCTACCTATTTACTACCGACCAATACGGGTCATCACCAGTGACCAATATGGGTTATCACTGATGACCAATACAGGTTAGCACTATTGACCAATATGGGTTACCACCAGTGACCAATACGGGTCAGCACTAGCGATCAATACGAGTCATCACCAGTGACCAATACGGGTCAACATATAGTGCCCTATACATGTCAGTAGTAATGTTACTATAGATAATATGGTCTGGATTTATGACTTGTTATTCCTATCACAGTAACCTAGTAGTTATACCATAAGAGTGAGCTGCCTCTTTTTCGTTGTGCTACATGATTTAGATCACGCTTGTGATGTCACCATTGTGGTATTTTTGGTGATTTTTTCCTTTGTGGATTTCTAAGAGACCTTCGGGGGTCTTGGGAAAACCTATTGAGTTATTATAACCACCAATGGATGGGCTCCGCCTACACGTGTGGGTCTGTTGCACACTACTGACGCTCTCAGGTAGGTGTTAGAGGTTCAGGACATGATGGAGTTAGGGCGAAGAGAGAAGTCAAGATCCTATTCTTCAACTTCAGAATCATAGATACTACCATACAGGTTGAGCTCCAGGACCTATGCGATAACTGTTTACTTTCTTTTTCAGTTTCTAGGGCCTTTATTCTGGCCCACTATTTTCAGATTACAATTTTACTTATGGTACTATCATGGTTATTCCTTACTTTTGTTGGATGTTTACTTGAGTTTACCATCTTGAGTTTATATAGATCTCTAAGGCAATTCCTTCCCTATTTGGGAAATACCTTCAGGTGGCAGTCACCAACCCCTAGCCAATGAGAGGTGGGCTTGGGGTAGTCACATCCGGGCCCCGTGGGACGTGTCGTGACAAAATATCTTCCATTTCATTTTCAAATGATGATTAAAAATTTTCAATTTATTTTATTATACTGAATGTGATATTATTAGAGGTTAACTATTCGAATAAAAACTCAAACTATATTAAATATATACATAATAGAATAATCGATATTTATTTTAAAATTGAAAAACACATTATTATTTCATACCTCTTGGTGCAAAAATATGGCCCGACAGAAAGGAGCAAAAAAGGAATGCAGGCAAGCTGCCTCGCGAATCCCCGATGCGAAGCACTCACGCGAAGCCCCGTCGCGAAACACCCCGACCCTCGCGGCCTCGCGAAGCTCCGGAGGCGATGATGCTCCATGAACGCATTTGACGTTCGCGTGCTGCTGCAAAGCTCTAGAGGCGGTGATTCTGCGCGAACGCCTTTGACATTTGCGAGCCGCCGCAATGCTCCAGAGGCGGTGATGCTCCGCGAACGCGTTTGACGTTCGCGAGACGCCGCGAAGCTCCAGAGGCTGTGATTCTGGGCGAACGCCTTTGACGTTCGTGAGCCGCCATGAAGCTCCAGAGGCGGTGATGCTCCGTGAATGCGTTTGACGTTCGCGAGCCACCACAAAGCAACAGAGGCAGTGCGGGAGTTCTGCTTCGCGGTGCCCCTTCCCTATAAATACTGAACTCCCCCTGAGTCCATGGACGGACAATCCGACCTTTCGGCTTCTCCTCTCCCGAATCGCGAAGCACCCTTTACCCCGGGAATCATGAGCTCCGCGAGGTACTCCTACTTCGCGAGACGACTCTGCTTTGTCTCGTTTTCAGCCCCTCTTTTGAGAGGGATGCCCTTCGCGAAGCTCAAGGGCATTCACGAAGGAAGGGGATTCCCAAGGGAACCCGGGCAGCCGCGGAGCACTTGTGCTTCGCGAAACACCCAACCCATACGAGTGATCCCTATGCTAAGGCAGGATCGCTCCACATCGGGAAGCACACTAATTTGCAGGACCGTGCTTCGCGAGGCACCCCTCCTTCACGAGGCAGTGCTCTGTTCCACTTCGTGAAGCACCTCCCATTCACACCCGTGTCCCATGCTAAGGCAGGATCACTCCACATCGTGAAGCAGACTGCTTTGCAGGACCCTGCTTCACGAGGCAGTGCTCCGCGAACACTGTTCCACTTCGCGAAGCACCTTCCATTCCCACCTACGCCCCATGCTATGGCCAAGGCACTCCACTTCGCGAAGCACACTCCTTTTCTTAGTGATTACTCTTCCCGTGCGACCCTCCAGGTTTGCACGATGTGATTTCAATGTTCCATGGACAATACCACTCGTAGCGTTGCTTCGCCTAATGATTCTTCGCATAGGCATGCTAACGGCTATTGCTTCTTCGCATAGCCACGCTAACGTAGACCCTTCGATGGTTCGTTCCACAACCCCCCTTAACCATGGACTTACTGGTACCTTCCCTTCCCCAAGGACCAGAGGGTACCAGTTATGTAAGTCCTAAGGGTGTAGAGTGAACCCACCTCGTCCGAGCTGCAGGACGTTAAACTGCCAAGCACCACGTCCTCAACACATGACGTTAAAATGTGACCCAACCTCGTATCCCTCACGAAGGGTCCCCCCAGCTCGAACATTCGTTACACCACTCGTCTCCACGGGAATGGAATCACCCATCCAAAAGGGGTGATATCCTCTTTTTCGGAGTGGCGTATGTTCGTAGGAGAAGGGCGACCCTAGCTCCCCATCGGACGGCTGCACCTCTGCATCTCCGTACTTCCCCACTACCAAGGTCAGTGGAGGTCGTGTTATGGGACGAGGTGCCTCCCATCATTGGGCCATGGTCTATCTTTCTCGTGCTTTGTCGCACCATGGGCCTCCATCCTGGAGTAAGTCCCAGCACCATGGGCCGCCTAACGCGTAAGCCCCTCTTTGCTTCTCACGGACGCATCCTTCGCGACGTGATCGTCAGGTCCTTGCAACCTCTTGTTTCTCACACCGAGCATGACTCACGTGGGCTTAGAGTGAGCACCGACCCTGACCCCATTCCATAGCGAACTACAAGGACTTTGATCCATGCCAAGGCATGGTACATAGGAAGCCTCACTGAGGTTCAAGCCCACACATCATTTCACGTCGGGTCTCACTCCCGTCCAGCATGACGTTAAACTGCATTCTGGTCCAGTAGTAAGCCGTTGCTACCCATCTTAGCGAACAATGAGGACTTTGATCCATGTCAAGGCATGGTACGTAGGAAACCTTCCCAAGGTTCAAGCCCACTACAAGCGGACCAAGGTCCACCTTCATGTCGGTTCGCCGACAAAGCCCCATTTGAACTATGAGGTCTTTGATCCATGTCAAGGCGCGGTATGTAGGAAGCCTCCACAAGGTTCAAGCCCACCCATCATTCAATTCACGTCGAGTTCTACCAACGTCCAGCACGACGTTAAACTGCAATTCCAGTTCGACGGCAAGCCGTTGTGACTAATCCGAACTACGAGGACTTTGATCCATGTCGAGGCATGGTACGTAGGAAACCTTCCCAAGGTTCAAGCCCATCTCCCATTGGACCAAGGTCCCCCATTTATGTCGGTTCACCGACACCCAATGCCCGTCGTTCATTCATGTCAGGGCTCATTTTCATCCCGCATGACATTAAACTGTATTCCATCAATTCTATGAACTACGAGGTCTTTGATCCATGTCAAGGCATGGTACGTAGGAAACCTTCCCGAGGTTCAAGCCCACCATTAGTGGGCTCACGGGTCTACTTTCACGTCGGTTCGCTGACAATTCCCATCGGGCCAAGGTCCACCCTCGTGCCGGTTTATCGGCACCGTCCCAAACTACGCGGACTTTGATTCCCTGCCACGGGTATACGTAGGAAGCCTCTTCAAGGATCAAGACCAACACCACCATCTCCCCTGCGATGGTCCCATTTCACTCCCCTCCGCTCCATTCATCCCCTATCCACCCTGATCCTCGCCTGGACCTCATGTCTCGGTGAGACCATGTCGGTATGCTCTTCTTCGCGGCCGCCCATGGGCTGGCCCCGGTATCAGCATACCTTCAAGGGAAATACCTCAATCCGATCTACCCTGGCTAATGCTCTGGTTGGGTTGATCCTCTCCACTGGACGTTAATCTTGCGGCATACCCTGTGTTAAACACGAGAAGCTGTGGAAAACCTTAGATATGTGTCTATGGCATTTAATTCCCCGCGTTCGATGTGGGATGCCTCAGGCTTCCACGCCCTCGAGAAGCCCTGTGACCAGGGACAACAGAAAAACACGCCAGGTTCCCCAGCATCCAGACACGCTACTGATGCCTCAACATGACTACTCCCCAGACTGAAGGTTGCTTCCCTGACCGGACCCCTTGGAATGTCCCGACAGAAGCAGCGTAATTAACCGGCGTCCATGGAAACATGGCACTGGGAAGAGTTTCACGAACTACGTATTAAATCTATGAGGGAGACCCGGACTAGGTGACGAGCTCCGAGGAGGAATCCACGGAGGGAAGAACTGACATCCCGTCATCCCATTTCGATCAAGGAGAAGACGTACCTGGGCTAGGAACGAATGCCGCCCGCCTTTGGAAAGCGGGAATGCGGGGCAACGAAGCCGCACATCCTCCTCCGCGGACGGACAGATGCGCGCGCGCCCTGGCGGAAGCATCAGAAATAGAAATGGTGAACCCGATGTGAAATTCTTCTCCTCAGTATGGAGATTAGTAGCGTTCGAGACACCAGTAGATTGAAGTGTTGCCGGATCCAGATATCCGGCGCCTAGTCCCACCAAGAAAATAGCGGGCCTGTCGTGAAACTCACCAGAAGTCGGGGCAGTAGAACGTGGGGAATTCGGTTCTGCAGTGTGTTGGCATGGATCTTTCTTACAGACGTGGAGAACGGAAGGACACTGGGGCACTGGCTGTCAATCCTTTTCCTCTCAGTGCTGATGAGTTGATCCCTTCATTTCTCAGGAACCAGGTTACAGTTACAGAGACGCGATCATCGCCTGCTAGCCTACGCAGGGGCAGGGGCAACATCGCCGCGGCCACCCCACATGGCGCCGTTACTGCTATGACGGCTGCCGCATCGCGGAATACGGGGCGCCCATGCCCCCTTTCCCCATCCGAGGTCATCCAGCGAAGGGTGATCAACAACCTCATGCGCAGGTACGAGGAGGATGGGGTCATCCCAACTAGGGATATGGCCCGTCTGGACCTAGAGGCGTCCAGGCCTCACCGTCAACGCCGCCCTAACAGGCCGCACAGGGATCCCCTGCTCCCCACCCCAACGTTCAACCGTTTCGGGAGCCTGTCCCCAGAACGCCTTGACGACTCCTCTCCTTATGCCGAAGAGGCGGGCGCCATTCGGCTCAGCCCACTCAGGGCCCCGACCCAAGGGCTCCATATGAGAGCTCCCGCCCGGCCGCGTCAGCGCCGCCGTCCGGCTCCGCAGGAAGAGCAGTTAGGCCATGCCCCTACACCACCTGCACCAGCTCGCCTGCCCCGACGTCAGCGCCAGGCCCGGGCTGAGGATGCTCGCCTAGGCGCGTCGATGTCGACAGCTACAGTGGCCCGAGCCACCGACGACGTGCATCACGAAGCCCCTGCGTACACTGAGCAGGGGCACTCTTTTACCCAACCAGGATCGAGACCCCGACCACCCCACGGGCAGGTCGGGTTGACTCTCCGGGTTGCCGGCCCAAGTGGTGATCGCCGCGAGCTAACCCGCGGTGATATCACCCTGTACGGAGGTCCTCCCCGTGCCACTACGTCACAGAGCGCGGGCCCTCCCCGCTCCGAATTTCGTCATGGAGGCATGCGTCGTGCTACCCCCATCCCCAAGGAAGACCTGCCCCACGACAGTGACGCCCAGCGCGGAAATCTTTCCCACGCCCACCATACAGGGTATGGAGTCCATTCTCCTGCCCCTGACTGCCGATCAGAAGGAGCCGTCCATCCGGTCCTTCTCCAACGTGGGGGACCTCCCTACATCATCTTTGCAACCGGCGAAGGTCCTCCTCGCCCCAGCAACTATAGGAGTGAAGGTCAGCCTCGCTCCGCCCGCAGTGACCATGGAGGTCCTCCCCATGCTCCTGCCAATTTTAACAGAGGCCCCACCTAAACGGGTGTTGTTCATGGAGGCACCCCCCATGTACCCTTCGACATCTGCCCCGGTGCCCCTTTCACCTCGGCCATCTCGAGTGGGGGCCCTCTCCGCCACGGCGCCAGCGCCGCCCCGGGACTCCATGATAGGGATCAACCCTGTCCCGAAGAGCCACCCCAGTGCAGGAGAGCAGGTCGTCGCCGCCACAAGAAGAGTCCAGGGAAAGCCCGGGTGGAGACCAGACCCGCTCGTTTCTCCGACTCTGAGGCAGAATGCGACTCAGCCATGGAGGCTTCTCCCCGCTCCTCCGTATCAAGGACCGGGGCAAGAATCAGACGCGTTAACCTCATTCTCCCGGAACATGAGGTCCACCAGATTCCCATCTCCCTCCGCAGGTACATACAGGAGGAAGAGATTCTGGTAATTCCACAGGTCTCGACCGCGCAATCACCACCATCGTCACCAGAAGCGCCCTCTACCTCTACCAGAGACCACAGAGAGCTATTCTGGGGGCCAATTGCGGTAGAGCGACAACATGACTGGTCACCAGTAGCTACGATTCCTGTGCCAGAATCTGTGGCTATTAGCCCCTCATACTGTGACATCGTGGCCAGGTCACCTCTCTCTTCGGAGGATGGCCCAGAGTTCGACGTCCAGTCAGCTCGTTAGCCGTATTCTCCACCGCCAAGTCTACTATCCCAGAGGTCCGCCTCGGTGCCGTTACCAGTCCCTCAGCCGCCACCTGTTGACGAGTGGGGAAACACAGGGCCAGATCCTCAGTCCGAGCCCAGGAGCTTCTGGAGTATTCTTGAAGCAGATTACTTCCCGGAGAAGTTTTGGCCGATGGCAGCGCTGAATTTTCGCGTACCGAGGTCTCTTACCCCTGAGGAAGTGGGGTGTTTTTGTCGAACCCTATGGGAGACGCACTTCCGCCTCCGTTACGAATAGGTAGTGAACCCCAGAAGTCGGGAGATCTTCGAAGAAATCGGCGAGCAGTGCTGCCTGATCGATGCAGCCTCGCTTCTTGTGGCCCAACACCCTGAGTCACCAGGACGCCAGAGCGCCCTTCAACGGAAATGTGTTTGGAGTTTTAAAGCACTCCGCAGAATCGTCAGGGAAGCCACCCCCCATGTGCAAGTCCGTGGTTGGGGACACTATGCCGCTCTCCTCTTCGACCTTATCCGACGACAGCCCGATTCGCTATGCGACATCGAGGACATGCCCTCGAGAGGCATTGCGGTCAACATGACCAACATCATGGACAAGTAAGACGAGCTCGAACTCCTTGATGGAGACCTACCCCTTGAGGGCATGCCGTCACTGCTGGACCCATCAAGGAGAGTTACCCGTCAGCAGAGGAACCTGCTAGGCCTCCCCGTACCCACCGAGTCGCTGATACTCAGTCGAAACACCGGCAAGGGTAAGGGGCATGTCGGAACTGTCAAGCTCTCTGAACCATCCGCCTCTGTGTAGAAAATGGACGAAGATCCCGAAAAGGCCGCGTTATTCCAACAGCTTGCCGAGCAAAAGGGGCTGGTTGACGAACTTTTGGCTGAGCACGCCGCAGAGCGGCGACCCGACTATGGTGATCCCAGGCCGGGGCAGCAGGGGCAGGAACAATTTCCCCCCGGTGAGATGCCTTCGGGAAACCCTGATCATGATACTTCCGCAGACAGGGCAGAAGCCGGGACGTATGGCAAGAGGGCGCGATACGTTTCACCAACCCCTCCTGAGCGACGGCGCAATCTGAAGAATCCAGTCCGGGTTCCACCAGTCGCCCTGCAGGTCGTCCAGCCAGTTGACCCACGAGCGACCGAAGCTGTCTACCATGTTGAAGAACCTGGCAATGCACTTGTGGTTAGGGATCCCCGTCAAGACAGAGACCCCCGCCCGGATGATATTATTGCGGCACTCACAGCCCGCCTTGAAGCGTTAGAAACGCGGAAGGTGGCGGTCCCACTAGATGGAAAGCCTTATCCCGCGTGGGTGGATGATATGCCCGCACCTCCAGGTTTTGGGAACCCATCTTTCTCGCCCTTCAACGGGATAGAGGACCCTCCCCAGCACTTGGCTCATTTCTCTTCCAGGTGTGGCCCCATGCTGGGGACCCCGGCTCAGCAAGAAGCCTCCAAACTCCGATGTTTCGTACAGACATCGGAAGGCCCGGCATTTGTTTGGTACAGCCAGCTCCCTATCGGATTGGTGACCGGTTGGGAGGATCTCCGCCGACAGTTCCTATACCCGTTCAGCTCCACCACGTGGAAGACCAGCATTGCGGACCTCTTCAAGTGCAAGCAGAGGCCGGATGAGCGGGTTGCCGATTTCATCGCCTGGTGGAAGGGACTTACCCTCGATATGCCACAGACTCAGGAGCAATTACTGACGATGTGTGTGGGGAATGTCAAGACAGAGCTGGTACCCTCTCTGATCACCCAGAACTACCCCGGAGGGTTCAGGGATTTCTCAAATAAGGCTCAGCGCCTCGAAGAAGAACTGCAATAGGCTAGTCAGGCACGTTTTTCCCCCCATGATCCTAGCTAGGAGGGCCGCCAGGGCATAACCTGTCGCGGTGGCCCAAATAGAAGCCCCGAGGCAGCTGGAGTTACTGCCGGTGGCACCACCCCCGCAACCCCGCAGAGGACCTCCACCTCAAGCACAGGCTCCTGCCCAGCAGCGACCGCCTCAGAACCGACAGGTCCCCCCGCGCAACGCGCCACCGCCACCTAGGCGGGACAATCCGGCGCCGCCTCCTCGGTAGGCCCCTCTGGCCCCTCGTCAGGGCCAGGCCCCCAGGTCCCCCTATCCGGAAATAAGGCACCAGACTTATTCGTTTAACAAAAATCAGGTCCCTGGCTATTTCCGAAGTGCTCTAGAGCAAGGGATTGTGCGCTTGCCCGAGTGCAGAAGGCCGACAGAGGTAAATCTCACCGATTACCCAAACTACTGCCCTTATCATCGAATTCTGGGGCACACCCTCAAGCAATGCTATGTGTTCAAAGAATGGCTTCAAGAACAGGTTAACAACAACATAGTCAAGTTGGGCCTGGCACCAGCACAAGTGGCGGGTGTCTTTACAGGATTAGAGATCGGCAGTGACAGCGAAAGCGAGTGGCAGCAGGTCCCCAGCTGCGGATCCCAGAAATATGACGACTGGATGGATTGAAAAACTATCGTCTGTTCCCATGGTATCATCCGGGCGTGCCTGAAGCAGTCGAAGCCTTTAGAAGAAGTAGTCGGTGCCTCTGCATCATCTTCGCAGTCGACCTCTTCCTAAAAGGGCAAGCAGCGGCGACGCAAGAAGAAGCAACGCGCACCCCCGGTGCCGTCGTCATCCCGCCCTCTCGGCGATTTTATGCCCCCTGAAATGAGGATTCCTCCCAGAATCTGCCCAGTGGCGGATGACTCCTCGAGCGACAGTCAAGGGTATGATTCGGTTAACACCATGGAGCTGGTAAAGCCCTATATGACCCCCGATGAAAGGGAACGCCGGGCAGACCTCCCCAACGTTCCTAGCCGACATCAACGTCAGCGGAATCGCAATCATGCCAGTCATCGAGGTACGTCAGCAGGAACTTTTGGCCAATCCGTGAATGCTACTGAGACCAGGCAGCAGGCTCAGCGTATATCTCAGCACGTGCAACCCCATCTAACGCCCTCGGCTCTACCTCCACCGCCGTTCATGCTACTAGATTAGGGAGAGCTGCCTCGTTCGTATGACAGTCAGTCTTGCCTGGCTACAGGCCAGCCTCTGCTTCCCAATCCTAGTCCGGCGACTATCCTCCATGCTTCTACTAGTAGGCAGCAGGATGTACCCAGTACTAGCCGATCGCCGGTCCAACTAGCAGGACCCGCTGTGTCTCCAAGTGCCGAGCGACCTCCTGTAAGCAGAGGTTCGCGTTTGGCACGCAAGTATGATGTCTTGAAACACCTGGCCGACATTCCGGCGAGGCTCTCCATCCTTGAGGCCCTCCGCCTATCATCCGAAATGCGTGAGGCACTTGCCGAGGCCTTAAGGAGCCCCTTCCAGTTTGAGATGGATGTAGCAGCTGCAGAAGCCTTCTATACCGAGGTGATTGAAAACGCCGAGTGTCAGGCGGTTATCTCGTTCTCCAGTGAAGATGAGGACCCTTATATACAGGGGCACATTCACCCGCTGTACATCACTGGCCATTTTAATGGCATGGAAATCCGCCGCTGTCTCGTTGACACGGGTTCTGGAATCAATCTAATTCCGACCCGGATGTTGCGAAAGCTGGGTCCATCTGAAGGTGATTTGACTCCCTCTGACCTCAGGATCCAGGGGTATGACAGGACTGAGCAAACCCCAGTCGGAAAGATCCGCCTGAAGACTCAGTTCGTTGGGTTAGTTGCCAGCACTGAGTTCATGGTCATCTCTCAGGACACCGCCTACAACGCGTTGATGGGTTGGACATGGCTCCATCTGCATGCAGCGGTCCCTTCATCATATCACCAGTGCCTCAAGTACTCCCTCAACGGTGAAGTAGGCGTTCTCTAAGGAGATGCGTCCCCTTTCGCTTCTTGTGAGGCCAGCTACCTGGATGCGGGTTATTACAAAAGTAAGCGTAAACAAATCCTGGTAAGTGAGGATGGGCCCGCCCCGGTCACAGGTGATCCTTGGGCAAGCATGGATGACGCCTACGTCCTTCCAATCCACCGGTTGGAGGCCACGACCCCCGACATGGGGCAATGTTTTGTTGTTTCAGGTACGCAAGGAAGGTATGTTCCCGTGTCCAAGCAACGATGGAAAATCACCTCGTACTCCTACACCAACCAGGCTCAGGTCACCCAGGAACCTCCTACCCCTGTACGGTACCAGGATGTCAAGATTATGACGACAACGGTATTCCATACATGTCTCTTCCATCGGGCTGGAATCCACCAACTCAGGCCGATGCGCCACCACTTCTTTGATATTATCAGACGTGGCCCCTTAGGCCGAAGGCCACATGGGCTAGGATCGAATGCCTTCATTGCTACGGTCTCAATGGCAAGTGGGTCTCCTGATGTGATGACCGCTGCTGCCCAAGCCGGCACCAGCTGCCCCTCGGATCTTGATGACCCAGAAGTACCTCCAGTCGTGGGAAGCCCCCCCACGGGTGGGGAGGATGACCTGGAGGATGCTCCCCCTGCCTTTGAAGAAGGCGTCTCCACCACGGTTGATGAACTGGTACCGGTGAACCTTGGTAGCGAGGCAGATCCGAAACCCACATTGATCAGTGCATCCATATCCCTCGAGGAGCGGTAGCGGTACATAGACTTCCTCAAACAACACCGTGATGTGTTTTCCTGGAGTTACAACGAGATGTCGGGACTGGATCCCCAGGTAGCCGTTCACCGTCTGGGCCTCCCGGAAAAACATCGTGGGTTTAAGCAGCCTCCCAGGAAAATGCACCCTTCTCATGGTGCCATGGTTGAGGCCGAAGTTGATAAGCTTATCAAAGCCAACTTCATTAAGGAGGTCCAATACCCCAAATGGATTGCCAACATTGTGCCAGTCAGGAAGAAGAATGGGTAGATCAGAGTCTGCATCGACTTCCACGATCTTAATCGCCACTGCCCAAAGGATGACTTCCCA
Source organism: Viscum album (assembly GCA_963277665.1). Classification (NCBI taxonomy): domain Eukaryota; kingdom Viridiplantae; phylum Streptophyta; class Magnoliopsida; order Santalales; family Viscaceae; genus Viscum; species Viscum album. The sequence goes on from OY728125.1 coordinate 878,490,914, forward strand.
CTCCCGGTGACGAAGTTATTGATTGACGCCACAGCCGGGTTCCAAGCCCTCTCTTTCATGGATGGATACTCCGGGTACAACCAGATCCGAATGGACCCCAAAGACGAGGAGTCCACTGCCTTCAGGGCTCCCCAAGGTACATTCTGCTACCAGGTTATGCCATTCGGTTTGAAGAATGCAGGTTCCACTTATCAGAGGGCCATGCATCGCATATTCAAACCGATCTTGGGGACATTGGTGGAATTCTACGTGGACGACCTCGTAGTCAAATCATGTCAGCGCCAGGACCATCTCAAAGACCTCGAGAAAGTGTTCGGTTTCCTTCGTTCCTGTCACCTGAAGATGAACCCGCTGAAGTGTGCCTTCGGGGTCACCTCTGGAATGTTCCTGGGCTTTGTTGTCAGATACCGAGGTATCGAGATCGACCCAGAGAAGATCAAGGCCATCAGCCAAATGCCTCCCCCGAGCAACATTCGAGAGCTTTGAGGCCGTTAAGGCCGCTTAGCCTACATATGCTGATTCATCGCGAATCTGGCTGGCAAGTGTAATCCCTTTTCCCGGCTAATGAAGAAGGGTGCCGCCTATGAATGGGATGAGGAGTGTCGGACAGACTTCGAGGAAATCAAGCAGTATCTGCTCCAACCTCCAGTCTTGGTGCCACCCGTCTCCGGAAAGTCGGTGGTCCTTTATGTGACCGCCCTGGAGAAATCCCTCGGTGCGCTGCTCACCCAGAAGAATAACGAGGGTACTAAGAACAGTCTCTACTATCTCAGCCACATGCTTATCGATACGGAGGTAAGATACTACCCTATCGAAAAGAGCTTCCTTGCGCTCGTATTTGCCGTGCAGAAGTTGCGACATTACCTACAGCACCATGAGGTGCAATTGGTCTCCCGGGTAGACCCACTGAAGTACATCTTGAACCGCCCCATGCTGACTAGTCGACTCGCACGGTGGGCGGTGATTCTCCAGCAGTTTGATATCAGGTTCGTACCACAGAAGGCCATTAAGGGAAGGGCGTTGGCAGACTTTCTAGGTGCCCATCCAACCTCCGCGGATCAATCCCTGGACCTGGATTTCCTGGACAAGACGATCCTCTCGGTCGATCATGCTGTCCCATGTTGGAAAATTCATTTCGACGGCGCCTCCCGGAGCCCCACCGGAAGGAGTCTCAACGATCCCATGCTCAACAGAGTGGGCCTGGGTATTGTCTTCATCACCCTGGCATAGGCCGTCCTACTATACTCGTTTCTACTGTCAGAAGGTTGTACGAACAACGAGGCATAGTACCAGGCTCTCATTACTGGCCTCGAGTTGGCCCTTGAGATCCATGTACCCCATCTACATGTGAAGGGAGATTCCGAGATGGTAATCAAACAGGTTAATGGTGAATACGTCGTCAGGAAGCCGGAGCTTGCACCATTGCTGGAGTACACACTTCGCCTAATGGCCTGATTCTCTTCTCGACCAGAGGTCACCCATGTCCCACGGTCGCAGAACGGCCAAGCGGACGCCCTGGCTGGCTTGGCCGCATCGCTCGCAGAACCCAAGCAATATGATTTGATCATACATGTGCCACACCGGAGAGTTATTGCTCCCATCACCCAAGAGGACAATGATGGCCTGCGGGTAAGTCATCTCACTGCCGGACCCTCTATGTCAGGGGTCCCGAGCTCGTCAGACGTAGTGATTGAAGCCACTCCCAACTGGAGAACACCTTTTGTCGAGTATCTCCAAAATGGTCGCCTCCCGGATGACTGGGCCGAGCGCGAGCGAATCCGATGCCACGTGCTGCAATTTACCCTCCAGAGTGGCCCCAGTCTTGAACAGATTCTTTATAAACGGAGTGTCGATGGTGTCCTCCTCCGTTGCATTCAAGGAGTAGAGATACCTCAAGTTATGCAGGAGGTTCACGCCGGTTCCTGTGGCGCCCATCAAGCTGGGCCGAAGTTGTACCATAAAATCCATAGGTTAGGGTACGTCTGACCCTCTATGATCCACGATTGCATTGGGTATGCCAAGAGATGCCACGCGTGCCAAGTACACGCCAACTTCTTGCATCGGCCGCCGGAGCCCCTCCACCCCACAAAGTAGTCTTCGCCATTTGTGGTACGGGGGCTTGATGTAGTGGGACCGTATCCACCGGCAACAGCCCGCCAGTGTAGGTTTATCCTGACTGCTACAGATTTCTTCTCCAAGTGGGCAGAGGCAGTTCCGCTCAAAGAGGTCAAGGCCCGTTCAATCGTTGACTTCGTGAGCTCCAACATTATCCACCTGTTTGGGGTCCCTCACGCCGTTCTCACCTATAACGGCACCAACTTCCGAGCGGCTGAATTAAAGAAATTGTACGCCAAGTACATCATCCAGTCGAACCATACCTCCCGCTACCACGCGCATGCGAATGGATAGATCGAGGTGTTCAATAAGACCCTCTCTAACATTCTGCAGAAGATGGTTGGCCAGAACAAGAAAAGTTGGCCGGACAAGCTCCCCAACGCCCTCTGGGCTTACCGGACGACGACTCGTAATTCCACCCAGGTGACCCCATATTCCCTGGTGTATGGAGTTGAGGCCGTCCTACCCATTGAGATCCAGCTGCCGTCGCTACGCACTGCAGTTTACGATCACCAAACACCAGATGAGGTAGCCGAGATCCGTCTAGCTGAATTGGAAGCACTGGACGAGAACCGACTTCGTGCCCTACACAATATGGAAAAGAATCAGGACAAGATAGTGAGGGCCTTCGACAAGAAGGTTCGTCTCCGCTCTTTTCTACAGGGCGACCTGGTACTGGCCCTTCGAGCGCCAATGATTCCGGGAAGGAAACCGCCCAAATTAGAACCCAAACGGGAAGGGCCTTATATCATCCATAAGGTTTACCCCAATGGAGCATACTCCTTGGTGACCATAGATGGAGAGTGTATAAGCCCTCCCACCAATGTCAAATTCCTCAAGAGATACTTTGCCTAGGGAAAAAGTGGTCCTGCACGACCCTAAACTGCGAGAGGGTCCTGCACGACCCTAAACTGCGATATGGTCCCGCACGACCTTAAACTGCATCCCCGTCCTAACTGCAAGACGTTAAACTGCAATCCAGTCAGGCCTTCCTGACCGAGGCTTAGCCTCAGGCCCCTTGGCCTCCGTGGTCCTGCACGACCCTAAACTGCGAGAGGGTCCTACATGACCCTAAACTGCGACATGGTCCCGCAAGACCTTAAACTGCATCCCCTTCCTTACTGTAAGACGTTAAACTGCAAGCCAGTCAGGCCTTCCTGACCGAGGCTTAGCCTTATGCCCCTTGGCCTCCGTGGTCCTGCACGACCCTAAACTGCGAGAAGGTCATGCATGACCCTAAACTGCTACATGGTCCCGCACGACCTTAAACTGCATCCCCGTCCTTACTGCAAGTCGTTAAACTGCAAGCGAGTCTGGCCTTCCTGACCGAGGATTAGCCTCAGGCCCCTTGGCCTCCTTGTTCCCGCATGACCTTAAACTGCATCCCCGTCCTTACTGCATGACGTTAACCTGCAAGCCAGTCAGGCCTTCCTGACCGAGGCTTAACCTCATGCCCCTTGGCCTCTTTGGTCCCACACGACCCTAAACTGCATCTCTGTCCTCACTGCAAGACGTTAAACTGCAAGCCAGTTAGGCCTTCCTGGCCGAGGCTTAGCCTCAGGCCCCTTGGCCTCCTTGGGCCCCTGGCCCCCGTCTTTACCGTGAGACGTTAAACCAAAAGCTGGTCAGGTCTCCCTGACCGCGGTCTGGCCCCAGGCCCCCTCGTTTTCCCCGACTTACCCTCTTACGGGATCGTACGGTGTGGTGTAGGACTACATCCTCATTCACGTCGGATTACTTGCCGCACCGTACACTTCCCCGAATGAGATGCCCCTTGTCCCGCATGACGTTAAACTGCATGTCAAGAACTACGTGTGGCTTGATTCCCATTTTCATGGGATACGTAGGAATGCTCGGACACCTCGTTTTGAGCCCAGCCCCAAGCATTTCTCTTCCACTATCCCCCCTGGGGGTAGTTTCCTTGGAGTATCTTTGTACAGCAGGAGTAGGTTTTTTTAGCCCTGCTCATACAACCCTGCTCGCGCAAGGATTGTATGGGTCACACCATGTGCCCACTCCCGTTCTTCTATCCTCCCACGTCCTCACCGCACGACGCTAAACTGCATGGCCTTCAAGAACTACGTATGGCTTGATTCTCATCCTCATGATATACGTAGGAATGCCCGAGCATTTCGTCTGTTGGCCCAGCCCAAAAGCCAAAATCTTCCCCTCCGGTCAAGACATGGCAGGGTGCACACTTTTGCTCCAACTCACATCGAGCAAGCCTCGACCCGGCTGCACATCCCCCCTAGAGATGTTTTCCTCTTTCGTGGATGGATACAACAATGTTTCATCCACTCCTTGACTAGGATTCCATCGTCTTTCACACCCAGAGGGACCCCCAAGAATGGCCTGGATACAACGTCCAAGGGCTCTCCTACCGTTATGGGCCAACGCCCCTGAGGGTTTTCAAGCAACAAGCTGATACAAGTCCCGCGTTGCGAATTTGGTCAGCGGTTGATGCTCACTTGTTGCTCCCATATCAGGTTACCATAGGAACGCTGTGTTTCGAACTTGGTCAACAGTGTCCTGGATCTTCGGGTCCACCCCGAGATGTCCTAGCCATCGAGTGCAGTGATTCATTCTGCCCCATCCCGAGGTGACAAACTTCCCCGGGGTGGTGCTTGAAATCGGGCCCACGGCCCTGATTCCCCATAGGGGTGTACGGTGTGGTGTAGGACTATGTCCTAATTCATGTCGGGATTATGTACCATGCTGTATGCCCTCCCTTACGAGGCCCAGCCTCAGGCCCCTTGGCCTCCTCGGGCCCATGGCCCCCGTCCTTACTGCAAGACGTTAAACTGCAACCCAGTCAGGCCTTCCTGACTGACGCCTGACCATAGGCCCCTTGGCCTTCTCGGGCCTCTCCGCCCAATCTCCCACTTGGGGTTTACGGTGTGGTGTAGGACTACGTCCTCATTCACGTCGGGATCATGTACCATATCGTACGCCCCCCTTTTTACGAGGCCTGGCCTCAAGCCCCTTGGCCTCCTTGGGCCCCTGGCCCCTCGTCCTCTTTGCAAGACGTGAAACTGCAAGCCAGTCAGGCCTTCCTGACCGAGGCTCAGCCTCAGGCCCCTTGGCCTTTCCGGGCCACGGCCCAGGTCCTATCTTATAGGATCGGATGGTGTAACGTAGGAATACGTCCTCATTCACGATGGCTTCTTCACCATGCCATACACCTCTCTTGTTTAGGGGTATATTACTCCCCTCCTCGTCCCGTATGACGTTAAACTACATTTGGAAAACTACGTGTGGCTTGATTCCCATCCTTATGGGATACGTAGGACCACTTGAATGTCTAGGATTTGGGTCCAGCCCCATCCCTCGGGAATCTTCATCTCATCTTGGCCCCTTGGCCTACCCCTCCTTTATGAGAGAATTATATGGTGTGGTGTAGGACTACGTCCTCATTCGCGTCGGTCTTGTAATGACCACGCCATGTACCTCTCCCTCCTGAGCTGTTTCGTCGATCCCTTTTTCGGCGGTTCACCAATGTGCCTAAGAGTACTCTGGTTTATTACCTGGAATGCTAAGATTTACTCGGACACGTCCGCACCGCCTTCCAGGCTTTTTGTATCCCTGCATCAGGGCTTTCATCATCCTTCACACCTAGAGGGACCCCCAAGAACGGCCTGGATACTACACCCAAGGGCTCTCCTACCGTTACGGGCCAACACCCCCAAGGGTTTTGGACAACAAATTGATAAAATCCCGCGTTGTGAATATGGTCAGCGGTCGATGCTCTTTTGTTGTTCCCACTTTAGGCTAGCGTGATATGGACGCTGCATTTCAACCATGGTTAACAGTTTTCCTCTCTCACCGCGCCAACCCATTAGGCCCAAAATGTCGGGTGCACAATTCACACCCTTCATCATTTCACCGTGTCCAAGTAGAGTCTCATAACCCTTGTTACTTTTCCTCTGTGCACATCTATGCGTTGGGGGAACAAGCCATGTCGAAGGTATCCTTCGGAACTCTCTACCAACTCCCATTTGACTCCCCCCCAAGTATTGCGATGAGGATACCCCCTTGTTTCCCACACCAAGTTTAGCTCACGTGGGCTTAGGGATCGAGTTGACATCTGCGCTTACTCGGGAAGTTGTCACCATTCATGGTTCGAGCTCTAAGACCATAAACTAAGATTCCCATCTGGAACTACGTTCAGCTTGATTCCTGTCTCGATAGGATACGTAGGAATGCCCAGACCCCTTGTCTCTGGGCCCAGCTTGAGATCAGAAAATTCACCTCTCTAGTCCTGCCTTTAGGACCCTGATTACGGGGCTGCGTGGCGTAGTGAGGGACTACGTCCGCATTCACGTCGGGTTTGCAATAGCTGCACCACGCACACCCCCATTCTGAGGTTCAGTCCTCCTATTCATTGTCTTACATGACATTAAAAGGCACCCTTCAGAACTACGTGTGGCTTGATTCCCATCCTCATGGGATACGTAGGACCACCTGAATGTCTAGAATTTGGGTCCAGCCCCATCTCTTGGTTACCCCCCAAGTTGAGTCTCTTGACCCCTCGCAGTGGTTCACCCATGTGTTAAGAGTACTCTGGTCCAGGGCCAAGAGTGCCAGATTCAACTTGATCAAGTTCCTTCCACTTGTCAAGCTTCCTGTTCCACTCCATTCGGGCTTTCATAACCTTTCACACCCAGAGGGACCCCCAATAACGGCCTGGATACAACGTCCAAGGGCTGTCCTACCGTTACGGGCCAACGCCCCCGAGGGTTTCAGACAACAAATCGATAGAATTCCGCGTTGCGAATATGGTCAGCGGTCGATGCTCATTTGTTTGTCCTCATCTCAGGCTAACGCAACAGGATGCTGTGTTGCGAACATGGTCAGCAGTAATCTTCTGTCGTCACGCCAGCCCCTTCGGTCCTCGAATTTTGGTTGCATGATTCACATCATCTTCTACCTCATCATGTCAAGGTAGAATCTCGACACTTTTGGCGCTATCCCTCAGTGCACCTTTGCATGTCAGGGAGATAAAAGGGCAATATGGCGTCCTTCAGGGCTCCCATGGTTCTTGGTCCTATCATACGACCCTAAACTGTGACATTATCGTCCTAGCTGCACGACGAAAAATGGCATTGCATTGTGATGTCCTCATTGTAGAGGGTATCATGTTGGGTATTGGTCACGTGCCATGCCATTTTTCAGTGCCCATCATGGCTTGATCCTTGTGGCGACATCACGACCTACTATTCTAGGTCTGTCGCTTCACAAAAAAAACCATTCACCTTAAAGGACAAACAAGATTTATCAAATTCCGCTTCTTTTAGTGCAAGGGCCATGCCCACACTTCTCTTTTCCCCTGGCACTGGTACCTTACCGTGCCACCCTCCAGAACTACGTATGGCTTGATTCTCATCCTTATGAGATACGTAGGAGCACCCAGAGACTTTCCCGTGGGCCCAGCCTGGCCTTTGTGTTCGGTCCCTCGACTCGAGCACTTCCCCAGAGAATGCATGGTAAGTAGGGCTTAGGTACTCATTCACATCAGGTTTTGTAACCACCTTGCCATGTATCCCTTACTCCCCTTACCCATCCATGGTCCTAGTTCTACGACCCTAAACTAAGATCTCCCCATTGGAAAGGAATCTTCTCCCCCTATCTAATACGTCTCGTTGCGGTATTTAGATGTGTTTCGACAAAGAGTCCGAAGTGTGGGATTTTCATGGGGACATTCTCCTCATCCCATGACCAAGCTTCGTGAGCTCGCTATTTGGATCCTCATCCTCTTCCACATCCAAAAGGACTCTCGGATGACATGGATACTAGGATTAAGGGCTCTCCATGAATGCTGGACCTAAGGGCCCTCCAATCGTTTCGGGCCAACGTCCCTACGGATATTTGACAGCATTTGCGACATGGTCCCGTGTTTCGAACATGGTAAATGGTCAACCCTCATTTGTCTGTCCCCATTCTAGGCCAATGCGATAGGATGCTGTGTTGAGAATATGGTCAGTAGTTATCCTCCATCATCATGCCACCATCATCGTGGTCTGAATCACGAGCGCTATGATTCACACATTTCCACTTCCGTATGATCAAGTGGAATTCCATCATACTCGGCTCTTCCTCTTCACACATCTAGGTGCGCTAAATGATCATGTTAGTGTCACTGGGCCGGTATACACCGAGCGTCCCTTTGCCCTAACGTGCCCCTTTCTGTGTCGGGAAATTCCCACCACTACTGCTTTTTTCCCACACCGAGCACGACTCACGTGGGCTTAGTAGTTTTGGAAGGATGTGTACCGACATGGCCAGGCTTCTCATCGTCCCTCATGACGTTAAAATGCTCTTCAAGAACTACGTATGGCTTGATTACCATCCTCATGGGGTGCGTAGGAACGCCCGACCACTCTACTTCGGGCCCAGCCTAATCCTCACTCTTGGTCCCTCGATCTGAAGAGTTTCCTCCAGGGGTATGTGGAATGATTTGGACTACGTCCTCATTCACGTCGGTTTCATATATACCGCGCTACACGCTCTCTGGGATCTTTTCTCCTGCTCAACGTCCTATCGAATGACGTTACAGGGGTCTGTGTGTCCTCAACGCATGACACTAAACTGCGATTCTACCCTGAACAAGTTCAGGATGCCCCAAGAACTCATTGGGAAGTGACAGATCCCCTCGCCAGAGAGGCCCTGTCACAAAGAAGGAATGATCCACGATCAGACCGACGCACCCGTCTGGTGTGCTCCCACCACGGTGGTGTAACTGCCTAAGTGTTGGATTTCGTTCAGACAAACTATCACTCCATGTTCCACGCTTTGCGTGCCCCTTATTCGGACCCTTGTCCCCTTTTCATGTCTGAAGGAACTCCCTAACGGCCTGGTCTTATGTCATATCGGCTCACCTACCATCCTTGGCCAACGTTCCGGAAGACGGGTCATGCCTGGAAGGACCCCCTAAAAGTATGGATGTCTAACCTATGGTCCACCGACTGTCCTGGGCCAACGTCCCGAAGGATTGATCAACAACATTTGTGACATGGTCCCGTGTTTCGAACATGGTCAACTGTTGACCTTCATTTGTTGTCCCCATTACAGGCTAACGCAGTAAGGATACCGCTTCTCCTCCGAGGTTAACGGTTGTCCCTTATTGTCACGCCATCCCCACAGCATTCCGAATCTTGGGTATCGTGATCCACACTCCCCATTTTCGTCTATTTGGACCGATTTCAGCGCCCCTGGCATTGCCCTGTTCGTGCATAAGAGCACGCTGAAGAAACGGTGATTCGGCTATCCTGAAGGTTCCTTCTCCGATTAAGCCTCTCCTGTCTTTCAGAAATCCGGACTGGTAATCCAAATCCCGGATACCCAGAGCATGATCCCCACTCCCATGTTAGGAGAGATGAGAGGGCGACTATCTCCTGTTTCTCACAACGGGCTCGACCCATGTGGGCTTGGGGTATTGTCGCCGAACGTCCCGCAAACATTGTAGGGATGTAACAAGGAAATTCAACAGTGGAAATCATGCGCTCTACAGCATTAAAAACAAAGAATTTTTTTTTGAAGCACGAAAGTACCCATAAAAGTGTTTTGGGTTTGTTACAATACTCGGGGGTTGACTCCCCCCATGGACGGGTTGACCCCGTCAAAAGAGCGTTGTAGCTCCGCAACCTGTTGACTTGCGGCATCCAAGGCTTGCTACCGCTGAATTAGCTCCCGCTCCTCCTCAGTAGTGGCGGGGCGCAGTTCATCAGTCCTAGCTTTGGCCCTCTCCATGCCCGCTTGGACGACATCTATCTCTTCAGAGGTCTGTCTCATCTGCCCTTCTGCCTCTGCCAGCTGGGCCTTCAACCGTGAGACCAACTCGGATTGTGTGTCGAGAGAGGCTGAAAGCTCGTCTGCCCGGGTCTGCATCTGTTGGACCTCACCTTCAGCCTCCTGAAGCTTCTTGATGCTAGTCTCCTTTCTCCGCTTCCAGCCCACGCTGATCCCCCGATCATGCTCCCGGATCTTCTCAGCCATAAGATCTCGGATGAGTGCATGAGGACATTGGACATCCACTCCCCCAGCACACAGTTCGTGCAACCGTGAGCGGAGTCTACCCATTTCGGCCAGCCATTGCGCTTGGGGAGTGTCCTTGATAAAGCGCGTGATCAGCTTCCACGACCAGTGGAGGACTATGCTGCTGTCTTCCTCGTCGGAGGCCGTTTCGTCCCAGTCCGCGCGATCAGCATGCTCATACATAGGGTACGCCCGCAAGAAATCCTCGGAAGGATCTACATCTGGTTTTGAATCCGGTACAACACCTGACGCCGAAGCAGGCTCGACAGGATTGGGATCGACTGGTTGATCCTCTTCCTCAGAGTCCACCTCAATGACTTCGGGTACGGCCCCGCTGGTGGTCCCGCCAGTGATGGTGTGTGTCGCAGCTTGAGGAGATTGGGGGAATATCGCCACCATCACTGGCATGACCCTAGAAGGGATGCCACCAGACATCCCGACCAGTCTTGCCGCAGCAGCCCACGCCAGTCGAAGAACTGTACGACAAAGAGGGACATAAACGTTAGTTGGCATGGTCTACATGTGACAACGAGGAGACCAGTGGAGGAGAATTACGGAGATCGACCTCCAAGCACTGCTCTTGAGCCGGTACTAACGGGACCCCGAGATGAGGCCCTCCGTATACTGTTGGAAGGTCTGAAAATTCTGGAGGAGCCACCTCGGGCGCTCTGGTCCCACCAGACGCAGAACTGGATGCAACCATGGGCACAGGTTCTGAAGGTCCCGCATCCTCACCCGCCAAGTGGAAAGAACGAGGCCTGTGAACATGTTCCGCCTGCATGGCCCAAACATTGGTGAGAAGTCCATAGAGACCCAAGAACGGATCGTAAGGAGAGAAGTTCGGAATGCTACCTCGAGAGCCTCCGCGAAGTCGTCGGATTCTGAGCCTCAGTCTTCGACCTCGCCCTCCTCCAACGGGCTCCCTCTTCCAGCCTCATCCTCCCGAGAGGAGTCGTCTGATTCCTCCAACAAGGGGAAGCGCTCCCTCAGATCGGCAGCCAATAACTGTAGAGGGACCGTTTGATTCAACAGTACCCTCACCCGGTCTGTCATCGGGCGAGGGACACCACTGGAGTGGACGTAATCCTTTAGCTCGGTCAGGTACTGTTCTGCCTCCGCTGGAGATGCCATGAATCCTGCCCAAACTGGGCCTATAGCTAGTAATTCCATCCTGAGGCGGTTAAGGTGGGCCCACATCTCGGGTGGACTGGGGAATTGCCGGTTGACATCCCAAATGTCCCAGGATTCCGGGAAGACGACATTCTCTGCCAGGTCAATGTGACGTAGGCGCTTCCCCGGAGCCTGAGTGGATATCCTATGAAACCCCCTCGATGGCCGCCCCTCCGGATGACCCTGCTCTTCCGGAATCACCGGATCCACCGCTGCCGCCATATCCTCGGCTAGTGCGGGTCCCACCGCCATGACAGCCCCGCTACCGCGAGGGGCCCTAGCTGCCCTCCGACCCCGACCTCGAGATAGAGGAGGCCCACCATCACCGACCCGGATAGTTGGTTGCTTCAGCATCTCTCCTAGGTAAGCAGCCTCCCAACTGATGGCGTACTCCATCACCAACCCGAAAGCAGTGGTGGATGGAGGCAAGGCAATCCACATCTTTCCATCTTCCCGTGTGAACATGAGCCACAGCTGCCTCATCAAACACGGGTGTTCCTCGTGACGTACCTCCCAGTAGACCTGCGGGGTCAACAACTAGAGGTACCGGAACTGCCTCGCAAACTGATGCGGTGTGTACGGTTCGTAGAGTGGCTCACGATCTATCCGTGCCACCAAAAATCCGCCTCGGAAGGCCAGGAGGTAAGCCCGATGTTCTTCCGTTCCCCACCCATCATCAGTAAGTATCCCTGTTGGCAAGGGGATGGGGTGGAAATTAAACTTGTCCACCTTCCACCCCCGATTCAGTACCATCGGAACAACCAGTTTGAACGGGAAGCTCCCGACCGCGTTCAGGATGGAGGGACGGAAGTTCGATCCCGGCGGCGAAATGGGGTTTGGATACTCGTAAATCCTTCAGATGTGCGCAGCGATCCACCCATACAGGAGGTGGAAGGGCCCACATATCCTTGGCATCTTCTTGCCCTCACTAACATGCCGCAACATTCTGTACAATTTGGTGAGCATCGGGATCCCCAGATTGATCCGTTGCCCCATGGCCAACATCGACGCCATGATAAACGAGGTGGGCCGCACCCCCATGCATGTATCTCTCACCGGTTGGATCCAACCATAGATGAGAGCCGCGATGAATGCCGCCAGCCTGACTATCACCTATTGTTCAGTGCTGACACTGAAACCCCAAGTCTTCCATTGGCTGTCCTCCAAGACCCGCCAGTACGAGTGCCCCTTGCCACGTTGGGCCGCTCTCGGACAAGTTCGAGGCCTCGGAGGGAACTCTCGATTCTCTGGGAAGTTCAGGAAGCGCTTGAACCATCTCCTAAAATGGACATACCTCACTGCCTCCTTGTCCTCTCCAAGGACAAGTGCCATCAGCGCCGACGCCAATCGTGGCATTTGCTCTGTATCCTCCCATGCACTGATGACGGGGAGGAATTCGTCATACATGGCCCCCAAGATCGGGACCCCAGAAATTTGGTGGACATCCCATAGGCTGATTCCCACCTCCCCGTGATGCAGGAGGAAATTTTTGGTCCTGGACGACCATCTGCTCAGCAATTCTGGCATCAGTTGCTTTGGTTGGTAAATGTGGAATTGGGAGGCCCACGCCGCCTCATCCAACCCCACTCTCCTCAGCTCGGCCCCGAACTCCTTGCATGAGGCGCCTACCCAGTAGGCCCAGGACCAGTCATCGGTAAAGTTGCCACCCTGGTGCAGGTCCCACTCATCGGACCATCCTTTCTTCGAATCCTGCAAATCCTCCTTTAGTATGGTGCAATAGAGAGGAGGGGACGTCTCCTGTTGCAGTGGCCTACCGTCAATGTCGTTCACATGGTTGTAGAGATAGTCTGCAGTGACGGGTGTGAAGTTCTCTTGTGCGTGACCATCGGCCGCCCTGAACCATTGGTGCTGGCATGGTATGCTCATGAACCAGCAAGCTGGCTCATCCCTACTCGCCTAAGGGGTAAAGACGTCATCCCTCAGCCCGAAGCCGTACAATGGCAGTTTCTTGCATTGCGGATAGTCTTTCTGACCCTCTGATAGAAGCTCTCTCAAAGAAGTGTGGTCCGAGTGGCTCTGGATCATCTCCCTCAAGCCTGGATGGTTGGCCATCTCATCCCGACAAGCAGCATCCGCCAATACCCCCAATACAGCCTCTTGATGGGCTATTTTTATCTCTGGCCCTCAGAAAAAAAAATGTTTAGATGGATCGCGAATATCGATTGCGAAGCTGGATCGCGAAGCTGGATCGCAAATATCGGTCGCGGGAGCAAGTCGCGAAGCCCGGCCAAGGCCGACAAGTAGATGTTCGCTTGGCACGGACGCGGAGTCAGGGACCCGCGGTTCGCGGCGAAGCTCGATTCACGGAGGGCTGTCACGGAGTACGTGGAGCTTCGCGATGTCGAGATCACAAAAAAGACAAAGAAAGCACGTGAAGAAAAAAAAGGTCGACCCCCCTATTTATAGGCGGCGACCCCGGAGCATCGCGGCGCGTCCCCCGCGTGGAGCATCACGACGCATGATCCACGACCCCAGTCAGCATCGCAGGTCCCCTTCGCGGAGCGACATCGTGAACATCCAACAATTTTGGCAATTTTCCCTTAGACTTCCACCCTTGCCCTCCGCGGCTCCAAGTCTAAGGGGGGGCATTTGTTGGCGCCAAAATATGGCACGAAAGAAAGGAGAAAAAAAGGAATGCAGGCAAGCTGCCTCGCGAAGCCCCGATGCGAAGCACTCACGCGAAGCCCCATCGCGAAGCGCCCCGACCCTCACGGCCTCGCGAAGCTCCGAAGGCGGTGATGCTCCGTGAACGCATTTGACGTTCACGAGCCGCCGCGAAGCTCCAGAGGCGGTGATTCTGCACGAACGCCTTTGACGTTCGCGAGCCGCCACGAAGCTCCAGAGGCGGTGATGCTCCGTGAAAGTGTTTGACGTTCTCGAACCGCCACGAAGCTCGAGAGGCAGTGATTCTGCGCGAACGCCTTTGACGTTCACGAGCCGCCACGAAGCTCCAGAGGCGGTGATGCTCCGCAAATGTGTTTGACGTTCGCGAGCCGTCGCGAAGCAATAGAGGTGGCGCACGAGTTCTGCTTCATGGCGAACCTTCCCTATAAATACTGAACTCCCCATGAGTCCACGGATGGACAATCCGACCTTTTGGCTTCTCCTTTATTGAATCGTGAAGCACCCTTTGCCCTGGGAATCATGAGCTCCGCGAGGTACTCCTACTTCATGATACGACTCTGCTTTGTCTCGTTTTGAGCCCCTCTTCCGAGGGGGATACCCTTCGCGAAGCTGAAGGGCATTCGCGAAGGAAGGGTATTCCCAAGGGAACCCGGGCAGCCGCGGAGCACTTGTGCTTCGCGAAACACCCAACCCATACGAGTGATCCCTATGCTAAGGCAGGATCGCTCCACATCGCGAAGCACACTGCTTTGCAGGACCGTGCTTCGCGAGGCAACCCTCCTTCGCGAGGCAGTGCTCTGTTCCACTTCGCGAAGCACCTCTCATTCACACCCATGTCCCATACTAAGGCACGATAACTCCACATCGCGAAGCAGACTACTTTGCAGGACCCTGCTTCGCGAGGCAGTGCTCCGCGAACACTATTCCACTTCGCGAAGCACCTTCCATTCCCACCTGCGCCCCATGCTAAGGCCAAGGCACTCCACTTCGCGAAGCACACTCCTTTGCTTAGAGATTCTTCTCATGCGACCCTCCAGGTTTACAAGATGTGATTTCAAAGTCCCATGGACAATACCACTCGCAGCGTTGCTTCGCCTAATGCTTCTTCGCATAGGCATGCTAACGGCTATTGCTTCTTCGCATAGCCACGCTAACGTTGACCCTTCGATGGTTCATTCCCCAACCCCCCTTATCCATGGCCTTACTGGTACCTTCCCTTCCCCAAGGACCAGAGGGTACCGGTTATGTAAGTCCTAAGGGTGTAGAGTGAACCCACCTCGTCCGAGCTGCAGGACGTTAAACTGCCAAGCACCACGTCCTCAACACATGACGTTAAACTGTGACCCAACCTCGTCTCCCTCACAAAGGGTCCCCCCAACTCGAACATTCGTTACACCACTCGTATCAACGGGAATGGAATCACCCATTGACAAGGGGTGATATCCTCCTTTTCGGAGTGGCGTATGTTCGTAGGAGAAGGGCGACCCTAGCTCCCCAATGGATGGCTGCACCTCTGCATCTCCGTACTTCCCCAATACCAAGGTCAGTGGAGGGCGTGATATGGGACGAGGTCCCTCCCATCACTGGGCCAAGGTCCATCTTTCTCGCGCTTTGTCGCACCATGGGCCTCCATCCTGGAGTACGTCCCAGCACCATGGGCCGCCTAACGCGTAAGCCCCTCTTCGCTTCTCACGGACATATCCTTCGCGACATGATCGTCAGGTCCTTGCAACCTCTTGTTTCTCACACCAAGCATGACTCACGTGGGCTTAGAGTGAGCACCGACCCTGACCCCATTCCATAGCGAACTATGAGGACTTTGATCCATGCCAAGACATGGTATGTAGGAAGCCTCCCTGAGGTTCAAGACCACCCATCATTTCACGTCGGGTCTCACTCCCATCCAGCATGATGTTAAACTGCATTCTGGTCCAGTGGTAAGCCGTTGCGACCCATCTTAGCGAACTACGAGGACTTTGATCCATGTCAAGGCATGGTACGTAGGAAACCTTCCCAAGGTTCAAGCCCACCACAAGCGGACCAAGGTCCACCTTCATGTCGGTTCGCTGACAAAGCCCCATTTGAACTACGAGGTCTTTAATCCATGTCAAGGAGTGGTACGTAGGAAGCCTCCTCGAGGTTCAAGCCCACCCATCATTCAATTCACGTCGAGTTCTACCTACGTCCAGCACGACGTTAAACTGAAATTCCAGTTCGACAGCAAGCCATTGTGACTAATCCAAACTAAGAGGACTTTGATCTATGCCAAGGCATGGTACATAGGAAACCTTCCCAACGTTCAAGCCCATCTCCCATTGGACCATGGTCCCCCATTTACGTCGGTTCACCGACACCCAATGCCCTTCGTTCATTCACGTTAGGGCTCATTTTCGTCCCGCATGACATTAAACTGTATTCCATCAATTCTATGAACTACGAGGTCTTTGATCTATGTCATGTCATGGTACGTAGGAAACCTTCCCGAGGTTCAAGCCCACCATTAGTGGACTCACGGGTCTAATTTCACGTCGGTTCGCTAACGATTCCCATCGGGCCAAGGTCCACCCTCGTGCCGGTTTACCGGAACCGTCCCGAACTATGCGGACTTTGATTCCCTGCCACGGGGATACGTAGGAAGCCTCTTCAAGGCTCAAGCCCAACTCCACCGTCGCCCCTGCAATGGTCCCATTTCACTCCCCTCCGCTCCATTCATCCCCTATCCACCCTGATCCTCGCCCGAACCTCATGTCTCAGTGAGACCATGTTGGTATGCTTTTCTTCGTGGCCGCCCATGGGTTGGCCCTGGTATCGGCATCCCTTCAAGGGGAATCCCTCAATCTGATCTACGCTGGCTAATGCTCTGGTTGGGTTGATCCGTCTCTACTGGACGTTAAACATGCGACATACCCTGTGTTAAACACGGGAATTTGAGGAAAACCTTAGATATGTGTCTATGGCATATAATTCCCCGCGTTCGATGTGGGATGCCTCGGGCTTCCACGCCCTCAAGAAGCCCTGTGACCAGGGACAACAGACAAACACTCCAGGTTCCCCAGCATCCAGACACGCTACTGATGCCTCAACGTGACTACTCCTCCGACTGAAGGTTGCTGCCTGACTGGACCCCTTGGAATATCCCGACAGAAGCAGTGTAATTAACCGGCATCCATGGAAACATGGCACTGGGAAGAGTTTCACGAACTACGTATTAAATCTATGAGGGAGACCCGGACTAGGTGACGAGCTCCGAGGAGGAATCCACGGAGGGAAGAACCGACATCCCATCATCCCGTTTCGATCAAGGAGCAGACGTACCTGGGCTAGGAACGAATGCCGCACGCCTTTGGAAAGCGGGAATGCAGGGCAATGAAGCCGCGCATCCTCCTCCGCGGACGGACGGATGCGCGCACGCCCCGGCGGAAGCGTCGAAAACAATACCGTATAGGTAATTTTTTTTAAAATTATCATAATAAAAAGTTCAATATAAAGACATAAAATCAATATAAATTTACATTTTTAAAATATCTAATAAATAAAAAGAGTTTTTAAAATAGATAAAAAATAAATCAAGTTAAGATAATATATTTAACCTTTAAAGAGAACATGTTCAATGTCATAAGCTAAATATAATAATTATAAATTTATACTGATCATTTAATCTATATATATATATCATCGATTATTACTTGAAATAAATATATATTCATTATAAAATAAATATTTATTGAGTAAATAAATTTTTTTACCAGAATATTAATATATCATATAATATATATATTATTATTGAAAACATGGTCATTATAGGGTGGTATGTGGCTAGGCATCGAATGCCCGATGTGTTATCAGATTGTTTTTAGTAAGGGTATTTTTGGTAATTAAATGATAATAAAATTTTGGATTTATCCTCATCATTCCATATCTCGAAATGATTATATTGATATTTCTTCTCCAAATTAATGATTCACCTATTCTGATGTCCTTTTGATGATTTCAAATGTATTTCTTGAGGGATAAATGATCCATTTATTACATAGGAACTCGTATGGTGAATAGAACATAAGCCTTCTAATTTGGGGAAAAGGTGTTACAATTTCATTCTTTGACCTATTTTTGTTTGATTTTTCCTTATATTTTTTAGATTATTTACTAGTATTTGATGAAAGCAGATGAAATAGGATTCTAATCCTCTTGGGGATAATTTTTTTAACATGAGGATAGCGGTCAAAACCTTCTTTGGGGTTCTAATCCACTACATTAGTGTATATTAAATGATTAGATAATTTATTTTACTTATAATGTGTTCGTTATATTAATATGGTTATTAATTCAATAATAATTAATGATATCCTTTATTTTGAATAAATTAAGTGAAATATATTCAAAACTATACTTTGGAATTGTGTTTATATGAATATATACCACACACACAATTTAATAAGTGGAAATATGTGATTAATTAATATTTACATTTGAAGATAATATTATTTAGTGATTTATTATATTAAATTATGTTCTGAAACTATAATTATGAAGTTTCTAAGAATCATTTTTATATTCAATTATGAATAATTAAGGAAATAAAATTCAATATCATAGAGTGTATTTAATATATAATTAGTTAATTTATCATTTTATTATTAATTCTTAAATTTTTTCATTAAATTATTCTTTATGTGGTAATTATTAATTTTTTATATATAATGTTTTTTAAAAATTATTACATGGCCTGATGATATGCTACTAGTATTTTATAGGACAAATCGTATTTGTTTTGACGGAATAATTCATCCAATGTTTCTATAATTAATTAAAACATGTCGATTAACTGTGGTTTAAATGACTAAATAATAAATTAGGTAAATATAACAAAACTCTAGTATTAAATTTTAATAAAGGAAGGTTTATTGAGGTGTTTTATTTGAAATTTTATACTATGTTATGTTTTTGAAATTTGGAATTGAAATGCTATAATTTTCTTCATGACCATGGGATCACTTATGTGTCACAAATAGGTTTTGTTAAATCATTTGGAAGTTTGTGTACTTAAATGGGAAAATAATAGATTATAATTTATAAATATTAAGGGATGTAAATTATTGTTAAATTTTTTTAAGATAATAAACAAGTTAATAAATCAAAATAGTGGAGTCTTAGAATAATTTGATAGGATATTGGGATTAGAACAATGAAGCATTGGATGATTATAAATATGTTTTTTCATTGGGTGATTTAATTTTTTTTAAAGGTATCATAATATAAATGTTTTAATGTATTATATCTAATGATTTGATATTAAATGATAAAAATGTTTGCTTAACAGACATTTTTTTATAATAGTGACAATGTGAACATAATTATTATAAGGAATTTTTTTTGGAATATTATGATGCGATGTTCATTTTTATTGTTCCTAATAATATTATTAATTCTTGAAATAGTGTAATATAATGGATTTTTATTTCATTATAGTTCAGTTAAAGAGTTAAGAAATGGTATTTTTTCAGTAAATCTAATAAAGATTCAATTTTATGATTTTTTAATTAATATGTAATATTGAGTGGTTATGTTTATCATTGTTATTCTAATCCATGATTTACGGGTAATAATAACTTTTATGGAAACATTATGGAGTGTTTTGCATGGCTTAAAGTGGTTAAAATTATATAAAATTTATTAAACAAGGTTTCATTATAATATCATGAATATGATACAAAAAATAAATGATTAAAACATATTTTGAGGTCTCTAAAGGTGGAATTAATAAAAATATTTTTGTTGGAAATATATGGAAAGAAGGGGAAAATGAGTATTTATGTATAAATATAATTGTTTAATTTATTAAGGATTTAAATAAATATTTATAGATAATGAAATTATCGTGTTATAATAATTAAATGAAGAATTAATTTATATTGTAATGTATATTAATAAAAAAAACCCAGGATACCCTAACGCAGTACCCATTATGGCACATGACATGGGCGAAATATAATTTCCATTCACCATGGGATAACAACTAGTACACGAGCATTAAGAAATATACCTTGAAGAATGGGGTTTCCCTATTAGAAAAATATATTATCATATGATTCCTAACATAAAACTCCAAATAACCTAGATGTTTCTTAGTGAGATAAAAATTGAGATATATAAGTTCATCAACATGGAATGTCATAAGAAAATATAATGTTAAAACATTAAAAAAACAATAATATAACATCCATAACATAACCAACCAAAATACCAAGCATTCATTTTAAAAGGGGAATGATGGGAGGGGATGATAATGGGGTGATAAAAAAAGTATAAGTATATAAAAAAATAAAAACCAATACAATAAAAAAACTACCACTATCCATATGAAATCTGGTTTAACTCCCACCATTTCACCACCTCAAACCCAAACTCAACTGACAAGGGAATCCACCACCCCCAAGAAATGATTTTCCATTACCAACATCTATCAAAATGAGGTCAAGATACACCCAATGAGTGTTTTTACCGTGTGATAATAACAATATTTGTAAGACCTAAAAAAATTATCCATTTAAAAGAAATTAAAGAATTAAATAATTCTAGTTTAGAAATAAAAAAAATTCATTTTTAACATTTTAGAGAAAGAAAAAGTATAGAAAACATCATAATTGTTTTAAATATATTAGTAAAATAAATGTTGGAAAATTATTTTAAAAAAGCATCATGGTATATCCCCTAAGGTTTATAAGGTACAATCACTCTAATCTCCTTATACCATATCATGTATATTCCAATAATATCTTACTATGAATGAGAAATTAGATAGATAAACATCAATTCCTAGTGGAAAATTCATATCCAAGTCACAATAGAATTATAGTTAATGGTGTAATCCATGGCTTGGGAGATACGATAAATTCCTAGTGTTACTTTTCCTAGGTCCCCTCCCTAAGAAACTAAGGTCTAACTATATCATAATATTTCAAAGGTAATCTAATTTCTCTTTTAAAACCATTTCTATACAAAATTGGAATTTCATAAAATGAGTCACATGCATCATCAAGTTCCATGCAAACAATATGATTTTAAAACCCACATTAATTTCTCACAACACATAGAGAGATTTAAAATAATTATATCATAGTCATTTTTCCTTAATATGGATATACCATACTTTATAACTATAATAAAACTCTATTTTAGAATTTAAATTACACATGGTTTTAAAAAAAGTGAAAATCATGGAACCAGATAATGTTCCCATGGGTTGATGACTATATTTTTTTCACTTACTTTTTTAACTGATAATTTAATTATTAAAAGGTTATGATATAGGTCATATATTAGAGTATACAACCATTAATGAATAAGTGAATATCTCATGATGGGTACATGGGAATATTGTGTGTGAAGCTACTATACTACTTTTTGTAAAATAGAAAAGTAGAGATGGTTAACATGAATACCAAAATGAAGAGATTCAAGTGGAAATCCCATAAAAATTATTAAACTGAAATATTTTATCTTAAGGGAATAACATGACTAGTTTTTAAGGAGGAGTTCCACCACTGTCTACCATAGTTTGAATAAAAGAGTTGTTGGATAAAGAACCTTTGGTTAGAAGGCCAACATGGCCATGGATAACAGGTATACATTATGTTAAAAGAATTTAAGAGTTCTAGATAAAATATAATAACCCATATAGTGTGTCAAAAATAATTATCCTCATGTAATTTTTTTTTATAATCTAGGTTGAAGGTTGATGGGACCAGTGATGACTGAGGGTTGATTAAAAAGGATCCTCACATGAGATGGAAAAAATATTAACTAAAATAATATCCTTCAAGTATTTTATATATTTAAATTAAAAAAAGTTTATTTTAATGTGGTTTGAATAATTTCATTAATTCCATTAAATATTTGAAGAAGTTTTTGGATAATTTGCAGAAGTTAGAGAAACCATAGAAGAAATCAAAAGTTTTTTTTGAAGATTGCTATAGAAATATGGTTTCTAGAGTTCCTAGGAAAATTGATAAGTCTTGAGTGTAAGTATTTTTTTAATGATAATAAGACATTCCATTGAATTTAATATATCAAGAAATTAACATAAGGCTTTGAAGTGTTCTTAATATTGAAAAAATACAGATCCAATGAATTTATTTCTTGAAGATAAAAATGAACTTATAATTTTTTTAATAATAATACAAATGAATAACCATCAAACATAAAAGAACTATTTAAAAAATACTACATCATTATAATTCAAGGTTGTTTGATTATTCCTGAAAACCTGATATTGATTTATGGAAATTTTACTAGGACTTTATAAATGAAAAGTATTCCATATTTCATGAATATATAAAATAATGATGTTTTCAACATTGAATCTATTTGATATTTTCTATTAATAAATCTAGAAGATTTGATGTAAGAATTTCAGTATAAGATTTAGAAAAGAAAAATATAGGCATACTATAGGTATTTTTGAATATATTTTTATCTCTGTTACAAAAGAAGAAGCATTTAATGAGGGGTATATATGGAATACTCCATGAGAAGGAAAAGTTGTGCACGAGAATAGTTAGAAAATTGCAATGGGTATTCTATAATGGTGAATTTGAAATGGGGTGCATTTTTTCTTCTCAATATACCATTTATTATATTTATAAAAAAATAAATCATTTATTATATTATCCATTGAATGTGAGTTGTTGAGAGTATTTATAAGAAGAAAGAATAAAATAAAAGTATTGTTGTGTTACTTACTAATATTGTGATTGCATGATTTGTGAGGGTTTAAGATAAGTGTAGATCTTGAATATAAAAAAGAAGAATCCACTACATGCAATAGTGAAGAAAAATGAAGAGATTATATTTATTATTATTATATTATTTTTAGCGATATGAAGTAGTGAATGAATTATATCGCATGAAATTTGTTATTGAAAATGTTTTAGAAGAACAGAAGAGTAAATGTGACCTACTCTACATGATATTTTTTATTGGTGTCAATATTTTAATAATTTTGTCTTTCTGGGTTTTAATATCACCTGAATTCATTGAGTAAGACATCTAGGTAATTAATTTCAAGAGGTTTTATGAGGCAAAACTATGAATAATGATTTAGTTTTAGATCATTCTGAATGATTTAATAGAATTTAAAGAAGTAGATTTTGATTAGAATAAGATATATTCTGTGGGTGTAGAGACATCCTTATGATGATATGTTATATACATCCAAGGGGGAGATGGTAATAAACTCTTGTGAAAATATGGTGTGAAACTGTATAAACTTTGAGACACATGGTATGCATGAAGTCCACAATGAAATTAAGTTCCTACAACATGTAGCTATACAATAATTATATTGGGAAGCTGGAAATAGAAGTCTAATGAGATATAGACAATTGGATGGAGAAATTCCAGATGAGAGATGATCCATGTGACCTTGATCTGGTTATGGTGTGTGAATCATCCCCATATTATAATTTAATGATATTTATTCTAGTGGAGAGTCATTTATTATGGATCTCAACCAATCAAGGAACAGATTTTATCTTTTTACTAAAATATTTAAAAATCTTCACGTTCTTGTGAATTTTTAGTGAATTATTCAAGTATGGTTGCATGAAGCAATATTTAGTGTGATAAGACTAAATAAATCTAGGATATTGAATTTAAAAGGAATAAAAATCATAAATGCTTTCTGTTATTTCTGATTTACCCCTCCCCTCTCAGTGGTCCATAAGAAATATTGGAACCTCAAGTGGTATAATAAAACCCAAGTTCCCTCTAAAAATATCTAGATTGAGTGTGGATTTTAGATTCTTAAAGAAGATATTTAGATCAATAATTCTTATTCTACCTCCATTAAATATGATTTGGAAGTCTCATATAATAAATTAAAAATAGGATGAATAAAGTGGTAATAAAGATTTGAAAAATATCAATGAAAGAAAATGAATAAACAGAATCTAAAGGCAGTAAAAGTTTTGGTAGTTGTTGATTTTGTGATAAGAATAATGAGATTAAAAAAACTGATAACCTCTTTTACGAGGTTGGATATTATTTTAAAAATGTTCCTAATGAAATTTTTGAACATGTGATTGGAATTATTTAGGAGATAAATGATGAAAAATCTCTATTATTAATGGTGTTGGTGGTTTTGATTCACCGTTAGGGGATCGTCTCAGCTGGTGTCGACTACTAATTTGGATTCTAGTTTAATTAGATGGCCCAAGGTTGTAGTTTCTCACTGTTTCATCCCAGTGATGATTATTTTTCTTCATTCCTTTGATTGTGATTTCAAATGGTGTTAAATAACATTTTTCGATAGTGATGCTTTGACATTGATGTTTTTTATAGGGTTCATGGTGCTAGTTTATTCAAGGATTAATGTGGAGGTCTTGTCCATTGTTACCCTACTCTGGATTCCATACCCCTTACTCCCTTCCAGTTTATCTAGGTGTGATGGTTTTAGAAGACGTTATGGTATGTGTTTATGCGAGTCGTAGGGTTATCCAAGAGGCATTTCTTGTGGAGGTCTTCTTCCTTTCTTTGGGTTCCCTTAGTGGATGTTTTTACTTATGATGCATCTATTTCAAGGTTTTTATGGTTTTCATTTGGCGATGTCAATAGTGGTGCAGTCAGTTTTTATAGATTATGGGTTCTTGATAGAGAGGTCCTTCAGTGATGTGTTATACTTTCTATTATAGTGGTTTTCATTCTGTCCAACATTTATACTAGTAACTATGTTCCGGTATTAGTGTGAGGTATTCTCTAGTTGTTTCTGGGATTGGGGTTTCATCTAGTAACGTGGTTTAATATTTTTTGTCTATTGAGGCCATGTAACAGGGCTTGGGTTTGTTATGAAATTTAAAATTTGATTCTTGTTTGGTGTTGGGGCTTGATTAAAATGTGTTCCCTTTGTTTTTAAATTTGGAGAAAGTTGGGGGGGGTAGTTAGATGCATAAATCTATTCCCCATGTTTTTATATCTCTGTTGGATTTTGAATTTTTTTTACACTCCTCTATATGGTGATTCCACAACTAGGTTGGGTCCTTGAGTTTGAGGAGTTTTATTTGAGGGTGTCCCACTAAACAAAAAATTTGTCTATTTAGAAAATGAAAAAAGGATTTGGAGGTACAAGTTCAGAAAGGATTAACCAAAAGGTGAAAAAATTAAAGGGATGAGGCAACTTGCTGTAGGGAAGAAGTCATCACAAATAATGAAGAATTTATCCATGAATAAAAGATTTGATATCTTTGAAATATATTTTTATTTTTGAAAAATTGGTGGTCAGAAATATAATGGATGTTATACAGTCCTTCTATGTAATATACATATGCTGAACATGAAAGAGGATAAAAAAGGTTGAGAAAAAGTTTAAAAAAGAAAGTGTTTCTATCTTAGGAAATCATAAAGCTTTCAAGAAGCCAAATAAGGATGAGTATGATGCTAAATACTCTAGGATAAAAGAAAACAAGTGTATATAAAACTCATATGACAAAAGATAACCAAAACAATCAACCAATAAGAAGTATATGCTTCTACTGTGTCAAGAAAGGCTACACCATAGGTTATTTTAATAAAAAACATGGAATGGAAAGATGGAGGGAGAAATATGAAATGTCAATAAAAGAGAACAATATGAATATTAATGTGGTAGAGGATATCTATAATGATGATATTAAGAGGATACTGAAAAAGGTAAAGTAAAAGTTGGATAAATAGATTTGTGGAAGGTTCGCGATAGTAGGTTATAGTACTATCAAATGTATGACATGGATGCTCCAAAAAGAAAAGTTATTAATGAATTAATTGAAATAACCCATAAGTGTTTAAAAATTATTTCTCAAAGAAAGTTATCCACATAGATGAATATTGTGAATACAATGCTTCCAAAAGGTGAACATACATAGAAACCAAAGGGTGTAAGAATGAATAAGAATATATCCAATTATCATGGGATGTAAAAGTTGATTGGATCCTTATTCTCATGTTGAAGAGTTATTAAAAAATCCAACTTATTCTCTAAAAAAATAAAAAGGTGTTTGAATACTGGTGGATTAAGGGTGAAGCTTTGTGGGAAAAAATACTTAAGGGGATCTAGGAAAAGAACCCGATCTTCTAGAGATATATGGAATTTTGTTGAAACTACAATTATGGAAATATTTAATGAAAATTAAATTACTGGGTTTGATCTCCACTCTATTATACTTATCTTCATGTATAATAGTTGTTTTATAGATAGGGAGTGTTTATTTAACTAGTGGGTAAGATTTAGCAATTGAAATATTTTGATACATTGATTCAAGTGAGCAAGTATTCATGAATTTTCTTGAAAATCATTTTATTCATAACCCTAAAAGAATAAATAGATAATTGGTATCACATGTTAAAATTTCAATAAATTAATTATCTAAACAAATAAATCCTGTTTCCAAAAAAGGGTTATACCACATAGACTTAGAGTTTATTTTTTTCAGGGTAGATTTTTAAAAAATGTGATGCCATATTTAATTTAGATGTTGATTTGATGAAATTCATTTCTTATAATCATATTAAATTTTTATGTAGTGATTAAAGATGAATTCAATCTCTCATGTAATTATTGAAGATGTTGGATACTGAGAAATGGTATTTTATGTTTTATTATTCCCACATGTTTTTTAGTTTTTTAGTTTTTAATTGGTGTCAAAATTTATAATTATCAATTGGTATCTAAAAATTATACCCTTTGGTCAAGAATAACATACTAGGAGCCATATAAATATAAGATGTTGTTAAAGCCCCCCGATGGTATTATTGAATGGTGGTAAATTTTAAGAACATAATCCCTGGTATTTCAATTGGAATCCCTCTTAACCTTATATGGTATCATATTTCAAGTGGTATCATATCTCAAGTGGTATCAAACGTCATTTTGGATGAAGTAGTTGAAATTTATGGAATACCTTCTAAATAGCCACCATGACAATCATGGGGAGAGAAAGGAGACCCCTACATTTAGGGGAAGAATAATTTCTACCACTTTGAATTCATTTTAAATTGAGGGATAATTAATTACATTTAATATCAGAGTAAAATATGAATTAGAAACAAGTCCAAATGGGGATATTTAAGTGGCCTTAGGATGATGGTTTTATTTATTGTCACTTATTATTATTTTCATTTTCAATGTAATTATAAAAATAAGATGATATGGACGATATATTAGGCTATCCAACCATCATGGAAGAAGTG
Source organism: Viscum album (assembly GCA_963277665.1). Taxonomy (NCBI): domain Eukaryota; kingdom Viridiplantae; phylum Streptophyta; class Magnoliopsida; order Santalales; family Viscaceae; genus Viscum; species Viscum album. The sequence goes on from OY728125.1 coordinate 878,518,097, forward strand.
AATCTCCCAATACAGGTATATAGAAAATGTGTTTGAGAAATTGTTTCCCATATTTTTGGAAAAGAGAAAAGTGGGGATAGATTCCATTGAATACCTGACTAGTTAGATTCAAGTGTTCATCCCATGAAATATAAAATGATTGAATAAGATGATATTTATGGAAGAATATAACTAGTTACAAATGACGGTTTCTATTACATTCTACAACAGTTTAAATGAAAGAAATTTTTGAAATTGATCCCATGTATTGAAGGCTTATATAGATATAAAAAACATGTATGAATTAAGTTAAAAATTTTAAGGAGAGCTATTTGAAAGTGAAGAACCCATAAAAGGAGTAAAAATAAAGTTGGCGACTATAATTAGTGTATATATACTCTTGGTTAATGGTTAATGATATCAGAGATGGATCAATATTCATTAGAGAAGATATGGTCCTAAGATAGAATGAATATTCACAAAAATACACTCAATTTAAGTAATTTATATCTTATAACACCTCAGAAGTGTGTTTTAAGGATTTTTTATTAAATAGTTATAATAATTATTTGAGGAAATGTTTTGACGATTTTGACAAGTTTAAGAAACCTTGTAAGTGATTAGAAGTTAATTGGACGATGAATGAAATAATCAGGTTTTTGGAGTTCATGAAAAAGGGATAAGTCCTTAACATAATGATTTTCTCATTAATTATTAGGCTTTACTCTGAATTCAAGAAATCATGGGGTAAACATATTTATTTGAAGAATGTTGAATATTAACAAATGTATGATCATAAAAATTAAGTTATATGATAAAAAATAATCTTAAAAATTCACTATAAGCATCTAGACATACCATATAAATTTTCAAAAACATTTTAATTCAATATAATACAGATTCAAACTTTAAAATATAGAAGGTAAGTATCCATTTTAATTATTTTTTAATATAATTTTATGAATTTCCAAATATTAAGCTTTAGTTGAGTGAAAATCTTCAACACATTGTGAATTTTTTCAGAAAGATGCACGATGAAAATGAACCACCCAGAGAAGAATTTAAATCATTATCATATGGATTTTATGATAATAGACTTCAAATCCAAATCATAATAAATCAATACATAGTAAAACACTAATGTTTCGAGTTTCAAGAATTTGAATTTGATGAAGATTAAATTATTTGGGGTGATTCTAGAGAAGTTTTCTCATCGTATAAACATTACAAAAACCTTCACGGTGTTGTTTTACACGATTTGATAATAATATAATCTTATCTTCATCTCTATAAAGGGAAGACCAAATAATGGAAAAATGGTGTTTCTAGAAATATTAAATTCTGGGGATTATAGAATTCAATCAACGTTGAAGCTGAACCTTTGAGTTCAGAATATCATGATACTTATACATGCCATGATTTGAGATTTTTATGAGTGCTATGGAAATTAGTGTTTTAATACATGTATTTATTAAAGAATTAAATAAATTTATTGGGTTTTAAAAAATAATATATATAAGAACCATTAAACCTCAGGCTTCTATTTATGAAATCTTACATCATTTTGATTCATATATGTCTAATAATTCATGAGTATATGAGATAGAGGTATGAAAATATTCCCAAGAGATGATAAATGATATGTATTCTAGATTTCATGAATTTGGAAAGGAAATATGAGCTCCATGGCATATAAATTTGTGTATTGTTGATATAGCTAGAATATTTGATTTATAGATTTTATTTGATGATCTTAAGAAGAATATGTTGTGCTTGCTGTAGATATTTTCTAAAGATCTTTTCATCATTGTTTTAAAATAAGAAGCATTTAATGAAGTATATTTGTAGAATAATACTTGAAAATAAGAAGTGTGCATGTGAATACATATAAATCTATATTGTTTATTTTATAATTTTTCTTTTTTAGTAGAGACCATTTTTTCTCCTCAACATACCATTTATGGTATTTGAAAAATAAAAAATAATTTATTATAACCATATTTTAATGTAATTTACTAATAAGATCAATGAGAATATAAGATAAAATCAGTAAACTATTTAATTATATACTGATAGTGTGAATGCATGATTTGTGAGTATCCAAAAGAAGAGAAGATATTGAATAAGTACAAGAGAAATACATTGAAAAATACAGAAAATAAGAATAAATAGTATCCAAAAATCATATTGATACCATCTTTAGAGAGTTGAATTATGAAGATCCTATGATATCCATTATTGTAGATGTTTGAGCAGAAGAAAATATTGAGGCCAAAATACAATGCTTGTTCCAATTTTTTTTCAAGATTTTATAAATGATTATTTTCTAGGATTGAAGATCATATGATATCACTGAGTGAAAAATAATGTAAAAATATTCAAGATGTTCTATGAAGCTGATCTGTAAGTAGTGACCAAATTATAGGGTTTTCAATAAGATATACTAGCATTCAAATATGCTACTGTTGATTTAGATAAGAACTATTATATGGGTGTAGAGACATTTTAATGGAAATATGAGGTATAATTACAAGGATGAGGTAGAAAGAATATATTATGTATACATGGTGCAAAGACAGATAACCTGTGGGACTCAGGGTTTCCAAGTAGACCACTGTAAAACCCAATAACTATAATACAAAGCTCTTCAAAAACTTCTATGGAAATATTGTTATAGAAGTCATATTATATATATATAATTGGCTAGTGATACATTGGTTAAGAGAATATCTATGTGACCCTGATATGGTTATGATGTGTGAAGTAACCTATTCTTGTATGTATATGATATTGATTTTAGTAGATAATCTTTTATTGAGGCGCACAACCAATCCAGGAAAGGAATATGCCTTAGTAACGAACCTTGTAAGAATCCTTGTGTTCCCATTCATTAATTTTTAACTTATTCGAGTGAGGCTTTGCAATAAATGATTTAATTGATCAAGATTGATTATGTCTTAGTTGTGGAATTTAAAAGGAAATAAATTCATAAAATTTTATGTGATAACTGATTCACCCCACCCTATGTGGTCTATTATTCCTCTTAGAACCTCACCACCATCTTTAAACTTCTGAATATATTAATTGATTGTGAGAATTTGTTACAGAAGAAGAAATAATTCCCTAACATTACTTTTACATAAAATAAGTTTAGTTATCAAGAATCCTAGGGTACCATTGCTGTTGGGAATAAAGAAATCTCAAGAGAAGAGAATTTTAAAATAAAATGGGAAAAAGAAAATAAATTACTTATGAATTCCTAATTAATGAAAAATTCGAATCATAAGGAAAGGGAAAAGAGATGATATGGGTGAAATACATGACCAATAAGTTTTGAATGTGGTTTTTTTCAAGGAATCCTAGGTGGAAATAAAATAACCCTATTATTGAAAACCATTAGATTAATTAATAAATATTTTAAAAAATTATAGAATACTGATCCTGAAATGACATCCACAATAATGTCATAACACACCAAACCAATGATAGAAAAAATTTGGGACTCTACAATCTATGTCACATCATAGAATTTCCATGAACTTCAAGGTTTGGAGACCTCACATGAATATGACTCCACAATGTGAGTCTTGGTTGTGACACCCTCATCATACTGTGATGTACACACATTAGTGTGTAAAAATTCAGTCACACAATTCTAAAAAAGTCATAGACCATGATGAATGACCTGAACCACACATTTGGACATGACCTGACCACTCATTACCATGTGTGACCATCCACCTTACCCGATTTTTTCAAAAACTCTAGGACTCCTATATATGATGGAATCAAAAAACACGGGACCCCTACATGTTTTTTACATATACGTAATAGGATACCATGACTCTTGCACGTAGGAATTATCTGTTTTCATGTATCCAAGACACCCATCATTCCAGGACAAACCATCTCCATGGCATGGCCATTTTTCATCTCAAAATCTATGATACATATGTAGCCCTCCATGTCGTGATGCCTCCATTGTCAACAACATTGAATCCTTAAAGTACCAGCAATCAAAATATGATAAAACTAGGACACTGTGTGAACAAATAATGTCTAGAATTACAGAATATCAAAAAACCCTTAAACACTTGATAAATAAATAAATAGAAAAATTACAACAAAATTAATTAATAATAAAGTTCATACCATAATGTGACATAGTAGGTGTGAAAATTCTTCAAACTATATCACATTCTTCCCCCAAAAGTCAACCTAAATCTAGACTAGATAAAGGAATAATCTACTACTCCTTTATGAAAGATCCAAGCTCTCATGTATCATGGGAATCAATTACAAGCCTCTAAAATGCATGGAATAATGGAATAGATTTCTCATACAGAACTTTAATTTGAGATTTAACAATCTAGAATAGTTTATGAGTCATTGAGACATCCAACTCTAATTACAACTCATCCCTATTAAATACATGGGAGGGATCAATATGAAACTTATTTAACAAAGATACATGTAATACATTATGAATATATGTCAACTAAGGTTTTTATAAAAATTTATATGAAACTATGTTGACCCTTTGTGATATCCATGGGTCCCATATAGGTTGGAGTAATATTATTTTACTTATCAATTCATTGGAGACCTAACTGAGGTTTTACCATTAATAGAACCTCATTACCAACTAAAAACTCGAAGGACTATAACGATGATTAATATAAGATTTATGATTGATTTTATTATTCACATGTTAGAACTGAAAAATTTAAATCTTAACCATCATCTTGTAAACTATAGTTTGTATTTGAAGGTAAATCTCTCCCTCCACATCCCAATAGATGAGATATCGACATAGAGGAACATAAACAGATTTTAAAATATCTATTTTGATAAAACATTGGTGGATATTATTATATGAAATATAATCTAATTTTATATTACTATCCCATGATTCATCAAAATATGATGCCCGATAGTGGAGAATATCCTCTAGAATTTGTATCACCTTTTCTATTTTCCTATCTATCTGTGGATGATATGACATGCTTAGATTCACTTAGGATCCCATATACTCATATAAGCCTTTATAATGTTATTCATGGATATATATAAAAAATTATAACATAATTAACCCATTGTGGTATCATAATATTTTTAACATAAAACATCCAAATTTCATATTCCTTAGTTGTATCCTTGATTAGGATGAAATGACTTGAACTAGTTAATTGGGAAATCACAACCTAGATGTCATATTTACTTATGGTGTGTGATGTAATCGGATAATGAAATCCATATATATCTCATGCTATTTACTAGTGGGAACTATAAAAGGATAAATAAATCAATATCACTCATGGTGCTTTACTTTAATATGTTAATAGGTATAACGTCATGATAATTTTTTTGTGTCGCATCTTATACAAAGCCTCAAGTTACTATGTTTCATTTAAAAATATGTCTTTGGAGATTCTTGATGATTGAACCACAGATAGTGAAGTAAACAATTCATCACCACATTCCTCATCGATATATGAAATACAAAATGATTCATAAAATACAACATATCCATGGAAGATAGATTTCACTCACTGGTGATATTTGTAACACATATGATTATCCTGATAGATTTGAATTCAACATCTCATAGTTTATCTAGATAGATATGATTAATTAGAGATGTTATCAACTGAATATTAACTAGAAAAACAATCTCATCTTATTATTTCAATTTTAAATGAATCTTATTAAAGAGGCTCATCATGTTCTAATTTTAATTTGATTCTTTCAATTCCTGTAATGAAAACATCATACAAAGATAACAGACCACCACATTTCCTTTCGTAATTGTTTATATGAGGTCAAAATCAAATTAATGAAGGTATTAATACGATTTACTTTAACTAATAATTTATTCTTTTAGAGGGATAATATAATTCAAGAAGTTATGATTGGTATAAACCATCAATATCTCACTAAAAAGAGAGTGACACAAACATTTGACAATATAAAGAATTAATACTAGATAAATTTCATGGATTGAGAAATTATTATAATTTTATAGAAGTAAAAAATAGCCATATTCTAGGACATGATCTCCTTATATAGGCTTAAAACTCAATTATATATGTGATGCATCATAATGCATGGTATAGACCTATCTGGACATAGGTATATTCAAGATAGTGGATAATTTAAAATGCTAAATAAACCCATTAAAAGATTCATGGAACTTAGTGGTCTATAAAACATAAATCCTTTTTAGGTGACAATGTTTAAAGGGGAAACGTCTAAATAATACCTTGAAAAAATGTCTATAGTTACCCAATAAACACAAGAAGCTACATATCTCAAAACCATTATTTTGTTTTTCCTATGGCATAAAAACTATAATATTTTTTAGGATCAAATTATATAATTTTTTCTGCCACCAATATTCTCAAGAAATTTAATTCTTAGATCTAGAACCTACACTTAAGTGAATTTTCATAAAGGCTATAAACATGTAGAGTTTCAAAAAAAATATTTAAGTGATTCTCAATCTCTTATTCAGTATTTGAAACCAAGATATAATCTATCAATACTATGATATAGCAGTCAAGGTATTAAAAGAATATACTATCTATAATTTTAAAAAAAATACAATTGGAGAGTTGGTTTATTAAAACAACATCATTAGAGATTCGTAATGACTATGTCTGCAACTAAAAGTTGTCTTGGTAATATAAAACTCCCTCACCCTGAGTTGGTGTTATCTAGAAAAAAATTCAATCATCAAAAACCAATTTTACCTTATTAATTGGTCAAAGAGGATATAAAAGTCTATCAAGGGTAATTTATTCTTGTTGATCAAAATATTTATCTTCTTATAATCAATGCATAAGTGAATAATTATATTTACTTTCTTAGAAATGAGATCTGATGAAGTCCAGAGAGATACACTAAGATAGATTATTCCCTTATATTCTAATTCATCTGATTTAATTTTAAACTATTTCAAGTAAGAAAGAACCATATGATATAAAGGTAATAAATTTGGATGTCTTAGGAACTGGATCAATAGAAAACAGGACTTCTTACTCATAAGGTAACCCTAAGAATTCATCCAAGAACTCTTTAGGAAACTATTATCACATAAAAGAAAACATTATAATAGATGTACCATTTTTGGAATATAGACAAATATATGAAATCAGACATGTCAACATAATATCCTCAAAAAGTGGAGGTCCCACTTGATTTGAGCTTGGGTCCCATTCTCCTCGAAAAAAATTATAGTTTACATCGGGGTAACAAAGGTCATACCTAGATGATAAAAATCAATAAGATATTTAAATGAGGTTATATAATATATAAAACAATAATATTAAAGAGGTATCTCTAAAGAAAAATAATGTCCCATGATAAATCCATTTTAGATATGTAGATAATGCAGTAAGGACATCAAGAGCAATACTCATTTTTCTTCAAAACAGGCAAAGATATATCTGTAAAAAAAGACCTAATATCAGATGAAAGAAATAATAATTTCATGTATTGGGTTTATATAAATTATTTAAAAGAACCTATATCAAATAATGTGGTATCCATATATGATTCAATAATACTTTTACATTTCAAAGATTTCAGTCCCTCCTTCAGCTGCATATACACTTACATCACTACCTGAAACTGCCATGACTTCGAATATTCCCATTGATAATACCAAACTAAGGCTCAAAACTCAATTGAATATTCACATATAAATATAAAATACAATATTTATGCACATGCAATAATGTCCCCAACACTATTGAGGCATCTGATTGAATTGGGGATCCCCTAGGAGCTAAGGAACCTACACTACATTGAGGAGATGAGTTTACCCTTCAGAATCTATAGACATGAAACATATGAGCAAAAGAAAAAAAGCCTCAGGGAACTCAAGTTAATATGGAATATTATAACCAACCATGAATTTTTTTTTTAAAAAAGAACTCATCCCCATTGGGATGGGGGAAACAGACTATGATGGATGTTTTGATCCACTCCCACTACCCCTTATAGAATCTTCATGTTTTATTTTCTCATCCAGAAAGATACCTTAACTCCTACTATACAAGGATTTGGCTTCGATAATATCCAATATTTTAACTAAATATATCTCCTATATTTGGGATCAGTCCGCAACTTCTCTATAGATGGGAAAATTCAATAGGGAATCCTCATATTAGTTGTTCGACCACATACCCATAAAAAATTAAAAAACCCTTCATTCTATTATTCCAAACCATATCGAGAAAAAAATAGATAATCATGGGAAACTAGTTTTCATATTTCATAACCATCATATAAGACCTTCAGAGGCACACAAACTCCTATTACTTCTCTAAGTCTATCATTTCAGCATAAAACTAAAAAGTAAACATAACCATGAAGTCATTTCGATTTATGTTTTCTTAGAGCATGAAATTAATAGATAACTTCTACCACATTTGGAAAAAACCCTAAAAAATAATAGTAATTCATATAAACTTAATAGAATATAGATCCTCAAGGTATTAAAAAAACTTCAGACAATTTCTAACAAACCCTTTACCTCTTGAGTATTGTTATTTCCCCTAAAGGAAAGTGAATTACAATGAAACAAATACTCTTGTTGATCCCTATCCTGACTCAGACTAAAACTTTCCATCCTAACTTGATTTGGGACAAGGGATTATATTTTACCCATTTCATGGATTAATATCACCACTCTATTGATAAAATTATGTTCTATAGGTAGATTCACTTACAAAAAATTATCTACAGCTCCCTCCTAGACTTGAACAGAGGTCTTCATAGGGGAAGGTTTCTACATGAAATACAATTAAGGGTATAACGAACCATTAAAATAGGTAAGATTCATCAAATGAGAAGAAACATATTTAATTAAGGATACGGGTATACATTATAAATCATAAGAAATGTATAATAGAAAAAACAACCCATTTTAAAGATGTTATACATAGGTCCACAATATACAACCCACAGACCATTCCCATACAAAAAAATACTCTAACTCATTGGTAAGATAAAAAACCAATACCTTACATCCATTAAATCACCTAGAAAATTAGGATTTTGTACTAAAAGTGTTGTATAAAAACTCTTTCATACCCAACTATTGAGTTATAAAAATATAATATTTGGTCTACCATAACATTCCTAAATAAAAGAAATCAAAATCAGGACCAGATGCCATTTTTTCATTAACCAACCTGGGATATGCTAACTCAATACTCTTGATTTCACTAATAATGTTTGTTGATAATTCCCAATCCCTATGGCTTGGATACTAGTTTCTAAGTATTAATAATTCACCTTGGGGGATGGGTTTTCCTAATAAAATAATCCATCATCACATGGTTCCTAATTAAGAAACCGACATGAATTAGACGTATCTTAGGGAGGAATGTACCCAATAAATACTAACATCAAACAATAATATCCTAAAAAATATCCTGGGAAGATATAGAAAAAACATAATAAGATATCATTCGTAACATAAATAAAAAAATTAAAAAGATGAAAATATAAAAAGTGAAAGATGGGATGAGAAGGTGATGAATCAACATAAAAGGAATCATTTTACAATAAAAACCAAAACCAAGATAAGAAAAAAACAATAGTTACCTACCTACATGGGATATGAGGGACCATTACCACCATGTCTCCTCCACCAACTCAAACTTAGCTACTAAGGGAATTAACCACCTCTAAGGGGTGTATTGACTTTACCTATATATGACAAAACAAGTTCTACATAAACCAAATGGGTGTATTTAGGGTGTGAACATAATAATAATCTCACCAAGTATTCCATGGGGAACCTTTAATAGACAATAAAAATAATTATAGTTTTAAAATAAACTTTTGGAAATATTCATTTTAAATTATAATGAAACATAACAAAAAAGAAATTTTATAACATATTTAAATAGGAAAGAAAATACACATAAACAAGAATTTCAATATAAATATCATGGGATATTCCTTATGGTTTATATGTTCTAGTAAGTCTAAGATCCCAATACTATTACATGTGTAAAAAATCATATCCAACTATAAACAGGGGTAAAACAAGAAACCATCTACCTTAAATCAATGAATCAATTAAATAATGGGGAGAATACCCAATGAAAGAAAGAAATAAAGTCTTAATATAAAAACCCTTATCATATGTTTTGTGATCAATAACCCTAGGATTCCATGGCTGTTTGGAAAAACTATATCCAAATAAAAGATAATATTTTAATAAAAAGGATAAAGGAAGATCACTTACTTGTGATTTCATAATGGTAGGCCCACTTTAATTTGAAATAATGGGATGAGGGTTGAGGAGGGTCAGTCCACAACAAATATGATTAGATTGAGGGATTTTATATGATATATTTAGTGGAAATAATAAAAACCTATTTTCAATATAATTTATTTAATTAATAAATATTCTTAATAATTTAAAAAATGGAAGCCACAACATGAACTCCATTGTCATAGTGTGACACAACACCCTAATTCTAAGAATAATGTAAAGGTCACACCATCGTGTGACCAAGATCTTCATGGTGTGGGGACCTTGTGTGTTGAATCCTCAGACACATGTCTCTTTACCACAACACCCCATCATGTTTGGAAGAAAACCTTCCATGGCATGAAATATTTAATCACTCTATTATAAACAATAAAGGGACCCTTATGCCCAACCTTACCCTTACATATGGTTATGAAATGACTAATACTCCTCATGATGCGACCCAAACCATTACCCAATCTTTTCGCAAAATCATGGGTTCCTATATATGAGGGTACCATAGGCATGGGAAACATATGCATGGTTTACCCATACATAAGAATATAATGTGATATCTATGCTTGCGACTAAGCTATTTATAGTTTTCCTAGACACCCATCATGCCATGATGGCCCATGTTTGAAACATGACCCTAATGTTTCTTAAACCCCATGATATATCTTCAACCCACGATGTCTTGATGCCTACCATGGCTACGATGTTATATCCTTCTGGAAAAAATATTCACAACATTATTCCTCCAGGCCATAATATGACCCACTAAAGTCCTTAACTAGAAAACACTAGAAACATCAAAAAATGATAGCAACACAAAAAATGGAGAAATTAAGACAAAATATAATAAATAATAAATTTAATAGCTAAAAGCAACACTATGGATACAAAATTATTTTTTTGGGAATTAAATTAGTGATTATTTGATAATGTGATGTGTTCATATTGTTTTTCTAGAGTATATCTACAAAATTATTTTTTAAATGGGAAAAAAATAAGTTAAGTAGCCAATAACCATGTGTTTCATTATGATGTTAGAAAATTATTCTATTAGCCTCTGTCGAGATTAGGTATGGGTTTGGCTATGTCATAATTTTTTAAAAATGGGGATTATGACTTGTGTTTGGAAAGGCTATTACTTGATCCTTTTATTTACAGAAGATATTTTATAAAATATATTCCATGTTTATTCATACATCGAACAAGCAGGTGTATTCTAATCCAAAATATATTGTTAAGTATTAGATGTTTTGGTTCTAAAATGATCATTTATTTAAATTCTAGAATGAATTTTACTATACACATGTGAATATGTGCATATCAATAGTATGTTTAAGATCATAGTGGTATATTAATAAGATCTATTTCTTGGTCCTTATACATTTTTAACTTGTAAATTTGTGGTATAGATTTTTTCATGTAGGTATGTATAAGGACCCTGAGTTGTGTGGAGTTTGAGCATGGGATCATTGTGGTGATTTCAAAGGTGTTGAGTGTGTTTAGTATGCTTTTTATACTTTATGATTAGTTATTTTAGTTTTCTTTTACATTCATACTATTGATATATAGAGCTGTTAAAGGAGGTGTGTGAGGCCAACATTGTCATAGGTTATAAAATTAATAGGAAATTTTACTTTTTATTCCTAAAGAAGGGGTTGTTTTGAGAATCATAACTCAGATTATAATTCTATGTGTCGTAACATCTCAAGGGAATGTTTTTTTTATACTATTTGGGGCTTAGGAGGTGTTTTTGGTTCTCATGTGAATATCAGATAGGGGTTGGGGTGTCTCATTTAATGGTTTGGGATGAAAGTGTCCCTTCATGCCATAATGGGCGAGGGACACGCCATGATGAGCCTTGAATGGGTGTTGGTCACACCACCTCTACTGGGTGTTGTGGTATGATGGATCTCTGTAGGTTTTTTTTTAATAGAAAGACCCTTATGGTTTAGTGTTATGTCATTGCAGAGGGCATTGTACTACACGGATGAATCATATATAGGGGTATAAAGAGTATTACAATTTAACTTTGTGATTTGTTTCATAGTAGAAGATGGTAACACTATAGACCCTAGGACACACTACAATGACTTTCTATGAGGGATGAATCAAAGAGGGTGGTGTGAAGTCCACACCATGAGAGGGGAGGACTCTCCACAAGTTCTTGAACATTTCATAGGAAGATTTCATCGTGATGGAACCTAGTGGGGTCACACCACAATGGGTGTTGGTTGAGGGTCGGGCCTTCTTCCCTGGGTTGTCACGTTGTGACCCATAGGGGTCACAATGTGATAGTTGTAGAAAGGGGTGTCTGACCATTTATTTGGAGGGATTCACACCATAACCTATATAGATTAGTCAATAAATTTCCTCATCATCAATTTTTTAAAATGGATAGACCCATAATTTTGTGGTTGTACCCTTACATGATTTAGAGTGGAAGGATATTGGTAAAGCCCCATTTCTAGATGATTCTTCTCCTTCATCATTCTCTATTTTAGCTGTCATCCCAAGAGATACTAGACCATGAATAAATAGATTTGGGGGGGGGGGGGTTGGGGGTTAATTTAGTTCTATAAAATTTTCATCACTTAGAAATCCACTATCTTTTTTATATGACCAACTTATGATATTTTCCTTAACAAAAACAATTTTCTATATAAAATCAAAATAGAAAGAGATCAGACACTTAGATTTATAGTTGTTTTGGGAAAACAAATCTCCAAGAAAACTCCACCAACATTCAAATACTAGAGCATGGTGATTTACACTTGATTATTCCTCTTAATGGTGACTATTAATCCTTTTCATAGGGACTACATGACTGAATTCAAGCAGTATAAGCTTGGTACAATAATATTAGTATCTTTTAAGTAGTCTCCAACAAGGATTTTCAAATTATATCCTTGATGGTTATTTTACCATGAACCTTTACAATTAAAGAGATAATAAATAGAGTATTTATAAATTGAGATCATAGTTGTAAAATACAACCTATATAAGAAAATACATCTCTATGACACATGATAAGAATAAAAAACATCTCGAGGAGAGTCATTTGAGTTAATATAAAAGGATACCAAGATTACATTTCTATGAATCTTTATGATTATTCTCCTTTTGAGTAAGAAAGAGAAACACACAAGAGCCTCGAGAGATAGTTCTTTGAAAATAGAGATGACACTTCAGTTCCCCATGATATTCTATTTTCATACTTGAGATTCACCCATGAATTTCATGAACTACTTTTCTTTTAATTGCATATAACTTTATAAATAAAATCTGAAATTTGAGTTTTAAAACAAATATTTCATTTTCTCGAATATACCTAAAAAAATACTGGTCAAGAAATTATCCTTGTATTTTTTTAACTTCTCGGTACTGTTATCTTATTATAATAATTTTTACCATAAAGTGGTAATACACCATTTAATGAATGTATGAAAACATTAATTCTCACTGAACACACACCAAAAATAGTAAATAACATGTTGTTGAACCATGCAGAAATTTTTAGATCACCATATAGCCAAATTCTATATATTTGAACTCACATAGTCGAATTGATATGTGTAGTTGATTTATCTACATAACGGAATTTACATAGTACTTCTTGGCATAATAGATTTGATTTACATATGATTCTTACTGATGAAAAAACATTTATGTGACATAATTAAACTATACAGCCAGTTTGAACCATGTAGATGATTTCATCACATATCTAAATCAATTTTCCGATTACTCCAAGCAACCTATTTATGTATCCAATTGATCAGCATATCCAATTTAAAATGTAGAAGATTCATTGAACAATGTGATTTCTATGTATCTATTTCAATGATTTACCCGATTCACATAGGTGAGTCCTTCATGTTGGATATTAATATATAATTTTTCATGATGTATCCATTCTCCACATATCCAAATTCCCCATAGAGATTATGTTCCAAACTTAGGAAAACATAAACCCCAATGTATATAATTGCTAACATAACGGTTTTAATAGTAGAAAAAATAGTGATTAAACCTTATTAACTCACAGGAAAAAATAAATAATATATGAAGGGTAATTGAGATCATCAAAACCTAAAATAAATGGGATATTTTGGAGAAACATCATTAGTCTAACAATATCCACCTTTTAGATGATCAAAAAACCCATAAGATATTAAACACAAAGATTTTAAATGTTTTTTTGAAGACTTTTTCAGAGCATTAATATATATATATATATTTTTTGAAATTATCTATTTACCCATTAATACCCCCTTTATTTGGATAAGTCCCAACTTTTTATTACTTGAGGAATTATCTAACTATTAAAATCCCCCCATTTTATGTCATTAATTAGGAAGGTAAACGGATAAGAAAAAATATTTTTAATTTAGCAGCTATAGGTATGAAATGATTAAGGATTGTACAAAAAATGATTGCACAATTAAAAAAGGAATATATTTTAGTAATCAAAATAAATAGATTTAAAAAATAAAATGAAAACAATCCCTATGAAAAATAAAATAAATGGTTAAAGAGAAATTATATTAATTTTTAGTCATTTGTAAAAAATATATTCAGTCAACACCCATAAAAATACATATAAAAAATATTTGTAATAAGACCTATTCTTTTGGATACAGTCAAATTTAGAAGGTGGTTTGGTTGGAGGTAACTAAATTGCTGGAGAGGTTATAAAGGTAGTAGGAGGATCTATTACAGGTTGCAACACCGAGATACCAATACCAGTAGTAGCTTGGTCATAAAAACCATCTAATGTTATGTAGTTTTCATTTTAGAAGGACATCTGAGAATATTTTCAATATGAACTTTAACTAGATAGGAATCCTTGGCTTATGTATCTATAAGATCCAACTTATTTTTAGTGTCTAAAGAGGAAAATTATTTCTTATATATATCTGCAGATATGGCTACTTCCAATTTGGATTTATCTTTTTAGTAGATATATGATGGATCATAAACTACATTAACTTTTGGTTTGATACCTTAAAAGGTTTCTGGTGTAGTATGGATAAGAGTCCTTCTATAAAATAAGATAACAAAAATTATTTTCATAAAATTATATTCTCTTGATAATATATTAATTAAATAAATAAAGAATAAAAGAATACTATAATATATATATTTGAGAAAAAAGGATAAACCATTTCTCTAAATTCTTTTAAAAGACTCAAGTTTATAAGGGGTGAATCTCTAAAAAGAATTGAACAAGGGAACGTGTTTAGGACTACATGAACCATTTGGAAGGTCAAGACACAATTTATTTTGAATCTAGTCTATTTATCCATGGATACTGACCAATCTATTATTAATTGATTCTGATTTCATTTCTATATTGGATATTCTTTTCATATAAACCTTGTACTATTTACTAAACAGTAGTGATAAGAGATTGATACACTAGTTCACTAGTATAAGGTTACAATTTAGTAGGCACATGAACAACATGGGTGGGAGAAACTAGCTGCACTATATGAATTATAATAAAAGGATTGTATAAAACATGCTCATTCTATATAAAAGAAACTAAAACTGAGGGAACGTTCTTATATTATTAGTTACTAAAATATTCATCAGATAGTTCATACCTTAAAATTATTTATAAACGATATGAAAAATATATACTATTCTTTGATGATTCCTAGTCATAAGGCCAAGTGACCAAGAAACTATACCATATAAATATTTAAAAACATCCCGAATCTCTCTCAACTTCTCAATAATAGATTCTATAATATAACCCTTGGTGTCATTCAAGGACATATTAATTCCAACCCCAAACATTCACACAACTTATCATATATATTGAAACTCACTCACCAGATCTTTCTAGAAATCATGATTCTGGAGATGCATGAACATTTCATAATGGAGATATAAAATTTGAGAAGAAATAAATTTCAACTCTAAAAGAATTTGATTTTCTCCATTATGAAAATCCAGATTCACTGAGGGTATAGAGGTAGAGGATTTTGTAGTCAGTTGAAAACTCTTAAGTAACTCATAATTATTGATCACAAAAACCTTCAGGGAATGTATGATTTCCTTTATCTCTGACTTAATACCTTGAATTTCGTGAATATTATCCTAAGATATGTCATATTGAACCATATGAATATTTTGGAGGATGTCTCTATGAGTTGAAATTATGATACAGAGTATATTAAATTCATACTCCGTAACACATATATTTATCAGTCTACTCACATAATATTTCATTTACTCAATCTCTATTGAAATTATTTTATAGGTAAATAAATAAAAAATAGGTATTGATTGTAAGTTCTTGATTAGACCTGTTTGGATTTCCTTTATTCCATCCAATTTATTTAAATTAGCATTGGAAACAAAAAAAATCCTTGATATGTTTGATCTCATCCTTTGAGAATCAGAGATACTTTTTCAACTCACTCGAATGTCCTCTATTATTATCAATATCATTCATATTAGTAAAAGAAGAAAATCATTTCAGTACTATATAAGGTATTACTTGTTGAGGGTGCATCCTGATGCACAAGAGATGGTGAAGGAAAAAGTGGTGTATTAAAATGGTCAAAAATCATTAGAAACACTTCACTAACCCTATATACAGTAGTAGAAGATCATTGAATAATTAGAAAAATAGTTTTAGGATCAACTTCAGTCCTAATGGATTATTTATCAACAGAAATACTAGACATAGTTTCAACTGGCCTTTACTCAGGAATTATAGTACTTGTCTAAATATCATTTACTATATGAAGAACTACTTCCAAATATTACACCACTTTGTCTATTTATATTTGAACTATTTCTTCCACTCTATGATTGATCTCTGAAACCAAGGTTCTACTCTAGACACTTATGACTTCTTTACCACACTTGATGGAACCAACTCAACATGTTCTTTATTCCAAGGTTGTGTGATTTGGGACAGATACCCCTAATCTGCACTTTCTTTTACAAAAATATTCAATGGGGTTTAAAACGAGTCTATGTAGTGGCCAATATTTTTCAAAAGAAAAAAATAGTATTACTTTTATGGAATTTTATAGAATCTCCCACATTTAAATCCACTTCACTGTTCACCATAACATGGGATATAATCTTAATATAATGGTAATTATTTAAATTTTTCCCTTTATAACAGTGATGCATATACTGCATCATATTACATTAAATAATGATATTGAAATTTTTAATGATGACATTTAACAAGTAAATATCAGGTAATAACACTTTATACATTTCATATTCTCTATGGGAAATCCGATTATAGAAAAACATATACAGACCCTTCCATTCATTTTCTCAATGTTTCACTAGCTTTTTCTTGGAGACATAGGTTCCAAAAAAAATTAAAACCCATTGTTGGTACTATTGAGCTCATAGTAACCAGAGTCTGACTAAAATTGAACTCCCCATTCCATGAACAATTAAAGGTTTTACCAACCCCACTGATGAAACTATCACCACATTTACATGTACATTTAAATAAATAACATCCTCTATTCCACAAATTTAGAACTATACATTTCTAATAAATGAAAGTACTTATTATTTAAATAAGAAACAAAATTTATTTTCATCATAAAACAAAATCCCAACCATAAAACTTATGAAAATTCCATAGAAGAATCTTGGTTGACTCAATCTAGCTCTTATCTATGGATTTCTCATTGAAGAATCTGTACTACAGACCACTTCCTTTTTATTTCTTGGATGATCCATAGATTCAATCATATCCACTATTTTATTTCACCATGAGAGATAGGTGAGTTAGTGGTTGATTAATTATTGTTTGGTAATAATTTACATTTCAACTATTAGAAGATGGAATGTTGGAAAATGAAAAATAAATAGAGGTTCGATTGATATTTAGTTTATGGACCTGACTAGAAATAGGGTCACATATCCATTTTAGTGTTTTGGGTATTTTCTAACTAATAAATAAAAAAATAAAAAATATAAAAAAATGTTTTATAAAAAATATTCAAAAATATAATTGAATTAATTTTATAAATAGATAAAAATAACTACATGAACTTTTGTAAAATAATTTAAATAAATGATTAGAAAAATAAAGAGTAAATATTTTTTTTTTAAAAATATGATGATATACAATAATTTAGATTTTAATAAACATAATTATATTTTAATAATATCAAAAAAATCAGACATAAGGGTCTTTGTAAGAATATATACTAACTAATTCTATGTAGAGATAAACTCAATGGTAATATCACCCTTTTGAGTGTGATCTCTCAAAAAATAATCTCTTAAATATATAAGATGTATTCTTGAATTATTTATCAGATTATTTGAAATTTTGATAGAAAGTGTTATTACATTTAATTTATACTAGATTATAATTGAATCCTAAATCCTTTATGGTATGTTTTATCCACAAAACTTGTGAACAAAAACTACTGATGACAACATATTCGGCTTTTATAGTATTTAATGTAACAGAGTATTGTTTATTACTATACTAGAATACCAGATGTTTTCCTAGAAAATTGATTCTTCCTAAAGTACTATTTATATCAAGTTCAGAACCCCCAATGTTTTTCATCTGAATACAATGATTAACTAAAATCCTAAATTTTTTAAAAAAATAAAGGAAACACAAATTGTTCCTTTTAAATATCATAAAATTAATTTGGAATATTTAAATTATATCCCTTATGATTTTCTTGAAATATTGTATATAAGTACACTGAAAAAATAATATCTAGTCCACCAAAAGTCAAATACAATAGAATACCAATTATTCCTGAAAATATCTTTTTGTAAACTGGTTTCCTAGATCCATCCAAATCAATACTCTTCCATTAGAACTCAAAGGATTTATATGAACTTTTTAACTTTCATGTACACAACTTTTAAGTAATTCAAGTATATTGTTTCTTGTATTTTTCTCATTCCCAAATACTTTTTGATAAATCTTAAATCCTAAAAAGTAATTTATCCTGCCCATCATGCTCATTTTGAAATTATTATTTCATTAGATTTTAAAATTCATTACCAATTTTTCTATTTTTTGAACGAAAAATCACAACATCAACATATATTTGAACTAAAAATTATTTAAGTTGATATTTTCTTAAATCTATAAGGATCTTAATTTCTTATTGAAAATAGATTTGATAAAATAAACAAATGTAAACAATCATTCTAGGCCCTAATTACTTGTTTAATGGAATAAATAACATTGGTATGCTTGAAAAATTAATTTGGAAAATGAGGATTTTCATCATTAGGAGGATTTTCAAGATAAAATTCCTCTATTAGAAAACCACTTATTAAAGTAGGTTTTACTTCCATATAATATAATTTGAAATTAATATAATATGCATAGCTGAGGTGAATTCTATTGTATTCTAGTATAGATACAAGTGCAAGTTCTCGTCAAAATCTATACCTTCTTCTTGGTTATACCATTTAGAAACTAGTGAAACCTTATTCCAATTGATTATATCATGATTATACAATTTTTTAAAAAAACCATTTTGTTTCTATAATGGGATAGTCAAATGGTCTATTAACTATTCTCATGACTTATTCATTTTGAACTAGTGAAATTCTTCTTGAATTACTAAAACCTAACCCTTAACTACTATGGAATCCTGTAGAAGATTAGGTTATAGTTAGGATAGAAAGGTTGAAAATTATATAAAAATTATTACACTTATTCTAGTCTTAATTGCTTAATATAAGATTCCTTTAACTATTTATATGGGATTGGTATTATGGGTTCTAGGTTTTCAAGGAAGCACACATTCTTGTTTTTGGATATCCATCATTTTAGGATTTGGTTCTTGAAAATGAAGTTACAAATCATCATCCTTTTTGTTGTCAAAGTAAGGTTGAGGTCTTATGATTTAAAAATAACCATCTAGATCATTAATTTGAATAATTTTATCATCAAAAGTATCACTTTCATAAAATTTCAAATGAGTTAATTCCTCATTAATATTTGAACTTTTGTTTAAAATTCAATATTAATTGGATTGTCATATTAATCCTTTCAATAACACCATTCCATTAAAGTGTCTTAGGGGAAAAAATTATGTTTTACATGATGTTTTAAATAATATGAATGAACTAATGGTTTTCAAATCAAACTCCATGATCACTTCTTAAAGAAATAATTTTGGCAGATTTTTCCTTTTGTAATAGTTTACAAAAACTTATAAAAAAAGAACCACCATAACATTCAATAAGAAAACCCATGTAAATATAGAAAAATAATAAAATATAACATTAAAAAAATATTTTCATCTGAGGATTTATGTTCTTGATGTCTCAAAAAAATAAATTTGAATTAATTCTTGGATTCTAGAGGTAAAATCTTATTTAATTGGTTTAAAATATGAATTCTGTTATCTTACTATTTTGTTTTCATCACATAGATTCTTTTTGTTCAATTTATGTCTCTGTAAAACTGAAACTAAATTCATTTTAGACACTTTTCCCAAAGAATAGACATTACAATGTCTTAGTATTCTATACAGAATCCATGAATCATTTTTTCAGTATTTAAACTATTCAATTTTTTTACTAAAATAATTAATATTTAGATTATAGACATTATACATTCTAGGAGCCTTAAATTTATGAAACAAATTTAAAAAAATATAAAATGAATTATGATAAATGATAAAAAAATAACCTTCATACAAAAGTTGAAAAAATAATTATCATATTTTGATTTAATTCTTGGAACCATGTTGTTGATGAAGGTGATGAAGGTTTCAGGAGTTTTCTTTTGTTGTCAAGGTATGTTTTGAAGAAAGTAAATCAATTCACTTTGTTTTGTGGAAATAATTGTTTTGGGTTAGTTTTGAAAAGAATCATACCCATGATTATTGGGACGATGATTTTATAGTTTTTATTTCATATAAATCATGAATCAATGTGAGAACTTGTGATACATGCATTATAGAAGAAAGGGGGAGTGAAAGAGATGCTTCCAATTGAAAAATAATTGTATTCAAGATTGTTTTTTTAAAATAATTATAAAATAAAGTAGTGGTTCCTATTGTTTTTCAAAACAATAGTATCTAGATTGTATCAATTGTCTTTCAAAACAATCATATGCAGATTGTATTGATTTTGTTTTAAAATAATTGGATACTGAGTGGAAGTGAAATGTGATTCCGATTGAATATGTAATATAGGATGAAATAGGTGATGCTGATGGGAAAGTTGATGCTGATTGGAAGTGGTTCCGATCGAAGTGGCTATGATGGAAGAAGTGATACCGATGGAATATGAGACACCGATTTTTTTTTTCAGAACAATCATATTTGAGTAGAAGAAAATGAAATATATCGTATTCACTGAATCATATTTAGATTTTATTGTATCATATCTGAATAGATATTTGTCTTCATATTGAATTTGATCGTATCCAGCAATTGTACCCAGAAATGATCAACAATCGTATCTTACAATCATAAGAAGAAATGATCAGCGATCATATCAAGCATGATCATAACTAGAATGTTCATATCCAGCATGATTTTGTCCAGGATGATCATATCTAACATGATCGTATCCAGACTATTGTATTCAGAAAAGATCATGCTTAGATTGAGATGAAAAGAAAGAAGCAAGAATGAATAGAAAGTTACAACACTTTTCCAATTGAACTCAGATGATACTGAAGCTGATCCTCAATGAATTAAAAGTCAATAAGGTAGTCAAAAT
This sequence comes from Viscum album, assembly GCA_963277665.1. NCBI lineage: Eukaryota > Viridiplantae > Streptophyta > Magnoliopsida > Santalales > Viscaceae > Viscum > Viscum album. The sequence goes on from OY728125.1 coordinate 878,540,076, forward strand.
ACAAGCACATGTTGGGGAATGAAGTGTGTTTTATCAAGTGGGTAATGAGAAAAAAAAGAAGGATACAAATGAAGTAATTTTCAAAGGGTAATCCTTTCATTTTAAAGAGTGATTGTATCGCAAGTGGAGAAGGGAATTTATTAGAAAAAAATTCATTTGGTATTGTTTTGAGATTTTTTTTAAAGAAATAGGTATAAGAGAATCGGTTTTACAATCATGTATTGCTCATCATTTGCAATCATATAGACATTTGAAATGGGAGTCTGGAAAAGAAGAGAATCAGATTGTATATGTTTCAAGAAGAATCGAGAAGCATTGATGAATTCATAGTTGCTATGAGATTTTAGGAAAAATTCATATTTGGGTGAATTTAAGTGGGTGGGAAAGTGTTTTCGGATTCCCACCTAAACATGCTTCGAGTCACCTATAAAAGGATTGAAGTACATTGTACTTGTGTGATGACCAGAAGAGAGTGAAGCTCTGAGTTTTCTTGTGAGAGAAAGTGATACCATTTTTTGTTTGGTATTGAATAAATTTTTATGGGGATTGTATTCAACTAGGATTGATATTAGGCTGAATTAATCGGTTTCATATTTTCCATACTGGGTGTTTCTGTATTTCACTTCCCTGGATGAGGAAGGATCGTACTGAGAAACATTATCGGTCTCATGTTTTGAAGTGGTTCCATTTGTAGTCCTCTTGTGATGTGGTGTCGATTCAGTTCGACTGGTCAGATCATGCTGATTTTGTTTAGCTGTTCAAGTGGTTCTGATTCTACTTTAATGTATTCAATCAAAAAATCATACTCGAATAATATTATTCAATGAATCATACTCAGAGAATCGGACTGGGAAAATTATACTTGGCATTCTAGCTTCTTTCTGTATCAATGTCCTTTGATCCTTTATTCTGGGTAAGGAATTGCTGAATTGTATTACAATTGAATACATTTTTTTGAATTGGACAGAATGACAGGTAACATGAGTTGTGACAAAATAATTGTATTATCCTATTGTGCTAAGAGGGTACACACACACTAGTGGGATTGTTTTATAGTGTTACATGAGTGAATGGGTACATCATACTTGTTATAATACAAGGATTGATTTCATAGTGGATTTTATGGTATTGGATCCTTTCATAACAATACCAAGTAAGTAGCTATTCTTATGGAATAATGAACCTTTTAAATATTCGTGTTCCATTGGATGTCTGTTGATCTGTTTCTCTGTAGGGAATTGAAATCCTTAACAAGAGGCAAAGGTTGTTTCAATTGAAAAGAAATATAAAAGAAAAACACTATCACCGATTCACCCCTCCCCCTCTTATTAATACAATAATCTGTCTGGGCACTTTCAATTGGTATCAGAGTGAAGGTTACATTCATTATTCTTTGCTGATGGAGAATGTGAACTATGTGAACAATAAATATATTATAGTCATTTATGGAAAGAACAATCATATTTGGGGTGATAGAATGATTTCATATCTTATTTCTACCAGTTATGATGTTCTTGAAGCTGAAAAATTTGGGTTTCTTCACATTGATTATAGTTCTCCACTTACACCTGTTGACGAGAAGTTTCTTGAGAATAATGGAAAGGAAAAGAATGCTATATTATCATCACTTTATTAAAGCGAATTCTGGAGAGTGAGAGGTGTTTTCATAGATAAAGGTATATGGGATATTTTGAAAAACCTATAAGAAGGCAATACAAAAGTGAAGAAGGAAAAGTTTCAAATATGGATACTGAAGTATAAATATTTGAGAATGGGTGAACATGAATCTATTGGGGAATTAATTACATGGATGAATGACATTTCTAGTACTATCAGATGTATTGGGGAAAATATGAAAAACTCTTTAGTGATTAAAAAGATCTTGAGAATATTACCTAAAAAATTTGATGCAAAAGTTTCTTCATTGGAAGATAGAGATCTTAAAACATTATCTCTTGAGGATTTACATAACACTCTAATCACCTATGAAACTAGAAGAGAGAATTATCTTAAGAATAAAACAATGGTTTATATAGAAATGTATTCCAAGGATATGATGAACAAAAAGTCTAATAACCTTATATTGAAGATGAATTTGGTGATTCTGACTCTAAAAATGAGGTATGTAAAAATCTCAATGAAATCACATCCTTGTTTTCTAACAATGTGAAAAGAGGTATAGGGAAATACAAATGGAAACATCCCTTGAAATGTTTTGAATGTAGAGGTGTTGGTCACTTTGCAGCTAATTATACTTAGAGAAAAAATACAATGACAATGATTTTGAAGAAAGAAATATAAGGAGATCGTGGAAGAAAAAACTAGACAAAAGAAAAGAAAATAAATTCTTTAAATAAAAGAGACGAAGTTTCTTATTTAAAGATTAAGAAGAAGAAGAGAGTGATGCTGAATCCGAAAAATCAATTGATTATGGTAATGAAAATACTTTCACTAAAACAGTGAATGATAATGAAATAGGATGCAATTGTTTTAAATAATAAGAAAATTTGCTTGAAATGTATCTAAAAGAACAGTTGAAAGAATTTTTGAGAATGGTCATAAGGTTTCAAAAGAAAAACAAAAAGATGGAATATGAAAGCTCAAACAACCAATAATATTTTTCTAGTGAGAAAGAAAAACTGATTAAATAGATTGATGATTTGAAGAAATCACTTTAATTTGAAAAGAATCATAATGATCATTTAGAGGTGAAGTAGAAAGTAAAAGAAGAAGAGTTGGAACTTCTCCAACAAAAACTATCTAAAGCAAAAAAGAAAAGTCTATGTTTCCAAAACACTATCACTGAATTTGGTGATTGTTCTCGTAATGAGAAACATGAGAAGGATCCAAAAAATATACCTTCAAAGAGTGATAAGAAGAATGGAATTGATTTTGAAATGAAGAAAACTAGGAATGTTATGTATGTGATGAAGACCAAAAAGGTTGGAAAGGTTTTGAAAAATTCTGAATCTGGAAATGTTTCCAATGGTTCTGGTTCTGATAATACTGAAAAGAGAAGAAATAATATGATAGATAATAGAAAGGATGGTGAGTTAAAAAATAAAGAGATGATGGTGGCTGAGAAGCACATTTACAATTATGATCATTATGGAGGTTTTATAGGATAATACTCTTTCTATGGGTATTTTAGGTATTTTGGGGGATTCAGGCACACAAAAGGTATGTGTTGGTTCAATAAAAACATTTTTATTATCCCACTTTCTATGAAAGGAAGATACTGAGGGAGAGTTAATCTCCTCAAAGAATGAAAATGAGAAGGTTGTCTTGAAGAAATCTAAAAAGAATGAAGTGAATACTAAAAATAGGTTCCAACCCTTGGAAACTACTTGTGAAAGATGTGGAAAATATGGACACCTTGAAAAAGGACTTCTTGTTTTGTTATCAACTCAACAAAATACTCTCAATTATTAAAAGATGAAGGTTAAGAATGAAAATAATAAAGAAAAGGCACATGATATTGAAACCTCATTAAAATCCTTGAAAGGAGAACGATTCAAGATAATTAATACTGGGTGTTCTTATCACATGCATGAGATTTAACATTGTTGAAGGATGTGAAATATTTTAAAGAAGGTACAATGGAATTTGGCAGTAATGAGTCATTGAAAATCAAAGGTGTTGGGTCAACCATCATTGGAAAAGAAAAGATGAAATCTAAGAAAAAATTGTATACTGATGGGATAAAACACAATAAAATAAGTGTTTCCTAATTTTTTGGTGAGGTTAAAAATTTTATCTTCAAGAAAGATGGATTTTTTTGTAAAGAGTGAAGAATATGGAATGATTGTTACAAGAGGTCGACCTACAAAAGGAAACTTGTTTTAAGTTGGTGATTCACAAAACTCTTATTACATTAGTATGGTGGATGATAATCAGTTAAGAAAATAAGGCTTGGAAATATGTGTTACAGAAACATGAGCACATTATCAAAAAGAGACAGTGTTCGAGACATTCTTGATTTTCCAAGAAGTAGATTTTAGTGTTTCACTATTTTCTATAAAGGAAAGATCACAAATGTTATATATAAAAAAGTTTTTATTTATTCAAAATAACCCATGGATCTGATTCATTCCAATATATGCAGTCCAATGATAAAACAATAAACATATGAAGATAAGTAATTCATTACATTCATTGATATTTTTACTCACCTTACTTGTGTTATGTACATGAAACACAAATCAGATGCTTTGAAAATGTTGAAAAGTTTTAGAAGAAAAGCTAAGATATAATGTGAGTATTCTGTGAATAAGTTGAGAACTAATAATGGTGGGGAATATCGAAGTGAAGTGTTTGAAAACTATCTTGAGAAGCATGGAATTCGACATGAGTATAGCTCTCCATACACTCCCTAACAAAATGGGGTTGCTGAATAACGAAAACAAGCCTAGTGGAAATGGGAAGAACTATGTTACTTGAGCATGGTCATTATCATTACTTTTGGAGGAAATCCATGAGAACTGCTATTTATATTCAGAACCATTGTTCTACATTCCTCAATAAGGTAGGAATCCCTAGGAATTTTTTATGGGAAAACTCTAAATTTGAATCACTTTAGAGTTTTTGGGAGTCCTTGTATGATAAATAAGAAAGGTGGAAACTGTGGTAAGTTTGAGAAAAAAGGTGTGGATGGAATCTTTCTCAGGTTCTCTCTAGAAGGAAGATGATAGAGATGCTACAACCAAAGAAACAAATTGTTGATTAATTTGATGTGAAGTTGATTGAAGTCTCTGAGTAATAGAAACATGTTCTGGAAGACTATGACGTTGAGAAAGTTAAAGAATCTTTTTTTGATAAGGAGACAACCAAGTGTATTCCTTCTTAAGAAGAAGAATCAGACATAGCTATTTCAAGTGAGGAAGATAGTCTAAAATTGTTTTCAAGGCTGAGGAAACATGTGGAAGAATGAAATATAATTGGTGATTAACATCAGAAGGTTCAAATAAGAAGAAAAACAAATTCCATTACACATACTTCGTTGTATTCAAAGGTGAAACCGAATGACGTGAAAGAATATTTTGAGAATTCAGAATGGGTTCAAGCCATGAATTAAGAATTGGATAAAATTGAAAAGAACAATACATGGGAACTTGTACCCAATCCTAAAAAACATCATTGGTAGAAAATGGATTATTAAGAATAAGATGAAGGAAGAATGTAAAGTTATAAGAAACAAATCATGATTTTTTTGAAAAGGGTATTCACAGATTAATGGTATTGAATTTGATGAAACCTTTTTTCTAGTGGAAAGACTTGAAACAATGATAATCTTAATTTTTTATGCACAATGGGGATACAAGATCTTTCAAATGAATGTTAAATCTGAATTCCTAAATGGTCTTGAAGAAGAGGTTTATATCAAAAAAACTTTTGGCTTTGTTGTTCGAAAAGATGAAGGTTATGTGTGAAGATTGATAGAGGATTTGGATGTCCTAAAATAAGCTCCATGGGTATGGTATTCCAAATTGGACACATGCTTAAAAATGATGAATTTTAACAAATGATGGGTGGATAGAAATATTTACATCAGAGAAAGTCAGAAGTGTTCCCTCATCTTAATTATTTTTGTGGATGATATTATATTTTTTCAGAATGATCAAGGAAGCTATGAAAAATTTTATGTGGAAATTAACAATGTATTTGAAATTTCCATGCTTGGAGAAATGGAATACTTTCCTGGTTTATAAATTCAGCAAAAGAAAGAATACATTTTCCTTTCCCATTAAAATTATGAAAAATAACTACTCAATACGTTTGGAATGGAAAACTCAAAACCCATTTCCACATCCATTCCAGTGGGATAAAAGTTAAGTAAACATGGATTTGGATAAGAAATTGATCAAAAAGTGTATCAGAAGCTGATTAGATGTCTATTTTATTTGACTACCTCAAGACCTGAAATTTTTTATTTTATTACATTATATGCAAGATTTCAGAGTGCTCTAAGAGGATCATATATTATTGCTAGAAAAGTAATTCTCAGATACATAAGAGGCACAATAGAATTCAGAATTAGGTATTGAAGCTCTGATAGAATTGATTTATTTGGGTATTCTAATGCAGATTGGGAAGGAAATGTTGAAGATAAAATTTCAACATCTGGTGGAGTATTCTTTTTGGGAAAGAATTGGGTGAGTTGGAATTTGAAGAAACAAAACTCAGTAACTCTCAGTATGGCTGAAGCTAAGTATGTTGCTGCTACTCAAGTTACTACTCAACTTATGTGGATGAAAACACAATTGGAATAAATAATTGTTGAAGTGAAGTTACCCTTACTCTTGGGTTTTGACAGTCAATGTACAATCTATCTCACCAAGAATCCAGTGCAACATTCTCATTCTAAACATATTGATATCAAATATGATTTCATCAAAGAGAATGTGGAGAAGCATGAATTAAATCTACAGTATGTTCCCACATCAGAACATGTTTTTGATATATTCACAAAACCTTTATCGAAGGAATAATTTAAAAAAATGAGGTTGAATGTGGCTGTCCAACCACTTTCTTTCTAAGATTGAGGTATGTGTATCTATCCCCTCTCTCATCTTACCTTTGTATTGTTTTGTTAAGGGATAATTTTTTTGTTTCCTAAATCTATTACACAAAAGAGAGAGTTGTGGGTAATCTATTATTTCATCATTGTTTAGTGTGTGAACTAGTCGAACAGTTTGTTGGAGTGGTGGTAGGAAAAAAAATTAACTGTTTTCTAGGAAGAATGAAGAAAATAACGAGGTGGCCATGATCACTATTTTTTATAGCATGGTTTTGGTATTAATAATTCTTGTTTCCAACAATGAGTTAGCTTATGCAGGCTTAGAATTGTTGATATGTAATCCATTTGTTGAGTTTAAAAAGTCCAGTGTTTCATGAAACACGGTTAACAACAAAATACAAAGGGGGAGATTATTGGAACCAAGTTGATGATGAATGTGATGAAGGTTTCAAGATTTTTATATTTTTTTCAAGTTATATTTTGAATAAAGAAAATCACTTCACATTGTTTTGGGGAATCAATTGTTTTGGGTTTGTTTTGAAAAGAATCAGACCCATGTAAATTGGGACGATGCTTTACGAGTGTGTATTTCATATAAATCATTATTTGATGTGAGAAATTGTGATGCAATATTGATAGTAGGAAAGGGGAGTGAAAGAGATGCTGCCAATTGAAAAGGAATTGTATTCGGATTTTTTTTCAAAAAAATCATAAAAGAAAGTAGTGGTGCCTATTGTTTTTCAAAAGAATCAGAATGTGATAATATCTAGATTGTATAAATTTTGTTTCGGAACAATTGTATTTAGATTATGTCGATTGTATTTCAAAACAATTGGATACCGAGTGGAAGTGAAAGGTGATGCTGATTGAATTGGTAATGCTGTATGAAAAGGGTGATGCTGATGGGAAATGTGATGCCGACTGGAAGTGGTTTTGATCGAAGTGGTACTGATGGAAGAAGTGATGCTGATGGAAGATGAGACACTGATTGTTTTTCAAAAAAAATTGTATTCGAGTAGAATAAAAGGAAAGAGATGGTGTCGATTGATTTATATTCAGATTTTATTGTGTCGTATCCTGACAGATCATTCTCTTGATATTTTTATTCAATAGTATCCAGAAATCATAACAAAAAATGATCAGCGATCGTATACATAAATTGTAAGAAAAAATGATAAGCGATCATATTTAGCATGATCATAACCAGAATGATCATATACAATATGATCATATTCAAGATGATTGTATCTAGCATGATCGTATCCAGACCATTGTATTCAGAAAAGATCATTTTTTGATCGAGATGAAAAGAAAGAAGCAGAAATGAATGGAAAGTTACAATACTTTGCAGTTGAAAACAAATGCTGCTAAAGATGATCCTCAATGAATTAAAAGTCATGAAGGTAGTCCTGATACAAGCACATGTTGTTGAATTAAGTTTTTTTATCATGTGGGTAAATAGAAAAGAAAAGGGAATGATGCTGATGGATGAATTGTAAAAGGGGGAGCGTTTTATTTGAAAGAGTCTTTGTATCTCAAGTGGAGAAGTTCATTTATTCAAAAAAATTCATTTGATATTGTTTCAAGCATTGTTTCGAAGAAATCAGAATGAGAGAATCAGTTTCAGACTCATGTATTTCTCATCATTTGTAATCATATTTCCTTTTGAAATGGGAGTCTAGAAAGGAATATTAGAATATTGTATATGTTTTGAGAAGAATCTAGAAGCATTGATGAAGTCATAATTTTTATGAGATTTTAGGAAAAATTCAGATTTCCGTGAATTTTAGTGAGTGGTAAAGTGTTTTAGGATTCCCACATAAGCATGTTTTGGGTTACCTATAAAAGGTGTGAAGTACATTTTAATTGTGTGATGAACATAAGAGATATAATATCCAAGTTTTTAGTGAGATAAAGTTCTACCATTTTTATTTTATATTTAATACATTTTGATGGGGATTGTATTCAACTGGGATTGATATCAAGTTGAATTAATTGGTTTTGAGTTTTCTGTATTGGGTGATTTTGTATTAGACATATCGGGATGAGGAAGGATTATACTGATCATCATTATCGATCTCAGGTTTTGAAGTGGTGTAGATTGTAGTCGGCTTGTGAAGCGGTGCTGATTCTATTCGGCTGGTCAAGTCATTCCGATTCTGTTCGACTGGTCAAGTGGTTTTGATTCTACCATATGTTATTTTAATAGAAAATCTGACAAGAAGAATTTTATTGGAATATTATTATATAGATAATCATACTGGGAAAATCAGACTTTTCATTTGTGTTGATTTCTTTATCAAAGTCCATTGAGGTTCTTAAATTTCATCTGGGTAAGGAATTAATGAATTGAATTAAAATTGAATACATTTGTTGAATTGAAGAGAAGCAGAAGTAACATGATTTTTTACAAAACAACTATATTACCCTGTTGTCCTAATAGGGTGAACACGAACATGTTTGATCGTTTTATAGTTCTACACAAGTGAAAGGGTAAATCACACTCATTGTAATCCAAGGATTGTTTTCCTAGTTGATTTTGTGGTATTGGATCATTTTCAATGAATACCAAGGACGTAGATATTCTTATTAAATAGTGATCCTTATAAATCTATGTCTTCCTTTGGATAGGTGTTGATATATTTCTCATCATGGAATTAAAATCCTTAACAGGAGGAGAAGGTTATTTTAGTTGAAAGGATACATAAAAGAAAAAGAGTATCACTGATTCACCCCTCCCCTTCTAGGTGATCCAATACATAGACTAGGAACTTTCATTAATCATTCAATGTATAGAACATTGTTTATGAGAAATAAGTATGGATTACCAAATTATTGGACTCCCATAATATTTCATTTGGCATTGTTAGAAAAAGTTACACAACCGGCAAAATATTTTGATAAGGAGTGGAAATTAGAGATATCTCGACTCATATTCCTTGAGAATCCACTGTACATATACCATATTTCATTGATTCTACAAGGTATTTTTTCATACAAAAAAACCTCTATCAATAAATTATTTTGGTACCCATATTCTCTTGGTTCTAGTAATTTTAGTAACTAAGGATTTGAGAGCCCAAATCTATTTTTGCTGTTAAGAAAATCCAGCAATGTGTATTGAATTTTCTTTGAAATAAAATCTATTTTGACGCTAGAAAATTGTGGGTTTATAAAAATAAAATTATTTTCATTTTAACACCCAAATAATTAATTATATATTAATTTTAATATACATTCAACCTCTTCAATATCTTGCGATGAGCATGACATTAGGCTTAAATGAAACATGATGCTCTATTAAAATATTATCCTTTAAATATAACCAATATAAAAAAGTTGTTAATTTGGGGGGTATGAATATGATGATCTAAATTATTATACAATATATGATTTTTTAAATGTATAAAATAAATTCAATGGTTATATAATGATTAGAAATACAATAAGAACCATTTGAGAGAAAGAAATGTTTTTTGAAAAACCACATTTTTCTAAAAGGTTTTGTAGTCACTTTTTCACCCCTAATTTAAAATTAAATAAATAAATAAATAAATATATATATATATATATATATTTAAATTTATAATAAAATAATATTTATTTGAAATAATCATATCTATGCTAACATACAGTGAAATTTTGGGATTTTTTTAAAATATTAACTTCTAACGAATAGTGAGAAATACCATTTTTTATGAAATTTTCATTTATTTTTAATAAATTTAGTCCCATGATTGTTTTAATTTTTTATAAAAATAAAATAAGTATTATTTAGTAATATTAAATTAAATTACTTAAATTTAAATAACCATCATGCTATATTTTAGTATAAGTTTACTGTTACGCTTTAAAACACATTTTTCGAAAACTATTCTAATGTGCATAATGTTTCTCCATTTAATTAATTAAAATAACCCCTAATTATGAATTATATAAATGAAATGTATAGATTATATATCTTTAGATATTATTCTAAATTCATTTAATTATTATTACTTGACAAATAGTCAATACGAGGGCATCTTTTCCTCTAAAAATGCATTTATAGAAAAACTATTTTTTCAACATGTCTGTGAGTTTAATTTTAAATGAAATTATTCCAATTATATAAGTTTAATTTATAAAAAATGGATTAAATATTTTTAATGGTTTTAATTTTTATTATATGATAATTTAAAATTAAATTTTGACCACAATGAAGATTTAAAACAGTAAAAATTATTTACCCCAATTAAAGTAAAAACGGGTTTACTAGATGTTAAACTAAAATTATAAGGGATGAAAATGACACAAGAAATTGTATAATTATTATTTTATAATCATATTTATACCTCAAATATAATAATTTTCTATGATGGTCTATTTTTTATTAGTTTTTAATGAGAAAAAAAGGGTTGGGATTCATTCTTTTAAAACATTTCATGTGTGTCCTCTCCCTCACTTATAAAATTATAAATCTCTCAAATCCTTTAAAAACATGAAAATCCATTGGTTAAAAATATTATTGCCCAAATAACTCCCATAATTATATCCCCCAATATTATTATCCATTTTTTCATCATAAATTGAACCTATGAAGTCTTTTGGGAAAAACCATAAGTTGTTTTATGAAGAAGATATAACATCCTCAACCAAGAATTTTATTTTATTTGTTCTCCCACCACCCTAAAATCTCAATAAATTTTTTTATATTATAAAATATTTATATTAAATATATATATATATATACATATATATATTTTCATGTTATGTTCCTGACCTAAAACCATTTTCTCAACCCTCAAATGGGAATAAAACCTTTGGTCATATGTATAATTGACTGCTGCCTCACGTTCCTAAAAAAATTATTTTTCATAAAAACTTATCATATATGGATATAATTATGTATATAATTTTTTATGATATTTATGATATAATTATACTTATATAATTTTAATATCATATATACCTTCTTACTCTTGAATCCATAGAAAATATGATAGCGCCGCTTGTATTTACGGTGGACTATCATTTTATGAATCAATGTGATTTGTTTTTCAAGTATTATTTAAATGAAATGTAATAAAGATTATTTTTATATTTATATATGATAATAATGACATATTAATAATTTTTTAAAATGAATATATCATGTAATTTATTATCTTACAATACACTGAATAAATAATAATAACATTCTAGTGTACGATGAACTACTACCTCGTGAAGAGATGTGTTTTATTTTTAATACTATATCAAATGTATGGAATTTATAAGAGTAATTAAATAAATAGAATTATATTTATAATATAATGAATACAATTTAAATATAAAATAACACTTACCTTTTTCTATCATGATCATCAAAAAATGAAAACGTACTCATGCGTATGTATAACCTACCGTCGCCATGATTGAAACATAGTTCATTTTTCATAACAATATTTCATGGTTTTTTTAAATATAATTTATGTGTAAAACATTTTATTATTAAAATTATATATTTTATTAATTAAAAATATCTTTGACCTTAGACTACTTACCAATGTCATTTTGGACATATGAGATCATCAATGATAGATTATCAAATATGAACGCAAATGATCAAGTAATTTAACATGAAATAGTAATAAATAAAATATAAGGAATAATAATCATGAAAAATTTCATTAATAAAGTTACTAATTAACATAATTTTATTATTTAGGGAGATAAAGAATGCATATGTCGAATCAAGGTCTAGTTAAGGGATCTCTCTAAAATATCCTTTCCGTTGAGTTATAAACTTCCCCCCCATAACTCACTTTATCTCTCTCATAATGTTATAAACTTCTTTTAAATTTTATATATATGTCTATCACACATATACCTATCATATTATCTGTTACCTTAATGGGGTATTAAATTTCTTATGATCATTTAAATAATTCATTCATTATTAATTTTTTATGATATGTAGTAAGATTATACAACCCATATTATTTCTATGGTAAATTCTTATGTTATTATTTATGATTAATTACTTTATATGGAACACATAGATCATGAACATTTTATTATGGGTGAGCCTAGATAGTTATCTAATGTATTAGATAAATATTTAGTCTCATGATGCATTATGTATGGGATTAGAGTGTAAACTAAATCCATTATGGGGTTTTTTCAACAATGTGATATTGTCTAGGCAGTTTTCATTCACTCATGTTAATGTCATGTTATATGTCATTACCATATTTACCATGATCCTATAATATTATTATACAATGTTATTTATGATATGATTCCATGAAATTATTCATGGGCCTTTTATTTTTTGATATCATGTTATACCTTTGAATTATATTTTTTTATTTCCTTATCATATTTATTTATTTACTGGTATTTTTAGATCACCACTTTTTTTATGTTTTCCCATAGGTATCCCAAGAAACATTATAAGATGAAATGGATTTTAGGAGATAACTATGTATAATAATGTAATGATACCATTTTTATGATTGTTTTTAACGTGAACCTATTATTCCAAAGACACTAGGAATTTATGATCCTTGTGATGTATTAAAGGGTGCTTATATTTAAATGTCATGTAATTATTTTTTTAAAAATATTAGGTCCATATAGATGGGATCATACAAAATGTTTAGCTAAAATTTGGAACTAGGATGAGAAAAAATTAGTGATATTCCTAAAGATATGTCTAAAAAATGTGTACTAATGTGACTAAGAATAGAAAAATATCCTTGAATCTTGGTATAGTATAGAGATATTGGTATTAAATAATTATATCTCTGTCTAGATACTAAAAGTGGAAAAGATTCTAGAAGATATTTAACTTGGTTTAATTAATCTAAAAAAGGTAAGTCAGTCTTGACTTGAGCATTTACAAGTACATGAAAATATGCTCTACTGCACGCCTTGTTTGACACTCTCCGGGGATATTTTTTGGAAATTTAAAAACTCTTTTTGAGCCTTTTTAAGAAATTGACAAAATTATTATGTTAGAAAGAATAATGGAAAAATTATAATGGAAAAATTATTTTGGATAACTAGCTACTCATAAGTTAGTATGTAATTATCATTTATATGTTATTCCTCCCTTATTGATAAGTTTCCCTTGTGTATAGTTTTCATTGAATTTATTCTCATTTTTTTATTTGAGTAAATAGTGGGAAATAAGATAATCCATTCCAACAAACAACATGATAGGAAATGTACTGATTTTCATAATTATATGCCTAATCTCATGGGTTAGGGAGATGATAACTTTATGTAAGTACACAATTAAATAGATTATGTTATAAATAATAACATGAATCTTGTGAAATTCCCTACTCCTCATAAGAAGGATCAAGTTACATTATAGTATTTTAAGCATCAAAGAAACCATACCTTTAGTGGAACTTATGATCCCTTAATTTTTTAACAATATATTAAATCCCTTGAGATGATATTCTATGTAATCCAATGAATATAACAAGAAATATTTTTTTTAGATGTTTATAAAACTGATAGTGAAACTGATTAGTGAAAGGTACTGATCAAGAACAGAAATTCCCAAGAGGATAGAGAATAACTTGAATTGAAAGACTTCAATAAAATATTTGCCCCTAAAAATTTCCCTAAACTATCCATTTCAGGGGATTCTTATAGATTTATAATAAACATAGAAATTAAAAAGGATCATTTATTTAGTGGGTTAAGTCCAAGTCTACTAAAAGTGTTTAAAATTTAAAAATTTAATAGATTTGAGGAGATGGTATATTGAAAAATCAATTACGTGATGTCGATTAGTGATTCTTAGTGGTTTCATGAGATTATAGATAGAAAATTAAAAATTATGGTTTATTAAGGGGTGAAAATAAATAAATCTATTGGAAGAAGGAAAACCCAAAATACCACTTATCAAATTTTGGGACGAAGAATCCAGGAAACTTCCTAAGGGGAATTGGAATATGCATCAAGTTTCGAAAATACGGGCATTAGGATAAGTTGTTCTAGAAGGAAATTAAGAATCCCACTTTGAGAAAGAAGTAAATATGGTTGATATCAACACGATGTCATATTTAAAGTGTTTTTACTACAAGGAATATGGGAATTAAACTAGGAAATTCCCTAAAAATGGATTTCAATGAAAATCATCCAAAAAACCTCCAATGATCTAAATAAGGGAATATGTTATCACTAAGTATGAGGTGGAAGCCGATAATGATGTGGTGACAAGCACTCTAATTAATTATTCAATAATAGAGGCTTTAATTTTGGATTCTATTTATACACATTCTATAACATCTTAAAAGTTTAGTTGAACTATTCAAACACTAACTTAAAATACGGGGGTTTATCTAACATTGAGAATATCAACTAGGTGTTCGTTTCATCACATGTATATAAATCCTACCTAGAAATTTTAGTGTACTTATTAGATTTTTTTTAATTTTATTTAGTTGAGTTTGATGAAATTTTAGGCATGGAATTTCTATCATTTTATAAAGACAACAGAATCTTTTGAGAGTGGGTGATCACTCTCTATGTCCTAAGTCATCCTCATATTCTATACAAGTGTAAGGAGAAGGAATAATATCCCTTGGAATTTTCTATTCGAGCATAGATATTATTGACATATGATCAAGCATATCTTGCCCAAATTATTAAGACAGAGGAGAGAATCTTGCTCGAAGACGTGGCCATTATGAGGGATTATACTAATGTATTCTACAAAGAGTTTCCCGATCATTATGATAACTAAGAGGTTTAGTTTTTAATTGAACTTATACCTATATATATACATATATTAGAGACTCTTTATAGAGTAGACACTGTTGAGTTGGAAGAACTGGAGAATGAGTTGCAAGATAATCTAGAAAAAGGTTTTGTATACCAGAGTGCGTCAATGTGTGGTGCAATGGTCCTATTAGTCAATAAAAAGGGTGGGCCAATGAACCTTTGTATTGATTATAATAAATTAAATAGAACAATGATAAAGAATAAGTATCCCATTCCATGGATAGAAAATGTATTCGATCAACTATATGGGGTTCAGAAATTCCCTAAGGTGGACCTTCTGTTGGGATATTAGTAATTATGGGTGAATAAGTATGATATTGAAAAAACTACCTTTCGAAAAAAGTATGGATACTATGAGTTCATACTAATTCATTTCAGACTCACCAATGCTTGAGAAATATTTATATAATTGATGAATAAAGTCTTTAGATATTACCTGGTAAAATTTATGGTAGTATTTATATGTTATATTTTGAATTACTCCAAAATAAAGGAGGAGCATCAGGGGAATTTAAATACCACTCTAATGGATTTGAGAAAGGATACTTTATATGAAATTTATAATAAAGGTGGGTTCTAAATAAAGGAAGAATCATTATTGGGGCATATTATCACCAACGAAGGGATATCCATGAAGCTATCTATGAAAAAATAAATTGAGTACTGGCCTATACTAGTATCTATGTTGTAGATCCATAGTTTACTTGGATTATCTAGGTATTTCGAATGATTTTTAAAAATCATTTCATGATTTTGATACAAAAAATCCAAGAAAACATAGATGGGGGAAAAAGTTTTTCTGTAATGGTGAATGAAAATAGAGATTTAATGAGTTTGAAAAGAGGATATTCACTACACCCGTACACAAAATTCCCTCAAGAGGAGAATTTTTTTTGTTTTATAGAGATTCTTGAAATAATTATTTTTTATTTGTACTAATGCATAATGATTGTAATACCCCAAGCTCCATAGTACATTTCCATTTGAATAATTAAATAGCTTGCATTGTATGCAACTTCGAGATTCTAACACATCGCGACAAATCAAACTAGCTGTTATGATAAGTAATAACCACTTTTTGAAATTTTATCAATTTTAGCTTTCCAAATGGAATACATTTTTGGAATTTGAATATTGAAATTAGCTTAGGGTGAATTTTTGGTATTTTTCTTAAAACCTTCAATTTTTGATGAATAGTGAAAAACACTGATTTATTGTTTAAAACCGACTTTATATTTAAATAATTATTTATTTAAATTTATTTTAGGTCCCAATAGATAAATAAAACCTATATAAGTTCAATATAATTCATCGGAGTGAGTTTATAATAATTTTATATATAAAAAAGTTTTATGGAACTTTTTATCGCCTTTTAGCAACCTCCTAGGAGCATTTGCAAATTTGCACAAAACATAATTTGAACGATTATGTGAGTTGAATTTTCAAATTCCAGGAGACACGGTTGACATTAGTAAGTAGAATGTTGTTTAATGGGATGAAAATAATTTTTGTTGAATAGTAACTTTTGACTTTTATTTACCACGGTTAAAAGTAAATAGGTTATTTAAAGATAAAAATGATATTATTATTACCCTCACACATGTCCTAATTCTATTGGATAATTTTAATTAGACCACAAACAACCTTAGGAATAAAATATCATCCATAATGTCCATTTGGACTACATTCAGACATTTATTATTATTTAATTCAAAGAAGAGTTGAAAGTGTTAAATTAAAAGTTTAATAACTAAAACATTTTTAATATAGGGTTACAAATAATATAAATTCTACTATAAATATTAATTAAAAAGATAAAAATATTTCCAACATAATGATATTTTATTTAAAATTTTTAGACATTGAATAATTAAATTTATTTATGACATAACAATGATGTAGTAATTAATTTATTAATGAATGATTAAAATAATTGATATTATAAATATCCAAATAAATATAATTAGAGACTTTTGATAAATTAGAGTAATTTTCTAGGTTAATATGAAATGTTAATATTGATTAAATTAATTTATTTCAAATTAATAAAGTTATTAGGACTTTAGAAAAAATCAATTACTAAATAGTGTCAAAACAGAAAAAAAAAGAGTTTTTTAAAAAAATATTATATTATTAAATGATATAATATTCATAAAAAAATAATGTTCAGGAAAATGTCTTGGATAAGGTTATATATATCAATAATTAACCACTTGTTTTTCTCTTGGAATTTTATAGAATGTTTATGAACCATATAATATAAAAATACAAAGAGACTATTGGGTACCGAGACTACGTAGCAGAAGCCGGTGGGCCGGGATTTTAAAATTTTTCTACTTCACTAGAGTGACCTAACCCTGTCAACTCTAGTGATCTTGTCCCAGATTGGTCCAAGGATCTCGCAAGGTTCTTAAGGAGAACAAAAATTAAACTTTAACATTTACCTTGTTCAGGATTGGCGTGCAGGACACCGACGATCATTGCTCGAAGACTCTGATGTCAAAGCCCTCTATATCATCCACACACAACTCGCAAATCTGCTCACGCATTGTTCGTCAAGATCTGGGTTCTAGCGCGGATCTTTGACGCAGTGATGATCACCAATAACTAGCATCTTCGATCCATGAAGGCGGAACTTGAAGAACTTGCTAGTTTGAGAGAGTCTCTCTCTAGAACTCATGAGGGAGAGGCTCTCAATTCCAACGGATCAATAGTACACAAGGTAGGGCCTCTCTCTTACTATATATAGGGAATATCTAAAATATGCGGTAAGGGTTCCCAGCCTCTGTGTATTAAACATTAACTATATATATATTATAAATAATTATTTATGAAAAATTAAATTATGCCATAAATAATATTTATTATTTATCACTGATCTGAAATATATATAAATATATATATTACATGATAAACATGAGTCTAACTCGACTCGCACCCCCTGATAATATTAAACGAACCCAAGATATAAATATCCGTCCGATTAATATTTATCTATGTATTTACATAATCACTCGTAAATACATGTTATAAATAAAATCAATGAATTATTACAAACATGAATAACAAAAAAATTTATTTATTACTTGGTGATCCATAGGACTTGGATAATACCCGGACCCTATGGTGGGGCCCGCCAATTCCTATAATCCTATTCATCAGAATAGTGTAGAATCTCAAAGTGCTGTTGTGTGTGACCCTCTAGACCCTTATCTCAATAGCAGTGAATAATATCACCGAACTAGAGCGGGGTCTAGCAACCCATCGAGGTGCCTATAGAGATAAGGCAAAGTCAAAGCAACGACTGCCTTCCTACAAACACGGTCCGTGTAATCTAATCTCTTCATCATCGATATCTCAATAACGTAGAATGCATACTTAGTGTCATCATTATTTATTTTCTTCATGTTTTTTGTTGATTTGTCCGGACGGTCTTACCTTCCAGTACCATGGCCATGGTTTTAATGAAGGTGAAACCATCCTAATCAACCTGGACTGAGATATCTCTTCATAATCTTGGAAGCGACAAATCCTTTCTTGATCATTTAATCAATGTCATGCCATTAATGACGTACCAGATATAAACTACCTCACCACGACTTGTCACCATGGTTTTCGCCTTATATAATTAATTAAATGACATTAATTGATAATTATCTCAAGTCAGGAGACTATTACACATGTCCGTAGATAGGAATGACCAATGACACCAGAAAAATGTGGTGTTCCTATTAAGAGGGTCAGTACTCATGATATCAATAGCTAGAGATCATCAAGTGTGAACTTAATGAGAAGAAGTCTCAATGATTATGATCCCCCAACACCTGATGGTCACACATCATCTGTGTCCTTTCATAATGATGTAACTGGACCATAGGACGTTACTTTAAGATTACTGTCATGGAATCTTAGGGTTCTCATTATAGCCTGGGACTTGCTATAACCATTTGATGCGACAGGTAATCTAAGGACATTTCCAATAATAAAATAGATTAAGAAGTATCTACACTATCATGGAAATATAAACACATGTATAATAACAAACTGACTACATGTAACAGTAATCAAAGTACAAAACAAGTTAGGTCTAGGGCACCAACTTTCAAAACTCCCACTTACACTAGAGCCAACTGCTAACAAGTTTCAATCTGCTAGCTCTCACATGTGAATCATGCTTCTGCTGAGAAATGGATTTAGTCAGGGGGTCTTCCACGTTGTCCTCTATGGATACTCTGATAACTGTCACTTCACCTCTTTGAGTAAAATCCCTCAAGAGATGAAACTTCCGAAGAATATGCATTATCCTCTGGTGAGACCTAGGCTCCTTGGCAAGCACCACTGCAGTAGTATTATCACAATATACTGGAACAAGGTCTGCACTGCTAGGTACCATACCAATGTTTGAGACAAAGCTATGTATCCAAAATACTTCTTTTGCTACATTGGAAGCTGCAATATATTCAGACTCTGCTGTAGAATCAGCAACCACAACTTGCTTTGAGCATCTCCAGCTCACTGCACAACCATTTAGGAAAACGATGTAGCCTGACTATGATTTCATATCATCTTGATCTTTCTGGAAACTATCATCAGTGTATCCCCTCATAAGTAGTTCCTCATCTCCTCCATACACCTGGAACATATCCTTAGTACGCCTCAAGTACATAAGGATAGTTTTAACAGCTGTCCATTGCAGCTCTCCTAGATTTCCTTGATATCTACCCACCATGCTTAAAGCAATGGCAACATCAAACCTAGTACATAGAATGGAATACATGATAGAACCCACTTCCGAAGCATAAGGGACTCTACTCATTCTGTCAATATCCTCTTGTGTTTGTGGACACATTTTCTTAGAGATATTTACACCATGTGACATAGGTAACAATCCTCTGTTGGATTGTTCCATATTATACCTTTTGAGTACCTTGTCAATATATGTACTTTGACTTAGGTTAAGAATCCTTTGAGATCTATCTCTATAGATCTTGATCCCTAGGATTTAAGTTGATTCACCTAAGTCTTTCATGGAGAAGCATTCATTTAACCAAGTCTTAACTGACTGTAAGATTTGCACCTCGTTTCCCATGATCAATATGTCGTCAACATATAAAACTAGAAAAACGATAGCATTCCCTTCAACCTTTTTTCAGACACAAGGCTCACTTTCATTTTTGAAAAAACCAAAATCTCTTATGGCCTCATCAAAGCGTACATTCCATGATCTTGATGCCCGCTTCAATCCATACATGGATCTCTACAACTTGCAAAATTTATTGGAATTCTTTGACGTAACAAACCCTTCGGGTTGAGTCATATAGACGTCTTCAACCAACATGCCATTTATAAAAGTAGTTTGACATCCATTTACCAAATCTCATAATCATGAAAGAATGCTATTGCAAGCAATATTATGATGGATTTAAGCATTTCCAATGGTGAGAATGTCTCATCATAGTCAATGCCTTGACATTGTCTGAAACCCTTTGCAACTAGTCATTCCTTAAATGTATTAACCATACCATCCATGTCCAGCTTTTTTTTGAACACCCATTTGCAACCAATGGGTTTTACATCAGCTGGAGGGTCTACCAAAATCCAAACTTGATTTTGGTACATGGACTCCATCTCAGAATTCATGACTTCTTTCCATGTAGCAGCTTATTTTCCTTCTACTGCTTCCTTGTAGGTTAGAGGTTCATCATCCTCAAGGATTATTGTTTCACCTGAAATGGTGACAGGAAAACCATAACGCTCTGGTTCTCTAACCTCTCACGGAGACCTACGTAGTATCTGTGTCTCAGGAACAATTTCTTCTTCCACTTTCTCTTGTGGAGATTGTTCCTCTACCAAATCTTGTGCATCTGGAGTATTAACTTCATCGAAGTCAATCTTGATACCACTATTTCAAG
The DNA here is from genome assembly GCA_963277665.1 of Viscum album. Lineage (NCBI taxonomy): Eukaryota > Viridiplantae > Streptophyta > Magnoliopsida > Santalales > Viscaceae > Viscum > Viscum album. The sequence goes on from OY728125.1 coordinate 878,561,271, forward strand.
TAGAAATGTGACCCCTTTCTAGAAATGTGGCGTATCTTTCCACAATGACTTTTCTATCTAAAGGGTTATATAGGTAGTATCCTCTAGTTTCCTTAGGATAACCTATAAAGATTCACATAGTGCTTCTGGATGATAATTTGTCACTTGGTAAAGTCTTGACAAATGCCTCGCACCCCCACACACGCATGTGTGTCAGATTGGGTTTCTTTCCATTCCATAACTGATATGGAATCCCATCTGTATCTTTGGTTGGTACTCAGTTAATGGTATATGCTGCAGTATATAAGGCGTATCCCCAAAAGGATAATGGAAGAGTTGTATGACTCATCATTGACCTGACCATGTCAAGCAGGGTCCTATTCCTCCTTTCACTAACACTATTCCATTGTAGTGTATAAGGAGGAGTGAGTTGTGATATTATCCCACACTCCTTCATGTGATCAATGAAAGCTTGGTTAAGATATTCTACGCCTCGGTAAGAGCGAAGTGCTTTTATCTTCTTACCGAGTTGGTTTTCTACCACATTTTGGTATTCCTTAAAGAAACAAAAGGAATCTGAATTATACCGCATTAAGTAGATATATCCATACCTACTATAATCATCGGTAAAAGTGATAAAGTATAGAAAACCACCCCTTTCCTTTACTGGAAATGGACCACATACATTGGTATGTATTAATTCTAGTACTGCATTGGCTCTTTCTCCCTTTCCTGAGAAAGGTGATTTGGACATCTTTCCTTGTAAACAATCTTGACATACATCTAAGTGTTCTAACTATACCGAGTCTAGATAACCTTCTTGATGTAATCTTTGTAATCACTTCTCGTTTATGTGACCAAGCCTGAAGTTCCATAGGCGAGTGTTATTTGAGTCATGTTGGTTGTTTTTGTCATTGAAAACTATTACTGAGTTTTCTAGTTATAGTATATATAATCCATTGTTAAGATGTTCCATACCATAACAAATGTTATTCCTATAAAAGAGACAAATTTTATTTCCAATCATGAAATAAAAACCCATAGTGTCTAAACATTACACAAAGATAATGTTTCTGTTAACAGATGGTACATAATAGCAATTGTTTAAAACAAGAACCAAACCAGTTGGTAATGTCAAGTGATAGTCTCCCACTGCCAAGGCCTCCAGACTTGCACCATTTGCAGCTCAGAGATCCACTTGACCTTTTTCAATATTCTTAAACCTACTTGGTTCCTGTATATGAATACAAATGTGTGAGCCACATTCTGTATCCAATACCCAACTTGTAGATAAAGATAGATTTCATTCAATGACAAAAATACCTGAAGTAGAAGCGTCAACTTGCTTCTTCTTCCCAGCTCTGAAATTCTTCTTCTATTGACCTTTCTTGCCACATCCAAAGAAGATATCTTCCTGCTCATTACATTGCCTCTGAATCTTTGGCTTCTTGGTAGGATGATGCATTGGTGTCTCTGTCCTTGACTTGGACATAGATCCCTTTGCCTTGCCCTTGTTTTTCTTGATCACTATAAGGAGAGATGAATTGGTGTTTTCATGTCCTTATCAGCTTGGTGAACTAAAGTCAAAAGATCCAGGAGTGACTTTGTCATATCATTCATATTATAATTGACAATGAAAGTTGATAAGCTTGACGGTAAAGAGGCTAGAATGAGATCCACTGCTAGTTCTTGGTTCAGTTTGAACCCAAGGGCTTCAAGCCTCTCAATATACCCAATCATCTTGAGTATGTGAGGACCAGCTTGGTGCCCTTCTGCTAGCCTGCACTTATAAAGCGCACTTGATATCTCATACCTTTCTTGCCTAGCCCACTCCTTATATAGTTCATGGAGATGTGAAAGCATCTTCTAGGCATCCTCTTCCTCATTTTTTTTTGCAATTGGCTGGACATGGATGAAAACACGATGCGTTGTACATCAAGCACATCGTCTACATGTTTTTTCCACTTATCTTTTTCCGTCTTGCTTGCTCCTTGAGGAGGCTCAGCAGGAATTGGGGATTCCAGCACATAGAACTTCCTTTCTTGGCATAGTACTATGTTCAAGCACCTGTACCACTCCTGGAAGTTATTGTAGGTCAAGATATTTTATTTATCCAAGATCGATCGCAGTGATAAAGTACTAGTGGTGTTGGTGATCGCCATTTTGAATCTACATCAGATAAACATTTATCAGTAATTACTTTGTCTTTATTACCTTTTGACATTTTATGATTAATAAATTGTTATATCATTTAATGTCTCCCACTATTTTAATGAACATTAATAGCCCTCACTATTAGATTCAGAATACTCTATCGCTTGAGCATTCTAGTGGCAAGGATCCTTGAAACCTCCCTCGTAGTCTACAAGCTAGGGCTATGACACTACTTGGAGGGTTTCAAGGTAGGCGCTATACTGGCCAACAACTTGTTCTTGTGGTCCCTTGTGTAGTTGAGTAATGACCCAGCTTTTGGAATCTGAACTGGATTCCCTCAACCTCTTGCCTCTAAAGTGATAGCAAGTTAGCTAAGGCTAATCCTTGACTAATCACTTTAGTTAAGTCGACCCATTTCTCATATGAAAATGCCCCGGTAGTAAGAGGCACTCTCAACTGAGGTTGATGAGCACCCAAACAACCAGTTTTGTTTGATGTGAGAAATGGAAGGCATTTTGGACTTAATATATCTTTGAAGGATTTTTTAATATTAATTGACGAATATAATCTTCTTCTATTTATTATATTCAAATAGGGTTGTTGCGCTCATAACTGAACATGCAATAGAGAAATATTCGTCAGAACTTTATGCATTTTATCTTGTTTACTATCATATGTGATCATGCAATAATCATGCAGACACATAAAATAATAAACTGTGCATAAAGTAAATCATGCATTCTGACTGGTCTTGATCATTCTATAATGATTGATCTATAACTGATCAATAATCACCTAGGGGCATCCATACCTGAGTCGACACATGAATCGTATCGCTGATTTCCCCAGTGCAAAGTGACAAAATCTTATCTGGACTACCGCCTCAACTTGGCGGGGTCTGCCTCTCGAATTGTCACCGAATAATTACAAATATACTCACACGCAGGCGAGGGGGTATGGGGAAAAAAATAAAATCAGTGCAATGGACGCACATTCCCTTATACATATTTGAATTAAAAGATGATTCACATTCCGTCATTTATCTAATTAAATATTACACTCACCACACGCATTGAATAAATAATTAAATAAATAAAAGTCAGACATACACAGGTTAGTCAATAGCTCAAGACCAATCGGGGTAAAAGCGCAATTAAATTAAATTGCAATAAATTTAAATTATGTGAGAGTGTTCTAATAAATTAACTGAATTTGATTAAATTCAAATAATTTTTTTTATCATTTCCTTTGGTTTAATTTAATTTTAATTCTAAAAATTAAATTAAATTAAACCATTAATTTAATTCTTAAACATAAATTAAATTTATATTTTGGATTAAAAGAATTTAAACCCCTGAATTAATTCTAATTTATTTAATTTAAAAAACTCAATTAATTAAAATTAATTCAGTGCAGGTTTACCTCTAGCCGGAGAGGAGTCCGGCGGGACTACGTACTGCCGCGGGATGTCGTTCTCGAACCGCGGCGTGACCACGGTGAGACTGCGGCGTGACCGAGGTGTGACCTTGGCGTGACTGCGGCGTCCAACACTTCCCATGATGACTGCATGTCCCGGCAGCCCGCTGCTCCGGTGAGACGACAAAGATGATGTCCAGTCTGGTGCGGGCTCGGGTTGGCCGGATGGTACCGGTCCAGCACGGAGGAGGTACCCGACAAGGGCTCGGGGTGGCCGGAGGGTGCCGGTCTGGCAAGGCCCGGAAGAGGAGGCCGGAGAGGGTCCGTGGTGGCCGGACGGAGCCAGTCCGACGCGGCCCGGAGGTGGAGGCTGACGAGGGTCCAGGACGGCTGGTGCGGGGGGAGGAGGCCGGTCGGGGGCTCGGAGTCTGGTGCGGCACATCAGGCTAGTCTGGCGGAGGGGGTTTGGTGGGGGCCATGGCCCATGTGGGTGTTGGGCGGCCGGTCGGAGGGAGCTTAGGGTGGAGAGGAGGAGGCCGGTGCAAGGTGGGTGGCCGGCCGACGGCGGCGCAGCGTGGAGATGGACCGGCAGAGGGGGGAAAGCAAGGGTTTGCCCCTCCCTCCCATGCACCGTGTGAGGAGACCCCAAAGGGGTCTCCCTTCCTTTTTTTTTCCTTTAGACAAAAATTTTCCCGCCCCATTTTTTATAAAACAAAAGGAGAAGACCCCATTTTGGGGTCTTTTCTTCTCTCCTTTTTTTTTATAATTAAAAGAAGGAAGACCCCCCTCCGGGGTCTTTTTCTTCTTCCTTATATATATTTTATTATTATAAAATTATAATAAAATATTTAATATAAACATAATAAAATATGTATTAAAAGATTTTATAATTAAAAATATTTTTGACGTTAATTCTCAATTTGAGATAAACATCAAATGAACCGAAAACTAGCGACGTCAATCCGATAAAATTTTCAAATGATCGTATCTTGATCATTCGAAATTGAAATGATGCGCGGTCAAATCCAAATGAACTGTTTTAACACCCCACAAGTTAATTTAATGCATTTTAATGTTTTTGATTCAGAAAAAACCTTGATTCGCTCTGATACAATTGTTGGGTACTGGGACTACGCAGCGGAAGCCAGTGGGCCATGATTTTAAAATTTTTCTGCTTCACCGGACTGACATAACCCTATCAACTCTGGTGATCTTGTCCCGGCATGGTCCGAGGATCTCACAAGGTTCTTAAAGAGCACAAAAATAAAACTTTAACATTTACCTTGTTCAGGATTGATGTGCAGGATGCTGGTGATCATTTCTCGAAGACTCTGACGTCGAAGCCCTCTAGATCATCAACACACGCCTCACAAATCTGATCGTGTGCCATTCATCAAGATCTGGGTGCTAGCATAGATCTTCGACCCACACTTCGATGCAGCGATGATCACCACTAACTAGCATCTTTGATCCGTGAAGGCAGAACTTGAAGAACTTTCTAGTTTGAGAGAGTCTCTCTCTAGAACTCATTAGGGAGAGAGGCTCTCAATTCCAATGGATGAATAGTACACATGGGAGAGCCTATCTCTTACTATATATAGGGAATATCTAAAATACGTGGTAAGGGTTCCCTACCCCCGTGTATTAAACATTCACTATATATATATTATAAATAATTATTTATGAAAAATTAAATTATGCCATAAATAATATTTATTATTTATCACTGAAATGAAATATAAATAATACATGATAAACATGAGTCTAACTAGACTCGCACCCCTTGATAATATTAAACTAACCCAAGATATAAATATCTTCCCGATTAATATTTATCTATGTATTTACATAATCACTCGTAAATACATGTTATAAATAAATTCAACGAATTATTCAAAACTTGAATAACAAAAGAATATATTTATTACTTGGTGATCCATAGGACTTGGATAATACCAGGACCCTGTGGTGGGGCCCACCAAGTCCTATAATCCTATTCATCAGAATAAGGAAGAATCTCAAAGCACTGTTGTGTGTGACCCTCTAGACCCTTATCTCAATAGCAGTGAATAATATCACCGACCTAGAGCAGGGTCTAGCAACCCATTGAGGAGCTTATAGAGATAAGGCAAAGTCAAAGTAATGAATGCCTTCCTACGAACATGGTCCATGTAATCTAATCTCTTCGTCATCGATATATCAATAAAGAAGAAAGCATACTTATTGTCATCATTATTTATTTTCTTTATTTTGTTTGTTGATTTTTCTGGATGGTCTTACCTTCCACTACCATGGCCATGGATTTAATGAAAGCGCAACCATCCTAATCAACTAGGCCTGATATATCTCTTCCTAAACTCAGAAGCAACAAATCCTTTCTCGATCATTCAATCAATTCCATTCCATCAATGAAGTACCCCATATAAACTACCTCATCACGACTTGTCGCCATGGTTTTCACCTTATATCAAATGTACGTAATTAAATGACATTCATTGATAATGATCTCAGGTCAGGAGACCATTACACATGTCCGTAGATAGGAACGACCAATGACACCAGAAACATGGGGTGTTCCTATTAAGCGGGTCTGTCCTCTTGATCTCAATCACTATAGATCATCAATTGCGAACTTCATGAGAAGAAGTCTCAATGCTTATGAGTCCCCAACACATGATGGTCACACATCATCTGTGTCCTTTCATAATGATGTAACTGTACCATAGAACATCACATTAAGATTAATTTCATGGCATCTCAGGGTTCTCATTATAGCTTAGGACTTTCTATAACCATTTGATGCGACAGGTAATCTATGGACATTTCCATTAATAGAATGGATACAGAAGTATATACACTATCATGGAAAGATAAACACATGTATAATAAAAAACTGAATACATGTAACAGTAATCAATGTACAAAGAAAGTTGGGTCTAGGGCACCCACATTCAACAGAGTCATGTTAAATGTCAAACTATTTAACTAAGAGTAAAATATAAAAGATAAGGTTAAAATGGTATGCTAAACTTGTCTAAAACCTTTTGGTTGAGAGGATTTAGACCCATCCCCACCTTATCTTTGAAATAAATCAATTTTGATCCATTAGAGATAGAAAATTATTTTATTAGAAAAGAATATTTCAATTTTTTCCTAAGGTGACCCTCACCCCTATAATAAAAGGGAACTTCCGCTTCTCTCAAATTGCCACATTCAAAGAAATTTGGCTCAGCCAACCCCTGCCCAAATATCCTCTCAACTATCCTCCCTTCATCCTAGAGGCCTTCCTTTAGTCATAAATCCAACCTAAGGGTCCCTTTTGATCAAATCAAAAGGAAGAACCCGAAGAAATGGTAAATATTTCATAACCACTTTAATGTTCCTTTCTTCTTCCACTTCCTCTTTCTTTGTTATTTCCATTCTAAAATAATAACTCTAGTATATTCCCTATACGTGCGTACGTACGGATTACCGTCTCCTCGTCGTGGTGTAGTTGTTATTCAACACATTATTATTTGGATGGGTTTAATAATTATGTATAATTGATGCAAATATTAAATATAACATGATAATGATTCTGTATATATGATATACCATCCAATTATATATTATTTTAATATCAGAAAAATGATATTGTCGCTTGCGCATACGTATGGATTACCATATCCCAGAACACGATGAGCTTCATTACCCATCGCATCCATTCAAGAATAATTTTCATTTAATGATTAAAAATAATGTTTCAAGACTTAATATCATTCGGAATATGAATAAGATACATGATATCCACAATAAACATTACATACATAAAAAATCATATAAAGGAAAATGAATCATTTAACACCCGAAATGATGATTCTACTCAAATATCATTAAAAAAGAAATATAAGAAGATTATATATGATATCATATTAATGTATATGGTTCTTTTATAATTTAATACCAATTATTTCACGATCATACAGGAGGTTAACCTACCCTTAACCTTGTAAAAGAACAAGGTAAGGGTTAATTCTACAATATCTTCATTATCTGAGGTTGTTTATATGTAATTATCTATTGGGAACTCATTATCTTCTACATCCACGTTTCTTAAAATGTATTTCAAAACATTTTTACTACTTACTAGATAATTGGTTAAAGTCATTTATACCCTTATTTGACCTTATATGTTTTTAAAGGAATCTTTCTGTCGTTTTCCAAAGAAGGTACTTTACAACCTTTTTGACCAAATTAAGGTGAGAATGTTTTTTTAACTTATACAGCGGGTGTGGTTATTTTATGCCATTATAACATCGTCGAAGATTCACTTACAATATTATAATATTATTTTCCAAATAAACGTTTTCTTTATAATTATGTGACTCTTAAATGATTTTGAAATAGAAAGAGATATTTAATTAAAAAAGGTTTTTATTTCATCTATGTCAACATCCTTTGATTGATTTTATGCTTATTTGAAGTTTATTTTTTATGATACAAAACATCCATATTGTATTGAAGGTCTTTTTATATGTTTGAATGTAGATTTTTTATTTTTACACAATTCATGGTTTATGTATAAAGTGTTGAAATTTTGTATGCTATTTTTAATATAAATGTTTATGTTATGTTTAAACCTTTTCATATGAGGAATGCATTGGACTTAGTAAGTGACAGATGGAGCATACTATAGCTCCTAGATTCATTGGTAGGTTTCATGAGAAAAACTAGTGTCTTCGAACAAGGCCTCGAAAAAATCTTATTTGTAGTCTTGACATAAGGCCTTGACTATGTGGTTATGAAGTCTACATTAAGCATTCCATCATTATGAATGTGGCTATTGATATAGAATTGGATTATTCAACTAGTAGAATATCCATGTGAATAAGTAAATGGAATTATTTGATTTTATCTTTGCCATATTATACTAAAGTTCATGTTTAAAGGTCATTTTATTTAGTCTAATACATTGCCATACATGTTTATGCTTATTGTCGAATGTTTTAAGTATATTGTTATCCTTACCGAGCATCTGAGCTCACCCCTTTCTATATTTTATTTTTAACAGGATGTGATGAAGTATTTTTTGACTAACCCGTAAGGATAGTCTGAGGGGATATGATTGTGATATATGGAAATAATGCTGTTATAGTTTTTCATTTTATAATGTAATGTAAAACTTATTAATGTATATAGTATTTCCAGGGCTACTAAACTGATCTGTCTTTCAGGACATGACTTCCTTGTATCATGCCAATGTTATGTAATAATGTACTGACTCTGGGTAACTGAGGTTGGGGTATTACAATTGGTATCAGAGAACATTTAGTACAATCCTTGGAATCTATATTTAGATAAACTATAAATAGAGAACATTACCCTAAGATAGAGTTTGAGAATTAGTATTGAAGAACTTCCTAAAATTTTGGTACTATAAAGATTTTGTGAGTTTTCTAATCAATACATCCCTGACTGTATATGAGCGGGTAGAGGCAGCTTTGGCACAGATGTATCTAGCGGTAAAACCCAAAAACAACGCTTTGAACTAGACTCGAATGGGAACTGGTTCACGACAACGGGCCTTGCTGCAATCTTGTTTACAACACTCCTAGGGGATATGCTTAGTATAATTCTCATTTTCATTACAAACCATTATCAAGGGTTTATGAGTATATAAATCCTCAAAGAAAACATTTTTATGATTATGGATTATATCCATAAACTGTTCAGTTTATGTTAAGTTTCTTACAAGTTTGGAATTATGAATTTAGATTCATAAACTAATCTAGTTTATGCCGTTGTTTAGAAATGGTTCCTAGTTGATGGAATGGAAACTGTATCAAGGAACTTAATCAATGTAGGGATTTCACTCCTACTCAAGATAATTATAGTGGATATGGGGAATAAACTGGTGCTGATCATCATATCACCATACTGGGACAATTCACTCATGTTATGAATAATAACCTTACCCGTATAGAGCACCCTGAACCACAACATGTACGATCAATGTTAGATTGCTTCACTGGAGATACTGATCAATGGTGGTCATTGATTCAAAACACAAAGGAAGATGATGAAGTATCAAATATGGAATGGAGGGAGTTTAAAGGGATTTTATTAGAAAATTAGTTTCCGCGTGATCATTGATAAGATATGGAAAGATAATTATTGAGTATGAGGAAAAAGGTGGATGAGAATGTTGCAAAGTATGAAACTAACTTTACAACATTAGAGAGGCATGATGCCTGTTATATATGTAACCCAAGAAGTAATATTGATCATTTATTTTATGGGATAAAACCGTTTCTCCATCGTGAATTAGTCTCACAATCATTCTCATCATATCAAGACATTGTCTCATGTGCTATCAAGACAGAAAAAGAATTCTCTAAGTCTTAATACTTTAAAGAAAAGAAAGAGAAGAAGAGATCTACTGAAAACTATAGAAATGCATATTAGTGGTTGAAGAGAAAATTTGAATGTCCATACCACAGTAAATGTTTTAAGAAACACCACGGTAATTGGCTGAATGGAATGGGAGTCTGTTACATGTATCATAAAAGAGGCCACCAAGATCGTGATTGTAAGGGGAAGAAAGAGGCTGTCAATGTTGACTTATACAATTGTAGAGAAAGGGGGCATTATGCAAATGAATTTATAATGGGCCAAGGAAGCTTACCTTAAAAAGGCCAAGAGATCAAGTCCAAGATTATTCTATCACTTATGCTGAGGTTGAAGCTTTGAAAGACGTGGTGGAAGGTAATTTAATGGTTTTCTCATCTCTAGAAAATGATTTATTTGTTTTGGGATCAATGAATTGTTTCATATCTTCCCAGTTTTCTATGAAAATTAGATATTTAAAATTTGATTTAACAAGGGTGTTGTCTGTCAAAACTCCTAAGGGAAGTATCCTTGTAAAAATGTTTTGTGAATCCGTGCCCATTAAGGAATATAAATGTTCTTTATCTGCTGATCTCATCATCATACCCCTGATTGAATTTGATATAATCCTTGCTATAGATTGGATTTTGGACCATGAGGCAAAAGTTATTGAAAGAAGAATGAAGTTAATATTTTTAATGATGATGATAAAGAACACCTTATATTTAGGGAAGAAACATCACCACCTGATTCTTATCTAGATCCACCCCCAGTAGCTGTACTAAATTCAATTATTAGTGTGGAGGCACTATAATAGGGCATTGTAGCAGTACTGTAATGACACTATAGCAGGGCACTGTAGTAGTACTATAGTAATGATGGACTGTAGTGTCGATAACACTTTAGAGGTTGAGGCACTATAGTAGGAAATGTAGCGGCAGCAGTGCTGTTGCAGGCACTGTATTAGCCCTGATTACTGCAGCAGTACTATTCACTAAGGGGGCCTTTGGGCTAAAAAATGGGCTTTCAAGACAAGTTTCCATGCCACTTGGCCTTGGGCCTTTGAGCTATGTAATGGGTCTACTTCTACCAAGTATAAAGTGGTCTTTGTATTAAATAATTAAATAAGTCTTTGGCCCTAACATTTAAACAAAATGAAGGGAACAAAAGAAAACGTAAACCTTTTAAGACATTGAAATATTTGTAAACCGATGAAAAGGATTCCTAATAAATAAAAAACCTAGATCTTATAAAAACCCATAATTACTCATAAAATAAAAATCTAGATGAATTCTATAAATTATCCTAATAATAAATTATAAATTATAAAATCGGTATATCGAGAAATTATATTCACCACCCTTTTGGAATCACTCTTTAAATTAACCATTTCAATGTAATAACATATTCTGTTACTTAAAAAATGTCATCTATGGTTTCTAAATTTTTTTCAGATGCAACAAATAGATATATACTAGGTTAACTTGTCATAATATTAAATTCCTAGGTATCTGAACATAAGTATAGAACAAAGTATCTTGATTTTCTAACTTTCTTTGATAAAACCCATAAAAATTTATTTTCAATCCATAATCCCAAGATTTTTATGTTAACCCACAAAAGTAAAATGATATTAAAATAATTGGTTTACCAATTTTCCCTTTAGTTTAACATGAAATAAAAAAAATATAATATTGTTGAAAATTAAAATCAAAAGGAGAATAAAATACCATTAATTCATTAATTAGAGAGAGTTAATCAAAATATTAAAAAATATTTAATGCAAAATTTTAAAAGAAAAACCCCTAACCTTGAGTTACGAATCACCCAATATATCATATACCCCCCCCCCGAATAGTAAAAGTATATATACAATTTAACTGCTTGAGTAACATTTTCATATTTATTTCTTTATATATATTCTTTTAATTTTATTTTCTATCATGTTTTATTCATTTATGACATTTCCATTATTTACATCTGTCTTTTTGGGATTTCTCAATTCAAAACCTCCAAAACCATTACATTATAATGGTAATGGTCAATGGTTTATTTATTTGGGTTACAAAATTTCTATATATTTCAAGGTATTATTTCCATATCATTACAAAATAAATAATTTTTACTTGGATTTGAAATAATTAAAATTTAAGGATTTTTTATTGAAAAGTTAGTTTTTAAGAGTTTTTAAAAAATGATTATTTACTTTTAATTTTATTAATACATTCAATACCTTAAAATTACAAAATAATAAACATGGAATTTTCTAAATATCAATTTTCTATTAAATTGTAATTTATTAATAATATAATTTAAATAAATATGGGTTTTAGATTATAATTATTCACTTATATAACATATAACCACCACTACGAGTGATGTTTTTAGAAGAGTTTAATACATGGGAAGATACAAAAATATTTGAATTTTATAAAAAATTATTATAAATAAGATACTTTAACACCCTGAACCCAGTTAACCAGAGTCGATGCATTATTTTAATACATTGGAATGATTACAAGGAATCAAGTCCCGAAGGACCGACCAGTTTACCAATCTTGGAAAATAGATTACATACATGAATGTTACATTACACTTTATGACATAAAAAAACATAAATAATCCATTATGAACTCCATTATTCCCTTGTAATAACCCTGCATATCAATCACAATACACTTCTTGGAATCCTGGGAAAAATAAAACATTGAAAGGGGTGATCTCGGATTCTTAGTAAGGATACCAATATAGAGGAAACTTTCATAAATAAGCATAAACAGTTAAGGCAATGTATAACTAAAACAAAATCCTTTTAAACTTGAACATCAGTATAATATGGAAAAGATAAAATGAAATAACGCCATTTATTTATTCACATGGATTTTATACTAGTTGAATAACCACATGAAATATCAATAACCACTTTCATAATCATGGAATGCATAATGCCGTACTATTATAACCACATAGTCAAGGCCTCGTGCGAAGACTACAAGTAAGATTTTTTCAAGGCCTAGTGCCATGGCACTAGTTTGTCTCAAGAGACCTACCAATGCATCGAGGAGCTATAGTGTGCTCCACCCGTCACTTACTATGTCCAATTCATTCCTCATATGAAAAGTTTGAAAACATAACATAAAAATTCATATTAAAAATAGCATACGAAATGTCAATACTTTAACCACAAACCAAGAATGGTATAAAAATAGCACATCCATAGTCAAACAAAACTAATTTGATAAAATATAAAAGATTTTATTATATCAGATTAATCTCAATCGAGAATAATGTAGGAAATTGACATATATTAAAATAATCATCAAACTATTGAGAGAAATATACCCCTCTTTCTTAAAAACATTTAAAAGTCACACTATTTGTCAAGAAACCATTTAAAATAGATTTTTGAATCAAAGTGTCCCATACCACTTTGAATCTTTTAAAATGAATTTTGAATTGAAAACTTTAATATCCATTTAAATAAATCATTAATACCATTTTTAAACCATGGACATTAATGAGAAAGATTTAGAATAATAAATCTTTAAAACATTTTAAAATGATATTTTAGTTAGAGTTCCAAACCAAAAGAGAGACACTTTAATACAAATAATTGAGGTAATAAAAACTTTGTAATATCATGAGAATAAAGGGATTCATTATATACTATGTCAAAGTACATTATATTCACCATATAAAAGTGATTTGGTGTATAACAACAAAGGAGTCTCAATGGAATGTAAATTGAGATGAAATATCTCATAAAGGCTGTATCCTTTGGTTAAGGATAAATCAACAACATAATTATGTGTGACAAATATAAATACACTCAATATGATTGGATATTTAGTGTAAAATAATCAATGTACATTCACACATATTCTTGTAGAAACACCAACAATGAATTGGATGTTTAACTCAACAAGTCGAGATTGAGTAAAAATTACTCTTATAAAGTTCATACCGATGACTTGAGAATTTATCAATGGAGTGATTATATGTATCAAAATTATATCCACAGAAATGGGAGTGTAAATTATGACATAATAAAATTAATAGTGATTGCACACATAATCTTGGAGTAAAATAATCAATGAAGTATGCGTAAAGCCGAATGAATGGAAATTGAAATTTCAAATTACCTTATTGATTTGGTAACATAAGAAACATAAACCCATGAAATAATGATCATACAATGATGATGTACGTATACATTAATTAAAGTATATTACAATATGAATAAAAACATGGGCAGCACACACACCACATGTAATAAATAAGTGGTGAACAATGGAAATCTCACGGAATTAAAAGTGAGATAAGAAACCCCTTACTTGGATCTTTTACCTTGGTTGAGGGTAGGTTGTCCTCTTGTATAATGGTGAAATAATTGTTATTGAATTATAAAATAATCATATACATTAATATGATATCATATATGATCTTTTAACATTGCTTTGTTAATAATATCTTAGTATTATCATCGTTTCGGGTGTTAACTTACCTGTTTTATTTTATAAGTTTTGTCACAAAAGTCATGTTTGTTATGGATAGGATGTATATTATTAATATAAATAATGATATCAAGTCCTAAAACATCATTTGTAATCATAAAATGAGAATTAGACTTGTATGGATACGATGGGGAATAAATCTCATCGTGTTCGTGGAGACGGTAGTTCGTACGTATGCACGAGTGATAATATCATTCTTTTGATATTAAAATAATATATAATTGGATGATATATCATATATACAGAATAATTATCATGTTATAATTATAATTTAAATGAATTACACATCATTAATATACCCATCCAAATAATAATGTATTGAATAACAATTACACATGACGTGGAGACGGTAGGCTGTACGAACGCATGTATGGTGACATGTCATTCAAAGGATGGATAGAATACTGAATATGGTTGTACCATATTTATAATAATATCACAGCATATAAAATATACTGGGGTTATTATTTTAGAATGGAAATAACAAAGAAAGAAGAAGTTGAATAAGAAAGGAACTTGAAAGAGGGTTGTGAAAACATTACCTCTTCTTTGGGTTCTTCCTTTTGATTTGATCAAAAGGGCTCCATAGGTTGGCTTTATGATCAAACTAAGGCCTCCAGGTTGAAGTTAGGGATGTTTAGAGAATATTTGGGGAGGGGTTGGCCGATCCAAAAGGCTTTGATGGTGTAAATTAGAGAGAAGCGGGAGTACCCTTTTATATGATGGGTGAGGGGAACCTTTGGAAAAGCATGATATACTATTTTATAATAAATTAAAATTCGGTTTCTAATAGCAAAAATGTGGATTATTTATCATTTAAGGTGGGGATCGGTCTAAATCCTCTCAACCAATAGATTTTCGACCGGTTAGTGTCACTATATTATCCTTATCATTTATATTTAACTCTTAGATAAATAGTTTGACATTTACCATGTCTCTTTGTATTTTTATATTATGTAGTTAATAAACATACAATATACCTCCAAGATACTCCCAGGTGGTCCATTAATGATAAAACTATCATTATATAATTCTTTCAGCCTAACATGAGATTTTTAGGAATATAATATCAATTAATAATAAAATATTTGTTTTAAAAACTCTTTTATGTCAATTTTGACACTGTTGGGTATTTTGTTTTTGATAATTTCATAAAAACATTATTACTTAGAAAAGAATTAATATAACCAAACCTAATATGTCATATTAACCTATAAAATTATTGTAATTCATAAAAAGTCTAAAATTACATTAATTTTGATATTTATAATATCAATTATTTTAATATTTCATTAATTAGGTAATTACTTCATCACCATTGTGTCAAAAATAAATTAAATTATTTAATGTATAAAAATGATAAATAAAATAAAATTGTGTATGAAATAATTTTATATTTATAATTAATATTTATAATCAAATTTATCTTATATATAACCGTATATTAAAAATGATTTAGTTATTAAACTATGATTTTATCTATTTTAACTCTTCTTTGAATTAAAAAATAATAAATGTAATAATCTAATCCAAGTGGACCTAAAAGATAAAATTTTATTCCTAAGGTTGTTTTTGGTCGAGATACACTTTTCCAATAGAATTATGACATGTGTTAGGGTAATATTAATATCATTTTTACCCTTAATTACCCTATTTAATTTTAACCGTGGTAAATAAAAGTTAAAAGTTACTATTCAATGAAAATTACTTTCTTCTCATTGAACCACATTTTACTCCTTGATATTAACCATGTCTCTTGGTTTTTTGAAATTCCACTCACAGAAGCGGTAAAATTAATTTTTATGTGAATTTCCAAATTCTCTTAGGAGGTGGGTAAAAGACAGTGAAAAGTTCAATAAAATTTTTATATATCTAAAATTATTCTAAACTAACTCCAATGAATTAAATTGAACATATATAGGTATTATGTATCTATTTTGACCTTAATTAAATTTAAATAAAATAAATAATTATTATTAAAAATTCTGTTTTAAACAATAACTCAGTGTTTTTTCACTATTCATAAAAATTAATGGTTTTCATAAAAATACCAAAAATTCACCCTAAGAAAATTTCGATATTCCAAATCCAAAAATGAAGTCCATTTTCAACGATAAAATTTATAAAATTTCATAAATTGTGCATTACTATTCATAATGGCTAGTTTGATTGGTTGTGGTGTGTGTTAGAACTCAAAGTTGCGTACAACACACACTACACTATTATTCAAAGAGAAGCGTTCCGTGAAAGCTTGGGGTGTTACATTCTCCCATCTTTCAAATAATCTCTTCCTTGAATTTTTATAAAATTGGGCTTGGTAATATAATGGAAAGTCCCAAATCGAAAAAAGATTCAATAAAACTATCACCTTAAAAGAAAGAAAGAGGAGTACAAAGGTCACCCAAGATTACTCATTCTAGGATTCCATGTAAGAAAACATGGATATGGAAGATAAACTAAGTGTCATGTTCTGATGGAGAGGGATAGAAAACATGATTAGGAAAATGTTAACAACAAGAAAGCCACAAACTTGTGATGGGGCAAACAGTAATTAGTTTCCGAGTAAGAAAAGTATACAGACATTTTTTTTAAGTTACATTAAATAAATACGAGGAATTCATTTACGAGATTGACTAAGAAAATAAAGAGATAAACTTAATTTTTAAGTAGAGTTTCATTATTTAATAAATTTCCACCAATAACTCATTTTTTTATATGATGAGTATTCAAGAAGACATGGTCACACTGGAAGAGCTAGAATAAAATTCTATAGAATCACATTATCCATGAAGGATAAACTATATATTTACCTTGTATTTAGAGATTAATCAAAACCAAAATGGTTAGTACATGATCTAATGATCCCCCAAAAGGATTTTCTTTTATAGAAAGAAACACTAATCATAATTTCTAAAATTAAACCAACAATACCCCAAAGTTAAATAAATACCAGTAAATAAACAATTGTCCTTAAAATCCTTCATTATAATTCTAACTGATATTGAAACCCAAAACATAGAAGAATTTGGTTATGTAGTCTTCCACGTTAAATTGTATCTCCAAATGACATCAACTACTCTCAAAGTCACATACTTAAAAGTAATTAACCTAATCACATATTCTCTACTATAAATTAATCGTTTCTATAAATAACCCAAATCACTATAAATACACAATAAAAATGTAGATAAAAATCCACCATTACTCTTCAAATGAAATCCCCTAGTATTCCAGTTCCTTGGGCATATAGTGTTCCCAACAAAGCGAACATCTTCCAAAATAACATTTATCACTTAATCACCAAATCATTTTCCTTTACTAAGGGTATTCATTTGATAATACATAAGAACCCAAATCAACTTATTATTGATCAATAAAATCATTTAACTAAAAATAATTACTCACACTAACCGGGGGCTTCATGTAGTTAAGTGGTAGGCGATAAATCCCAATCGCACTTTGGTTGTGGGTTTTATTACCACATATTTGTCTAACATAATGGGTTGTCACAAGGTCTGCATGTTGTCCATTTTCAAAAACTATATTTTATAACATTACGAAAATGAGATAAATTCCTCAAAAAAAACTATAACCTAATTTTAACCAGAAATGTTATCTCATACCTTTCATTTTCATCCCAAAATATAATAACTTGTAATTGCCTCAAACCCAATGATCATATAAAACCAAATGGTTATTTATAACTATATCCACAAGGGAAAAGAAAATTCTTCCTCAAATATCATTCTCACATGGAAAACTACGGGGTTACAAATACAAGAGAAAATTATTCCAAAGTAATCCCATCCACAAGGAGCACTAATAAATTTAAACATTTCTCCAACCATTTACTTCCACATAGCTTATTCTTTGACCAAGAAAATATCCAATAGAATAGGGAATTCACTCGGGTAATGGCAAGGTCCCCTACATTTATGGAAAATGACTATAAATAGATTTTTGGGACCATTTTTCTTTTATTCCATAATACTCTTCATTTTTCTCTACAATTCTTCACTTTATGGCCTTCTTTCCCGCACGTAAAGAATTTCTTTGTTCCATTGAGACACTTTCCTGGGTGTCTCCTTCCACATTTCCTGCATGATGGAAATTTTGGATTCTTTTCTCCATGGTCTCCACTGTGGGAGCTCTTATCATTCATCACCTTTCTCTTCTTTGTTGAGTCCTTGAGTTAGTTAATATATATGTTGTTGATCATATTTTTGGAAAACTGATTTGGAATGAACACGATATCTTTTATGCCTATCAACAGTCAATTTTTTTGCTCATTTCCACCACCGTTCCCACCATGTACATCCTTATCAAAGTTAATATGACTTCCTTGGACTCCAGCCATTGACTAAAACTAGAAATCATTGTGTGAGTAACATTAGTAATAAAATCATTTAGAGAATATCATGAAACGATATTCTCAATTTGAATCACCTTAGGATTAACCAAGGTCATTTATTCTCATCTTATATTAAAATACTTCAAATTGGTTTGTAATGAAAATGTAAATTATCCTAAGCATATCCCCTGGGAGTGTCGTAACCGAGAGTGCATCAAGGCCCGTTGTCGTGCACTAGTTCCCGCTTGAGTCTAGCTCAAAGCGGTGTTTTCAGGTTTTACCCCTAGGTACATCTATGCCAGAGCCACCTCTACCTGCTCGTATCCAGACATGGATTTATTGCTTGGAAATCTCACAAAATCTATACAATACCAATATTCTAGGAAGTTGTTCTATACTAATACTCAAAGTCTATCTTAGGGATATGTTCTCTAATGAGAGGTTATTTAAATCTAGTTTCCAAGGATTGTACTAAACATCCTCTGATACCAACTGTAATGCCCTGAACCCAATTACCCAGAGTCAGTGCATTATTTTAATACATTAGCTTGATTACAAGGAATCAAGTCCTGAAGGACCAATCAGTTTAGTAGTCTTGGAAAATAGATTACATAAATGAATGTTACATTACACTTTCTAACATACAAAACAACATAAATAATCATTTATGAATGCTATTATTCCCTTGGAATTACCCTGAATATCAATCACAATACACTTCTTGGAATCCTGGGAAAAATAAAAAATTGAAATGGGTGAGCTCTTACGCTCAGAAAGGATAACAATATAGCGAATACTTTCATAAATAAGAATAAACATTTAAGGAAATGTATAACTAAAACAAAAGACTTTTAAACTTGAAATTCAGCATAATATGGAAAATAAAAACTGAAATAATATCATTTACTTATTCACATGGATATTCTACTAGTCGAAAAAACACATGCAATATCAATAACCACTTTCATAATGACGGAATGCATAATACTAGACTATTGTAACCACTTAGTCAAGGCCTCATGCCATGACTAAAAATAAGATTTTGTCAAGGACTTATGCCAAGACACTAGTTTGTCTCATGAGACCTACCGATTTATCGAGGAGCTATAGCGGGCTCCGCCTGTCACTTACTATGTCCAATGCATTCCTCATATGAAAAGTTTTAAAACATAACATAAAAATTCGTATTAAAACTAGCATACGAAATGTCAATACATTAACCACAAAACAAGAATGGTATAAAAATAGCACATCCACAGTCAAATATAACTCATTCGATATAATATGGAAGATTGTATTATATCAGATTAACCTCAATCGAGAATAATGAAGGATATTGACATAGATTAAAATAATCATCAATGTATTAAGATAAATATCCCCCTTTTTCTTGAAAACATTTAAAAGTCACACTATTTTTCAAAAAGACATTTAAAATAGATTTTTGAATCAAAATGTCTCATACCACTTTGAATCTTTTAAAATGAATTTTGATTTCAAAACTTTAATGTCCATATAAATAAATCCTTAAAACCATTTTTAAAACATGGACACTATTGAGAAAGATTTAGAATAATAAATCTTTAAAAAAATTTAAAATGATATTTTATTTAGAGTTCCTAAAAAAATAAAGACACTTGAATACAAATAATTGAGGTAATAAAAACCTTTTAATATCATGAGAATAAAGGGATTCATTATATACTATGTCAAAGTACATTATATACACCATATAAAAGTGATTTGGTGTATAACAACAAAGGAGTCTCAATGGAATGTAAATTGAGATGAAATCTCCCAAAAAGGCTGTATCCTTAGGTTACGGATAAATCAACAACATAATTATGTGTGAAAAATATAAATACACTAAATATGATTGGATATTTAGTGTTCAACAATCAAAGGACATTCACACATATTCTTGTATAAATAACACCAATGAATTGGATTTTTAACTCATCAAATCGAGATTGAGTAAAAATTACTCTTATCAAGTTCATAATGATGACTTGATAATTTATCAATGGAGTGATTATATGTAAAAAAATTATATCCATAGAAAGGGGATTTTAAATTATAACATAATCAAATTAATAGTGATTCCACACATAATCTTGGTGTAAAATAATCAATGATGTATGCATAAATCTGAATGAGTTGAAATTGAATTTTCAAATTCCCTTATTGATTTAGAAACTGAAGAAAAATACACCCATGAAAGAAGGATCATACAATGATGATGTAAATATAAATTAATTAAAGTATATTATAAAATGAATAAAAACATGGGCAGCACACACACCACATGTAATAAATAAGTGGTGAACAATGGAAATCTCACGCA
Organism: Viscum album; assembly: GCA_963277665.1. Classification (NCBI taxonomy): domain Eukaryota; kingdom Viridiplantae; phylum Streptophyta; class Magnoliopsida; order Santalales; family Viscaceae; genus Viscum; species Viscum album. The sequence continues at coordinate 878,582,395 of OY728125.1, forward strand.
ATTAAAAGTGAGATAAGAAACCCCTTACTTAGTAATTTTTCCTTAGTCAAGGGTAGGTTAACCTCCTGTATAATGGTGAAATAATTGTTATTGAATTATACAAGAATCATATAAATTAATATGATATCATATATGATCTTTTAACACTGTTTTGTTAATAATATCTTAGTATTATTGTCATTTCGGGTGATAACATACTAGTTTTCTTTTATATGTTTTGATAGATAATCAATTTTTGTTATGGATAGTTTGTATTTTATTCATATAAAAAATTATATCAAGTCCTTAAACATTATTTGTAATCATAAAATGATAATTAGACTTGTATGGATACGATGGGGAATGAATCTCATCGTGTACGTGGAGACGGTAGTCCGTATGTACGCACGAGCGGTAATATCATTCTTTTGATATTAAAATCATATTTAATTGGATAGAATATCAAATATACATAATCATTATCATGTTATACATATAATTTTCATGAATTACACATCATTATTATACCCATCCAAATAATATTGTATTGAATAACAATTACACCACGATGTGGAGACGGTTGGCCGTACGTACACACATTTGGTGACATGTCATTCAAATGATGGATAGAATACTGAATATGGTTGTGACATATTTATAATAATATCAAAGTATATAAAAGATACTGGATTTATTATTTTAGAACGGAAATAACAAATAAAGAATAAGTTGATGAAGAAAGGAACTTGAAAGAGGGTTGTGAAAACATTACCTCTTTTTCGGGTTCTTCCTTTTGATTTGATCAAAAAGGATCATTAGGTTAGCTTTCTAATCAAACTAAGGACTCTATGTTGATGTTAGGTATGTTTAGAGAATATTTGGGCAGGGGTTGGCCGATCCAAAAGGCTTTGAAGGTGTAAATTAGATAGAAGGAGGAGTACCCTTTTATAAGAGGGTTGAGGGGCACCTTTATAAAATCTAGATATATTATTTCATAATAAATTCATATTTGGTTTTTAATGGCTCAAAAGTGTATTATTTAAAGTTTATTGTGGGGATGGGTCTAAATCATTTCAACCAATAGATTTTGGACAGGTTTGGGTCACTATATTAACCTTATCATTTATATTTAACTCTTTGTTAAATAGTTTGACATTTACCATGTCTCTTTGTATTTTAATATTATATAGTTAATAAACATACAATAAACCTCCAAGATACCACAAAGTGGTCCTTTAATGATACACCTATCATTATATAATTCCATTGGCCGAACCATATATTTTTAGGAATAGAATATCAATTAATAATATAATATTTGTTTTAAAGACTCTTTTATGTCAATTTTGACACTATTGGGTATTTTGTTTTTGATAATTTTATAACAGCATTATTACTTAGAAATAAATTAATATAACCAATACTAATATGTCATATTAACCTATTAAATTAGTTCAATTCATTAAAAGTCTAAAATTACATTTATTTTGATATTTATAATATCCATTATTTTAATATTTCATTAATTAGGTAATTATTGCATCCCCATTGTGTCATATATAAATTAAATTATTTAATGTCTAAAAATTATAAATAAAATACCATTATGAAGGAAATCTTTTTATATTTCTAATTAATATTTATAATCGATTTTATCTTATGTATAACCCTATATTAAAAATGTTTTAATTGTTAAACTTTGATTTTATCTCTTTTAACTCTTCTTTGAATTAAATAATAATAAATGTCCTAATCTAAACCAAGTGGACCTAAATGATAATATTTTATTCCTCAGATTTTTTTTGGTCCAGGTACACTTTTAAAAAAGAATTATGACATGTTTTAGGGTAATATTAATATCATTTTTACCCTTAATTACCATATTATTTTTAACCGTGGTAAATAAAAGTAAAAAGTTACTATTCACCAAAAATTATTTTCATCTCATTGAACCACATTTTTATCCTTGATATTAACAGTTTCTCTTGGATTTTTGAAATTCCACTCATAGTAGCGGTAAAATTAAGTTTTATGTGAATTTCCAAATTCTCCTAGGAGGTGGGTAATAGACGGTGAAAAGTTCAATAAAATTTTTATATATCTAAAAGTATTCTAAACTAACTCCATTGAATTACATTGAACTTATATAGTTATTATGTATCTATTTTGACCTTAATTAAATTTAAATAAAATAAATAATTATTTAAATAAAAATTCGGTTTTAAACTATAACTCAATGTTTTTTCACTATTCATCAAAAATTGAATGTTTTTAGAAAAATACCAAAAATTCACCCTAAGATAATTTCGATATTCCAAATCCAAAAATGAAGTCCATTTTGAAAGATAAAATTTATAAAATTTCAAAAATTTGGTATTACTATTCATAACGGCTAGTTTGA